>CM077596.1:50793124-53193124 GCA_039654915.1 Aquilaria yunnanensis | reverse complement strand
GACTTTAGTAGAACAATATGAAGATATGGTACTAATTTGGGGCAAGAAAATAAGCTAAGGGACCCTTAGTGAATTTTATCCCAATTTTAATAGTACAAATTTAGATCATACTTCTTAAAACTTGTTAAGTTTAGCAGTCAATGTAGTAATTCTCCCAAAGACTTAGTCCTAAACGCATGACCTCTGCATTTTACATTTAATTATTATATTTATGGTGTTTCAATAATACTAAATCTCTAATTAAATTGGGAATAAAAAAAATTTTGAGTATCAATAAAATAGAAAAATTGTTGCATAACGTACAGAAAATTGATCAACATTATAATGATGGGCTATTTTTTATAGTCATAATAAATTTTTAAAAATTGGTCTAATATCCTTAAAATTTGTATAATTCCCCTACACTAACTATAGTTTATTTTGGCCCAAACTTTATAAAATTGTTTGGTTCACTCCTAAGCATATTTGATTTATTGTCTTCAATTAAAAAAACCTAACTGTCAAGTTACACTTTTAAGTTTTAATGAAATGGTTAATTAAACTTCAAAATTAACAAACTGATAAAATCTTGTGTTTGAAGCTCATTTGATAGTAATATAATCTAAAGATGTATTTATAGCAACATTCAGTGGTAACTCAGGAATTTTTTATAAAAAGTAAAGTTAAAGAACAAAAATAGCATCGGTATGTCTAATTATATATTTTTTTCCTTTTTAAAGTTATATCATTAACATAACTATAATTAAATAAATAGTACTCCCTCTGATCCCAACTATTTAGTCTTCAGTACCCAACTCCTCTAGGTGCTCCTTGATCCTCAATTGTTCATAACAGATGTAATCAGTTAATTAGAGCATTTCGTTCACCATAACCATAATATTTTACTTATTTACCCAAGTAATTACCTCCAAAAGCAAGTGAGCAAACAACTACTTTAAGGGTTACTAGACTCCTCAATGATACTAGTATATGCACACAATCCCATAAGGTGAGAATTCAAAGAACTCTCACTAAGGGTTCTCCATCTACAAGAAAATATCCTATAAGACCAGTATATATGCATAACAATTATACACATAGTTCTATTGTGAGATTATACAGGTTAGAGCCATAATATTAATCAATATTTAATATCCACATCGGACACATTATCTCTAACCCATGGTCCTATTAAAATAGTGCACTTTGTGCCACAACCCTCTTTGAGCCATTTACTGTTTTGGACTCACTAGCCTTTGGCTGGCCATCCATCCTTTTTCCCTTATTATGTGTAGGAGTAAACTTGTTTGCTCATAGTATCCATTGTGTTTATCTGATGCAGCAAAAAATAAGAATTGATCAAGCAACACGCTTAATCAAAGAGAACATGATAATCCACTCATAAAAGAAAGTAAAAGGCTAAGAAAATACTTTAATATTATTGATAGATTGTTTCATAATAATGAAAGAAGGCTTATTTATGGGCATATAGATAAACCTTAAACCAAAATAATTAAGGAAACCAAAAATAAAGAGGAAACAAAATCGACAGAAACTTTAGAAGCCTGGATATCCCTCAAAATGATGGAATTTTTACCTAAAAAGTGAGGTTACAAAAAATTGTGACACTTGTAGAGCATAAAATTTCATTTGAAATGACATATTATACTAGTTATTTTCAAAACCATAGCAAAAGTTATGACCTACAGAAGTTGGGGTTCGAATGAAGCCTGTTTTCAGGATTTCTTTTTTAGTTTTGCCCCGATTAACCCACTCTATGAACTCATTCACTAAATGCTCCACGTCATTATATTAGGGAATTTTCCATTAAATCCCACCTTAACATAAAGCACTTGGGCACTATTGTGCCATTCTTAGATGCCTTTGGGTTTCATAAGCTTCCTAATCTTTAATTCATTAACAGGTAAGTGTTAGTGAACATATAGCACAAACACCAACACCTGGGCCTAAGGTATGCTGATGCCTATCCCTGAGGCTCAACTTGGGTGAAATGCCCTATATCACACATTAGAGAAATGTGGAAAAACACTATGCGAATATATAGACACAAGTTTTAGAACATAATCACCTAGAGTTTATTCTTTTCACAAAGGATAACCCACATGTGCTATAGGCATGTGTTTTGTTAACCAATTTTGGACTTGGGTCATTACAGATTGTACAAGAGCTGATCTAAGGCCATGATTATGTGGCATACTAGGTGAACACATGTATCGTATACCAGGATTGATCCTGGATTAGTGAGGTTTCATTGCCAGGGGACCAAGTAATTTAAGTAAGACAACCAGGAGGTTGGGTTCATGAGTAAGGAGTTTTTAACACCCACATATCCCATATTGGATAATGTTGAAAGTCTTATGCGAAAATATATACTTAAGCTCCAAAATATAAACATCTAACACTTATTTTTTTCACAAAGAATAGCCCATATAGTGTGGGTATGACAAATTCTAGAATTAAGTCATTATAGATGGCATTAAAGCCAACCTAGGACTGCAATGATGTTGCATAATAGGTTTGCACATGCATTGTGTACAGGGCTTATCCTTAAAAAGGTTACTTAGCTAAGGGACCAAGTAATCTAAGAGACTCAACAAGAACATTGGGTACATAGGGAGGAGTTCGTAATACCTTCATATCCCACATTGAACAAATGTGAAGGAATATATATTTTTTAATAGCAACAAATAATAATATTATTAAAATAATATTATTAAAAAATGAGAAAAGTATTATGTAAATATATAAACTCAAGTTCTAGAATATAAGAACTCATTGCTTATCTTTTTCACAAAGGATAGCTTATGTAGTATAGACACGTGTTTCATTAACTAGTTTTGTACTTGTGTCATTTCACCGGGTGCACCTCCAAGCCATAGCCCTTAATCATTTCTAGTGCACCCCACAGGTATTCTTAGGTGGCCTCCCTGTCTTGGCCCCAAATGCCTGCTGCCCAGTGCCAATGCCCTTGGATGCTACATATATCTAAGTATTATTATAATAATACATTAAAACCTTACCTAGAATCAACAATTTGCAAGCATCACAAACACACACTTAGTCTTGGTCTTAGTCTCCTCTAAGGGCTAATATAACAACCTAGGTTTTGCATAGCCAATAAACACCTAAAGCCAAATTTTATCATCATTAAGAGCTTAAAATCAACTAATCTTACGGTCACATTGCCATAGAAAATTTGTATTTGCCACTTGAAACCCCTTAAGAGTCAAACCTCCCCTTAAGCACCTACCTAGCATCATTTACTTGCTAGCCTTACTTTATACTAGCATAAAAGCACATGGAAGGAGATTTTTTTTACCATATCCTGCATCTTCTATGCCATACTAAGTTAGAAGACTCAAGATTAAACAAGACTTAGGCACTTAACTAACCAAGTTGACCTTGGCCTTATTTGTCTTTAAGCTTGAGTTCCTTCACTAAAACCTTTTACGTGTAGCTGAGATTTGCAAAAACTTGCATGGATTGATATTTTATCTTAAAATGGAAGAAAATGGCATGATTACGGCTAAGGAATGAGATATTTATAAGCTAGATATTTTGTGATACTTCGGAGATATTTTCTTTAACTTAATTATTAAGTAATTAAAGTCACATTTATCTTATTCAATCCATAAGAAATATCTAGTCCACAATCTCATTCCATAAGAGCTGCCCTCTCCTCCTTATCTAATCATTTAGTCCTCATTTTAAGACTTTTGGTTTATTTAAGGTTCATGATTCTAGATTCCTGCACTTATACCACGTATAAAAGGCTAAATGGTAATTTCAATTTTCTCATAAATGAAGATGGATTTAAAAATCTCATAAAACCATAAATGAAAATTTCACCATCTTAATTAACGCATTTATGCAATTAAAATTTTGCATATTATGACAAATTACCAAATACCCCTTCATGGCCCAAATTAGTAAAAAATGACCATTTTACCCTTACAATCTACTATACCCATAAAAACCAAGATTTTGCTTGGAAATAAGATATTAAGTATACAATTTCATATTATCAAGGAATACAAGGTAGAGAGCCATTACACATGTGTCCTTAAATCCAACGATATACCCTCTATGTTACAAGAAGTAATAAGGCAATATAAAAGGCCTTATTGTGACAATATTTTTAGATAACAAGTTTTTGAGTGGTTGGCCAACTCCAGACTTTTTTAGTCTGACCAAGCATACGATTCTTTAATACTAGTAAATCAACCTTATTGTATACTTACAACCTTAAGGGCCCCTAGATTTTATCCAATCTAGTTACTAGTAAATATTCTAAAGTACCCGTTTTCATTCAGAAAGGAAATTCATTTGTTTATATTTTGAGATCAGGGAATAAGTACAACAAAATGCATTGGGTTTATTGTGAGTTTAGTTCTCTTGATAAAAGCAAACATTGCACAGATCATTGTTTGGGATTAATTCCCCAACTTTACCCCAATGAGGTGAGGAATATCAAATACGGCTCAACACTCTCCAAGTTTGAAGACCAAAGAATCAATCCTCTATTCCTCGAAAAACACAACTCAATGCTTATGGGCAAAAAGACAAAAAAATGCACACACAAACACAGTCATAAACCTCAACCTTATCCGGCACGTGCTGGTGTGGAGAGGAAGAGATTGACGAATGTATATATCTAGCAAGCACATTGATATTGTAATGTAAGTTAACTAATCATCGATCTTAATAAAACCCACATCTAATTATTAACAAAAAAAAGGGAAAGAGGAGAAAAAAAGTTGGGTCAAACAAATTGGGCAAGCCGTTTCAATTAAAGGCCAATACCGTAGGCTGATAGGCCCTATAAATCCCTATACTTGTTCCCCATGCAAACCCATCAAAACCCAAACACACTTCTCTCATTTGCAAGTAGCTTCCAAGTTTTACGACCATGGCGAAGACTTCTTTGCTCTTGTTCGTTTCCCTTCTTTGTTGCCTCCTCGCCGGCCTAACCACAGCCAAAGAATCCCCTGACCCGGTTCGCGACGTGGATGGCCACATCCTTCTCGCCGACACCAGTTACTACATCTTACCAGCTGGCCACGGCCAGGGAGGCGGCATCACTTTTGACAGCCGCACCTGCCCGGTGAACGTGATCCTGGATGGGCAGGAGGGAAGTCTCGGCACCCCGGTGACATTCTCCCCCGCAAACATCAAGAAAGGAGTGATCCGCCTCTACACCGACCTGAACGTGAAGTTCGGGTGGGCAGCACCGAGCTGCGGTTGGGCCACCGTGTGGAAGGTGGACGAGTACGACAGCCGGAAGAGGCAGTGGTTCGTCAAGACTGGAGGGTCGTTGGGGAACCCGGGAGAGGAAACTCTAAGCAACTGGTTCAAGATAGAAGAATACGGACATGCCTACAAGTTGGTGTATTGTCCCTCAGTTTGCGAGGACTGCAAATTTATGTGCAAAGATGTGGGCATTTTCTGGGACAATGGCGAGAGGCGCCTGGCGCTAACCAACCAACCCTTCAAGGTTGTGTTCAAGAAGGCTTATTAATATTAAGTGTTTGATGATGTAATATATACAGGTAATAATAAAATAAAAGTTGTAAACCCTAGCTCTGGTCTCTAAGATACAATAAACTTGGGGATTAATTATATGTAATTTGGAGAATAAGGCACAACAAGTGCTCAAAGGTAATATAAGGTTATTAATATGCTACGTTAGTTTTGAATGCATGAGATATCCTGCTTTCTTCTTCTTCTTTTCCTTAACAAAGTGTCACCACCACATCTCTTAAGCTTGGGCCTTCGTTATTCGAAACTCATCCATCCAATCTTTTTTCGGCCCTTTTTATCTTTCTAGTTTGTAATAATCCCGTCTGTCACCCCAAACAAACCTTTTGCTTCGAGTGTGCCTCTCCAGTTGACCCTCAACTTTTAGGAACCAATCCGAATCCTCGTAGCTCCTCTTCCAGCTTTCTCACATCATCACCTTGCCGAAACATACACATCGGTTACTACTCCCCATACCTCTGTAAAACCTTTCGCAAATCGATAGTTTGTCAATCCTCTGGAAAATTAAAGAAAAAGAACGGGCTAGTTTGACACTTTTTCTGCACTCCAGTTATCAAACCAAACCAGCTTACCCTTGTTACGAATTTTTTAAGCGAGCTCCTCTCTCCCTCCCTCCCTCTCTCTCCCCCTCTCTCTCTCTCACGCTTTTCTGAAAAAGTGAAGTTTCGGTTGATGTATACACATTTTTTTATGATGAACTAAATATTATTAGTGAAAAAGTGTTGAATTATGTTATCCTAACTATACAAGCTGTCAAGAGAATCTTTAGTGAAGAAGAAACTCTACATAGTGATTGACGCCCAATTCATTATATTTAAAAATGCATTATTTTCATTTTTAATTTTTTATTATCTAGAATCACTGTCATTTACTTTGAATGTCTATTAGTCACTTGAATCATATTTATTTAGAAATATTACACAATTTTTTATGATTATTCCCTTAACCACCCTTAAAAAGAGATAAATTAATAAAAAATACTTCAATTGAATTTGATAAATCTTGTGTTAAAGGGTCTATTTAATAGCTTTATCAATTTTGAGAGCATGTTTGTTGTAAAAGTTGAACTAGAATGGCAACTTAGAAACTTACCACCAAAAAAAAAAAAAAAAGGAAAACTAAAGTGATAGTCAAAGTGGGGCCGTATAGGCAAGCCCAATAGCTTTGTGAATGGTGAGACTTGGAGATCCTGCAACGAAAGAAGATGTCAGAGCCCTAACATACTTTCCCAGGAGAAATTCTCCAATGATCAAGTCAATTTTTTTTATCAAAGAGGTAGGGCTGGTGCAATATTAGGGTAAAAATTGTACCTCAAATTGGTGAGGTAGCTTATTTATATAGCTGGGGGGGGGGGGGGGGGACACTCCTGGATGGAAATCATTTTATTAATCTCGTAATTTTGGGATTCCAATTCCATTCTTGGAGGATTTCCTCTTAGGCCTAGTCGGAGCTAGACTCTACATGCCTCATTGCAGGCTTTGTTCATGGTATGGGTCTTTTCACTTATGGGCCACGTATGGACCTTCATGTTACCAATAACTCCCCCTCCTTTTAAGAAAATGTGGGTTGAGGTCCTACATTTTTTAGGAGGGATTAAAACATTGTTATGTTTCTTTGGAATTCTTTGCTCAAGTACTTTGCCGCTTCTTGGGGTATTACCCCCTTTGTTGGCTGAAATACAATCCCCATCGGTATCGTTTCTGTACTCTCATATGTCGTCATTTTCAAAGGGTATGACGCCCCTTTCAACAACTTCCCGAGGAAGGTGTCGAAACATCATCGGTTCATAAGAGGTTCCCATTACCCCTCTATCATCGGTACACGTGGTGACTTCGACGATCTAGTTAGAAGACAAAATGACACCTATTTAATGTTTTGTCAGAAAGGTGACCTAGAGTGACTTTTCGGTGGCCATTGCTTGCCACGTGTCTTACTCCTAAGGGCCTAAATATTCCCATAATCATGATGGTGGTTTTTAGGGGTCATCCAAGAGTCGTGGTCCCCTTTATATAAAGGGTACGGTTTTTTACTTCTTCTTTTCACCATTTTACTAATTTCTACAATTCTCTCCTTGTATGTTTCTTCGCTTCCTCCTGTTCAAAGTTCTTCTTCTGGCACCGTTTGACTTTGTATTTTGAGTTCCTTTTGTTCATTCTTCCACAAATGAGTCTAAATAGGAAACAAATTCTGGTTGTCCTTACTCATTTCCATTTTTTTTATTGTCATGTGGCGATTCTTGTTGTGATTTATGGTATTTTGGTATGGGCTTTGTCTGTTATGTCGATTTTGGTTTTTCCTTGTTTTCCTGCTGTTTGTAATAAGTTGGTGGCAGCCCTAACCTTTCCACTGGTTTTTTCAAATGGCATCTTCAAGGTCATTTGTTGAGAAGGGCTGCCGTTAGTCAAGTACCTTCGTCCCTTGGTGGGGCTGACATTTTGAAGGAGCCATTCATCCCCAATCTGAAAGTGATGAGGGGTACGAGAATGCAACTTACTGAGGAGACTTTTCCTACGAACCTCAGGAAGTTCTTTCGGCCTAACGGGGTTGTAGCTACCCTTACAGACCGTCTTCATGGGCTTCAAGAAAGGCTTTAATCCCCCCTCCATCCGTTAGTGGAACAAATTTGTGAGCACTACTAGGTGCCGCATTCATAATTGACCCCAAATTCCTTTAGCCAAATAAACGCTTTTGTTCCCTGCTGCAAGATGGCCATGGTGGTGCCCTTGCTGGAAGTCTTTCTTTAGTTTTATATGCTAGGTTTGATGAAGGACTCATAGTTCTTTCACGTGGCCCCGTTATTGGGGAGACGCCAAGTCTTTCCCATTTGTCTATTGCAAGGACGCATGGGCTAATTCAAATGACAATTTCTTTTACACACTGAGGGAGCCAGTGTAGGGCTTCCCATGCTAGTGGGCAAGTACTCCTCAGCAAGGCCTTCAATATACGAGGGCTTCGATGGGCATGTGGCTTACAATGGCCTCCTAACCTGGTAAGAATCTATGGTGCAGAACCCAAACTTCACAAAGTTGTTCCCCATCCATTACATAGAAATTGGGGAGACATCACTCATATGGGCGAGGATTAGTAGGGCCCACCTATCTTATCTCGGCATGTTAAACCCAGCTAACTGGGCTACGAATCAGAAGAGGGCATTGGCAGAGTCCTCTGAGAGAGCCTTCCAGGCTTAATAAGGTCTAATGGAACCTAAGAGTTGTACCCTTTGTGTGTGCTTACTCACCATGATTTTCATTTTGCTAGAATGATCCTAACTTGGTTGTACCTTCTTGCAGATATAGCTAGCTCCACCAAGGAATTCATAAAGCGGCACAAGAGCATTGTTAATGAGCTAGTTGATTCCTATAAGCTTCCCATTTGTAGGGAAGTCCCATGTAGCTCTATCTTCCAAGTCAGTGTACCCAAGGGTGTAGCTGGATAAGTCCATTCAGGAGGCACCTCAATTTGTCCAAAAGATGGCACACTCTTCAGCCTTCAATGGTACCAAAGTTCTATAGGGAAGGAGCGAAGGTATAGCCTGTTTTGGCCATTTTCCCTTTTATGGCATTGATTTGATGTTATTTTGTGCTAACTAAAGAGCTTTTCATCCAACTTCTCCTGTAAAATGCCCCAAGGGGAGTGGGCCCTTTCCAATGGTGTCTTACAAGTATAATGCACTTGAGACATCCCAGAAGTAGAAAATGCCTCAGAAGCAAAATGTGGCCAGCTCTTTTCCTTGTCTCCCTACCATGATTCTTATAGGGGCATTCCTGTAGAGGCCCTAACAAAGGCGCCAGCCGAGGAGCCCTCAAGCTTACTCAATGGAGGCCTCTTTCACTTGACAACATAGGGGATCACTTCAAGCCCCACAACCTGGTCCCTGAATGGCCTCAAACTTAGAAGCATGGTTTGGTGATCAAGAGGATTTCGCCAGACCAAGTATTCGACCACCAGTGGGTGGTGGGTCTTGGTGAGTCGATCTTAGAAGATCGAACAGATGTCACCTACCACATCCTGGAAGGGCTAAAAACCCCCAAATATTGGCACCGTCTCACCCATCCCCCGAGGGGGAGATGGTGCTTAGCTGATAAGCATTACTTGTGGCCTCTTTTAGGTAGAATTGCTATTATTTTTCATGATTATAGTGTTTGTGCTAGATATTAACTATTTCTGGCTACAGGAAGCCATAAGTCACCTTCTCCATTGGGGAGAGGTGCATCATTTGAGATACGACAATGCAGTCGTTAGCCTCACAGGTCAATAGCTTCAAGTCTTCAAATGAAGGGCTGAAGTAGAAGCTGGCGGAGAAGTACACCATTAGGGAGGCCTTAGCAAAGGAGCTCCAGGAGTTAAAGCTGGCCAAAGAGAGGAGCCGAGAGAAGCTCTCCAATGAGTTGGAGCAAAAACTGTCGGAATTAGTGGAGGTTTTCCAGAAGGTCAAGGATGGGAAAGCTCAGGTTGTCGTTGAGGCCAATCGTCCGAATTCTCTATTAAAGGCAACGAAGAATAAGATAGGGGCCACTAAGGTGAACCTCTAAATGAATCCACTAGTTCCCCAAGGCAAGGCCAATTCTAACTCGACTATTGCCTATGTCCCCCTTATGAAGTGCATTGTGAGAGTAGGCTTGGAGGTCAGAAGGCGTAGGAGACAAATGAGGGGCTTTGAGCAAAGGCTAATGCCCTCTTCATTGAGCTTTTCTTAACCATTTAAAAACAAGACATGGGGCTTGGTAAGGAAGCCTCTGACAAGTTCAAAGAGGGCTTCCTTTCCTCCCGCTTCCAAGTCTAACACGTGCATTCGAACATAGACTTTTCCTTCCTATCCATTTATGCAGAGTTAGGTTCGGACTTCGACATATGGCCAAAAAAGGGAAAGGAGGGAGAGGCACCCAACAATGAGGCTCATTGGTGACGGACGCTAAATAGGGCCCTATTGAAGATGAATTCTGAGTGGCTTCATTTTTGGGCCTTTGTTTGGCAAGAATCTTTCTGAACTTGCAAGCCCTCATATGATTCATGCTTCCCCTCCAATATCCCCTTGAAATATTTCAACTCCTTAGCTTGTGGTGGATCCAAATATCTAGTTCATAATGTTTATGTTTCCTGTTCTATGTATAGTAAGAGATGCTTTTGTAAAGAATTCTTATGGTTATTAATGGATTATTCATTGTTATTTTGTTCTTTGGCCTGATTTCTTTTATTTTTGGGGTTATAGCCCTATATTCAGCCTCGTTTAATCGTTCTTGAATAATTTTTTTTTGCAAGCCTTTGCTTTTGATGTAGTCATCCGTGCTTGTCCTTGAAGGTCCTTCTAGGGTCTCAATTTGTTGACCCCATTCATTTCATGGTGGCCTAAAGGCCTCATACGTCTGTTCATTTGAATGATAAGTTTTAGGCATTATTCTATCTTCGGGGTTCACTAACTCAAAAACCTCATCCATGATTTTCTTCATGACCAATTAGGGTTTGTCCCAGTTCGGTCTCAATGTCCAATGTTTTACATTCTTTCATGTTAACTCTAAATTGACAAGGGCTATTCCTTCTACCTGGATTGCCTTCCTTTTAACCTTCTTGTCGTGGGTTAGGGCAACTCATTGTTTGGTGGCTCTCATGTGGACTTGGGCATCCTCTTTCAATTCTTCTAGAAAGTCTAATTTTCCTTCTAACACCTTATCGATCCTTTCTTCATCAAACTCTTGAAATTGTAGGGTTATATGTTCAATTTCTATGGGTATGAATGTGTCCGTTCTATACATAATGGTAAAAAGACTTTCGTAAGTGGACTTTTATAGCGGCGTTCTACAGTCCCATTGGACACTAGGCAGCTCCTCTACCCATTTTCATTTGGCCTCCGCCAACCTCCTATTTAAGAATTCCTTTAAGGTTCGATTGGTGACTTCAACTAGCTCGTTTGACTATGGATGGGCTACAACTACGAAATAGAGGTGGATTTTCTTCGTTTCTGTAAAGCGTTACATCTTCTTATTGTTAAACTGCTTCCTATTGTCTGTGATGATGGATCAGGGGCATCAAAATCAACAAATTATGTTTTTCCCCAAAATTTTTAAGATTTCGAGGCTGTAATCAATGCCAAGGGCTCCATCTCCACCTAGTTAGTGAAGTATTCTACAATTACTATGCAGTACTTCACTTGCCCAGGGCCCGTAGTGAGTGCTTTGATCAAATTGAGGCCTTACATAAAAAATGGGCAAGGATTAGCCACAAGTGAAGTGCCAGAGGAAGACAATCTCTATATCCAGGTGTTGAGCTAACAACAGTGGCATCGTCAAACAAACTTTCTGGCATCTCCTCGAATTGTCGGCCAAAAAAATCCATGTAGCAGGGTCTTATAGGCTAGGGATTGAGCCCTAATATGAGCTTCATAGCCTCCCTGGTAAATATCTTAGAGAACTTCCCACTATTCTTAGGGGGTTAAGCATCATTGTCATGGGGAAGCAAACCCTCACCTATATAAGTCTCCTTCAATGATGATGAACCTTTCAAACCATATCCTAGCTTTCTTTCTTTCCTCAAGTGTTTAGTTCAAGATCCCAGTCTTGAGATAAAACTGCATTGATTATCTCCAATCATCCTTGAGGGCCCAATGGTCTAATAAATGAATTGATGGTTTCATAAGTTGCTGTATACATCTAGGTATTGTACCCTCACTCGACCAACCATCCAAAGTCCTACTAGAAAGGCTTTGTACTCAACTACGTTGTTCATAACTAGGGACTAGAATTTATTCTAGGTCTTGCTTCCATGCCGAAGGGCCCTTGTAGTATAACCCGATGCCTTTATATTCAGGTCTAGATGTTCCATCAACATACATCTCCTAAGGTGGGACATCACTTGTAATGCCTACAAAATCCTAAGTAATTAAGCCTCGGGCTATGAAGATTCAGGGCTTAAGAATTTTTTCTAAATTGTGAATTAAGCTCATTGAGTTTGGGAGACACTAAATTAAGTGGGACAGGGGAGTATGATAAATGTTGGACACTCTCAGAATTTAAACTTGGCCTAGGCCAAGTAAAATGATGAAAATTTAATGTGAAGGACTCAACTGGACAAATGGGACTTTTGGTGGTTGGGCACAATTGCTCAAATTCAAGGAATTAAAGGACTAAGGGGGGATTAGCAAATTTTAAAGGCATTGGATGCCATGGTTGCCACCTTTTTCCATTTCCCATTATTTTAATCCACCTTTCATCCAACTCATCACTTAAGATTCCTTCCTCCACCTACTTGTCCCCCCACTTTTGACAAATTCAACCAACTTTCGCCAAAGTCTTCCAATTTAACCCCACTTTTGACAATATCACCCCACCACCCACACAAGTCTTCCAATTTGTCCCCCACTTGCCTCCCACTCATCCAAGCACATGATACACTCATTCTCCCCTCCCAAATTCATCCATTACATGCCCATTAAGCTCTCAAATTCATTCATTTCACTCTTACTCATCTCTCTCTTCAATCTCTTTCTAAGTTTGCTCTCAAACTCTTCCAACTCTTCTCTCACAAATACCATTCGGCCATAGCTCATTCTTGAGCATCCTTGAGCTTTTTCCAAGTGTTCTTGGTGTCTATAAGCTCTTAAGAACATCCCAAGAAAGAATCAAGAAGAAGATTGAAAGAAGGAGACGTTTTTGGAAGCCATCAACTAAGGGAAGTTTGGCCAAGTCTTGTTCTTGGCATTCTCGTGTTTGAAGTTTATGATTTTGATGCACATAAGCTTCTAAAGCCTTCCAAGGCTAGGAATCAAGTGGTGGATTCAAGAAAAGATGAACGGGAGCCCTAAGGAAATCAAGCCAAAGGATTCGGCCATACCTCATTTGGTTGAGGTATTGTGTGTTCCACCAAGTTTTCTTGGTATATGTAAACTTTCGAGCTATGGTAATGCAAGAATATACTTGCTAATAATTTAGCCATTGTAGGTTATCAAGCTAGAAATTAAATTCTAGCTACGACAAGTAAGGAAAAGGAAAATAAATAAGCTTTTAAAGATTTCGGGCAACAAAGTTGCTAAGGGTTTTGTGGTAAGGATTCTTATACTCTTTGCGTATTCAGTGCCTTTAAGTGATGGATAAAGAATGCCATGTGATCTTAAGATGCTATAGAGGGCTAGGTTTTGTTGCTTAGGCAACTCTATGCTAGCTAGCTCCGTGCAAGCATTACGGCTAGGAATTGGGCTGGCCAACTAAATTCCCAAGCATAAAGAGATCTCAGATTAATACGGACTAATAAATGGTTAACCAAAATTAAAGAAAATATTCTCATGCTTGCTATGCCCTTCATGGGAATATGGTGTTAAGTGGTGTGTGTGTTTGTGTGCTTCTATGTTTGGTTGTGCTTGCTGACCCCGATTATTATTATATGCATATATCATGTATTTTCTTTGTCTTAGTGCTTTCTTTGCAGGAGCTTGGATTATATTTTTCCAAGACATACTTGTGCTATGTTAGGCTCTATGAGCTATACAGATTCCTTACTGCGTTTATAACTCACCCGCCTTTCTTTATTTTTTTTTTAGAAAAAAGGCTTACTTGAAAGGCACTAAGGTCAAGAGTATTTTATACTCTTTCTGTTGGTAAAGGTTTGTGTATATATCTATTTGCTTAATATTCTAAGTATTCTAAGTGTTATTGGTTGCTTGTGTATCAAGCTAATAAGTGTGGACTTTATGTGCAGGACTTGGAGTCTAGATTGTTGGAACAAAGTCTCTAAGGTGGAAAGTGTGTTCTTTGGCTCTTTGTGTGGTTTGCCATGTTTGCACATGTGCTATGATGTTGGTCTCATCTAAATGACTAAACTTGTGTTAAAAATGGACATTAAGAACATTTGGCCATAATATGTGTTAATGGCTTGTACATGGACGGTTGGGCCTACGTAAAGTTGATGATGGGTTTGCATAATCGTATGTTTATAAGCCTATGCTTGTTTATGAAAAACATGTGCATAATAAACAAGTTTTCAAAACTTGAGTTGGTGTTTTGGTTGCCATGTATGTACTTGGCTAGTTAAGTAATGAAATAAACACACATGTTTCACATAAGTACTAGCTCATTTCTGAGAGAACAATATAAACTTTTAAGTAAATAATCAATGAGCTAGCACTAGTAACATCCTGAGGCTCCTACCCGTATGTTTTGGTAATGGACAAATGCCCGTTTCTGAAATTCTGCTGCATGGTTAAGTAATTGGGCCTGAATGGGCTAGGGGCTAGGCTGGGCATGACGTCACTTGAGTATTTTTCCTCGATTGTTTTTCCAGACGTCATTTTGACAACAAAGTTAGATAGGGCTTGAGCTTTGAATGCTTTTCAAGTTTCATACTGAATGTCAAATTCTCCAAGCTAAATACCGAATTTGGCTAATCTCCCATGTTAGTCAGGCCTTTGCAAAAAGTCTCAGAAGGGCAACTCTATCCAAATGATGATCCTATGTATTTGGAAGTAAGGTCTCAGCTTTCTGGATGCTATTACAAGGGCAAATACCGCTTCTGGAAGATGAGGCACTGTGACTCTGATCCTTGGAATGCCCAGCTAATCTAGTAGACAGGCCATTGCATAGGTCATATTCTCTAACAAGACAACACTAATGGATCATTCTATAATAGCTAGGTACAAGACAAGGGGTTCATCCGGCTTCGGCTGTTTTAGCATAGGAAGGCGTCGAAGGTGTTAGTATTGTGCTCAAAATCCAATCATGAGATGATTGTATTTTGCACACTGAGTCATGATATTTTATTGAGGCATTATTCTAATAATTGTGTTTGTTATTTATTTCTGCGTGACATAATCAAACATAATTATAATCCTAGAATAATAATATTCTTAAATGTCCCTAGTATAGTATTACTGTGGGGTGGGTTGCAAAAATATATAAACACTAACATATGAGTGTCATAAGTGATTTTCATAGTGATCATGGTATATATAATCCTTTGACCTAAGGTTATTAAGGTTCCCTACATATGAGTCACATACGTTGATACTTCTCTTTATTGCTTGTAACTAAGTGAACATGAATGTGGTTATTAGGTATGCCACATATCATGTTAAGAAATTTGTATGGTTAAGATGAGATTTTTCCCTTCTATATAAGGGAGTGATATCTATAGGCCCCTTAATTTAGTGAGGCTTAGGAAATGCATGACCAGGCTCGAATGAGTTGATATAGGATATCAATGTCATCAGTTTTAACCAATTTACTCGGAAACCAAGTGTTACGCGCATAATTCAATGGTCAAAGTTGTTGACTTTTTGGCAACTTTGACTGCTAATTACTTGTATTTCTTCCTTTTTATCTTAGTGTTTTCTTGTTTTCTTGGCTTTCTACAGGTTGGATGGGGTTGTGGATGTAGCGGTTTAGAGCAGGATTGAGCGAGACAGAGTTTGGGTATGCAAAGTGGTTGATGATAAAATAAAGCATTGGCAACGCGTCGCCAATGTTAGCTACGTTTTGCCAAGTTTTGCCAATTGGTGACGCATTGCAGCCATCTCGACCTAGTTGGTGACACGTCGCAAATGTCTACTCTGTTTCACCGAGCCTCACAATTTTGATGGTCCTCCACACTTCCTACCTGATGACCTGTCTTTGGAAGAGTGATTTTTATCTCTTTAGGGTTTTGGAAGAAAAAGGGAAGAGAGAGGAGGCTTGGGGTATAAATAGGGGAAGGAAATAAAGAGCTCATCATCAACCTTGGCAACCTATTTTTCTCATCTCATCTTGGGACTTCCACCATTGGAGAAGGTTTGAAGCTTAAAAAAGAAGACTAGGAGTCAAAGAGGCTTAGACTACTAGGATCCATCTTGGGTTTCTTCTTTTCCTTTTCTCATTTAGTTGGATTTTCATGGTTAGTTTGTTTTCGGGTTTATTGTTGAACAACATGATGGATTGTGAGTAGGTTGTTACAATTCTCTTGGATGACACTTTTTTTTCTTGCTATTCAATGGATTTTTGTTGATTTTTTTATGGATATGGATCCCTTGTGTTGCCTATTTTTATGCTAAATGTTATGTGTTGAATGGCCGCCTCACACAAATCACCAATCCCATTTAGTTCTTGAGAGAAGAAGAAAGAGGATGGAAAAGAATAGTAGGGCATAATGGGTTTATTAGTTTAGAGGTAATCTAGGAATTCATTAGGTGTTTAAATGAGGGTTAAGGCTTAATCCATCTTAGGTTAAAACATGTGCTTGATAAATGCCTTGTTTAATCATGGGTGAGCAAAAACTTGTCTTGAGAAAGGGGTTTTTGAACCTTGAACCTCCTCACCACATAAGGGGTGAATATCCTAGGGCTTCAATTAGCTTGAGTAGCAAGGAAAGGGAGTGGAATCCTATGGGGATGGTTTTTACATTTTTAGCATCTTTGACAAGTCACTTTTAGTACCCTTTGCATTCCTTTAGCTTAACATCTCACATTGCATTAGTAATTAGCAATTTCATCCACTCTATCAAGATACTTTTCCATGGTAGTTTAGGTAGCTTAAGTAGTTAAAATTCAAATCTTCGTAAAATCTCATTATCTCTTGTGACGATACCCATATTTTCCTTTTAGTACATGACAACACCGTATACTTGCAGGCAAATGGGGGTTATAAATGAAAAGCTCTTAGTTTTACAACAAAGTTTTTGGCGCCGTTGCTGGGGATTTTGATTAGACTTTTACCTTGGTTATTTAATGTTGGTTACACTTGTCTACTTATTCTTTTCTTTGTATTTAGTGTGCTTTACTTTGTCATTTTTAGGTACATCTAGTGCATGACCCAAAGCTTTTTTTCTCAATTAGTCCCGCTTGACCCAGAGATTGAAAGAAGCTTAAGGGAACTTTGTTTAATACGCAAGGTGGTTAAGGAAGGTATGATGCCCTGCAGCATCTTTGTTGTGTGACATGGTGAGACCGGGAGGGACTTCCAGTGAGGGAGAACGTCTGAAGTGGAAATTTCCCAGGAGAATCTACCTGAAACACTCAGAAAACAGGGGTTAGGAGGTCCCCGGAGTCTTTTAGAGGTGGAGAGAAAGTACTAGGGGCCGAGGATTCCTGCCTGTTACGTTTTTTCAAGGGAGGAGAGACCCCCTGCTGAGGCCATTTCCTTAGTATATAAAGGAGGGTGTGGCCCGTTCAGATTGTGACACGTGTTCGGTCGGATGTAATCTGTACTTTAGGGCGTGGGGGTCTCTGGCCGCTTGTAGGCTCCTCGGGTCATGGGCTAAGGCAGGAATAGCCATACATGACAAGACATAGGCGGCGGCGTCGTGTCAGAGCTCATATGAGGGCGGCGTGTAGCATGTGCGGGCGACATGTCAAAGACTCCTTAATTGCTTCTGCCGTACCCCCGAGGTCCCTTCGGTTGAGGTCACCATTCGGAATAAGGACCCTTCTCCCGAAGTCGTCTCAGCGGTTCGGGGGTTTCCTTAGCACTGAAGCTCCTCCTTTGGGGGGATTTTCTCCTGCAGAAGGTGGCTGGTCCTTCTTAACTGAAGGTGGTTTGGCCGCCTTTCTGAGGGAGGCGGCACGCTATTTTCCTGAGGTCAGTACTGTCATTCCCAGGGGTGCTGGTGGGCCACCGAGGTCGTTTGCCCAAGGTGTCAGACTCTTTCTTTTTCCCAGGTTGGTACTGGCACTCCTTACGGGTGGCGCTCAATTTCCCGAATGTGGTATCTGGCCAAAGTTCACAGGTTTAAAGGGCGATAGCACTTCGGCTATCACATGGCCCCCCCTCAGAAAGTCGAAGTGGAGACTTTGGCTTGTAGGCCTTCTGGGGGCACCTTTCAGGACTAGGAGTGTGACGTTTGTGAAAAAGACACTTCATCACTCGAGGACATGCCCTGTCCGGCCAGGTGTCACTGTCTGCCCTTTGGTGTTCTCGAGGTGCCCAATCTCTTTACTTTTTCTGCTGTAGGTCAGTGGACCGTCGCATCTCGTAACCAGGCACGTCAATTTGGAGCGACATGCCCGGGTTTTCGAGGTCTCAGAAAGCATGTCCTAGTTTCTCGCGTTGGATGACACGTGGCGTGCGATGGTTGGGGGCGGTCACGTCGGTTACACCAGCCACGTCTTTTTGCGTGCGAGGGGCAATTATGGCGACGGTTCGCCTTCACGAAGCAATTATGATGTTGATTCGGCTACCCTTCCTCAGTCTATATAAACCTTCCTCCATCATAATCTTCATTTGTTCTCTTTTTTCCTTTGCTCTGCTCTTGTCTATTTTCGTGCTTTCCCTTCTCTTTTTGCAGCGGTGCTAGCGACGGAGCAATTTCCGGCCACCATTCACGACGGTGTCTTCAAATCCTGATTTCGGCAAAACTTTTGGTGGGTTTTGATTCTAGAGGTCCTTCGGCTTCTTCATTTTTTTTCTTTCTCTAGCTTCCCGAAGTCCCTCAATTTTTTTATCCGAAGTCATTTTTTTGCCAATTATGTCTTCACCTGTCCCCCTTATGTCTGTCGAACCCATTCCCGAGAGCTGGCAACCTCTTATGTCTCACCCTTGTTGCTCAATTCCGACAAAACTAGCGAAGTGGGCAACTAAATTCTTTCTTCCCTCCTATGCCGTCACAAGGTTACCTCGTCTCAGCCATTTTAGTTTTATGAACCAACACGACGAGGTTACCATTTTTTGAACCCAACTGAAGGCTGAACTTCGGTTTCCTCCACCAAGGATGATTTGCGACTTTTTCCAATTTCATGGCATAGCCATGAATCAGCTTTCTCATAACTCATACTGCTATTTTAACGCCTACCTCTGCATGTGTGGGGTCTCCGGAATATAACCTCACTTCATCCTGTTCATGCAGTATTACAAGCTTTATCTGGTCCCAAAGGGTGGCTTCTATTTCATGCTCCCTCGGCGATCTGGGAGCAAGAAATACATGTTCACCTTCGCCACTAAAGATAGTTGGCGAGGGTGGCAAAGGAAGTTCTTCTTCCTGAAAATGGCGGAGGCTTGGTCATACGTCCTGACTAAGTGGGCTCGGGGAAAGCTGGAGACGGATGTCGTGGACCCCAAAATGTGGCTAACTCCTGAGTTGGCGGTGAGGTTTATGGACTTTGATAGACGTATTCGTGCTGTCGCCGACTGGGATGCCGAGGTCCCTCCAAGCTCCCTCTACCCCTTCCCTATCATGTGGAGACTCATGACCAAGGAGGTCCTTCGAGAGCTGGGGGTAGTTAAGGAGCATAAGACGGACCTCGGCATGCTAGCTCCTGCCATCGACGGGAAGGAGTCCTGGTTGGTGATGCTCCTTCGGGAGGAGCTCACTTATGAAGCCTTTTTCGAAAGTAATTCTCCTTCCAAAATTTTTAGTATAAGTATCCGTCTGGACTTACACTGATATTTCCCTTCTTTTTCAGAGATGGGCGACGAGTCAGCTGCCTACTACAAGTCCCTCTTTCTCGGCCAAGCTGAAAAGGGGGAACAGACAAAGAAGGGTGCCTCCAAGAGGCGTAAGACATTTGGGAGTGGGCCGTCTTCGACCAAGAAGGCGAAGAAGGACACCCTTCCCCCACCGCCGGAGGACATCGAGGAGGTTGGTGGCGAGCCCGAGGTCCCAACCGTCCTGCCGACCGAGGTGGTTTCTCGGAGTTCCACCACATCGGCAGATCTTCTAGGTTCTTCGGCAGTAGACCCTTATGCTGAGGGGCTCGAAGAGCGCCGAGGAAGCAAGGGCAAACATGTCCCTGCCAAGGTGGAGGAGGTTAGGGACTCTGACGATGACGTTGCTGAGATTGCTCCAAGTTTGTCCCTTAAACACTTTTACTCTTAATCTTGTAGACATATGACTAAGAGACTTTGTCTTAACGAGACTTGTATTTTAATTTTGCAGCGGAACTGGAGCCCTCATCCTGGATGGTGGACCATGCCCGAAGGCGGGCTCTTCGAGACTCCCACATCCCGAAGGACAAGGTTCCGAGGGAGCCTTTCTGGTCTTTCATGGAGGACATGAACTTGTTCTCCGAGGACTGCCAGCAAATGGCTCCCCAAATGGCGACAGGTGTACTCACCCAGGCTTCCTTCAAAGCCGTTGCCGAAGAGTCCGCCAACGAAGAGACCCTTGCCTAAAAAATTTTCGAGCACGCTGCCCAGGTACTTCTTCAGGCCCTTTTTATGTTTTTTCCCCATATTTCTAATTTTTTGGCTTTCCTTACGTAGGTTTGACTAAGTATCTTCTCTTTTTTTGCAGCTTCTGGGGTATAGTGGATACCATCGGGCTTGGGCAGCAAAGTAATCTTCGGTCCGAGCTTGGGCCGAAGATCGTTTGGAGAAGGCCAAGGTCTTCTGCGCCAACTCTGTTGTCAAAAATGCAGAGTTGAGCCAGATAGCCAAGGATGAGGTTGCCAATCTTCGGGAGGAATTCTTGAAGGGCCAAGAAGAGCTCTTGAAGGATTTTTCCCAGAAGATGTCTGACCTCGGTGCGAAGGTAGTGAGTCTAACTTCAGCGAACGAGGCCTATTAAAAGGGAAAAGAGGAAGACTTTGCTCTCCTGGCAAAGGCATTTGCTAATAACATCGAGCTTCAAGCCGAGGTCGACTCTCTGAAGAAGGAGCCGAAGAAGAAGAAGGTGAAGGCACTGAAGAAGGAGGTTGTTGATCTTCAAAATGAAGTAGAAGACTTGTCACTCGAGAAAGACAAGGTCGTCCAAGCAACCAAGGTTGCCTTCCAGGACGGCTTCTGTCTGGCTCGTCATCAAGTTCTGAAGAAATACCCAGATCTCGACCTTTCCTTTTTGGATGCCCTGGCCATTCCCGAGGGGCCTCGGTGGACTTGGTCAAAAATCGAGCTTCTCAACCTGCCATTTGCCTTCTCAACCTGCCATTTGCCCATCCTCCGGCACCAAAGGCGGCGGCTAAAGACATAGGACCTGGAGCCTCCCATAACACCGAGATTCTTTAGATGTTCTAGGGCCCTTGCCTTCTTTTCTTTTTCTTTGTAATTTTTCTTCTTGTAACCTTCTCCTTGCAATAAGGCCTTCTTCAATGAAATTTTTCCTTCCTTCAGAGTTTGGTTAAGTCTTTGAGTAGTAACTTTTTATTTCCCAGTTATCCCGACCACTTTCGGTCAAGAGACTTCGGAAAATACGTTTCGCTTGCTTTGTTAGCCATCTTCGGAAAAATGTTCACTTTCGACGAATTCCCTTAAGCAAAATTTTGGCCTACTTTTGGGCCTACTTGTGACGGGCTTATTTTTTTGGGAGAATGACCCAATCAACTTTAGAGGGAACAAGTAACTTTTCGCAAGCTTCTTGCTTAAGCCTTGTTCGGCGAGAATTTTTTGGTGGAAGAAAATTTCTGTACTTAGAAACTGATGTCCAAGGACATCTTCACTGGAAGGCATGGTGACTTCCGGGGGGACTTCCTATGAAGGAGAGCATCTGGTGCTGGAGTTTCCCAGGGGAACGTGCCTGCAAAGCTCAGAGAAGGGGGTTAGGAGGTCCCCGGGGTGCTTTTCCGGGGAGGAGCCTCCGATGCCCAAGTCAGTTTCCTGAGAAGGTAAGGGGGAAGCACTAGAGTTTTTAGTGGGCTTGCCTGTGTTTTCTCAAGGGGGAGGAGTCCAACCGTTTGCCAGGGTCTGTTCCCTGGTATTTATAGAGAAGCCCAGCCCGTTCAGATAACGACACGTGTTCGGTCGGATGTTCTCTGAGTTTCTGGGCGTAGGGGGCGAGTAGCCGGTGGCAGGCTTCTTGAGTCTTGGATCGAGATAGGTCGTGACAAGACCTGGACGGCGTCGGCGTGTCAAATCGCCGTTTGAGGTGACATGTAGCGTCTGTGGGCGGCATGTCAGAGGCTCCTTAAATGCTTATACCGTACTCCCGAGGTCCCTGGACGAGGTCGTCCTCTGACGCGGACGGTGCCCTTTCGGGAAATGTACCCGTAGTTTGGGAAGTTTCCTGATTCAGGGTTCCGCCTTCGGCTTGCAATAGCTGATTCTTCGTTTCCGAAGGCAATCTGTTTAGTACCTCGGGGGGGCTAATAGCTTCATCGCGTTTCCTGACGCTCCGAGTTCTGGTCAGATAGAGGCGATAGCCCTTCGGCTATTAGAAACTTTTTCTAACTTGTACAATTTTTTACCAAAATTCTAAGTATAGAATTTCCTCAAGGCGTCCAAGTGCCATGTATTTTTCAATTCTCCACCTTTGGCGTCGCCAAGCCTATAGACTCCATTTCGGACTTCGTCGATGACCCAGTAAGGCCCTTCCTAGTTCGCCTAAAGTACCCCATGGGACGGCCTTCGGGCTTCGAATTCGGCCTTTCAGAGAACGAGGTCTCCTTTCTTTATGCCTTTTGGCCTAACGCGCAAGTTCGTGGCTGTGGCCACTCTTTGCTGAAAGGCCTTCCTTCTGAGTTCAGCCACCTCTCTGTGTTCGTTAATCAGGTCTAGCTTAGTTCTCAGTCCGAGGTCGTTCCCCCCTTCGTCAAACACTTGTATTCTGACTGATGGTTGTACTACCTCGATAGGGATGATGGCCTCTATGCCGAAAATGAGCAAAAAAGGTGTCTCACCTGTGGCCCTTCGGGGTGTCGTCTGATAACTCCGTAACACACTAGGAAGTTCTCCTGGCCACTTTCCCTTTGCTTCCCCCAACCTCTTTTTTAGACCCTCTTTTATGGTTCTGTTGGATACCTCTATTTGTCCGTTGCTCCGGGGATTAGCTATCGGGGCGAAGTGCATTTTTATTCCGAGGTTGGTGATGAATTCTTGGAATCCCTTGTCCGTAAATTGGGAACCATTATCGGCCACTATCACCCTCGGTATGTCAAACCTGCATATAATGTTCTTCTAGATGAATTTTTGTATATCCTTTGCCGAAATGGTTACTAGGGGTTCTGCTTCGACCCATTTAGTGAAGTAATCCACTGCCACTACGCAAAACTTCACTCCTCCAGGTGCTGTCGGGACTGGCCCGATGAGGTCTATGCCCCAAACTGCAAAAGGATAGGGGTAGTCTACCGAGGTTATTAATTCCGAGGGCAGCCTTTGGATGCTGGCGTGTCTTTAACAATTATCACATTTTTGGACAAACTGCATTGCGTCCTTTCTTAGGGTGGGCCAAAAGTACCCTTGACGGAGTATTACTCCCGCCAAGGCGTCAGTTCCGATGTGGGAACCACAAGCCCCTTCATGGACATCTTCGAGAACCATCCTAGCGTCCTATTCACTGACACACCTTTGTAGCGGACTCGCATACCCTTGCCGGTATAATTCTTCCCCAATTAGGAAATATCGTCCGGAACGTCTTCGTACTTTTGCCGCTTCGTGAAGAACATCGGGAAGCTCTTTGATTGCAAGATACCTCTTTATAGGATCTTTCCACCCTTTTTCTGAGGTTGTTATGCTCAGTGTCGCTATGCTCGGGTGTCTCAACACTTCGGTGAACCTTTTTGATTTGGCCAAGCTGTCCGCTTCAGTATTGTCTCGGCGAGGTACATTTTCAATATGTACTGCGTCGAACTACTGGATGAGCTTTGATACGAACTCGTGATATTTTGCCAAAGTCGGATCCTTCGCGTTGTAGTCGCCTGCCATCTGCCGCACCACTAGCTGGGAATCGCTGTGGCCTTTTAGGTTTCTTACACCAATCTTTCTAGCTAGGCATAACCCTACTATGAGAGCTTCGTATTCTGCCACATTGTTGGTGACATTAAACCCAAATTTGATGGCTTTCATGACTTCTAAACCTTCGGGACCGTGAATAATTACCCCAGCTCCCTGGTGTTCGGAGCCGGAGACCCTATCTACAAATAGAGTCAATTCTGGCTCACTTTTGCCGAGGTCAGATTAATCACATTCGGTAACGGGCACTTCAGCAATGAAGTCCGCTAGAGCTTGGGCTTTTATTGCTTTCCTTGGCTCATAAGTAATATCATACTCGCCGAGCTCTATGCACCACTTGGAAAGCCTTCTCGAATGGTCTACTCTCTTCATGACATCCCAAAGAGGTAGGTTACTTCAGATAATAATGGGGTGAGCTTGAAAGTATGGACGCAGTCTCCTGCTTGCTAGCACCAGGGCATAGATAGCTTTTCGTAGTAGGGGATACCTGACTTTGGCGCCATGCAGGGAGTTGCTCACGTAGTATACTGGCCATTGCTCTGTCCCCTCTTCTTTCACGAGAACCGAACTCAGTGCTTTTTCCGTAACGGCGAGGTATAGTGCAAGGGGTTCTCCCTCTCGTGGTTGCCGAAGAGTGGGTAGATGAGCTAGATAAACTTTGAGCTCTTCCCAGGCCTTTTGGGAATCCTTGTTCCAAGGATGGTCATCGTTTCCGAGGTCTCCACCATTTTTTGCTGCCTTGGTGAGGACCTTAAAGAATGCTCGGCAGTGATCCCCATACCTGGAAATGAATCTGCGAAGGGACGTTATTCTCCCAGTGAGCCTTTAGACATCCTTTGTTGTAACAGGAGTTCGGAATTCAAGTAGCGCTTTGACTTTTTCCGGGTTGGCATCAATACCTATTTCCGATACCACAAACTCGAGGAACTTGCCTGAACTTACACCGAAGACGCATTTTTCGGGATTGAGATAAATTCCGAATGCTCTAAGTTGGTGGAAAGTTTCCTCCAAATCTGCAATATGACTGCCAGGCAATTTGCTCTTGACTATCATGTCATCAACATAGACTTTCATGTTCCTCCCTATTTGATCATTGAAGACCTTGTTCATTAGCCTCTGGTAGGTGGCTCCTGCATTTTTAAGTCCGAAGGGCATTCTGACGTAACAATATGTGCCGACTTCGGTGATGAAGGCAGTTTTTCCTCATCTTCGGGGTTAATCTTGATTTGGGGATACCCACTGAAGGCGTCAAGGAAGTTCAGGAGTCCATATTTAGCGGTCGAGTCTATCAACTGATCTATTGGCAGGAGAGGATATGAATCCTTAGGGCAAGCATCATTCACAGTTCGGAAGTCGATGCACATTCGGAGCTTGTCACTCCCTTTTTTTGTGGCAATAACCACATTACTTAGCCATTCGAGGTATTTGACCTCCCTGATTACGCCTGCAGCTATCAAGTGCTGGACTTCAATTTTGACGAAGTTGTTATTGTGTGCTGAGAGGCTTCACTTTTTTTGGCGGACAGGCTTTGCCTCTTGGCTCACTTTAAGGCTATGCTGTATTATGTGAGGGTCTACCCCAGGCATGTCTTTCGGCGAGTAGGCAAACAGATCTTTATTCATAAGTAGGAAAGATACAAGTTTTTCCTTGTCACCTTCGGCCAATTTTTTCCCAACTCGGGTATTCTGACCTGGGACAGGCTCTATGTCTTCCGTTTCTATTTTCTCATAATCTTCTGTTCCTTCTCCTTTTGACCCTTCTGCGAGTACGACCTTCATTTCCATAGTCTGTGCGCAATTTTTCACAGGGGCTTTCCTCGCTTTGACAAACACCTTCCTCACCTCCCCCTGGCTGATGAAGATCTCAGCATCTCCATCTTTGGTGGCGAAGGTGACAGTTAAGAACTTTACATCCGGGTGGATGTGGAGGTTCCTTTGCGTCTGCCTCCCAAGAATGGCGTTATATGACGAAGGGACATCTATGACGATGAACCTTGTCATCACAGAGGCAAACAGCTCGTCTTTGTTGCATATTGAAGTTCCCCTTAGCATTAGAGGAAGATCAATCCAGCCGAGGACGGGGAGTTCAGACGGTCCCACTCTAAAAATAGGAGAAGTCACGGACTTGAGGTCGCTCCTTGATATACCTAAACTCGGTAGTAGGTGTGAGAATAAGACGTCCGCATTTGAACCATCATCAAGCAATACTCTCTTGACGCCCCAGCTTCCTATCCTTGCCATAACCGGCAATGGATCATCATGAGGAAATATGACGATGGACCCATCTTTCCGAACAAGCTTTTTTGATGGGTTCCCAGACTCCATCACCGAAATCTCCTTGGCTTTTCTTTTCCTTTCTGCTGACAGCAGCCCTGTTGTGATCATCTGTATCACTTCTGCCGGGGGTGGCGGACGAATTTTTGGACTTTGGTTCCGGCGTCTGTAGGAGTCATACTCCTCATCATCTCCTTTCCCCTCCTCTTCTCTTCTTCCCTTCGGGGAGGGCATCCTCAGGTAACGTCGGAGTTGACCATGCTTTATTAGGGATTCTATGTATTTCCTCAGTTAGAAGCAGTCCTCGGTATCATGCCCGTGGTCCCAATGGAATTGGTAGAACCTCTTCATGTTCTTTTTGTTGTCCGAGGTCATGGCCTTCGGCCGTTGGATCTGAGTTCCTTGCCTTTCCATCGCCATAAGGATGTTCGTCCTTGTGGTGTTCAGGGGAGTGAAAGCCAATGGTTTCCTTCCCTTAAGCTTCCGAGGTCGTCCACCTGATTCGGTTGGGTAGCGAGTTTGCTGGCTCTGCCTCTCAGTGTGAATGTGATCAAATTTTGGGCCTCCTATTCTCAATTCTTCAGCAGTCATGTGTTGTTCAGCCCTTCTGTAAAATTCACTGAGTGTGTCGGGGGGATCCTTGGAGAATTCGTAGAACAGTTGGGAGTCGCTCCGAAGTCCTCGTGTCATGGCCAGGATACGTATTTCTGGCTTGAAGTTTGGAACACTTAAGGCTTCCCGATTGAACCTTTCGACATAGTCGCGAATGGTTTCTCCATTTTTCTGCGCTATGTCAAACATTTGGACTGGCATCTTTGCTGTTGGCCGGCTTTCGATGAATTGCTACGTGAAGGAAGTAGACAACTCTTAGAACTCCATTATGGTTCTAGGAGCCAGGGAGTTGTACCATGCCATTGCTAGTCCAGCAAGGGTGACCTCAAAACATTTGTACAAGCTGGCGTCATCAGCACCGTGCAATACCATGCTGCGCTTGTATTTGGTCAGATGAGCCTGAGGGTCAGTCCAGCCATCGTAGGTCTCCAACCGAGGTACCTGAAAGTCACTCGGCATGGGTGCTTCGACCACTGCTCGGATGAATGGTGATTCATCTCCATCGAAGGTTTCTGATAACCTAGCCTAGACGGGCTTCCGAGCCACCTGCCTCTCCACTCTTTCTAGCCTCTTTAAAATTCTTTCCACGAGGAGTATGGCACTGGGCTCTTCTTCCTGCTGTCTATAGGCCTCTGGGAACGGAGACTGACGTCTCCTTTTTGGGGAGTGACTTTGGCGCTGAGGAGATGACGATTTTTATTCAGGTGAAGAACTCCTTTGGCGGGAAGTTCTGGGTCATTTTGGCCCCGTTTCTCCCGTAGGTTGCACCCTGAAGGGTATATTTTCCGTCGAGGACTCATCACGTTGATCCCCACTTCCCGAACCCCGGTGAGTTGACCTCGGACTCTTCTCCCGGCGAGGTACTGGTGAAGAGGGCCTTCGACCCTGAGTTGGTTGTGGCATCTTTGGTCTAACTGTTGCGTCATTTCAGCCAGGATGGAGTGCTGGAACTCACGCAGGAAGCCCATGGTAATAGTCAGAGGTTGTTCATCCTCAGGCAAGGAAGTCCCGACTACAGTTTGTTTGGTTGCCGGTTAAACTTCTGGCGCAGACAGGGACTTCGAAAGTCCCTTGTCCTTGGAACGCCGAGTTTCAACGCGGCGACCTGGGGGTGAGTTCCCACAGACGGCACCATATGATGCCCTGCAGCATCTTCGTTGTGTGACATGGTGAGACCGGGAGGGACTTCCAGTGAGGGAGAACGTCTAAAGTGGATATTTCCCAGGAGAATCTAGCTAAAACACTCAGAAAATAGGCGTTAGGAGGTCCCCGGAGTCTTTTTCCGGGGAAGAGCCTCCGATGCCTAAGTTAGTGTTTTGGAGGTGGAGAGAAAGTACTAGGGGCCAAGGATTCTTGCCTGTTACATTTTTTCGGGGGAGGAGAGACCCCCTGCTGAGGCCATTTCCTTAGTATATAAAGGAGGGTGTGGCCCATTCAGATTGCGACACGTGTTTGGTCGGATGTAATCTGTACTTTAGGGTATGAGGGCCTCTGGCCGCTTGTAGGCTCCTCGAGCCATGGGCTAGGGCAGGAATAGCCCTACATGACAAGACGTAGATGGCGTCGGCGTGTCAGAGCGCATATAAGGGCGGCGTGTAGCATGTGCGGGCGACATGTCAGAGGCTCCTTAATTGCTTCTGCCGTACCCCCGAGGTCCCTTCGGTTGAGGTCACCCTTCGAAATAAGGACCCTTCTCCCGAAGTCATCTCAGTGGTTCGGCAGTTTCCTTAGCATTGTAGCTCCTCCTTCGGGGGGATTTTCTCCTGTCGAAGGTGGCTGGTCCTTCTCAACTGAAGGTGGTTTGGCCGCCTTTCTGAGGGAGGCGGCGCGCTATTTTCCCGAGGTCAGTATTGTCATTCCCAGGGGGTGCTAGTGGGCCACCAAAGTCGTTTGCCCAAGGTGTCAGACTCTTTCTCTTTCCCAGGTTGGTATTGGCACTCTTTACGAGTTGCGCTCAATTTCCCGAATGTGGTATCTAGCCAAAGTTCACAGGTTTAAAGGGCGATAGCACTTCGGCTATCAGGTAACACTAGTACTTATGATTCCATCAATATGGAAGGAAATCAAGGAGACAACATGAGGAACCTTGGAAGGGAAAGAAATGTCAATCCCATAGATCCCAATGGTGTTGAAGAAATGATGGACAGTGGTAATGGTGCTAGAAGAAGAGGTAGATCGGTGCTTGACTACTTTCATCCTCAGAGGGTAGAGGATCATGATAACATGATAAGACCGGTGCCACTTCAAGGGTGAGCTTTCATGATTCCCAGCCATGTTCTCCAATTAGTTGAGGCACATCCATTTGGAGGAGCTCTTGATGAAGATCCAAACAACCATATTAAAAGGTTTGTTCAATTATGTGATACTTTTGATTTGGAAGGTGTAAATGAGGATGTGAAAAGGATGAGACTTTTAACAAATGGATGAAGCTATGGAGTGGTTTGAGAATTTGGGGCATACATCGGTTCATACATGGCAAGAGTTATATGATGTATTCATTCAGAGGTTTTTCCCATCTCAAAAAGCTTTTGAGCTTAAGGACGAGTTGTTGGCCTTTTGACAAAATGAATAGGAGTCACTTGCGAAGGCATGGGTGCGCTTCAAGAGGATGGTGGAGAGGGTCTCAACTCAAGATATTGATCAAGCTCACCAACTTCATCTCTTCTATAATGGTTTGAATTTAAATACTCATTTGCAAGTTGATGCCACCGTCGGTGGTTTCTTGTTATTAAAAGATGTGGAGGAATGCTTTGAATTGTTAAACAACATGGCCAAAAGTCTTGAGCTTAGTGGGAAAATGGCTCCAAGGAAGGGGAGTGGTTTGTATGAGGTACACAAGGATACCTCTCTCCAAGCACAACTTTCGAGACTCACTACCATTGTATCCAAATTGTCAAAAAATCAAGATAGGATGAAATTGCAATAAGTTATGGCTAGTGTAGATGTGGAAGAAGTAGAAGATGTGAATTTTGTGGTGTATCAGAATCCCTACCCACCCAAGCAGGGAGGATAAAACTTCTTCCCAAGGAATCGTCAACATGAAAGGTTCAACTATACAAATCCAAAAGGTGCTATGCAACCATAATGTGAGACCTCTAATGAATCGAATGCCTCTTTGAAGGACTTCATGAAGGGAATGATGGGAGAGTTCATGCATGAAGTAAGGGGGATGGCTATTGGAAAAAACAAAAAGAATTGTGCACTGGAAGATGAGATTCTATGCGGCAATTCTAAAAAGGGAAGTTTATACCTAGTGATACGGATGTCAACCCAAAGGGGTCTTTCCAAGCTATTACTCTAAGAAGTGGGAGGAATGTGGTGACATAACCCAATGAGCCTCCCACTAAAAAAGGTTATCCTCTCCAATGACCTACCTTACTAGAAAGTGTTGAAGATGTTCAAGTGTTACCACCAAGCGATGAGGAAGCTAATTCAAAGGGGGAGGCAAGAAATGTGCCCATACAAGAGGAAGCACCAAAGCATACTCCTACTTTTCCATAACCCCAAAGGTTCAAGCCCAAGAAGGAAGACGCTCAATTTATGAGGTTTTTAGAAATATTCAAAAAATTGGAGATCAACATTCCTTTCCTGGAAGCAATAAATCAAATGCCTTCATATGCCAAGTTCCTCAAGGAATTGATAACCAAAAAGAGGAAGAGCCTTGATAATGAACTCATTTTGATGAAAGAAGAAGCAAGCGTCATTATTCAAAGGAAGATACCTAAAAAACTCAAGGACCTAGGGAGTTTCACTATTTCTTTAGACATTGGGTCTTTCTATTGTGACAAGGCTTTATGCGATCTTGGAGCTAGTATTAACTTTATGCCATTGTCTATTTGTAGGAGCCTTGGTCTTGGAGAGGTGAAGCCTTCTTTGATTTGTCTCCAATTGGCGGATAGATCATTCACCTTTCCGAAAGGTGTTTTGGAGGATGTGTTGGTTAAGGTTGGCAAGTTCATATTCCTGGCAGACTTTGTAGTGTTGGACATGGAGGAAGATCGAAACATGCCAATCATACTTGGGAGACAATTCCTCATTACCGGGAAAGCCGTGATAGATGTGGGAAAAGGTAATTTTACTTTGAGAGCTAATGATGAGGAAATTACTTTCAATCTTGCTCAAGCCATGAAATCTATTGATGATGAGGTGCCCAAGTGTTTTATGGTTGATGTGGTTGATTCTTGTATTAAAGAGATAAGGGATTTATTGCTTATTAAGGACCCCATTGGAAGAGCACTTGTTTTTGGGAATCCATGTGGTGATGAAGACTGTGAAGTAATGAGCACCTTGGTTACCCTTGATTCTTATGGGAAGTTGCAAGCTCCAAGGAAAAAGGTAGAGCAACTTTTATCTTGTGATCTCAAGGAAGAGCTTAAGTTGGAGTTAAAGCCACTACAAAAAAATTTCAAGTATGTCTATCTTGGCAATGGAGGGTCCCTTCCAATGATTATTTCTTCTACATTGACTACTTTGGAGGAAGAGAAATTGATTCAAGTTTTGAGGGAACATAGAAGGGCAATACCTTGGTCCATCTCCGACATCATGGGAATTAGCTCGGAAATTTGCATGCATAAGATTCTTATGGAAGATGACTTTAAGCCTTCCATTGAAGCTCAAATAAAGTTAAATCTGAAGATGAAGGAGGTAGTAAAAGAGGAAATTATGAAGTTGCTTAATGCCAGGATTATCTATCCAATCTCGAATTCCCAATGGGTAAGCCCGGTGCAAGTGGTACCTAAAAACGGTGGTACAACCGTGGTGGGCAATAATAACAATTAATGGATTTCTACTCTGTTAGTCACCAAATGAAGAGTATGTTTTCATTATTGGAAGCTCAAGAAGGCTACCCGGAAAGATCATTTTCCCTTTTCTTTTATTAATTAAATATTGGATAGGTTGGCGGGGCATGAGTTTTATTGCTTCTTGGATGGGTATTCGGGTTATAATCAAATTGTGATAGTACTGGAGGATCAAGAGAAGACTACTATCACTAGTCCTTAGGGTACATATGCCTTCCGAAGAATGCCATTTGGACTTTGCAATGTGCTGGCAACCTTTCAACGATGTATGACGGCCACCTTTTCGGATATGGTGGAAAAATGTATGGAGGTATTTATGGATGATTTCTCACCCTTTGGTGATTCTTTTGATGCATGATTGGATAATCTAGCTTTTGTCTTGAAGAGATGTCAAAGAACTAACTTAGCTTTGAATTGGGAAAAATGTCACTTTATGGTTAGCTCAAGTATAGTGCTTAGTCACAAAATTTCTTGTGAGGGCATGGAGGTGGATAAAGCCAAGATTGTGGCCATTGAAAAATTACCATCACCCTTCAATGTGAAAGGAGTCAAAGTTTCTTAGGGCATGCCGGCTTCTACCAAAGATTTATAGAATTTTTCCAAGATTGCTAAGCCTTTATGCAACTTGCTTAAGAAGGATGTGTCATTTCATTTTGATGAAAATTGCTCGGAAGCATTCAAGATCTTGAAGGAAAAATTGATCAGTACACTGGTGCTGGTAGCACCCAATTGGGAGGAACCATTTGAAATCATATGTGATGCTAGCGATTTCACCATAGGAGCGGTGTTGGGTCAAAGGAAGCAAAAGATTTTTCAAGTTTTCTATTATGCTAGCAAAACCTTTGATGGAGCTCAACAAAATTACACCACAACGGAGAAGGAGCTCTTGGCGGTGGTCAATGCGGTGGACAAGTTTCGGTCTTACATTGTGGGTTCTAAAGTTTTGGTTCACACCGATCATGCGGCAATTAGATATTTGTTACCAACAAGGATGCCAAACCAAGACTTATAAGATAGATTCTTTTGCTTCAAGAATTTGATTTGGAGGTGAAGGACAAGAAAAAATGTAAGAATCTTATAGCCAACCACTTATCTAGATTGAAAGGCCAAGAGCAGCCTTTAGAGAGATCTTTTCAAGAGCACTTCCCGGATGAAAGTCTATTCAAGGTAGAAGGTAAGTTGCCATGGAAAACAGATTGTGTGAATTATCTAGCTAGTGGAGTCTTGCCACCAAACTTGTCTTAACAAGGAAAAAAGAAGTTTCAAGCTAATGTCAAACATTATCTTGGGATGAGCCTCTCCTCTTTCACCGGTGTGCTGACCAAATTATAAAGAAGTGCATATCAAATGAGGAGGTAAAGGATGTTCTCCACCATTGTCATTCCTCACCATGTAGTTGTCACTTTGGAGCTTCCAAGACCGGCAAGTAAGGTATTGTAAACCGGTTATTATTGGCCATCTTTATTTAAGGATTCATATACCTTTGTGAAAACATGTGATAGATGCCGAAGGTTAGGAAACATTTCTAGGAGAGATGAAATGCCATTGCAAAATATTCTTGAGGTAGAAGTGTTTGATTTATGGGGTATAGATTTTATGGGTCCTTTTCCGCCCTCATTAAGTAATCATTATATTTTGCTTGTGGTTAATTATGTTTCTAAATGGGTGGAAGCCATTGCCACCCATTCTTGTGATGCTAATATAGTTGTCAAGTTCTTTCAAAGAAATATTTTTGCTAGATTTGGAGTACCTAGAGCTGTTAGCTCCGATGAAGGATCACACTTCATCAACAAGACTTTGGCTCAAGCTCTAGTGAAGTATGGTGTGCGGCATAAAGTGTCCCTCCCTTATCATCCACAAATGAATGGCCAAGCTGAAATTTCAAATTAGGAGATCAAGAAAATATTGGAGAAGACGGTGAGCATCAATCGAAAAGATTGGTCACAAAAGTTGAGTGATGCATTTTGGGCGTATCGAATGGCATTCAAGACACCAATTGGAATATCCCCGTATCAACTTGTGTTTGGGAAGGCTTGCCACTTACCAGTAGAGTTGGAGCTCAAGTCATATTGGGCGGTGAAGAAGATAATTTTGAGTTGAAGAGTGCCCCAAAAAAAGAAAGCTATCCAATTGGATGAGTTGAATGAAATCTGCCTTGATGCTTATGAGAATGCAAGGATTTACAAGGAGAGATCGAAGCTTTGGCATGATAAGATGCTTGTGAAAAAGGATTTCCAATTGGGTCAAAAAGTGTTGTTTTTCAATTCAAGGTTGAGGCTTTTCCCCGGAAAGTTAAAATCCAAGTGGTCGGGCCCATTTGAGGTGGTTAAGGTAAAGCCATATGGAGCGGTGGAGCTCAAGGGTCACGATGGATCCATATTTCAAGTCAATGGACAACAAATGAAAGCCTATTTTGGTGATAAACTTTGGCACATTGGCCAATTAATTTTGGCCGAACCTGACCTTTGAAGGAATAGTCAAAGGCGCCTAGCTAAAGGCATAAAACTAAGCACTAAGCCGGGAGGCAACCCGATTTCCATTATCTTTTCTTTTCACATTCATGAGTGACTTCGTGTTTTATTTTTTATTTTGTGGTTATTTGGTGTTTCAATGTGTTTTTGTAGGGTTCAAAGAGCCATAGAAAGGAGAAAGGAGGGGGTGGACAACACTAGTTCAACATGGGGAAGTAAAATTCTTTGATTGGTCAAAGAGTAAGTGGTAAGTATAGAAAATTAGGGGGTTAAATTGTAAAACTATTAAAAATTAAGGGTGTGTTCACAAACGCTGGCGATGCATCGCCAATTTGCAAAAAGTGGCAGAGCGTTCATAACGTTGGTGACACATTGCCAAAATTTCGCCTTCAGCGATGACACATTGCCAATACCTAAATTGTCATTTTTATCTCTTATGTTTTCACTTCCCTTCACTTTTTAACTCGGCCCTCCACCAAAGAACCTTTCAACTCTCAAACCCTAGCCATTCTGTAAGCCTCACGGTTCAATTTTCTTGTTGATTTTCCTCACAAGATTTGAAGCAAGTAAGTTGCTCTTCCTTTTCTCTTGTCCTTTTCGGTGCTTTATTGGGTGCGAATCGTGCATGCTTGTGGGGTCCTAAAATTGATTAATTGCACTTTGGTTTTTGTGGATTTCTTGCTTGATTTTGATCTACATTGAGTATATGTATGTATTGAGAGTGTTTTATGGGTTGGGTTATGGATTTGAAATGAAAATCGTAGTTAGAAAACTGCCCATAAAGAAGGCCACGAAAATTTCAAGGCAATTTCTTGATGATGCTTATTCTTGTTGGTTGGTGGACTCCAAAAGTTTTATTTACATGGATTAGGAGTGGGTCAAGCTTGAATTCCTACTAATGTGCTCTAGGGTGCTTGAATTTAACGTTTGATTGTTTTCATAAAAGTGTAACTCAAGTTTCTCCATAGGTACTTTGCACAACAATGTAGCTTTATGTGCTTCTTGTTTATCTCAATTCTTTGTATAGGTTGCATCTAGGTATTGCATATTGCAAGTTTGTGTCATTGGTTTACACCCGGAAGCATGATTTTCATATGTACCAAAGGCAAGAATTATGTATGGACTATTGTGGGGATTCTTGTGATAGCATGTTTATGAGCATACAACTCTTGGCCTAGGCTTCGTTCTTCAGGATGGATTGCTTGATTAGCAAGTATGTATTGCATATATGTCTAATCCCAACATGCTCATGCCTCACAACACTTAGAACAATGTCCTAGAGTGATTCAATATGCTATCATGAACATGAACTAGGCATTGAAATACCTCAATTTTGCATGAGCTTTTCTTGTGTAGTTTTCCAAGTTAAAGTTGTATTCGTGGTCGTGAATGCTAGTTCTTTGTCCCATAATTTTTCATGTAAAGGAATTTGAATTGAATTTTGTGTTTGGCTTTGTAGGAAACATGCCTCGCAAATCGGTGCCAATTCATTCTCTTAAGGAAAAGGGAAGGGGAAAAAGGATCAGTGAGGAGGAGCCTTAAAACCTCCTTATGACAAGAACCACTTTGTCTCTTTTAAGGTGCATAACTATTTTGAGGGGTTCTCGATCCGCAAGTTGACATTGGAGTGGGGCTTTGACTTCTCAAAGAAAGAAAACGAGGGTACTCTGACAGTGGTGGAGAAGCGAGGATGGCAGCATTGGGTTGCTCATCCTTGGGCGAATGTGCATAAAATACTGATCATGGAGTTCTATGCGAATCTAATGGGGGCATATTATTTGAATTGTCGAGAAAAGGTTTGCTTTATGAGGACTCGCAGTGTGCACTACGACGACACAACTATCAACAGCTTGCTTCAGATCAACCCACTCAGTGGAGAATCAATCAAGGAAGCCACACTTGAGTAGATGGCTCAGATAGTGTGCAGTCACCCGGTCAACTGGACAATGAGCAAGGATCAGTCTCACAGGAAGCTTTACTTCAGCTCCTCAGCTCTCCCACCTGAGATGAAAGCATGGAATTACTTCATCTCATCTCGCCTCGTCCTGACGACTCACGTGATGGCCAGGGGCCTCATCGTTTATAGTCATGGTGACTGGTGGAGAGACTTCTGGGAGGAAGAACGCCTGGTGGAATGGATAGCCCCAAGGAGAGTGCCTGAAAGCTCAGAAACAAAGGGTTAGGAGGCCCCCGGAGTGTTTTTCCGGGGGGGGAGCCTCCGACGCCCAAGTCAGTGGTGGCTGAGAAAAGGCAGAAAAAATAGCACAAAGGGCTGAAGGGTCTCGCCTGGTAGTTTTCTCAGAGTGTGGGAGCAGTGTTTGGCCAACCAACCAGCCTCTTGCCCAGTATTAATTCCTGGTATTTATAGGAGTGCCTAGCCCGTTCAGATCGCGACACGTGTTCGGTCGGATGTTCCTGAATTTCTGGGCATAGGGGACAGATAGCTGGTAGTAGGTTGCCTTGAGCCACGTGCTGAGATGGGCCATGATGCGATTCTGATGACGTCCGTGTGTCAGAGCGCCTATTGAGGCGGCTTTATGACGTCTATGAAAGGACGTGTCAGAGGCTTCCTTAAACGCTTCCATAAATGTTCCTGCCGTACTCCCGAGGTCCCTGGGTGAGGTCGTCCTTTAGTTCGGACAGAGCCTCTTCGGGAAACAAGCCCTCAGTTCGGGGGTTCCCAGTTTCAGGGAGTTCCGCCTTCGGGGATATCATGTTCGGCTCGCTGTCTGGTGCCGCTTTTCCGAAGGCGATCTGTTCACAACCTTGGGGGGCCGAGTAGTGTCCTCGGGGTTTCCTAGCGTGCCGAGCTCGGAGCTCTTCGGCTATCTCCCGAGGTGCCTGATCGCACCTTTTCTCGGGTAGCGCCAGCTTCTTCTGGCCATCATTATGGCAGGGAGTTCGGCCAGATAGAGGCCATAGCGTTTGGCTATCACATGCCCCCCTTTGGAAAGCCGAAGTGAAGACTTCGGTTTTGCATCTCTTTCCGAGGTTGTATATGGGAGTTTCTTTGGAAGCTTAACCTGTTCCGAGGATGCGCCTTTTGCCCGAAGATCATGGGCTCTTTGGCCTTGGCCTGTTCTTTGGTGCCTTCGAGGCGGAGCCTGTGCCGAAGATACACCTCTTGCCCGAAGGTCATGGGCTGTTCGGCCATAGCCTGTTTCTTGGCGTCCTCAAGGTGGCCTGCTCTTTGTTTCTGCAGGTCTGCTTGGCCAAGCGTGTCAGTCTGAGCGGCGCGTCCCAGTTTTCCAGGGATGTCAGAAGACGTGTCCCAGCTTGCAAGGGACGTTTGGAGGACGTGTCCCCCTTTTTCGCGCAGCGGTTGACACGTGGCGCTTTGCCATTGGAGGAGAGTCGCGTCGGTTACAGAGGGCACGCCTTTTCAGGTGCAGAGAGCAGTTACGGCGATGGTTCGCCTCCAAAGGGTACTTATGACGATGTTTCGGTTACCCACCTCTGGCTTATAAATAGCCCACTCCATCATAAGTTCCTTTTGCTTTCTCTTCTGCTTTGCCCCTGTTCTTGCACTTTCTTGCTTTCTGTGGCGGAGCTACCTTAATCAGAGCTTTTTTCCAGCCAGCTTTCACGACGGCGTCCTCAGATTTTGGCAAATCTTTCGGTGGGTTTTTGTTTTTCAGAGCGCTTTGATCCCTGTGTTCTTTTGAGTTTTTCTCTGGAAGCTATTTTCTTCCATTTTCAAACTCATTTTTATGTCGAAAATGCCCATTCCTGAGAGCTGGCAGCCTCTTTTAGCCCATCCTTGTTGCACCACCCCTGAAAAGTTAGAGAGGTGGAAGAAAAAGTTCTTTCTTCCCTCTTACGCCATTACTAGGCTGCCTCGTTCTAGCCATTATGCTTTTTCAAACCACAGTAAGGAGGTTACCGTTTTTCGAGCCCAACTGAAGGCCGGTCTTCGGTATCCTCCCCCGAAGATGGTGTGCGAGTTCTGCAAATTTCATGGCATTGCTGTGAACCAGCTTCCTCCGAACTCGTTCTGCTATTTTAACGCCTACCTCTGCATGTGTGGCGTCTTCGGGATAGAACCCAATTTCAGAATCTTTATGCAGTATTACAAGCTCTCTGTGGTCCCGAAGGGTGGCTTCTATTTCATGCTACCTCGGGGATCCGGGAGCAAGAAATTCATGTTCACCTTCGCCACTAAAGATAGCTGGCGGGGGTGGCAACAGAAGTTTTTCTTCATGAAGATGGACGAGGCCTGGTCGTACGTTCCGACCAAATGGGCTCAGGGAACACTGGATGTGGACGTTGCTGATCCGAGGATGATGCTGACCCCAGAGTTAGCTCCCTTGTTCGTGGATTTCGACGCCCGCATTCGGGCTGTCTCTGACTGGGATCCCGAGGTCGTTCCGCTCGCCCTTTACCCTTTTCCAATCAACTGGAGGCTGATGACCGAAGAGGTCCTTCGGGAGGTGAAGGTGGTAAAGGAGCACGAGACTGACCTCGGGATGCCGGCTCCTGCCATCGCCGGGAAGGATTCCTGGTTGGTCAAGCTTCTTAAGGAGGAAATTTCTTTCGAAGCGCTTGCCGAAAGTGAGTTATCTTCTACTCCTTTACTGTTCTTTCCTCGGACTTACGCTGATGTTTCTCTACTTTTTCAGAGATGGGCGACGCGACTGCCGCCTATTACAAGGCCCTTTTCACCGGCCAGGTGCAGAAGGGTGATCAGCCGAACAAGGCGTCTTCCCGAAGGCGGAAGTCTACTGGTGCGAGGCCTTCGAGGAAACGGGCAAAGAGAGCTATTCTAGAATAAATCCCCGAGGAGACCGCCGAGGAGCCTGGGACAGCCGAAGTTCCGACGTCTGAGGCTGCTGCTTCTGAGGTCCCTCCAACCGACGTCCCTCCTCAAAGTCTTACCGCGTCACAGGCCCTCCTTGATGTAGTGGTAGAAGTACCTTCTGCCGAGGAGCAGTGCAAGCGGAAGGGCAAGGGTTTTTCGGCTGAGGACTCCGAGGACGACGTTGTCGAGGTTCCGCCAGGTTTGTTTCCAGACAAAGTGTACTTCCTTTGTGTTTTCTGGATTAGCTTCTTTGTCTTTGATCTCCTTCTCATTCTTACCACGCAGGGGAGTTGACTACCCCTGGCTGGGTGGCCGATCGTGCTCGGAAACGAGCTCTTCGGGATGCCAAAATCCCGCAAGAGAAGATACCCAATGAGCCTTTTTGGACGTTTACGGAGGACATGAATATGTACTCCGAGGACGCTCCTCAAATGGCTAAGGAAATTTCGAAGGGGGTGCTCACCGAGGCCTCCTTCAAGGCTATAGCAGCGGCCCACCCGGGGGATAACACCCTCGCTGCAAAGATCACCGAGCATGCTGCTCAGGTATATCCTTCACAGCTCTTTCCCTTCAATTTTTCCCTAAGTGTTTGGCTCTTACTGACCTTGCGTTTATATTTTTTGCAGCTGATGGGGTACACCGCCTTTCTCCAAGTTCGGGTGGCCAGGGAGGTTGCTTTTCGAACTTCGGCCACTCGAACCATGAATGAGACGAGGACCGCACTCGCGGAGTCGGTCGCCAAAAACCAGCAGCTGAAAGAGGCTGCTGAGAAAGAAGTAGCTGCCCTTCGGGAGGAGTTCCGGAAGGAAAAAGAAGAACTTCAAAAGGACTCCTCCAGGAAGATCGCTGACCTCGGTGACCAAATAAAGGGGATGCTCGCCGCCAACGAAGATCTTCTCCAGCACAAGGCTGGTTCTGACGGCCGTATAGCGTCGTTGACGCGCGAGAATGACGCTCTCCGGGCCGAGGTCGAGTCGTTGAAGAAGGAGCCGAAGGGGGTGGAGTAGATAAAGGCGCTGGAGGAGGAGGTCGAGGATCTGAAGGACGAGCTCGACGACCTCGAGCTTGAGAAGAACAAGTCTGATCAGATGAGCAAGGTCGCGTTCCAGGACGGCTTCTGCCTTGCTTGGCACCAGGTTCTCCAGAGGTTCCCAGATCTGGACCTCTCTTTTCTAGAGGGTCTAAACATTCCTGGGGGACCTCGGTGGAAATGGTCCAGGGCTGAACATCTGAAACTTCTTCCTTCAATTCCAGCGCCGAAGGTGGTGGAAAAGGGCGGGCAAACGAGTAGCTCTCGGGACGCCGCGAACCCTTAGGCTACTTTAGGGCTCCTTTTCCTTCCCTTCTTCGGGTAGTCCTTTACTGTAAAGCAGCTTTGCTCTTAATGAAGATTTTTTTGGCTAAGTCTTTTCTTGCAAGTTTCTTCATTTCCATTGTCCCGAACACGTTCGCTCAAGAGACTTCGAAAAACCTGCGTTTAAAGAAACTTTTTTACCTTCCTTTGTCCCGAGTGCGCTTGCTCGAAAGACTTTCTGGAAGGCCTGAAAAAATTTGACTAAGTCTTTTTGCAGGCTTTTGCATTTCCAATTTACCCCGAACATGATTGCTCAAGGGACTTCGGAAGACCTTTAGTCAAATTTTTTGTTTTTCCATTTGTCCCGAGCATGTTTGCTCAAGGGACTTCGGAAAACCTTTCGCGAGATTTTTCACTTCCCATTTTCCCGAGCATGTTCGCTCAAGGGAGTTCGGAAAATTATCCCTGCGCTAGCTATGGCGAATACTTCTGCGAGATCTTTGTTTTCCATCTTTCCCGAGCGAGATGGCTCAAGGGACTTCGGAAAGTCATATCTACGCTTTATCATGGCGAGCATCTTTGCGGAATCCTGTTTTGCATAATTCCTGTACACTTAAGAATTTTTCTCAAGGCCATTCTGTAATCATAACTCCTCCGCTTATCCTTACGCGTAGAATTTTTTCAAGGCGTCTGAGTGCCAAGTGTCTTTCGATTCTACGCCTTTGGCGGCGCCAAGCTTGTACACGCCTTTTCGTACTTCGGCGAGAACCAGATAGGGCCCTTCCCAGTTTGCGCGAAGTACGCCATGGGATGGCCTTCGGGATGCGAAGTCGGCCTTTCGGAGAACGAGGTCTCCCTTCTTGATTTCTTTTGGCCTGGCCCGTAAGTTTACAGCCGCGGCCACCCTTTGCTGAAAAGCTTTTCTTCTCAGCTCGGCTATTTCTCTCTATTGGGGTAATGGCCTATGTTCCGAAGACGAGTGAGAAAGGAGTCTCCCCTGTGGCTCTTCGGGGCGTCCTTCGGTAGCTCCATAAAACACTTTGGAGTTCTCCTGGCCATTTCCCCTTGGCTTCCCCTAGTCTCTTTTTTAGGCCATCTTTTATGGTCCTGTTCGATACTTCCACCTGCCCATTACTTTGGGGGTGAGCTACTGGGGCGAAGTGCATTTTTGTCCCGAGTTCGCTAATGAACTGTTGGAATCCTTTGTCTATGAACTGGGATCCGTTGTCCGCTACGAGTACCCTCGGTATGCCGAATCTGCACACGATGTTTTTCCGTATGAACTTCTGCACTTCTTTTGCCGAGATAGTTGTCAGAGGTTCTGCCTCGACCTACTTTGAGAAATAGTCCACTGTTACCACGCAGAATCTCACGCCTCCGGGTGCTGTGGGGAGTGGCTCAATAAGGTCTATACCCCAGACTGCGAAGGGTCAAGGATAGTCTGCCGACGTTACCGTTTCCGAGGGTGCCCTTTGGACGTTCGCGTGTCTCTGGCAACTACCACATTTCCGGGCGAACTGTCTTGCGCCCTTTCTCAGGGTAGGCCAGAAGTATCCTTGGCGGAGTATCACTGCTGCCAGGGCATCAGTTCCAATGTGTGAAGCACACATGCCTTCGTGAACTTCTTCAAGGATCATTTCAGTATCCCTTTTCATCCACACATCTTTGCAGCGGATTCGCATATCCCTGCCAATATAACTCTTGACCAATCGGGAAGAATCTTTCGGAGCGTCTTCGCAGCCTTGCATCGCCGGGGTCTTCGGGGAGCAAATTCTCTGCGAGGTATCTTTTTATTGGGTCTTTCCACCCTATTCCCGAGGTCGTCATGCTTAGCACTGAGATGCTCGGATGGTCTAGCACCTCGGTATATGTTTTTGACTTCGCCAAGCAATCTGCCTCAGTGTTATTCCGCCGAGGTACATTTTCGATCCGTACGGCGTCAAACTCTTGGATGAGCTTTGCTACTAGCTCATGATATTTTGCCAAGATTGGGTCCTTCGCCCCATAATCTCCTGCCGTTTGCCGAACTACCAGCTGGGAATTGCTGTGAGCCTTTAAGTTTCTCACGCCAATCTTTCTGGCCAAGCGCAATCCCGCTATGAGGGCTTCATACTCAGCTACATTGTTGGTGACGTTGAAGCTGAACTTGATAGCCTCTATTACCTCCAGGCCTTCGGGGCCCCTGATAATCACTCCAGTTCCCTGGTGTTCGGACCCCGAGGATCCGAGTGGCACACCCTCTTTTGGATCCGAGTGGCTCTCCTCAGTGGTGGGCATTTCGGCGATAAAATCTGCCAGTGCTTGAGCTTTCATGGCCACCTCTATGCACCACTTGGAGAGCCTTCCCGAATGATCTTTTCATGACATTCCGTAGCGGCAGACTACTTCGGACGATGATGGGGTGAGCCTGAAAGTATGGTCGCAGCCTTCTCCCTGCAAGAACCAAGGCATATATAGCTTTTTGAAGCAAAGGGTACCTGACTTCGGCGCCATGCAGGGACTTGCTGACATAGTAGATCGGCCATTGCTTTGACTCTTCTTCTTTCATGAGGACCGAGCTCGCAGCTTTTTCTGTGTCGGCGAGGTACAGTACGAGGGGCTCTCCCTCCCGAGGTTGTCGCAAAGTCGGCAGGCTGGCAGGTAGACTTTGAGTTCTTTCCAGGCCTTTTGGCAATCTTCATCCCAAGGATGATCAATTCCTCCGAGGTCGCCTTCCATTTTTGTTACCTTTATGAGGACTTTGAAGAAAGGTCTACACCTATCTCCGTACCTGGAAATAAACCTGCTCAGAGAGGTTATTCTTCCGGTGAGTCTCTGCACATCTTTGACTGTGGCAGGAGTTCGGAACTCAAGCAGAGCCTTAATCTTCTCGGGGCTAGCGTCAATGCCTCTTTCGGATACCATGTACCCAAGGAATTTTCCCGAGGTCACCCCGAATATGCACTTTTCAGGATTAAGGCGGATCCCGAAGGCTCTGAGCTTTTGGAAGGTTTCCTCTAAATCTGCAACGTGGTAGCCAGGCAGCTTGGTCTTGACTATCATATCATCAACATACACCTCCATGTTTCTCCCCATTTGGTCTTTGGAGAATCTACCAGTTGATCTATTGGCGGCAGAGGGTATGAGTCTTTTGGGCAAGCATCCTTCAAGTTTCTGAAGTCGATGCACATCCGGAGTTTGCTGCTACCTTCTTTTGTGGCGATGACCACGTTGCCTAACCATTCGGGGTACTTGACCTCCCTGATAACTTCAGTATCTAGCAGACGCAGGACTTCGGTTTTGACAAAGTTGCTTTTGTGGGCTGCGACGCTTCGTTTCTTTTGCCGGGCACGTCTTGCTTCCAGACTTACTTTGAGGCTGTGCTGTATTATGGCAGGGTTCACCCCCGGCATTTCTTTTGGCTAGTAGGCAAACAGATCTTTATTTTTCAGCAGAAAGGATACAAGTTTTTTCTGTCACCTTCGGCCAAGCTCTTCCCTATTCGGGCAGATTAACCTGGGACAAGCTCTATTGCTTCCATTTCTGTTTTTGCGAGATCTTCTTCTTTGCTTTTTTCTGGTGCCCTTGCCTCCATCGTTTGCGCGAGGTTGCTTGTCGGAGCTTTCCGTGCTTTTATAAACACATTTCGTACCTCGGCTTGGTCTATGAAGACCTCTGCGTCTCCACCCTTCGTGGCGAATGTGACAGTCAAGTACTTCACATCAGGGCGAATATGCAGGTTCCCCATTGTCTGCCTTCCAAGAATGGCATTGTACGAGGATGGGACGTCCATGACGATGAATCTCACCATTGTGGACGCGTACAACTCAGCTGCTCCGTTAACCGAAGTCCCTTTCATCATTAGTCGGAGGTCGATCCATCCGAAGACGGGGAGTTCGGATGGTCCAACCCCAAAAGTGGGCGAGGCGACAGGCTTCAGTTCGCTGCTGGAGATGCCCAAGCTCGGCAGCAGGTGCGAGAATAGGACGTCAGCATTTGAGCCATCATCAAGCAACACTCTTTTGACGTCCCAGTTCCCTACTCTGGCCATAATCAATAATGGGTTGTCGTGGGGGAAGACGACAGTAGAGCCATCTTTGCGAGCCAGCTTTTTTGATGGACTTTGATACTCCATGACTGCAATTTCTCTGGCTTTCCGCTTTCTTTCTGAGGATGGGAGCCCCGTGGTGATGGTTTGGATAACCCCTGCTGGAGGTGGAGGGCGCCTCTTTGGACTCCTATTTCTCCGCCTATCGGAGTCATAATCCTTGTCTTCGGCCCTTTCTTCCTCCATTTTTCTGCCTTTCGGGGATGGCATCCTCAGGTATTTCCGAAGTTGGCCCTGTTTTATCAGCGACTCTATGTACTTCTTCAGCTGGAAGCAATCTTCGGTGTCATGACCGTGGTCACGATGAAACTGGCAGAACTTCTTGGCATTCTTTTTGTTATCGGTGGTCATGGCTCTTGGTCGCCGAATCTGCGTCCCTTGCCTTTCCAGCGCCATAAGAATGTTGGTCCGTGAAGTGCTCAATGGCGTGAAACTTTGAGGTTTCCTTCCTCGTATCCTCCGAGGTCGTCCTTCGTGTTCGGTAGGATGCCGAGCTTGTTGACTGGACTCTTCGGCGCGGTGGTGATCAGACTCCAGCCCAGCCATTCTTAGTTCTTCGGCGGTCATGTGCTGTTCTGCTCTTCAGTAAAATTCTCCGAGGGTCTCCGGGGGTTCCTTTGAGAACTCGTAGAACAGGTGTGAGTCTCGCCGAAGGCCTCGTGTCATGGCAAGAATGCGGATTTCGGGCCTGAAGTCTGGGACGCTCAGAGCTTCCCTGTTGAATCTTTCGACATAGTCTCGGATGGCTTCTCCATTCCTCTGCTCTATGTCGAACATCTGCACAGGCATCTTTGCCGTAGGTCTGCTCCCAATGAATTGCTGTGTGAAGGCCGTGGACAACTCCTGGAACTCAGTGATGGTTCCTAAAGGCAAGGAATTGTACCATGCCGTGGCTGGCCCTGTGAGGGTGACTTCGAAGCACTTGCACATGGTAGCGTCGTCAGCACCGTGCAGTATCATGCTGCGTCTGTACTTCGTCAGGTGGGCCTGTGGATTAGTACGGCCATCATAAATCTCCAACCGAGGTACTCTGAAGTCACCTGGCATGGCCGCCTCAACAACGGCCTGAATAAATGGCGAGTCATCTTCGCAGCATGTTCCCGAGAGTCTAGCCCAAACGGGTTTTCTGGCCACTTGTTTCTCTACTCTGTCCAGCCATGCTAGTATCCTCTCCATCAGCATTGTGGCGCTAGGGCCTTCTTCAGGGAATGGAGATTGCCGGCGCCTCTTCGGGGGGCGAGTTCGGCGCTGAGGGGACAAGGACCTCGGCTCAGGCGACGAACTGCTTCGCTGTGAAACTCTCGGTCGCTTGGACCCGGTTTGTCCCGCAGGCCGTTTCCCGAGGGCTATATCTTCTGTGGATGATTCTTCGCGAGGGTCTCCACTCCCCGAACTGCGATGTCTAGACTTGGGGCTTTTCTCCCGAGGGCGTGTCGGTGAGGGGGGTCTCTGGGCCTGTGGTTGCTGTGGCCACCTTCGGTCGATCTGCTGGGTCATTTCAGACACGACCGAACGCTGAAAGTCCCTCAAGAAGCTCATGGTGATTACCAGAGGACGGTCTTCCTCGGGCGCAGAAGTCCCTGGGAGTGTTTGCTCAGCAGCCGGTTGTATCTCAGGCGCGGATGGGGACTTCGGGAGCCCTTTGTCCTTAGAACTCCGAGTCTCAACGACGGCGATCTCAGAGCGGGTTCCCACAGACGGTGCCAAATGATGGCCAGGGGCCTCATCGTTTATAGTCATGGTGACTGGTGGAAAGACTTCTGGGAGGAAGAACGCCTGGTGGAATGGATAGCCCCAAGGAGAGTGCCTGAAAGCTCAGAAACAAAGGGTTAGGAGGCCCCCGGAGTGTTTTTCCGAGGGGGGAGCCTCCGACGCCCAAGTCAGTGGTGGCTGAGAAAAGGCAGAGAAAATAGCACAAAGGGCTGAAGGGTCTCGCCTGGTAGTTTTCTCAGAGTGTGGGAGCAGTGTTTGGCCAACCAACCAGCCTCTTGCCCAGTATTAATTCCTGGTATTTATAGGAGTGCCTAGCCCGTTCAGATCGCGACACGTGTTCGGTCGGATGTTCCTGAATTTCTGGGCATAGGGGACAGATAGCTGGTAGTAGGTTGCCTTGAGCCACGTGCTGAGATGGGCCATGATGCGATTCTGATGACGTCCGTGTGTCAGAGCGCCTATTGAGGCGGCTTTATGACGTCTATGAAAGGACGTGTCAGAGGCTTCCTTAAACGCTTCCATAAATGTTCCTGCCGTACTCCCGAGGTCCCTGGGTGAGGTCGTCCTTTAGTTCGGACAGAGCCTCTTCGGGAAACAAGCCCTCAGTTCGGGGGTTCCCAGTTTCAGGGAGTTCCGCCTTCGGGGATATCATGTTCGGCTCGCTGTCTGGTGCCACTTTTCCGAAGGCGATCTGTTCACAACCTTGGGGGGCCGAGTAGTGTCCTCGGGGTTTCCTGGCGTGCCGGGCTCGGAGCTCTTCGGCTATCTCCCGAGGTGCCTGATCGCACCTTTTCTCGGGTAGCGCCAGCTTCTTCTGGCCATCATTATGGTAGGGAGTTCGGCCAGATAGAGGCGATAGCGTTTGGCTATCATCACGTTCGAGAAGTCACCCCGGATCGTTTGGAGGTCCTATATTGCATTGCATGTAATTTTCGGATGGATGTCGGATGCATAATCCCCAAGCATATCCTTCGTGCCGCAAAGTCAAAGCGGAGAAACCTACCCTTCTCATAGTTAATCACTAGTTTGCTTTTGAGGGCCAGTGTCGACTTGGAGTACCCCTTGAAAGTATCTTTGGTCATAAGGCCAATTTCAGAGGACAAAATAAGTGGAGCATCGGTGGGCATTCAAGAAATAGCTTCAAAGGAGGAGGAGAATGACGCCGCTCATGAGCAAGAGCAAGTTGAAGAGGAAAAGTAGTTTCATGAGCAGGATCGGGGAGGAGATAAGCGAGGGGGGACTTATGAGCAATTGATCGACCCGGCTACCGCTACTCTGGCATCATTAGCCGTGACGCTTAACAAGATGTACATCCTCATGAAAGAGCAGCACGATCAGTTGGTAGCCCTGTTCGAATTGGTTGGTGGTACCTTTGCTTCTTTTGCTATAGAAATGCGTGAAGGCATATCTCTCCTCGCCGGCAATCAAGAATCCCCCTTTGGCCAAGTTCGTTGGGGCCACCACCACTAGCAGCAGCAGAGCCTACCTCGAGAACACCCCCCTTTCCAACCCATTCCTCCACATTTCCACCCCTCGGCATACCAGTGGTACATGCCGCATGCCTTCAGCCATCCCCCTCCATTCTACCCGTATTTCGGTCCTCCCCATGACCCATCTAAGGGTCCATCTTCCTTTCCTTCGGTCAGCGGCTCTTCCGGCCACGATGACATGGGCTATGATTCTTGAACAACTCCTTTCTATTCTTCACTCCTATTGAGGACAATATTGTGCTTAAGTTTAGGGGGTTTTGTTTGATAGTCGTGCCTGATATTCCTTGTTTGTGCCATTGTTTTTTGTTCTTTCATGTCTGTTGGATTATTTTAGTCTAAGTTGTTTTCTTGAGAATTAGGTTAATCTTGTTTGTTTCATTTATGGTGACCTTTTCTTTCATGCTTTTCTTTGATTTAATCTTTGTAGTTTGCATGCATGAGCATATAGGTTGATTTCTTTTCATGTTTTCCCATTTTATTTTTCTTAAGACCCAATGGAAACCATCGTTGCATGTGGATGGATGTGGTTGCTAGTTTTACTTTCTTGAAGTTTTGGTGAATTTGGAAAGTTAATTTTGAAACTTTCGGTGGAACTTTTATGGTGTGATGTTTTGAGCTTGGGATTATTGTGCTAGGAACTTGTTCTCTCATGAGATTCTTTTGCTATGTTTCAATCTAGAACTTCCTTGAGGACCTGTCAAACGCACAATAGTTGTATGAAATTTGAAGCTCGTTTGGTTTCATAGTATGACCTTTTTCCCCAAATAGCCAACCCTATCATGCTTCTTCTTAGTAAGCCTTTTTGTGCCTAATTGCTTATTTCTTTGTTTCACCTATATTTTGAGCTCTCACTCTCTTTATATCCTTTCTTTCTGTCATGCCCACATTTGCCCCTGGCCCACCCGGGCCCGATTACTTAAACACGCAGTGGAATTTTTCACAGAAGAGGCATTTATTAATACTTATCAAACATACAGGCACGACCCCAGGATACTTACCGGTACTAGCTCGTTAAGTTCTCATTTAATAAAGGTGAAGTTTGGGTGCTCTCAGAAACAAGCTAGTACCTATGTGGAATTTTAGTGTTCATTTCATGATCTTTATCATACTTAGCCAAGTACATGCATGGCAACCAAAACACCATATCCTTATTTTGAAAACTTGTTTATGGACTCATGTCATGCATACTCTTATATAACTTAGAAATGAGCATGCTTCATTCCATAGCACATAATCAATCATAGGCCTCTTCATGTATTTCCTCCATTTGTGCACACAATATCATAGGCGTCATTTCACATACTTAAGGTGACCAATCACATACTTAATTCACCCAAAAGTACATATGACCAATTACATGCACTTAATGTCCTTAGATGCCCTTTTAGCATATGTGTGATCAATTCCATACCAATCCAAATTCACTTTCCTTAGGTGCACATACAAGGCCAAATATTACATGCTTCATTATTGAACATAATTTTATTAACATGCAATTATGTTCATACTTAACATGTGAGTTTGTTCTCATTTGAACGTAAACAACTTAACTTCCATAGTTGCATATCATTCTTGGCACACATATCAAGCACATGGTAAAAATCTCCAAGCATGCAAAAATATACCATAGTCCATGAGTCCATATTTACAAGTCATAAAAATGGTGTTATACTGAAAGTAAACGTAATTACTTAAAACTTAGCCAGGATATCCAAAAGCATGATACATGGCAATTAACTCATAATATCATGGAACACATTCCACCTTAATAAACCTTGTTCACACAAACTTCTAGACTCCATAAGCCTGCACAAAGAAGTCCACACCATTAGCTTGATTCACAAGCAATCTATACCATATGAGACACTTAGAATATATATGAATATTTAGGGCAATACCATACACATACCCAACCCTTAACACAATAGAAAGAGTATTCCAATACTCTTAGCTTGATCTTTCAAGTGATCCTTTTCCTACAAAAGTAGATGAGGGCGGGTAAGTTATAAAACTCAATAAGGAATCCGATGGCATCCAATGCCTAACTTAGTGAGGTATTTCTTATGGCTTCCAAAGCCAACTTATGGCCTCCAAGACCTAGCATATGGCTTCCAAAGCCTAACTTATGCCAAGAATGTAATGGCAATTATTCCATGTTCCTGCAAAGAAAACACTAAGATAAACAAAACACAAGATACATACATATAGCAATAATATTCATAATCGGGGGTTAGCATGCACAATCAAAACAGAGAAGCACACAAACACACACACCACTAAACACCATTCTAGATGGGCAGAGCAAGCATGAACACATTCCATTACACATAATTTCGGTCGACCTTTATTTTATACCCTACCGAGCTCATTAGCTTGGGAATCAAGTTGGCCAAACTCAATTCCTAGCTGTAATGCTTGCATAGAACTCATGAGTAAACAGAGTTGCCGAAGCAATGATACTTAGCCCAGTTAGCACTATGTGCCCGAATACTCACAAAGTGAGTATGAGAAATCCTCACACAGGGTTGCCGAAGCAACAACACAACTTAGCCCTCTTAGCTCTCCTAGGATCACATGGTTCTTTGACCATCACCTAGGGGTTCGAATACTCACACACAAAGCCATGGAACAAAGTGAGTATAGGAAATCCTTACCATAATTTTAGTAACCTCTTGATGCTTAATTCCTTTGCCTTTCCTTGCTTTGTTGTTGTTAGAACTTGTCTTTTTTCTTAATGGACCTATAAAGCCCAAAACACTAGCAAGTTATTTTCTTGCTTTTCATTAACTTAAAAAAATCATAAATTACCAAGAAAACTTGGTGTAACTTACACAACCTCACTTAAGGAGGTAAGGCCCAATTTAGCCATTCTTGAACTTAGGCCCAACTTAGCACTTCTTGTATTTAGACCCAAATTAGCCTTTCTTGTATTTAGGCCCAAATGAACTTAGTAGCCACTTAGGCCCAAATTAACTTAGGAGCCCAATAACACCATGAACAAGTGTTCAAGCCCATGCAATTTCTCCATAATCACATGGCTGAATTTATGGCTCAACATTTCTCTTAATTTTCAAGCTCATATGTTCATAGAAACTTACATATACCAAGAACACTTGGTTTTAACTTAAAGGATTCAAAATGAATCCTTGGCCGAATTTATGCTTTATTCTTCCTTCTCATCTTAGTTCCATATATCTCTAGGAACCCATAATTTCCAAGAACACTTGGCTAACTTACAAACATACAAAACAATAACATGGCTGAATCCTTTAGCTTACAAAACTTCTTCATTTTACATCCATCTTTTTGGTTCTTTCCTAGAACATCCATAAGAGCTTGTTTAGTACCAAGAACACTTGGTTTAAGCTCACTAATGCCAAAATAAAGGCTTGGCCAAATTTATACCCTTGCCTTTCATCCATCCTTTACTTTTTTTCTTGCTTAGGATGACCATAAAAGCTCAAAAGTACCAGACCACTTGGTTTAAAGCTTCACAATGCCAAGAACATACTTGGCCGAATTTTCTTCTTTGCTTGGAAACCTTCACTTGATCTTTGCTTTGTAGGCTTCTAACACTTCATAAACACCAAGAATACTTGGTTTATCTTCCAAAAAGTTCAAACATGAACTTGGCCGAATTTCTTCAAAATGGTAGCATGGCTGAAATTTCTACATGATCTTTCTTCAATATCTCACTTGATTTCTTGCTTTTGGATGGCTTTACAAGCTTAAGAATACCAAGAAAACTTGGTAGAACTTCATGGCTGCCAATAATATGACATGGCCAAATTTTAGAAGGAGAAGAAAGAGTTGGAACTTGGAGAAAAGAGTATGGCCGAATTTTTGATGAGAGAATGAGAGAGTTTGGAATGTGTTTTGAGTGTTTAAGTGTGAGAGAATGGTAATGAATGGGTGGATGTTGAATGGCCGGCCATATGGGTGAATTATGGAGTGTATAATGTGTTTGAAATGAGTGGGAGATAAGATTGAAAGTAAAGAAGACTAATTAGAAGACTTTTCGGTAAGTTTGGTAGAAATAGTTAAAAGTAGGAGATAAGTAGAATCCTAAGTGATGACTAATGGTGGGAGGTGGATTAAAATATTGGGAAATGATGGAAGGTGAGGTAAAATATTTGTATTTTAGGGGGGTATGGCCGGCCAAGAATCCTAGGCCATTTAAAATGGCCTAATTCCCCCTTTAGTCCTCATATTTTCTGACTTTATGCAATTGAGTCCTTCCACAAAAAAATCCCTTTGTGCAATTGAGTCCCTCAACTTTAAATTCCACCATTTTCATCACTAATTCTCTTGGCCTAAGCCAAGTTTATTTCCAAGAGTGTCCAACACTCACATATACCCATTGCTCACTTAGCCAATGTCTCCCGAGCTCAATGAGCTCAATTTCCTTTTTAGAAAAATTTTCTGAGCCCTTTTTGTCTTCATAATCTGAGACTTAAATACTCAGGATTTTCAGGGCATTACACTTTCACCCAAGGTGGAAAATGTAAATCATGGGCCTAGAAGTGGTTGCATTGAGTTGAATGAAGTAGTGAAATAAGAGCAAGTTTGGGGGGTCTTTGATGAAAAAAAAATTACTACTACTCTGTTTCGTAGTGTCAAAGTAGGTTGGGGTCTTCTCCTAAGGCAAAAGTTGATCACAGCTCGAAAAAAATGCTTTAGACATGAGTATGATTTAAAATAATAATAATAATAATAAATAAGAAAAATCACCTTGGATTGTATTGAGTTAGTAGCTTGGGTATAGGCAGAGGAAATAGTTGGTTAAGAGGTGTAATGTGTTGGTGGACTTTGTGTTGATGCTTGTTCAATTCGATTGTTTCTTTTAAGCCCTTGATTTAAATTTCTTTACCTCATTAGCTCCACTTAGAAAGCCTTCATCCGATTCCTCCTTTTTTCCTCGCCCAAACCCATTACAACCTTTGGAAAAATCATTTGAGGTTTCAATTTTATACAACTTACCGTAGAGGAATATGGTAGGGGAAGTTGGATCCTATTGCAAGCCTATGGAAAGAAACATAGTATAAGTTTCAAATTACATGGCATAACTTCTTTAGTAAGAATTGAGCTTAAGTGATGAGGGTATGACCCTTCAAGGTTTCCACCTTAAGTAGCAAAACTTTTCTTTCCTTAGTCATAATTTCTTCTTTTGAAGTTGAACTAGTGGATCGTTGAAGTTCAGGTGTGGCGATTGGTTGACATTGTAGTTTCTATGTTTTGTTGTGTTTAGTTTTTGTAGGTTAGGCACGCTAGGGACTAGCTTAAGTTTAAGTTTGGGGGAGTTTGTTAGGCGCATAATTTAACGGTCAAAGTTGTTGACTTTTCGGTAACTTTGACCGCTAATTACTTGTATTTCTTCCTTTTTATCTTAGTATTTTCTTGTTTTATTGGCTTTCTACAGGTTGGATGGCATTGTGGACGTAGCGGTTTGGAGCGGGATTGAGTGAGACGGAGTTTGGGCATGCGAAGCAGTTGAAGATAAAATAAAATGTTGGCGACGCGTCACCAACGTTAGCGACGTTTTGCCAATTTTCGCCAATTGGTGACGCGTCGCCGCCATCTCGACCCAGTTGGTGATGCGTCACCAACGTCTACTATGTTTCACTAAGCCTCTTAATTTTGATGGTCCCCCACACTTCTTACCTAATGACCTATCCTTGGAAGAGGGATTTTTATCCCTTTAGGGTTTTGGAAGAAAAATGGAAGAGAGACGAAGCCTAGGGTATAAATAGGGGAAGGAAATGAAGAGCTCATCATCATCAACCTTGGCACCCTTTTTTTCTCATCTCATCTTGGAACTTCCACCATTAGAGAAGGTTTGAAGCTTAAAGAAGGAGACTAGGAGTCAAGGAGGCTTAGACTACTAGGATCCATCTTGGGTTTCTTCTTCTTTTTTTTATTTCATTTAGTTGGATTTTCATGGTTAGTTTGTTTATGGGTTTATTGTTGAACAACATGATGGATTGTGAGTAGGTTGTTAAGCCTCACTATATATATACATTATATAGTAATTATTTGCATGGCTGCCTCCCTTGGATAAAATTCAGAAAGGTTTTGAAAAGTTCCAACCATACTCTCCTTTTGTTTTACCTTGGAGGACATAAGCTAACACTGTATGTTACCACCTCATAAAATGGGAAAATTACAAGTGTGTCATAATGGCTAAAAAACCATTATATTGTGTAATTCTCACCATAGTGTTTAAAGTGTGGGGAGTAAAAGGCATGATCAACACCTCCTTAAAAGTGTTCCAAGTTGGTAACTTGGTCCCCAAGAAAAGCCTTAAGGATTGCTTGTTTGTCAAGCAACCTATGGACTTTTTTGTAAGGTTTTGGAAATTCGGGTTCTCAATTGCAAAACTTTCACAAATGAGATTTGGAGAGTTATGGGAAGGATATGAATGGTATGAAAGTGCTATTGGAGGACCAAATTGCTTATGGAAGACAACTAAGGACAAAGAAAACACAAAAAGGCATAAAGGACCTAAGTGTTCTAATGTAGGCCTTAAGATGTGTATGTCTATGACTTAAGTCAAATGGAAGTTTTGTGGGGTTAGCCCACATAAGGAGGGCTGCTAAAGGAAGATAAGGATGCTCAAATGTGGGCCAAGAGATTAAGACTAAGAAACCATAGTCTTGTAGCAAGGAAAATGACATAAGACAAGGTTAAGACTACTTAAGTGTGTTTAGTGTACTTTTGACTATTTAAGTAGTCAAGACCACCTTTGCTCTCTAAATTTCGGCCTCCACCAGAAAAAATAAAGCCAGCCCTCTCCTCCACACTTCCTCCATAGCCACCATACCTTCAAACTCAAAACTACTTGCAATTGGAGTCAAGGAAGCACAATTGGAAGCTAGTTGGTGCTAATGCTTTAGTGCTCCTACGATCAAGCTCCAATTTCAGCATACCCATCAAGGTAAGGGTTCTCTTGCTCTCATGGGTTATTTTCTGTATTTTCAAACATCCATGGAGCTAGAGCTAAGCTTTGAAGAGAGCCATGTGCTTGATGAACCAAGCTTAGTGAGGGGAGTGCACTTATTGAAGGTTTTGTGACCTAGTGTGAAGTGCACAGTGATGGCAGCGAATTTCTGGGTTTCTAAGGCCCAAAAGTTAGTACTAACTACTGTTAAAATCCTCCTAAGACCAAGCATTAGCTTGAGGAGGGCTTTCATAGTGATTTGGTGAAGTTTATTACATGTTTTACGGACTAACCTATGGTATATGTTGCTGCCACATTTCATGTGTTTGTTGTTTGTGTTTGGCTGCTGCATTTGGTTGCTATATCTTGTATATATGCATTTTTTTTTTTGTGTTTTAGTGTCTTTTAATGCAGGTTTTAATGATGGTCACATTGCCTAGTGAATCCAAGTGTTACCCTTACTAAGTTTCTCAATGAAACTTACTCCCCTCAATTCTTTCATTTCAGGTCCAGCAGAAAGATCACCTTCAAACTAACCTTTGTGCTTTGATTTTTGATCTGAAATTTCAGGTACATTAACTTCCATATGTCTAGTTATGATCTGGAAATTTGGGTGATTTTAGGAGCACATTTGGTATTTTTAATGGTGGTACTTATTGTGTTGTGCAGCAGCTGTCCAGCATCCTGTTTTTGGAGTCCATTGTGTCTCAGGACCTCCTGTAACCTAGGGTGCGTATTTAGCTGAGTTAATACCATATTGTAGTGAATGTATGCATGTACATGTAGTGTATGTAAAATGAGACAAGTATGTGAACATTTGAGTAATTTTTTGGCTATGTAAGTGATGTGGTGCAAAGCTGCCTAAGTGTGAATGATAGGCTGCTTACTTGTAAATTCTGTTTTGGCCACATAAAGTGGCTAGATGCAAGAGAATGTAATTAATATGTGTATTGGACATGTATGGGATAGCCTTGGAGTGCTTTCCCCTTGTGAATGAAGTGTTTGCATGGTTTGGAAAAATTGTATGGACAAAATGGTCCCAAAGTTGCCAGAATTTCGACCATGTACCTAAACTTTAATATCTCCCTGTGTAGAATGAATCTTGGTATGAAATTTTGCCCACACCTAGAGAACATCTATAGGCTGAACTGGAATTTTGAATTTCTGGATTTGGGTCCTTGTAGCCAAAGATATGACGTTGTAAAGTTGGATGAGTTACTGTTCATTTGGTCAAAATTTTGTAACCAACTTAAAAAATCCATAACTTGGTCCATAGGTGGGCTATTGATGTAAAAAAAAATTCCATGGTTTTCTCTAAGTCTCTAATTCATAATGGATCAAATAAAATAGGAGGGTATGAGGCTAGAATGATACAGTTTATTAGTGGAAGTTACAGGTACAGTAGCTGGCCACTAGAACTTAACAAGATTGCCTAATGTGTGGAAGCCAAAACTAAGACTTGTGCTAGTGTTTTCCTTCTTTACTGCCATGGTGTGCATGAAATGTGAATATGTGTGTGATGGTTTGACCAATATGCATGTATTTACATAGTGCCCAAGAGGGCCACTTTGGTATGCACACTAAGGGTAGTGTTCTGATGGCCCTACAGAACATTACCAATCCTGGGAGTCTAAATGCACAGTTTTGGCACCATAACTGGACTACCCCGGAGTGGGTAACACTGTAGGTATAAGAGAAATGGTCATGCCAAAACCTGAAGGAGCCGTAATTGTCTGATAGGTTTGTATGGATACAGTAGAGAGCTTTAACATGTCAACTATTCATGTTTTGTGATTTAGTTCAAAAGTTGGGTGAAAGATCTTGACCCTCTAGGTATAAGATTTTTGAACACCCAATTCACCCAATTTTTACTTAGATCCTAGAGGGCTTCAGTTAATTTCCGCTGGGCTTGTTTGGCTCTCAAAACCTTACAGTAAGTATTCTTTGATTTGTTCAAAAGCTTTGTGCTCGTCTGTCCATTCAAACACTACTTTCTTTTTAAGTATTCAAAAGAAGGGTCAGCAGCGGTTTCCAAATCATGACACAAGTTGCCCTAGGGCAATCAACTTACTTGCTAGCTTTTGGATATCTTTCTTATTTTGAGGGTTAGACATCATTATGATTGCCTCAATTTTACAAGGGTTGGGGATAGCTTCTCTTTTGGAGACCATGTAACTAAAAAATTTCCTAACTCTAACACAAAAATTACACTTTTGAAGATTTAACCTCATATTAAATTGCCTCATTCTCTGGAAGGTCTCTTGTAAATCATCAAAGTGACAATCCAGGGCCCATGTTAATCAGTCTCTGGTGGGTGGCTTTTACATTCTTTAAACCAAAAGGCATCCTTTGATAGTAATATACAGCTTTTCATGTGGTGAAGGTCATTTTTTCCTCGTCCTCTAGGTTCATTCAAATCTGATGGTAATTGCTAAACGCATCCATAAAGGATAGGTTTTTAAATTTTGTGGTGGCATCAACCAACTAGTCTACGAATGGCAACAGGTATGGATTTTTAAGATAAGAGTTGTTTAGGTTCGTATACTCGACACACATGCATCAGTATCCATTCTCTTTCTTTACCAAGACCGCATTAATGAGCCATTCTAGGTATCGTGCTTCCCAGATAATGCCTGCCCTTGGCAATCCTCTAAGTTCTTCTCTCATGAAGTCCCTTCTTTTAAGCGTCATGTTTAGCATCTTTTGTTGGATTGAAGGAATGGAGGGGCTAACTTGTTGCTTATGAGTGATAACTTTCAGATCTATCCCTGGCATATTACTAGGGGACCACACAAAAACATCTATATTAGCCTGCAAAAATTGAATAAATGACTGTTTTACCTTAGGAGGGAGATCGTTGGCAATCTTCATGTTTTTGCTAGCTACCAGTTCTATTTCCTCAGCATTTTTAGATAAAGATACACCGAATTCATTGTCATCAAATTGCTCCCTCCTCGTTTTCTAATCCTTCGGGGCTTGATTATTATCTTTTGGTCTCTTCAGGCTGGCCACGTAACTCTGCTATGATAGATGTTAATTTTTGTTGTCAAACATGTAAACTATTCATCAACTTTGACCACAATTTTCTACCTCACCACTCAACATTTTTGGCCAGTTCTTACTTTGATCCTTTATTTTGTAGGTTGGAGAAGCAGACCGTAGCATTGGAATGGCACCAGGATGAGTGAAATGAAAAATGAGCATGTGAAAGTCAAAGTAGATTTATAACTATGAGGCCTAGGCGCCACAGTTCAAAAGTTATTATCTGAAAATTGCACTCTAGAGGCCTAGGCACCAGCTGAGGCCTAATCCCCAGGCACCCTTGAGCCTGGAGGCCTAACTGCCAGGAACCTTCGAACCTAGAGGCCGAAGCGCTAGAAGGCCACCTCCTGGGGCTTAGGCACCCTTGTACCTGGGAAAAATAGTCCCTCACCTCAATTTTGAATCTAAGCTTCCTATTGGCCAAGGGTTTCTATCCAAATGGATTGGTGAGGTAAAAAGGACATCTCCAAGAGTAGAAAAACCTGGAACCTAGCAAAAGAACTCATTCTTCATCTTCATCTTCTCATCTTAGACTTAGGTTTTTCAACACCATTTCTTGCATTTCTTTATCTTCCTTGGGAGCACTTGTTGGATTCTTACTTGGAGAAGGCTTGGAGGACTTGAGGACTTGTAGGAGCCTTAAGGAATCAAGCATCTAGAGTCTATTGGGTTACTTTTTTCCTTTTTTTATCTTGTATTTAGACATGGATGCTCTTTTATGTATTTTCATGTTTATGTTTAGTTTGATTATGGAGTAGTTTTCTCTACACTTTCTATGGTTATAGCTACTTGAATTGGTTATGTTGGTTGGATTAATGACTATTTGACTTTGGTTTTCCTCCATTGTTTGTTTACTCTTCTCCTTGAGCTTATTGTTGCATTGATTGATTAAGGGCCCTAATCAATTACACCTTAGATTTCTTTTAAACTCTTAGAAAAGATTAAAAGGAATTGGCATCTTGTTGGAAGACTAGTCTAGGACACTAGGTGAAGGTAAATTGAACTTTTACTGCCCCTCTTGAACTAGCAATTTGGATGGGAGTCCATTTTAGTATAATCTTAGAAGAGTGACCATTTCACTTGGGAGAGTAAGGGCCCAATTAGTTAACTTTACCAACAAGTAGGAAAACCAAACCATTAGCCTTAATTCACTAGCTAACCAAGTCAAATAGTGAAAACCATAGGAAGTGTGTTTCATTAATTCACTAGAAAACCTATAATTTACATTGTGTTTGTTGTTCTTGTTTAGTAGTGATCTAAGTAGTGTTGCAAACTTAGTTATTTTCATAGTAAGTAAATCATTAATTGTTGCTTGTTTAGCTAAAGTGAGTCTCAAGGTAGTGGTAATTGGCAAACAATACAAATCAATCCCCATGGGAACAATATCTTATTCACCCTATCTACATACGTCCTATGCACTTGCAGATTAGAGTTGGAAAACTCACAAGATTTTAGCATCATTGCCTGGGAGTGATTACATTGAATTGTTCAATATCATGGCTAGGAGATTGAATCTAGACTAAACTTTTATTTCTTTACTTATTTGTTGCCTTTGTGTTTGGGTTTTTCTTTCGTAGGTACCATTGGTGTATGACCTGTTCCAACACTCTACTTTATTGCCATTGATAACGAAGATAGAAAAACATCTTAGAGAGCTTTGTGTTACATCACACTTGGGTGAATCTAGCTCTACTCCTACACACATAGAGGGTGGAGTGGATAATCTTAATGGTCTTGGAGGAACAAATGAGTATAATGGTGGCAATGGAGGAAATGAAGGGATGGATCATCAAGATGGAGTTTATACAAGGAATCTACAAAGGCCTATTAGGGAGTACATCCAACCTTTAGTGACGGAGAATTATTTAGGAATTGTGAGGCCATCGGTGCAAGCTAACAACTTTGAGTTGAAGCCGGCCTTGATTTCTCTCATTCAACAAAACCAATTTAGAGGCTTGGCTTTGGAGGATCCCAACACACATAGCGGACTTCTTGGAAGCTTGTGACACTTTCAAGGCTAATGGAGTCTCCATTGATGCTATTCGGCCCTAGTTGTTTCCTTTCTCACTCCGGGACAAGGCTAAAGGGTGGTAGGTATCAATCACTTCAATCGGAAAGCATTGCTACATGGAATGAAATGGCCAAAAAATTCTTAAGCAAGTTTTTCCCTCCATCCAAGGTCACCCACTTGAGAGCTTCAATTGTGACATTTAAGCAACATAAGATGGAGTCCATTTCGAAAGCTTGGGAGAGATTCAAGGAGTTGCTTAGAAGGTTCCCACAACATAGATTCTTGGATTGGCAACAAATGCAACTTTTCTATGAATACTTGGTACCTACTTCAAGATTTATGATTGATGCTTCAATCGGTGGATCCTTGATGTCAACAACGGCCGATGATGTCTTCCAAATTTTAGAACAATTGGTACTAAATGGAGAGCAATGGCCAGGAGAAAGAGCTTAACCAAGGACAGGGGTACTTGAGGTTGATCAATTGACCGCCTTATTGGCACAAATGGCTTCCCTCGTAAATCAAGTATCCAAGTTGACCAACAAGAATAAGCTAACCATTGAACAAGCCGCCGCTTCCACTTCCAACATTATTGTGCAAATGAGGCCAACTTTGAGCAAGCCAATTTCATGGGCAGTAAAAACTTTGGGTATAAAGGTAACCAACTTGGGAACCAATAGAACCCTAATTGGAGAAATCATGAGAATTTTTCCTATGGCAACACAAGGAATTTGTAACAACCACCACCACCTCCCGGTTTTAACCAAGCTCCAATGGAGAAAAAGTTTTCTATAGAAGTAATTATGTTACAATTCATGAAAGAAACAAAGGATAAAATGGAGAAGAATAAGGCAAAGATTGCAAACTTGGGGGCTAACTTGACAAATATAGAGGCCAACATGAGTGCAAGCATTAAGAAACTTGAGCACTAAGTAGGACAATTGACAAATGCCATAAAGACTCTTCAAAAAGGAAAATTCTCTAGTGACACCGAGTTGAACCCAAGGGAGCAATGTCATGTAATTACACTTAAGGGAGGAAAGAAGCTTGAAGATCCTTACATAAGAACAGCTACTCAAGAGGAACCAATTTTGGAAGATGAAGTGCAAGCTCAAGAGGAAGAGGAAGTGGTGGACTCACTAAAAGAGCAACCACAAAGAGTGCAAAAACTCCCCCCAACCCACCCTTACCTTTCCCACAAACATTTGAAAAGAAGAAGCTTGATGATCAATATGGCAAGTTCTTGGACATTTTTAAAAAGCTTCACATCAACATCCCATTCTTGGAGGCTTTAACTCAAATGCCAAATTGGGTAAATTCTTGAAGGAAGTCATTACAAAGAAAAGAAAATTTGAACAGTTTAAGACCATATGCATTACTGAAGAATGTAATGCAATTGTCTAACAAAAGCTTCCACCAAAATTGAAGGATCCCGAAAGCTTCACTATTTCTTGCACAATTGGAGAAGTTAAGTACAATAAGGTATTATATGACCTTGGTGCAAGTCTAAACTTGATGTCGCTGTGTATTGCAAACAAATTAAGGTTAGAAGTAAAACCCTCCACAATACAATTACAAATGGCGGATATGTCTATCAAGTATCCATGGGGAGTAATAGACGATGTTTTGGTGAAAGTTGTCAAATTTGTCTTCCCTATGAATTTTGTTATTCTTGACATGGAAAAAGATAATGAAGTCCCCCTTATCTTTGGAAAACCATACTTGGCCAACACCGGAGCAAATTATAGATGTGAAGGAAGGCAAGCTCATAGTCAATGTTGAGGATGAAAAAGTGGAGTTCAACATGTTTGATTCTAGCACTCCGACTCCTAAGATAGGAGTATACATGGTTGATGTAGTCAAAAAATCCAACCAAGGGAATTCTCCTACTTTTGTTATGGGTGGCGACCAAAAGGAAGTCAATGAATTTAAGCCCTCAAATTTAAAGTAGAAAGCAATAGATGAGGTAACATACTCTTTGATAAAAGAAAAGAAGAATAAAACAATGAAGAAGAAATGGGTAGCAACAAGAAATGAAAATGTAAAGAATACCAAAATGCTTAAAGAGGAATGAAATGAGAACTCAAGCATGGAAAAGAGCATATCTTGTTGGATGGACATTGGATTTTCCAAACATTGCAAGCTTTCTTACTATAGAGAGGGTGTGGAACCACATGACCCACCTTAGTGCCTAAACATAAAAGAGTTGGTGTCTAGCTAGATACAATAAATCAAGTACTTGTTGGGAGATACCCCAACATCTCTTCCTTCCTTTGTGTTTTTAATTGTCTTTTCAATAAGTTGAGTTTTAGGGAAAATGTCTCTTAGTTACTCTTTGTGCTTATTGTAGGTGCATGATGGAAAGGTCAAGAGTAAACATGAAAAGATGAAGTGCCACCATCATTAAAAGTTTGAGTGGGAGTAATTAGAGGTGAGAATATCCACCTCCCAAGTATGATTCTTGAATCACAATCTCCTTTCTAGCTTTTTTTGTCAACATTGTAGACAATGTTGGTCTTAAGTTTAGGGGAGAAATGTGTTTGTGGATAATACTTGTTTGAGTATTTTCCTAAGACTTGACATCTAGTTGTTGTTATTTCTTTTAGACTAGTTTTTGGTGATTTTTTTTCTTTTCTTATGATATTACATGCATATCATATCTCTTTTCCTTATTATGACATATAGTGGATGAATGTAGGAACATGTAGTTGCATTTAGGTTGTGTGCCTTTAAGGACGCAATGCGTGTTCTTTATTATGATTAGAGGAATTCATTTACAAGTTCAACTTGACTGTAAGTTTTGTTAGGTAAGGAAAGATTTTCACTTTTCATTAATGATAGAAATCATACATGGTGAGTCTTTGGATGTTGTGTGGCACACTTGCATTATAAATGATTTCATTCATTAGAGTGGTGCTTGTTTTGCTTGTTTAGATTCCTTAATTTGCTTTTGGACCCCTTCATATCTGAATCGATGCATGAAAATAGAGGATGAAAATGAAAACGTAAGGCTAACTACATACCTAAATAGCTAACCCTTCATTATAATCCTTAGTTAACCACTTTGAGCCTTAGATCCATGTTTGTTGTTTAACCCACATTATTGAGCCATATCCATTATTATTCATCCTCTCTTGTCCTTGAAGTAAGTTGAGTATTGCATATATGGGCTTCGGAAGGGTGAAAATTTGTAAGTTGTATGAGTGAGTAATAAGCAAGTTTGGGGGGAAAATGTTGGGTTATGAACTTATTGTTGAGGTTATAAAAGGCCTTCGTTTAAAAAAAATTAAAAATTAAAAAAATAAGAATGAAAAAGAATTAATAAAAATGAGGAAAGTTAGAAGTACTATATTTGTTTGAAAGGAGTTCATTCAAGTGTTTTGTCAAAATTGTGCATATGGGGGTTATTTGGATTGTTGTTTGGGAATTAAGAGAAGCATTCTTCTTAAATTGGAATACCTTGGGTGGGACTTTAGATTTGATTATTAGGGTTGCCCATGGTGTTTATGCTTAACTTACTTCTTTAGCTCCACCTCAAAAAGCCTCCATCCGATTCCCGTCCATGCCAAACCTGGCCACGGTACAACCTTATATATATGTCATTGGACTTGAATTTGCATGCATACTCCTTAGGGATAATTCATTGGTAGTTTGGGTTCTTTTACAAATTTGTGGATGAAGTGGCATTATAAGCCTTAGATACACTAGGCAACCACAAATTAGGGAGTGAAACACTTAGCAAGTAATTACCTACAGCAAATGACAAGGTTCTTCTTTCATTACTTACCTTGATTTCGCTTAAGTTAAGCTTGTACTTTGAATGACTTTACGATATGCTATTGAGTATATGTTGTTAGCTTCTATGTTTTGTTTGTCTTATGTTTTTAGGATAGTGAATGCTAGGGACTAGCATTTTTCTAAATTTGGGGGAATTTGATAGATGTTAATTTTTGTGATAAAACATGTTGACTTTTCATCAACTTTGACCACCATTTTCTATCTCACCACTCAACATTTTTGGTTGATTCTTACTTTGATCCTTCATTTTGTAGGTTGAAGAAGTGGACCGTAGCATTGGAATGGCACCGAGACTAGTGGAACAAAAAATAGGCATGTGAAAGGCAAAGCAGATTTATAACTGTGAGACCTAGGCACCACAGTTCAAAAGCTCCTACCTGAAAACTGCACTCTAGAGGCCTAGTTACCAGTTGAGGCCTAGGCCCTAAGCACCCTTAAGCCTGGAGGTCTAGGTGCCAAAACACCCCTTCCTAAGGCCTAGGCGCCAAGAACCTTCGAACTTGGAGGCCTAGGCATCAGAAGACCACCTTCTAGGGCCTAGGCTCCCTTGTACCCGGGAAGAATGGTCTTCCACCTCAATTTTGAATCTAAGTTTCCTATTGGCCAAGGGTTTCTATCCAAATGGGTTGATGGGGTGAAAAGGACATCTCCAAGAGTAGAAAAACCTGGAACCTAGCAAAAGAACTCATTCTTCATCTTCATTTTCTCATCTTAGACTTAGGTTTTTCATCACTATTTCTTGCATTTCTTTATCTTCCTTAGGAGCACTTGTGGATTCTTGCTTGGAGAAGGCTTTGAGGACTTGAAGACTTGTAGGAGCCTTGAGGAATCAAGCATCTAGAGTCTATTGGGTTCCTTTTTTCCTTCTTTTATCATGTATTTAGACATGGATGCAATTTTATGTATTTTCATGTTTATGTTTAGTTTGATTATGGACTAGTTTTCTCTACACTTTCTATGGTTGTAGCTACTTAAATTGGTTATGTTGGTTGGATTAATGGCTATTTGACTTTGGTTTTCCTCCATTGCTTGTTTACTCTTCTCCTTGAGCTTATTTTTGTGTTGATTGATTAAGGGCCCTAATCAATTGCACATTAAATTTCTTTTAAACTCTTGGAAAAGATTAAAAGGAATTGGCATTAGGAGAAGAATGTAGTGGCCATAGGCTTGTTGGGAGACTAGTCTAGGACACTAGGTGAAGGTAAATTGAACTTGTAATGCCCCTCTTGAACTAGCAATTCGAATGAAAGTCCATTCTAGTATAAGCTTGGGAGAATGACCATTTCACTTGGGAGAGTAAGGGCCCAATTAGTTAACTTCACTAACAAGTAGGAAAACCAAACCATTTCACTTGGGAGAGTAAGGGCCCAATTAGTTAACTTCACTAATAAGTAGGAAAACCAAACCATTCGCCTTAATTCACTAGCTAACCAAGTCAAATAGTGAAAACCATAAGAAGTGTGTTTCATTAATTCACTAGAAAACTCATAATTTACATTGTGTTTGTTGTTCTTATTTAGTAGTGATTTAAGTAGTGTTGCAAACTTAGCTATTTTCATAGTGAGTAAATCATCAATTGTTGCTTGTTTAGCTAAAGTGAGTCTCAAGGTAGCGGTAATTGGCAAACAATACAAATCAATCATTGTAGGAACGATATCTTATTCATCCTATATACATACATCTCGTATGCTTGTGGATTAAGTTTGGAAAACTCACAACACGTTGCACTGATTTTTGGTCTATATAAATAATGGGGTCACTGATAGGAGTCGCAAAAGCCATCATTAGCCATTTAATGTCTGATATAATATTAAATTGTACCTAGGCTGGCCTTTCGAGTATTGCATGATACGGTGATGGTACATCCAAAATCAGGAACTATGATGTATATGAGTCATAAATTGTGCTTCCATCCTTATTTGTGCCCATCAAAATGAGGTAGCTTAATTGTCTCGAGTGTTGGAACCTCATCCCTCTTAACTTTGAACTTGGGTGTTATGGCCTTCTAGGTAGCAGACCTTCAACGGTCAAGGAAGACTTGTTAAACAAGTCAAAATCCCTCGTTCAATACCTCAATTAGTTTGAATTAGCAAGTCAAGCAAGTCTATTGAGGGTTAGGTGGTTCCTAGGTCATTTTGGCACCTAAGTGTCACCAAGGACAAAATGGTCATTTTGTACCTCAAGGTGATAGGTTTGGTATTTAAGTTCATAAGTTGTTCTTTTGGACCTAAGTGACTAGAAACCAAAGAGTTGGACTAGATTGCTAAGTCTTATGGCACTATTTGAGCATAGGGTCTTTTTGGCAAAACTAAAGAAGTTGAAGGGCTAAAGTAAGAAGTTGGGCTTTGAAACCATTTTCAAGTGTTTGGGAGGTCACTATACATGATCCTTAACCTCCAAACTCGTAGCTCCCCTCTCCTCTTCAATTCCATGGCCAAATCTTTATAAAAACATCAATTCTTGGTGAAAATCAAAATCTAATGAGGTAGCCATGCAAGAAAGAGCTTATTCTTGCATAGTTTTGGTATGGAAGGCCTTGGATCATGTTTTAGAGCTTGGTGAGCTTAGGTTACATTTTTCCCTTTTTGTTCTTGGGTTGTTCTTGGTTTCTTGAGGTTGTATGAGCTTTGGGCCTAGCTTGGTTAAGCTTAATTTGGTGCCATTGTGTTGAATTTGTATGGAACCATAGGAAAACCCTTTTGAGGAGCCATTTTGCTTGGTTGGATGCTTGATGTTGCTTGTTATTCTTAATTGAGGTAAGGGATTTAGTTATTACGTTCATTTGATGCATGCCTTAGTTGCTTGTTTATTGGTTACAAGTAGTTTGGAAGATATGCATAGGTTATGGTAGAATTTGCTTGTGATAAACTAATGTGAAACCATGGTCTAGTGAGGCATGTTTGAATCCTTAAGACTTGGTTAGGTTTGCATGTTCATGGCTTATTATAGTAGTCGTCATGAACTAGAGGTTTTGGAAGGGTGGTATGAAGGTTTTGATGGCTTGGGAGGCCTCCAAACATACTATGGATGAAGTTTGGAAGTGTAGGGCTTGAGGGCTTAGCGACTAGGCGCCAAGTGGGCCTGCAGTGCCTAGCACCCCATTTGGAATTTGAGAGAAAAAATGCTTCTGGAGCCTCAGCGCCGACTCCCACACCTAGGCCCTAACACACGATAGCATTGACATGTTGTAGTATTTCTGCCATAACTTTTCATTCGGGTGTCCGATTAAGGCGATTCAACATTCCACACAAAGCTAAGAGAAAGATCTACAACTTTCATGATTAAGGCCGAATTGGCCTAGGTTTTGATTAAGGCTGAATTGGCCTAGGTTTTCTTTATTTTGCTTCAAAATGAGGGGTCAATGAGTGCTTAAAGGGCCATAGGGTAGAAGGTGACCAATGGTACCTTAGTACCCCTATAACTCCTTAAAGCATTATTTTATAAAACAAGTTTTCTTGGGTACAAAGAAAGCATGAAGGAAAATGATCTATAATAAAGGCATTAGGAAAGGTTAATGGGGTTTAACACCATTGGTAGTCTAGTTGGATGCTTTGAGCTTAAGACACCAATGAGAAACCTTAGTGCACATAAGGGGTTCTATGGAACCTAGAAAAATTAAGTCCATCCATAGTAAATCTTACTAATAAAGTGAACCAAGTAATGGTGGATAGTGGAGCACCATGGATGAAGGCTTAGTGCACTTGTGGCCTAGCCAAGTTGTGACTTGAGGCACAAGTGAAAGCTTAGTGCATCCTTGGTAGGTTAAATGGGCAGGGCTTAGTACCTTGGTAGTTTAGGCGAGCTTGTTAGTTCAAGACACCAAATGAAAGCCTAGTGCACCTAGTTAAGTAGAGGTTTAGTACCATAGTGGCCTAGACAAGCGAAGGGCTTGAGGCGCTATATAGGGGCCTAGTACACCTAGTATGAGTTCCTTGGAGCTTAAGTAAGGAGCATCCACCATGTTCACCTGTACAACAACAAAGGGAAGGTTAACCAGTGAGCTAAGCTCACTAGGATGTCAACAAGCTAAGCTTGCTAGGAGCGAGTTAAGGGCCAAGAACTCGCTAGGCAAGGGGTTACATATGTGCGAAGACTAAGAATAGGTAGGTTCCCAAGGGACTCCAATATATATGCATATGTTAGGCCTCAAACTGCGCAGGGCCTACAATATATTTCATATATTATATATATGAGTGTCCTCAGGTTTTTGTTTGTAGGTTTTAATGTTTCTTTGTAAGTACCTGAATCCTTTACTGGGAATCTCTGGATTCTCACTCCCTTTAGTGTTGTTGTGCAGACTGAATTTGTAAGGAGCTGACGACCTTAAGAAGGTTGTTGAGCTACTACTTGTGTTATAGATAACCACCTAGTAAACCATTATCGATTCTAGTTTATTGCTGGTTATGTGTTGTGCTAACTATAGTTGTCTTGCAGCCTTACAGAGGCTAGTGGCACAAGGACGGGCATAGTGGACCATAGATCTCAGTAGTAGTCTTTCAGTATATATATATATGCTAGTTTAGCCTTCAATGTCTCTCGGTCGAGTAGTATTTTAGTTGCTTTTGGGCATGTGCATAGTCTTTACTTATGTAATGATGCATATGCATGGTTATTACTTGTAGTAAATACACTTATCTTTTATGCTTTAACTTGTGGTTTGTTTATGTTTTATAACAACCGTGGCAATGTTTTTGATTCATTTTCTTAAATTGAAATTCAAGTTGAAGCAAGTGCATTCATAGTGCATTGTAGGTTAATAACTAGATGCATGAAAGGTTTTAAAATAGAACAAGTAATTAACTAGCCAACTGTAACTAGTATGGAACTTTGTTCCATAGTCTTCTTGGGATGACCCTATTCAGGGTAAGGGACGTTACAGTGGGCCCCCGAATGAGAGTTAGTGAATTCTTGATTCCAATTTTCTCCAACAATTCAGCAAAAATGTCATTGGAGTTGGCTTCCATATCTAAGTATACTCTTTCAACATCAAAGTTGGTAATCCTTATAGTAATGACTATTAGATCCACACGAGGAACAAGAACATATGAGCCATCAGGCCTTATAAGGATATTACTAGCACTGCTCACTTCTAACTGGGCAATCTCACGTTCATGCCATTTCTGAGCCACAGAGGATTCTTCTCTAGTGATCATGTGTATGCCTTCAATGGTGGGTCCCGGGTTCCTATGTCTCCTAGTAGGGACCATGGCCTCTCATACCATCATCCTCAATTATGATAATCTTCATCATCTCTCCTCCATGGGCCATCTTCTTGCCTCTAATAAGGGGACGATGGCCTAACTAATTATTCCTTCATTTTTTCTGCCTGGATCATCTCCTCGAGTAGCATTTTCAACTGTTAGCAATATTCAATGCCATCACTTTTGTTCTTGTGATACCGACAGTACTTCTTATGATATTTTTTTGTTTAAAAGGCCCACTGGAGGGGGCTACTTAGGTACTTAGTTTCTTCTTTCCAAGGCATATATAATGTTCATTCTCATCTCCCTCAGTGGCGGCAGAATTGGGTTTAGTCAAGATTAATCTATACCTTTACTCCTATTCCTGGGGGCAGGGTCCACCCTCTCTAGCTTCCTATTATTTTTTCTAAATTGTAGGTCAATTAAGCTCTTCTACATGCATATACTGAGTAACGCCTATCAATAAACTCCTCTATACTCCTGACAGGGTTCTTATGTAGATCCTAGGCCAGCCTAGAGCCCCTCAACAACCCCCAAGTGATGGCTACCAGGTGTAGCTCTAGGGACAAATCCCATTCTTGTACTGCCTCAGTATAAAACCTCTAAACATGGTCCTTTAAGGACTCACCTCGATTTTGTCATATCTTTAATAGGTGAGCTACCTTCTTAGGAGTCCGCCTACTCCCTAAAAAGTGGTAAAAAACTACGTGTGAAAGTCCTTTGATGGAATGGAAATAACGCCCCCTATTAGTTCTAAACCAAGAAGCCACTGCCCTGTCAATGTGAAACTAAATGCTTTACACATGATAACATCCAATTTCCTTTCAAGCATCATGGAGATGATATGCTGCACTCTAGCAGTTGTAACCCAAGTGTAGGTTATCATAAGTAATAAATCTCGGGAGTCCGAGTGTCGAACCACAGAGAAGTGAATTAAGAAATACAAGTTGAATTTTTAATAAAGAAAGGTTGATGGAAGGTGTGAACAGGTGTTGATTAAAAATTAAAATTCAAAGAAATAGCTAAGGTTAAGGGATCCACTTTTAGTGTATCAGTTATGATTAATTTTAGCCGATTTTACCTCTCAATTGAGATTAATACATAAAGGAGGTCCCAATCAGGGTATTTAGTTAGTATTAACATTCATTGATCTTAAAATGCCAACAATTGCTAATGGGCTCAAGTATCCATCATGCCAACCTTTGTCGACAATAACTCAAGATTCCAATATAGCCGATAGAGCCATGTTCTACAGAGGGAATCAATCAGCTTTTGTGCCAATGATTTGACTATGATGAATCAAGACTCCCACTTAACAAGGAAGGAAGTTAAATAGATTAAGGAAGAAAATACCGTTAACGTTGTGATCCATTCAAATAAATCATAACCTCTACACCAAAAGCTTCACCCTTTCACCTTAGCAAAAAATAAGATTAGTTAGACATAATAAAAGTAAACAACATGTAGAAAGATGAAATGAACATAAATTAAAAGATTAAAGAAAGAACAAAAAGAAGACCGAGAAAACACTTGGATAGAGTTTCGATATTGAAAACTAGAACAAGAACAAAGGAGAAAAACTAAAGAACATGGAAATGGCCTAAGAAAAATGGCATCCTTCACCCTCCCCCCAAGGTGCTATTTATAGAGTTTTGGGGTGGGTGAAATGGTAAAAATAAAATGGTAAAATGTAGGTAAATACAAATCAATAATGGCAGGCCACAACTTCTTTTAATTTTTTGACCATCATAGACATTAGATCAGCTCTTTCTAGCACGAAAGTTGTAGATCTCTTCTTTAGCTTTGAATCGATAGCTTGCTCATTCAAATCGGACATCCGTAGCTCAAGTTATAATTTTTCTACCAAAACTGCTCTTCAGCACACGAAAGAACGAATGGTCTCATCTATAATTAGATTTCAGCAATGAAAATGATCAAACTAGCTTGCGGAATGAACCAAAATTGAAGATCTATGTGTTGGCTTTCAGATGAATTTGGAATCACTCAGTTCCGATGCCTACAGCTCCAAATATGATTTTTTCTCATGAATGGCCGCCAAGTGATGATTTTACCTACATAAAAAATAATTATTTAATATATATGTTTTAATATTAATGAACAGTAAACCGTGTATGTACAGTGTTATGAACAATTAAATATGCGTATGAATAGTGATAGGTGAATAGTAAAAACGTGTATGAATAGTAAAAATGCATGAATAGTAACCAGATGGAAAAATGCTCAGAATATAGAAATTAATCATACTCAAAGTGTATAATGATGATTTAAACCCTTAATAACAATACACTTATGAGTATTCATCATGATACATCCTTGCAGATGATTAACAGGATCCGAAAGGCCATCGTATAAGTCAATCTTTGGCATTTTAAAGCCATCGAGAGTTGTAGCGTTGGTGATATTGTCTGTGAAGTTCTGAAGCGACATATACTCAATGTCAATGGTACAACCATAACCTACTATGGGGAGTTTGGGGTACCCTCTTGCGTTGCTCTATCTGGTTTAATATTTACAAAAGGATGCTTACATCGCTACCAGGGGCCATCAAATCTCCCTAGTGATGCTAAGGGTTCACCCACATAGGCTCTTAGGGGCAGATCCCAAGGTGGGGCTTTCTAACGTTTTTCAAGCCCAAAGTGGCTCTCAGCAGCCTTTTCTGTTACTTTTCGTAGTGCTTTTTAGATCTCCTACTGAACAGTCACTTTCAACTACTTGAAGAAAGTATGCTGAAGAGCATGAAATTGGTCATAGTTCAAGGGAGTGGGTCCCTTCCTTTTCTAAGGATCCCTAGGCAGCATCTGGAGCTCCTCTTTAACGTCACAGGTAGTTCCCTCATCCAGGGAACCTATGGACCCCCCCCCCCCCGAGTGACTGATTTGTTCTATACGTTGACTTTCATGCTCGTTCCCCATTTGCTCTTGGTTGTCCATGTGAGATCTCCAACTATTCACCATGTTTTCCCATAGACGACACCAAATTAATAATCGAAGTGTGGTCATATGAGACCGGCCTAATAGCTTTGTGAATGGTAACACTTGGAGATCTTACAACCAATGAAGATATCAGAACCCGAATGTTTTCTCGGGGGAAACCCTCCAACGATCAAATCAGGTTTTAGTCAAAGAGGTAGGGATGGTGCAATAGTAACGTAAAAATCATACCTCGGGATTGGTGAATGTGGCCTATTTATATAGCTGGGGGGAAAATCGGGATGATCGCTTCTAAGTGGAAATCACCTTGTTAATCTTGTAATTTTGGGATTTTGATTCCATTCTTAGAGGATTTCTTCTAAGGTCTGATCAGAGTGGGGCTCCACGCACCTCGTTGTTAGCTTTGTTCCTGGTCTAGGCCTTTTCACTTACGGCTGTGATTGGGCCCTCATGTTACCAAACAACTAATGAATTTGCCGCACTAGTAAGACTCTCTAATTCTTTTTTTAAGGTAATAATACTAACTTAACCATAATAAAATATAAAACTTCAAATTGGGCCTCATAAAAATATTAAAATAAATTATTAAGTTAGAAAACATTGGATAATTTTTTAGAGTTTAACTGCAATTCAAATTTAAGAATTAATAATATATTTCATTCAAGTTAAAAGGTTATCAAATTGATAAAATATTACATTCAAGGGTTTGATTAATAGTATTATAAATTCAAGTGCATGTTTCTAGTATAAGTTTATTTGTAAAAGCATTTAGGCAACCTTTTGAAAGCCTACTAAAGAGCACAATTAAGTCAAATACATATTATTTTTCAATTTTTTTGTGGATATAACTTTAATTGAGTAGATAATTTTAAATTAAGTAAAAATGTAAAAAAATTATAATATAAGAGCAAAAAAGCCAAGTCATTTTATGCACCTTCACATTTTTTATGTTTCATATTATATATAGATATATAGATATAGAAGCATAAATATATTATAAAATTGATAATGTTTCTTTCTCTATACTTTCGCTATTCGAGCTACCTTAGTACTAAATTATAAGGTTTACCATTTTTATATTTTTTGTAACCAAAATTTTATAGTAAGATTTTGACAAATTTTTGGGGGAAAAAAACAATTTAAGGTGTGTACATATTGACTAAAATATTGTTCAAAAAACTTCATGAACAAAAATAGTTTTTTGTAAAAGGAAAGCAAATTTAGAAAAAAAAAATGAATTAAAGTATATGGGCCAAATAAAGGTATAATCCTCAAACAATCCAAAGACAACTCATATGAAAGATCTAAACCCCTAATTAAGAATCTATGTAACTTTTTAAGGATGTTGAGTTAGCTCATATTACTACCATCATTTGATTTGATAGTGTCTGGGTATAGGAAGAGTGACATTTAATAGTGTAGAATTGAAGAAAAATTATAAATTTATTATTGGTACTAATGGGTAAAGTGGTTGAGTAAGCTGAGCCCAAGAGCTTAGCGAACCGTAAGTCAACATCCTGCAAGCAAAGACAGCTTCAGAGCCCCGGGATGCGCTCCCCGAGGAAAACCTTCTGACGCTCAAGTTAGATTTCCAATGAATTGTAACAGAGAGAAAGAAAAGAAAGTCAGAATGTCATACATCGGGGTTGATGAGGTGTTTATATAGTCAAAGTGTGCTCTATGTAATTCGTCCTTGGTAGTAGAATCTTGTAGCTTATCTCGGATTTACGGGATACAATTTCCTTCCAAGAAGGAGTTCCCTTGGAGCATATTTGGGCCCCCAGAAATAGTCTAGTCCTAAGAATTCCGAATTTGGGTCTTCTAGGCCCATTGCTTATCAATAGGTCTCCCCCCATGAGGGAATGTAGGCTGAAGGCCCCGTGTTCCTAGGTGCATTGGCAAATTTCTCTAAAGAATAGGTACAAACCCTGTCCTCCTTCCTATTCTAGTAGTGCCTTCAAGTGGCGTTCATTAAATGCTCTTCAAGAAAGTGACCGACCATGATTATCCTGACGGTGGTTAGTGGCCACGCATCCTTCGGTAGTTAGCCTATTATTTGTAGTGGTGGTTTCCGAGAGGAAACCCAATGGTTGTAGGTTTCCCTATATATATCATATGAGTTTTTACCTTGCTTTTTCACTGTTTAGCCTATTCTGCTATTTGTCCTGTGATTTCTTACTTCTTGCTTACTATTAGCGTCAGAGTCTCTGGAGATTTTTCCTCCAAAGTTCCTCTTCTTTTTGTTATGTTCATCCTTCTCCATCACATTCAGGTAGTAGGTTCCTATCCCTTTTCCTACCCATGTTTTTTTTTTAGGGTTTGGATTTTCTTGGGTTTAGGGTTTTTCTGCTTCCTGTCTTTCCACTACCTCGTTGCATTGGTGACAACCCTGATGTATTCTTCGCAAGTTTTTCTAGATGGCTTCTTTCAAATCACTTTTCCAAGGCGTTCTTCATTCCAAACGTTAAGGCGGTAAGAGGGATTGTGGCTCAACACAATAAAGGCTCAATGATGACAAATCTTGCCAGATATTTTTGGCCTAACTGCATTATTGCTACCCTCTCCCTTGCGAAGGCTCTCAAGGATGGAGGTTTCAAATGAAGGAAGTAAAAGAAAAGATGTGTTTTTTGTGTTTATGAACCAGCTCCAGGCAGGCCTCTACTTCCTCTGCATCCACTGGTAGACCAGATCTGTGAGCACTACCAGATTCCACCCTTGTAGTTGATGCCAAATTTATTTGTCCAAATCAATGGCTTTATCATCTACTGTAAGCTAGCGGGAGTGTCTCCCTTGCTAGAGGTCTTCCTTCAATTACATGCTGGACCTTAAGAAAGACACAACCTTTTTCCACATCACACCCATGAAATAAGGCAGGGAAGGAGCATTTTTTCTTAACACAAGGAAACAGCCATTGGGGTTCCCTTGTGATTTTACATACACTCCCCAGCATGCCCTAGTTGAGACGGTGCCCGTATACAAAGGCTTAGAGGGCCAGTGCTTGTCTCGTGGGTTAGTCTGCTAGCTAAAGGAAGTTCTAAGGAAGAATAATTTTTTGGAGTTATTCCTCATTCATTACACAGAAATGGATGAGACCACCCTTAGGTAGGAAAGGATTAGCAGGGACCAAAGGTCATATCCAGGAGTAAGGGGCCCTTGTAATTGGGATAAGGCTCAAGAAGGAAAACTGGTTGAAACCTACAAGGAAATCACTGGGGCCCAGCAGGACCCTCCGCCAAAGAGTTGTGACCCAGCCACTACATTTTCCTTTCTTTTTTATGCATGGTCATCATATCTAACTGAGTTCTACTTTTTGTAGAAATAAGCAACTGCATCAAGGAGTTTTTAAAGAGCCGCAAGGGCATTGCCGAAGCCTTCGTGGATGCTCACAAGGCCAAAAAACTCCTTGCCAAGGTGGTAAATGCTACGGGGGCCCTCTAAGTTGCCATTCGAAGTGGTAGAACTTGATAAGTCCCCTTCGGAGGCCCAACTGGTCTACAAGAAGACGAGGCCAACGGGCCCCCCGAAAATGGTGCCTCTTATGATAAAGGTAGTGGTAGGGCATTATTTAAGCACTTTTTCCAAGCTAACTTTATAGACCTAAGGACATTTTGTCCTAATTGTGGGTATTTCCACCTAGCAGCTTCAAAGAAGTGCGTGAGGTCATCTAAGAATCTCCCTATCGAAGGCCCAGTGGCTTCCTAAAAGCAAAATATGGCACTGAGACCTTTGAAGGACGCACATTCCACTTTGCCTCCTCCTTTCGCTCGGGTTCCGACAGGGGTCATCCCTGAGAAGACCTCATCTGTTCGAGGGGGCCGTTTGAGTTGAAGCTGGATGAAAGCTTCTAGTCTCATAACTTGATCCTGCATGGAGTCAAATGTAAAAAAGGGACTTGGCACTGAAGAGGATTGCATCTGACCTGGTCTTTAACCCCTTATGGACAGTGGGGGTTGGCAAATTGATCCTTTAGGATAGATTTGATATCCACCATCACATCCTAGATGAGCATAGGCTATAGCCTTCTCCAAGTATACTCTTTCACTTATTTCAGTGCTTGAGATGTTTTAACATACTAACAAATCTGAGTTTGGTATGAGGCCATCATCACCTATGGTTTAGGGAAATGATGGGCTGCTCGGCAGAAATCCCTTCAATTTGAGCTTGAGGCCTTGTGCAAGAATGTTGGCTTTCCTTCAGTTAGACTTGAGCAATAAATGAAGTGCCAAAGAAATACTTGTGAAAGACCTTAAGTTGGAGAAAGACCAATGAGCTGAAGAGGGAGGTGGGGGAGCTACAGGAAGCTCTGAAGCAATCTCTACAGAAGGAAGTTAAGGCTTGAATAGAGACCAATCACCTGGTGACCTTGCTGAAGGCGACAGTGTCCAAGATAAGTGCTGTTGAGGTTAATCTACAGATGGACAAGTATGCTCCACTATGCCTAAGGACCATTACGGGCGAGACTAATGCAAGTTCAACTACTTCTACGATGCCCCCTGTAGAGCGCATCGAGCAGGTTGGCTTCATTATGCATGAGGTCTATTTAGAGTAACAATGCCTTTGGACCAAGGCTAATGCTCGTCTGAAAAAGCTTGGCTCGCTTATCTAAAAGGCAAAAATGGGGCTTAGAGGTACAACTTTCCCGGAATTCAATGAAGGTTTTCTTTCTTATCACTTTCAGGTCTAATGGGTGAATTTGAACCGTGTTCTCTCGTTTCTCTTAGCCTACTAGGATCTGGGTTTGGATTATGAGTTTTGGGTAAGAGAGGGGAAATCTAGAATTCCTGCCTTCAACGATGACACATCAACAACGGATCTTGATGGTGACCCTTTTCTAGATGAATTTCAGGAGCCCTCACTTTTAGCCCCTACCCTTTTATCTTTTGCTTATGTCTCTTAAAATCCTTATTTACTTTCTATTGATTGTAAAATAGTTCTTTAATTCTTTTTCTTTGTAAAGAAATTCTTTAATAAGAATATATTTTTTATAATGCCTCCGTCTTTTATGTTTGTGAATGACTGCGAAACTTAATGACCTATTATTATGTTTACACAAGTAGGGGGCCTCATAATGGGGCCTCATCAAGTGATCTTAGGTTCTCAATAGATCGTGAAGCTTTATTTTTATGTGATGAGAACCCGAAATGCGAGATGAGTGCCTCTTTATTCATAACAATCAAAGTACATAATGTAAAGTAAGAGAACATTTTCGTAATTCTTTCTGCTATAATCTAAGCAAAGTAAGGTGACAAGTCGTCCGAGTGATAGTTTCTAGATAATTTTTTTCCTTCTAAAGTTTCCAACTTGTAGACTCCATCCCTGAGCTCCTTTGTGACTATGCAGGGTCTGTCCTAATTTGGTGTAGTGCCCCATGCCCTGGGTTTCTACCAGTCAATTCAGCTTTAATAAAGGCCATACCCCCCACTTCGATATCCTTCCATTTCATCCTTTGATTGTGAGTTAGGGCAGTTTGCTATTTGAAGGCTCTCATGAGAACCTCGCATCCTCCCCAAGTTCTTCCAATAGGTCCAGATTTCCTTCAAGAGCTTCATGTCCAGATTTCCTTCAAGAGCTTCATTGTTCTAAGTTGGATCGTAAGCTTGGGTTTACAGTGTAAGGTAAGAAATTTCCACAGGTATGATGGCTTTGGTTCCAAAGGCCATTGTGAAAAGTGATTCTCCCATAGGCCTTTGGGGAGTTGTGTAGCAGTCCCACAACATGTTTGGCAATTCTTCCACCAATTTGCCTTTGGCCTCCCCTAGCCTGCTTTTTAAACCTTCTTTTATCGTGCTATTGGTGACATCTACTTGCCCGTTGGACTGGGGATGAAAAATGGGGCGAAGCAGACACAGATGCCCTTATCTTCAGTGAATCGTCAAACTTGTTGATTGTCAAACTACTTTCTATTATCATTGATGATGGCTCATGGACACCCAAAATAGCAAATGATATTTTTCCATAAGAACTTAGTGATTTGGGGGGCATGATATAAGCTAAAGGCTCCACTTCAACCTATTTGGTAAAGTAATCTACAAGCATAATACAATACTTAACTTGCCTTGGGGCCATGGGCAATGCCCCAATCAGATCTATCCTCTACATGGCAAATGGCCAAGGTCCACTACAAATAAGGCAACAGATGGGGGTTGCCTCTATATCTTGAATTGAGTTGACAATTATGGCATGTATGGACAAAGTCCCGGTGTCCCTTCTAATTGTAGGCTAACAGTAGCATTGTCTCAAGGCTTTGTGGGCTAAGGCATTGGCCTCGATATGTGCTCCACATTCTCCCTAGTAAAGCTCTTGTAGAACATGATATCCCTCGAGCAAACTTAGGCATCGCTGCAAAGGGGTAGCGAACCCTCTTTTATATAGCTCCCTTCTGATAATAAAGAAATGTCCTACCCAGATCTAGATTTTCCTTTTTTCTCAGAAGTTCCACTTAATGTACCTTTTTTGAGGTAAATTTTAATCAACTCCTTTTAATCATTTTCAGGTGTTGTACCATGTATCAAGTGGAATGAGGGCTTTGTAAGTACTTTTGTTATGGCTTATTCACACCCCTTTGAAAGGGCATCAACTCTAGCATTCTAGATCCTAGGGATTTTTCGAACCTGCACAAGGTCAAACATCTCCATTAGCTCTCTCACTATGCTAAGGTATTTACAAAAAGCAGGCTCTTTTATGCCTACTATTCTCGTGACTTGATTCACTATTAATTGAGTCACTATATAGCTGTATACTCCGCACCATCACCCAACCAGCCATCTATGGTCCAACAAGGAGGTCTTTGTATTCTGTAATTTTATCAGTTACGGAGAAATGGAATATAATTCTGAATGTGGCCTCTAAGTTGAGCGGGCCCTTAAATATGATCCGTGCACACTGGTATTCAAGACCCAAGGCCCTGTCCACGTACATTTCCCAAATGGATGTCTTGGTTTTCCCTTTCTAGGTTTTCCGTTCCCCTTTCTCCAATGAGGATAGCATTGATGAAGCCTTCGATGATGGCTAAGTAAAGCACAAATGGCTTATCAGGCTTCAACTATTTTAATGCAGGAATGTGTCATAGATAGTATTTTATCTACTGGAATGCTTCACAACATCCGTCCATCCACTTGTAGGCCACTTCTTTCTTTAACATTTGAAAGAATTGCTTACATCTATAACCAAATCATGAGACAAATTGTCCCAGTGTACTGAGCCTCTCGACTAGCTTATGAATGTCCTTCTTCTTTTTAGAGTCAATCATCATGAGAATGGCCTCAATCTTATTAGGGTTGATATCTATTCCTTTTTCGGAGACCATGTAACCAAGTAATTTGCCAGTACCTACACCAAAGATGTACTTATTAAGATTCAATTTCATGTTATATTGACGCACCATTTGGAAGTTTTTCCGAAGGTCATCAAGATGCTAGTTTATGGCCTTGCTTTTAACAATCACGTTGTCCATATAGACTTTCATATTTCTCCCTATTTGATCAGCGAAGATGAGGTTCATCAACCTTTGGTAGGTGGCTCTGGCATTTTTCAGGCCGAACGGCATTCGTTGGTAGCAATAGACGACCTCACCTATTATGAAAGTCATTTTTTCTTCATTTTTGAGGTGCATCTGGATCTGGTAGTAGCCACTGAAAGCATCCATGAATGACAATACTTTGAATTTGGATGTGGCATTGACTAATTGATCTATAGATGACAAAGGATACGGATCTTTTAGGCTGGTATAGTTAAGATTGGTGTTGTTGATGCACATGCGCCAATCTGTGTTTTCCTTTTTTACCAATACCAAGTTGGTTAGCCATTTAGGATATCACACTTCTCGAATGTTTCTGGCTTTTGGCAACCTTCCTACTTCTCCTTTGATGAATTTTTATCTCTCAACCGCCATATTGTGTATTTTCTACTATACCGGGCGGGCAAATGGGTCTACTTACAAGCTTTGGGAAATGAATTTTGGGTCAATCCCAGGCATCTCTAGGGGACCAAGTAATTACATCTATATTTGCTTTAAGAAATTGAATTAACATCTATCTTGCCTCAGATGAGAAGTCTTTGCCAGTCTTGATCTTTTTTTCGAGGGCTATTGCTACTAGCTCCATATCTTTAGGCAAAACTGCACTGTGCTCGTTTTCCTGGAGGATTTTTTTGTGCCTTTTGGACTCTGTTGGTGTGAGGGCATTTTTTTTGGGCCATCTTAAAGTCACCACATAACCTCGTCGTGCCTCTATTTGGTTGATAAATATAGTTGCATCCCTAATAAGAAAAGCACTGTTAGTTCCTGATGTCGACCCATATGTAGAATTTGGGCTGGTTGGCCAAGAATGGCATTATAAGGTGACAAGATGTCTAGGACAAGAAATTCTGCATCGTATGAGTCACAGGCAATCTCCCCATTGTGATATTTTCCTATTAACATTCATAGAACCTTGATGGTCCCAACTGTGGGGACTTTATACTTGCCCATCCCAAAGGTAGGCCCAATCACAGGCAATAGGGAGGATCTCTTAACCTTTATCTTTTCTAATAAGTCAATGAAAATGACATTGACATTGGCCCACGTATCCAGGTAGACCCTTTCAACATCAAAGTTGTTGTTGCATGCCTTGAAGATGAGCAGGTCTAAGTGCAGGACCACTACCTGAGATCCGTCAGCCCTCATTATAACCCAGCCAGGGTCAGCTACTTCTAGTTGTGCAATTTCCCGCTCCTACCTTTTTCGAGCCACTAAAGCCTCTTCTTTGATGATCCTATGGACCACCCCTACTAAGGGTTCAGCATTTCTACAGTCCCTTTCAGAGAGAGGCTTACTAGGCTTCGTTCTATATCATTGTTGCCCTCGTCTCCTCTTTTACGAGGCCTTTGCTCTTGTCTTTAGCAAGGAGATGTTCACTTAAACAAGTACTCTTTCAACTTGCCCTCTTGGACCATCTCCTCGAACAACTTCTTTAACTTCTAGCACTACTCGGTATTGTGTCCTTTGTTTTTATGGTATCTATAATATTTTTTTAGGTCCTTCTTGCCCCAAAGAGGTATCGCTGGGGGGCTACAAAGGGATCTGGTTCTTTTTCTTGAAGGCATAGAGGATGTTCGACCTTGTTTCTCTTAGGGCTGGGAGGATGGGCTGTAGTCATGTATCCCCCTACCTCTATTTCTGGACCCACCTTCCTTAGTTTTAGGTTAGTCTTTAAGAACTGTTGGCCGATTGAGTTCTTTCACATGCATATATCTTGTGGCTCAATCAAGAAATTCTTCTATATCCCATACAAGGTTCTCATAGATGTCCCAAGCTAGTCTCGAATCTCACATCAATCCCCGGATAATGGCTACCAAGTGTAGCTCTAGAGATAGCCATTGCATTTGTACCTTCTCAACATTGAATCTCCAAATGTAGTCCTTTATAGACTCCTCACGACCCTATCAAATCTTTAGTACATGAGCCATCATCTTTGGTTTCGGCCAACTTCCCAAGAAGTGTCTTAAGAACACCTGGGAAAGGTCCCTGAATGAGGAGAAGTGATGTTCTTAGTTAGTCTTGAACCAGGAAACGGCGGCTCCTATCAATGTAGAGCTAAAGGCTCTACACATGATCGTATTGAAAGCCCTTTCAAGCCTCATGGAGGTGACCTACCTCTATAGATGGTTTTCTAGGTCTATAAGGCCATTGTATGAGTCAATTTTTGGCATGCAAAACCCTTTGAGAGTGAAGGCGTTGATTATCTCTTCAATGAAAGGTTGAAGCCACAGGTACTCCACTTCAATGCCAATGGCAGTGCCTTCTTTTGGCAGCTCAGGGGCCCACATGCGTTGCTCCATCTAGTCAAGTCTCTGCAGAATTGCACTAATGTTTGTAAGGCCATCTAAACGGTCCAAGAATGAGTCTCTTTCATGGGTTTATACCCTCGAAGGCTGGCCTAGTGGAAGGGCTAGGTGATGCTCCTTCATTAGGTGACTCTTAGCGGCTTCATCTGGAGCCTTAGGTAAGGCTCTTTTGATTTCTTGTTAGATCATCACCTTCAATTCTTCCAATCAGGCATGCTATAAAGCATGGAACTATTTATCACTTAGGGGTGTAGGACCATTACCCTTGCGGTGGTCCTTTTAAAGCCCCGTGGGATTCTTTAGGTTATCCTCTTGGTGTGTTTCTTCACTTGCGGGCCTATGAATGTCTCAAGACGGTGGCTCTCCTGCTCAGTCTCCTGCAAGTCTTGGTTCTCCAATCGGGATCTTTGAGTGTTCACCATATTGGGTTCCCACAGGCGGCACCAAATTGATGGGTAAAATAGTCGAGTAAGCTAGGCCCAAAAGCTTGGAAAATAGTATATCAGAACCCTGCGCGCAAAGACAACATCAGAACCTCAGGATGTGCTCCTGGGGGAAACCTTCTGATGCTCAAGTTAGTTTTCCGGTGAGGAGTACCAGGAGAAAGAAAGGAGAGTCAGAATATTGTACCTCATGGTTGGTAAAAGTTTATATAGTTAATGTGTGTGCCGTGTAATTCATCCTCGGGATAAGAATCTAGTAACTTATCCTATATTTACGAAATACAATTTTCTTCCAATAAGGAGTTCCCTTGAGGTCTATTTGGGTCCCCAGAAATGGTATAATCCTAAGACTTCCGGATTTGGGCCCTCTGGACCTGTTGCTTATCAAGTATAAAACTTTACCAAATATATAAGTAATTCGAATAGCACTATTTATTATTAATAAATGTATAATAATTAATGATGAAATAAATTTAAAGTACAAATTTTCATTAGTACATATTCATTTATGTTGAGAAGGAAATTTAATTAAATTAAATATTTATGTTCAAGGCATTTGTAATAGTAGCACAAATTTGGATCATACTTCCTAAAAGTTTGTTAAGTTTAGTAGTCAATGTAGTAATTCTCCCAAAGACTAAATCCTAAACGAATGACCTTTTCATTTTGTTTTCCATTAATATATTTATGGTGTTTGAATACTACTAAATCTTTAATTAAATATGTAATGAGAAAATTTTTGGGTATCAATAAAAGAGAAAAATTGCTTAAAACTTAAGGAAAGTTTATCAACATTATAATGATGGCTATTTTGAAGGCCATACCTAAATTTTAAAAAATTGTTCTAATATCCTTAAAATTGATATAATTCCCTTATACTATGGTTTATTTTGGCCCCTACTTTATAAAATTGTTCAGTTCCCTCATAAGCATATTTGATTTATTCTCTTGAATAAAAAAAAAGCCTAACTATCAAGCTACACCTTTAAGCTCTAATGAAATGGTTAATTAAATTTTAAAATTAATAAACTGATAAAATCTTGTGCTTTAAGCTCATTTGATAGTAATATAATTTAAGGACATATTTATAATGAACATTTAACTTAGCAGTATCTTAGGATTTTTTTCCCTTCTAGAGTTCTATCACTAACATAACTATAATTAATTAAATACTACTCTCTCTAATCCCAAATATTTAGTATGTAGTGCCCGACTCCTTTTGGTGCTCCTTGATCCTCAACTGTTCATAACAGCAGCAATCAATTAATTAGAACATTTTATGAGCAAACAATGACTCTAAGGGTTACTAGGCTCCTCAAGGATACCAGTATATGCACACAATCTTATAAGGTGATAATTCAAAGAACTCTCACTAAGGGGTTTCCACCTGCAAGAAAACATCTTATAGGATCAGTATATATGTATAACAATTATACACGTAATTCTACTGTAAGCTCACACAAGTTAGAACGATAATATTAATCAATATCTAATGCCCACATAGGACACATTATCTCTAACCCATGGTCTTATTAAGATAGTGCCCTTTGTGCTTCAACCCTTTCTGAGCTTACTAGATTTTAGCTAGTCACTTTGTCTTAGACTTACAAGTCTTTGGCTAGCCATCCATCCTTTTTCCCTTATTATGTTTAGGAGTAAACTTGCTTGCTCATAGCCTCCATTTTGTTTATCTTAATGGATTTTCCATTAAATACCGCCTTATCATAAAGCACCTACGCACCCTTGTACCATTCTTAGATGCCCCTAGGTTTCATAAGCTTCATGACCTCTAATTAACTAATAGGCAACTGTTAGTGAACACATAGCACAAACACCAACACTTGAGCCTAAGGCTTGTTGGTGCTTATCCTCGAGGCTCACCCAAAGTCACATAAAGCGGGAATAGGAGCGAGAGCGAGAGCGCGAATTTGTTAAACTTGAAAAAATATTGAGAACGGGAGCAGCTCGAGAGCGTCACTATATATATATATATAAGAAGACACAAATAAATTGATAATCTTCAACATTGAAAAAATATATGAAAAATCAAACCTATAAAATAAAGTCCAAACCAAAATGAATTTTAATAGAAATAATAAAATTAAATAGAAATGACTAGCTACTGATTGTTCTTCTTTCTCACTCATTTCTAGCCCTCTTGCCACAAGATATTTCCTCTTTTTGTGCCTGAGACAAGTTTGATCTTACTTGATTGGAACTTGATGCTTGAGAAGAGTTATGAATATCATCATCTCCATAAAGAAAAATGTGATCTTTTTTATGAATTGCCTCCATATCATTGTCTAGGACATCATCATATGTAAAATTATCCCAATTCTTATAGGATGATTCATAATCTTCTCTGTAACACGTCAATAGTCTATTGTTATAGTGCACATATACCAATGATTCAACTCGATCTGCATTCAATTTGTTACTCTTTAAATTGTGAATATATGAGTATGTGCTCCAGACCGTCTCAGCACATGACGTGTTAATGCTTTGAGAAAGAACCTTGACTACTAGATTATATAGTTCAAAAGCAGTCACACCATACAAATTCCACTCATCATTTTACTATCCTCGATAGCCTGAAGTCGACCAAATACCCCTGTATCACTTGTAAAATCGCTAAGTTGTTGACGAATCAATGGAGTATCCCATAAATCATGAACAAGTCGGTCAACCACATTTAGGTATGTCCTTAAAACCAAGACAAATTATTACTACTAATAAAGATATATATACTAAAAATATTACTAATAATCAGCCAGGAAATAAATAATGAAAAGTCAAGTAACATTAGCAACGAAATTGAACATACCTTGTACAAATGAATTAGCATGTGGCTTAATCCTCTTCCTTCCACAACGACCCACCTTACATAGCTAGGTTTGTGAGTAATAAAATGGAGTAAGCACATAAGCAAGTGTATGTAGTTGTAGATTCATTTTTCTCCGCCGTTCCAAAATCAAATTTTCCACTATTTTGTACAAATCACGATCATTCTACACGACTTCTTCAATAAAACCAATCATATCTTCCATTTTTGATACACCTCCCCAACAACTATTTTATCAGAATCACAAAAGCGAATCATTAACCAAATTGGTTTTGTGACAGATAAAATGATTTTCACCTGTCCCCAAAACTCATCATCCAATACCACTTTCTTAACCTGATCATGTTCTAAGTTTGATCTAGAACTTCCTTTCTCAAGTTCTTCCCACTCATCATTCAAAACCATGGATATCAAAGCATTTTTTACTCAAAAAAGCGCTCCAAAACTGCATAATGATGACCAAATCTAGTTTTCTTCACTTGAATGACATCCAATGCAAAAAAAATTTCTAAAGATATGAAGCACAAAGGTATGGTTTTTAATATAGTTCACAACTCCTTTTGCCTTTTCATAACAATCACTAAAAAATGATAAGCCCGGATGAGATGATTTGGCTAGATCTTTCATAAAAAGACTGAGAGTATGTGCCATACAACCAGACCAAAGAATATGAGGATGTCTATCTTGAATAATATCTCCAGCTACCTTACAGTTTGAAGCATTATCCGTCAAAACTTGTACAACATTATAAGTCCCCACAGTTTCAATAGCCTTAAGTAAAATGCCAGTAATAAATTTTGCATTTTTCTCACCACCAGAACAATCAACAACATTCAAAAACATAGCCCTCCATCCAAAAATAGCCAAAAAATTTATCAAAGGTTGGTTCTTAATGTTGGACCAATCATCCGATACTATTGAAACTCCAGACTTAGGCCATTATTCCTTAATAGGAATTAAAGTACGATCAATTTTTTTTTTCTCTACCAAGTAGCATGGTCCTAATTTTTTCAGAACTAGAGGCTTATATCCTTTAGGAGCTTCATTTATTACTCTCACAACATCAACCCACAAAGGAGATCTAGCAGTATTAAAAGGAATCCCACAACCAAAGAAGTACCTAGCAATTATACCATCGGTTTCTTCTCTGGAAGACAACTTGAACAATTGCCCAATATGCTTCATAGCTTGTTCACATGCCATGTTTGTATTATGTGGCGGTGGAACAAACAGTAGATTAACAATACGGGTCTCTGTACTACTACTTCCAAATAATTTTTTAGCCTAATCCTCCTCTTTTTTCAACCTTGCTCTTTCTTGTTTTGTTATCTTGGTGCAAGTGACTATTCCTTGAGCTTGGTGTCCAAGTAACAATCCAATTAAATGAGCTCTTATATGCGAGTATGTTCCCGTATAAGGTTCTACTCTACAACCAAAATTACAAGTTCACTTATTTTTCTTATTCTCAATGTATGTCACATACCTTCTCAAAGGTGTAGAGCTCAACTTTTTGCATTGGTCATTAGCATCACCAATGTTTGATTGTGAATCACTTATTTTCTCATTGTTATTTTCTTCCATCGAATCTACAAATTCATTGAAAAATATATAAGAAATAATACATCTCAATCTCAATTTGGAATAAAACAATTGGTTAATCCAATAGAGCATATATGAAAAAAATAGTAAAAAGTAATACTATTATTTAATCATAAAAGAACAAAGCTACAATGCAATTTAGGCTTTTTTAATTGTCTTTTGGCTTGTTGCTTTATGCTTATGCTTACTTCACTAATAAAACTTTCCAACTGTACGTATAAAAGCAAGCCTGCAAAGTCAAACTTTCCAACTATACCACACGTCCATACCACCTCCACATATGTTTGCACACATACCAAAGGATTCAGATTTCAAAATCTACTGCCTACGGCAACTGTGAGCTTGCTGCCTGCGGCACTTCTACCCCCCTTCCCCAAGCCAAGCAAATTTAAACACAATAGTTAAGCATGCAAGAGCCAAGCAAAGACGCAGACTCACCGGCACTGCCGCAGCCGCACAGGAAGTTAAATTTTCTTAATTCAATCTTAAAAAGAAAACATAATGTGGACAAAGAACAATGGAAATCAAACGGCAAACCAAAGAAACAAAATCAATTCACCTGTAGCACTGCTATCGCTTTGCACCGACTGTGGCTCTGTCTATAGAACAAACGAGGAACAACTACAAGGCTGTTACACTGCTGCTTTATTGGGAATCAAAATTTCAGATCAGACTTCATCGAGCGGCTTTGGTAGAATTAGCCAAAAAAGAAAGAAAATATTCAAAACTCATGCAAAATAAGGGCTTTTGGTTTCTTTTTAGGTTTAAACTTCAACTTAACTTAGGTAAATCAATTACCATGCTAAAAACAGACGAGACACCTCTGTTACAAATAGGATTTTCTATTAAATCAAATTTGTGAATTGTAAAAAACTATAGCGCACTTTCATAATCATCAGAGCGCGAATTTATGATGCTCGCGCTCTACAAGTGCGAATTGACGCGCTGAACATCCGAAGCACTGGTGAAGCAAACACTTCCTATGACTAAAGGCTAACCCTAGGTGTAATGCCCCATATCTTACACTGAAGAAAATATTATGCGAATATTATGGGAATATATAAACTCAAGTTTCAGAATATAAACATCTAGTACTTATCATTTTCACAAACTCATGTGGTATGGACATGTGTTTTGTTGACCAGTTTTAGACTTAAATCATTACAAATGATACAAGAGTCGATCCGAAACCATGATTATATCACATACTAAATGTGCACATGTGTTGTATACCAAGCTTGATCCTAGATTAGTAAGGTTACATAGTCAAGGGACCAAGTGATCCGAGATACCTAACTAGGAAGTTAGGTACATGAGGGGGGGAGTTCTTAACACCCCCATATCCTACATTGGATAAATGTATAAAGTCTTACATGAAAATATATACTGAAGTTTCAAAACATAAGCACCGAATGCTTATCTTTTTCACAAAGTATAGCACATATAGTATGAGAATGACCAGTTCTAGACTTGAGTTGTTACAGATAATATTATAGCCAACATAGAATTGTTATGATGTAGCATACTGGCTATGTACATGCATCATGTACAGGGCTAAGGAACCAAGTAATCCAAGAGACCCAACGAGAACATTGGATACATAAGGAAGAGTTCATAATACCTTCATATCCCATATTAAATAAACATGGGAAGCATTATGTCAATATATAGACTCAAGTTTCAAAACATAAGTAGCTAATGCTTATTTTTTCACAAAGAATAGCTTATGTAGTATAGGCACATGTTTCGTTGACTAATTCTGGACTTGCTTTATTTCACCGGGTGCACCTCCAAGCCATAGCCCTCAGCCATGCCTAGTGTACCCTGGGGTATTCTTGGGTGGCCGCCCCTATTTCGGCCCCAAATGCCTACTGCCTGGCATTTATGTCCTCAAATGTTGGATTCATCCAAGTATTATAATAATATATTAAAAACCCTTACCTAGAATCAACAATTTGCAAGCATCTCAAACACGCACTTGGTCTCAATCTTAGCCTTCTTTAGGGGCTAATATGACAACTTTTGCATAGCCAACATGCCACATTAATCGCTCTTAAGCTTGATTTTCTTCATTAAAACCTTTTAAGTGAACCTAAAATTTGCAAGAACATGCATGGATTGATGTTTTATCTTAAAATATATGAAAACTAGGTGGATTCGCCACAAGTTATTACGGGAACGCGTTGTTTGGCAGGTTGATCACAAGAACGTTAAGTGTGGAGACCAAGAAAACAACAAACAATAGCTTAAGGACAGTAAAGTTTGAGAACTAGTAGTAAAAAGTGCCAGAACTGGGGGACATTTTCCATAATTTACCCGTTGTTTCTAGACAGTTTCTTCGGGCTAGTACTGTTCACTTTTGGCCCAACCTTCTTGTACTGTTCATCTACAGTAATTCTAACTATGTTTTAGTATATCTATATATATAATGCATGATTATGGCTATAGGATGAGGTATTTATAAGTTAGATATTTTATGATACTTTTGGATATATTTTGTTCATAACTATTAAGTAATCAAAATATCTCACATTTATCTTATTCAATCCATAAGAAATATCTAGTCAACAATTTTATTCCACGGGAGACGCCCCTCTCCCCCTTATCTACTCATTTGGTCCTCAATTTAAGACTTTTGGTGTATTTAAGGCCCATGGTTCTAGGTTCCTACACTTATACCACCTATAAAAGGTTAAATAGTAATTTCAATTTTCTCATAAATGGAGATGGATTGGTAAGTCTCATAAAACCATAAATGAATATTCCACCGTCTTAACCTATTTATGCAATTAAAATTTTGCATATTGAGCCAAATTACCAAAATAGTCCGTCATTGCCTGACTTAGTCAAAGATGACCATCATACCCTCATACGCTACCACACCCTACAAGAACTGAGATTTTGCTTGGAAATAAGATTTTAAGTATAGAATTTCACATTTCATCCTTAATTACTTTAGTAATCGGGGACTACAAAGTAGAGAGCCATTACACATGTGTCCTTAAATCCAACGGTATACCCTCTAAGTTACAAGAAATAATAAGACAATATAAAAAGGCCTTATTGTGACAATATTTTTAGATAACAAGTTTTTGAGTCGTTGGCCAACTCCAGACTTTCTTCAGTTTGACCATGCGTACGATTCCTTGATACTAGTAAATCAACCTTATTGAATACTTACAGCCATAAGGGCCCCTAGATTTTAACCAATCTAATTACTAAGTACCGCAATGCATTCTACGCGGTTAGAGCACGAATTTTAGCTGTGTCACGCCACATTACATTTTTTAGTTAACCTAGTAACATCATTTTCTACCCGTATTCTAATTTGAAAAGCTGAGCCAATACATTTATTAAGAAATAAAATTTTTTCTCGTTGTATTTTAAGATTGGGAAACAAGTACGACAAAATGTATTAGGTCATTGTGAGTTCTGTTCCACTTATAAGAAGCAAACACTTCCCACACCATTGTTTGGGATTGATTTCCCAACTTTGCCCCACCCAAGTTCGAAGACCGGACGATCAACACTCTATTCCTCAAACAACACAACTCAATTCCCTTTTAAATGCTTATGGGCATAAAGACAAATAAATGCATCGAAGGGAAAGAATTTCGTTCAACGTTAAGGCAAAACATACGCAAACAGTCATAAGCCTCAACCTTATCGGGTACCTACTGGCGTGCAGAGGAAGTAATTGACGAATATATATATCTAGCAAGCTCATTGATATTGCAATGTAGAGTCAACTAATCAAGTTAATAAAACCCAATCAATAATAATAACAATTAAAAAGAAAGGGAAAGAAAAGAAAAAAGAGTCGGGTCAAACAATTTGGGCAAGCCGTTTCAATTAAAGGCCAATTCCGTTGGCTGATAGGCCCTATAAATCCCTATACTTGTTCCCCATGCAAACCCATCAAAACCCTCTCATTTGCAAGTAGCTTCCAAGTTTTACGACCATGGCGAAGGCTTCTTTGCTCTTGTTCGTTTCCCTTCTTTGTTGCCTCCTCTCCGGCCTAACCACAGCCAAAGAATCCCCTGACCCGGTTCGGGACGTGGATGGCAAAATCCTTCGCGGTGACACCAGTTACTACATCTTACCAGCTGGCCACAGTCAGGGTGGTGGCATCACTTTTGACAGCCGCACCTGCCCGCTGAACGTGATCCTGGATGGGCAGCAGCGAAGTCTCGGCACCCCGGTGACATTCTCCCCGGCAAACATCAAGAAAGGAGTGATCCGCCTCCATACTGACCTGAACGTGAAGTTCGGGTGGGCAACACCGAGCTGCGGTTGGGCCACCGTGTGGAAGGTGGACGAGTACGACAGCCGGAAGAGGCAGTGGTTCGTCAAGACCGGAGGGTCGTTGGGGAACCCGGGACAGGAAACGCTAAGCAACTGGTTCAAGATAGAAGAATACGGACATGCCTACAAGTTGGTGTATTGTCCCTCAGTTTGCGAGGAGTGCAAAGTTATGTGCAAAGATGTGGGCATTTTCTGGGATAATGGCGAGAGGCGTCTGGCGCTGACCAATCAACCCTTCAAGATTGTGTTCAAGAAGGCTTATTAATTAATATTAAGTGTTTGATGATGGAATATATGCAGGTAATAATAAAATAAAAGTTGTGAACCCTAGCTTTGGTCTCTAACATACAATAAACTTGGAGATTAGTATTTAGGTGAATAAAGCACAAGAAGTGCTGGCAAATACAAGGTTTTTAATGTGTGACGTTAGATCTGAATGTATGAGATATTCTGCTTAATGGCTATAAGCTCATTGATCAATATATTTCTCTATGTATTTATATTCTTTTGGGTTTATTTAAACGTTTGATAACGTGTCAAAGAGTACGAAAAAGTCCATTAAAATATATGATCCATATTTTTGTTTTAAGTTCTGCAGTGTAAATTTTAATCGATTAAAATACTACAGTTTCAAAGCAAAACATTGAAAGCGTTGAGCAATATTTTGTTTTTTTTTCTCACTTTTCGTTCGTGATACATATATTGTTTCTAAGCTTATGATTCTATTTGGTAGATGTATTTTTAAATTTATGGATTCATTCAGATCATATTTTTCATGTAGGTCAATGGGACGTTTCTACTTGGAATTGTATAATAAAATTCTTACTTATCATCGCGTGGTTTATTTATTTGATTTTATATTTTATCGCATTGTATATCTAATGGAAAACGTCAAGCAATTTCATCATAGTTTCAAGTATTATTTTTTCTTTTATTAGAGTAGTACATTAGAGTGTTTTAAGATTGCAAAAATTTAGAATCTTATTATTAGGTGGTGATTTTCTTAACTAAACATAGTTCTCAAATTTTTATTTCCAAAAAAATTACACACTGTCCGAATTATTGAATAAATAAAAATAAAAAAGGAAAAGTGATAGATTGAAGAAGGTAAAAACAGCAAGACCCCCTTGATGTTTGAGGTAACCTACAGTTGTATCCCCCATTTTTCAAAAACCTACACTTACCTCCTAGACACTTGATTCCGTTCCGTTAATGTCCATTACCGTAAAACGAAAACTTCCTTACTTAGCCCCTCTGACCTCCTGCCATAAAAACTTTCACCCCCAGCTTTTACATGTAACAATTTACCCCATCTTTAGAACAAAATCTAAATTTCTAAACCAAACCCACCCACCTCGCATGAATGCCGTCGCCGCCATCGGACCAACTCTGCCTGCGCCCTCCCTCCTCTCCTCTCTACCTCCCTCCTTTCTACCCTCCCTCTTTTCCTCCAGCCTTCGTGTCCCTCCTCTCCTCCCACCTTCGCTCCTCTGCTCCATAACTTGACTCTGCCTACACTCCACCGCTCCAAAACTTTTGGCTCCCCAATGCAATTTACCATCTGATTCCGCTACTCATCAATTCACTTTCCAATTTCGTTGCCCATTGATTCCACCCTTACCTTCACCGAGCCCTTATTAACTATCGCTGCCCTCGTTCGCTATCTCCTCGTTTGCCGTTGAGACCCTCCTCTCTTGAATATGCTCGAATTGGAATTGAAAATCGGAAATCATCGCCGAATCTCCTCGTTCCTGGTATCTCCTCATTCGAATATGCTCGAATCTCCTTATTCTCTTTATCGCTGCTGAGATCCTTCTTTCCAGAATTAGAAATCAAAATCGGAATCGGGATCACGAACAGTTTCAGAGAGGCAGACAAAATCGAGTGTAGGGGCAAGCACGACGGAGACGGCCGGGAGAAGAGGCAGCAAATCCGAACGAATCTAGGCTGTGAAGAGAGAGAGGAATTGGCAGCGGCTGGCAAGAGATGAGGGAGATAGAGGCGGAGTGGGGAGAGGAGAAGAGAGAGGATGGAAGCATAGAGGAGAGGAGAGAGGAGGCGGAAATGAAGGAGGATGGAACCCTGTTTGGGAATAACTTTTGTTATTAACGTTAGACTTTTAGATAATTTATTTAATGGTTGAGATAAAAATATTGAAGTTAAAAGTTAAAAGCTACCATTAAATAACTTTTTTAAAACTTTAACACTAATCACTGATGCTAATACCAAACGGGCCAGGAGAAGTGTTGGGCAGCGAGCAGGAGGAAGGGTGATGAAGGAGAAGGTTAGGGTTGAGGAATTTAATCTGCTAAGTCTAGAGTTGATGTTTAGATCTACTTCTTTTAATCTCTTAGAATTTATTTTTTGTTTATGAATTAATTTTTACTAAACTTAGGGGTAAAGATTCTGTGAATGAAGTTTAAGAGACTTAGATCAGGTGTTTTTCTTTTCTGTGGTAACAGTCATTAATAGAGTTAATTTTTAAAGGAGATAAGTGTAGGTTTTCAACAAATGAAGCACACAATTGTAAGTTACCTTGAACCTCAGGGGAGGTCATGGTATTTTTTGCATTGATGAATCTATCCCCAAAGCCCATTGATACTGCAAATCTATTAATAGATATGAAAGCAGCAATAATGGCAATATAGTCAACTCAAGTCCACATTTTATCTACTCAAATTGTTAGATTCTTGCCATATGTACTTTCAAGTATTTTCTACCTATTTCACCCTTACAGTTACATGACGAGAAAGTAGTTAACAAATATATTGGACCACCACTTCCCATAACGTTGGCAGTTTTTCCACCCACCTAAATCGTGAGTTTCGATTCTTCCACACTCCCCACTACTTCAGTACCACTGCCCACTTCCATTATCTGTTATACATTACAACCAAATATAAATACATGACCAGTATTAGGAAAAACATCAGAACATCTTCACACACTAATTTTCCAACATTGGAAGTTCGCTCAACATTTTGCAGTAGTTCTTCTAAGTTTCACATCTATTTCGACCTGCAGTTGAACAAAAAGTGGGTAAGCCATTGTTTGTATTGTAAATACAAAACACAGTAATATGATATTACCATTAAACTAACTTTTTCCTCCTATGTATTGCAGTAATCAATTTCTCAGTAGGCAGAGGAATTATTCAATCTTCACCCATGCCTGGTAACAATGTTGTTAAGAATTCAGTTCTCTATGCCGTTATACTACATCATTAACATTATTTACTTGATTTATAGAATCCATACTAATTCCTAATTTTTGAAGCTGGACAGGAAAGTTTGCCAACGATTTCTCTTCCACAAACCTATTGCAACTTTTCAACTGCAGCCAACCAGGTTCTTCCTAATTACTATTAATACCTATTGTTTTTCCTTACTGAAGTGTTTATTACCTTAGTTGTGCAAATTTAGTGCTTCATAACTGTTTCTCTAATGCCCAAATGCATATGTATGTGTCATTCACTCCCTATATCATGTACTTTTCATGAATACTAAACAGTTTCTGTAGCAAGTGTGCAATGTGGTTGATGCCCAGCAGCATCTTCATCGGGTGACATTATGACTTTGGGAGGGACTTCCTAAGAGGGAGGACGTCTTGAGCAAAGATTTCCCAGATGAGTGTGCCTGAAATGCTCAGAAAGAAAAAGGTTAAGAGGTCCCCGGAGTATTTTTCCGGGGAGGAGCCTCCGATGCCCAAGTCAGTGTTCTGAGGGGAGATAGAGGAAGAGCACTAAAAGGCTGGGTGGTCTTGCCAGTTCGTGTTTTCTTAGGGAGAGGGGGTCGGACCCTTTGCCAGGGCCTATTTCCTGGTATTTATAGGGGTGCCCAGCCCGTTCAGATCGCGACACGTGTTCGGTCGGATGCGATCTGTACTTCTGGGCATAGGGGACAGGTAGCCGTTTGTAGGCTCCTCGGGTCTGGGACTGAGACAGGTCGTGACAAGACTTGGACGGCGTCGATGTGTAGCGCATGTGGACGACATGTCAGAGACTCCTTAAATGCTCATGTCGTACCCCCGAGGTCCTCTGGGTGAGGCCGTCCTTTGGTACGGACGCCCCTCTTCGGGAATTATGCCCGTAGTTCGGGGAGTTCCCTGGTTCGGGGGTTCCGCCTTCGGGAGATTCTCTCCTGCTTGAAATAGCTGGTTCTTCATCCCCGAGGGAGCCGGTAACATCCTTGAAATTCCTGAGGTACTAGCTGAAGTCCCGAGTTCGAGGTGTTTGACTTCACTCCTTCCGAGGTCAGTGATAGCGCCTCTTTCGGATGACGTCAGGCTTCCCGACCACACTATTGGCAGAAAGTATGTACTGAGAGAGGCGATAGCCCTTCGGCTATCACAGGCCCCCCTTCGAAAAGCCGAAGTGGAAACTTCGGCTTGTCGGCTTTCGGAGGGTGTCCTTTGGGGCCTTGGGTGTAATACCTGTGCCGAAGATGTACCTTTTGTCCGAAGACATAGGATGTTCGACCATATCCTATCTTTTGGTGTCTTTGAGGTAACCCACTTCTTTCCTTTTGCAAGTCTATGCAACGTCGCGTCTCATAACCAGGCGTGTCAATCTGGAGTGGCGCGCCCAGGGTTTAAGGGTGTCAGAAGGCGTGTCCCTCTTTTGGCGCGACGGCTGACACGTGGCATGCTTGTCATTGAAGGGGACTGCATCGGTTTACGGCTGGCGCGCCTTTTTATTCTCAGAGAGCAGTTATGGCGACTGTTCGCCTTCATGGAGTACTTATGACGCCGGTTCGCCTATCCTCCCTCGGCCTATATATGGCCTGTTCCATCATAAGCTCCTTTTGTTCTGCTTTTGCTCTTCCCCCGCTCACAACTGTTTTTGTGTTTTTTGCGGCGGTGCTTTTTCTTAGGCGATTTCCGGCCACCTTTTATGACGGCGACTCCAAACCCAAACTTTGGCAAAACATTTGGTGGGATTTGACTTTCAAAATTCTTTGATTTTCTGTGCTCTTCTGCCTTTCTGAAAGCTTTCCCGGAGTCGGTTTTTCATCCCCCAAAGTTCTTTTTCCTTCGAAAATGTCTTCGCCAACTCCTCTTATGACTATTTCCCCCATCCCAGATAGCTAGCTTCCTCTTCTCAATCATACTTGCTGTACGACTTCAGAAAAATTGGAAAGATGGACCAAAAAGTTCTTTCTTCCATCTTACGCCACCACCAGACTTCCTGGCTCTCTGGAGGTCAGTTTTATCAACCGCCGAAATGAGGTTACCGTTTTTCGCGCCCAACTGAAAGCCGGACTTCGGTTTCCTCCCTCGAAGGTGATTTGCGACTTTTTCCAATTTCATGGCATTGCTGTAAATCAACTTCCCCCGAACTTGTACTGCTATTTCAACGCCTTCCTTTGCATGTGCGGCGTTCTCAAAATAAAACCCCATTTCATTCTTTTTATGCAGTACTATAAGCTTTACGCGGTCCCGAAGGGTGGCTTTTACTTTATGCTACCTCGGGGATCAGGGAGCAAAAAGTATATGTTCACTTTCGCCACTAAGGACAGCTGGCGAGGGTGGCAAAGGAAATTCTTTTTTCTGAAGATGGAGGAGGGCTGGTCGTACGTTCCGACCAAGTGGGCTCGGGGAAAGCTGGAGACAGATGTTGTAGACCCGAAAAGGCTGCTGACTCCTGAGTTGGCAGCCAGATTCACGGACTTCGACAAACGGATCCAAACAGTCTCCAACTGGGATTCCGAGGTCCCTTCACGCTCCCTCTACCCCTTCCCCATCATGTGGAAACTGATGACCAAGGAAGTCCTTTGGGAGCTAGGGTTAGTGAAGGAGCACGAGACGAACCTCGAGATGCCGACTCCTGCCATCGCAGGGAAAGACTCCTGGCTGGTAAAACTCCTTCGGAAGGAGGTTACTTACGAGACCTTTTGTGAGCGTAAGTTATCTCAAAATTTTTTTGTTATAGATACATCTTAGGCTCACACTGATGTTTTCCTTCTGTTTCAGAGATAGGCGACGAGTCCGCTGCTTACTACAAGGCGCTCTTCCTCGATCAAGCCGAGAAAGGGGAGCAAACAAAGAAGGCCGTCTCCCGAACGCGGAAATCATCTGGGGCCGGGCCATCCTCGGCAAAACGGGCGAAGAAAGACGCGCCTCCTTTTCACCCGGAAATTCCCGAGGAGGTGCGCGAAGAGCCTGACGCCGCTGTTCCCTCACCGACCGAGGTCACCATTAACGCCCTTTCTCGGAGTCCCACTTCCTCGGCGGCTCTTCTAGATGCCTTAGTGGAACTCCCTTCTGCCGAGGGGCGCCACAATAGCAAAGGCAAGGAAATCTCTTCCGAGGGGGTCCAGGACTCCGACAATGAAGTTGCCGAGGTGCCGCCATGTTTTTTTTTTAGACAAGTTGTAGTGTCTTTATTTTTTGAACTTTGAGGATTGTTTGCCTTAACAAACTTCTTGTCTTGCCGTGCAGAGGAGGTACCATCTTCAGCATGGGTGGCTGAGGACGCCCGGAAACGGGCCCTTCGGGATTCTCATATCCCGAAGGGGAAGGTCCCGAGGGAGCCTTTCTGGTCATTTACGGAGGACATGAACTTGTACTCCGGCGACTGCCAGCAAATGGCTAACCAAATTTCAAAGGGGATCCTCACCGAGGCCTCCTTCAAGGCTATTTCTGAGGCGTGCCCGGATGAAGAGTCCCTTGCTGCAAAAGTTTTCGAGCACACTACCCAAGTATATTTCACGCCTTTGTCTTTTCCTTTTGATTTCTTCTAAGTGTTTGGCTCATTTTTTGCCTTACTGACTTTGTTCTTACTTCTTTGCAGCTGTTTAGGTACACCGGCCTCCTCAGGGTTCGGGCAGCAAAGCAAGTGGCGTTCCGAGTTTGGGCCTTAGACTGTGTGGAGAAATCCAAGGTCATGTGCTCCGACTTAGTCGCCAAGAATGCGGAGATGGCTCAAGCTGCAAAGAATGAAGTCGCTGCCGTTCGGGAGGAGTTATTGAAGGAAAAAAAGGAGCTCTTGAAGGACTCATCCCAAAAGATTTCTTATCTTGGCTCCAAGGTGGCGGAGCTGACATCGGCAAACGAGGCATATAAAAAGGAGAAGTCTGAGTCTGAGGCTCTCCTGGCGAAGGTGCTTGCTGAGAAAGCCGCGCTCCAGGCCGAGGTCGAGTCTTTGAAGAAGGAGCCGAAGAAGAAGAAGACGAAGGCACCGAAGAAGGAGATTGCTGATCTGGAGAAGGAACTTGACGATTTAGCGGTCAAGAAGGAGAAGGCCATCCAAGCGACCAAGGTCGGTTTTCAGGATGGCTTTTACCTTGCTCGGCATCAAGTTCTGTAGAGGTTCCCAGATCTGGACCTCTCCTTTTTGGCGGCCCTAAACATCCCCGAGGGGCCTCGGTGGTCTTGGTCCAAAATCGAGCACCTCAACTTGCCCTTTCCTCTTCCGACGCTGAAGGCGGTGGACAAGGACGCAGGAGCTGGTGGCTCCCGAGAAGCCGAGATTCCTTAGCTTGTCTTAGGGTCCTTTGCCTTCTTTTTACCTTTTTTGTACTTCTCCTTTTGGCGAGCTTTCTTTTTTGTAATTAGATCCATCTCTGTCAATAAAGACTCTTTCTTTCTTTTGTAAAAATTTTTTTGGCTAAGTCTTTCGCGCAAGATTTTTCATTTCCCATTGTCCCGAACAAGTTCACTCAAGAGACTTCGGAAAATCATATTTACGCTTATCACGCCAATTAGCCTTGGAATCACCCTCGCGAAATTCTATTTAACTAAATTTCCAACTTTAGAGAAGGTTGATAACCTTTGTAAATAAATTGTCTTAAACCGTGGTCAACGACGACCGCTCTAGTGAAAAGAAACTTTTTGTACTTTAGAAAAAAAATTTCTGACTTGTACAATTTTCCCACCAAAATCCTAAGCATAGAATTTTTTCAAAGCATCCGAATGCCATGTATTTTTTAATTCTACACCTTCGGCATCGCCGAGCTTGTAAACTCCTTTTCGCACTTCGGCAAGCACCAGATAAGGACCTTCCCAATTTGCGCGAAGTACCCCATGGGATGGTCTTCAGGGTCCAAATTCAGCCTTTCGGAGAACAATGTCTCCTTTCTTTATTCTCTTTGGCCTGGCGAGCAAGTTTATAGCCGCGGCCACTCTATTTCTCTGTGTTCGCCGACGAGGTCAAGCTTGGTTCTCAGGCCGAGGTCATTTCCCCTTTCGTCAAACACTTGTACTCGCACCGATGGTTGCACTATCTTAATTGGGATGATAGCCTCTGTACCGATAACAAGTGAAAAAGGTGTTTCCCCTGTGGCTCTTCGGGGTGTTGTTCGGTAGCTCCATAACACGCTTGGGAGCTCTCCTGGCCATTTCCCTTTTGCTTCCCCCAACCTCTTTTTCAGACCATCTTTTATGGTCCTGTTAGATACTTCTACTTGCCCATTGCTTTGGGGGTGAGCTACTGGAGCGAAGTGCATTTTTATTCTGAGGTTATTGATAAATTCTTGGAACCCCTTGTCTGTGAACTGGGATCCATTGTCGGCTGCTAGTACCCTCGGTATGCCAAATCTGCATACAATGTTCTTCCATACAAACTTCTGCACATCTTTTGCCGAGATATTCGCCAAGGGTTCTGCCTCGACCCATTTAGAGAAATAGTCCACTGCGACTACGCAGAACTTCACGCCTCCAGGCACTGTCAGGAGTGGCCCAATGAGGTCTATGCCCCAAACTACGAAGGGCCAGGGATAGTCATCCGAAGTTACCAATTCCGAGGGTGTCCTTTGGATACTCGTGTGTCTTTGGCAATTACCACATTTCTGGACGAACTGCCTAGCGTCCTTTCTTAGGGTAGGCCAAAAGTATCCTTGGCAAAGTATCACTGCTGCCAGGGCGTCGGTTCCGATGTGCGAACCACAAACGACTTCGTGAACTTCTTCGAGGATCATTTCAGTATCCTCTTCGCCAACACACCTTTTGCATATCCCTGCCGATATAATTCTTCTCCGATTAGGAAGAAACGACCGGAACGTCTTCGCACTTTTGCCGCTTCGTCGGGGTCTTCGGGGAGCGCACTGGTTGCGAGATATCTTTTTATCGGATCTTTCCAGCCTTTTCCCGAAGTTACTATGCTCAGCACTGCGATGCTCGGGTGGTTTAGCACCTCGGTGCATGTTTTCGACTTTGCCAAGCAATCTGCCTCGGCATTATCTCGACGAGGCACATTTTCGATTCGTACGGTGTCGAACTCTCGGATAAGCTTTGCTACCAGTTCATGGTATTTTGCCAAGGTCGGGTCCTTCGCCCCATAGTCCCTTGCTGTTTGTCGAACTACCAGCTGAGAATTGCTGTGGGCTTTCAAGTTTCTTACACCAATTTTTTTGGCTAGGGTAACCATGCTATGAGAGCTTCGTATTCAGCCATATTGTTGGTGACATTAAAGCCGAACTTGATGGCCTTCATTACTTCTAGACCTTCGGGGCCTCTGATAATTACCCCAGCTCCCTGGTGTTCAGACGCTGAGGCTCCGTCTACATTCAAAGTCCATTCTCGCTCACCTTCGCCAGGATCCGAATGGCTGTCCTTGGTGATGGGTACTTTGGCAATGAAGTCTGCCAGAGCTTGAGCTTTTATGGCTTTCCAAGGTTCATAAGTAATGTCGTGCTCGCCAAGCTCTATACACCATTCGGAAAGCCTTCCCGAATGATCAACTTTCCTCATGACGTCCCGTAACGATAGACTACTTCAGACGATGATTGCGTGAGCTTGAAAATTTGGCCGTAGTCTTCTTCCTGCCAGTACCAGGGCATATATAGCTTTTTGTAGCAAGGGATACTTGACTTCGGCGCCGTGTAGGGACTTGCTTACATAATAAACCGGCCATTGCTTCAGCGCTTCCTCTTTCACAAGGACCGAGCTTACTGCTTTTTCTGTGACGGTGAGGTACAACACGAGGGGCTCTCCCTCGCGAGGTTGTCGAAGAATGGGCAAACGGGCTAAGTAGATTTTGAGTTCTTCCCAAGCCCTTTGGCAGTCCTCATTCGAAGGATGATCATCACATCCGAGGTCACCCTCCTTTTTTGTTGCCTTAGTGAGGACTTTGAAGAATGCTCGACACCGGTCTCCATACCTGGAAATAAACCTGCTAAGAGAGGTTATCCTTCCGGTGAGTCTCTGCACATCTTTTATTGTGACGGGAGTTCAGAATTCAAGCAGAGCCTTAATCTTTTCTGGGTTAGCATCAATGCCTTTTTCTGATACCATGTACCCAAGAAACTTTCCCGATGTTACGCCGAAGATGCACTTTTTGGGATTAAGGCGAATTTTCGAAGGTTCTGAGCTGGTGGAAAGTTTCCCTTAGATCTGTGACGTGGTCATTAGGCAGCTTGCTCTTGACTATCAGGTCATCGACATTGTGGCAACGTGCGGGTTTTCGGGAGTCGCCACCAATCGGTTTTTACTCAGGTCGATTGGACACCTAAAAATGGTCTGCGAGAGTTCAAAAGTTCAGGAGTACGGTTACGCTAAAACAACTATGTTATAGCGCCCAAAAGTTGGTACCTTAGTTGATTTTAATTTTATTTTGCTTTGCTTTTCAATAAATTCAGTTAATTTTCAAAACTAGAAATTTTAACTGAAATCGTCCAGATGTGGATTAATGCATTAATGTGGCTTTAAAAAAAATCTTGATAATTAATTTGTGTAATTTTATAACAAACTTGATATTTCCGAACCATGGATTCTGTCGAATCACCTAGATATGGAATTTAACAAAATTTTAGTTAATTATTAATTGATAATCCATATCATAAATTCTGCCGAATTATCAAAATATGGATTTTATTCTGATACTTAATTTTATTCATTTAAAAATTTATGTTTTCTCCAAGCCATGAATCCTATCGGATCACCCGGACATGGATTTTAACTTAAAAAAAAACTTAATTCTTAATTTGTCATAATTTTTTGTGAACTTTTGGATTGTTAATAACGTTAATGTTAACTAATTTTAATTTTTTTTTAAAAAAATTATTTTGTTCTTTTTTATTCTTTTATTTTTATTTTCTTATTTTGTTCTTTTTTTCTTTTTTTTTTTCTTCTTTTTCTTTTTACTCTTTTCTTTCTTATTCTCTTCTTTTTTTTTTTTATGAAAGATTTTTTTTTTAAAAAAAGATATACTTAAAAAATTGATTTTTATTTTATTGTCTGGTTATGATTTTTTTTAGTTTTTATTTTTAATAAAAGGAATAAAAGGTTAATTTTTTATTATTTTTTTTTAAAATATATGTATTCCAAAATAATACAGTATGGGGCCTTTGTTGTAAAAATGGATTCTTGATTAGCACTAAAAATAAGTCAGAGAAGGTTAATGATTCACATAAAAAAAATCTTCTTTATTTATTATCTTTTATGGCTAAAAGTGAAATAAGTTTAATCATCCACATAATTGCATAAAGTAAATAAAGAAAAATTAAATGACAATAAATAAATAAAGTAAAGTGGAGGTTTTTTTTCTCTTTTTTTTTTTTGGTTTGGTCATCCATTAAAAAAAAAGTGCATAAATTAAATAACACATGTAAATAAATAAAGAGAAAGCACATAAAGTAAATAAAGGAATATTAAAAGATAATAAATAAATAAAGTGGGGCTTTTTGGCCGTCCACTTTAAAAATAAATAAATAGGAGGTATAACCTTCCATGAATTATAATAATAATAATAATAATAATAATAATAATAATAATAATAATAATAATAGTTAGTTGTTAGTAATTAGTTGTGCAAAAATTAAAAGGTTGGTGACTTATAATAATAATAATAATAATAATAATAATAATAATAATAATAATAATAATAATAACAATAATAATAATAATAAAAGTTAGTTGTTAGTAAAGTTAGTTGTGCAAAAATTAAAAGGGTTAGTGACTTATAATAATAATAATAATAATAACAATAATAATAATAAAAGTTAGTTGTTAGTAAAGTTAGTTGTGCAAAAATTAAAAGGTTAGTGACTTATAATAATAATAATAATAATAACAATAATAATAATAAAAGTTAGTTGTTAGTAAAGTTAGTTGTGCAAAAATTAAAAGGTTAGTGACTTATAATAATAATAATAATAATATAAGTTAATTGTTAGTAATTAGTTTCTGCAAAAATTAAAAGGTTAGTGACCAAAATGAATAATCATGGAAAGATGAAGGATTAAACTAGGATTTTACCTACAGAGATAAAATTTTGAATTTTCTGTTACAGGAGCGACGCGACTGGCTGGGCGCCGGCGGCGTGCAGGGGCGAGGCGAATGGCGGCTAGGCGAGTAGGCGACGGCGGTGGCGTACCGGGAAGGGGACGGCGACGACGGGTAGAGAGAGAGGGCGTGACGGAGGACGAGAGGGATGACGGGGCAAGAGAGAGGGGATGAAAGGAGGAGCAAGACGACGGCGACGATGGCGACGCGGCAGGACGGCGTGAGGCGGCGACGGCGCAACAGGGGGGGCAGGCACGGCAGAGCAAAAAAGGCGACAGAGGACAGGGTGGCAAGCTAGGGAGGAAGAAACGAACGGCGGGACGGAGGAGGAGAGAGAGAGACGAAACGCGCAGAGAAAACGGAAGGTGGACGGAGAAAGGGGGTGGTCTCAACAGAAGTTTAGGATTTTTCTGAGTGAAGAGGGAGAGGCCAAGGACTATTTCTATAGTTTTTTCCTTTTTTTAAATGGAGCTCTAATCTTGATTTTTTTTTTCTCCTTCTTTCCTTACAAATTTGGACCCATATTTATAGGGGAAGGAGTGCTGGACTATTCATAATTAAAAAATAATTAAAATCAAACTTATCTCTTAATTTGGTAAAATAATAGTTTCAGTCCTTTCCGTCTTTTTGACTTTAGGGATGTTCCTGAAACTTCTGATTGAGACAATTTTGTCTTTTTCTGTCAATTTGGGCCAGAACCGTCGGTCTGGCCCAAAATTCATGTGACAAACTACCAAATGCTCCTGGAACTTTTAGATTTTGTCAAATTTTCCCAAAACTTCTTAATTTTGTCATTTTTACCCCAAACTTTTCAATTTTTTTTTATGGAGTTTTCTTTTGTAATTCCTACATACATACACACACACATATATTATTTTTAACTAAACCCTTATAAAACAAAATATATTTTAAACTAATTAATTAAAATTTTTTCAGTAATAATAATTAATTAGTTAATAATAATAATTTTTTTTAATTAATTTTTTTTTAATTTTAATTTCTTTGGATATACACACATAGATATTAACTTAACAAAATGCCCCTTCCCCAAAACTATTTAATTTAATTCTCTCTTTGTATAATTAATTAATAATAATTTTTATATAATTATTATTTTTTTAATTTTTAATTAAATTTTTTTTAATTATTATTTTTAAAAAAAGAAGGGGTCGGACGAAATTGGGTGTCAACAGACATAGACTTCCATGTTCCTCCCTATTTGGTCATTAAAGACCTTGCTCATCAACCTTTGGTAGGTAGCTCCTGCATTTTTTAGCCCGAAGGGCATTCTGATGTAACAATACATTCCACCCTCGGTGATGAAGGCGGTCTTCTCCTCGTCTTCAGGGTTCATCCTTATTTGATTATACCCACTGAAGGCGTCTAGGAAACTTAGGAGCCCGTATTCGGCAGTTGAGTCCACCAACTGGTCTATTGGTGGGAGAGAGTATGAATCTTTTGGGCAAGCATCATTCAAGTTTCTGAAGTCGATGCACATTCGGAGCTTACTGCTCCCTTCTTTTGTGGCAATAACCACGTTGCTCAACCATTCGGGGTACTTGACCTCCCTGATTACATCTACGTCCAATAAGCGCTGGACTTCAGCTTTGACGAAGTTATTTTTATGGACTGAGATGCCCCGTTTCTTTTGCCGGACAGGTTTTGCTTCCTGACTTACTTTAAGGCTATGCTGTATTATGCGAGGGTCTACCCCCGGCATATCTTTCGGCAAGTAGGCAAACAGGTCATTATTTATCAGTAGAAAGGATACAAGTTTTTTCTTGTCACCTTCGGCCAAGTTTTTTCCTATTCGGGTATTTCGGCCCGGGACAAGTTCTACTTCTTCCATTTCTACCTTTACGGGATCTTCTGCCTCTCCCTTTTTTGGTTTTCCATCTGGCAAAGCCTCTGCCTCTCCATCCTTGGTGGCAAAAGTTGGTTGCTAGAGCTTTTCGTGCCTTGACGAACACTTTCCTTACTTCGCCCTGATCAATGAAGATTTCCGCGTCTCCATCCTTGGTGGCAAAAGTGACAGTTAAGTACGTTACATCAGGGCAAATGTGCAGATTTCCTTGTGTTTGCCTTCCAAGGATGGCGTTATATGACGAAGGAACATCCATGACAATGAACCTTGTTATTATGGAGGCAAATAATTCATCTGTCCCGTCTACCGAAGTTCCTTTCATCATTAGGGGAAGATCGATCCATCCGAGGACGGGCAGTTCGGATGGCCCTACCCCGAAAGTAGGCGAAGTGACGGCTTGAGATCGGTGTTGGATATACCTAAGCTCGGCAGCAAATGTGAAAACAGGACGTCAGCGTTTGATCCATCGTCAAGCAACACTCTCTTGACATCCCAGTTTCCTATCCTCACCATGACCAATAGCGGATCGTCGTGGGGAAAGATGACGGTGGAACCATCCTTGCGGGCCAGTTTCTTCGTCAGATTCTGATATTCCTTCACTGATATTTCTCTGGCCTTCCTCTTTCTTTCCGAGGATGGAAGTCCTGTCGTAATTGTTTGTATTATTCCCGCCGGAGGTGGAGGACGCCTCTTCAGACTTCGGTTCCTCCGTCTGTCAGAGTCGTAGTCCTCGTCATCTGCCTTTCCTTCTTCCTCCTTCCTTCCTTTCGGGGAAGGCATTCGCAGATATCACCAAAGTTGGCCTTGTTTTATCAGCGACTCTATGTACTTTTTCAATTGGAAACAGTCTTCGGTGTTGTGGCCGTGGTCGCGGTGAAACTGGCAGAACTTCTTCATGTTCTTTTTATTATCAGCGGTCATGGCCCTTAGCCGCTGAATCTGGGTCCCCTGTCTTTCCATCGTCATGAGGATGTTGGTCCTCGTGGTGTTCAGGGGTGTGAAGGTTAGGGGTTTCCTTCCCTTAAACCTTCGAGGTCGTCCTGCCTGGTCGGCTGGGTACCGCGTTTGCTGGCTGGACCCTTCGGCACGGGTGTGATCAAACTTCGGTCCGCCCATTCTCAGCTCTTCGGCTATCATGTGCTGCTCGGCCCTTCGATAGAATTCGCCAAGCGTGTCCGGGGGGTCTTTGGAAAACTCGTAGAATAGCTGTGAGTCCCTCCGAAGGCCCCGTGTCATGGCGAGGATGCGTATTTCTGGCCGAAAGTCTGGAACACTTAAGGCCTCTCCATTAAACCTTTCGACATAGTCGCGGATGGTTTCTCTGTTCTTCTGCGCTATGTTGAACATCTGGACAGGCATCTTCGCCGTCGCCCGGCTTCCAATGAATTGCTGCGTAAAGGCCGTAGATAACTCCTGGAACTCCCTGATGGTTCCAGGAGCCAACGAATTGTTCCACGTTGTTGCTGGTCCTGTGAGGGTGACCTCAAAACATTTGCACAGGGTAGCATCATCAGCACCGTGCAGCACCATGCTGCGTTTGTATTTGGTTAGATGAGCCTGTGGATCAGTTCGGCCATCATAGGTTTCCAGCCGAGGCACCCGGAAGTCACTTGGCATGGCTGCCTCGACTACTGTTCGGGTGAACGACGATTCATCCCCACCAAAAGTTTCAGACAGCCTAGCCCAGACTGGTTTCCGAGCTACCTGTTTCTCCACTCTCTCCAATCTCACTAATATTTTCTCCATAAGGAGCGTGGCACTGGGCTCTTCTTCCTGGTGCTTGTAGACTTCTGGGAAGGGAGATTGCCAGCGTCTCTTCGGGGAGTGACTCCGGCACCGAGGGGATGGGGACTTCGCCTCAGGTGATGACCTCCTTTGGCGTGTGATTTTAGGTCGCTTGGACCCCGTTTGTCCCATAGGTTGTGCCCCGATGGGTATATTTTCCGTCGAAGACTCATCACGCGGATCCCCGCTTCCCGAACTGCAATAGGTTGATTTAGGGCTTTTCTCCTGAGGGCGTATCAGCGAGGAAGGCCTTTGGGCCTGAGTTGGTTACGGCCACCTTCGGTCTATCTGCTGTGTCATTTCAGCCACAATAGAGCGCTGAAAGTCGCGTAGAAAACTCATAGTTATGACTAGATGACGTTCTTCCTCAGGCGAGGAAGTCCCTGGAAGGGTTTGCTCAGTAGCCGGTTAAGCTTCAAGCGTGGACGAGGACTTTGGAAGTCCTTTGTCCTTTGAACGCCGAGTTTCAACAACAGCGACCTGAGGGTGAGTTCCCACAGACAACGCCAAATGATGCCCAGCAGCATCTTCGTCGGGTGACATTATGACTTCGGGAGGGACTTCCTGAGAGGGAGGACGTCTGGAGCAAAGATTTCCCAGATGAGTGTGCCTGAAATGCTCACAAAGAAAAAGGTTAGGAGGTCCCCTGAGTATTTTTTCGGGGGAAGAGCCTCCGATGCCCAAGTCAGTGTTCTGAGGGGAGATAGAGGAAGAGCACTAAGAGGCTGGGTGGTCTTGCCTGTTCGTGTTTTCTCAGCGAGAGGGGGCTGGATCCTTTGCCAGGGCCTGTTTCCTGGTATTTATAGGGGTGCCCAGCCCGTTCAGATCATGACACGTGTTCGGTCGGATGGGATCTGTACTTCTGGGCGTAGGGGACAGGTAGCCGTTTGTAGGCTCCTCGGGTCTAGGACCGAGACAGGTCGTGACAAGACTTGGATGGCGTTGGCGCGTCAGTCCGCTCTTCGAGGCATCATGTAGCGCATGTGGGCGACATGTCAGAGACTCCTTAAATGCTCATGCCGTACCCCCGAAGTCCTCTGGGTGAGGCCGTCCTTTGGTACGGACGCCCCTCTTCGAGAATTATGCCCGTAGTTCGGGAAGTTCCCTGGTTCGGGGGTTCCGCCTTCGGGAGATTCTCTCTTGCTTGAAATAGCTGGTTATTCATCCCCTAAGGCGATCCGTTTGGTCCCCCGAGGGAGCCGGTAACATCCTTAAAATTCCTGACGTACTAGCCGAAGTCCCGAGTTCAAGGTGTTTGACTTCGCTCCTTCCGAGGTCAGTGATAGCGCCTCTTTTGGATGACGTCAGGCTTCTCGACCACACTATTGGAAGGAAGTATGTACTGAGAGAGGCGATAGCCCTTCGGCTATCAATGGTTCAGTTTGTCTCTCATTCTCTCACCTTTTCAAAGAATATGAAATTAAAGATCTTTAGTCATTTTTCTCAATCTGTTTTAGCATCTAATGTTTTAAAGTACCCGACTGCAGCTTCTTATGGTCACTCTCCTAATTGAACACTACTCTTTTATTGCTGTTCTTTAAAAAAAAAAACAAGAAAACACACTTTCCCTACATATTCTGTTCTCATCTACCACTTTCCAAATTTTTATCACTCTTTTTTACCTTTTCATTGTTTAAAGTACCCAACTGCAGCTTTTTATGTTCACTTTCCTTCTACTCGAACACTACTCTCTTATTTGTATTCTTTTTTTCCATAAAAATCATAAATTGTCAGACACTTTTTTAACGCAGAATGGAAGTGATTTCAATTCCTTTTGTTCCCACTCTGGCCTACGTCTGCACCCAGCTCAAAATAGAATCCCCTGCCTATTCGTTTGTGCTAGATGGACTAAAGTTTAGATATAGTGTGGATGTGCAATTGGGGAAGCTACCTGATGGCACTAAGAACATTGTTAAGGTCAGGGGATCAGTTTCTAGGAAGCTTCATTTTGCTAAAGAATCCGCTGCTCGGGTTGCAATATTAAGGCTTAAGAGTTTTTATAATTTCCATGTTGATGACATTAATCTTGATCATGTGGTTGATGTGAGGGAGGACCTAAATAAGGCCAATTAGGAGATAGAGGGACTCAAGTATGAGCTACAAGTGCAAGAGTACAATACTCACTGTACAAAGGCTTATTGGTTGGATCAAGTTAGAGTTTTGGAGGTGGAGGTTGTTGCACTTAAGAAGCAGCTTAATGGGGTCAATCCGCTAGAGGGGAATACAACAACATCTATGGACTCAGACCCAGACGAGGACAATGTGCTAGATGACTGAGTTTTTTAACTTACTATATCGCAACTCTCTTTCCTGCTTTAAGACTATCTTTATTTTCATGTGTCTTTATCTCCCTTTAACTGGAATTTTCTACATATCCTTTAGGTTCCTTATTGTTATGATTTCAACATTAATGTTATGCCCTTTAGGGAATTTATGAATTCTTAAATTATTCATTTCCTGCAAACTATATTCACTCCATTTTCACAAATTGAACCACATTGCACTCTTCCCACTCCATTAGGTTTAGTTATAGATATCAACGACAACTAACCTATTTCTGCTTCTATTTACATGCTTTGTTTGTATCCACCAGTGAAAGTTAAGTACCCATTAAAAAATTCTTTCCTTCTAACACAATCATTCTCCTTCTCTAATGAATAGGATCATGATAAGCAAAATAATAATTTAAACGAACAGAACAAAAAACCAAACACACACCTGACCCTTGTACGACAACTAAACTATTTCTGCTTCTATTTAAATGCTTTGTTTGTATCCACCAGTCAAAGTTAAGTACACATAAAAAAATTCTTTCCTTCTAACACAATCATTCTCCTTCTCTAATGAATAGGATCACGATAAGGCAAAATAATAATTTAAACGAACAGAACAAAAAACCAAACACAGCATTGCCCGTTTAGTTAGGAAAAAAAAAATAAGGTTTCTCAACAACATAATCGGTCCACGCTTGAGCCCAGTGTTTCTAAAATCCGGTTTCATAATTATGTTTTAAAAAACTTCATTCAAATTAGTTTTTGGGCCTCTGTTTCTAAAATCAGATTTAAAATAGGCTTTTACAAACTTGATCCAAATTAGTTTCAGGGCTACTTTCGAGACTGGGCCTAAAACATTTGGTTAGGTCTACTAAAATATAAATCAGCTGGGCCTCTGACTGAGTATTGCTAATTGGGCCACGGATTGAGTGAAGGGTTAATTAGGTATATAACAAAAATATTGGGGGTAGAAAGGGAAACAAATATCGTACCTAAGGAAGCGGTCTTTACACTCCATCGCCGTCATCTGGGTTCACCGAGAAACAACACGCCACTACCGTTCTTTATCAAACAAGAAGCCCCCTCCTTCCGATCACAACCAAGCCATCGTCCTTTCCATCAGAAAGAAGCCCCCTCCTTTCCGATCACCACAAAAAAACTCAGTGAAAAAAAAATCCAACTTCTGTCAGTAAATCGTTTGTAGTGAAACAGAATTTTAAACGAAATCTAAGTCGTCCACAAAATTCGTTAACACAAACTCAAGGAAATGTAATCTGTACCTTTAGATCCTCGATGGACCATGCGATCTCGAAAAATAGACACCAAAACCTCTCCTTCGAACGACTTACAGAAACGATAAACCCAATGTCCACCCATAGATCCGGCGAATCAAGTCCGACCAAAAACAGTAGAGTGAGAGAAAGAAAAAGAGCGAGAAAGATAGACGATTCAAAAAAACAAATGGAGGCTTTGTTCGACACAAACAGAGAGAAGAAGAGAGAGATAAAAGAGAGTGATCAGACAGACAGAAATAAGGGGTAGGGGAGAAGCCTCGAATCTAGGAATTGTCTGGAAGCAGGCATAAGATTTGTAGCTTTTGGGCTTACAAATGGGTCGTCCTTTTATTTCTCTTCACATCCTCTTTCCGGCCCAATTACTCTTCCAAAAAAGTGGGCCTTCATTTCATTGTTTCCCCCTGATTCAGTTTTTGTTATGGACGTAATTTGCTGTTTTAGAAATTCCATTCATTTTATAAAGACAATACCTTTTGTAGGGGCTGTCTTGATATTCTCCCATTTCCTTTTTCTTTCACGTTTCTTTTTTGTTAAACGCTTTCTAGTCATTGCATTGTTTCTGTTTCCCATATTATACCCTCAATTTCATCAGCCTAACTTTTTGAACCCTGAACTTACTAACTACTTATTTATACTGTCTTTTTTAATCTCTTGCTTTTTTTTTTTTTAAATGCAATTTTGTTTTTCAAGCTAAATCATTGCTCACCATGGCTTATTTATTTTTCACTTAAACTTACCTTTTTTCTTACAATTTACTAACTTAATTGTTAAATTCTTAATACCTAACATTTTCACATTTCCTTCCTTTGTCCCCGAACTATTTTTTTTCTCTTTTTTTATCATTCTATTTTGCTTAACATTGTCACATTATCTGAACGAGGTAACTTGTGGGACATTTCTGCTTTTTGGTTCAACTATCTAATGTACACAATATTATGTACTAAAATAATTACACAGACATATTCTTTGTCATCCTTACCTCCAAACTTTAATTTCATTTTCAAATTTTCAATTTGTTTTAGGTATGAATGTGTTATTTAATTTCTTTACCAGCAACTCAAAATATGAATAACAAATTACTCTTGTTATCATTGAACTATGTTCTTAACATCATTAATTAACAAAAACTTTATTGACAAATTTTTGTTTTCCACTATGCAGCTAATTGTCTACCATGATTCGATTACCAAGCGAGATTATTGCTTTGATTCTCTCTAAGGTTTTAATTGACCGACCTCGAGAGTCCGCTAATTTGGCCGCTATCCACTCCATTTTCGCCTTAGCCCTCACCGACCCGGTTATTTTTACCACACTAGATGTTTCATCTATTATTTGGTATTGGTCCCCTAATATGCCCTCTTCGTTGTTCAATCAATTGAAGGATTCTAGCCAACCGATAGCTATTTTCCTACATGGGGTTATGAGTTATTTCAAGTATGGAACGTTTGACGAGGGACTTCACCACATTTATTATGCATTTGTACGTGGCATCCCCGTTGCAAGCTATATGTACGCTATTCTAGGTGGACTTCGTGGACACATGTATATGAAAGAAAACATTAAATATATCCAAAAAATTAAAGATAAAGAGGGAAGTCAGTGGGGTATGCGTATTAAGGAACTTCGACATGAAGCTGATTACATAATTGGAACAATCACTCAAAGGTGGCCTAATCAAAAGTGTCATGCCTACATTGAAACCGTTGCCCCACAACTACGCTGTCGTAATTGTGGCATGTGTGTCTATTATATCTTGACAACTTCCCATCTCAATAATTGAACTGAGAGTTATTATGACATTGATGATGCTAGGCTATGTGACAAGTGTGCTGTAGCTGATGAACTTCGTTCTTTGGTTGTCATGTTGCATAGGTTTGAATAGATTTTTAGTTTCGATTTCCTAATGTTATGTGATCTTTACTTTCACTTTTCTAATGTTATGTGATCTTCATTTATGGACTTTAATTTTCTTCTCTTACTTCATGTTTACTTGGTAATTAAGTTTTTACACTGTTACCTTCTACATTGTTTGTATTTCTATATTCATTCTTTTGTTCATTACTCAAACTATTGCCGTAATAGTCTTAACATTTTATATTATATTACCTACATTTCATTATTATTTGTTAAGAACATGTATTCCCGCGTTCGAAGAGCCCTTCAAGTCCAGCAATGTCGTGCTATTCGGTGTCAGCGTGACCCAGTTCCAACTCCATCTCCGTCTAATCCTACAGTTGATGTGTCACTGAGGATTAATCAGTGTCATGATACTATTCTATCTGATGCTCTTCCACCACCTACATGTCCTCTGACTGATATAACAAATCTAATTCCACAAACCCATGAAATGCATCCTCCTACTTTAAATAATGCACGCGGTTCCCATACCGTTCCTGTTACACCTTATTCATCAACAACCCATTGTAGTCAAAGAACTTTTGAAGTTGGTGAGAGTTCTTCGATAGTACCCCAACACTTCAAGAGGTAAAGAAGAATGTCCTCTGCCTCTATACCTAGACCGATTGTACCCATGCTAGAGCTATTGACAACTACTGCAGGTATACTTCTTATTTGAAGTATATTCTTTGTTTTTTATGTTCAATAGTTTTCCCCGTACCCCATGTTCTATTATTGATTTATAATTCTTTTTCTCATAGCGATCCCATTAGAAACCTACTCTCCCCAGTCTACTCATGAGAACCAACAGTTCGAAGGGACTGAGCATCAGAGTACGCTGTCTTACCTTCTTCTACTTATCATAGACCAATACATGTGTATCATCTTCCTTACATTTCTTCTTGTCCCAGGAACATGTTTCCAATATGAAGATCTAGGCCACCCGACTTACATTTGTTCTCACTGTAGTGCCATTATGTTGTATGAAGAAAAAAGCAATAAATCTCAGCAAATGATGAATCCTGAATTCTCTTTGTGTTGCCAGAAAGAGAAGGTTTCTATCCCCCATTCTCGTCCTCCACCTGATTTTCTTCATAGACTATTTGACTACAATGAAGATGAGCTGTCTAGGTACTTTAGAAGGCACATTCGTGAAATAAATTCTAGATTTTCTTTCACTTCAAAGGGTGCATATGTTGATTCAAGCACACATGATGCCAAGGACCACCAGCTTTCAGGACTTCTAGTATGAACTATCATCGTATAGGGTCACTGTATCCTAACAATGGAGATCGTCCTCGATTTGCACAGCTGTATATGTATGATACAGAAAATGAAACATAAAACCGTATCATGAGTTTTGGGGATGGCAACTACACTGAGTATGATGAGACAATTATTAATGGCCTTATTCAGTTATTTGATGAGCATAATCAGTTGGTTAGGTTCTTCCGTATGGCCAGGGACAGATTTACTGATATAACGTTGCCTCTTGTAAGGATACGACTCCTTAGTTCTTGGAATGAAAATTATAGATATAATTTGCCAACATCAAATGAGGTTGCTGGCCTTTTTGATGGGATTGATGAGGACTTAGGGAACCATCGGGATATACTAGTTTACCCATAGAATTCAGAACCCCGTACTATAGATTTCTTTCATCCAAAATGTTACGCCTTACACTTCTCATTATTCTTGGTGTATGGAGAATATGCATACCATTTAGAGATCTACTATGTCACCTCTAATGGTTAGTTTACTCCATCAGGGACAGTTACTCCAAGGGAGTTTTATGCCTTCCAGTTCCAGCAACGTCATTTAGTTGACTCTCTAATACTTAAGGGTGGCCGATTGTTCAAGGAGTATGCAGTTGATGCCTACTGTGTCACCCTTGAGTCATGTTTTAGGTGGCTTAGGAGGCACAAAGATCAATTTCATCCAGAACTACTTTGTGGCCTACAGGATGCGGTCAATAGAGGTGACACAGATGCATCTTTATATGGAAAATGAACCATTCTTCCATCTTCTTTCGTTGGTGGTCTAAGATACATGATTCAGAATTATCAGGATTGCATGGCATTATGTCGTGCCATGGGTTATCCTGATTTATTTATTACCTTTACCTGTAACCCAAAATGGCCTGAAATCAGTTACTTCCTCGATCTCATTCCAAGCCAACCTCCTGAGGATAGACCTGAGATCGTTGACCGTATTTTTATGATGAAACTTGCACAGTTTCGGAAAGATCTAACTAAGGGAAAACACTTTGGACGTGTCATTACAGGTACTACACTTTCATTCACTTCTTAATATCCTATCACCTTATTTGAATAAGACATTTAAAATTATCGCTTACTGTAAATATTTTGCCTTCAAACATTTGCACAGTTGAATTTTAAAAACATGGTCTCCGTCATGCACACATAGCTTTGTTCCTCTACCCGAATGACAAAATAAACACTCCACAGAAGATTGACCGTTTCATATCTACAGAGCTTCCTGATAAATAAAATGACCTCATTGGGTTTTCTACTGCAGTTCGACACATGCTTCATGGGCCATGCGGGGCAGCTAACCCTCGCTGGCCGTGCATGCTTAATAATACATGCTCAAAACATTACCCACGGTCATTTCAGAGTGAGACAACCATAAATCAGGATAGATTCCCTATATATAGGCAGAGGAGAAATAACCATGTTACAACTATTAAAGGGGTACCTTTGGATAACCACTAGGTCGTACCTCATAATTTGGACTTGGTTGTTAAGTATGACTGTCATGTGAACGTGGAGTTGACAAACAAAGACATGTGCATCAAGTACTTATATAAATATTTCTGCAAGGGACCAGATATGTCAACTATTGTCCTTGAACGTGGTCGAAGAACTGATGAAGGGGCAAATGCATCAAATGTTAATGATCATGATGAAATTAAGCAATATATGGACTGTAGATTTGTTTCTACCTGTGAGGTCTGCTGGCACATCTTTGGGTTCTTTATCCATGAACATCATCCTTCTGTTGAAAGGCTATCTTTCCATTTACCAGGTGAGCAGAACATTGTTTATCATAAGGGTGATGACCTTTGAGATGTTGTGCATGCTCATGAAGAAAGTATGAAAAAATTTAAGGCGTGGATGAATTGTAATTCACATGATGATCTTGCTAGAACATTAACATATGTGCAATTCCCCAAACGGTTTGTATGGCATAGGCAGACAAAAAAGTGGAAACGTCGTCAAAGGGGTCGTAGTGTTGGAAGATTATATTTTGTTCACCCCACAGCGGGGGAGAAATTTTACCTTTGTATGCTCCTGAATGTGCTAAAGGGGCCATCATCGTACGTACAAATCAGGAATGTTAATGGAGTTCAGTATAATAGTTTTAAAGATGCCTGTTCTGCTTTGGGTCTTTTAGAAGGTGATGGGGAATGGCACCAATGTATACGTGAAGCGGCGCATTGGGCTTCTGGAAATCAACTAAGAGAGTTATTTGTCACTTTCTTACTTTTCTGCAATCTTGATGACCCATTGGACCAATGGACACAAAATGCTCAGTTATTGTTAGAGGACATCTTGAATTGAGAATGGAGGATATCAAACAACTCTGAACTAATTATGAATGATGCTGAGCAACAAAATTATGCACTTCACAAGATAGAGCAAACGCTTAATAGAGTTGGTCGCAGTTTATGGGAATTTAAGGAAATGACTTATCCTGAAATTGACCCTAGAATGATAGCCTAGAATTCTTTACTTACTGAACAACTCAACTATGACAGATCTGCTTTGGCTATCAAACATGAACAATTGGTAAGTCATCTTAATGATTGGTAGTGACATTGTATTTTATGCTAGTTAATGCCGTTGAGTCATGAACTGGAGGCGTTTTCTTTGTACATGGTAGTGGAGGGACTAGTAAGACATTTTTATGGCGCACAATTATTTCTAAGCTACGGTCTTCAGGGAAAATTGTTTTAGCTGTTGCATCTTCCGGAATAGCAGCACTCCTTCTACCTAGAGGAACCACAGTGCATTCGAGGCTTAAAATACCCATTCCTGCTGAGGATATATCCATATGCAACATCAAGCAATCAACACCATTGGCGCAACTAATTTCCAATACAAGCATGGTCATTTAGGATGAAGCTCCTATGGCACACCGACACACATTTGAAGCTTTTGATCAGAGCTTTCGCGACATCATGAGTGTGGGTGATCCTACTGCCATGAGTAAGGTGTTTGGGGGTATACCGGTTGTTCTAGGAGGAGACTCTAAGCAAATTTTACCAGTTATTTCTCATGGCAGTCGAGCTCATATTGTACGTGCATCCATCCCCTCATCGCCACTCTGGGTTCATTGTAAAATCTTCACTCTTACTGAGAATATGCGACTACAGAATTCTTCATCACCATTTGTTTCCTCATTCAATGACTGGATAATGAGAATGGGGGAGGGTTTACTTCTAGCACGACGAATGTCAGAGGATGAGGAGGAACCTACTTGGATCGATATTCCTTATGATTTCCTAATTCCTTCATCTGGGGATCCACTAAGTGACATTACTACATCAATATATCCAGATTTGGTTGCACGGTATCATGATCTAGAGTACCTAAGAGAGTATGCTATACTTTCATCCACAAATGACATTGTTGATAAGGTGAATGATCATGTCATAAGTCTCCTCCCTAGTGAGATACACACATTTCTCAATGCTGATAAGGTTTCATCAGTATCTAATAATTTTGAAACGCACTCAGCTTTATATCCTACAGAGCACCTTAACACCTTCAAATTTTTTGGTTTCTCAAACCATGAATTGCGCTTAAAGCCTGGTGTCCCAGTGATGTTGCTTCACAATTTGAACCAATCTATCAGTTTATACAATGGTACTCGATTAGTTGTGACACGGTTGGCTGAGAGGGTGATTAAAGCTAAAATTATCACCGGTTTGAATTCAGGTCGTCAATTTTTCATACCTTGAGTCAAAATGGTCCCTTCTGATACTGATCTGCCATTCCTATTTTCTCGAAGACAATTCCCATTTAAAGTTTGTTTTGCGATGACTATAAATAAAAGTCAGGGACAAACATTCAATTATGTCGGCCTGTATCTTCCACAGTCAGTTTTTACCCATGGTCAATTGTATGTTGCTGCATCCCGAGTTACCTCTCCATCAGGTTTTCGTGTCATGTTGGAAGGAGAAGACTCTTCTTGCTATTCATCAACCCACAACATTATATACCGTGAAGTCTTCCAACGTTTACATCAGTTACTGTTATAGATCTACTATGTATTTCCTCTCATTTTATCATTACAATGACATAATATTTCCTTCTACTTCTATCATTTACGCATAATCTAACATATATGTGTCTATATTAAACTGTTATGTGCTTCTTTCATAATATTTATATATTTTCAGATGAGGCCTCAGATAACATTTATCAATCAATTGAGTTCATTCACTTACAAATGGACAATCAAGGTCCGTATAACTCGTATGTGGAATGCTATCAATATTAACACTTATGAACCATACGGGATAGCAATGATACTACTTGATGAAAAGGTATGTTACGTATTGGTGTTTGTATTTTTTTCACTTATAATAATTTTAAAGCTTACCATTACCTTCATCTCTTTCAAATTCTCTAATTCTTACATTCTATTGTCTTTCTATAATGTTAGAATGATCATATTCAGGCGATGGCTTATAAGTCTATTGCTTATATGTTCAACTCATTGCTTAAAGAAGGCAATGTATATCTGATTCAGAACTTCAATGTCGTTCAAGTTGATCAAGGGTACAGGCCTGTGAAAAATGAATATAGAATTTGATTTTATGAAAACACACGAGTGACTTTGGTTTCCATACCTGTACCTCAAATACCTCAACACAAGTTTGAGTTTGTGTCTTTTGATGAAATTCCATCACACTATCCAAGCAATGTTCAGCTCTGTGGTAAGTTTATGCTATTTTTATAAATTTGTTAACTTCAGATGCACCTTATGTTAAGCCTAAAATCATATTTCATGCATTTGTAGATGTTGTTGGAAAACTTACTCAGATAGGACAATTGACAGATGCAAAAAGAATAGATGGGTCTTTCACAAAACAACGCATAATCCAATTACAAAATTTAAGGTACATCCTAAAACTGCAACTACATTCATTTCTTCCACATGCTTTCCTATACAACTAATAGACATTATCTCCTCCAATATTTCAGTGGATCAACTATGGAAATTATTTTTTGGGAAGATCAGGCATGCCTACTCGATTATGGCTCATTAAAGAACTCATCAACCCATATAATTATGGTGGTTAATTCAACTTTTGTCAAAATATGTCGTGGTAAACTATTCAAAACACTTTGCTGAAACTTACACTTAAACATCATACTTCATTCTTCCTACATTTCATACATTTAGAAGGAACTATAATTTGTCTTCTACTTCGGGGACAAAAGTTTATCTTAATCTAGAAGTGAATAAAGTACGCAAGCTCCTTCAATCATAAGACTCTTTCCTCTAATGACTTCATTTCCATTTCTCATAAGTTACTTTGTATCTTTATTTACCATATTTCAGTAATAGTACTTACAAAATCATTCTTCCATGTTAGACCATCACTTGGACATGCTATCGTCTCTGAGTATGCTCCTCCTGTAGCACCACAACAGCCACATCCTCGGTTTCTTTATGGTCGTCGTAGGACCATACACCAAATTATGGAACTTTTATCAAGTGGCCCCCAGCTGGTGAGTAAAAAATTCGCAGTCACTTCATACTCAAACTAAGCACCTCCATTTTCTATAACCATGCTACATAATCTCCTCTACTCTTCTTACAGGACAATAAGTATACATGTCGTGCAACGGTTAGTGAGGTCATAACTGAACGTGGGTGGGCATATCAAGCATGCAAGAAATGTTGCCGAAAAGTCGAACCTATTGGCCTAACATTTATTTGTCACACCTGTAACATAGCCAAACGCACACCATCTTTGCTATATATCTACATAATTACTCCAGTCTCATCGAATCATCCCATCCTTTCCCAACCTCTGATTATTTACTAACACATCTTTACACAAACATTATTTAGTTATAAAGCTACTGTGAAGGTTACTGATGCTATTGGTACTGCTCTCTTCACAATGCTTGACACTGTTGCTTTAAGGTTCTTCAGTTGCTCAGCATCTTCTTTACAAACACTCCTTCAATCGGTTAATTCCTACATCTTTACCATGTTTTTTTCTTTCGTTATCATTAATAGTAGTACAATACTAATACTATGTTATATTCTCCCTTGTAACAGATCACACTGTGGACAGGACAATGGACAAACAAAAGTTAAAGAAAAGTTCCAACAGTCTGTCAATCGTGACTTAATATTTGAACTTGAGCTCACCTCTTTCAACTTCCAGAACAAGGATGCGGCTTTGACTGTTAAACATTTCTATAGTATTGACCCCGAACAGGAAGAACTTGCCTTTAGGTTAAAGGAATGCCTTGTACGGTCATATTTTATTTCTTCCAATCAATACTTTACATACAAATCTTCCTCATGCATTATCCCACCTAGCCACTCCATTTATTTTACCAAGTACCCCAATTATCAGCTGAGCCTCCATTCTCCTGTTGGCCAAATCTCCCACCAAACAGAACTGCTAATGCATGAAGTTGAAGTCAACTCTTCCCCGGGTTTGTTTTTCATCTATGAACATTTTTTTACTCATTCATTACAATATAGATAACATTGTCCTTTACTTAAGATGTTCCAGACAGACCAGTCATTCAAGCAGTTCTCCTCTTCAAACTTCATCTTCGCATACATTTTCTACAACTGATGTGGAAGTAGCAGACATCTTGTATGTACAGTATTGTTTTCTTGCTTCATCTTCCATGCCCTTATTTCTCTCATTCCCTTTACTCAATATTTGCATAGGCTGGACTTTCATGACAACCCACACCCGGTGCACGCTCAACAATCAAAATTCCCATTTGATTTAAAGTTGCTCGCTGCTCATGAAATGTAACCACCAATACTATTTACATATATCTTAACAATTATTTTACCATTACCTTACTTTGAAATGCATGTTTACTTCTTCCTTTTCCTGATATGAACAAGTTATTCCTCCTTGAAGATTGTGACGTTGCCACTGAGTTCCCAAACCCCAACTAGAATTTCAGTGTACCATCTCATAATATCATAACAAATCCAACCTTCTACGAAAATGTGTACTTCCCTTCAGTTTCATATGGTCTAATATTAACATTACATTTTATCTTCAAACTTAATGTTTAAATTTTTTTTCAAATATATTGCACGTAACGAACATTTTTATATGACGTACTATCCCCGTCCGTTAGACGGGTTATGAAACTAGTTTGGAATAGAAGTCATGGCGGGGGTTCTACTCATATAAACTTGGCTTATGTCATAAGTCACCCTTTTATTATACTTTCTCCATAAAAAAAAAAAAATGGAATGTATCCTTTTTATAACCGTACCAAAAAGGATGAAGCATTTTCCTCTTTAGAATATTTTTAACATCTAGCCTTCTTTATTATCTTTATTTAAAGTTTCACTACATAGAACTCAAAACAAATATTCCTTTTAAATCTTCACTAAAACTCTCACTCCACAATACTCCCAAAAGAAATGTTTTCTTTCTTTAATCATCATTTAAACTCTTAATATACTTAACCCAAGAAGAAACTTTTTTAAAAAAATTTATTTTTAAGGACCAAAAATAAAAAAAAAAAATCATAAAATGCACATATCTTAATTTCCATTCTTAGAAAAAAATACATCATTTTTTATAGGATGATGGGAGTACAGATTTATCTAGTGCGCTACTAAACTTCTACAAGTTCATAATTAATTATGTCACTATGTCGATCTTTCCAAAATATTACAAAATTTCCACTAGATAATTTCACAACCCGATGAAACACAAAATTAAGAAATTAAGAAATTAAAAAAAAAAAAAAAACAGGGGAAGACGTTCCATAATCTTTGACAGTTCTCTTTCTCCCAAAAGCCCCTTGCCCCACTTCTTGGAATTGTATAGTAAAATTCTTACTTAATTGCGTGGTCTATTTATTTGATATTATATTGCATCGCATTGTATATGTAATGGAAAATGTCTAGCAATTTCATCATAGTTTCAAGTATTATTTTTTCTTTTATTAGAGTAGTACATTAGAGTGTTTTAATATTGTAAAAATTTAGAATCGATCTTATTATTAGGTGGTGATTTTCTTAACTAAACATGGTTTTCAAATTTTTATTTCCAAAAAATAATTTTCTAGGGAAAATAACTAAACATGTTTTCCAAAAAAAATTTAGAAAACTGTAAATAAGAAATCAAAATAGAAACAAAAATGTTTTCACATCCGAAATCCTTCTCACCATTCACCATTTTGAATCCAGATTTGATTGAATCAAAGCTCTTTCAAATCATACACTTTTAATTCATTATTTTCTCTTAAAATAACATTTTCCAAAGCTTCCAATAGAAAACAGATTTGGTAATCATAATATTAAAACCATAAATTAGTTTTTGTCAGTATATATCAAAATTATACTAATTGAAAAAAAAAACCAGCAATTGTTTTAACCCGAAATCTAAGTCAAAGAAGATGAGTCACTGTCATTGTCCAACATACAGTAATAGAATTGCACCACTAAAATTTCTAGCCAATTATAACAATCATTTTCTTGCTTTTCTGGTAGTTGAGTAGAAGAATCTCAATTGCATTGGGGTACAATAGAGTTTGTTAAGAGAAAACATTGACAAACACAAAGTCATATACTTCAGGCTTATCAATTACACACTGTACGAATTCTTGAATAAATAAAAAATAAAAAAAAGGAAAACTGATCGATTGATGAAGGGAAAAATACCAAGACCCCCTGAGGTTTGCGATAACCTACAGTCATGTCTCCCATTTTTCAGAAACCTACACTTACCCCTTGGAAACTTGACTCCGTTAATGTCCGTTACCATAAAAAAGGAAAATTTCCTTCCTTAGCCCCACTGATCTGCTCCCATAAAACCTTTTGCCCGCAGCTTTTACATATAACAGTTTACCCCATTTTTTATAACAAAACCTAAATTTCTAAACCAAACCCACCGACCCACCTCGCACGGCCGCCGGACCAAGTCCTCCTTTGCCCTCCCTCCTCCCCTCTCCTCTCCACCTCCCACCTCTCCACCCTCCCTCCTTTCCTCCCGCCTTCGTCTCCCTCCTCTCCCTTCTTTCCTCCCGCCTCCACTCCTCTGCTCCAGAACTTGACTTTGCCTTTGATCCTCCGCTCCAGAACTTTCTGCTCCCCGACGCAATTCACCATCCGATTCCACTGCTCATTAATTTTCTGTCCAATTCCGCTGCTCATCGATTCCCCCCCCCCCCCCCCCCCACCTTCACCGAGTCCTTGTTCACTATCGCCGCCCTTGTTCGCTATCTCCTCGTTCGCCGCTGAGACCCTCCTCTCTTGAATCTACTTAAATCGGAATCGAAAATCCGAAATCACTGCCGAATCTCCTCATTTGAATTTCCTGGTATCCCGTTCGAATCTGCTCGAATCTTCTAGTTCTCTCTATCGCTGCTGAGATCATCCTCTTTCGAATTGGAAATCAGAATCGGGATCACGAACGGTCGCAGAGGCAGACAAAATCGAGTGTAGGGGGCAAGTACGACGGAGACGGCTGGGAGATAAGGCGGCGAATCTGAACGAATTTGGGTCGTGAAGAGAGAAGGAATTGGCAACAGCTGGCGAGAAAGGAGGGAGACGGAGGTGGAGAGGAGGGAGGAGGGGGGAGGTGGAGGGAGGTGACGGAAATGAGGGAGGATGGAGAAGGGCTGGGCAGCGGGGCAGGACGAAGGGCGACGGAGGAGAAGGCTAGGGTTTGATGAATTTAATCCGCTAAGCCTAGGGTTGATGTTTAGATCTAGTTCTTTTAATCTCTTAGAATTGCTTATTATCTCAACTATTGCTTATAAATGCTGGTTCATTTGGCTGGCAAGAAATAAGGCCATCTTTCAAATGAAAAATGTTAACCCTTATTCTATAATTCACAAGATCCAAGCTGCTACTGCTGAGTATCATCGAACACACCAGAAATTGGTTGATACGAGATCCCTTTTAGACAGAAACAATGGCTCAGATAGGTGGAACAAACCACCTAGGGGATCCATCAAAATCAACATAGCTGCTGCCCACAGGGGTTCCTCGATTGGGGTGGCCTATCTGGCTCGCGATTGGCAGGGGAAAGTCCTCCACACCCAGGCCTTGTTTGCTGCCAGCACCCACAAGCGCGCCGCATTAGCTGAAACAGCCAGGAAGGGGCTCCAGGTCTTGCTTCGCCATGGATGCACTGCTGTAGAAATTGAGTCATCAGATAAAGAGTTAGTCGGCAATTTAAGGGATCAAGAAGACTGGAGAATAGGACTTTTAATTTCTGATATTAAAATGTTGCAAAGTTCATTTTCTACTTGTTATGTCCAGGAAGTGGCTGAAACGGCCAATAAATGTGCTTTTTGCATAGCTAAGTGGGCGAGTGTCCAAAAGAGAATGTATTGGACAGAATGTCCCTCTTCTGTGTATGCCCTTCAACTGTCAGCGGATGTAAACTTTGAACCTCCTTGAGGTTTCCTTTTTCTCTTGTTGTTTTGATTGGATCAAAAAAAAATCTCTTAGAATTTATTTTTTGTTTATGAATTATGTTTTTCTTAACTCAGGGGATCAAGATTCTGTGAATGAAGTTTAAGAGAGTTAAGTCAGGTGTTTTTCCTTTTCTGTTGTAACAGTACTTAACGGAGTTAATTTTGTAAGGGGGTAAGTGAGGCTTTCGAAAACTGAGGGAATAACTGTTGGTTATCCAAAACCTCAAGGGGGTTTTGGTATTTTTCCCGTTGATGAATCTATCCATAAAGCCCATTGATATTGCAATAGAAGTAATGGGCGGAGTAATACTTATATAAACTTGCTTAATGTCATAAGTCACCCTTTAATTATACTTTCTCCATCCAAAAAAAAATTAAATGTATCTCTTTTATAGTCATCCCAAAAAGGATGAAGCATTTTTTTTTTAGAAATTTTTTAACATCTAATTCACTTTATTATCTTTATTCAAAATCTCACTACACAGTACTCAACAAAAATCTTTTTTTTTTCATCTTCACTAAAACTCTCACTCCACAAAACTTCAAAAAGAAATATTTTCTTTCTTTAATCATCGTTTAAACTCTCAATATACTTAACCCAAGAAGAAATTTTTAAAAAAATAATTAGTTTTAAGGGAAAAAAATAAAAAAAATCATAAAATACACATATCTCAATCTCAATGCTAAAACAAACCTTATTTTTTTATAAGACAGAGGGAATACAAATATATCTAGTGCGCTACTAAACTTCTACAAGTCCATAATTATGTCACTATGCCGATCTTTCCAAAATATTACAAAATTGCCACTAGATAATTTCACAACCTGATGAAACACAAAATTTAAAAAAAAAAAAAAAATTTAAAAAAAAATTTAAAAAATTTTAAAAAAAATCATGGGGAGACGTTCCAGAATCTTTGACAGTTCTCTTTCTCCCAAAATTGCAATAGGGACTATGAATTCCGGCATTGGCAACTTCGTCAGTCTCTTTCTCTGATGTAAGCATATCTGTCTGGCAACGAAAAAAACACTAGCAAGTAAGATCAGATATGTTCTTTTCTTGATGCTTGATTTTGCTCATAAAACGGCTCAGATTCTGCCAAAAGTCTCTCTGATATCCTTTTCCAACAGTGATTTACTTCTCTAATCTCCTTCGTCGATTTGTTTTTTTGTTTTTTCTAAAAGGCAAACAAAGAAAATTTATTAAAAGAAATATAAATTACAGCTATCGACGAGCTAATTACTGGACAAATATAATCACAACCCCCTCATCTCCCAAAAGCTCCTTACCTCCACTTATTAATGCCCCAACTCGGACCCCTCGAATAAAGACCCTCGCCCCCACTTCATAACACCCCGCTACTAGAGCTTTAAAAAGACAACAGTAAGACTTTATATTCTATTATTTTCCTTCAATTTCTAGTAACATTATTTGCTGATTTGCTTCTGCAATATCCTTCTCTGATCTCCTTCTCCTGTGATTTCTGATTAAATAGAGTTATTTACGAAAAAATGGTAAATCAAATAACGGAGAAACCTTGCTCAAAAGACTGTAAGTTCGATTTGTTCTTTCCTCTGATTTATTTGCATCGATTTAAATTTCATAAGAAATCCTAGAAATTATGCATTCCCATATTTTATCCACATCGATGTGTTTCAGATATGTAAAATTAGAACACAGATCTATAAAATTGGTATCAGACCTTCAATTATCGGTCTCCCTAGCAAAAAAACTAGATCCAATGACGAGGAAACAGCGGCCAATCTACATGAAATGGATCGACTTGAAGCATACTATATTCTCTAAGCGGCTTACACAATTTTAAACCGCCAAGAAGGGTTATTGGTACCATTCGCTCCAAGATAAATTGCCTTTCTGCAACTTATAGCTTATAATTCATAAGATACACAAATAGTACATCTTCTTTTGGCTCAATTTATGTTCTTTTATCAATTTATGCTTGTTCTTCTATATAATTATCAGTTTTTCAATTGTTAATTACTTGTTTTTTTTTTTTTTGCTCAACTTCATATTGTTTTATTAGTTCATGTTTAGTCTTTTTTAAAAACTCTATGCTTTTTTTATTGGTAGTTGTTTATTCTTTGGCTAAATTTTATGTTCTATTATCAGTTTCTATTTGTTCTTTTAAACAAACTATTTATTCTTTAGTTATTTGATCCTTTGTCTCAATTTGATGTTCTTTTATCAATTCTTATTTATTTTTTAGATAAACTATTTTTTTTTTTTAGTTCCCACATGTTTTTTAGATAAGTACTTATACTCCATTCATTCCATTTTGAATGAAGCATTTGGAAGCATTTGGGTTTAGCACAAAAATTAAAAAAGGAAAAAATGTGTTTTTTTCACTTTGCTATCCATTGTTTACATGTAAACCAAGAAAGATGAAAAAAGTGATATTAAAATGATAATTTGAAAGGTCATATGGTAAAATAATTTATTAAATATGGATATATGTTACATTCTTTTGGGAACTGCAGGGTATATAGTTCCGAGTTGATAGTTTTGGGGCTTTTGTGGCCCAAAGGGTCAAGTTCAGGGGTTTTGGATGATTTTTCCAGGAAGGACAAAAGTCTCTCTCTCTCTCTCTCTCTCTCTCTTTTTTGGTGTTTTTGTCCGTCAGTAAAGAGCAAATATAAATTTTTATTAATGGAAATAAGAGAGAAGAACTTTGAAGAAGTTAGCCATGCACTTGGGAAAACAATTACCACTACTAATATAATAATACCAATTTGAGTAAGTAATTATTACTATATACTCCCTTTACCTCAAAATTTTTACGACATTCACTATTCATAGTTTATAAATTTTTATGGTCAACATTTTGGTTCATAAATTAAAATGATAAATTAAAACTTGTAGTTAATTTCTAAATACTATAAATTTTTTAAAATGTTTCTTGCTTAAAATAATAAAATAAATAAATATTAATCAAATTTAATTCAAAAAATTGAAATAGAAGAAAAAAAATGAGACCTAAGAAGCATAAAAGTAAACACTCGGTGTATTATTAAACATCGATGCAACTTTTTATGAAGCGAAGCTGAACCAAATTGAACCGTGGATTAGTCATCTCAGAGCCCGACAAAATGAAGATTAGAATATTCAAACCATATTATGCTTAATCATCTCAGAGCCCGACAAAAGCCCAACTCAAGATATCATCCACAGACTTTTTAATTTGTAGCTGGATCTTTTTTTCAAAGATAAACTTTTAGGTGAAGTATACTAATGTAATTGTGGGACCCTATATGGCATGCTTCTCAGAATCTCAGACAAATCTAACGGCTGACAAGTAAATTTTGAGAATGATTATTTCTTTTCTTTCTTTTTTCTTTTTGTACACGTGAACGATTATTTCTTTCTTAGTGTGGAAGTATTCTCTAGTGCAAAATTAATTATAGAAATTTGTTTCAACTTAATTTAAAATGGTTTATTTTTATTTTTATATCTTTTTTAACTAAAAATAATTTTATTTAAACTTTAATATTATGTAGATATAACAAGTTATTAAAAATATAATTTTTATAATCTTATTAATTTTCTATAAATTTTTCTAGCTTTTGTTATTAAAAAATAAAAATTTATAAAAATTTAATAACATCATAAAAACTTAATTTTAAATTTATTATTGTATCTACATAATATTGACTTTCAAATTAAATTACTTTGGGTCAAAAAAATATATAAATAAAAATAAATTATTTTAAATTAAGTTGACTTAAGTTAAAAAAAATTGGCTCTAAAAAAATGCCTCTTTGCACCCTCAATTGAATGAGCGGGGTTAACCTACCACATCCCTGACCCTAGTATGAGATATCATCTCCTTTCCTTCACTGCTTAGGTCTTTGCACCCTCTCTTCTCTTATTCTTTAAACTCCTAAAACTTGTAGTATAGCCAATTCTGAGTTTCAAAAAGGAATTAAGGAGTTGCTGTTAGCTGACATGGTAATTGCAAATGAGCACCTAGATGAAGTATTCAGAGGCAGATCCATGTGGTAATTATGGGGTTCCATGGACCCTCCTTTTCAAAAAAAATAATAATAATATATATATAATTAAGTAATTAGACTCTTTAAAATTTTTAATGGACCTCCATAATTTTTATAATATCTACTGAAACAAAATAATATGTCACTTTTGCTTTAACAAAGATAGAAAATAAATCAGTCTTCTATTTCCACTGACAATTAGGATAATGAAAAAAGTTCTACATTGGTCCTTCAACTTTCATTCATTTTCCTATCTAGGCCTAGAACTTTTTTTCCCACTATTTTTCTTTATTCAAAAAAAAAATTGTCAAACTAATTTGATAAAAAATAAAGTTAATAAGCTAAATAGAATATATATATATATATATATATATATATATATATATAAAGTTATAAGGGTGAAAATATTTTTATCTCTTACATTATATACAACATAAATATTTCACTCATCTTCTTCATAATTTATATATTTTTTTAGTAGTTCGACTAATAACAAAAAAAAAGATAAATTAGAGCTTTTTTTAAATTTTCTTCTAATTCTTTTCATCATTACATTATAGTATATGCAAACTTATAAGTTTTATCATTTAATATTAGAGTTTAATAATTATATATATATTCGGACCCCCATTTAATCCGTCACTGAAAGTACTCCAAAATGTCAGATATCTATAAGTAGTCAAGTTGCAACTAAAGTCCTACAAAGTTTTATGCAGCAAACACTTCATATCTTTTAATCCCTATAAATCTTATAATGATTATGAGTATAAAGAAAAAAAAAATTAACATGGGACATTATCTGTAGGTAACCTAACTGAAACAACATTTTGAATGGCAAATTAAGATTCATAACAATCCATGTAGGCGGAAATTATAACTTAGAAAAAATCAAAATTCTTTGCTCACGAGGCCGCTTCTCTCCAAACCGAGAGAGCAAATCCATCGTTTGTTTCATCAAATCTATCTAAAATTCTTTCCTAATTCCTCTGTCTGATCCCTTTTAAGTCGATTTAATCTTTTTACTACTCATCCATCTTAAATTATTTGCACCATTCACTTTTTAACAATTATACTATAATTTTTTATTTTTAACATTTTAGTACTTCTCATTTCTTAAATTTTTTACATCATTCACTTTTCAGTAATTAATTATTTTTAATATTTTAGCATATAAATGAAATACTTTTATATATGAATGATAAATTAAGACCTATAATCTCTAAATATATATATTTTTTAATTTTTTCTAACAACAAATAATATGAATAAATTCAAGTTAAACTGTTCCAAAAAGTCAAATGGAGTAAAGAAATTGGAATGGATGAAGTATGTAAATGAAAAAATTTTATATATAAATGATAAATAAAGATCAATAATTTCTAAATATATTTTTTTTCAATTTTTTCAAGCCAAGCTAGTCAAAAAAGGAGTAAGAAGGAGGATGGTATTGCCTTTCCCCCAATTCGAATACAAACACTAACAGTTCATAACTGAAATTAGAGTCTGCAGAAGTAAATCTTTTGCCCCTGGCTCTATGTTCTTCGTGTCTTCTTTTAGTCTTAGCTACAATTGACGGCAGCTATGCAAAGGCGTCGAATCAACACTACTTGATGGAGATGGATCGCCCGTAGATCACGAGCCCCCAATTTCTTCTCCAACCCTGGTTTTGCCTTTGCTATGCTTTATTCAGGATTTTGTCCCCGTCGTCAGCTGGGTTTGCTTCGATTTTCTCTCACTAGGAGAATTCAACCAGCCCGGTTTTCTGGATTCTTGGTGTGTGGTTACTTTTCGTCTTTGGTGTTCCATCTTCACCAGGAAGATTGGGATCCCCTTTATGCAGAGGCACATTGATAGTTTCTGGCGAGGAGGCAAAAAAGCTAAAGTATTGTTCAAGCTCCTTAAGGACAGAGCTTAAGGCAATTGGATTTACAGAATCCCTGGAGCTTCAATGAGGCTTTGATCTTGATCAGGAGGTTACAACCTCATTTATCTTTTGATGCTCACGAGTTCAATTCAACTTCTGTATGGGTTCGAATCCACAAGCTTCCTCTTATTTACATGACTCAGTCCACAGCACATTTTATTAGCTCTAAAATTGGCTCTCTTGTAGAGATTGATATGCATAATAACGTATATCATAGTTGGGCGTTCCTTCGAATGAAGGTCGAGATTGATGTGTCTAGGCCATTGTTAAAGGGTTTCTTCTTAGAGGATTATCGCGGGTCTCAGCCCTAGATGGAAATTACTTATGAAAGAGTTTGCAAAATCCATAAAAAAATGTGATTGAATGAGGCATTCTCAATCTTATTGCCTCGCTTCAAGATTGTCGGGTTCTAATAATCCAAAGAACCAAGATAAAACTCAGTAGGTTCCTATGTTGGAGAATAACGCAGAAAACATTGAGAGGAAGCGCAGTTCTTTTGAGGCTGAAGACCACTCGCAGCTAGTTGGTCATTAGAAGCGGAGAGTGGAAAATTTTATGAAATTTGATCTTGCAAAAGTCCAGGGAATATGTAAGGGCTACAAGACTATTGTCTGTGAGCTTTGAAGGCCCTCGACAGCGGGGGAATTTGTTTCCCCTAGAGCTGCATCCCAGGCAAATGTTTCTCTAAAAATTATACAACAACCCCTTTACTTTAGTCCCGAAAACACAGAGTTTGGGCTTATATGCAACACATCCACAACTAAAAAAGCATATTTTTTTTAACGATCGAATTTCTAACAGCAGGCCATTAAAAATTTCCAATGTAATGAGTTCTTGGCAAAAAAAAAGGGAGACTATTTTCCATCTGCTGAGCATTATAAATTTTGAAGATCATATTTTTCCAATATGCTGAGCTGTTGGAAAGTTTTCAATTGCCTAGTTGTTAGAAATTTCAAAATCTAAACCGTTAGAAATTTTCAATATAAAAACTATTGGGAAAGGCTACTATTCAATCAATAAATTTTAAAATTTTAGAAAGTAAAGTAATATTTTTAAAATAATTTTTACAAATAATAATAATAATAATAATAATAATCATATTATTATTATTATTATTATAATATGATGTATAATATATATAATGTATCATACACATATATATAATGTGTGTGTGTGTGTGTGTCATATATTTACATATATATCACATAAATTAATGTATATTATATAATAACATATATATTTAACATATATCATATGTATTATAATGATAATAATAATATATACATATCATATAACTCACCCAATATAAAAGTGCTCATTGGGCCAATCTAACCCAAACCCAACCTAACCCTAACTATATATGCCCTCATATCTCAACCCTCTCAGCTCCCTTCCGTCTCTCATTCCTTGCTCAACCCTCTCTTCTCGGTCTCTCATCTCCCTCTCATTTCTTCTTTACAAGCCTCCCTCCATAGCTGTCATCGCCTCCTTGCCTCTAGAGCTATCGTTGCCCCCTTAGCCTTCTCCACAGCCATCATCACCTGCTTAGCCTCCTCCATAGTCGTCATCGCCTCTTCAACCTTCTCCGTCCGTATTCTCCTCCGTCTGCCATTTTCCTTCGTTTGCGTTCTCTTGCGGTTCACATTTTGTCACCATCCGCATCTCCTCACCGTTTCCTTGGTCGCCCAACATCCTCGATCTCCTTGGCCCTCATTTAACATTTCCACCTCGCTTGCTTGCCATTCAACCCTTTTGCATCACCATTCAGCCTCACTCTACTCACTCTCCTTGTCTCATTTGATAAAGCTATTAAAAGTATAATGGTGAAATCGAGCAAATATGATCAAATTTTAAGAGATGGGTGCAGATCTGATGGAATTTTTGTGATTTTTAATTTTAATTTCATTTTTAATTTTCATAATTTTGGATTTATTTTTTATTTGGGATTGATTTTGTATTTGGGATTGATTTTGAATTTTGGATTAGTTTTGAATTTGTTGTTGATTTTGAATTTTGAACTGGTTTTGAATTTGGGATTTGGCTTTGAATTTTGCATGGGTGCAAATCTGATTTAAGTTTAGTAAATATAATTTTAGTAAATTTAGAAAATAATTTTAGTAAATTAAATTTTGTAAACTTAAAATATAAAATATATTTTTAGTAAATACAAAATATAGTAAAATATAAACTATATTACCATGTGTTATTTTTTTTATTCTTTTTAAAGTATTTTTCAATGGCTTGGCTGTTGGAAATCTACAATAACTTGAGCCGTTGGCATTTTTTCAATGATTATAGCCGTTGGAAAACCATTCAACCGTTAGAACAAATTCTACAAGGTTTGGCCATTGCAAAATTTCCAATGGCTTGCATTCCAACGGTCATTTTGTATTCCAACACATGATTTGTCAACTTGCTAGTTTCCGACAGCCTCATGTTAGAAAATTTGATTTTCCAATGCAAGGCCATTGAAAAAAATTATTTTTTTTAGTAGTGATAGGAAATCAATTACTCAAAATGTATGATGTCTAGTAAGATTGGTGAATAGTATCCGTAAAGCTTGATAAAGGGGCACTCTAGTTATAAGCAGAAGATGAGATGAAAAAGAGCTAAAGAGCACGTGTCAGGCTTAGGACATTTTCTAGATAAGCTAAATCTATTTAAATTGAATTGCGTTTTCAATGGCCTGGCTTAGCTCTACATGTCACAACATGCTTCTGAAGCTAATAGGGCTTCTTGGACAAAAGTGATCCTAGCATGAAGAAGGATCTACTTCTAATAGGCATCTTAATAAGAGGGTGAGTTTTGTTACATGGAGTATACTATGGATGAAAAGGTTAACAATTCAATGGCATCATCTAGTTTATTTATTAAGGGATATGATTTACTAGCCTTTTGTTTTGTGACACACAATTATCACTTTGATTCTTTATCTATGGTGAATGGGTTTCGGGTGGTTGACCCTCATCAACCCCCCACCCAGCCATAAAAGTTATAAGCATGAACTGTAGTAGAATAGGCCAAACCGCGATAATTCATAACATTGATGGCCTTTTGTGTTATCATCATTCTGATATTTTGTTTTTTATGGAGACCAAGGCAAGACGTTCGGAAGTCACTAAAAAAGTCCAACCAGGTTACTCTTTTGTTGATGTTGAGGGCAGTCATGGGGGCCTTTAGGTTGGCTAGAAGGACAATATTTTCTGCTTTACTCTATTTCCTGCTCTACTCTAAAAGCTTGGCAGAATCTAATTTTGTTGCGTGTTCAAGATGAATATAGGCATGAGTGGATTTCGGGTTTTGTTTATAGCAATCCGGTAGTGCATCTTTAAGGGACCACTTGGAGCAAAAAAAAGTCTGTGTTACCCTGCTACTCTCTCCCATTCTTCCTAATTGGCAACTTTAATCAAGTGCATAACCCATAAAAAAAAATAGGTCGAAATGCCCGCCTCATGCAAAGGGCAGAATTCTGAATTTCTTTATTTCTGATCTGGCTCTGATTCTACTGCATTGCCATGGCCCAAAGTACACTTGGACAAATGCACAAAAAATGTGAGGATGCAGTATTTGAAGTTCTAGATAAGACCTTTATTCCTATGGATTGGCTTCACCTCTTTTCAGATGTTGTCCTCTATATTTAACTTTCTGATCATGCTTCTTTATTAGTCAAGACGCACCCTAACAAAAAATTCCACCATCAACCGTGGCAGTTTTTAGGTTTCTAGCTTCGATACCCTTAATGTGAAAATATTTTGAAGGAAGCTTAGGCATAAAAGATCGATGGCTCCTTTATGTATCAATTCATCACGAGGTGTAAAAATGCCATGTTTTCTTTACATGCTTGGAACAAAACGAGGATAGGGAACTTATCTCATCATATTGATAGTCTTCATAGGGAAGGGGTCAAAGCTCCAATCTAGGGTTGATGTGCCTTCTATTGCATATTTGATTAGTCAAAAGAGAGATCTTCTTATTCAATTATTTTTAGACTAAGAGAAAATGTGGTCTCAAAAGTTTCAAGTTACTTGTCAAGTGGTAAGGGATACAAATACAAAAAAAATTTCATACAACAATGAAGCAGTGTAGATACCATAATAAAATTCAAGCACTAAAGGTTGATTCTAGTGGTGTTTGGCTCATTACTAGGACCAAATCAATGATCATATTCATGGTCATTTAATTAGCAGTTTTGATGTTCAGGACCAACTGAACTTGGACTTGCAAAAATACATGTGAGGGTTTCTAAAAAAGGTGCTTGTCCATATACCAACAATAGCAGTTATTAATTCTATTTTCAAATGCTAAAATATAGCATGCTCTTTGTCATCTTTGGAATTTCAAAGCCCTAGGGGCAGCCTTCAACCAGTGGTCTTTAAAAAGTACTGGTCCTTTATGGGCCCATCAATCCTCAATGTTGTCCATTCTTATGTCCAAGGATGTTTTTTTCTAAATGAGCTCAACAAGACTTTTATTACCCTAATTTCCATGGTCCAACACCCAAAGTAAGTTAATGATTTTTATCCTATCAATCTCTGTAACACAATATACAAGACTATCTCAGAGCTTTCGGTGAATCGTGTGAAACCCCTTTTAGGGGATCTAATTTCTGATCATCAAAATTTTTTTATTCTTGGATGTTCACTTTAGGATAACATCATCATTGCACAAGAATTCCTTCATGCAATCAAGTCCACCAGTAAAACAAGTAGCCGTAGTGGGTACAAGGCTGCTTTAAAACTTGACATGCACAAGGCTTCTGATAAACTCCAATAGAGCTTTATCCAAGTTGTCTTGGAAGAACTATAGCTCCCAAAGCCTTGGTTAGCCATATCATGCAATGCATTAGCACAGTATCTTATTTCGTCCTTGTCAATGGTAGACCAAAAGAATGGTTTTACCCTAAACGAGGTATCTTCCAGGGGTGATCTTTTATAACCATACCTATTTATCCTTTACAGTGATGCATTTTCTTGTTTTGTCTTGCACCAACAATCGGTTAGACTTTTGCCTAAGATCAAGGCGTGCATTAGTGTACCTAGTATTAACCACCTTTTCTTTGTGGATGATTGCTTTATCTTCTTCAGACCTGATGTTCAAACCATACACATTTTGAAGGAATCCCTCAATTTATACCAAATAACAACATGATAAGAAATCAACTTTCAAAAATCCAAGTGGTGTTTCTATAAGAACATACCACAAAGCTTTATCTAAATGTTCAAAAATATTCTCCTTTCTACAGTAAATAAGGCTATCACCAAATATTTAGGAGTTCCCTTTGACTATAATCTATCCAGAACTACATCATTTGATTTTTTTTACTAGAAAGGCTTAATCTTGTCTATTGACTTGGAAGTTAAGGCTTTTAAATAGTGTGAGTCATCTCATTCTAATTTAGGCTTCCTTGTCTTCCCTCCCGGTGTTTTTCATGTCCATGTTCAAAGTCCTAGTGACAATGAATGATGATCTAACAAAAATGATAATTCAATTTTGACGAAAAGGTGTAGAACAGAAGTATGGTCTTCATTTTAGAGGCAAATTTTGCTTGATCCTCCTTAAAGAGTGTAGTAGTCTAGGGATTCGTGATCACCGGATCTTTAACCAAGATTTTTTAGCTCGATCCTTCTAGAGACTAATGCATAAAGATCATAATTCTTTAGTCATTAAAGTCCTGCAAGCTAAATATGGTAAATGAGGCTTTTTATAGAAGGCTAAGTTAGGAAATAACCCAACCCATGCCTAGAGCAGTTTAATATATAAGCGTCAACTCTTGGAACCTCATCTTTGTTGGACAGTAGGAGATGGGACATGTGTTGACATTCTGAATGACTACTAGGTTATTGGGATCTTTCCTAAAAAAATATGAGAAAGCTTGCTTACACTAGTTGGAGTGCTTAGTCCCCAAAAGATGGTAGACCTACTTTACCTAGAGATAAAAATTTGGGATTTGGGTGTTTTGAGTACTCACTTGTTAGCTAATATTAAGTAAGTGATCATCAATGACACAAGATGTAATGTTCTTCTCCGTGATTGGCCAATTTGGGAAGGTTTTTAGAATGACTTCATTTTCACTAAGAATGGTTACACTTTTTCCTGTTTGAGTCAAATTCCCCAATCATTTCTTTCTTCTTTAGACTAACAAGTTCATAGTTGTCTTAGGAAATTATAGGCAATGAACATCCCATTGAAGTTCAAAACCTTCATTTAGGAATGTTGCAATGATGCCCTTCCTACGAAACCGAAGCTCTTCAAACACAGCATTGTCCCTTTGCCCCTTTGTCCTAGGTGCAATGTGGTTGATGAGGACCTTGCCCATATGTTCCTCCATTGTCTAGATTTCACTGGGGTTTGGGATAGTACTTATATTATCCTACATCCAAGAAGTGGTGATTCTTTTAGGACTTGGTTTATTGATGTTGTAAAACCTATCCTTAGTGCATCAATGGATTTTCTCGACATGATTATTTCTACCTTATGAAGCATCTAGCTAAGAAGAAACTCTTAGGTGTACAAAGGATTTACAGAGTCAGTAAATTAGACCATTATGAATAGAGATTGCCTTCGAAGTGAGCTCCGGGTGGGCAGAGATCTCAAAGCTTTTTTGTTGTGCATAAATCAACCTGCACCCCTACCTTGCTTTAAGACTTGGGGCTTGGGCTCATGCTTAGTGAGCCCTATGATTTTCTGGGTGGATAGTGTGTGGAAAAATTCTTCCATGAAGAGTGTTGCAGTGTGGGTTTGCTGTTTTCCTAACAGGTTGTCTAAAACTCACCACTTACTATTGGATCAATGTCCTACTTTGGATGTGAAACTAACTTCTATCCTTAAGGCCATTAGGTGTGTTGTGGCTAATGACATTTGTAATTGTACAATTCTCACAAATTGTCTATAAGGACTCTTGTAAACTATGGACTACCATTCAGCACATCTTGAGGCAAAGGAAAAAGATATGGCATATTAGTCGCTTAACTCACAAGTTCCATCACCTCTCAATTATAAAAGTTCACTATTCTGCCATTAAAGAAGTGCACTGCTTGGTGTTTCATCACCTAAACTTTATTCCTTCTTCTTAGTCTTTTTTTTTTATTTTCCTTTCTGCTTACCAAACAAATAAGCATTTTGAATCACAAGTGACATAGGTTGCCCGTTTTCCCACCTTGGTGCAAGGCACGCCATCCTCCTTCTCTATTTTTGTTTATAATGTAATTAATACTTTATGTATCTTTATTTGTAATTGATTTTGAGTACTAAAAAATATTTTGAAAAGAATTTTGGCAAATATACTAACACTTTCATGAAAACTTGTGCAAAGTCATACAGTAGAAATTGATTAGATATAGGGAAAATAATATGCTTCATTTACTTTTTCAACTGCTTATTAAACTGTCACTTATTGAAATGTTTTAGTAGAAAAATGTTAATTCATCTAGCATTACTTATTTGAAAAAAGAAAATGGGAAAACTTTATGGTAACCGCAATTTAATTTTTCTTTGCATCCTCAACCATAACGTTAAGAACCTACAAAAAAAAATATTAAACACATTCAGAAGCAACAATTCACCCCTAAGCAAAGACATTGAGAAGTGATGGGCATCTCAACAGTTTCTCACAAGTCCATTTTTTTTCTTCTTTTTTTCTTTTTTAGCCATAGAAACTTCTTTCATTCATCTAGAAAAAACTCAAAAACATAATTCATCTCATGCATACCCAAGGCTATACACATCACATAGCCAATAGCATTAGGGTACAACTTGGAAGGGAAGGAGGATAAACCCTAAGCTGGATATAAACTTGTTAACATATGTTGCTATAATAATTATATAACATAAGACCACAGCACCACTAGTGACCTTTTATGTGTACATACATTGGCATATGATCTGGAGATTGATAAGATCAATGTGGAGCATAAGACCTTGGACCCTAGAACATGCGTAAAAGTCTCTTGTTGCTTGTTAGCCCTCAAGGTTATGAAGCATCCATGGTGGGAAGAGTGTGTTAGGTCGATTTTCTGCTGTTAGAATGTTCTTGCCTTGCTCCCCTCCTCCCATGCTGAACCTTGCTTCATAGTTCACTCTGCATCATAGTAAATTGAACTAGGATTATTCGGTTATTTGGTGCTTTAACCTTTAAAGACCATATGAAGTTTTAGGTTAACTGAAGTGATGACTTTTAATATGTTGATAAAGTAGAATGGACCAACCTAATGGTTGGAACTTGTTGCAGCGGCTGAGCCAAGGAGGCTGAAGCTACTGGATGATCTTGAACTTCATTTTGCACTACGGCTGTTTTTTCCCATTCCTTTATCTTCTTTGCTAGCATGGTGTTCTGCTCTTGCAATGCCTTACCCTGCAAGGAATCCCGAATGGTAATGTTGATGTGTAGTGGAGTCTTGATCATGAAACTTTTGGGTTTCTTCAATTCAAAGTAGTACATTTTCTTTTCCTTTTTCAAGAATGCAATGTAAAACTAATATAAACTAATAATCTGTAAAGTTTTGTATTGGAATTGTAAGTAGCTGCAAAAATCAAGTAGGGCTAACCTTTTTCTGAAGATCTGAAATCGATTCAAACATAAGTTGGTTCTGCAAATTTAACATTCAAAATTAGCAAAAGGAGGCATGGAGGGCAATAAGTCATAAAATGAACATTTGTAGACCTTTCTTGTCCTAATATGCTTAAGGGCAACATCCAGCTGGTGCTCCAGATTTTGAAGTTCTTTCATGCTTAGACCTTCAATTTCTTCCCCTTTAAAATGCCTACTTTCAGATCAACACATCCAGAATTAACCACAGACATCCGACAAAATTAAAGCAAAACCAAGCACACATGAACACGCACATATCTGTGCGTGTGTGTGTGTGTGTGTTAGCAAAGACATGGGACCAAAGACACGACCAACACATACATACTTTTCATTGCGTTCTAAGAACTCCATTCTTGCCTTGAGCTTTGCATGCTCCACTGTCCAATTTCCCTAGGAAATATATTTACAACAATTAGGGAAGGGAGAGGGAAGGGAAGAAGGATTTAAAGTTGCATAAATTTTGTGAATGTTGCTGAGATATTATTAAGGGTTTGTTTCGATTCAATTAATAAAGAAGGGGGAGGGAAGAGAATAGAGGGATGAGTATTTCCCCCAATTCAAAAAGGTGAAAGTAAAAAAGTATAAAGGAAGAAAGTGGGGATAATAAATCTACCTCCCCATCTATTTCCTCCTATTCAAATAAGAAAATTATATAATTTTTCTACCCTCCCCTCCCCTTCTCTCAATCCAAATAGATCCTAAGTGTGAGCATAGAAAACTCTTCTTACTTTTTATATTTGTTATATCTGAACGACTTCATTTGAAAAATTAAATCTTTTTTATGAATTTTCAAGTAAATCTAATCTTTTATTCTCCAATGACTGAGTGCCATGTATGCAGATAGGACCAGTTTCCTCAAACCAAGTTTGGAGGAAAATAATGTCTTCTATGTATATACTGTTTGAGATTCTTCAATGGGATTTGAACCAAGCCGCTTCTCCGCATATGTGTATCTCTCATAGCGGTCCAAAATCCTCTCCATGCTGCACAGAAACAAAAAGGTACACGCAGTAAATATTCATTCCTTTTTGCAGATTAAAAAGAACTTGGAGGAAATGTACCAAAAGAAAAGCCCAAAATTTGCTTTGGTCCATAGGAATTTGTAGAAGAACTGTGTGTTTTTCAACAATAACTTGCGCTACAAGTAACAATATTCTTTGTCAGAGGGATATGGCAGTTGTTTAAAGTCCAACCAATAACACCCTCATCTTTAGAATAGTGCTAAACATGCTCACAACTTTCTATTAAATCTTACTAAATTTTGTGTGACGCAGTTTGATTGCCAGTTAAAAGAGAGGGATTTTTATTATATTTTCTGCATACAGTTAGTTCCTGCCACTCAAGATTTTGTGTAACTTTTCATTAAAAATATTAATACACTTTTAAAATTCTTTCATAAATATACACTTGTGCAGTTGTTATTCAATATTTACCATGCTGAAATAGATCTAGTTTCACCATTACATAAATAATTTACTAAGTATTATTAAACTGATTAGTTCTTTCGGGCAAATTAAACTGATTAGTTAGGCAAAATGATTAATTAGTTACGATGCAATTGACCTTTTTATAAAAATTATCTGTAACTTATTATTTATTTATTGCAGAAGTTATTACCTAATTAATAAAATAATTACACATTAAAATTTTTTAATGTCGAATCATGAATTTAAATTTTCTGTATCATTATTAATTCTCTGTTTTTCTACCCACACTTTATAATAAGATCCTGATGCTGAAGTTTAAGGAAATTAACAAAATAGTATGCTTTGACATAGAAAAATGTACAAATAATATCAGACCAAAATCCATGTCGCACATCATCAGTAGTTTCACATATGATTAATTAACAGAATATTCAACAATCATAACTACACAATTTTATGTACATGCTATGTATACGGCGGCAGTCTGCTCTTTGGGGGCCCAATCCTAACAAATCAAAGTCTGGGGACAAATAGTATAAAGACCAGTATTTAGGGAGTATTTAGTTACTTTAATACAATGAATATGGGGGTTCATTTGTTAGCCAGAAAAGTTTGTGGTCAAGAGGTAAAACAAGATACTTTTAGGGACATATTTTGCAACTCTATCATTTTTCTGTTGTGGACATTTTTCTAGACTAAGCTACTCCTGTTCACTTGTGGCTCAATTTGTTTTTACTGCAAATATACAATAATTTTAACATGTAATTAGCACATATACCAACATTCTATATCATTCATGAACTGTTTCATGAATAGTAATTTAACTGTAGATGAACAGTGAAAACACTAATGCCTTTTAGAATAGTAGTAACAATTCCATCAAAATAGTGTTGTTTGCATGTTCCTGAGCCACCCAATACCTCTTCTACCATGAAAGCCGAAAAATGATGCTACTGTTAACTTAAGTTGGCAATTAATTAGTGTTAAGTTTAATATATAGTATATCTTAGACTGAAAAACTTTAGAGGATGATCTGGTACTAAACAAAAACTTTATGTGGTTAATGTGCACCAAAGAGAAGAAGAATTGCTTAAGCCCCTAATATTTATTGTTTTGGTCAATTAGAGCACAAACTTTCCGTTTATTTTTATTTTTATTTATTTTGCATATCCTCATATACCCTTCGAACGTATTAGAATCATGAGAAAGAATTGATGAAGATTTTCTTATGTATCGTTGGGTAAAAGAAAGGGTTCCTTTAGAAGGGTATAACACAGTGTGCATTTCTCTGATTGGAAAAAGAGAGAAAAAAAATTGAAACCAATTAGTAACACAAAAGTCTACAACATTCGCCACAGATACCAGTTTAATTCAAAATTTAAAATGAGAGTGAGAGATCTAAGTAGGGTTTGTGGGAAACCAAATAAGTTTGAGCTAATCTTATCTTACATTTTCATTTTTTATCTGATAAATCTTGTGCCTTTAATATAGAGTTGCTCAGTTCACCTAGGCGAGGTTTAGCTAGCGTTAGTGTCATCAATAGTGTCATCTATCTAAGGGCAACTATAGGACGCTAGTGCCTTAGCTCACAGACAGAAACAAATAATTTCAAGGATTTGGTATAAAAGGGTTAATAAGGCCAAGTACTACACGGTGACTATACATGAACTATAGGAAATTGAATTAAATTACAATTAAAAAAAAATATCAACAATTCAAGCATAGAAATATAAAGGGATTGTACTGGACAGTTTTTGTCCCTAGATATGGTTGTGATAAGTTTCTAGCTATGTTATTTAGTCTCACCAATGCTCCAATAGTATTATGGATCTCATGAATAAGTGTGAAATTTATCTTAATTAATACTTCGTATATCCCCTAAAGGATGAAATGTTTCTTTAAACATGGAAATTAAAATATATGTAATTTATGATGTTTTTTAGTTTTACCCCTAAAACTAAAATTAAATTTTTTTTTTTGGTTTTATATAATGAGAGTTTAAATGATGATTTAAAAAAAATCATTTTTGAGATTTGTGTAATAAGTTTAAATGATGATTAAAAAAGATTCATTTTTTAGTTTGTTTAGTGAGAATTTAAATAAAGATTAAAAAAAATTATCAAGTTTTGTTCAATGGGAGATCAAATGAGGACGGTAAAATAAATGAGATATCAAAAACTTTCAATTCAACTTTTTTTGGGACAATCTAAAAAAACACATTTTCCTCATTGATGGGATACCAATCTAATTAGAAAGTGACTATAAGAGTAAGGCTCAGAGCATTTTGAATATTATATGTCAAAGATTAACAACAATTGAGGGGGAAACACGTGTTCCATCTACTACTATAAATATCTATTGGATTACTTTTAAGGGAAACTCCCAAACCCACAATTTATCTCATTTATTTTTTAAAGCCTACACTTTACCTCATATTTTTTTTACATTGTCTGATAATAACTTTTAAAATTATAATTTAAACTATACAATACTCATATTCTAGTAATTTCAACTTCTCTAATATTTTTTTTATAGTTAATAGATATTGTAAATTATTAGTTTTTATTTTTTGTAAATATATTTTTCTTCTTGTAAATGTATATCAGTATTTTTTAAAGGTCACTTAGCTATGAAAAAAATATCAAAAATCTTAAAATTATTGAAACATAAATATTAGTCAATTTAAATTAAAATTTCAGAAATTATTGTCAGATATTGTAAAGAAAAGATAGGATAAAATGTAGATTTTTAAAAATAAATAAGTTAAAACCATTGTGAAATTTTTGTATTTTTTCCTTACTTTTAATCATTGTTAGCTTGCAAAAGCCAAAAGCTAGTTCGCTAATTCCTGTTCATGGGTCATTTATGGCATGCGGGTTTCTTAATAATTACCATTGCTTATCTTCAATCGGCTAAAGCTCTGACCATTCTCCACTCTCCTTGAAGTAAATGGAAATTTATTATACTATCTTCATCTCATTTTTTTGCAATATCTAATATTTAGTAATTAATTTATAATTTTTTAATTTTACTATTTTTAATATATAAATGAGAAATTTTTATATATAAATGCTAAATAAAAACCTATAATTTCTAAATATATTTTTAAAAATTTTTAATAAATAGTAATATAAATAAATTCAAGTCAAATAATTTAAAAATGTTAAATATTTTAAAGAATATTAGATAGAAAGAGTGTATCGATGGATTATTTGAATGTAGCTGATGATATATTTGGCAGTTATAAACAATTTATTTAGACTACTGTTGGATATTTTAGAAGTTGAAACCCAAGCTCCACATGGGAAAACATTAATAATTAATTAAAATTTTGCATAGCTTATTAATGATGAATATTAATTTTTAAACTACTAAAACTAAAAATTATTATTAAATAGTTATCTAAATTAACTATAAAGTTGATCGATAATCACATTTAGATAATTATTCCCTCCATCTTATGTTTTTTGAAATATATGGGATAAGTGTTGGCATTAATGAAGAGAAAAAAATATATGTGTTATTTTCATTGTTATCCTTCAATTTTTTACACATAAATCAAAAAATTAAAAAATACTACTAAAATAATAGTTTGAGGAGTAATATGGTAAAGTAGTCTACTAGATATAAAAATGTAACTAAAATTCGGGACAATTCAAAATAGTAATTTTTACTAAAAAAAAATGCAGAATAAACATAGTAATACTACGGTTATGTATAGTGACAAAAAAAAATTGAGCTGCCATACTTTAGCTATTTCATTTCACAAACACTGACTATTTTACTATCCATAGCAATTAATTTATAATTTTATTTCTTTTAAAATTTATTATAAAAATATAAATATTTTATATGAAAGTGAAACTTTAAAAACTATAGTTTCTGAATATCATTTTTAATAATTTTTTTCAATTCATATTAATATGAATATGTTAAAGTCAAACTTCAGTAAAAACAAGTAAAATGGTCAATTAATACAAAACCAGAGGAAGTAAAAAATTTGAACCTCTCATATAACATGATATTCATGTAGAAGTTATCGCAAAAAATCTCATTACAAAACAAATTACATGAGTCTAGAAGGTTTAATAATTAGAAATAAATGAATTAAGATAATCTACGTTGATCTTTTTGTGAATTGATTGATGGACTATTCTAATGTTACTCAAATTATGCATATCAAAAGAAAAATAATTATCTGAATTATAAGAAACCTGAACTTCATTTTTTACAATTAGTGTATCATATTCAAATTTTTCAATAGATATTATTCTTCATTATCTTCAAGTTTTTGTTCTGCCTGATTAATTTCTGAAAAAAGGGATTAATTATAATTATTCTTACATTTTATTTTTTTTGTCCACATTATATAACAATTGAAAGTTAGCACTTTAAAAGTTAATCAAAATTTTTACATTCTTAAAATTACTTTTATATTTTTTTTATTTCTTCATATGGAAAAAGAAAAGAATTTGCAAAAATAAATTAATTTTCAAAACAAAAAAGTTCGTAATTTTAGTGCTTTTTAGGCAGATAGAATATTTTCTTTGAAATGATAGAGAATGTTGGGAAGATAAAAAAAATTCAAAATAGATCAAAGCATTTCCAAGTAAAAGCCATTAAGGAAAATATTTTTAAAAAGTAGCAAAATTTTTTTATTTTACAAATTAAAACAAAATTTATTAAAAAAAATTCTTTTTGAAAATGTGTTTGAAATGTACTTTTTGGAGCTTTCAAATAATGTAGCATATTTGTAAACAAGAATATGATACAAAAATAATAATTTTTCTTTTTACGCCTCAAATGACCTCCCTAGGGTTAAAGGTTAGAGTAGTGTTTCATACAATGTTGTTAAGATCCCGATCCAAATTTTAAGATTCCACTATCCCATGATCAAATTTCATGAAATCTTATAGAAAGTAATAGGATTGATGATAAAGTAAGATTGAATAAGATTTCGATTAAGATCATAAGATAGATAGAACCTTTTAATTTTATCAATCTTACTTGGTGTTGATTTTTTATAGTTATATTTGTATTTTAGCTCATATTAGAAAATTTTATTGATTGGGCCTAAAAAGAAAAGGAGATGTTTTTCTCTCCCATTCAAGAGACAAAAATTAAAACTTCAAACGTATTTCCATAAGTTTGCATTTATTGTATTAGTTATGTTTGTTTATGAATTTCTTTCAGACTTAATTATGTTTGTTATTGTGCTAGTTATGTTGGCATATACTCTACTAGGGCTCACGCTCTATTTTTGTTATAACACTAATTGTGTTTATCATTGTTATACCACTTGAACTTTACTTAAGTTTCCGACATAATTGATCTTATATATGAATTATGTTTTTTATTAGGAGGAATTGTGATCTTTTGGTAGAATCTTATGATCTATAATCTGATCCTGCAATCTCAATCTTGTAGGATAAAAAAGAATCCAAGGTAAAATTTCAATCTTAACAACTTGGTTTCATGTATTAAAAAATTTATATTAAAACTTAACTAAATCCTAAATGACAAACGTAACTTAAAAAGGCAAGTGGGTTCTATTAATTTTTTATCTAAATTTTTTATATATCTGTAATCTCTATTGATTTTGCTTAATCCTACCTTTAGATTTTAAGTCAATTCATTTTAACTTAATTCAAATTAATCTAAAATGACTTATTTTTATTTTTATATCTTTTTTATCCGAAACTAATTTTATTTAAAAACCAATATTATGTAGGTGTAATAATCTATTGAAACTATAATTTCTATAATCTTACTAATTTTTTATGAAATTTTCTACTTTTAGGTATTAAAAAGAAAAATTCATAAAAATTTAAGAACATCATGAAAGTTTACTTTTAAATGAATCATTACAACTACATAATATTGGCTTTTAAATGATATTGGTTTCAGATAAAAAAAATATAAAAGTAAAAATAAATTATTTTAGATTAAGTTAATTTAAGTTAAAATAAATTAACTTTTGGAGAAAGAAACAATTAATCCATTTTTGCTCCTATAGTTTTTGGTTTAAATGTCCTTCTTCATCTTAAAACATTTATAATAACGCGGTCTCATTCTGGAACTGAATCCTTAAATGCTCAAACGAATTCCAAGAACAAATACTGTTCAAGTCCTACCTAGTCTTTGCAGAAGATCTTATTAAACCATGCCATCTCAACAGTGTTGACAAAAGTCTACCCTCCCATTATTTTTTATTCTCTTTATCTTTCACAGGCACTAATCAATTCACTAAATACTACAAATAAGTGGCTTTATACTTTTAAAATTTTTTATAAAGTTCTTATTCATTTCAAATCATGCATTCTATGTGTAAATTGGTACTTCATCTATCTCCTCATTCTAGTCCCTTTAAATTTTTCGAATTTTAAGTTTAACTTGGTAAATCTTTTCGTAGACAATAGATAAATATATAAATTAGTGTGCAAGTATTAAATAAAATCTTGTAGTTGCAAAATAGGAGGACTATTTTTTTATGTTTTAATGATTAATTGGTATAAGAAATATTAAGTCAAACTCAAATCCAAACACTGAAATCGGTGGTTAAACTCAAATTGAAAAAATGGAAATGTATATATCTATGTTATGAGATAGTGGAAATATATTTTTTAACAAAAAAAAACTCGTGATAATTCAAAATGGAAAACGTAAGGCAATGTCTTATAGTGTGAGAAATGTTCTCATTCCTTTTTTTAAAGATTTAAGTGCATAGTTTGGTTTAATTGAGTGGAAAACTATGTTTTCTAAACTTTACAAAATTTGTGTGTTAAAATGAAAAAAAAATTAAAATAAGATTCTTTATTTTATAACAGTATGTGTTTTCAAAAGTTTAAAGAACAATATTTTTCACATCTCTAAATGAAACTATACACTTAAAATTTTAAAACTAAATTTAAAATGGAAAAATTAAAAAAAATCTTATCCAAATTAACTTCACCTCACTTTTAAAGAATAACCACTATAAAATTGAAACTAGTTGTACTGACTTCATAGAAAATAATTATTTTAAAGAGATACTAGCGCCCATCTAAGGATAGAATAATAGACGAGTGCTCTAGTACAGTTGAGTACTAGTAATGATTTTTAATATTTAAAAAAAAAAAAAAGTAAAGAAGCAAGGCTCTAGTGTAACGACAAATTTTTTCTGATTTCGTACATAGGTAGGGTAGCGATTTATACCTTGGACCTCCATAATAATTAGATACTACATCCATCCCAAATTATTTAAATTATTTCAGTTTTTTAATTTAAATTTGATATAAACTTATTTATATTAATATGTTTTTAAAAAAGTTTAAAAAATTATATTTAAAAACTATAAATCTTCTAGTTTTTAAATATATATTTTTTAAAAAATTTTAATAGATATTGATATAAATAAATTTAAGTCAAAATACTAAAATAGTATAAAAAAATATGCGATGAAAGGGTAGTTTTAATGGTCAGAAATGAGTCTGATTATAAAATAATAATAAGAATTAATAAAATAAAAATCGCATGCCCAAAGAAGTGAAGATAATAGTACTACTTTTGAGCTACGCATGTTAGAATGCAAACAAAAGCCCATTGTTGATGGATCAAAGTCCAACGACTGCTACAATTTGCAATTGGTTAAACTTCTCTTAATCTATATTTATTAGAGTTTAACCCTCCTTAATTTCTTAATCTCCTCCCATTGGCTAAACCAAGTACAACTAGTTAGCTGTACTATTTTCCCACTAAAAAGAAAAATAAAATTATGTAAACACAATACTTATTTTTATTTCGTACACTTTCTGATAATAATCACAAGAACAAATTCATCGATCTATTGTAAAAATGAAGAAGAAGGAAAAAAAAAAAAAAAAAGGAAGTGGAGACGAATACATACCAAGAATCAGAAGAGTACTCGAAGAGCTTCCCTTTGGTGGAGAAGACGATGAGAGCCACCTCAGCATCGCAGAGCACAGAGATCTCGTGCGCCTTCTTCAGCAAACCAGACCTCCTCTTGGAGAACGTCACTTGTCTGTTGATCTTGTTCTCTATCCTCCGCAGCTGAACCCTACCTCTCCCCATCTCTCTCTACCCCTTCCTCTAGAATCTAGATCCCCTCTCTCTCTCTCTCTCTCTCTCTCTCTCTCTCTATACCTAATTATCTATGTGTGAATATATATACAGAGAGAGAAATTAAAGAGAAGGTGCAGGTTCTTTTTCTGGGTGCTGCTCTTCTGTCTTTAAATTTTGCCTCTTCGTTTGCTCTTGGTTTTCCTTCTCCCTGTTAAAAGCTTTTATAAATAAAGGAAGACTGCTTCGGAGACTATTATAACATATTTCATTTTAGATAATCCCAAACTTTTACATTATTTTTATATTCAGTAAACTACTCTACCGTACTAAATATAAATGTAAAAGTAATACAAAAATTTTCTCTACTTTCTTAATTTCTATACAAAATCAAACGGTTTAATAGGTCGAAAAGTTTTATATATCTATAAGTTTATTGGTTGTGGTGTGGACGAATCAGAATGGAAGGAAATGAGTCCGGTTTTGATGTGGCTGATGGGTGGTTTCGTGAAACCGGCGTGGTTTCGTCAAATGCGTTGTCGTGTTTTCATTCGTTCCACTACACTGTTTTTGTCTTCTTCTTTGTCTCATCTCTGTACAAGCACGTCACACCTCGCTTTTCTTTTGGTGTTTTTTATATATTTTGTTTGTTCCGTCTTTTCCGGTCTGAAAAGGTTATCCACAAATTTTCCAAATATAGCACTTTTTCTTAAAAAAAATCTTCAGATTCAAATCATTTAATTTAAATTCACTTAATTTAAAATATTTTATTTTTATTTTTATATTTTTTTTACAGAAAATTAATTTTATTTAAAAATTAATATTATGTAGATATATTAATCCATTTAAAATAATTTTATAATGTTATCAATTTTTTATAAACTTTTCATTTTTAATGCTTAAAAAGAAAAATTTATAAAATTTAATAATATCATAAAAATTTTAAAATTAATGAATTATTACACTTAAGTAATATTGATTTTCAAATGAAATTGATTCCAAATAAAAAAATTTAAAAATAAAAATAAAATATTTTAAATTAAATTAATTTAAATTAAAATAAATTGACTACAAATTTATTTATGCATATAGCATAATAATTATTCTTTTTTAGGTTACAACTCCCTTCCTGTAATTCTACTCGTACTCTCAAATGCTGCTCTCGTCTTCAGTTTTTTTAATATATTTACTTATTTAAATTTTGAAAAGTAATATTTTCATTCACTCCACGCTCACTTAGTGTTCGACACCAAAATTTAACCCCTATGCTTTTACATATTTTTTATTTGACTCTGTGGAAAAGTGGGTTCTTAGTCATACCTCAAACTATATATACCATTTTTGTGTTCGATTGGCTGCCAGGTGGTCAAATTAAACAAAACTCTATAGGTCAATCCCTGCATCCTAACTATTCCAATATTATTGCTGTTTATGGGTGTCTAATTTCAGCTTGAAGTGGAAATAAAGTTTCACAGTATGGGATCTAATTGGTAATATATTTTACCGAATTGCATACCAAAGTTAAGATCGTAAATGAATAGAATATTCGTGAATCATTATTAAATTGTTAAGTGAGAATTTATTTATGTTCATTTATTTAATTAAAAGAATGAATATATATGAACAAAAATTTATGTTTGTTTAAATTAAACAAATGAATACAAATAGAATGTAATTCATTCTTTTTTATCCAAAAACAGTTATTGGTTAATATTTGTTTATAATTTTTAATTTAGTTCTCCATTTGTTTGTTTGTTTGTTTGTTTGTTTAGTCACTTAATCACTTTTATAAGTTTATTTATTCTTATGATTTGCTTTTGTTTTGTTCTTTTGTTTGTTTGTTTGTATTCATTTATTTCACTCATGAATGCATTTATTCAATTTGTTCATGAACATGTTCATTTAGTCGTGTTCACGAACACGGTCTTTTGTTTAGTTCATTTGATTTATGATAGTATCATTATTAACAAACGAATATGAATAGACATGAATATGTATATTTATAAACAAACGTAAGGGAACAAAAAAATATATATATTCATTTATTGTTTGCGTTCATTAGTTAAACAAACAAAAATGAACAGGATCTATATATAGGTGTATTCATTCAATTCATTTACAGTCTTAACCAAAGTTCATTTCAGTATTCTTAAAGCTCGTTCTGAACCATGTTATTTATCAATTAATTGAAATCATAGAGCACAAATTATGGTTGGAAACATGTATTCACACGTTTAATTTTTTTTAGCTTTGTGGGTTGATATATAACTTTTTTAAGAAAGGTGAGCTCATTCACGACTCTGATTTTATGTTTGAGCACCGATATTCGATATATAAAATCATATAATTGATTATCACATTTCTTCAATGTCGCAAATATATATATATATATGTTTGAGTTATAGCTAGCTAGTCTCTTTTTTTTGTACACAAACGATTAAAAGAAGAAAAACAGAAAAAAGGGATTAGAGAAAAATTAATGGCGCACAAAAGCCACCCCAAGAGCATCAACCATCAAGTGCGATCCAACTCCAAGGGCGGATTTTGGAGAACTCTAACACCAACTTCCATCGCAAGCCCCAAAGAAGCTAAAAAATCTGAACAACGGTTCCTTTGTAGGAGCACATGACCAATATGATCCACCTACAATGCAAACTTCAAAGCGCAACATTCTTCGACAATGGCCCCAAGCGATGAGATGAAGAATCAACACTCAGCAGACCCACTAAAAAAAAATTATCAGTTTCAACCAAGCAAGCTTATACTCTCAAATGTTGAGAAAAGAGGAGTCCCTCTCTGAGCCCCATTAATTCTACTTGTAAAATGCTATAACTACCTAGATGGGCTACAAAACTGGCACACCAACTACCATTGCTATCATGAAATAAACCACCAGTAGCAACAACACCACTTCAAGAGATCGCTCCATTTGTATTGAGCTTTAGACGCCCACTTAAGGGAGGGAACTATCGTACTAGATGATCTGGCTTAAGCATCAACCCTAAGCTCGTCTCTTCAAACAACTAAAGCTCTGGCCTGGTTGAGATTTGAAGTAATTATCAAAAGGTCTAAGATTTGCTTTCTTTTTTGTCCCTGTATCATAAAAAAAAAAAAAAAAAAGAACTAATCTCTTCCAAGATCAAGAATTAAACTATACATTAAAAAATGACATTCTCAACAAGCAGCTTGATGTTAATAATTTTTACTCAAAGTGTGACTTGAAAAGACAAACCATTAGCCGATGTAAGTACATTCATATTATTGACTGTTCAGTAAAATGTGTATCAACCGTGAAAGTATTATATGTTTATCCATAGTGGTCTCTACGAGGTTGAAAGTTAGATTAAAAAAAAATTATTAACTCAAAAAAAGCAATTCATAGATAAGTCCATTCATTCCATTGACTATTCAACCATGAGTAGCTATCCTCATAGTTTTGACCCAATGATTAAAATATTAGAGACATCAAGAAAAGGTTAAGGGTTTAAATTTGGTCTCTCCATCACCTTAAAAAAATGTCACATAAAAATGGGCATTCCACTCCCTTTATTTAGAATATCATTATCTATTCTTTTATATACTAATAAATATGCTTTTGAATAAAAATATACTCCCTCCGTCCCATATTCTTTGCACCATTTGACTTTTTGGGCTAGTTTGACTTGAATTTTTTTATATTATTGATTGTTAGAAAAAAATTAAAAAATATATATTTAGAAACTATAGGTCTTGATTTATCATTCACATATAAAAGTTTTTCATTTATATGTTAAAATGTCTAAAATAAAAAATCATAGATTAATTGATAAAACGTGAATGGTGCAAAGAATATGGGACGGAGGGAGTATATATGAGTAGCTAAGCCCAATAACTCTTTTAGACATAGATTTGAATGGTCTAAGTATAGAGCAATTTCCTAGCCCTAATACTTTTTTTCCTATAAAAGGTGAAAGAAGGAGGTGAATCTAGGCAAGTAAAGACAAAACCCTAGAACAACTCTTTTCAGGTGAAAATGGCTAGGCACAAAACATAAAAACCCTGCACAAATGCTCCGGCCGTTACTTAGCAGATACCCAACCCAGGAGCAACAAACACAGAGCAGTGAAAAATCATAGCTGTTGGCCTACCCAACTGTGTCTTAATTACTGTTTCCACTTCCCTTGTTCTGTCTACATCAAGGCTTTGAATCTTTTCCCGGAATGTTCCCAACAGCTTCGTATTTCCACTTCTCGTGCTGCCTTTTTCTTTTTTCCTTTCCTGTGTCTGCCCTGGCCCTTATCTTTAAAGTGGTAACTTCTGAATCAAGCGTATGAGGGAGCTGTACCTGTTGGGCAATTCATGAAATTTTCACCTGTATTGTTAATATGATTTATGTGTACCTATATATGACAATTAATTGTATGAATTTCTGAGGTGGCTATTTATGTAAGTTGTACGAGTTATGTATGTTAGCATGTGATGTTAAATAGTGATTATTAATTTCGGTCGAATTATTATTATTTTTTTTCTGTTGTACACTTTTTGTAGGTAAGGTTATTATTACTATATATTTAACCTACTGCCTAGGATAAATTTAATGATTTTCCTTGTAAAAATAAAGAACTATTACACTTGAAAAACATTTCTCCCTTTCAGATGATTTAACATACTTACACTCTAAAATTATATGTTAACTCAGAATATTTTCTCTATATGTTTAAGATCATAAACGAATCATTCCAAAACTCTACGCTGGTGGATAGGACTCTATCCTCCCACAATTCAGGTTTCAGTTCAAGACAGCCTTCTCCATTTTCTTGCTCCTAAATCTTTAAAGTTGTAGTAAAATTAATTCTTGCTATAAAAAGAAATCATATAGGAGAGTCAATGCTACGGCTATTTTGATAGCTATATTTAACCAATTACCTAGCTCCCTGAAATAAATAAATATTCAAGATCTTAGTGGTCACTTCATGATATGGCAATTCACATTTATGTAATAATAGATAGGACGCTCGTAATTTCATAAATGTCCGATATGAGTTGTGATAAAAAAAAAAAAAAGGAAAATTATCATGACCCCCCCCCCCTTCCAGCTAGGTTAAACCTACACTTGTGTCACCCTATTTCAAATACATACAGTTACTCCTTAAAAAATTAACATCGATATTCACCGTTAGACTGAAAAATGATAAATACCTGACTTAGCCCTCTTAAGCTTCATTCATAGAAATTTTGACCTAACCTCAAGCAGAGTTCTAGTAATTTTCCCCCAAAAAATGAATGTTGTGATAACAAATATACATCTTGATTGATAAAAAGAGAATTGTTCTAAACCCGAGTTCATAGCCCTCGCCACATAGATGCATCTGCCATCTCCACCACCTTTATCTGCCTTTTTTTATTTTTCAGATTTGGATTTCAATCTAAATCTAACAAGTTTTTTTTTAATTCCTTTTATTGTTTGAATGATTTTATCTGATATTATCTATTAAATTTTATGATAGATATAATATCTTGAAATCCTGGTGCCCAAGAGTAACTTAAACTCTCATAGGATAAATCTTCAATTGGAGGTGGAAAATGATGTATTTAGATTTCTCTTGTGTTCACCAAAATCTCGATCATACTAGGTTTCATAATGCTTAACAACTGATATGGAAGCAATTGCATAGAATAAAGTCAATATTTATTTTTTTTATATTTTATATGTTGTCTTTTTTGTTTTTATAGGCACTTTTTCTTAAGCCTATGATGCCTGATTGGTTCATGAATTATCTAAGTGTTATCAACTTGGTCTAGACTTTGTTTCAATTATTGGTAAGTTCTTCGTTCCAGATTTATTCTGGTTTACATGGAAGGATCGGCTTGATCCGATTCTTTTCCCCTCATTCGATGTCGCAAGAGTAAGTAGTCTTTTTGTTACTAGTTTTATATTCCTATTATCTCTTAGAATTTTTCACTGTCATTTGTTTGTAAGCAGTTTGGTTCACTTTTAATTGAAATGAATTTTTTTTTACCAAAAAGAATAACAAAATAAAATATTTATTTATTTACAATATAGTAAGATTTGTTTGTTGATATTTTGAAATATCATACAAGTGTATAAAGAAGGAATATATTATTATGAAAAGTTAGAGAAAGGTGCATGTTAGATTTTTTGAGACCAAAAAGCAATCGAACCAGTTTCACTGTGGCATGATGTATGAGGTTAAACTTTGGACCTTCTCATATCCACCTAACACCTCAGCCATTACGCAAAAAAGTAGGGAGATAGATATTAAAATTTTAAATATTGTTGTAGATATTTAGTTCTAATGATAAAAAAAATTCAATCCTTGCACACCGAAAAATAATAAAAATATTCAGTTAGGATCAAAGAAAAGAAATCATAAAACGTGCCCATCTTTGCTATGTCAAGGACTACAAAAAAGAATTGTACTCCCTTCGTCCCAAGTTTTTTGTAACATTTACTATTCAAAAATTAATTTATGATTTTGTTATGTTAACATTTTGTCTATAAATGAAAAGCTTTTATATATAAATGATGAATAAAGTTCTATTGTTTTTAAATATATTTTTAAAAAAAATTTCTGGCAAATAATAATATAAATAAATTCATGTCAAACCATTAAAAAATATTTTTTAAAAAATATGAGACAGAAGAGGTAATATATAAGTAATATATAAGTGTATGTTTATGTGGATGGTAGAATATTCAAGTACCAATTTTGTTATTGGCTAAAGCAAGGTTATTAAAAATGCAATTCAGATCGATCTTATGATCGAAATCCAAAAAACCTATTCAAATCATAGTAGGATTGATGTCATAATAGAATCGTGGTGGGATCGCGTTTAAAGTCATAGGATCGTAAAAACATAGGATCCTGCCAATCTTAGTGGTCACTGGAATCGAGCTTCATCATCGTCACCTCGCCCATGCTTGTCTTGCTCCATCGCCGTTAGCCGATCAAAATCACTTTCCTCTATATTTTTTCCCTGCCAAATGACAAATAATTGAGATGGGAGAGTTCATTTGCCCCTTTTCATTTTTCTTCTTATGCTCTCCAAAAATAGATGCAGGGAAAGAACTATAAACTAGAGGAAGAGAGATGGGGGTGAGATGAGGAAGGAAGAGGAAGCTACAAGGAAGAGACAAAAGAGGGAGAAAAAAAGTTGATTTGTGATTGGTTGGTGAGACTGAAAAAGAGACAATAAGAGAGAGAAGGACAGAGAAAGGAACAAAAAAAATAAAGCCAGTCAAGAATTAGTATTTGACTCGTCTGTCACAATAATTTTTTTTAAGAAATAAAAAAATGTTAAAAAAGAGAAATAAAATGTGGTAATATATTTTTTTAGGTAATGATTTTTAAACAAAAGTAACATACAAATTTTAATTAAATTATATCAAATAATTTTTTTTTCATTTTAGAAAATAATTGTATTGTATTGTAAAATTATTATGACACTCAAGCTTTATATGAGTGTCCAATATAATTAATTGCTTTATATGAGTATCCAATATAATTAATTTTTTACATAAATTATATTATTTAGATAAATAAATTTAGATTTTAATAGAATTTTATGATCCACAATTTAATCTTGTGATCCTACTTTTACACAATAAAAAATAATTTAAGGTAGGATCCGACCTCGACAACCTTAAGGTAAAGAATAAAAATATATGAAAAACAAATATTCTCTGAGATCATAGCCCACCCTTATTCTTACGTAAGCGGAGGATATAAAGGCGCGACAAGAAGATGCGATAAGGTGCCCCCAAAAAAAAAAATAGTGGCCAATAGAACAATACACGATTTAAAAGAACTCAGCCGACACAACATCGAACAACATTAACTTTCAAACACCATTAATAAGTCATCCAAAGTTGGTCAACCAAAGCGTAAAAAAGCAGAGCTGGGGATCGCACCAATAAAACATCAAGTTTTAAAATTTAAATAAATAAAAATGTTATAAAAAAAATAAAAACAAGTTCAGTACTAGTTTAGAGTAAGAGTGAAAACATGAGAGCATGAAATTGACATTCAAAGTATAGGGGTGGATTTATGTTTAACAAAGTAGTGATTATCTATAGGCTCCACTTTTGTTTAAAAAATACAAGTAAAAAATGTATAAAATTAAGTATAGGCTTTACTTCAATTTTTTATTGGACCCTAGTATTTCAAATAAAAATTTAGAAAGAAAAAAATAAATACATTAATATCTTTATAGGAAATTGTTGAAACAAAAATTTAACTCACCCCTTAAAAAAAAATTTTGTCGTTCTTCTTTATTATCTTAAAAATCATAGCTTAAATGTAACATTAGCTCTTACACTTTACTTAATTGGTAGAGTTATCCCGTAAATTATGAGTCAAACTTTTGTTATTAAGCTTCATAAATTAAAATAAGCTCAAATTTTCAAACAAACCATATTAATCCATAATAAAAATGTCAATATTATTAAATAAATATGTCATTATTTATTTATTTATTTATTTTATGAAATTATAAACATTCTATGTTTGAATTATTTTATTCTAAAAAAATAAAAATAATATTATTAGCAATTCCCCTGAAAAGTCGGAGGCCACCTTTGATTTGTTTGTAAAAGGGTGAGCAATGGACCAACACACGATTTAAAAGAACTCTGCACCTCACATAACATCAAACAACACTAACATTCAAACACCATTAAAAAGTCATTTCCTCCAAAGTTGGTCAACCAAAGCGTAAAAAAGCAGAGCTGGGGATCGCACCAATAAAACATCAAACTTTAAAATTTGAATAAGTAAAAGTGTTATTAAAAAAAAATAAGAATAAGAGCAGTACTAGTTGAGAGTGAAAGTGGAAGTACGAGAGCATAAAACTCACATTCAAAGTATAGGGGTGGATTTATGTTCAACAAAGTAGTGCGCATAGACTAAAATTTTATTTAAAAAACATAAGTAAAAAGTACTCCATCGGCTTTAAAATTTTTGCTTCATTTGATTTTTTGTTATATTATGACTTAAATTTATTCATATTATTGTTTGTTAAAAAAATTAAAAAAATAAATATTTATAAACTAGATGTCTTGATTTATCATTTATATATAAAGATTTTTCATTTATATATTAAAATGTTAAAAATAAAAAATTATAGATTAATTGTCAAAAATAAATAGAACAAAAGTTTTGGGATGGAGGAAGTATATTAAATTTTTTGGATGGAGGAAGTATATTAAATTAAGTATGGACTCCACTTCAATTTTCTATTGAATCCCACTATTTCAAATATCTTTATAGAAGATTGTTGAAAAAAAAAATTTAAGTCACTCATTAAAAACTTTTTTTTATTGTTCTTTTTTCTTATCTTAAAATCATGGCTTAAATGTAACATTAGCTTTTGGACTTTACTTAATTAGTTGAGTTATCTCATAAATTACCGTGTTACCCTTTAATTATTAAACTTCATAAATCAAAATAAGCTCAAAGTTCCAAACAAATCATGTTAATTTCTAATAGAAGTGTCAGTGTTGTCAAATAAACAAGTCATTTTCTATTTATTTATTTTTATGAAATTATATACCTTCTATGTTTGAATTATTTTATTCTAAAAAAATAGAAATAGTATTATAAGCAATCCACCTTGAGTGGGAGGCCACCCTTTGATTTGTTTAAAAAATTAACTAAATATCTAATGTTTTACCCATAAAAGTAAGAATATTCTTTCTCTTTGAAATTCATTTTCAAAGTTCTAAATAATCTTAAAGACTTATTCAATTTAAATTTAAATGTAAAACATATATATTTAGTGACTATAGAAATAGTTTATTTTGAAAATAAATAAAATTTAATAACTTACTTCAAAATAAAACTAAAAGTTGCTTAAAATAATATTTATTTCTACATATACAAGTAGGAATTAATTCAAAGAAATTTTTGTTTATATGGTTATATTTTTTTAATACTCATAAATTTATAAAAGCATTGTTATAGGAAATATATTCTCTTCAAATAGTTGTATTATAATTTAAAGTTCAACTTTTGATCAATTCAAATTTTAGGACTGATTATAACTTAGATTTATAAATAGACCCCACTTTAAAAATGTACTAGATTCATCACTCTCAAAGTAAAATGATTATATGATCCAACTGTAAACCCTTCCCAATCCCATATAAAAATTTATGACTCATAAATATACGTGGTCATGGAGACTTGTTAGATTGAATTGGTTCACAGGATAGGAAGTATTTTATTATTATTATTATTATTTTTGTATTCAAAAGTATTACAAGTTGAAAAAATTAAATAGTGTATTAGGAAAGCTAGGAAAAAGTGGTTGTTGTATTAAAACTGGAAGACTTTGGCTCCATCTTATCACTACTAAAAAGCTAAAACTGAAGGAGACTGCAATACCGCTGTTCGAACTCAAGTTGTCCCTGTGATATTTTTTATACTTGCTGTGCTGAACAAAAAAAGGTAATTTTGTTCCTTTGCTTATTCATCGTACAAATTTGAAAAATAAGCCGCACAAGGGCTAGTGGGCTGATCTGAATTTCGTGGAGTTGTCCAGGCCAGATGAGATGACACGGGGAGTTCCTTTTAGGAAAAATTTGAGAAACTCCCGAGATTTGACCTAATATGCAAGTACATCCCACTGTTTTGGAACTTCATACTTTGCCCCTTCGTGACGCATGAGGGCAGGGGCTGCTGGGGGTCAATTCTATTGAAAAGAAGTACATTTTGGGAATATTGGAGGAGAAAAGGCTGGAGGAAGCTCTGCTCTTTTTTCACAGATTGACCCTAACTTATATATAGGGGTAAGCATTCGGTTCATTTGATTTGAAATTGATCTGTCCATGATGATCTGATTGACTTTTTATTTTTATAAAGTGTATTTAAATTGTCTGAAGTACATGTCAAAACCAATTTAAACTATCTGAATTATATTTTGGTTAATTCAATTAAATTTATTTGGTTCTATTTTTAAAACCTAAATACATAGTAAATGAAAAAAAAAATAAGATACATATTAAAATTTTTGCCTCTCATACGCAAAATTAAAGGAAGATAAACAACATATTGTAAAAAATTAGGAGGAAATAATTATATATATATAAAGTCAATATAGATAATGGTAAAAATTATTAGGAAATAACTTTATACATGTACGGTCATTATGGATAATGGTAAAATATTTATTATTATTCGGTCTATTCGGTTTATTTGGTTTTAAGTATATAATCCAATAACCGATTCAATAACCGAATATAAAATCCGATTTTAATCCGAACCAATCAAACTAGAAAAGAAACAAAACTACTTTATCTAAATGTCATCGGCCTTTTTGATTTTTTTGTTTTTATCCAAATAATGCTCATCTCTACTTACATATATATGGTTTTTTTCATTCAGCTTTAGGTGGGAAAGAAGTTTGTGTTTTCAGCCCGTTAACAAGTTCTTCAGTTGAGCTTTTCGATTCTGTAAATTTTTTTTCTTGCTGTATGTGTAATAACTAAATTGCTTCTTAAAAAGGAAAAGGAAAGGAAGAAAGAGAAAGGTAAATATGAAACATGGTTGTAATACATAAAAGAAGAACGAAGAATTTACCATTTCAATGATATATAACTAAGAGGTTGGACAAGAAGCATTAGAAAAAGAGTTTGTCTTGTGTGCGCTAGGACACACCGCATTATAAGTGTAGCAACATATTTTTTAGAGTAGCCACCAATTAATTTCGCCTATTAAGATACCTCTTATGGTTTATGAGAAATTATAAAATTATGATTCGATTATATTAAAATAACCTTATTCTAGCATCCAGAAATTGGTACTATGGGGTTCAGTTTTATCTTTTTCTAAATTTTTGCTTCCTTACCTAATTATTAATAAAATAGTTTTAATGAATTTTATGTAGTTGTTTTAAATTTTAATGTAATTTCAACCTGTAAATCTTACTTAGACTAATTGGATATGGAATCTTAAATGTCCTTGAAATCTTGGAACTTTACCAAATCCACCAAAAAACTGAAAGGAATATTTTTGTTTAAATTGTGAATGTTATCAGATCAATCAGATTTGGACAAATAATTCATCTCATAATTTTATCAAATTACCAAGAATTGATCCTTGAAGATTTATTAAATATTTTACAATTACCTTAATTTAGTTTCTTTCTAATTTCTATAAGATGAAGTAACTTAAATTATCTAAACAATTAGTAACTAGCCAAACAAATTGTTTTTATGTATTATCAATTTTAGATGCATTATTGAGAATTAAATAAACATTAAAATCAAACTAGTCCAAAATTAAAAGAAAGAAAAAAAAACATTCTAACATATATTCGTTTCCCAAATTAATAGTTAAATCGATGCATGTCCAAACAAACAAATAAACAGAAAACAAATAGAAAAGCAATAAAAAGGAAAACTTTGCTGTCAGTGACTTTTCTGATTAAAAAAAACGTTACTGACTTGGATGACCGAAATACAAAGTTTAGGATTTAAACAAGAGTTATACCGAAACTGGAGGTGTTGGCGGATCGGGTTCTGATGAAACGGGTCGGGCGCCGGTTGTGGAACCAGGTCCTCTTCGATTCACAAGATGGGTAGCGTACCGGGGGTTGTGGCGGCGTGGCTCTGCTGGGCGGCGACGCAGCAACCACCGGGAGCGGCAAATGAAGGGCGGGAACGATTGGTGGTGCCTACTCGAAGAGGAAGATGCGGCGGCCTGGAGCTCGATCTCTCCTCTCTTTCGACTAGCGCGGACGGCGGCGAGAAGCAACTGGGACTGATGGAACGACGTGGGGTGAGGTGAGAGTGGTGGTCTTGTACCGTCGGTGGTGGCCGGAGGCCGGAGGTGTCTAGCAAGAGCAAGGACGGTACCCAGGGGTGGTGGTAGCTCAAGGGAAGGATTAGGGTTTTGGAGTGAAGTGTTGCCAAAAACTAGGGGCTAAGGTTGCAATTTTAGGTGTGTTTAGTTCTAGAAAATATTAAAAATTTTCTGAAAAATTTTCTAAAAATTGGAAAATGAAAAAAAAATGTGTTTAGTTTACTGATTTTTGTTTTCATTTTTCTAAGAAAACAATTTTCTGTATTATTAAGAATTAGAAAACTTTCTTTTGCTTGTTTTCCATTTTTCAAAAATTAGAAAATATGCTTTTCAATTCATTAAAACTTTCAATCAAGTCTCAACACCTTTCTCTCTCACTTGAACAGAGCTCTAGCAATGACATCTTCAATCCGATTCCTAGTCGTCTGATTCCCGCCTTACCTCTCCTGCCGCCACTGCCGAACAACATCTCTCTCGCTGTCACCACCAACCAACCTACCTATCTCTGCCGCTAAACCAGAATCATGGAACTCCTCTGCTGCCTCAACTCCTCCGTCTCCATGACCTTTTGGTTTAATAGATCCCTAAATCCCTTCTTCTCTTATTCAATTAAAGCAACTAATCTGGCCTTAAGGCATGAATTGATCCATTGGGAGCAACAGTAGTAGAATCGAAGTTGTTTAATAGCAAAATCCGCGATGAGTGTCAAGTACTTCGGAATGACTGAGACGATGGTGTAGATGTAAGGGATAGAAAAGATGAGAGCCTAAGCAACAGAGAGCAAAAAGCTAGGGGTAGGATTCAGATTTTGTCATTTTCACTTTTGAAGCTGATAAACTTGGAAAAATCTTCAATTATAGTTTATAAATTTTCTTTCAACGTTCAATTGAGACACTGAACTTTTTTTAATGCTGTGTGTATATATGTAATCATCTTTAATTGTTTTAAAACAACTAAATATATTTTCTAAAAACCAATTTGAAAAATTGTACATGAAAAAATGAAAATTAGAACTAAAAAATGAAAATGAAAATTGTTTTCCATAACCAAAAGCCACCTTAGGTTTTCTCCAAATTTTCAGCCTTTTCCCCTTCTTTTCCCTCAAATGGTGACGCCTATTTATAGTAAGGGAGTTGTAGGTGAGATTGAAACATAATAGAAAAATTAAATTTCATCCAAACTAATTTATAATCTGGCAATAATATCAATTTAAGTCCAGAAAAACTCTTAGACCAGTGTTCTAGTCCTCAATCTTATGTGAGATTTCAATCTAACATAAAACTTTATGGACTTTTCAAATTAGCCTAGAACTTCATAAACTTGACCAAATTTGTCTCAAACTCTTAGGAGTTGACAGATTTGTCCCAAAATTTTTATTTTTGCCCAAAGAATTTCTAAAAACTTTCAATTCACACCCAAACTCTTTCTTTTTAACTAAACTAACCCCAATAGACTTTTAGAACATCAAATTAGTACCTAAATAAAATCAATTCCTATTTCTACCTTAGATGATTGTTCTAAATTCCTAAAAAATTATAACATGAAAATGAAAATGTAATCTAAATGCATCTAACCCTATCAACTACCTAAACTCTAAAATGACTATAATGACCCCAAATGTCCTAGAAAATGACTAAATTGCCCTTAAAATAAAAAATGCCCCATAAACTAATTTACCTTTGTAGGCAGAGAACTCTCTCTAGCTGTTTCCTTTTAGATGTGATGAGGTAGAGAAATTTTCTCATTTAAAACCTTGGTTTGCCCAAGTTACAAGAAAAAGAATTACCCTCAGTTTAGCTTTTCTTTAAATTTGACGAGAAAAAGAAATCTTTCTCATTTAAAATTTCAATTTGACCCAAGTTAAAAGGAAGAGAATTGTCTTCTCTTTGAAACATTGGTTTAGCATTCCTTTAAATGTGAAGAGATAGAGAAACCTTTATCATTTAAAACCTTAGTTTGACCTAAGTTACGAGGAAAAGAATTACATTCTCTTTGAAATCTTGCCTTAACATTCCTTTAGATGTGATGAAGTAAAAAAATATTTCTTATTTAAAATCTTTATTTGACCCAATTTACGAGAAAGAGAATTACTTTCTCTTTGAAACCTCAATTTAGTTTTGCTTTAAATATCATGTGGTAAAAGAGCTCTTCTTATTTAAAATCTCAATTTTACCCAAATTACAAAGAAGAGAATTATTTTCTGTTTAAAACCTCGGTTTAGCTTTTCTTTAAATATGTTGAAGTAGAGAAGCTTTTCTTATTTAAAATATAGGTTTTACCCAAGTTATGAGGAAAGGAATTACCTTCTCTTTGGAATTTCGGTTTAGCCCTTCCTTAATATGTAAATAGAGAAATTTTTCTTATTTAAAGCCTTAGTTTGACCCAAGTTACAAGGAAGAAAATTACCTTATCTTTGAAACCTTAGTTTAGCCTTCTTTAAGATGTAACGAGGTAGAAAAACTTTTCTCATTTAAAACATTGATTTAACCCAACTTAAGAGGAAGAGAATTACCTTTTCTTTGGAATCTTGGTTTAGCCTTCCTTTAGATGTGATGAGGTAGAAAACTTCTTCTTATTTAAGACTCCAGTTTCCCCCAAGCTATGAGGAAGAGAATTACCTTCTCTTTGAAATCTTGGTTTAGCTTATGTGTTATAAAATTGATAGAAAGATCTCAATTTGTGTGAACTTACCTAAACCGTAAACTTTATTTCTTCAGATAGCATTGAGAAATTGTAGTCTATAACCTTTTGCATATGTTAAGTGGTTGAAACACTCCTACTCTTTCCTTTGGCCAAATGTCTCCTCTTAATGTGCTTTAATTGAATTCCTTCTTAGATGTCTACACCAAGCTTTATTGAAACCTGCTTGTGATAAAAGCATGATGGAAATGATATGATGATACTCATGATGCATGCTCATTGACCATTCAATTTTTTAGAATGATCTCAATGAAAACCATGATGCATAAAGATGAGTGAATCCTATTTTTTGTTCAATATTACCTTTTGTGATTCTTTTCCTTAAGCTATTTGGAACTTTTCCTTGATATCTAAAGGCTTAACCATCAGTGCCTTTTCGTTCCCTTCCTTTCCTTGTGACTACACTCGTGTTTACTTGTTCTTTATGTTATCATACAAAGTATAGCTTTTCCTTGAACTTAAATTTTGATCCAAGAACTTTTCCCCTTGTCGTTTAAGATTTTTTGTTGATAATGTTTTTCTTGTACTTCATAGATATTAGTTTACCACCTGAAAATGGTGTCTATGTTGATGAAAGTATTGCCTCCCTTGATTTATAAAGGTCATGCCTTTCTAAACCTTCATGATGGCACTTGATTGTGAATTTTTCTTGCAAGGACTACACCTTCTCAAATAAAGTCTTAAACTATATCTTCTCTTTTAACTTTCCATACATTAATGAATAATGACTTAGCCTTAAAGAAAAAATCATTATCAATTTACAGAGCTTGATAAAATAACTTACAATCTTTGTATTTGATTAAAATGTTATATTATTCTTCCCCTTTCTAACTCAAAGATATAAAATGTATAAGAAAAAAAGGTAGAAATAGGTTTCAAAATGATAGCCTTTTAAATGAATGAGAGCGATATCAATAGGCAAGTGTTAGGTTGAGGAAAATCAAGTCTGGATGGTATAAAAAAAGGAAAGATACATTTGAATGGTGTAAAAGAAGGGCATTTTAATGCTATTTATGAATAAGTTTGATTGCCTTAGTAAACTTGATCGTGCAAACACCAAATCTACCACATTTTCTAAACAGTCAGACCTCATTTGTTGCTCTGTAGCACATGCAATCCACACATAAACTTTATTTGAAAGTTGTCTTTATCTTCTAAATTGTCATTGCAGGTTTTCAGTTCAAAATCCATAGCTCACCTTTTTTCTTTTATTTTTCTATTTATGCTCTAACTTTTGCCTATGCTATGTTGGAGATTTATAGTCCAACGAACCTTTATTTTTTTTTTGTGAGCTACTATTTTGATATGTAATGTGCTAGATAGCCGTCATTGTAGTGTACTATAAGTGAGATGACTCAAGTGACATTAGCTGCTTGTGCTTACTCTTAGTTATTTTTTTCTTTTTAATTTCCCTTGTTGCCTTTTGATTGAAGGGGTAAACTTTTTTCCTTTTTGGAATTTGCAATGTGAAGAATTGAGAACCTTTTCTTGTATTGAGAATTTAAAGAAATCAGGATATCACTAAAGCCATTTAATATGAGGACTACCTTCTTCAGAAGCTAACAAAGAACTTATTGTAATGATGTTGATAACCACTATAGGCTTTCTTTTAATTTTGTATGAAGAAAGTTAAGGTGCAACATTAAATTTCTTTCTCATTAGATTAGGTACCTTTTGCAAGATCACCACATTTAAATCTCCTTTAAATTTCATATCCATTCATGAGTAGCATTGCTCGTTTATGGAAAGAATGGTAAAATAGATGGCATAATTGCAAGCAAGGTGAAATGGAATGAAAGAAATTGAAATGCATATGTTAAACCATTTTCTTGTAAAAGAAAAGAATAATAGATGTCCATTTAACAAAGACTATATCCTAGATTTTGGACTAAATTTAGGAGATTGTTAAACTTAAAAGTACTTTGGCAAGCTCTCAAAGATACAAGTTCACTCAAATGATTCCCTATCATTCAAAAGTGCGTATGGATTGCCAAGTTGAATATAACTTGGAGCTCTTCCAAAGTCAATTTAATTCTAGCTCAAGATCTTCACTTTTAGTTACCAATTATATTGAGATCTAGCCATTTGAAATCGATCGACTGTTGAACCTTGAGTTTTAGTGTCACACAATTTTCAGTTGAATGCCCGATTAAGCCTATGTAATAGTCACATTTGGTATTTAGATCTACCATCTTGGAAGAGGAGGCCCACTTAATCTTTGTTATTGTTGGTATAAGTGACAGCAGGTTCAACTATATGAGCTTAGGGAGCAACTCGGTGTAGCTTGTATGAATCAGATCAACCTGAATAGCTTTGTTCCCACAAGTAGTATGTGGTACTGATGGAGGAGCCTTAAAGATTATCACCTCACTAGGACATCTTTTACCATGTAATGTAAAGGTTGAATCTTCCATAGTGCTAATGCTTTGAAAGACAGTGCTAAAATCTATTAATTTTCCCAATTTGATCCCATTTTCTATTCTTTCTCCAAATAACACGATATCATAGAAGCTATTAAAGGTAATGCTAACAATTTTTTTATAATATTGCCGTTTCAGCATTTATACAAATAAAGTGATCATATCCTTTTCAACCATAGGAGGTTGAACTAGTGCTGTTATGTCCCTCGGTCTTTGTGCGTATTGCTTGAAAAACTATTGTTGTTGCCTCTCAAGATTTTACAAAACTTGGCAATTAGGTGCCAACTCTTCAATGCATTTGTAGTTGTTCAGAAAAGCATGGGAAAAATTACTTCAAGATTTGATATTTTTGGAACTCAAACTCATATACCATTGCAATACTGACTTAGTGAGACTTTCTTGAAAAAGAACCATCCAAATCATATCATCCTTGGTAAGAGGTTGCATATTTCTTAAAAAGAGTTTGAGAAGGGAATATGGTGAGCTTATCCCATCAAATTTCTCAAATTATGGTACATAAAATATAAGGGAATGACCATATCAGGCACTAGACAAAAATCATCAACTGAGAGCTATCCAGATATGGTGCCACCTTCAATGGCACAAAGCCTTTTTTCTATGATTTCAAGCTTTTGAATGTTTTTTTCCTTCTTTCGGTGGTGGCTTATTTTCCTCATATAATAGATTATTCCTCAAATGAATGGTGTTTGATGGATCTGAGTATTGGAAAAGCTTTTCTTGAACTGAGATCCATTATGGAGCAAATTCGAGAAGGTTAAGTTTAGAAGATACATATAAAGTCATGAAATTAAATAGTAAGAGACATATAACAAATGTAAGAAAACAAAGATAAATAATTTAATAACATGCCTCTAATGATGATAAAAGGTTAATAATATAGAACAAATAATAACAAAAAAACAATGAAGTAAGTTAACTAAGCAAACATGTGCCTTGTTATGGAAATCCTAATGAATGGATTTATGATCACTATATGCATAGGTAGTTTTTTGAAAGATAGGTTATCAGTTGGTTCCTAAATTCCTTTTACTAAGTCATATCGGACTAGAAAACGCCTAATTCCTCACCTATAAAGGTTATGTGAAGAAGAATTAATTTGAGTTGTAGCTTTTATGGTCTTATGGGGTGACTATTGTCACACTCGAGCAACATTACTTACTATTACGGATTGGAGAAAGTGTGAAGAATATTATCTCACATAACTAGCCTAACCCAGGTATTTTTGCAAAACTTTGTTGGAGTGAGCTTAGGTATTGAGCTCATTATGCATGCCAAAGTGTGTGCGTATTGGAAATTATAAAAAACACAACACATCAAATCAATATATGTAAAAAACAAACAAATAAAGAAAAAAGAAGAAAATCAAACCTCTTTTATGGCTAGACTCGTCACCAGTAGAGCCATCAAGCTATAGCAACATATTTTTAGAAGTCACCATCAATTAGTTTTGTCTAGGTCGATTGAATACCTGTTATGGTTTATAAGAAATTTTAAGATTGTGAGTCAATTATGTTAAAATAATTTTGTTCTAGTGCCCAGAAATTGGTACCATAGGATTTAGTTTTATCTTTTCTTAAATTTTTGCTTCCTTACCTAATTGTTGATAAAATAGTTTTTATGAATTTTATTTAATTATTTTTAATTTTTAATTAAATTCTAAATTGTAAATCTTACTAGACTAACCGGATATGAAATCCTAGATATCTTGGAAATCTCGAGATTTTACCAAATCCACTAAGAATTTGAAAGAAACATCTTTGTTTAAATCGTGAATCTTATTAGACCAATTAGTTTGAACAAATAATCCATTTCGGGATTTTATCAAATCATCAATGATAGATCATTGAAGATTTATTAAATATTTTACAATTACCTTAATTTAGTATTCTAATTTCTAGAAAATGAAGTAAATTAAATTATCTAAATAATTAAGTAACTAATCTGACAATTTTTTTTTATTATCAATTTTAGATGCATTATTTAGAATTAAATAAACATTAAAATCAAACTATTCCAAAATTAAAAGAAAACAAAAAAAAACAACCTAACTTGTATTTGTTTGCCAAATTAATAGTTAAATCGATGCATGACCAAACACACAAATAAACAAAAAATAAATATAAAAGCAATAAAAATGATAGCTTGCTGTCAGTGATTTTTTGGCAAAATAAATATAAAAACGTTACTGACTTGGATGACCGAAATACAAAGTTTAGGATTTAAACAGGAGTTACACCAAAACTGGAGGTGTTGGCGAATTAGGTTTGGACGGGTCAGGCGCCGATTGAGGAAAAAGGTCATTTAGCTTCTGTTTGGATACGAATGAGGGCGTGGAAGGGGGAGGAAGTGCCCTTTCCATTTCCCATTTGGGTGAGAGGAAATAGGAGGGAAAGGTTGAGAGGGGATCAAAGGCTACCCCCTTTTCCCTTTTAACAACGTAACTGGCAATCCTTCCAAATCGGGCGGAAACGGAGGGAAGATTCACCAACTAAATCAGCGATTTTAAGCGTTACAATACTACCCTTTTGCTTCATCTTACTAAATCATCATCCAATTATAAATATCTAGTGAAGAACCGATGAACAAGCATGGAGAATTCACTAGCAGTGGCAGTCGTCAACAGCGGCGGCAACAGTACCAATGGTGGCCATTTATCAGGTTCATAAACTCCTCTTTTATGCCATTTTATCATTGCATATTGTTATTATTATTTCACTGTTTTTCGTTCTATTTCTGTTTCTTCGTTTCGTTGCTCTGTTTTACTGTTTTTTATTCTATTTCTGTTTCTTCGTTTCGTTGCTCTGTTTCACTGTTTTTCGTTCTGTTTCTGTTTCCTTATGCTGTTTAACTATTTTAATTCTAATTCATTCCGATTTTAGAAAATATGGGTATCGTTTTGCTTGATGCTACTGTTGCCGCCTTCTATGGTACTGGAAAGAGGAGGTTAGTTTTCTTCTTTTCTATGTTCTCCTCTGCCCTATATTCGACGAAGTAGCTGCCGAAGTTACGAGTTATCTCATTGCTGGAGATTTGTCTGCAGTTGAAGTGTTTTGGTTTCATTTTCATCGGGTAATGGTTGGGGCTCTTTGGATTGTCAATTTTGTGGGGAATTACGAGTATAGAGTTAGTGTTTTTGGCGCGATGCTAGAGATTAGAGTTGTTTTACCAGTGAGCAGAGATGCATCAACTTGTTAGTACGTTGCTACCGTTTCCGTCGATAGTAGCACTGGACCCACCAAGCTTGTGGTTAATCTCGGCAGCTATTTTCTGTGATTCACTTGCAACTCTGGACAGCTTGGGAGGATGATACCCAGCTGTTCGATCAAATCTTCCAAGGGGAAAGCAAATCATTGTGTCGTCGAAGGCTGTGATTTCAAGTCTACCTGCCAAGTTTCTCTAGCATCAAAGGGCTTGCAGTGAGTGGGGAACTGGTTGAGGGTATTCTAACCGTCGATTCTGTCGATGGGTCAAAGCCAACTATCAGAGGAACCATAACAACCGTCGATCACAGTGTTAAGGCAGCCAAGCTGAAAATCCGTTCGGTGCCGCCGTAGGGACAGAGGTTTGCCAACCCATTGAAACTAATAATATTTAAAAGTGTTAATTGATAAAGTCCTATATATGTCTTTGAGATTATGTTTACTTTTATATGCATGCTACTAATTGTATTTTATATTTATATGGACAATGAGGGAAAATATACAATTTTTGCAATACTTTGGTGGATGCATACTCGCCGAATAGGAATGTCTTATTTGTTAATGATTGTTGTTTTTTGGTATTTCTCTAAAAAATGAAAACATAGGTTGTCAATAGTTAATAATAGGATTAACTTTAAAAGAAGAAAGAATATTATAGCTCAAGTTATGCATGACATATTAGGACCAACAGGTCGTGATATAGTTAGAATGAGCCCTACGGCTTTTATACAATTATGTGAATTACTAAAAATGGAAGGTGGTCTTCGACCAACACGGCGTGCTTGTGTTGAAGAACAAGTTGCCAAGTCCTTATACATTCTGACCCATCATGCCAAGAATCGTGCGATGAACTTTTGGTTCAAGCGTTTTGGAGAAACAACAAGCCGTCACTTTCATCCGGTTTTAAAAGCTATTATAGAGTTGGAGAAAAGATTCATCAAACAGTCTAATGGATCTGTAACCCCACCCAAGATTGAGCAGAATAGTAAATTCTTCCCATATTTTAAGGTAAAATTTGTTAAGATTGCAGTATTCATAGAATATTTACAAATAACAGTTGACTGACATTTAATTTTTGTGACTATAACACAATAGGATTGCATAGGGGCATTGATGGCACACATATTCGAGCTAAAGTGCCTACTCGAGTTGCTCTATGATACCGTGGAAGACAAGACTACCCAACAATGAACGTACTATGTGCTTGTTCGTTTGATTTGAAGTTCACTTACGTTCTCTCTGGGTAGGAGGGTACTGCATCTGACTCACGAATTCTGAAAGATACACTATCTAGAGAAGATAAACTTGAGGTTCCGGAAGGTAACATATTTATAAATATTAAACTGTTAATTATTTAATTATTTATTATTCTAATATTTCAATTTATAATAGGGTTTTATTTTATTTTAGGAAAATATTATATTGCGGATGCTGAGTTTGGGCTGAAAGCTGAATTTATCACACCTTACAGAGGTGTCCGATACCATTTGAATGAGTTCTCGAGTAACCCCCGAGAACCATACGAGAGTTATTTAACCATCGTCATGCATCTTTACGAAATGCAATTGAACAAGCTTTTGGGCTATTAAAAAAAAGATTCCCCATCATATCAAGTGCCAATGAACCAACATATGAGGTTAAAATACATAAATTAATTGTTTTCGCATCTTGTTTCTTGCATAATTATTTGTTGGGTATTGATCCAGATGAGAGCCTTCTAGTAGAGGTTGACGAACGAATTAGGAATCGATGTCGCCGTCGTTGTCCTACAACAGATGAAGATGACGAACATAGGGAAGAGTTGGTCAGAGATTCTTTAGCTAGTGCTATGTGGATTGATTATAGTCGTCGTACCTAAACTATTTAGCATTAGATTTGATTTATGAGATTGATTTCTATGACTACGTTGTCGAATAAAGTACAGAATTGCTTGCCATCATATGAAAATTTATTTATTGTTTAAAATTGCTTAAAGTTCTTTAATATTATCACATAGATAAATTTAATAAATTTTGTAATTAATTGTTTTGATCATGTCACTAGAATGGAGGGAGGAAGTTCGAGTGGTGCTGAAAATTATGGCAGAAGAAATGCAATGGTGTGGACACCTTTGATGGATGAAGCTTTATTGGATGCATTAATGCAGCAACAGGAGAAAGGCTTCAAGCAGAATGGGAGTTTTATCTCACAAGCGTGTGACAATATTGTCATAGAATTGAAAGAAAAAATTGGAGATGATATAACCAAGGACAAGGTCAAAAATAGGTGGAAGACCTTGAAAAGTAATTTTGTGAAGTGCTATGATTTTTGGAGGAATGGTATGAGTGGATTTGCTTGGAATCCTACCACTAAGCTTTGGAGTGCAGAACCTGAAGTTTGGGAGAGTCTAATCAAGGTTGGCATCTTCTAGTAACAAATACCAAAAAATCATTTTTAATTTATTATTTTTTTATATGAAAGGTGTTTATATTTTTGTATTTGTTTTTTGTTTTCTTAGGATAAGCCTGCAGCTCATGAATGGATGACAAAACCTATTCCCCATTATGATAAGATGCTGATATTGTATGGAAATGATAGAGCTACGGGTGATGAAAGTGGAACTGCGAAAGAAGTAAGGCGTCGTCAAGCTTTTGAGCAGATGGAGACTATTGATGAGATTGATCATCTTGTCTCAAAAAATGAAGTGAATTTGGAAAGTTGTGATCCGTCTGATGATGCAGAACAACATTTCTCTGAGGCACGAGCTCGTAAAACTAAGAAGGCCAAGGGAGCAAAGAATGATAACGATGATGGGATATTAATTAAAGAAGCAATTGATAATGTTGCTCAAGTTATGGAACAAAGAAATCTAGTACTTGAGAAGGTGATGCAACGACTTCCAATTCCTGAAGAACAACTATGGACTCTTTTGGAAGAAATATCGCTTGAGCCGCACGTACTACTGACGCATATGTTCACTTAATTGCACATCCCGAGAAAATACGAGCTTTTTTAGGATGTCCTCAACATAGGCAGTCATGCGATTAGTCTTCGGACAATTTGGTCTATGATATTCCTAAATGGTTTATTTCGTAGTTAGATGGAATAAGTTAGAACACTTTTATTATTACATGGATTCAACATCTGAAATTATGTTGGTTATGTTTTTCAACAAGGTCGTACTTATATTATACTTAGGAGAATAATTATGAAAAGTTCCCATACTTTACAAACTTTCACTTTTTTTTTAAGTTCAACAATTTTGCTTCACAAAAATGTTTTACTTTTCTTTTTATTGGATAAATATGTTTTTCAAATCAACCAATTTTATTGGATCTATATGGAAATTTTGTTAGTACAAGTAATTTATCACATTATTAAGAAAAAAGAATAAAATAAATCTACAAGCTAAACAAAGGGTAAAATTGTAATAATATTTAAATTCTTTCCCTCCCCCTCCTTTAATGAATGTATCCAAACAAGGAGGGGTAAACTTCCCTTTCTTTCCTTTACTAAGTTTATCCAAACAAGGGTAAGTCATGACACCTTCCCCTTCCCTCCCCTCCCCTTAATGATAATATCTAAACAGAGTATTAATCCTTTTCAATTCACAAGATCGGCAGCGTAACAGGGCTGCGGCGGGGCGGTTATGCTGGTCGGCAACGCAGCAACCATCAGGAGGGTGAATGGAGGCCGGGGACGACCAGTTGTGGCTATTTGAAGAGGAAGATGTAGTGGCATGGAGCTTGATCTCTCCTCTCTTTCGAGAAGCGCGGAAGGCGAGAAATTGATGAAACTAATGGTGCGGTGTGGGGTAAGGAGAGAGCGGCTGTCTTGTACCGTCGGTGGCGTCCGGAGGCTAGAGGTGTTGAGTAGCAGCACCGACGATACCTAAGGGTGGCAGCTGCTCAAGATAAGGTGCAGGGTTTTGGGGTGAAGGGTTGCGACAAACTAGGGGCTAAGGGTACAGTTTCACATTTTCTCGAACTACAATGGAGTGTTTGGTTTCTGAAAATTTTCTAAATTTTTTGAAAATTTTTTAAAAAATTAAAAAATGAAAATAAAATATGTTTGATATGTAAGTTTTCTTTTCTTTTTTTTTTTGTTTGAGAAAACAATTTTACACATCATAAAAAATTAGAAAACATTATTTTGACTATTTTCCTAGTTTTCCACATCTGAGAAAAAGCATTTAAAGTTTTTTCTTCTCGTTTGTCTGGCTTTTAACTTCTATCTAATTTTGCCATCGCCACTATTGACCGAGTTTTCCCTTGTCGCCGGCTTGACCAATCTCCTCATCACCGCTGCTTGAATAGCTTCATTAAAGTCTTTTCATGGGCGACGAATTACGAAGCCTACAATTGGACCCCTCTCCTTCCTTCAAACAATACCACTGATTATTTTCAGAAGCATGGTGAAACAAAAAAGGGCAACTATGGTCAACAATGAGTGATTCGACGGTGGAAGACAATGATAATGCTGAAGTGTTGAGCTTTTGGGGAGGACGAAAACGGCAACGTGGATGCAAGGGATAAAAAAGTTAGGAGCCGAAGTAGCAAAGACCAAAACGCTGGGGCATGGATTTGAAATTTCTTTTTTTTTTGCTTTTGAAATTATCAAACCTAGGAAAATATTCATTTGTAGTGAACAAACTTTTCTTTAACTTTCAATGAAGGCATTGGACTTTACTTATTCATTTGTATACATAAAATCATTTTTACTTAGTCTCAACAAGTAAACATGTTTTCTAAAAAGTATTTTAGAAAACTATATATGAAAAATGAAAATTAAAAACAAAAAAAGAAAAGAAAAACTGTTTTCTATAACTAAACACTACCCTAATTTTTCTGCAATTTTCCAGCATTTTCCCCCTCTTTTCCCTCAAATGGTGACTCCTGTTTATAACAGGGGAGTTGTAGGTGAGATTCAAACACATTGGAAAGATTAAATCTCATCCAAACTAATTTTGAAGTGATTTAAATCTATTAGGATACAATCTGACCATAATATGAGTTTAAGTCCAACAAAATTCTTAAACTAGTGTTCTGGTCCCCAATCTTATGTGAGATTTCAATCTAACCCAAAACTTTATTAACTTGTCAAATTAGCCTAAAACTTCACAAGTTTGTCCCAAACTTCACATCAGATTAGTACTTGACAAAATTAATTCCTATTTATACCTTAGATGACCGTTCTAAATTCCTAAAAATTTATAATGCAAAAATGACAACATGATCTAAATTCACCTAACCCTATCAACCACCTAAATTCTAAAATGACTATAATGACCCCAAATTGTCCTAGCGAATGACTAAATTGATCCTAAAAAATGCCCCATAAACTAATTTTTCTATCATAGAACTAAACAAAAATTAGTGCTAGAACAAAATTAGGTGTCAATAATAAGCTTATATTCATTGTTTACATGCTTTATATGAAAGTGGCAATTAAGACAATTGATCGAAGATGCACAAATGTTGTTTGAGTGTGGGAGTTTGAATCTTCATTCCCACCTTTGCCCTTTTTCTTCTTTTCTTATTTTTTTTAATCTTTGTTTCATTTCTTAATTATTCTAATTTTTTATTTTCCATTTCTAATTTTTTTTTTGATTTTATGTAATATTCTCTTCTCATTCATGTTTCACTTTTATCTAGCTTTTTTATTTTCCTATTTTTTTTCACTCAATAGTTTTTGGTTGTTCTTGTAGAGAAGGAAAAATTATCAAACTCCTATGAGGTTTAGTTAGAGCAACACTTTTTGTCCCCATTGTTTGGAATACATGCATTTACCTCATTCAAAAGTCAACTCTATCATTCATCATTATCATAAAAAAGAAAAAATGTATATTTTTCCCTCTTAACCTTGTTCCATAAAAACTTCACTCCCAAACTTTTGGATTTGAGAAAAAAACCCATAAATAATAATGAAATCATAACTAAAAATTGGAAAAGAAAATCCAAAATCTTAAACTAGAAGAACAAAAATAGAAGGTATGAACTTACCAAAACCTAGGAAGATGGTCTAATGTGTTGATAAAGTAAGACTTGATGAGGCTTTGGGCAAACCAAAAAATTATAGCTTTTTTCCATGGGTTTCCTTTCTTCCGTTTTTCCACCGATTAGAACAACAAGAACTCAATCCCAAATCATGCAAAAATAAAACATAGAAAATCCTTATCAAAGAAACATGAACAAAAAATATCAATTTTGCTTGTCAAATCTTGATTGGGAGGACCCTGTGGGGATTTTTCTCAATTCTATAATCATTAATTCTCTCACCGTACTTTCAAATTTGACAACCTAGACTGTTCAACCTTGGGTATGTGCCTCTTGAAGTGAGGGAAGTTTTGTACAGGAGTGGAGATGATAGAACCATTGCTATGAAGGGAGAAATTAAGTTTGAAGAAATTGGCGAGGATGGTGCCGGTGCATGTAGTGCTGATGATGGTAGGCTTGGCTTGCTGGAGGAGCTACTCAATGATGTCACCATTGGACTTGTGACCTAATTCACATGTGAGTTGGAAGACACGGACGACATGCAAATGCGGCAGTTTTAGGCATTGACCTGGGTATAATGGTCCTTTGTAGGGCACTTGGGCTTGGTAAAGGCATAGGAAGGAGAGGAGGAGGACTTAGGATTGGAGGATGAGTGAGACAAAATCAAGGAGCTAGAGATAGAGCACATGAATAAGGCTGATTGAGATTGACAACTAAGAGAGATAAGCTGGAGGGAAGGATAGCGCTTGTTGCCATGGCTGCCACCTTTATTGATCTAGGACTAGGACTACCACTTGACTAGTAAAATTTGATTTGGAGATTGAATTAGCTGGGCAATAGTAGTAATTGATTTTGAGATTAAGATAGGAGTAATTAAAATTGATTTTAGAAAAGAAAGAAAGTGTTGGTTGTTTGTTAAGTCAGCAAATAGTGATAGAAAAATCAATTTCTAAAAATTTTGTCAGGGTAACATGAGATATTCACGATTAATGGGGCAATGAAGGTAAGGTTTACGGTTGAGGTAGAGGTGGAGGCGGAGGAAAAAAGGAGTAGGGAGGGATGTAAGGAAATGAGGTAGCCCGCTAGATACAGAAGATGAAAGGTAAAGTTTTTGTGGAAAAATGCTAGAAGGGTAAAGTCAGGTACTGTGCTCGTTTTTTAGGTAATAGTGAATTATTGAGTTACTTTCATGGAGGTAAGTGTAGTTATTCAAAATAGCAAGAAAAAAAGTGCGGGTTCACCTACACTTACAGGAGTTTTGGTGATTTTCTCTTTAGAGAAATTATGTATTCTTTTAATAGTAGTTATTTATTCTTTTATTGGTAGTTGTTTATTTTTTTATTAGTTTGTGATTGTTCTTTGATTGGTATATGTTTGTTCTTTTATCAATTTTTACTTGTTCTTTTAGATAAATAAGTTTTTTGTTATTTTATTAGTATGTTCTTTTAGCAATAGCTTTTTATTTTTTAACTACAAGTTGTTTCTTCTTCTATCAATTCTTGCTTATTCTTTTAGATAAACTAGTTATTTATTCTTTTATTAAGTACTTGTTTCTTATTGTACTAGTAGTTATTTATTCTTTATAAATTACTACTTGTTCTTTAGATAACTAGCTGTCTATTCTTTTACTAGTAGTTAGGTATTTTTTATCAGTAATTGTTTGTTCTGTTACTAGTAGTGATGTATTCTTTTATTATTCTTACTTGTTTTTTAGATAAATTAGTTGATCGTTCTTTTATTGGCAGTTTTTTATTTTTTTTCCACACAACTTTTTATTTTTTTTTATTGGTTTCTCATTGTTCCCTTATTAACTACTAGTCTATGAAATAAATCCATAAAATAATGCAACTAATTATCATTAATTAAGCTCAACATGCTATTTTAGATAAACTAGTTGTTTGAACTTTCAATCTGTTTCTTTTACTACAATAAACTAGTTGTTTGGACTTTCAATCTGTTCCTTTTGTGTAGTAAAATGTTAAGATTGTCTTATTTTAGCTTAAATGTAACAGGGTATCTTTTTATGTTATGAGGCTATTCTATTACAAGCACAATAAAAAAAAAGAATGAGATCTACAAGGAAAAAGAAAAAAATGAATAAAAAATAAAGTAGACATAAGAAGCACGGTCCAAAGGGAACAAGGTGGATATCCACCACTAGATGGAATTCTGATGATGTTAATAGTTATAAGATATCAAAATTAGATAGGTAAGACAATTTTTTAAATTTTAGATTTCTTCATTAATTGGGGGATCCAACTATCAAAGGAAGCATTTGTTCCATCTCCACTCCAACAACAGGTCTCCCCAAAAGACCTAACGAAAAATAGCAACCGATAACCTATAAACCCAAAAAAAGGTTCACTATTTTGAGAATTTGAAGCCTAATCTATGACAATCAACTGTGACTCCCAAACAATGTCTTTAGGGTAAGTTAAAAAGGAGAAGGGGAGGATCAAATCTATGTAAAAAAATCAACTTCCTTAGGAAAATAATTTTCAACCAAACCTTTGAATGTCAATTTACATAAAACAATTCTGATTTTGAACAAATTCCTTTAGTGAATACTGTAGAGCATGTAAAAGGCAACCAATTTGTATAAAAAAGTTTATGAATCTAGAAAAGAGAAAAAAAAAGTGTAAGGTTGTCAAAATTTGGATTTCACATGGAATCAGTTTTTGTTTTCTGTGAATTGTAGTTATAGAATCAGATCAAAATCGTAATTATAATCATATAATTTAATCAGATTATTTTTCCATTTTAGATCATAAAATTATAAGATTCGAAGATTTGAATAGTGATTTTGACAACCTTGAAAGGGAGTATGCGAGAAAGGGTAAAAGAAACAAAAAGTTCCCTTTATAGTCAAAGACATTAGTACACATTTAGTACTTTATTTTTTTTTTCGTTAGAATCCATTCACATTGAAATTCTACCACTTTAGTACCCTTTCTCTTGGTTTTGAAATTTGCCTGTTATGCAGGAGCCCAGCATCCAAATTTATTTTTTAAATTTATCATATTTGATTAAGGGAATATTTTTTTGTCATTGGCCTTCCAAGGTTCATTAGTTCTATTTTCTTCCCATGCATATCCTGCATGGCTTAATAATTCTTCATTCAAAATTCAATAGGCTCATAATTTGTGTTTCCTTCTTTTTTTAAAATTTTCATTATTTTAGTCAATGTACACTTTCTACAATTTTTACTTTCATTCCTACTTAAACATTGCATATTGAAGTCATGCATATTTAGTCTTTTAGCTTGTTTAAGGTCCTAAAAGTCTATGACTTCAATGGTGAGTTCCCTGAACAGATTGACTAAATGATCTTTCATTTCATTGTTCCATCATTTGAAAAGTAGGTGCCTATTTGCTTTATCAACATCCATGTATCAACATTATTAGGAAACACATATTGTTTTCAATGTATTGCCCATTGTTCACTGTACGTGAAATATAAATATTTCATTTGGAAGTAGCAACCTTTCCATTAGATGAGTTATTAAACCATTTTATAATTCACATCATTGGTGCATGGGTGTTTTTTTAAAAAAAAAATCTTGTGAAAAGTCAACTTGAATTTTCTTTTTCAATTGGAATCAAAATGTCATTTTTTCCATTCATGTTTTGGTTTAATCGGATTGACCAGTTAATTTGCAAAACACTAAATCTACCATTACTTCAATAGAGGAAATTTATTTTATACAATATTCCATTTTTCTCTTAAGACATACTATTCTATGTTTTCCTATGGTTGGAAATCATCCATAAGTGACTTGAAAACCTAATATCTATTGCAAAAATGGGGATTCAAATTTCCAAATAAATACTTTTTACGCAAGACGGCTAAAGAAACAACTATGCAACTATTTTCCCAATGCATGAGCCTCTTATTTTAAGATTATTCCATGAACTGTCTATTTGGTATAATAGTAAATATTTGACTAATGTTTTCATTCTAGACCAAATATGTCATCATTGTTCTAAAACATATCATTATGCCCCTAATGCTTAATTATAAGGGTTAATATGTTACCAATATTTTCAAATTCGAGCAAACTAACTATGATGATGTCAAATAAAAAGAATTTTCATTATTTTGATGAATATTCTGACCTATTTTGGGAATCACTTTAATAATTAGCGTCAAAGTTTTGAATAATTTATCAATGATGGAGATGAATTGCTGAAGCTAAAGTTATCTTTAGATAGGTTTTTTGAAACTTTAACATTAATCACTAATGTTAATACCAAATTAGGCATCCATTAAGTGAGTGGATATTAATCACTAATGTTAAAGTTTTTTGAAACTTTAACATTAATCACTAATGTTAATACCAAATTAGGCATCCATTAAGTGAGTGGATATTACTTATTTTAGGTATAACAATTATACCACCAATTTTTGCTGACTCTCGTATATATGACAATCTAGAATATGAAATTGCAAGTACAACATGAATACCTTCATTCTTTGATTTACATGGATCCTAGAATATGAACTTGTTTCATTATCTGATTTTGTGTTTTGGACTAGTAATAGATTATTAGGCAAATTACATTTTACTGCCTACCCCGAGATTTCACACTATTTCCACTTATCTCCCATATACATGTTTTGAAAATATACATATAATCCTGTCAAATGTTTGCTTCATTTGTCCATTTCTTAGATGGTGGGTGCCATAGACATTCTAAATTTTAAATGCAATGTTACTTTTCTAATACCAGGTTAGATTTTATACAAGGACATCATTTTTTTTGTTTTAACCTATTAGCCCATTGAGTTTTTTTTCTACCTACCTACTCAACGACCTCTTTGTCCATAGCCTTCATAACTTTTTTTGAGTAACCACAATGGCCATAAACCCCAAAAATGGTGTGGCCTTTGTTTGTAATAATGTGAACAATAAACTTCATCCTAATTAGGTGTTTGTATATCTATATATCACCAATTTGAGCAAACATTGAATCACATGGACTAGAAATTTAGTTATAAACTATAACTTCAATTCTACTAATTGGAATGATTTGAGACATATTTTGGACATCAACAAGCAAATGTCAATGGTCACCCATCCTCTAAGGGATGAAACCTTTTTATCCTGTTACTGTTTAACATTGTATGCTCGTTAAAAGAGAATGTGCTGCGATTGCCAAAGAGAATAGGTTACGAGCAATCTTTATTCCACTTCTTTCAAATCTACTATCTATTGGGCCCCGCCTATGCACCTACCATAAAGCTAGGGATGATGTTCCATTTTGCCAATCACAACACCACTGATCTCTATTTTCCCTTCTTTCTTATTCATTCTTGACCATTAGATCAATGACCCTTATTTTCTCAAATCTAATATTGATCATAGATTTCAAATTTTCAAAACACATTATTCCCATCTTATACTCTCTGCAACATCCAAAAGGGACTGTTGGTCTTTTTGTACTTTATTAACAGGTAAAAGGATGGAGAAAAAGATTTGAAAGGGATAAGTGTATATTTCCAAAACATAAGGAAGAGAATTGCATATAGTAAAAAATCTTAAGGAGGTAAATTTAATTTGCCTAGATAATTTTGCCAATTATTAATGACTTTTTCATCTTTTAAGAGCATGAGGTTAAAGTAAGAAAGTGACTCAAATGAGGTAAATTAAACCAAATCCAAAATGATAATGAAATCATGTCCTTATTTGTAGTCTTTTGGAACCTAAGGCTTAGGCTTAGGCTAGTCGAGGATACCACAATTTCTCAATTACTCCATGAATACCTTAGGGCTTGGAACCTTCCACTTACTTAGCAACTTTTTTGACTAGACTATGTGGAGTGCATAAGGTGAGTTCCTTTCTTCCTTAGGGAATGGAATGATTGGCTAATATGGCACCATTCAAATGATGGGGTGTACTTAATGAAGAGTGTATATTGTTAAGGCTCTCCTAGACCAAAATCAAGATTTTTAAAATTAGTGTGAATTTCATACTTAGAAATATTATTTGTGTAGTAAATGATGTAATTCATTAGTTAATGTAGGATAAATTTGATGTTATGATCGGGCAAAGTTTAGCTACAAGTGGGGAAATGATAATTTTGCAAAAAGAAACCTTATTTTATGTGATGAATGTGTTCGAAATGTGGAATTAAGATTTGAAAATATGTTTATGATTCCTAGTTCAAATCTCATTTATGAAGTGGGTAAATAAGTCAATGTGAGACATTGGGACCAACTTAGCATAAATTGAAGAAGTTAGGGGATTAAGGGGTATTAAGGATGAGATAAAAAACTAGAGAATGAGATTCTTCCTCATTTCTCTTGCTTATTCACATTTCTACCAAGCCCTATGCTCCCAAATCTCTTCCTAATCCATCTTTTTTTAAATTAAAGTTCAAGTTGGTGGCTTCTTAAAGCAATTAGCTTGATTGAACTCAAAGAGGCAAGTGATCACATTTTTCCTCTTGGTAAGCTTTAATTCTTGGATTTAGGATGAGGTTTAGATGTTTGTTGAGTAATTCAAGGCTTGGGTTAGATGTTGATTAATCCATAAGCTTAAATTTCACTTGTGAAGGTTGAAAAGCAAGTTAGGAAGATGATTGTGTAAAGGTGGTCCAAGTAATGGTGCTTATGTCTCACAAAGGGGGTAAGGGAATGTGATTGTGATTCAAGTACATTTTTGCTCAAACTATGATCATATTTTATGAATTTTATGCTTGGTCAATTTATTTTGCTAAGCTAGAACAAAACAACATTAATTTGTAAAATATTGGTACATGTGTGCTTGTGTGTGCATGGGACTTTTGAAGTTCATGTTCTTGTGTTTGGTAAGAGATTTTTTATGTTACCAAATGTTTAATGGATGCATATACATGTGGCAAAAAAGGCAAACAGAACAAGTGTATGAAAAAACTAGAAAGGCCTGAATGTGACCCAAAACTGTAGCCCTAGAACTCAGGGTAGGATTTGGAAATGCATCGGTTAAGGAGTTAAGAGGTGGACAAGAAAAAGCTTAAGGCTTAAGAAAGAAAAAAAGGGCATTAGGTGAATGTTAGGATTCTAAGTGTCCACAGGAGGATTCAAGCCCTAAGGGTACCCTAATTAAGCTACCTAGCTTAATAGGATGGGCTACCACATTAAGTTAAACTCCTGTACAATGTGATAAAGGTAAGAATGTTGTAAGCTAACCTTGCTAATATAAGACTAAGATCTCATAAGTTGGGACTAAGAAGAGGATGGGTCACCATCATAAGACTAAACTATTGGCCATTAGTTAAGATTAGGGGTGTTATCGAATCGAGCTTTTATCGAACTATTCGAATTCGAGCTCGAAATTAGACTTAACGAACCGAGCTTTACGAACTTCGAATATGAGCCCGAGCCATTTTTATTATTCGGATATCTTATCGAATCGAACTCGAATATGTTAGTATTTGATTCGATAGGTTTTCGAGCCTATCGAACCTACATAATAATAATAATATATTATTATTATTAATTTAAAGGAAGTAAACCAGAAACGTGAAATCGGGCTTGTGTCTCCTCTCCTCACTCAGTTCTCCTCACCTCACCTCACCTCACCTCAGTCCTCAGAATCGGGCCATCGACGGCGCCGGAGTTCTCCTTCTCACGATCAGGAAGTAGCAGAGAGCCACCGAACAGATTTCGATTCACCCCTCCGCCCGATGGCCCGAGTTCCCTTCTGTCGCGCGTCATGATTCTCCCCTCCGCCCAAGCTCTCCTCTGTCGTGCGAGCGTCGCGATCGCCCGTCTGACGGCTGAGTTCTCTGTCGCGAGTCCCGATCAGCCTCCGCCCGAGTTCTCCTCCGCAATTCGCCCCTCTGCCTCTGGCACGAGTCACGATCTCCCCTCCAGCCGAGTTATCCTCTGTCGAGCGTCGCAATCGCCCGTCTGCCGGCTGAGTTCTCTGTCGCAAGTCGCGATCAGCCTCCGGCCGAGTTCTCCTCCGCGATTCGCCCCTCTGCCTCTGGCACGAGTCACGATCTTCCCTCCAGCCGAGTTATCCTTTGTCGCGCGTCACGATCGCCCCTCCGCCGGCCAAGTTCTTTGTCATGAGTCCGATCGCCCCTCCGCCAGCTGAGTCTTCTGTCCCGAGTCCGATTCACCCCTTCGCCACGTGAGTTCTCCTTGGTTGCGCCTTTGATGTTTGTGTAATTTGTGTACTTTTTTAATATTTTTTTCTTATTATTATTTGTGTAATTGAACTTGGATATGAATTCTGTTGTTGTTTTTCTTCCTTTTTTCAAAACGGGCTCAAGATCGAACATACCTAATCGAGCCCAAACTGAGCTCGTACATTGAGCTCTTCAATATGTTTTTCGAACATTTCGAACGTTCGAATCGAACTCGAACATCATACCAAGCCGAGCTCGAGCACCATTTTCTTGAGCTCGTCGAGCCCGAGCCCGAACACCTACAAAACTTAAACGAGCCGAGCTCGAGCCCTACGCGTTCGGGCTCGGCTCGGTTCGATAACAGCCCTAGTTAAGATCTTAAAATGCATTCAAGCTCGTATCAAGTAGCATTTATATATCTTTATATGTATTTGCATGTCCAAAATATTTTATTTGCAAGTATTAAGTCCTTTCTTGAGAATTATCATATTCTTACCCTTTTAAGGATCACATTATGCAAATATGACAGCATGGATCCTAATACCCAGTGAAAGGGTTGTTAAGGAGGTTTTATGTAGGTATCACTTGGAATTGAATTGTTTTTTATTCTAATTTATTTAGTTAGTCATTTGTATATGCTAAATAAGTTGTTCATCTCGCATTTATAGTTGTAAGTTAAGGTGCACACGTTAGTTGGGCTTCTTATCTCTTGAGCATTAAGCATGGGTGGGAATTTTATTTTGCAATATTGGATAAGGACATTGTAGATATATGGTACTTGTGTGCCAAGTTAATCTCTAGAATGAACTGGTTTGAAAAGATTTGTTGTGTATATGAATACAAATAGTTACTTTTTGGATATACATAAATAAGTTGTACGTGTATATGGAGTTAATGCTTGAAGCTTAAACAAAATTACTTTATGACTTTGGTGTATGGTTTAAACTTATTTTAAGAATGTCATGGCAATGTTTTGAATATTTTATTTAATATCATTTATTTATGTGAAAGTTAAGCTAGATCAATGAACAAGCATCATGTTAAGTTTTAATTAATACAAGTATTAATTTGGTCAACTGCAACTAAGTGTGAAACTACTAAATCCTAAATAAATTAAAGATCCAGAGATAACCCTACATTAGGGTAAGTTAGGGTCCTTTTTAGATATCATGCATATATGCAACACAAATATGGTAAGCATCAAGTGGGCTTAAATTGCTATGAAGATGTATCTAAGGCTCTCAGATGCTTAATAGATAAAGGATTTTTGCCTGGGAGTGGCTTACAATAGCTTACCTATAAAGAATAATTTGGGAACAAGAAGGATTGTAGACGATGGGATGTGCTTGATTGTCTTGTAGAATACAAAATCATTATTACATATGCTTTGAGACTACTCCTTGACTGCTATTTGGGAAGCTCAATGTATGCTATCTATGAGCAAGTTGGGATGAGGTTCGATGAAGAGGTGGCTTTGTCTGAGTAATGGACAAAATGCCAGACTAAGAATGGGGATGCAAAGTTGTCATGGTTAAGATGTTGTGGCAGCACTAAAATGAGGTAATGCATGGAAAAACATGCTAGATAGTTAAAACTTTGAACTAGAAATGCCACCAAAAGTTCAATGATGCATTTACTCAATGAGGGCTAGCTCTATTAGTGCGACCCTAAGTTGGGTGAGTAAGACTTCCACTAAGATGGTTTAAATTAAATACAAATGTTACTGTAAGAGGAACAAGGGAGTTGATTATACAAGCAATAATTTGAGGATCTTGATGAGAGGTGGTGGCGCCTTTGGTGGTGAAGAAGCTGGGGCTTGTAGATGCCTTTTTGTGGAAAGCTTGGCATGTTTGGAGGGGTTGCAACTGGCAGCAGACTTTAGGTTGCACCATCACATAATAAAAATGTAAGCCAGTAATGTTGTTTTTTTTATCCTTATGGTAGCTAAAGGTAAGTAAGAAGCACTTAATTTCATTTTGTTATAAGAAGCTAACTAGCCAAGATTAGGGGATGGTAGATGCTACATTCTTACCGAGAGGCCAACCATGGGGCTTATTATCTTACACATTTTGCTTTCTCATGCTCTGTTTTTTCTCTTTAGATGGATAGTTTACAGTTTCATATTTTGGCTGCTGTAGCCTCTAGTTGTTATGATTAATAGAAGTGTTCATGATGATTACTTTCAAAAAAAGAAGAAAAAATAGCCAATTATACGTTATATTGATTTTATTTCACAAAGACATAATAGTACTTAAACAGATTTTCATGGTCTATGAAGTGTTCATGAACGCTAATTGGATTTTGATTGTATTAGGAGACTAATTGCATATAAGGCCGTAAATAGGAGTTATGAGAACATAATAAGTGGCTAGGCAAACCACCCATTATAGTTTTCACCATAGGCAAATCGGTTATAGATTTCTTGTGGTTAAATCAACCACTAATATAATCTCATGGGCAGGAATCCACCATTGACATTAAATAACTCATGAAAATATAATAAATAAGCCACAAATATTTTTGTTTATGCTACAAAATAATCTTGCAATTTAGAAAATTACAACTGCACCACCATCTTCATCTTTCCATTAAAACTTCCACCGTCTTTCAAAATACATGGCTCTAGAGCCAATTTTACTATTCAAGCTTGGAAAATAGCCATAATTTTAGGCCATGTCCCTTTATGTCAATGGTTGTTTCATCCTTGCCAAGTACAAGTGTATGCTAAATTGCTGATCATGAATCGACTTTTACTGCTGCCAACTGCCAGCCTTCGGAGCCCATCGCCTTATGCCCAATATTGTTTGCTATGACCCGTATTGGTATCATCCTTGACCAACCTTAATCACCACCATTGGAGATCATCATCTGCCGAACTTAGCTACTATTTGCTATCATCATCCATTGAGCATCACGGTTAAAAATGATGAAAAATTGATTTAGGCTGGGAACAGTGGTTGTAGATGGATAATAAGGCACATAATGGTGAAGACTGAGAATTGGTTGGTCTTTCTGGTTTGTTAGGTAAAGGAAGAAGAGAAAAATCATGAGAGGGGTCTCGGGGAAGATGGTATATTTGGCACAAAAAATTATTCAATGAGCTAATTGAGTCATAAAAAAAATATGAGCAAGATATTTGTTATTTTCTAAAAGGTTGAAAGAATATGTGATGGAATATGCCACTAAATAATAGAATATTGTTTCTATTATCTTGGGTAGTGGCCAATTTGTCACCTTTCTAAGACATATGTGGTATATGCAGCAAGATGTTTTAGAAGTCACCACCAATCAATTTCTTAGCTGATTGAATACCTTATATGATATTTGAGATATTCTAAGTTTCTTGAGTTGATTACATTAAGGGACGCTTAAACGCCATTCAACGCTCAAAATTGGTACGATGGAGATTCAGTTTCATTCTTTCTTGAATTTTTTAATGCCTATTCCTTGATAAAATAACCTTTTACAAATTTTATTTTTTAATTCCAAAGATATGGAATTCTTTTAAATGTCCTTGGATTTAATTTTTGGTCCACTAATAATTGAAAGGACATTTATTTAAATCTTATGTCTTACTAAACCAATTAGATTTGAATAAATAAATCTATCTCAGGATTACCATGTCGACCAACAACAATTTCCTAAAGATTTATCAAGTGCTAAATCAATTTTTTTAGTAATCAGAAGCATATGTACAAATATAAGGGTATGAGATACTTTATAGTTAAGGAAATAAGCAAATACTTGCTTTTTCAAGACCCAGAAGGCTACCGAATCAATATAACTAGCATTTTAGGAAAGTTTGGTGGAGGTTACCTTGGTGTCTTAAGCCTCAACTACTTTGGTTGAGGCTTCAAAATGTACTCTATCATCTTAATTCAATTATTAGTTTTTAATTTAAGAAAAAAGATAAATTAAATTATTTAAATGATCAAATAACTAGCCTAATCTTATAATTCTATTGGTTTCTAATAGGGAAAATCATGCATGGCTAAAATAAACAGGTAGACAAAAATCAAATAGAAAAAGAATAAAAGAAAGTGTTGTTAGTAACTAAGATGCACAACAAAGTTGTGTTTTCTCCTGAATAAAATCATGACGTTTATTCATAGTGGAAGAGTGATTAATCTTCATCATAATCGAATTTTTAGAGGTTTAGTTCTCCTTAGGAAGCAATCTGGTTCAAATACTAATCTAAGTTCACAATAACTTTAAAGTGTTTAACCTAGTCCCAAAATTTACACTAATTTCCAATTTAACTTAACACTTCAAGTATTTCTAAAATTAGCCATGTTGCCCAGAATTTTATAAAGTTGTTTGCCTAAAACTTTTGGAAATTGACATATTTGCCCCAAGATTTATATTTTCACAAAAGAATTTTCAAAAAGATGGATTTGCCCCCAAATTTTTTTCATTCCCCTAAATTACGATTCTAAATTCTTAAAAATCCATAACATGAAAGAATAAAATAACCTAAATGCACCTAATTCTGCAACTGCCTAAACTCTAAAATGACCAAAATGACCAAAATGACTCAAATTACCCTTATAAAATAAAATGCTCCTAAACCAATTTTGTCCAACCTAGAACTAATTTAAAATTAACAACTAGACAAAATTAAATGTCAACAAACAACAGAATATTTCTACCATTCTAAAAGACCCTTGATGGATTTAACTATAGAAAAACTATCATAGCTAAGCTCCTAATATAGCAAACACTATAATGGGCAATTTAGGCAAAACAAATGCAAAAACCACTAATGTTTTGGCTCAGGCCCAAATCGGCCACTGTTCTTTTTCTTTGGGCACATAAATGATCAACATTTTGAAAGTTACCCAAATAGGCTAATGGGCGTTAAGTTAGCCAAATATGCTGTGAGAATTTACGAATATTTCATCAAGTGAGTATTATGTGACAAAAAAAAATCCACATGAGTAGATGTGGTGGACATCTGTTTAAAAGGGGTTGTGGTCTGCAAGTCAACTTAGAAATGGGAATGAATTTAGGATTTGAGGTGGGGATGATAATGAGATCAGAGATTGAGTCTGTGGCTGCATCTTGACCTTGAACTAGTAGAAATTGATTAATTTTAAGCATGAATTTTTATTTCAGCGACAATAAGGCACGCTTATATAATTATTGTTATGACCTTGCTTTTCCAAAACAAGCAAAGGTAGTAATGCCTAAATTGAGAAGCAGAATAACAGCTATTGATGAAGGGGGGAACAAGATACTAAGATAGATGCTTAGGGAATAGGGTATTGCACAATTTGAAGTGGTTGGCCAACGTGACGATGGAGTGGGTTGTTGTGAAGTAGTCATGATGATGGAATAGGTTGCTATGAAGTAGTCAGACTTTGAAAGAAATGAATTCTGTAATTTGTGAGACTTGTTGAGGCAGATGTTTGTTGTTTTACTGCGTTATACCGGTGGATTTAGGAGTTTTTGGGAGGATGCTCTGTTAAGTCTACTTTGGGCAAACTATAGGGGATACATGTTGTTGTGTGGCCCTTCTTTAGGGTTTTTTGTAATCTTTTGGCTTTTGAAGCAATAATATTTCTCTTCTTTGGGAAAAAAAGTTGTAGTGTGCAGGATATAAGTTTTTGTTAAGCCAACTGTTGTTAGGTAGTTGCTGAAGCTTTGTTGCAAGCTATGTGTATCGTACATTATGTTACAAGTTTCTATTGGGAGCAATGACAATATTTTGGAACTTAAAATGTTCCTGTTGAGTTGACTTGTGTGCATTCGTGAGACAGTCATAGCATCTGAAAGGCTCCAAATACTATTGCAAATAAAAGCCAATTATTGGCTACTAACACCATTTATATCTTAACATAAAAAAAAAAAAAAGCATCAGTCCAGGAGTTCAATATCCTGAACTTAAAAGATCATGGTGCACCAAATTGAAGCCAACAATTGGCTCCTAGCATCATTCTTATCTATAACAAAAAACAACCTTCAACAGTTCCTTACAAATTTACACCTAGTTCGTTTTAACTTAAATCAATTAACTTTTAAATGACTTATTTTTATTTTTGTGTCTTTTATATCCGAAACTAATTTTAATTAAAAGCTAATATTATATAGCTGTAATAATCTATTGAAAATATAATTTTTGTAATCTTACTAATTTTTTATAAATTTTTCTCGTTTAAGGTATTAAAAAAATTCATAAAAATTTAACAGCATCTAAAAAATTTACTTTTAAATAGATTATTGAATCTACATAATATTGATTTTGTAGAAGATGGGTTTGGAGGCCTTGAGCAAACATGTCTAACCCCTGATTGTGCTATCTTAACTGGCCATGATTGTTGTACATCCACACTTTGTTGGCTACTTGAATATGTAATTGCGGCAAAGCTGACCAGCAGGAGCATTTTGACTGCTGCTTGCTCTCCCGGAATTTGTAGGCAACCAAAAAGATTTAAAAAAAAAACCAATTGAGAAACAAAAACAAATTCACATGTCAGATAGCAACAGGACTGATAGAAACAAAAGCAAATTCACATTTAAAAAGTTGAAATTATTAGTTTTCTGTTATTTGGGCTTGAGCCAAAACGTTAATGGTTTTACTGTTATTTTTGCCGGCAATTTACCTCTATTGCCTAAAGGCTATAATTCCAAAAGTAGAAAATTTAGGGATTAACAGTTCAGGAGCGTAGGAAAGTATTCATTCATGCATACAAAAGTTCGATATGAAAAGTACTCTCTCATGTTGGCGGCATTCTAAAACATCGAAATCTGATAACTTTTCAATTTTAGAGAAGAGGGAGATATGTCGGCTCGTATGATGTAGTGAGTATTTTTTATAATAAATTTAGTATGAAAAATTTAAATAATAAATAATTAAAAAATGTGAAAAAATTAATTAAAGTTGAACTAATTTGAATAATAATTGAAATTAGATAAATAGAAACATAACATTATATGTATTTTAAAATACTGTATAATTTTTTCATTAAAAATAGTTCACTAATTTTTTTTTCTTTTATCAACTTAAATTCAATTTTTATTATCAATAAGAAATTTATTTAGAAAAATTTACTTTCAATTTTAGTAATTATGGACCAAATTATTTTATTAAACCATAGAGAACAATTCATACCGTAAAACACAATCATGAATAAAAAAAATAATATGACTGAAACACAAAATTGTGCTTAATTTATGTTAATAAATTTACAATTTAACTACTAACTTAATAAAGATAAAAATAAAAAAATTAATTAAAGCTGAATCAATCAGAACCATAGTCAAAAGTAGACAAATTATAATGATTAAAGTTTTATTTTGAAAAAAAAAATTAAAGAAAAGGAACAAAAAAAAATTGAATCAAGACAGAAAATGGAAAAATATTAGGTATTAAAGGCTAAATAATCGATTTAATGAATGTAAAAAAATGGCTTAACACAAAACTAAATAAATTATGATAACCAATGTCTTACTTTAGAATACAGTACATAAAAGCAATAAATATTTTGGGGACCAAGAGAATAAACAAAAAAAATCTAGCTAAATATTTATTAAATTTGGGGACCAAACTAAAAGATGGATGGAAAGTAGGGACTAACATGGAAAAAAGTAGAAGCTTAGGGATTAAATTGACTTTTAACCAAACAACCTAAGACTGGAAAAATTGTAAAATGGGCCCTAAAAAATGCAAGCATCTTGTGAAAAGGGAATCGAACTTAAGGAAGGGTCAATTGTGTTTTGAAAAGGAAAAAAAAAAAAAAAGAGAGAGAGAAAGAGAGGCAAAAGCAAAAAAAAAAAAAAAAAAACATTGTTCATCTTCAATGATGAACAGTAAAAACCCCATAATTTTTAGAGGTAAACGAGGTATGTGGGTTAGTTGTAATATAATCAATATAAGTCACTAATGGAATAATGTAAAAGGATAAGACTTACCTTGATATTAAGTAAAATTTGAGTCCAAAAAATTATAAGCACACAGAGTAGTCAACTGAAGATGTGTTTATATAGTATTAAAAGCACATTAACGATAATAAATAAAAAATGATTAAATAAATTCTATTAATCAATTCAATAAAACCATTAAGAGAACAAAATTTTTTTGTATTAATAGTGTAGGATATTATTGCATAATATACATGCATAGGTTTTTCAGATTTTTTGCTCACTAATAAATTAATGGTAAAATAAAAATTTTTAAGAATCAATTACCTATACATAATACAAATTGTGTACTATTTTAACTAATCAAAACTCTGCATCAAATCCCATGTAAAAGCACCCGTGCCTTATACAAATTATGTATCTGTTTCAATTAATCAAAATTTTAAATCTAACTTGTATAACTAAACCTCTGAATAAAATAATGTAAAATAAAATTTTTTTGGTATTTAATATGATTAATAAAAGCATGTATCTCATTTTTATTTAAGGCTCTATCATTTTTAAATTTAATAAACCATACAATTTTTTTTCTAAAGTTTCCAACAGATTGAAAAGGTTGGGGACCACTATGGAAAAATTGTTAAATTCAAGGACCAAAAGGGGGATTTGACATTCCCCTGGAATGCAAAAAAAAAAAAATATTGAAATGGCCCGAGGAGACTTGCCATAAAATAGACAAATATACGTTCAGTCCCTGAATTATTGGTTTATTCAAGTAAAAGTCTCTATATTTTATTTTAAGCCGTTCTTACCATCATCAACAAACAGCCTTCGCCTAAACCTGGATTTCTTTTTTTGAAAAAAATTAGAGATACGCAAAAGACAAAAATGTAAGTATTTAAAAATACGGGACCATAATAAACTTTGAAAGAAAGTCAAATGAGATCCTTTGTAAAATTGGCTTGAATTCATATTAATTTCGGGTAAAATTCATTTTATAGTCTCTAACTTTTTTGCGTTGACCTAAATGTAAGGATTAAAATTATCATTTTTCTCGAGATTCCGTTAAATTTACCATGATTGGGATAAAAATAGGAAGGTTATGGAATTTAAGAGGATAAAATAAAGATTAGGGACCTATTTAGGAAAAAAAAAAGAATAGGGAGCAAAAGTGCATTTTACCCTATGAATTTCTTTTCTTTTCCAATCGTGTTCTCGTTTAATCCTCAAGCAGGCAAGGTTCGCTCGCTGTGTCGAAAAGCTAACCGACCCGACCTCTACAGAGCAAGAGACCAACAAATCTACAAGGAGCAATCGGTGCAGCCATTAATTTGCAGCCACATCACTTTAAAGTTGCAGATTTTCTACGAATCCTGCGGAAGGAAGACGGTAGCTAGGGTTCTTCGTTTTCGGAAGTCTCACCCTTTCCAGTATTCGAAATCACTTTCCTGTACCGGGTTTACGCATTTCGCTCCTCTAAGATTCGGAAGTCGATTAGGTTCGCTTCTCTTACTCTACATGCTTTGTTCGAACATTTTGATTCAGCTTTCGATTTTGTTTTGTTTTGTTTATGTCTTTCTATGTTCTTTTTTTGGTTCGTTGTCGAGAAAGATGGAGGCAATTTGGTTTGTTCTTGTTTTATATGTATTTCTAGTTTACCTTTTAGTTGTAATGAAGGTTAAACTGTTGGGGACTTTTGCTTCATTGGATTTCTCATGGCATTTGTGCTTTTCGTGTAACCTTATAATTTTTTGCTGGCTGCTTGTTTCATGTCTTTGTTCTCAGAGGCTTCTGAGGTCGGAACTGAAGGCAGAGCTGAGTAAGTGAGGTAGAGTTCGAATTTTGTTCATATGTACGATCAAGGGAGTCATAATTCTCAACTTGGGCGGAGTACAAGTGCTCCCATGCCACCTCCAAACCAGCAGCACTTGCCAGGTCCACCCCCTCGCCCCCATCTTCAGCAAGCTCAGCATGGTTCTCCTGCTCAGCCTTACCAATTTCGTCAAGGTCCACCAGTTGGGATGCCAAATAACTTGCCTTTTCGTGGGACTGGCTCGTTGCTGCCTCTGTACATGACTGCTCAGCACCGCCCAGGTCACGTTACAGCTTTAGGACCACAGAATGTACATCATAACCCCGTTGGTACACCACGTCCTGTGGCGATACCTCAACCTCAGTCAGGACAGACACTTTATAGAGCTCCAGTACATCCACCTTCCCAGCAATTGGTTACTCAAAATCTACTGATTCACACTCCTCTGCCTCCTCCATCAAGCAACTTCAATTCTGCTCCATGTGGAACTACTGTAAATTCTACAAGTCTGAACCCATTGCCATCCATAGCTCCGCTTCCACCTGCCAATCCTCCCTCCTCTATAGCTCCTATTGCCTCTCTTTGTTCATCTTCTGTTTCCAACCCTTCATCTTCCGGTCCTAGTGATGAAACAAAAAGTCAGACTCATTTGACAACTTCAGAAAAAGAACTGTCTTCACATCCCAATGATTCAGTGATTGTAGCTAGAGCCTTTTCACCTTGCGATTCTGACATGGAGATGGAAGGTTAGTATAGTTGATAATCACATAGGCAGGAAATTCTTTGTTGGATTCTTTTGAAGGCGTATAGTTTCTGGTCCTAAAAGATTTGCTTATAGTGTTCATTTGGGATTATTAATAATGCATTAAAAGTGTTTATTTTCTTTATATCATGATTACTTTCTCAAAGTAGATACTATTATTAGAACTCTCGACTTTAATAAGCAGAAGATGTACTTCTAAAACATTTTTTTTTGTAGATTATAGTTTTTTATAAAATACAGTTTTAGGCCACATGCAGTCTCCTTTCTGCAAATTTGATGCTAATATAGTACTTACTTTTTTGTGGGCTGTGTGTCCACAGCTGACAATGTAAGAATATGGAATAGAAGCCAAAGGGCAATGGCTTAGGTTGAATGTGGATTAGGGCTGGCCTCTTTTCATTCATTATATCTATTATCAGAGTGATTGTAATTTTGTTTAGTTACTGGGTCTGATGGCAATTCGAGATAAAAAGTGAAACAGAATGTTATACACACTTGTTTCTATGTGATTCCTGCTAATTTTTAATTGGTGTAATTTTTTTTTCCTCTCTCTAATCTGGCAATAATTCTTTGCTCCGGTGGTTTTAGATGATATTGGCCTAGTTGACAACGAGGGGGTGAATCATTGGGTTGACGATGTGAAGCCTGAGTGTGTTCCTATCAACAATGAACTTGATGTAAAGCACCTGCATGTGCCACAAAGTATAGCAGGATGGAAACTGGATGACAGATCATATGAAAGCACTAAGGTTGTTGGCTACTCTGGTTCAGGTGGGGTGGTTAAAGTCTCACTTAAGCTTATTCATTTGTTTAAAAGGAAAATAAGTTACTTGTGGCCTCAAATTATCAGTTTAGGGTTTCACGTTTGCTGTTTATCAGAAAGTCAATCTCTCTCTATTCTCTTTTTTCTTGTTTTTATTCTTAAATGTAGATTATGCACAAAAAACATATACTAGTTGAAAATAAAAGGTTTGACTTCCCAAACAAGTCATTTCAAGTTCTGCACTTGGAAGATTGTTTTATTCTGCTATTCATATTGTTTTCATGTAATTATATAAATAGAATTAAGAATTAAAGTCACCCTCTTTTTTGTGGGACAAAAGGTGTTTACCATAGTGAGCCAGTGAAATCTGAGCGCTCGCCTGCAAATGATCACGGCTCTGGGACAACTTTAGCTGGAAATGGGACAGATCCTCCAGATACTATTGCAGAGAAATCTACTACTGCCCTGGCTGAGGAGACAGATATACCTCAAGGTTCCACAGTTAGAGATGGTAGGGATTCTTTCAGACTTGTGGCAGACTATGCATCTGATGAGAACTCAGAAAATGATGCAGAGGGCCATCTTGAGAATACTGACTGTCTTGCGGTGCCACCATCAAGTGACTCTGGTTCAGATAACTGTAAAGTTACTGGTTTTACTCTAGATAAACTTGAGGATACAAATAATTCCTTAAGCAAGGAGCTGGAAATTCACTCAGGCTCTAGCCTGTCATGCAAAGCTCCTGGTTCAGTTGAGTTTGAAGGAGTTAGTATCTCTGACACCAACAGGGATGATATTAACAATAGGTATGAAAGGCAGCACACTTATAAGAACCATGCAGCTTCTGTGTATGGATTGCATAGTGAAAGTCCTGGTTTTGATCTTTGCGGAACTGGCAAATTTAGCAAGGATCATAAGGGAGTGGGAGGAAGGGAGAAGTTCTCTTCTGATCAACCAAAAGTAGATGAGTTTGGGCGACTGGTAAGAGAAGGTGCTAGTGACACTGATTCTGATGATTCATACGTTGCTAGGAAGAATAGAAGGAGGAGAAGAAATCAGAGCCCCAGCTGGAGTCATAGCCCTAGCATTTCACCTGTACGTAGACACAGGAGGAGTCCCCATCTACAACGAAGAAAGGAGAAACGGAGACGATCTCGCAGGTATTCAAAATATGTGATTATATGTTCTTATTGGCTGATGTGTGTCTTTCACTTAATTCAGTCTGTCTCTTCATACATATAGGATTTCATAATATTTGTCTTATGTTTTTCCTAGAGCTATATTATGGGGGCTAGCTCTTAAACATCCTGAAAATACATTCCACCCAATGCCCAAGATCTGAACTTGAGCCCTCTAACTTGGAGATTATATTAATTTAGTATCTTCATATCTCTTGCGTTTGTGAATTATGTTGGAAGGTTAATCATATTACTGGCTTTGTTTCAGTTTTTCTCCCAGATATAGGAGAAGCAGGAGCAGGTCCCCTAGGAATATAAGTAGCAGGAGCAGGTCTCCCAGGAATCTAAGGAGTAGGAGCAGGAGCAGGTCCCCCAGATGTAGGAACACAAGTGACTTTGGTGTTGAGAGGAGAAGATGGGTTAAGAAGCGGATTCCTGAATGTTTTGACTTCCATCGAGGCAAATGTTATCGTGGATCATCTTGCCGTTTCCTACATGATGCTTCCAATAGGAATGAGGATTCAAGGAAGTATAGGTTTCAGAAACAGTATTCACTGGTTTCTCATGGTTCGAAAAATAGTATTCAAGAAGAGATCAAGCATGTTTCAAATGAAGTCAGTGTCCATGGAGCTGTGGAAGCTAAGAGCCTAGAGAGGACAGCCAATAGCCACTTAAGCACTAAAAGAGAAGATTCTGGCAGTATCGCTCTGCAATCTGTAGGTGAACGACTTGATTATGGCATCAGTAATACCAATGTTCAAACCACCGGGTATGGGCCACAAACAGGCAATCACAAGCTGTTAGGGCTAACTGCTCTTAGAAATGAAAATCATCCAGAAATGAAAGATTTTCCTTCTAAATCAGATAACTCTTCTATATCTGTTTCATCACCACATAAAGCACCTGCATCACCTTCTAATGATCAACTGACTAGCATGACTTATCCAAATCTTGCTGAATTCCAGCAGCATCCTTCCAGACAGCTATCTTTTGTGTTGTCTTACTCAAAAGATGTGCATGGCCCACAGGTTGTTCAGACAAATTTTGCACCACCTTCATTTAATTCCTCTGTAGAAAGCCTTCGTGTGTTGGCCAACCAGCAATCTTATATTCCTACACAACCAAATTCCTCTTTGACATCAATGTTACCTGCAGCACCATTTCAACTGCCCGATTCAACTGTAAATACAGTAATTGCTACTTCCAGCACCTGTTCGCAATTTCAGCACCATCATTTACTCAGGAGAAATGACTTTGGTTATCAGGTTAACTCAAGCTCTTATCTGAACCAATTGCCAACTAACTCTCAGATTGGTGGATTTCAACAGGTAGCTCATCCCACAATGGTGGATCAAAGTCGGCCTCCCATGCATGTTCTGCCTATGTACAACATGCCAAGTCAGCAGTTTCGAGGTCCTGATCCTGCAGTCTCAAAAGGGCCGTCAACTCTGAGTTTTATGGCATCGAATTCACACCCACAAGGCAGAATTCATCCTCATACTGTGGCTCCTGTGCAGGAATTGCAGACTACCAGAAATCAGGCCTTTTCTGGTAGCAGTATGGTGCCAGTTGGAGTTTCGAATTTATCTGCTTACCCTTACACACAGCAACAAGAGCCACCTCATGTTATGCATCATTCGTTGACCAGTATCACTCACAATCATGAGAAAATCAACATTTCTTTGAGAAACCCACCTGGCCATCCTGAACCAAATAAGTCGCATGTTGTCTCAGCTACTTCAACTTATCAGAATCCTTATTCATCTGTTACACAACAGCCAACAACTGGCATGTTCAATTCTGATGCTCTGAGGGTTGAAAAGGATGCAAGCTATTGTAGCCTTCATGCTGCAGCTGATGGTCAATCTGTTGTATCACGTATTGCAACTTCCTTGCCGAATTCTATCAAGGCTGTTGGGCAGAGTTTTCCTGATTCGGATCCTAACCAGTATGATCCACTTGTTGACAGCATTGAGGCATCCGCAAAGACATCCAGGAAACTTGATGATGTTCAAAAGTGGGAAGCTATTGGTGATTCAGATGTCATTTTAAGGTTTGGTGGTTCCAATAAACAATTACATGTGGAGGAAAACGGGACAAAAGATGTGGAAACTGTTGCTTCAGCTGCATCTGTGGACAACGAGGAATATGGTGAGGATGCAGATGCAGAAGTTGGTGCAGTTGAGAGCCTTAGTAATTCTATTGGCTTAGCAAATGCAGCTATGGATGAAATTGAAATTGGTCAGGCAAAGTCCCCTGGGAAGAGCAAGAAAAGCAAAGATTCGAGATCAGTGAAGCTTTTCAAGGTTGCACTTGCTGATTTTGTGAAGGAAGTTCTGAGGCCATCATGGCGACAGGGTAATATGAGCAAGGAGGCATTCAAGACAATTGTCAAGAAGACAGTTGATAAGGTATCTGGAGCATTGAAGGGTCGCAGAATGCCAAAGTCTCGTGAAAAGATAAACCAGTACATTGACTCATCGCAGCGGAAATTGACAAAGCTTGTCATGGTAGTTCTTAACCTTGTTCCTTTTCTTTTAACCTAGATGGTAAACATTAACCATTAGAATCCTGCATGATATAATTGTGACAGTGCTAATGGGATTTATTTGTAGCCTTGTAGTTGTCCTATATTTTTCCATACAAAATCTGAGGGGTCTAGATACCTTGACTTTTACTATTTCTTGTGACAGTAAAACCTCATATTTGATGTGTTTTGCTATAAGGGAAGTTATTCCAAATGATTTGATTTTTTGCTATTTTTGCCTTCTATGAATGCACTTTGTTTGTCTCCAATTTGTCAGCCTTTCCCAACAAGAGGCCTATAAATTACATGATTGTAGGACTGAACTTTGGGACTATTAAATATGAATTCGTATATTGTGACACATGGACATTGTGTGGCGTATAATTTGTTAACATTAGGGAATCTTAGGCTTTTTATATAAGGGTGTTATACATAAAATACACATGTTTATCATTTAGGATTGTATTGGCTGCTATAGATGGGGAAGACTTCTGGTGTTTTTTTTTTTTTTTTGGAAGCTGACTTTAGGGTGACTAGGCCATTGGATAAAGTTGTACAATTTAGGTTCTTGAGGATTAATGGAATTGTTGCTGAAATGGTTTACCATCTCATATAATGAATAACATGGTTTAAAGTCTCATCTTAAGTGACCGAAATTATTATAGCTTGGTATTTTCTTCATCAAGAAGTAGCTGTGCTTCACAATTTCAGCAATCTCATTACTTGCATTGGATGTCAAGAAACCTCTGAAATATTACAAATTTGCAATAGTGGTTGCCATCTTTTGCTAGTTAATTCAAGTGGGTAAATTGATTGATTTCATTGTACAATAATGTGACTAATTTTGTTCGTATAGTTTACCTTTTTAGCTGCTGACGTATTCAATCTCCTTTTTCTGGAGGTTTCAATGCCTCATAACAATACGTCTCCTTTCCATGTTTCAGGGTTATGTTGATAAATACGTTAAAGTGTGAGATTTTGAGACCAATTGTGATCGAAGTGCTGCTTCAAGCTTGGGGTTTTCTCCTTTTTGCATGTGAGTCATTTCTTAACCATGCAGACCATAATTCATTCGTTTCAAGTTTCAGAAGGTTTTTGTCTTTTGCTTCCAGGGTTGTGCAGGAGGATTCAGAATTTTGCACTTGCATGATATGCTGGTTTGTATATTAAAACTGTTGAAATGGGAGAAAGCAATGGGAAAATGAACCTAGAGGTGTATTGATAGTCACTCGGACTAGAAGATGTATGTAATTTTATAAAAATGAGTTCCCGCCCTTGGCAAGTTTTCTCTTAGATGCAGCAGTTTGTGTACTTTGTTCCTCCTAATCGCCTCTTCCCGGAATTTGAACATTTCCATGACTTCCGCCATGCCAACAGCAGAAACAGAGTTTTAACCTCAGCCTCTCTGATCACTGACTGTAAACATTGCCTTTTCTCTCCAAAGCAACCCTGAGAGCCTGCTGGAGGCTCATAAAAGCATTCTTGGTGAAGGTCTCTTGACAAAGTTTGTCCAGAACCATCACTGCAGCCAGGGGCAATCAACTACAATGCGATGTATCGAATAAACATGATAGAGGTGCTGAAATCCTGCTTTGGTTTCAAGGAGGATGGGCTTAATGGTGCCTGGTGTCGGAACATGAGCTGAATTCAGATTGGTGCATGTCTCCTCCGTAATTTCCTTGTCATCATTGGCCTTAATGAAGTTGTGCTTATGAATTGTGAAGTAGTGACTGCCAAAGCTGCTGGTTGTGATTCTGGAGCCAAGTGAAGCGGTAGGCAACAGTTTGGGGAATATAGCCTCTAAAAAGTACCCATCTTTGTATGCAGGTGCCTGTTCATTTTTGCCCGTCTTCCCTGTTCTATTTTCGTCGTATTTCTGCGGCCGAGAAACATTTCGAATTCTACTAATGTGTGTTGGCGGTACTAATATGAATCGATTCACGTCCAATTTTGTTTGATAAAGCCTTCTCCATTTACAAGACGAACCGTGGAGGAGGCTCACAAGTATTTAATTTTGTTTTATCATGTTTTAGTAGTTCATCTTACGATTTTGTCACAATATTCAGCTTGTGTACCGGAAACTTTTGTTCTTCATACTATAATACGTCCAATCATGTTTGAAAGATTTTCTTGTGTCCTAGCTACTCTATCAAAATGGAAAAGGACATAGGTGAAGGTTCAGAGTTTAGCCTCCAACATTTTCCCATAAAATGCTACTTAATGCTAGTTCAGGTATCTTTTGGGTCTTGAAAAAATAGACATTTCTTCTTTTCCTTTAAATATATAGTATATCCCAACTTTGTACCTTGTAAAACTGCATTTGATTATTTAAAAGAAAAAAAGAAAGATTTTCTTTTAATTTGTTTTGTTCTGTTCTATTTTGTTTTTGTTTTTGGATACATGAAGGATCACTAATTTATTTATGGTGCATCAAACATCACAGTGAGAATAGGGGTGAAGAAGGGTCAGACCTATTATGGGTAGCTCGAGCTTAAGCTCAAATTAAGACTTTTCGAGTCGGGTATTTTTGAGTTTGAGCCAAAAAGTGGGCTTGAATAAATTTGGGGCTGAGCTCAAGCCTTAACATATTTGGCCCTATAGGCTCGCGGGCTGATTGGGCTTGAGCCTTCCTGAGACTCATACATTCTCCTCCTTACTAAGAGTGTTCACGGTGTGGATTTGAGTAAGTTCACCATAAATCCAAACCGTACTGCATAGGTGACTGAGTTACATAATATAAAATCAAACCGCACCGTTTGCCACAAACTTCAATTGAAATCCAAACCGCATAAAATATGGTTAAGTGCAGTTCGGTTTGACTGGTTTATTTTTTCTATCCTGTAAAATAATTTAATCTACTTCACAACACTTGTTTTAATGTTAATAAGTTGTTCTAAAAACTAAATAGTTTTATGAAACATCAACAATTCCATACTTTAGAACATCACAAGTACAAAATAGACTTATTGTTACAAAATATAAAAATAGCATATGAAGTCCAAAGCCCCTGCCACACAAGGTTGCCAAAGCTCATGCTTGATTAGAGTGCAAAATTACTTCAAAATTCTTCAGCTTCTTATACATAATGATCTCGACTTCACCTACATGGAACCACTAAATGTGAGTTTCAAAGCATTTAAAATGAATTAAAATTATTAACAATAAATTTCTAAACATGAGGAGTGACAACATGCTTACATAGAAAAAATATGTTGTGGAGGAGTAGTCATCAATCAACACCAATAACAAGTGATGTCTGAGTTACCCTGAAAAATCCTGTAAAGTTGTAGAATAAGGTTATTAAGGTTGTAGTTCGGTTCGGGTTTATAGGGTTTCAAAATTAAAACCCGAACCATATCACATATACATTGGTTTTTAATTTTTAGAACCTAAACCGCACCATAACCCCGCATAACAAATGGGTTGATTCTGTTTGGTCAGTGCGGTTTCACGAGTTCGATGAACACCCATATTCCTCACTTGACTCTTAAGTCCCAGCCCCAACTGCAAAATCAGCCCCTATCCCAAGCCTTACCATATCGAGTCTACTTCTATTCCCAAGAATCCCAGCCACACGATCGGCCACCACCAAGAGAGTGACAGCATGATCGACGATGAGAGCAGAAGATTGATGATGGTTTTTAACGATGATAGCCCCGAGATCGAGATTGACGATAGTTGCAAGATCGCCGATAGCCTGATACTCAACTCTTAAGCCCCAACTGCAAAATCGGCCCCTATCCCAAGCCTTACTCTATCGAGTATACTCCTATTCCCAGGAATCCAAGCCATACGATTGGCCACCACCAAGAGAGTGACGACATGATCAACGATGAGAGCAGAAGATCGATGATGGTTTCCGACGATGATAGCCCCAAGATTGAGATCAACGACAGTCGCAAGATCGCCAATAACCCGAGTTCGATGATGGCCTCAATCTGAGCTCTACCAACGATAGCCCCACCTAAGATCGACGCCATCGCCACAGACTCTCGAACCAGATGCTAGAGACCCAAGCGATGCCTCAAGGATAAAACCAGACTCTCCATTGTCGAAGTGAGGAAGATGATGCTTCATTTGTGAAGTTCAAAAAATTAGGATAAAATTGAAAACAATTAGAAAGTTTGGGATAAGATCTCTAAATTTCCATTTCTAGTTATCTATGTAAGAAAAATTACATATTTAGTCCCTATCTTTCATTTAAGTTATAGTTAAAGTACTAAAATTTTATATGTTATTCGAGTTTGACGGCTTGAATCGGTCTTGAGCCTAAAAAAATTACGCTTAAGCAATTCGAGCTCAAGCCCGAGTAGTGCCGAACAGTAAAGGGGTTGAGCTCGAACCTAGCGGGCTCGAGCTTGAACCTAGCGGGCTCGAGCTCGGCCTGATCCATTTTCACCCTTAAGTGAGGGCTTATTCCAAACGATTTAAAGGAAAGTTCACTAAATAGTAAGTAGCTTTTAGTCTAGTAATTATCACAGAGATAAAGTATTAACATTAAAATAAGGTAAAACAGACAAATTTGCCACTAAACTATAGAGATAAAGTAATTTTACTACTAATTTTTTTTGTAAGCAAATTTGTCATTAACTTTTTTTTTATGAGCAATTTTGCTACTAACAATTAAATGATAGAAATAGTCTATTTGTTCAGATAATATTCCATGACAAAACATTTATGCTGGTCCCTGTAAGTTTTTTCCATAACCCTTAGCTACCAAAACCTTTCACAACACCTAAATAAACTTTGTGTTTGACCACATAACTTCATTGCTGAGCCTTCTTGTTTTCATATTTCTCATTGTTGCCGAGTAATCCTCCACTGCCACTACTATCGATTCTTTATTCAAGACCTACAACATATATTGATTTAGTCCCACTTATTTCAATCAAACTCTATTAATCACGGGTTGTTCTAAGGAGTGTTTCCAAGAACATTACCAAGATGTGTGGAAGAGTGAAGGTTAACACTAGTGGTGAAAAGGTGGAAGGTGGTAAAGGGTTTTGTGGTTTGTTAGAGCGAAGATGATGGTAAAAATGATATATTCAGAAATTTAGGGCCCAGTGTGTTGGCTGGAGAAAACTTGGAATTGTGCATTTTTCTCATTTTTTTCATGTTTGCCATGTTAAGCAATTTTAATGGTAGGTGATAGATTTGCTCACAACACAACATTGGTTGCAAATTTACATTTCTCAAAAGTATTAATGGAAAATTTATCTGCAAAAAAAAGTCGAGTGCTAAAATTACTCTACTCTCTATAGTTTAGTGGCAAATTTGCTCATTTTACCATTAAAATAAATTAGTTCTAGATAAGAAAAAAGTAAAAAAAAAAAATATAATTAGGTCTTGTGTAGGCTAGGCATGCAACATGCACCATTGTTATTTTATCACTTCTTACTTGTTCTATTTATCAAGATTATTCTTTCATAAATGTTGTTTATTCTTTTGTGAATACTGTTTATTCTATTATCAATTTTTATTGGTTTTGTTATCACATTTGTTTTTATTTTTCTACATTTTATATGTCTTCATATATAAATTAACATCAAATATATCATGTAAATGAGTTTAATTATAGGTATAAAAGAATAAATGAATATAAAAGAATATAACTAAATGAAAAACGAAATTAAAAATAATTTTTCATTTTAGTCTTGTTTGATGTTCATTTGAGTCATTTATTTATTATTTTACATTTTTGTTTGTAAATGAACAAACAAAAATGATTAATGAACAAACGTATATGAATAAATGAACACGTTCTTTTTAGTTTTGTTCCTTATTCATTTAAGTCAATTGAAAAAAAATGAAGAAAAAGTTGACAAATTTGAAGGGAAAAAAAAGAAGAATAATACAAAAGAAAAAAAAAAGAAGAAACAAGGAATAAAGCTGAGAACAAAAGGTTAATATTTTTGGGAAAAAAAAAAGAGAGATGAAAAAAGGATTAAAATTGGAAAAGGAAAGATACAAAGTTAAATAGAAAAAAAATGGAAATATGAGAAAAATAAAAAACCAGAAAGGAAAAAAAAATTTAAAAATGGGGAAATAAAAAAAATGAAAATAATTTGGGAAAATGGAAAAAAAAACTAGAAGAAGAGGTGCAAGTAAAAAATGGGAAAACCAATAAAATAAAAGTTATATCGGACTCGAAACTGTGCCTCATTTTAATTACTCTCACAAACAACAAATACTCTATCAAATGCAAAACTACTAACTTTTAAAGACCAATAATGGTCACTGTTGGATAAATAGTGTCATTGTTATGGATTAGTTAAGCCTAGGTGGTTTGGGGCCTTAGTTCCACTGTTTTTTTTTTAAACATTTTTTAGGATGCGATTTGCTCTTTCTTGAGTTTTATCTCATTTCGCAAGGCGTTTACCTTTCTGAGGGCATAGGTTGAAATTTTTGCGGTTTTAGTCTGCCTCACGTTTGTTTCAGTTAAAACATGATTTCAGTCCCTGACTTTCTAATTTTTTGGTTTCTGGACTTGAGTTAGGTTTGTGTTACATTTTAGTCCCCAAATTTTATAATTATTTAATTAAATCTTCTATTTGCTCTCTTGGCCCCCAAGCTTTTATTTTTGTTATTTTTTATGTACTATCTTCTAAAGTAAGACATTGGTGACTATAATTTGTTTATTGTTTTAGTTAAACCATTTTTTATCTTCATTGAGTCAATTGTTAAATCCTTAATCCCTAAAGTTTTTCTTTTTTTTGTCTTGATCCAAACTTTTTTTATTATTTTTTTTATTGTTATTCTCTAAAATGAAGCTGTAATCATTATAATTTGTCTATTTTTAGCCTGGTTCTAGTTTATTTGACTTGAGTCAAATTTTTTTCCACTTTTTTTCTTTTTATCTTTATTAAGTTAATGGTTAAAGTGTTAATTAATTAATGTATATTAAACATAGTTTTGTATTTCTGTCATTTTTTTATCATTATTGATTATTAAGATTTGTAGCATCAATTATTTACTTCAAACTCTATAGTTTAATAAAGTAATTTAGTCCATAATTGCTAAATTTGAGAGTAAATTTTTCTAGATAAATTTTTCATTGATATTAAAAATTAGATTTTGTGTTAATAGGAGATGAAATTGTTTATTGAATTGTTCTTAATTAACAAACAAAATATGCATTGTTTCGAAGCACGTAACATGTTCTGTGTCGCACTATTATTATTAAAATTTATTACAAAAAATATCCACTACGATGTACGGGTCACCAAATCTCTCTATTTGTTTTATCGGTCTCTATTTTTTTTTTTGTTTATTGTCTTCTAAAGCAAAATATTGATAACCATAATTTGTTTCTCTTATTTTTTTTAATCAACTATACTGACTCTGTTTAACTTTTTTATTTTTTTATTATTTTTAAAAACAAAACTTTAGTTATTATGAGTTGTTTACTTTTTGGTATGGTTTAAGCTGATTTATTTTATCTAATGTTTTCATTTATTTTTTTTTTGTTATTAAGTTGATTGTTAAGCCTCTAATTCTTAAAATCTTTATATTTATTCTCTTGCCCTGAAGACCATTTTTTGTTATTTTTTAATTATTAATCATTAAACCTTAATTTTTGTAACTGAAATTTCACTCTTAATCTTATATTATTAACATTTTCATATTATTTCTCTTTCCTAAAACAAAATTTTAGTCTCCATTGTTTATTTCTTGATACTTATAATTTTGTTTTTTTGCTCTTTTAGTCCTAAAACTTTACCATGACTTTTTATCCTGGTTCTTGCTTTTCTTTTTTCTTTTTTATAAAAATTCATTTTCTTCATCAATGATCACCATTGTTTATATTCATGTTTAATGTTGGCACGGATTGAATTGCAGCAACGTGCAGGCACCATGAACTTCTTAACGTCTAAAGATAAACATGGTTACTATTGGATAAATAATAGCAAGTGTTTTGAGTTGAATAGTAGCCTAGGAACATGACCTGGATAAAAATTGGAGAAATTACAGAAAAGGTCCTCAATATCTCATGCTTTACTTGAATGGTCCTGAAACTTTCCTGTTTTCCAATTGAACCTCCACTCTATAGTAACAAATTCATCCTCCTTTTTGGTAGTAGCTTTTTTGTGCTCCAACCTCTGCCTATCAAGGTGCCAGCATTGTTTTGTACCAAAATTACAAGGGCTGAAAGTGTATTTTTCAGTTATATTACACAGAGGGCTCTGCATCTTTTCACAATGATAAACTTTTGTCTGCAAACTTTGAAAAGTTTCAAATATGTAACCATTGCATTATTTTGCAACGAAGTGTCGACCACCATGCTTTTACTAATCTACACAATGATCATAAACATGAACCGCTGCAACGTGCGACTTTCATAGACCTTGTCATATCTAAAGTGCATAAAATATTTTATTTAAAGTAACTATTAGGTTTGTCCCCACTTACTCGTTACATGAATGTGCACAAGTAGTCAATTAGCCTTTGTAGCATAGTGGTAGTGCGTCGCGAGTTCGATTCTCGCCAAGGGCTTATCTCGTTGGTAAAATAATGAGAGAGAACAAAAGCGGAAAAATTCTACTGCAAAGTTCAATCTAACTCAAAAGTTCCTAACTGATTTCTGTTCAAACCCCAAGAAAAAAATTGATACTTTTTTACTTTCAAAATTTACCTTTCACTCAAATTTTCTAATTATTAATGTTGACTAAAAAAATATTTCTAAAGAGTAATATTTAAAAAATATATATTTTGTTTATCATATGAATAATATGTAGTATCTAAGTATATCCTTTCATTGCAAATTGACCAAGTTAATCTTAAGTCAAAAAATGTTAAAAAGTTTCAAACTTATATGAAAGAGAAAGTAATAAAACTTAAAATTAGAAGTGTCAAGAAATATCATGATAAACAACAAAATACTACATAGAATTACAATTGGTGACAAAATTAAATATCTTTGCTACAAAAGATATAATTCAGAGTTTTGTGAGATATACTATTATATCACAATATATTGCTGTCACATATGTTTTTTGAGGATGGGGATACCTTCGAAGTAATCTTTATAAATCCTTGAATTTTCATTATTCAAACATGACAATATAATTTAGCAAATCTTAAAAGAATTAGTTTGGCATCGCAACTAACCAAGATAATGTTATATGCCTTCGATTTCATTCACTACTAAAATATCACGCTTTTCCAACGGCTTATGTACCAACGGCTATACTGTTGGTAGTTACCAACGCGTAGAACCATTGATATCTATTTTCCAACGTGCACGCGTTGGTGAGGGTGGCAACTTATTTTTACAGGTTTTTTTATTTTGTTTCCAACGTGCTAGCCATTGGTAATTACCAACGTTCAAGACCGTTGGTAAAATTTCAACTTCCCAGCAGTTAGTAGAAATTTTTTTTTAGGGTAATTTATCAACGGCTAGCCGTTGGTAAATTAGTTTTTAAATCGTCTTCTCCGTTTATGTCTTCCAGCTGCCAAATTAGATTCAGTTTCAGGAGAGAGAAGCGCGAAGGACTCCGGGGATTCAACAACTCACTTGCGGAGAGAACTTCTCGCCTGCGAGAGCCAAGGGGTTCTCCATTGCATCAATCACGGTGTTTCCCTCAGTGGCCGCCATGAATGCGGTGGAGGAGAATGGGGAATTCGTGGGGATGCAGAAGGAGAAAGTTAGGGATCATTTGGATGGAGTCATCGTAGTCGACTATTCGGTGCCTTCACCATCTTCTTCAACTCTGTGAGGTTATTAATTTCCTACTGCTGCCTTTTTTCAATTAAAGACTGTTGCCCATTGTGCTTAAACTCTAACAATGATGGTAATCTTCATATCCAACGGGAAACTAGAGTTCTGGATGCTTACATATTTTGCTGCTGCTGCGGTTTCTCTGTTATTTATTTATCTTTTAAACAAGGAATTGATTGCAAATTTGGAATTGTGATCTTGAAACATGCTGGTGAACTCGATGTCATTTGTTCAAATGGGTTGCCTTCTTCGTCTTTATCTTAGTCGACAGGACTGAGTTGCTAGAAATTAATCAGTTCTGTGATGGAATTTCTTGAGGCCATCTCCAAGTTGGAAAAATATGAAGTTTGTTCCTCTTTGTTCTTCTTAAACACGTAATAGAAGCTAGTAATTGAAACTTTTGTAGATCCTCATTCGGCTTAGGTATTTTGGGAACTTTCTTAATTTCGCAGTCTTTTCCTTCACAGCAGCGTTGTATTAGGAAAGGTTGAGCCGTAAAGATTGCCATCTTCTTGCTTTTGCTGGATTTATTTTGTCGGGATGACTTTTAGACATGAAGTGTATGGTGAATCTAGTGAGTAAACAACTTGGGCTGACCATCCATACCATGAAATTCCCCTACTGTGGTTCAATAATATGAAATAATGGCCTGTGCAACACTATTTGTATATGTGTCCCTTACAGCCTTCCTGCCAAAGGTAGAATGGTCCTAACTTCGCTCTAAAGAGGTTCATTTGATTTAGCATGATCTGTTTAGGTGTGGCAAGTTTACCAAATTGCTACAATCAATTTCAATTTTTGTGGGTATGCCATTTGAAACACACATCTGTACCTGCTTTTTAAAGCATGTGTTGGCAATATCCATTGTCCTTTGCCTGAATCTGCAAACAGTCTTATAGTCACTCCTGGCTGAAGTTCTTGATCAAACTACCTGTAGCATAACTGACTAACATGGATGGATCAATTTATATTAATACCCTTTCTGTTGAGTGTTTTCTGGACCTCTAGTATATCATTCACTGATTTTGGGTTGTGGAGGAAATAAGGTGCAAGTGTTTGGATCTCCTTGTTTTGGTTGCTCTACTGCTCGTTTCGTGAAAAAAAAAAACTGGGCAGTCACATGGTCTATTTAGTATCAATTTGGTCAAGTTTGGGGGATGATGTGATGGCTTAAGTGTTTGTTACTTTGTATCTCACATTCAACATTGCTGGAAATCCTGCATTGAATTATATTTTCCTATAGGAAAAGTGACAAATATTTTAGGACAATGGGTGTATGAATTTTTTTCTGTTTTATTAAATTTTCTCATTATGTTATTTATATTTATTTATTTTTTTTACATTTTAGTGGTTTGTGCAATGTTTCCTATAATTACAATAATAAATATTCATTAGTTTTACCTAATGGGAATGATGCAAGAATATGCATAATTAAAGAAAAGTAGACAAAAACAGTGACCCACTTCATTGTGAGATAGGCTTTTCCTTTTCCGTTCCCCGGAAAAAATAAATGTGGCCACTTGTTCCATCATTGAGCTAAAAGAAGATGTTACATTTCTTACATACCAGGATTACCTGAAAGAAAACAAAATAAAAGAACTAGCAGGAAAGCTAAAAGCATCATCATCGATGCTTCGGTTCTCATCTCATAAAAACTGAATTTGCAGGTAAGGTAAGGCGGAACCTAGCATTGAAGCATGGCTAGCGAAAGCTTGGATTGGTGGCAGAGAAATATTGCAGGATGGAGGCAGAGCTTCTGTGAGCTCTGTTGTAGTAGCAGCAATACTAAACAAGCTGCTAAAGAGAGCATCAAGCAGCTGCAATCCGACGTCGATGGCTAGCAAAGCGAAGAGGCCCGACTACGGGGGACGCTGGCAAAGTGGCAGGCCTTGCTCGTTGACATCAAGAACGAGAGAGACGAACTGTCAGCAGAGCCGAAGAGGTGTTTTCAATGGAAGCACAACAAGCGCCTGCACCAGCTTGAAGGGGAAATGGCTAGAGTATTAGAGTTGGTAAAAAAAAAATGAGCAAGAGATTTTAAGTGCCACTATCAATGACAGGGAGTACATAAAGGCCCAATTACGGGGGTGGCTGGCCGAGTTGCAGGCCCGGCTCGTAGACATCAAGAACGAGAAAGACGAACTGTCGGCGCGGCCGAAGAGGCGTTTTCAATGGAAGCACAACAAGCGCCTACACCAGCTTGAAGGGGAGATGGCTAGAGTATCACAGAGGAAGGATATGTTATCAGATTTTATACAAAAATTTGAGCAGCATATGTCAAGACAGTATCCATCGGCAAGTGCCACTATCAATAATACCCAACCAGACGGTCTAGAGTTGCTTGCTGATGGCGTTTTCTGTATATCCAAGTCTGTGAAACAAGCTGCTTGCCAGATGTTGGTGGCCCTAGAGGATTAAGAAGTGCACTTGATTGGATTGGTTGGTGTCCGAGGAGTTGGCAAGACGACAGTGGCGAGACTGGTGGCACCTAAAGCTCAAAGATCTCGACTTTTTGATCTGGTTTTGATGATTGATTCACTTAGCAGGAAGCGGTTTGAGTCGGATGGGGACAAGATTTGGCATCAAATGGCTGCCTTACTTGGGGTGGAAGATACTCCACAAAGCGCTACATCTAGATTAAATAAAAAATTGGAAGAAGGGAAGAAGATTTTGATCATCCTTGATGATGTTTGGTGGAGAAAGCCTAAACTTGAGGCTTTAGGAGGAATTCCATATGGCCAACGCTGCAAAATTCTTGTCATCACTTGTCTTCCCCAAGTCTGTGCCGGCATCGGTTGTCACGCAACTATTCAACTCAATGGCCTTACCATACAGGAAGCAAGGGAATGGTACGAAGACATAATTTTGAGAATTAAGGATCGGCTGTCACGAAGTATTTTTTGGCGCCAGCAAAGTGGTCATGCAGAGAAGAAACTTAAGACTTGGGAAAAGGAGATAGTTGAAGCATCTCAAGGTTTGCCTTTCTCAGTTGTAACTATAGACCAGGAATTACAGAAGCTACGATTATTCAAAACCTCTGCCCAGGATTTAGTGAGAGAGATCAACAAAGATGTATTCAAATATCTCAAGCTCCATTATGATTACTTGAGCGACCAAGAAAGTAAGTCATTTTTCATACTGTGTTCCCACTTTCCTGAAGATTACTGCCCTACATTTGAACAGTTGACAAGATATGGACTCGGCCTCGGAGGATGAGGAGATAGTCGGGATTCCGTGATGGGCGTCATGAACAGGTAAGCGCATTTCCAAAGTTTTTGTGTTATCAGACTTACATAATAATTTTTAGACCTAATTAAGACTCAGTTGAAATTACTGAAATATGTAATCCGTTGAATGTTGTATACTTTCTTCCAGACATATATGTTCTTGTTTTAATTATGCTGTATTTGAGAATATTTTATTTTAATTACGTTTGCATAGCTGTGTAATGTTTATTGCTGAGTAAAGCTGGGGGAACTTTCGAATTTGTATGTTAATTTTGAATGTGTATTCAAACTGGGAAAAATACGAAACAACCGAAACCTAGAAAGTTTAATGTACATTACAAACGTGCAAACGGGGAACTTACCAACTTGCGCACGTTAGTAATTACCGTCTGTTATCCTATTACCAACCCGTATGCAAGTTGGTAATTACCAACGGCTTCATAACAACTTCCTTACCAACTGATGTAAGTTGGTAACTACCAACGTGGGTTCCTACCAACTGCCAACAATTGGTAAATTACCAGTAGTTACCAACTGCCCAGCAGTTGGTAAGTTACTAATGGCGGGCAGTTGGTAACTACAACTACGCGATGGAAACCAAGCCTGGTTCATGACCGTTGGAATTTACCAACGTGTTATTAATTGCGCGTTGGTAAAATTTTTTCCAACATATCAAATACCAACTGCCATTTACCAACAGCTCCGCGTTGGTAAATTCAATTTACCAACTGCTGCGCATTGGTAAATGGCAGTTGGTAAAGTCCTATATTTTAGTAGTGATTTGCTTATGGCCATGGGTATGGGTAAAGGTGAGTATTGTGTTGGGTTAGGTTTGAAACCAATTTAAATATAAATATCACAATTCGATTGATTTTTAGTTTCTCTGAAACCGATTCAAACAATCTAATTTATATGTTGGAGTAGATCGAATTTTTTAGCTTACTTTTCAATTTATTCAATTCATTTTGTTAAACCTAAATATGTAGTAAATGAAAAATAACATAAATATTGGGAAATGTTATATTCATACTCAATACTTAAAAAGAGTTAACAACATATAGCTCAAAATTAGATGGAAATAGCTTTTATATATATATATATATATATATATATATATATATATATATATATATATATATATATATATATATATATATATATATATATTACAACATGGATAATGATAATATTTATTATGTTTTAGTTTATTTGGTTTATTCTGTTTAAGTTTAGGTTTGATAATTAAATATGAAATTCGCCTTTGGTTCGAGCTGCTAAGGAGTGGATAACAGGGGAATTCCACACAAGCAAGCTACAAACATATGGTATTGCGTCTCACTTCAAGTCAAAAGCTTAAGCTGATGGGTCACGAGTCGACCACTATATATATATAGCTTATTTGTTCATTATTCCTCTAACATGATATTAAGTCATATGTGGATACCATAACAATATCCCACTCACATGGTGACTTTCTCCACATTGGTCACTACTTGTACTTGACACACCAAAAAGTTCACTCAACCAGGGGTGGAGTAGCTTGAGTGCTTGTTCCGACTTTGCTCAACCATGATGGAGATATATGAAAGTCATCACCTATTCTTGGACTCTGCTCAACCATGGGTGGAGGCACAGGAGTCACAACTTGCATTGATCACCAGCCTTGCTGAACCATCTGCTTTGATGGCATTTGTGGGGATCAGCTATGTGCCCCACCGATAAAAAAATCCGGTACCAATTGCACACACAACCACTTATGTAATTGAAGTGATTCACACACAAAATAAAAACATATGCTATTTTTACATGATTCGGCTTCTTCATAACAAGCACACATCCACAACCCCTCTAGTCAAATCCACTCTACTGTTGGGGATGAGAGGTTACATGCATACAAAATAATGAGGATACGAGGGTTTCATGGGTGCTCTCCATCATATAGAACTCTCCATCATAACACCTTGTATCTCCCCCCAGCCCAGGACAAGCCACTATCGGTTCACACGCTTCACATCTTTTCTCCCATAAATTTTCTCCCTCCCTAGTTTTACCCTACAAATCATGCCTATAGATGGGGTACATCCTGAATCCTAGTTGCACCGTACTAGGAAATAAAATCACCTAAAACTTGCTCATCAAGAAATCTCCTATTTTTTGCCGCATCTCTCACAATGAAATGCTAAATCAATTTCACATCATTTTTTTACTCGCCTTCCGTGTAAACCCTCCACAAATTGCAATCTAAGTCATTCCTATATGAGCCATAATTTCCCAACACGAACCGACCAAATAATAATCCTACCCACGCATGACGCTTGGGGCATAAAAGGGTTTAATACTTTCTATCATTTGCTTTGATCATGCTAAGCCAACGCCAGTGGCGGAACTATTAAGGGGCAGCAGCCCCCCCGAAAATTTTGAAACTTTTAAAATATAAGGTACTAAATTGCTTACATCGAGAGAAGTTGGGGATTAGAAGGTATTCTTGCCCCCCGAAAAATATGGAAGAATATAAAGATGGGGGGCAATGTGGCATGCGCTTAATAAATTAGGGACCAAATTGGTGGTTGTCCCTTTAGCTTTAAAACGCCAAACGGTGACATTTTTTGAGTTTCCCTCTTCTAAAATTCCAAAATCCTAATTCGGCGACTGCAGTCCAAATTCCCAATTCGCAAAGCAGGCCAGACTCGCTCCGTCGCTCGCCACTGTCGCCAGAGCAGCAGAGCTCCACAGGCTACAGCTTCGCTCAGACCGCTCCGCCTCCGCTGCCTGAGCCTGAGCGGCGCCGGCGATCGCATTCCACTATTCGGCTTCTGTTGTTCATCCATCACTCCATCGCGATTCGCGAATCGGAATCGCAGAGACAGACTGACAGAGCCACAGAGGCCAGAGGCAGAGGGCCCCAGCCTCCCGCTCCCGGCTCCCAGCTCCCGAGTCCCGACTCCCGCCCGACCGACCGGCGACCACAAATTTTCTACGGTGCGCTGCCAGTGCCGGCTGCCTGTGCGTGCCTGGTAAGTGGTAACAAAACTTAAGTTATTAACTGTTTAAATAATTTTTAATTGTTTGTCAAATTTTAATTTAAATTTTATCTTATCATTATCTAATTGAGTAATTGTTTACTTGTTTAAATGATATTTATATGATTATATGTAATTGAATTGAGTCAATTGACTAGAGAGGAACAGAGAGTGGCCAGACTAGGGGGTACCATATAAATTCATGCTTGCTTTGTGAGTAAAAATATAAAATGCGCAAAAAATTGATGAGATTTTTCAAGGTTTGACATGGTTATGGATAATGAATAATTATGATAAAATAAATCATTATAAAAATTGCTAGGATTTTTGTTGGTTGTACTTGTCCCGTTTGTATGCATATACATAATCTAATTATAATTTATGAGTTTCAAAGTTTGTTATTTGGTTATGCAATGCGATGCGCCAATGCCCCACATATATGAAACATGATTTGTTTTGTTTTCTCTTTTCAGTTATGGCTGGGAAACAAGAAACGATTTCTCATTTCTTTCAGAGAAAGACTCCACCAAGACCACCACTAGAATGTGATGAAAATTACAAAAGTAGTCAAGATTCAAGGATGGTTCAAGAAGTTTCAGAATCTGTAGGATTCGGAGGTTCTTCTCGATCTTCAAATGCTGAAAGTGGACAACAAACTCCAGCACCCACAGCTTCTGCTTCTACAAGTTTTTCCATAATGCGTGATCCGGGGTTACGGCAACCTATATGGACATATCCCGTCAATGAACGTGATGAGGTACGAAGAGCTTATTTGAATGTTGGGCCTTATCAAGTGAAGTTTAATTATCCAGAGCAAAAGAAACGTAGGTTTCAATATTCATGGTTTTCAGAATTTCCTTGGCTTGAGTATTCCCCAACAAAAGATGCTGCATTTTGTTTGCCATGTTATCTATTTACTGAAAAACCTAAAGTTCAAAATGGATGAGATGCTTTTACTGTAAAGGGTTTTCAAAAGTGGAAGAAAGTTAAAGATGGTAAACATTGTGCTCTTCTTAAGCATATGGGATGCTTGGACTTGATACTTGATGATTTCAAAGATATGAAGGAGCGTCGTGTCACATTTTGAATTTGAATTTTTACAAGTAGACTTAATCATGTTTATGTACTGTTATAAATTTTATGACTTGTATGAACTGTATTATTTTGTTTGTATAAGGATTGTACAAATTTGACAAATTTTTTCAATCCCACCCCCCCGACTGAAAATTTCTGGTTCCGCCCCTGGCCAACGCCAGTAGGTTTTGATGGTTCATGAGCGGTGGCGGATCCAGGATGTCTATAAAGGGTCCATATATATATATATAACTATTAAACTCTAAAATTAAATATACTATAATATAATGACCAAAAAAATTATGTTTTTTTAATAAAATATTAAAAACGTTTTGGTTTAGAATTTTTTATGCCCTGGACGAATGAATTTAATAAGAGTTAGAAAATTATATGAAATATGAAGAAGATAAATGAGATATTCATATTATATAAAAGGAAAAGTTACAAAAACTCCCCTGTGGTTTGGTTAAACCTACAATTTGCCCTCTCTATTTTGAGAAACCTACACTTTTTCCCCTATGTTTTTTATACTGCCTGATAATAACTTCTGAAATTGTATTTAAAGTATACGATAATCATCTTCTAGTAATTTTAATCTGTCAAGTATTTTTTTTATAGTTAATAGACATTTTAAACTATCAGTTTTTCATTTCTGTAAATGTACTTTTCCACCTGTAATTATATATCGGTGTTTTTTAAAAGGTCGGTTGGCTGTGAAAAAAATATCAAAAATCTTGAAATTACTAGAGCATTATTACCATACAATTTAAATACAGTTTCAGAAATTGTTATCAGGCAGTATAAAAAATATAGGGGGCAAAGTGTAGGTTTCTCAAAATAGAGGGGGCAAACTGTAGGTTTGACCAAACCACAGGGGGGTTTTTGTAAGTTTCCCTATATAAAATGTAAGAGACAAAAATCCCATTTTAACTGTTAAACTTATACATTTCTTCTGACTTAGCTTATTGATTTTATCTTATGTCCAACTAACTCTATAAGTTTCTACATGCTTAAAGAAAAAGGAGTGGTTAAAAAAGTTCAATGCCTAGATAGAAAAATATAAGAAACTTATCCTTGAACTAATACTCATAAGAAAGTTCAAGGGGTAAATGACAGTCATCATTTTTAAACTAATACCTCTGTTGTTAAATTGTCCCGTAACTACAAATTATTACACCGTTTGTCCTGCAACAATGGCATCTGTTACAGTACGGTCGTACCCTTACCTAAGGACATTAAGAAGCAATGGAAAGGGCATTTTGGGGGGAAGCCCAAATTTATTCCTAAAAGTTAGTAACATTTTCTATTTAACTCCTGAAATTTTAGAAATTTTCTAATTTGGTCCTAAAACTGTCAAAACTAACATCTGGCGACTTATGAAACTTTAATCCACCTCAGTGCCACAGGTGCCGTCGTCCACACTATCAACAACTACTTCCGTCTCACACTGACCAATAGATTGAAGCTCTAAATCCTGGAGGCTATCAAGATCATGCAACGGTTCGGTGTCAAAACAAGGCCTCTCCATTTGGGTTTCTAGCGAAAGCCGATCAATTGGTTGGGTCTCGCCTATGACCGTACCGTCAACCTCTCCGCGGCCATCTCCACTAAGAACCGAGATTCACTTCTTAAGAATCAGATTGAAGAATGGTGTGTTCATCATCGAAGCTTTAATTTCCAAGAACCATTTCCTAAAACAGAGAGGGGAAGAAGTGAATTAAGGGTTACCGGACGGCGAAGTGACGGTGGGCGAGAGGGAGTCGAATAGGCCTGGAATTGGGGATTAAACACCACGACAAGTACCGATTTTGCGTCTCAAGACCGAATCCGATTAAATATTCTCGAACAGCAGAATAGGATCCAGGTCGAGACAGCCGAAGAATCCTCCAGCCAGATCCGACACCAGCTGAGAGGAGCAGCCGGTGATGTCAAGACTGGCCGGACAACGATTTAGGGAACGAGAAATTCGGGGCGCATATCTAGAAGATGAACAGTTAGGTTTTGCCATAGATTGGGGGAAAGGGCAATGGACTGGCATAAATGAAGAACAACAGCTAGGGAAAGGATCGAATGGAGAGATTAAGCAGAAGTTTTGATGGAAGGGCGATTGCGTAGTGAGATGAAGGTAGTGAAGATGCTCTCCATGATGGAGAGAAGCCTCACCTGCGAGTCTAGAATCCGAGTTTCAGTTTGCAGAAACTACAAGTTCGGTTCTGGAATCTTGCTTAAGCAAGTGCTAGTTTTGATAGTTTTAGGATTGAATTTGGAAATTTTACAAGTTTTAGGATCAAACAGAAAAATTTATTAACTTTTAGGATTGAATGTGCACTTTTTTCCCTACCGAATGCCTTTTCTGTTACTTCTTAATATCCTTGGGTAACAGCAAGATGTAGCTGCCACAAATGCTATAGTTGCAGGATGGTGTAACAATTTATAGTTACAGGATGATTTGGCAACATATTAGTTCAAGGCAATAGGTATCATTTACCCAAAGTTTAAGGATCACTATAAGACTTCTTCCATAACTTTAATCGTCAATGGAGAGAAGAGATTAACCCATTTTTTTTAATCTTTATTAAGGTAAAAGTAATACATTTTTTTGTTCTAATATATATTATGAAAATTATGAGGGTCTATTAAAAAAATTAAAAAGCCCAATTATTAAACTATGTATCTTTATTAACATTTTTTTGAAAAATAGTGAGGGTCCATGGACCTTATGTAATACATGTGCATCCGCTATTGCTCATAAAGATATTATGAGTTGATGGAACTCATAAAGTGATTTGCTAAGCGTGAAGTTTAAAAAGGCTACGTCGTCATTTTCTTCTCAAAGCCTTGGAAGAGCTAGTCACTAGTAGATAGGGGTCTTGCTAACTCACATGGAGTGGCAAAGGGACACCAGATCCCTGATCTTGGCTAGTAATCGAGTCTCTTCTTCCCACTCCCTCTCCAATATTTCCACAATGCCTTAATATTAGGTTCAGTTGCCACTTAGTGCCAAACAAGTTGACATTCAACTATTGTGATCGTAACTCTTTGAAACCTTATATCTTATATTATTGATTTTGTGTACAAAAAAACAAAAACTAGTAGATAAAGATGGCAAAATGAACACGACTCAACCTACCTAAACCTGAACCTAAACCCTACCAAACTAAAAAAGTTAATAACTTGAATAACCAACCCAGCCAAAACCCAATTCTAATTTAAGCAAAATTGAAGAAAACCTAAACCTGAAATGGGTCAAACACAAATAACCCAAATCTAAGATAATTTATACCTGAAATAACCTAATTTTTGAAATCAAGAAAACTTGATTTTAATCCAAGCAACCATGATTAATCAACCCAAATTTGACCCAAAACCCAAATAACCCAATATTGAACTTAACCCGACTTGTATTAAATATGAACCAAAATAAACCCAACCTACCTAAACCAAAATCCACTCAACTTGAACCTGAAAAACCCGACATAGACTTGAATTCATGATAACTGGATTAAACCCAAACTTTAATGATGACCTGACCCACTAAATTGCCATCTCTAGAAGGAGAGTTCATTGAAACGCTGCAAATGTTTGTCTGCTTGTTTTACCAGGTGACATAAATAACAAAGCGCAAGTGGGAGCAAAAGTATAAAAACATCACATTTCAAAACTTCAGTAAATGTGAATATTTTATGAAAGTTAGAGCAGAAGCAGAAATGTGCGAGTAGAAGCTGTCACCCCCAAGTAGAAGGATCACATCACCTATTTACCTAAAGAACTGGGATTACTATGGTCCTCCAAGCCAAGTTATTAGACCATTTCATATTGTTAAGCAAAGTCTATGAATTAATGTTTCCCAACACTTCTTCTGGAAACTGATTCAATGCTCACACACATGAACATTGCAGGAATGGGCATGCTGACCCTCGTTTTATTGTTTCTCCATAGTTTCATTTTCGTTGTTCCGTAGAAACAAAAACACGGATGTTAGAAAGTCAATAAGGGACAACAGATTCGAAACTTGGACAAGTAAACAGCCACAAGTGAGCTTCAAAATTTTCTGTTCGACATTCAGGGATATCAAATAATGCAAGCTTCCGGTAACTTATTCACATGTTTCCCAACTCTTTAAACCTAGCATTCATGAAATCTTACGCAAGTTTCGACGTTACAAGTCATCATAAGTGCCTATTCGTTGACAACAATAGGAAAACAAAATAAAAACCAGACAGCCATCTTTTATTAGTATTGCACACACCACTCAGTATCACCGCGGCAAAAGTCCTAGCAAATTACATCGCACAACAATTTTGTTTTCTACTTTGATACCTATTGCCAGAAGATGAACTGCCAGAGAATATGTTAGGCAATGAGTCCTGCCAACCTACACAAGCCAAATGCAGATCAAGTCAATTGCAGAGTCCTTCACCATAGAAAAAAAATGTCATCTCAATAAGAGACAAACTGTAACAGCAGGCACAGAAAACCCATGAACCGACGACCTAAACATGAATTGAAAACATCAGCTTGTAACATCAATCCATGATAAATTGAAGAAAAACGAAAGTCAACAAAATGAACACACCATGACTCATGGCCCTACTGCATAAGTGATACAAGCAGCTCCAATATTTCCATTTTTGTATTGCCTGAAGTTGTACAAGTCAACAGCATCAAGTTCCTCATTTCTGCCTTTCAGACTAAGCTTCTATATCATGCTTACCAAATCACTCACGCTTGTCCTTACAAATTAAGGCATATCACAACTACAAAGCTCTAGACGGAAAACAACCTTTTGAATTAACATATTCATATACTACTGAACCTTATAATAATAGTCGTCCATGTCAAATCAACTCCAGATCTTATCTAATGCTGATACAGACATATTTCATGTTGCAACGTTTTCAGCATCACATTGGCACATATCCTCGCTTGTTCTTTTACCAGCATACCAAACCTATAGCAAAGCACTTCTTGTAACACCAAAATTTCCCCGCCCATCAGCCATCTCCTAGGCAACTAGGTTATGGTGGACTGATCTTCCTTTTACTAACATCTATAAATTCAAAAGGACACTTCATCAGAACAATCCAAGGACTACTTGTCTCAATTTGATTAAACCCAGGAACCTTACCTCCTTTTCACCATACTTAAGATAGATGCAAAAACCATCCAAGGATTTCCATCCTCCCACACTTGCTTTTAATATCGTCATTCATAAAAATAAACTCGAGAACATACCCCCTCTGTTTGAGCAGCAATAATACCTTTTGAAGTTTTGTGTGTCCCAAAAGTTGTGCCCCAAAATGAGCGGCAACCAACATGGATTTGCCATATGCTTCCAACTTTATCCATAGCATGTTAACCAAAGAGGCTTCATCTTACATGCACTATATACATAGGACAAGAGAGTGGAAAAGATATTCTTTAAAAACGGATAGCCTGGTGCAAAATTTTTAAATTTTAATGGAAAGGAAAAAAATTGTCATTCTTCCTTGGAGGAGGGGGGATAAGAAATTGATGAGTTCAGCATTCATTGTTCACTCAGCAGCCGGGAACAAATATGAAAGAGTTCACACATGCACCTAAGAAAATTTGAGTAACAGCAGCAGTAGTAGCAAACCTACATCCCACCCAAATGGCATCTCTACAAGGTAAGCCACATTTCTAGGTCATGCAAATTTAGGTACCAGAATTGACAAACATTACTGTATGGATTTCTAGTTGCACCTTGGTCCTTAAAACATCCACCAAACCAACTAATGCTCATCCTAACAAATGAAAGAATATCTAGGCTTATTTTTCCCAATCAGATATCATACTGGTAGTCATAGGGTACATAAAACACAATACCTATGGTCATATCTAAATACATTTAACACCTATGCAAATACCCTCGCCTATTAGAACAAAGAAGTTGAGAAACAAACATGCACAAACTTCTATTCAAAGACACAGATACAACCCATACAACCCCAACCCATCAAACAACCAATCCACAATTTCATCTACTGTTATGTCTTCGAAACCAGACTTGAGATTCAGATCAAGTATCAAATGGTGCAGCAGGTTATGGTAATAAAAAACCAACAATAAGACACACTCCAGTAATACTCCAATAATAATTACAATCACCAAAACCTCTATGACGAAGACATAGTTGGCTTGCACAAATACCCTTCAAATCTACATGCCTGCATTGCGATTCATGGATATTACGATTCTCTTTCAAATCGATGAATAGCAATGCAATCATTGCGTAATTTAGTCAAGCATACTAAAGATCACAAACTGATATAGTGATATACTAAAGGATTAATGATCACGAAAAAGGTCACCATCTGTAAGGACATCTAATTATCTTCCATAGAAATGGAAATTTCTATTCTTGCCCCAGCCTCCAGTTCCCGATGCATAATTACTCTTACATCCATCCATATCCATACAACCCAATTGGTGAAATACTCCAACGAAATTTTCATTACCAATGATCCCTAATCAATCACGCACATCCGCACAGAATCAGAGACGACGGAAATTCACTCAAAACCTCAATATGGTCGAGAAAAATGATTGATTCATCACAAAAACAAAGAAAAAAAGAGAAAGAGAATTTATAAAAGCAACATTGTTAGGAATAGGATACTTGCCTACTTCTGGTAGCCACCGCCAACGGCATTGTAGTCCTCTTCAACCCTCTCGGTCACATAAACCCAAGGCAAATCAGCCACATCAAAAGTCTTCTCCTTCATCATCTTCTCGACGTCGGCTTTCTTGAGGACCGTCCGGCGGATCGAGGGGCGGTTGCGGCGCTGGTCACGGCTGAAGTACTTGATGTCATAGACGGTTTCGGGGTTAGAGGTGGGAACGATTGCCTTCTCTGCGGTGGTGGCGGGGCACCGGACCCGAAACTCGGTTGCCTTGGGCAAGGCCGATTTGTATTCCGGGTCGGCACAGGGACCGGTGATTTCCCATGGCTTCTTGATGTACCGCTTTAGGGTCTGGAAGATGGATGTTGTGGCTTGGGAAGCTGGTTTCGCCATGGCCGGAGAACGAGGGTTGATTTGGCGAATTCGGGGATCTGTGGGGAAGGAGGAGACAATAATAGAGAGGAGCCGATGAGAATTGAGAACCGAGAAGAAGGGCAATTCTTTTGGTTTGTTTTCATTTAGCTACCTTTTTTTATTTATTTGCATTTTGCTACCTGTTGGATTACCAATGTGATTTCTTTTTTTTTTTTTAATTTGTTTGATAGACAAATACTCCTCCATCCCATTTTCTTTGCACCACTTTTCTTTTTGAATTATCCCAAATTCTTTACACAATTTCCTCTTTTAGTAAGTTTTAGCAAGTAAAATGACAATTATACATATATTATTTTTTAATCTCCGTGCAAACACAAATGAAACAAAAAAAACAGGATAGAGAGAGTATGATTTACAGATTTAGTACTAGTTTTTTTTTTATTGAGTGATTTACTACTAGTTATTATACTATAGATATATGTCTGATTAGACATACTAATCCACTCATTAATTTCCATGTACAACTCATTACCCAACATAAAATTTGACCAAATTACCCCTGAATATACATTGTCTCTCCTTTCAGAAACTCTACCTTGCTGCTACTACTATCACCACAGCTTCGGCCGGACTACTATCACTTCCAAATCAAAGATTTTCCAACCAAATTTTGCCTCAGATCATGCCTTCTCCAATCGATCATCATCTCTGGATCTCGCCATCGTTGCTCACCTTTGGATAGCACAATCAATACTTGCCTTCAGATATTGCCCTTGACACTTGTCTCTAGATCACATCAATCATCGCTCGCCTCTAGATCACACTAACTCCCTTCAAGGTTGTATTGATCATTGTTCACCTCTAAATCAACAGATTATCACTCACCTACAAAACTGCGTCAATTATCAACTCAAGATCGTGATGGTCTCTGCCACTCATTCACCTTAGTACCTATGACTCTAGGCCACTATTAGGCCACTCTTCCATTGTCTCCACTCTTCACCACCAAATTGTACGCAGAAACAATCTACATAAGTGTCAAAACAAATGAGAACGTGTATGAAGAAGTATGTAAAATTGGCTAAAATAATATGCAAACAATTTGTTCCCTTCAAACAATATACAAATAATTTATTCTCTTCAAAATTATATGTGAAATTGTTTAAGTGTCTAAAGGAATATAAACAAATATATGAAGTAAAATAAAATAATGTCTAAAGCAATATGCAAATAATTTATTCTCTTAAAAAATAAATGTGTCTGAAGCTATAGGTAAAGTGTCTAAAATAAATATGTAGAAGTGTCAAATGAATATATAAAAGTGTCTAAAGTAATATTTGAATGTTTTATTATCTTCAAAAATAAAAGTGTCTGAAGTAATAAGTAAAAGTATTTGAATAAATACATAAAATTTTCTGCATAAATATGTAAGAGTGTCTAGACCAATATGTACACTATTTGTTCTTTTTAGAAATAAACGTATCTTTTAAGTAATAAGTGAAAGTATCTGAATAAATATGTAAAAGTATTTGACGAAATATGAAAAACTGTCTGGAGTAATATGTAAAACAAGTATTTTGGGCATAATAGATCATGAACGATGTGATATCTTTATCGATTTTTAGAATTTGGTAAAAAAATTAGTGAGTATAGCCTAGACTTGTCTCTGATGGTTACCACTGTTCTTGATTAGGATTGAACAGTAGAGGTGGTGAGGCAAGATAGCCATCATCTTGATCAAGGTGAAGCAGTGGAGATGGTGGTTTCCCTAAATATGATCTGGACATTTGCAAACGGTGGCGGTAGTAGGAAAAGAAGGCTAGCAATCTTGTGAAGGCAACATTTACAATTTGGAGAAAACGAAGAATCGTGACAAATGCCTAGATCTGTCGGCTTCTTTAGTGTGATAATAGTGTTGTTACCGAAAACATCATTGGAGGCAATGGTGATTGGAAAAGATGAAGGTTCACAGTTTGGAAAATGCCACTGTTGATAGCTGGAGAGGACGAAGACGCGATTTGGATTAAGGCATGTGATAGAAATTAGTTAGGACAGTGAGGAGTAAATTTAAAAATTTATTGGCATATCTAATTAGACATATGCTCACAGCAACCTTCATGGATTTACTACCAGTTGAGTCCTTTATTGTGTTCTACAAAAGTAGTCCCATTTCACGAAGAAAAGGTCAAAAGATACTAAAACAACTTGAGCTTTTGCTTTTTTTTTTTTTTTTTTGCCCTAAGTATTGGTTGCCTACACTTGTTTTCCTTTATTTTTAGAAACATACACTTGTCACCTGAGTGTTTGCTCGTCTTTATTTTCATAAACTTACACTTACCTCTTGATTGTAACCTATGTTATTATCTATTAAGCGAAAAGAAAAAAAAAAGAAAGAAAGAAAACCCAACTTTTACACTTGAAACGTTGACATGCATAACTTGGTTGTTTCACATTTATGAAATTAAAAGCATTACAAAACATTAGAAGTGAAAAATGAACAAATGGTTTGAGCTCTCTAGTTCCACTTGGTTTAAAACTCATTCATAACTTATTTAAATTATTAAAAAGCAAAGTTTGATCAAAATTTCAAACTCAATATACAATTCAAACTAACCTCAATTTGGTTATTACTTTTAGTTTTTTTTTGCTTAATTTAAGCAAATAACTCAGGCTCAACTAGTTAAAAGCTCGTTTATAGCTTGTTTATATTATTTTTAATCTAAATATGAACAAAATATCAACCTCAATAAACATTTTAAGTTGAATATAACTAACTTATTACTCAACTCGAGTTTGCTGGTTTTAAACCCTACAAAATCTAACACCCACCTTCAAAGTGTTAAATATCATTACCGCTAGGTATACTCATCCCGAATTTTTAAGGTATACCGCATGATATACTGTTATCATTTTTGTAAAAAAATAAATGTTAAAATATTATTTTAAGATGATATAATTTGTTTAATAATTTATTTTTACATATTTTATATGTATTCTAATTTTTCTCATCATAATTTGTCAAATATAAATAAAATATATGGTAGAAGATATTCAGTTGGGATAGCATATACCAAAAATTCAATTGGGAGATATTATTTAACATTACAGGAACCTTCAAGCTGCTACCATTTATTAAATTTTTATATTAATTAAGAAAAGTAACAAAAAAATAAAAGTAAATGTTTATTTTAGGATAAAATCCATTGAGGGTACCTTAACTTTTTTTTTTTGTCCTAATTGGGTACCCTACCTTTAAGTTATCATAACGAGGTATTTTACCTCTTATTTCATGTTCTATTTAGATACTTTTCGTTAATTCCATCGTTAAGTCTCATGGAAATTGCTGATGTGGCATTAATTAATGCTACAATAAACTTAAAATAATAACTTTAGTCTTCAAACTTTTCTAATTACTAAGTCTAACCCTTAAACTTTCACCAAAATCATTTTAGCCACCATCGACCTCTTCCTGTGTCGCCCACCATCCTAGCTGCCCTCGACCTCTACTTTGTCCTCCCTATACTCTGCAGCATCCTCCGATTTATCCTCCGCAACTTTCGATTCATCCTCTGCAGTGTCCTCCCCGTCCTTCGATTCATCCTCCTCATCCTCCATTTTCTGTTACCCTTAACATTTCCCTTCGCCGCCTCCCCGATCTCTCCCTTCGTCACGCTCTACCTCTTCCTCTGCCACCATTGACCTCTTCCTCCGTCGCACACCATCCCAGCCGCCCTCGACCTCTACTTCGTCCTCCCCATCCTCCACAGCATCTTCCGATTTGTCCTCCACAGCTTCCGATTCATGCTCTGTAGTGTCCTCCCTGTCCTTCGATTCGTCCTCCTCGACCTCCCTTTGCCATCCCCCTCAACATCTCCCTTCGCCGCCTCCCCAATCTCTCCATCCGTCGCATTCTACCTCTCCCTCTACCACCATCAACCTCTTCCTCCGTCGCTACAAAACAGTTCAAGTCAATGGCGTCCATCCCATCGCTCCCAACCTCCGACCTCCACGGCTATGGTGACTCCGATGCACCGTTGACCATCAAGAGCTATACCTGTTTCCACATCATCGGGCGACTTGATTGGACTCTTGGACACCGTCGCTGCTGATGAGAAAAAGGCCTTTGTTGTCAAGCTTAGGTGGACCCAACAAAAAATAGTGGTTTAGGTGTTAGATCTGTAAATTTTAGATTTAGAATTAATGGTTGGAAAAGTTTAAGGTCAAAAGTTGTTATTTTAAGTTTATTGTAGCATTAATTAATACCACGTCAGCAATTTCCATGAGACTTAACGATGGAATCAACGGAAAGTACCTAGATAGGACATGAAATAAGAGTTAAGGTGCCTCATTAGGACAACTTGAAAGTAGGGTACCCAATTAGGGCAAAAAAAAAACTAAGGTACCCTTGGTGGATTTTACCTGTTTATTTTATGATATGTGTATTATTTATATTTTAAAGTTTTATATATTTATGATATTTTTTATGTAAAATGAAAAAAAAATAGCCTCAAAAAATAAAATACCACAGTACGTACCATATGATATTTGCGATGTACCACAGTTTTTGATAAAAATGCATACAAAAAATGAGTAATATGTGATATACTATGAAATACCGTTGTATACTGTGCAGTAAAATAACAAAATGTAAAAATATTTGTATCACGTATCTCACACGCACAATAAATGGTATACCACTGTATTTAACACTATACCTACCTTCTCCCCTCCATAAATTTGCCCGTCAAACTTGGCACTCACATATTGTCTCTCAGCCAAAATTTGGCTACCCCTATCATCAGAATTGACAACGAGGCAAAAGGGAACTAAAGAGGGAATAGTCTCCTCTGTGATTATTTATTTTAAACGGCAAGGCTCAGTTGCAGGAAGCACAAGAAGAAAATGAAGCAAAGTGCAGTTAAGATGAGTTACGACCTGAAAGCTTCTGATTTAAGGACTATTAATTGATAGTTTACGTTTGTCTTTAGGACCATTGAGTTCAATTGCTCAGACCGTTTTAAGTTTGAGGTTGAGATTTTGCTATTTGGCAAGTTAAAAATAAAAATTTACACCACGTTAAAGTTGAGGAACTTTGAGGGAAAATTGGGCTCTTGGGCCAGAAAATAACCCCTTATTATAGCACTGGCTATACTCACTAGTGGCAGTGGAGTAAGAATTTTCACGTAATGTAAACTTCTAGGTTTGGCGTATGGTCTACAATTTTCATGTAATGTAAGCTTAGGTTTGTGTCTTTATCTTCTCAATCTTACATTTATCTCGTATTATGTCAAGTTTCTATTGCGATGTGGTCATAACAGTATGACAATCCAATTTCACCTTTTCTACTAATCAATCATGGGATATTAAACATATCATAAAAGCCAATTTGATAGAAATTGAAATTTGAGCAAATGTAGACCAATTGAGATCTACATGTAAACACATCTATCTAAACCTAAAGCGAACTCATTGGCTTTCATCAAATCCAATTATTTTCCATGCATTACCCAAATATTCATCAAATTTGCACATAAAGCTCCAAAATTTCAATCTATGCAAATCCACATAGACCAAGAATCTAATTCGAACCTCCCTTTTTTTATGGGGTCGCATAGAAGGCTCCAACATTTATAGTTGTTACATAAAAAAATATAGTAATTTTTTTAAATGAAAAATTGAAATATCACGTGTTATATCAACTTCATAATTTAATTGCCTAAAATGCAATTAACAGCTCGAGTAAAAAAAAAACAAACAAACAGTGACAACCACAAAACTTTGAAAACTTCAGTGGGTAAGTTAACCAATGAGAAGAAAATGAGGACTAAACTTGCAGTTTGGCCCAAACTTCCCACCAGCCAATGGAAGACACATGGACAAGCTATCTTAGCTTTAAATGTACGATTCTTTTCCACCATTCATTCTTTTGGAGGCACCTTTCGTTAGCTCCTAGTCTTCGAACCACAGTGAGAAGAAAAACCATGAACGCTGGAGCAAATTTCAGCAGCCAATTCAACCATTCTTGCTCCCACATTACCAGGTCGAGATGGGGAATGGCTCCCACTTCTTCACCTCCCTTAATTCAAGCTATGGCTGCCCAGAAACCCCTCCCTTCTGCTGCCAGAACAGTTAGCTTCAGAAAGGTAATGCTAATCTCATTCCCTCTCGAAGTCGGTAGCTAGTATAGCTCGTAAGGCCTGTCCTAACTTCACCAAAGTAGAGAAAGAGAGCTCCTTCCCATTGTGTAGCCCAAGTAAGCTGATCAAGCCTAATGCAGGAAATCTTGTTTCCATTCCCTTTTACTTTGGGGTGCTTCATAGTCTTTGCTTTGTTCGTTGCAGAGTGTGACGGTCTTCCCTCTTGATGAGCCAGGCCCGAGAAGCAGCCCTGTGGCAGCTGGTCCACCAGTGAAGCTACTGACAAGGGTGGAGCAGCTCAAACTGCTCAGCAAGGCTGAGAAAGCAGGGCTACTCTCTGCGGCCGAGAAGTTGGGGTTCTCCCTCGCTACGATAGAGAAGTTGGGTCTCCTGTCCAAAGCGGAAGAGTTTGGAGTTCTTTCGGCAGCAACAGACCCTGCAACTCCTGCAGCACTCTACACACTTAGCTTTGGTTTGCTGCTCCTGGGTCCATCTTTTGTTTACCTTGTGCCTGAGGACAACCTTGGAGAAGTTGTGCTGCAGAGTGTTGTGGCTCTGGGATGTGTAGCTGGTGGTTCTGCAGCTTTTGCTGCATCAAGTTTTGTATCTTACCTGCAGAAATCAAAGTAAAGGTTGCTACAGTATAATAAGGGTTCATGTCTGCTTGACAATAATTCCTATGATTAGCATCAAACAGCTTCTGACAATTCATAAACAGTTTCAAACAACATTCGTTTTTCGGTTTCTTGCCCGTGATTTGATAATGACAGATTTACCAAGTATCCTGAGAAATCAACAATACTAGCTGAACAAGACAACTAATTTGATGAAAATAAACTTCGGAGGATATGGTGATATGGAGTACATGCATACTCTACAGCGTACATATTATTGTCAATTTCACAAAATTATAAATTAAAGAATACATAATTGCATCATAAGCCTTTTGACAACTCATATAAGCTTCCTCTGCTCAAGTCCCAGGGAGACAAAGGGGGGAATGAAGAGGGAGATGAAAAAAAAAATCCCAAGCTCTGGTGGATTACAGGAAGTTAGATCTGGAACTTCTACCACCTATACGCTACTCATCTGATCTATAGGAAAGAGCACATGCCACAAACAATGCTCCCTGGTCACCTACATTATTGGCAACCTTGTTCCTGCCGTCGAACCTTTATTTTAACTCGATTACACAGTTGGCGCAACAGGCAGTGCCAGGAAGATACAACAGAAATCACCAGAGAATAAAAATGGAGAACATGATTTGCCCAATGAGTGAGTCTGAATTCTCTTGTCAAAACCAAGCTATCTAGTCACTTTTCAGTAGCCCCTTGATCCAAGCAAAACTATGTCTTCAACCCACCTTGACGAACACCCTTCCCATCTCCATTTCGATTAGATCGCTGATAAGATTCCCCACTGCGTCCACCAGAACCCCTTGCTCGCCCAGAAAACTCACCTTGGTTTCTAAATTCATTTCTGGTATAGCCCCGGCCAACACCATAGCTCCCACGACCTCTAAAGCTATCACTCCTGAACTCACCTTTTCCCGTAGCAGGCTTCCCCACTCTCCCAGCACTGCTGACTGCAAAAATAAGAAAATTTCACTTTTAAGCTCCCACCTCTACAACTAAAATAGAAGAGAGACAACAAAAGGTAAAGTTGTAGTACTCTTTGTTTTTACATAAACCTTTGGTAATATTCTATTACCTGTAAGATCTTTTGACATCATAGCAATATAAAGCTTCACTTGAGTTTCTTAAGTTACTGGGTAAAAAGTTCATGTTTTTGCTTCCAGAAACAAGATTAGGAAAACTCAAGATTATGATAGAAACTATCACGTTTTCAATTAATGAAGTTAAAGAACATACTATTGATGCTTGAAATTTCAGAATATATGCAAAATAGAAATGCCATATCATTTAAAGCTGATTCTTTCAACAATAACTTCAGCATGTAATTGCAATTTTTCCCAATAAATTCCAACTTGCCTCTAGTATTTGTTCTCTTCTCCTCCACAACAGATTGTCGATCCACAATTGTTACCGGTGAAGCCTGAAATATATTTCAAGGCATATTAGATGGTCTAGACCAGTGAAAGCCAGGAAGACTGGAATTAGTAAATTTGCAGAGTTATTGTTCTTCCACAAGGATATCGTATATTACAAGCATCATGTTTTTTATGAACAGATACTGCTACTGCAGCCTCCAGAATACACAAACACACATCACAGAATTGCCAAAAGATGCCAATGGGTACAGCCATCATATCTGATGTATTGAATAGGACTTTCCCTTACATAGACCTATTTAGCAGGCAATATGACTATATGCTTGTATATTTTTTTTTCCTTTTTGTCAAGGAGAAGGTCATCTCTATTATAAAGTCCTCCCGGTGTTTAGCGTCACTGTATTTTTAAAATTTTTTTTTTTTTAAAGCCTAACTTCTACAGTTCCAAATTAAGATTTTAACTGGCTTGCACATATGAAAGCATCTGACAATTGCTACACTGCAGGCAAGACACTTTACAAGGAAGAAAATGATTTCTTGTGATACCTCTAGGGCACTTTGCACAGAGCTTGATGTCTCAAATTCAACAAACCCAAAAGTGAATCCTTGCTGCATGGAAGTCCAGAATACATTACACAAAGGCATGGCATGTTAAGAAAATGAGATCCAAAATATGATAAAATAATGAACCAGATAGCATGTAATCCAAACCTTGTTACTCCGAACTTGGATGCCATCGTGTTTAATAGGACCATACTTTTTAAACACCTCCTCAAGTTGTAGAGGTGTTGCATTGAAAGGCAAGTTCCGCACATAGATGGAGTGTCCTTCAACTAAAATTAGACAAACAATGTCAAAGACTAACAAAAGAAACAAATACATCCAGGAAGAGGAGAAAATAAGAATGCACAATGAGTAGACCAAAAGGCAAAGGACTACAGTCAAAATATTACCTTCTTCACTGGCATTGAGATTTTCAGGAGCGCTCTCACTTAAAGAAACTGGTACAACTGGGGGTGAAACAGGTTTTGCAGGACTAGAGAATTGTTGATCTGCAGGTGCTGTTCTAACTTTATTTGGAGGAACATTGACTTGTGTTTTCATTGCCTTGAGCTAACAAGAAGATTGAAGATCACGAGTCACAAAAAGGCACTAAACTTTTCAAAATCAAAGATCTTACATGTTGAACTCACAATTGAGGCATAAGATTTCTTTGGGGCATCCTCATGAGCTATGGGAGCTGAATCAACCTCAGCAAGGTTTTCAGGTTCACTGGTATCTTTTTGCGGTTCAACCACTTCTTCATCAATTATGGATCCTTCTTCCTTATCAGAAGGGTCAACAACTTCAGGCACATTATTAAGCTCTTCTTCTTCTTCTGCATCATTGCCTTGCTGCACCACATGATGATCAACAGGTTCTGCAAGGAGATGAAAACCGATTAAGAAGTTTTACATGAGCAACTATAGACCTTTGAGTTCCAAAATAAGCATATAAAACCTTGTTCAATAGTTGATGCAGGTGCTGCAGCATTTTCAACGAGTCCATTGGCTGACGAGGGATTAACTGGCAACTCATTTTCGTCAACATATCTCATAACATCATTTAAGACAAAATAACCTTTATCCTGTGGAGCCAGAAAGAATGCCTGAGTAAATTTTTTTCGAACATTATCCTTCCCAGTTAAGCATCCAGTTACAAGTACAATCACTCCTTTTCCAAAGGACTCCTGAGCATCTGCTGTTATAATTTCAGCTGTATACTCTTGATAATTAAGGGATTGGATTTTCTCATTGATTGCCTGCTCCAAAAGTAAACAACAAATTTGTCACAAGCCTACATATTGACCAAATTACTAAGTATGGGAAAGCTTTATGAAATCAAACAAGTAAAAGGCTAATCAAAACTGCAGTTTGTGTGTGTGCACCAATGTAAAACCAAATGAGAAGTATGCTATAAGCATGTAATACAGTAGAAAATAAATTAACTTGCTTTCAACATTCTATAAGATCATAGCAAAATTCTATAATTTGGTACTTCACTGTTTAAAAAATTTTGCTTCCCTGCTTAAAACATATATCCAAACGGTTACCATAACAAAGACATCTTAAGTATTAACAATATGATGACATGCTACCGGATACCACTAGCAATATAGATCTAGTAATACAGTGGCACCCATCTACAAAAACATGAGATTTTAAAGAAAAAATTGCATTAGCAACAGAGAAACTCTGGCTCTCTGCATGCAATTGGTGTTGTCAGGGATTTTTGTTGCTGCTATCCAGAAAGCAATACAATTTTACAATGGGAAAGTCCAGTAAAGCCTTTCTCATGCAGGCTTCAGCTATAGTTCCCATGTTAACCAACCTGGAAAATTAGAGCATCACCAAATGTAACTTCGTTACAGGAGAATCATGGAAAACCTCCAAGTGGCTTAAGTTCGGGTGAATAGATGCTACTTGCTAAGTCTGTAGGGTTCAAGGTTGGTTGGTGAATCGCTTGTTTTCATATTTTTTTTATAGGACCAAGGAGTAATTGGGATAAATAAAAGCCACTGTTAGAAGTCATGCTCAGGCAAGATCAGTGGGGTAAAAAATTTGGCCTTGTTCAAAAATGAAAAGTAATTACAAAAAGAAATCTACTAATCCATCTGGCTGTCTGTGGTACATTTGAAGGAAGAGGTACAATAGAGAGCCTTAGGTGATTGACAGTTGTTTGGCCATTCAAGTTTGCTTAAACATTGAAAGCAAAAGAGTGATCTTGAATATCTGGATGACATAAATTTCACTTCAATACCAACCTTCCCATTCTCTGAGAGGAAGGCAGGTAAAAGAAATTTATACACATAGTGAAGTAGATGGAAAAAGTTATTGGCAACCACAAGGTTACGATTTCAAAATTATCCATGGACATTGTCTGACATGGCATACCTGCATACCTGCTCCCAAACAGATTAATAATTTAAAACTACAAACGGGAGTGTATTATCACCTCCAGGCACTATGTTCAGCTCTCTAGTGTTAAATCTCATATTAAAACAAGCAATTTTTTTATGCTTTATATCATGGTTTTGGTTGGATGGACACTTTATCATGGTATTAGAGCTCAGGGATGCATTCCCCCCTGTCTCAGCTCTGTTTTCCATTACCTAGTTTGAATCTGTCACAGCTTCTGGTTTTACAGTCAAGCTAGTTCAGCACTTGCATGTGAAAGGGAGTGTTAAACCCCATATTGTTATATCAAGAGGTTCCATGACCCACAGGCTGTGGTTGGATGCTTTAACACCTGCAACAGGGAGAGGGAGAGAGAGAGAGAGAGGGCGGGAGGGAGGGAGAACATATTCATGGGAACATCCTAATAAACTTCCTAATAACTTCATGATTGATGCGACAACTAAAACCAAACAACTACAAGGAAAACACACTTTGAAATCACGCTCAAATTATTGCCTTAAAAACAATAAAAGTTGATTCTTCTCAAATATTTTGCTACAAAACATCTCAAAGATTAAACGAAATTGGAGAACACGTCGTAATGATAGCATTTACCTGCAAGGTTGTCACAGTTGTGATACTTCCGTCTATGCCTGGTCTGCTCATAAAGCTTGAATCTTGATAGAACCTATGAACCAATTCCGGTGAATGGTGAAGAACACGGTAATACTGCTCAACAAATGCATGGCCAACCACTTGAGGGCTGGGAGCAGGCATAGCATTCCCTTCTTGCATTGCCATCTGTCAATAACTCATCACTCTTAGTATACAGAACAAGAAAAAAAAGGTGCTTTCCCAGTAACAAATGTAGTGTCACAATGATAAATCACAATCCAATTAACAATCATTAGTTAACTGTCTAACTGAAGGTCCCCTTAGTAGGAAAGAGCTTCAGAATAACTTTGATGTGAATCAGAATAAGGATTCTTTTGATCCTTTTGATGCACTGCTAGCACTGCCTTAGCACAGCAATACCCCCATGTAATTAAGGTACCTTACGAACAATAATTTTTCTGTTTTCACTATATTTTATTCTCGTCATTAACAGGTCCTTCATTTCCTCTATGCCATAACATTCCAAATTGCTACATTTTTGACAACTGATACTAAATTTTATTAAGCACAAATAAGCACTGCAGCAGATTAAATACTAAATCACACAGAAACATCAAAACCTTCTTCTCCACAAAGGTTGTTTCAAGCATCTGTTCCATTTTCATAGAGATTTTTGATCAAATACAAGTTTGTTCAATACTTAGCTTGCATCCAAACAAGCAAAATGGAGACTAGGAATCCCTATTCGACCCCAATAGTTTGAGATTGAGAGTTGATACGCGTTTATTATTAAGTATTGTCAATTTACCCACGGTACCAGATTGCTCTAAATTTCAGTTCTTGTCAGACTCATTCCTAATTCTCATAGATCCTCCTAACCATCTGATATAAACTCCCTAATTTGCTCCCGTCATCATATATCACTTTGGGATTAGAGATTTGATTGTCAGCATATGCAGATTAACAACAGGCGCCCAGAGAAAAATTCACATAAAATTTTTTTTTGATACTCAGAAAAAATGAGGATTTAATACATTATGCAAAAAATTAAGAAGCAGACAACATGATCTATCAGCTAAGGTTCAAGGACATGATGCAGTGAAACTTAATGATCAAAGAGATATCGTTGCACTGACAACATGTAACTTGTAAGTATGACCAACGATAGCTACCTTCACCTAACCTTCTTGAGGAAGATCTCAACCTAACAACCTAAGGAATGCTGAATTCGGTGACTCGTAAGACGAAACCAACAGGTTGAACTGTAGCACTAAAGGTGACCCTCAAATACTAGGCAGCCCGCATTGACCTTCCTCCTAGACAAGTTACTCAAACGAAATAGCATGATAAACCTGAAGTGAATTTCTTTACTGAAACTCGTCCAACATTGATCCTAACTGTTTTATGGACATCTGAATTCTCTTTTATGTCATTAATCTGATCAAATCTTGGTAGAAAACGTTGTTTCAGAAATGTATCCTAGCTCAATAAAGCAAGCCAAGGAAGATGCATAAAATCAGAAAATTACTTCACTATAATCAATATTTCTGACTAAAAATAGGACATGTTTATCAGTTAAGCATTGTTCTCATATCTTTCGGTGCATATTCTCATACTCTAACTGCCCTCAACAACTATTACTGAAAAAGAGAAACCAGAAATAGACGACGTATTGCTGAAACTAAGGCCATGAGCTTAAACCCTTTTCACATAATTCCAGAACATACATATTTACGAAAAATAGAAAATAAAAGGACCAGACTAAATAACTAGAAAACCCAGATAAAGGGAAAGACTTTTTTGTTACAAGATAAAGGAAGAAATTTTAATCACCGAGAAACACATGTAGTGGAACAAATCGATCAGGTCAAGAGGAGCAATGATAGAAGAGAAAAGACCAAGAAACGAATAAAGTAGCAATCGATTAAGAAGACACGATCAGTACCTGTTGGCGCTCGGACAGAGATCTGCTGGGAGTGTCTTAAAAAGGAGCAGAGAGACAGTGGAGGCCTGCCGGGGGACGACTACAAGCAAGACGAGGAGCAAAACCGAATACGCACGTGTTCACCAAAAATGAATGAGGAAACATAAAGAGCAGTTGTATGGTGCGAGGTGTTGGTGCGATGTGAAATGATTCTTTTGTTCTATTCCAGGAAATCTGGGAAAGAGTACATTAAGTCTTAAAATTTTAATTATTTTTCTATTTAAGTTCTAAAATTTTTTATATTTTTATTTGAGTCCTAAAACTTTTAAAATATATAAACATTTAGTCACCTATTTTAGGATTGACTTTAGGATGACTATTTACATGTTTTGTAAGTTTTGGGACTCAAATAGAAATTTATAAATTTTTATGACTTAAATAAAAATTTGTATTAAAACTTAAATAGAAAAGTAACAAAAGATTTAGGATTGAAAGTTGTCTTTTCCCTAATCAAGAATTTTTTTATGTTTTCAAATTTAGAAAAGAAATGCTAAAAAAATATATTTTTTTAAAAAAATTAAAATTTAAAAATATTTTTTTAAAAAAATAAAAATATATAATTTTTCAAAAAAATTAAAATTTAAAAATAATTTTCCAAAAAATTATTATTTTTATCATTCAATGCATTAAATAGAAAAAAATAATTTGTATATCTTTTTTGGAAAAATTGAAAAAAAAATATTTGCTTTTTTACTGTAAAAAAAATGGATGATCAATTTTGAAAATCATTTGGAAGAAAAGTAGTAAAAGATAAATTAGTATTTTCTTAAAAGGTTTTGCAACGACAACGAAATAAATTAAGAAAATATCACTTTCAGTCCTAAATCTTTTGTAATTTTTCTATTTAAATCTTAAAATTTTATAAATTTCTATTTAAGTTCTAAAACTCTACAAAATCTTGTTTGAGTCCTAAAATTTGCAAAAGGTGTAAACAGTTAGGCCTAAAGTTAACTTCAGAATATGTGACTTATAGTGTAGGACTAATTGTTCACACGTTTTGAAAGTTTTATGACTCAAATAGAAACTCACAAAATTTAAGGACTTAAATAGAAAAGTATTCAAAGTTTTAGGACTAAATGTGTTCTTTCTCTAGAAAATTTTGGGCTTAACTAAGGGCCTAAATATAAATTTGGACATTGAATTTGGACAACTCATGCAAGTTAGTCCGCAACTCAGTATTTAGTAATTGTTGGCCCTTAAACTTTGTAAAGCTTGAAACTTGTCCATTTGCTAAGGCACATTGATGAAAAAATTACAAAACCCTCTTTTATCTCTTTTAATTTGATATAAAAAGTACTATTGTTTTAAAATGATCCCAATAAACCTTTCATCCTTCCTCCCTTCTTGTCCTCTCCTTTATAGTGTGTTTGGATTGAATTAATAAAGAAGGAGAGGGAAGAGAAGAAAAGAGAAAAGGAGCAATGAGTTATTTCCCCCTAATTGGAGTGGTAAAAAAAGTACAAATGAAAGATGTGGGAGGATAATGACTTGTCCTCCCCCCCCCCCCTCCCCCCTATTTTCTCTTATTTAAACAGGGGAATCATACTAAATTTACTTCGCATTCTCTCCCTTTCCCTTAATCCAAATAGACTATTAAGGAACCTCATTGAAGCTCTCCACCAAGTCTACCTCAATCCATCTTGAGCTCCAAGACTAAACCACTTTGGCACTCTTTCTTTCATAAGTTGTCTCACTTCTTTATTTGAATTTCAAATTCTTGCACCCTAACAATTCTCCCCTCCACCATTCACTACCAATTGCTTCATCCTCCTTCTTTTCCTTGCTCTCCTCACACCATTATCCTTGGTTTAGTCCTCCCCAACAACCCCAATGATAGGTGCCCCTATACTTACTTAAGCCTTTCCATGGCCATCAACATTGCCATCCTCATGGCCTCCTTGTTCGTCATGGACTTTTTCTCCATCTACATCCACACAATTGTGCCCAGTAGTGTCGGTGCTTTTGCCAAAATACTAAGCAAGGGGCGGATGCTAAGATGATAAGGAAAAGTGCATTGAAGTGTGTTGTTTACTTACACAAGTTCAAGGATGATGAAATGCTACATTTCATCCCCAAGTGCAACCACAGTAGATTTACAAAGGTAGAGGGAGAGAACAAAAAATGGGGAAGGCTTATTTTAATGACTCTAAAATAAGAGTACTTCTTATGATAAAAAAGATAAGAATGCTTTTGTAACTTTCATATCAACATGTCTAAGTAAATGGACACAAGCTTTTACAAAGTTAATAGTTTAATATTTACTGAGTACTGAGTTGTGAGCTAACTCGTATAAGTTGTCCAAATCCTAGGCTCAAATCTATATTTAAACCTAAAATAAAGATCACTTTCACTTTTTTCTTAATATTGTTTTGTGAATTAAGGTGTTTATGTTCGACAATGTATGACAATTCTTTAGGTTGAAATGGGGGTGCTATGTATATTAAAGTTTTAAATATCATATTGGCTGTGTCACAATTCTTTTAGTTGCACAATACTATCTAATTGTATTTTAAATGTACTATACACATATAGACACATACATACACATACATATAGAACATACTAATTATTGAAAGTATGTGGATGTGAAGTGCATGTGACATGTATATATATTAATTGAAAGTTTTTCAAGTATAAATAATATATTTTATAAAACAAAAACATCATTGGAAAGAAAAATAAAAATACAAAAAAAATTCAAATATTAAATATTTTTGTTATAAAAGTAATCAATTATACATAATAATTATATCTTACTTAAAAATATAAAGAATTAAACAAAAAAGTATAAAATTTTTTTTCTAGGTTTCGACATGGTACTATGTGATGCGAGATGGCCAAGATACCCAATACTAGCCAGTACAGCCCAGTGCAAAGGACATAATAAGACAAACCATTATTGTGCCATTTTCCGACTGAAATAAAAAGAAACTAGCCGATATAGTACGAGATTTAAAATATTAACCGAGATAGATCTTTATTTGATATAATAAGTTAATCCTCTGTCATTACGATAAATTTGTCCCTCACCTTGTTTGGATAAGAATAGCTTCATTACAGCACGAATTCAAAATCACGACTGAAATTCAGTTGCTAGGTATTTCAATCGCTAAGTAATCAAAAGTAAAAATATGCACTTTTTATTGTGACTGATAGGCGATTAAAAGTTTCAGTCACCTACATATTAGTTGCTTTTCAGTAAGAAATTTTTTATAGATTTGACTGCAGTTACCCTTTAGTTGGAGTTCAGTCGCTCAAACTACTTCCCTTCTTATTTACCCGTTTGTCTTTCATCTCTTTCAACTTCCCTTCAACTTCCTTTCAACTTCATCCCTTCTTCTTCAATTTGCCAGTCTGCCTTGCCCTTCATCTTCATTGTCTGCCCCTCTGTCCATCTTTCTCGTCCGCCTTACTCATCCTCGTCGCCTCATCGTCCATTATCGCCCGTCCACATTGCCTCATTGTCCTCATCGCCATCACCTCCTTGGCTTGCTTGTTGTTCCTTGCCGTGGCCCCCTTAACCTCTGCCTGGGCTTCAACTCCATCTGACTCAGTCTCCTCTTCGGTCTAGCCATCGTCTGCCTTGGTCTCCTCTTCGACCTTGCCACCGTTTGCCTTCGTCTCATCGGCTTTGCTGCTATTTGCCTCAGCCTCCTCCACCTTCGCCTCCGCCTACTCTGCCTCAATCTCAGCCTCCTCCGCATCATCCACCTTAATCTTCTCCAGATCTGAGTTTTGAAATTGTGAAATTTGAAAATTTTGAACGATGAATGTTATATTGAAATTTTTGAATTATTCTTTCGATCTAATTTTTGAAAATTTTTTTTAATGTTATATTTTGGCATGTATGTTAAATTTTATATTAATGTAAATGTGTTTTATTTAAATTTTAAATTCATTATTTGGTTATTTTATTATTAATATTTAAAATAAGATAATATTCATAGAAATTTAATGAAAGTATTAATTAAATAAAAAATAAAATAAATAACCAATTAAATTAAATAATATTAATTAAACAATAATTATATTAAATAATAATATATTAAACCATAATGTTCTTGACTGAAGGTATCAGTCACTTTTTACAATCGAGATTCAGTCGGGATTAAATTGCAACTTGAAAAAATGCGACTATTATCCACATGCAAAATAGTCGCTCATGGTCAATATCACGACTGAACTTTCAATCACAATTTTACATCTATTTTATAGTACTTGATGGATGTTGCATACCTTGATTAGACAGATGGTGATGCTTGTCAAATTCTTCTAATATTTCATATACATATGATTCTTAATCCAACTCAAAATCTCTTATTTAAGATGTCTAGAACTCTTACAGTTAAATCAACTTACAATCCATAACTCACTTTTCTTTGTGTTAGAAATTCAATCTCTCAAGACGAATTACTGAATTGCTCTCACTATATCATGAACATTATTTGGGAGCAACGTCTGTATTGCCATTGGATTTCAAGATGATTTATCAGCTAAGATTTAACTATAATCTTTGAAAACCTCTATCATTTTTTTTTTAAAGTCTAAACCTCTAACATTGGAGACAGAATTTTTTCAAGCAAAGCCATTATCCTAATTTGATCTTTACTGCTGGTAGTTCGTCGCACGGCGGTCAACAAGATCATCAATTGACCACTATGACCCTTAAATTTTCTTCCTCCTAGATTCATTTTGTTATCTTTCTGCCCGCCTCAAAAAAAAAAAAAAAAAAACAAAGGATTGTTGAATTTTTATCATTAGCAGATTTCGTCGAAGTTGATGAAAAAGTGGTTTGTCACTGCTGATTTAATAATTAATCAAACAAATGTTACATAAATCAATCAACCCGTTGAATCAATCTTAAGAGCTCCTTCTTTCTCGAAGGCGTCTTTCTCTTCGTAGTCGAAGAGCGATTTTTCTTTCTGGCTCGGTAACTTTGTTCAGTCATTTTTTCTGATTAATCGCTGGTTTGGCTATAAGTGTGGATTTCCGGTTCAATTGTCAGAGTTTTCTTTCTGAGTCTTTGAAGGGTTTTGTTATTTGATCGTTTGGATGGTGTTGTTGTCTTCATAATTGGTTTTCTTTACAGAGTTTATCGCTGGGTTTCCTCCTGTTTTCTTATATGCAGACAGAAGGGGCTTGAAATGCCTGTTCCGTCAACCGACCAGCTCGGTTGGTGGAGCTTTCAGTTTCAGTTCGATTCTAAGTATGATGTTCATAAAGCAGAGTTCCCCAAAATTGTTTACTAATCCAAGTCCATGATGGACGTTCCTTCTCTTTTTTTTTTTTTTTTTATTTGTTCAGAGGCGTATTAATAAGTTCTGGAACTTGCAAGGTGAAGCTACAATATTAGGTTCAGCAGGTCGGAATTGATTTATTGTCAAGTTTTCCTTACGGGCAGATTCAGTTGAGGTTCTTGAGCGTATCCCCATGAATTTTGATGGTGCCTTGATCTCTGCCAGCCGCTTGTTTTCTCTTCTTTCCATTGCTGAACATGATCTTAATCATATATTGGTCTGGGTTCAGGTACACAATTTGCCTATCTTGTTGCCAACAGATTCAGTTGCGGAGGTGATAGGCCAAAGATTGGGCACACTGGAGACAGTGGAGCTTGGCCCTGTCGCCACTCATTGTTGGAGTTATCTTTGCATTAAAGTGGAGATTGATATTTCGAAACCACTTCAGTTTGGATTTTTCTTAAGGGATAGTAATGGTTCTTTACGCTGGATAAAACTTACTTATGAACGGATTTCCAAAATTTGCAAATGCTGCGGCAGAGTAGGTCATTCTAGGACTTCTTGTTGTAATCCAGTTTTAGGTACAATGGAGATTTCTTTGGATAGTCAAATTCTACAGTTAGACTTCGGCCTAAATAAGAGCCAAGGCTTTGAGCAGTTTGATATTTTTGAAGTAAATGACAATATCCAGTCTGAATCAAAGTTTGACTCTATTAATCTATCCAATAGCTCTTAAAAAGAGGCCAAAGGGTCTGTTAAAGATTTTCTAGCAGGCGGGATGATAGGTGGTGGTACCCATATCAAAAAATTGGGCTCCTATTGGGCCTAAACACTATCTTAAAGAAAATTGGTCTTATTAAGAGTTTAAGGCTCAGTCTGATTACAAAGGACAGATGCCCTAGATCTAACGGTTCAAGAGATAACCGCTCCATCTAATGGTTCTAAATCTTAAGGCATATTATCCCAAAAGCTTATATAAAGGCATTCATGATCACATTTCAGGTATGAGATCACTTTCCTTGGCATTTACACCACACCAGAATCATTATTGACTTGAGCGTCGGAGTATCTTTTGCAGGTCTCCACGCTTCCCTTGCCAAAGTGTACTCGTGCGACGAACCAAGCTTTCGGACCTTCAAATCGTTTACTGAGGAAGGTGCATCATCATTTGGCGCCACACCGTGGTTTATCCATGAGTACACACTTGGACCCTATTACTCTTGGAAAGGAGACGCAGCATTTGGACACTTAGCCTGATCCTCCAGATAAGATGGCAAGAAAAGCCCTCCTTATTGATGACACAAAAGGAGTAAAAGGCAACACCTCAGCATCCACATCACCAAGCTGAGCACCTGAAAATGAAAGTGATAGGGCAGATATAACTTTCCGCAGGTATTCGATACAAAATACCCTTTCCTCACAAGAGTAGAGTTCAAAAGTATGAATGCCCAATGGACAAGCAAGCTAGATTCCGTCACGACCATCATGGCTAAGTATTTTGTGCAGCCCCCTCAGCAAGCACAGGCACCGCCTATACATTGGAGCAACTTTCATTATCCATACACACAAGGTGTCCAATCCCACAGTGAAGGTACATGCATTGGAGCCCAGATCTAGAGCCAAATAGGGGGAGTCCCCAACTTTCCCTTTCCTAGCATCGGTACCTCGACCATTAGGGGGCACGCTCCAACGTCACTCCAAGTCCCACCAGCTTCTGCAGCCCCACCATCCCAGTAGCCCATACCTCCATTCAAGCATACCGTCATCCCGCCAACTCAAGAATTCTTACCAGGGACTATCCCACTAATAGCAGGGGTGCCTCCAAAGACTTCCTTTGCCTCTAGCCTGGGAGACAATAGTCATTCAGCTTACGCACATTATTATTGGCCTGGTGTCTCATACCAGACTGCCTCCGCCATGCCAATAGCCAGTATGCCCCCACTAGCACAACAAGCTTACCTTGCATCTCTACAACAGCCCATGGCTAATACCTTAGATCTGGCCACAGTAGCAGCGCCTTCAAGCCGCTCAAAACACCATTACTTAAATGCAACGACAAATACAAAATCTAACTCAGACAAGTCCAAGGAAGCAAGGAAGGCATCCATTTAATGCTGAACTCATGAATGAACCAATACCAGAGAAAATGAAAATCGCTCATTTTGAACCATATGATCGAATTGGGGACCTGACGGGCCACCTGAGCCACTACGAAAATATTATGACTCTATCTGGTTTTTTAGATATGGCTATATGTCGAGCCTTTCCAACAACACTCATGGGAGGTGCCCAAACATGGTACTCCGGTCTTGAAGCAGAATCTATAGGTTTGTGGAATGACCTCAACAAGGCATTCACAGACTATTGTCTTGGGAGGAAAGCCTGCACACGGGTGCTAACCCACATTGTTGCTGTAAGGCAAAACAAGGGGGAATCCTTAAGAAGTTACATAGACCGCTTCAGCAAGGAAGCATTAAAGGTGCCTAATTTGGTCAAAAATAAGTTTGTACTCTTAATGGCTGGGGGATTTTGGCCAGATTCAGAATTCGCCAAAGAATTGGTGAAAAAGCCCATAAAAAAGAGGCAAGAGTTATTGCAAAGAGCCTCAGAGTCATGAATGCTGAGGACATTGTGACACTTAGCGTGGAACAATGCAAAAGGAAGTTTAGGCAGGTAAACTACCAAGGGCTTGTTAAAAGGTAAAGGCATGATAGAAGATCATGGCCACATCCTAACCCCTCTCGGGGGAGTACACAAGTGAAAGCTGGGAAAGGGTAAAGTTCACACCACTCACAACCCCAAGATCAGTCATTCTTCATGCTATCCAAGATAAAAAGTATCTTAAGTGGCCAGAAGCCAAGAGAGGCTAGTAGATAAGCCCCAGAGCTGACCACTATTGTGAATTTCACAAGACTATCGGGCATGAGACCAACAATTGTAGATTGCTCAAGGAGCAAATTGAAAAATTGATTAAAGAGGGGAAGCTCAACAAATACATCAGACACTATGGAAATCGCAGCAATGATGCTTGTAAGGAAGACTCCAAATTTAAGAAGAAAGATGATGATGGGGATAAAGATAGCCAAGGCAGAGGAAAGAAGGACCACTATAACAACAAGCCAATGAAAGCAACAATCCATCATATTGCTAATGAGGTTACCTCTGAAAGGGGAAAGGAACATGTTGCTCGAGGATCCTCAATCGCTCATAGAACCTCAGGACTTATTGTCGATGCAGTAATAGTTGGGTATAGAGTTGAAAAGCTTCTACTAGATACTAGAACACCTCCTAGCATTCTCTACCAGTCTACTGTCGAAAGAATGACATTCGACAAAGCAAGGATCAAGCCTCACCATCATCAAATCAAGGGACTAGGAAACGAGCCTCTAGTGGGGGAGGTCGTGCTTCCAGTAACATTTGGGGACAGAGAGAATAAAGAAGTTACAAAGGTGGTCAAGTTCAAGATCATTGATACGCCTGCAACCTACAATAGGCTGATTGGATTCTACGCTATGCAAGAATTTAACATCCGTATTAGACCCAAAACATTGGGGATAACCCTTTTAATGAAAGATGGAATGGCAATTATCTCCCCTAACATAGCAGAGACAATCTCGGCAATCACTTGGTTGAACCATCCTGATAACCTAAATATACAAACCCAAGAGAAGGAAAAAAGAGGAACACCCGTGAAGGCAATGAAAGAGATAATCCTCAACGATATAGACCCTAGCAAGAAGACCAAGGTAGGAACTACTCCCGGCAAAAAAGAGGAGGAAGAGTTGATTGTCTTCCTTAAAGACAACTGTGATGTCTTCGCTTGGTCAGCAAAAGACATGCTAAGAATTGACCCAAAGGTCATTACCCACAAACTTAACATCATGCCAGGAAGGCACCCAGTTCAACAGAAGAAGAAGAACCTCAGACCCGAAAGGAAATCAACTGCTAAGGCAAAGGTAGAGAAGCTCCTAATTGCCGGCTTCATAAAGGAAGTCAAATATCCAGATTGGGTCTGTAATGTTATAATGGTCCCAAATACCACCAGAGGGTGGTGAATGTGTAATGACTTTACAGACCTTAATGAAGCATGTCCTAAGGATTGTTACCCCTTGCCTCAAATTGATGCCATGGTTGACGCCTCGGCATCTCAGGAAATGCTTAGCTTCATGGATGCCTTTAGCGGCTATAACAAAATCCAGATGCATCCAGATGATGAGATTCACACTGCCTTTGTGACAGACCAAGGTCTATTTTGTTTTACTAGAATGCCTTTTGGCCTTAAGAATGTCGGGGCTACCTACCAAAGGCTCATGAACAAAATTTTCAAAAAGCAAGTCGGTAGAAATGTTGAGGTCTATGTAGATGACATGCTAGTTAAGACCAAGCAAAGACAAGATCATATTGCAGACCTAAAGGAAACCTTTAATGCCTTGCAAAAATATAAGATGAAACTTAACCCAGCTAAGTGCGCTTTTGGGGTAAGCTTAGGAAAATTCCTAGGCTACATGGTCACTCATCGAGGCATAGAGGCCAGCCCAGAAAAGGTGAAAGCAGTACTTGACATGGTTCCACAAAGACATAAGAAGTGTACAGACATTAGCAGGAAGAATCACAGCCCTTGGAAGGTTCATGGCATGATCAGCCAAGAATTGCATCCCATTCTTCCACGTGCTAAGGAAGAAAGGGAATTCAGCTCCATTGTGGGATGAAGAATGTCAAAAAGCCTTCAATCAAATTAAGGGTGAATTAGGTTCCCTGCCTATTCTTAAGAGCCCATGGATAGGCGAACCCCTTATATGTTACTTATCAGTTACTTAAGAAACAAGGGTAGCAGCCCTCGTCCAGGAAGAACAGAGAACCCAAAACCCAATATACTTTGTTAATCAAGTCTTTCAAGGGGCAGAGCCCGGATATCCTAAAGTAGAGAAAATAATATTGATGTTCATCACTATAGCAAGAAGGCTTCGACCATACTTTCACTATCATCCCATAATTGTGCCTACTTCATATCCATTGTGGCAAATCATGGGAAAGCCAGAATTATTAGGAAGACTTAGAAAATGGAGCATGAAGCTTACTAAGTTTGACATAAAATATGTCCCCCGACTAAATATCAAATCACAAGCATTGAAAAACTTTATCTCTGAGTGTACTCCTCACCAGGCCACAGAGGTGATAGGAGAATGGATAGCACATATGGATGGCTCATCCAGTTGTAGAAAGTGTGGCATTGGAATACTCCTAGTAAGCTTGGATGGGGTAAGGACAAACCATACTTTCAAGCTTAATTTTAAGGCCACAAATAATGAAACAAAGTATGAAGCAACCATCGCAGCACTGTGAATATGCAAGAACCTGGGGATAATGGAGGTAAGACTTTAAAGTGATTCTCAAATAGTCATCAAACAAACTCAAGGCGATTATGAAGCTAAGGTACCCACAATGATTAAATACCATGAGGCACTAAAAAATATGATGGTAACATTCAAGAAGGTGACCATTGAAAATATCCCGCAGATTGAAAATAGTCAAGCAGATGCTCTAGCTAGAGTAGCTCCAGCATTCGAAGCACCCACATATTTTCACATTGATGCTATCGAAAAGCCAAGTATTTGTGAAAGTATAGTCATGGCCATCTCGCAAAGTGAAAATATGGGATGGATGCACCCAATAAGGAGTTGTCCATAGGCCAAGTTCTAGAGGACCCTAAGGAGGAGACCAAGCTAGAAAGAAAGGCCACTAAGTTTTACTTGTCCGAGGACGGCACACTATATTTTCGGTCTTTCACAGCCCTATATAGAAGGTGTCTGTCGGCAGAAGAGGATAATTATGCGCTAAGAGAAGTTCATGAAGGCATTTGTGGGAATCATATTGGTGCTAGAAACTTAACCAGAAAACTCATCCTTTAGGGATATTATTGGCCTACATTAGCAGATGATGCAGCTAAGTTTATTAAGAAATGTAAGAAGTGTCAAAGGTTTGACACAGTATAAAAAAACATGGGGCACAAATGACTCCAATCACTACGCGATGGCCCTTTGCAAAATGGGGGCTGGACATCCTTGGACCATTTGTGCTTGCCTCAGGGGGAAGGACACTCTTGATAGTTTCCATTGATTATTTCACTAAGTGGTTTGAGGCGAAACCCTTAGCAAAAATCAGAGAGTAAGAGAGAAAGGACTTTGTATGGCAACAAATAATATGTAGATTTGGCATTCCATGGGAGATTATCACCTACAATGGCACACAACTAACAGGGAAGAGATTCTTCAAGTTCCTAGATGAATTAAATATCATCCATTGCCAAACCTCAGTAGTGAGGCCACAGTCCAATGGCCTTGTGGAACTCGCTAACAGATCCATTCTCAAAGCTTTAAAGAAGAAGCTAGATCAAGCCCTTGGAGCGTGGGTTGATTTGATCCCAAAAGTTTTTTGGGCTCACCGAACAACATATAAGACTTCTACAGGAGAAACTCCTTTCCGTTTAACATATGGCACTGAGGCTATAGTACCAGTGGAAATTGGCCTCCCTAGTTATAGGGTTCTTCATTTCAATGAAGAGGCAAACAATGAAGAGCTGAGGATCAACCTAGATGTGTTGGATGAGCTCAAGAGGCTGCTGAAATAAGGACTTCGGTTTATAAAGAAAGAGTGGCCATGTATTATGACTCTAAGATCAAGCCAAGACACTTTCGGGTGGGAGACCTGGTGTTGCGTCAAGTAGAAGCCTATCGACAAGAGTTGAACAAAGGAAAGTTCAATCCCCGATGGGAGGGACCTTATGTTATCGAAAAAGTCACTGGAAAATGGGCATATAAACTTAAGCACTTAAATGGTACAGAAGTACCAAGAACGTGGAATGTCAATGTCCTCAAAAAATATTATCAATAAGATGAAGTGCATTCAAGACATAGTATCGCATGCGAAAATGCACACCTTAAGATAAGATAAACACAATATAAAGAGCCCAGAGGTGACAAATGAAGTTGAGAAAATGAAAAGCATTAAAAGATAATAAACAAAAAAAAGCCATAAGTCTTCAAGAAAAACAACAGCCGGGGCATAATTCGATGAAATTTGAAGATAAAAGCCAACTACATTATTATAAAAGAATGAGAACTAGCATGTCATTTCTCGTTGAAGTCCCCGGCGTCATCACCTTGCACCAGAGACCTAGCTGGGGTAGCATGAGAGCTAGAATGAACCGACTGGAAAACCTTCAATGACTTCCTAGCGGTCTGGCCTTGACCTACTTTTCTTTTCTTCAAATAACCCCCAACAACGACAGGAATATGACCAGTGGGAAGGGACCCACGCAACCCTTCTGGAAGTTGGTCATAAAGGTTCACCGAGTCCAGCGCTAGGTGACCGTCACCATATAAAATGTCAGGAAGTTGTGATAGGTAAGATAAATCGATTCCTTGGTAAACATAAGACAACACTTTCTCGGAATCATTGATGCCTTCAAGATAGACACCCTTAACATTGGAAAATGCCTCATTTAGCTCTTGTTCCTTAAGAATCAAGGAAGCACGAGCACCCTTCAATTCTTCTCCTTGGGTTGTGAGCTCCTCGTCTTTAGATGTTAAAGAATCCTGGGCCTTGTCCAATTGTTTCTTAAGCTGACCCTCACAAATCTTCATTTTCTTCTCCCAATAACGGAGTCGTTGAAGTTCCTTGGATGACTCCACCAACTTTCTCTCGCTATCTTGAACCTCAACATTACGGTCATCCAGAGCCTTGGCACGCTCTTAAAGAGCAAGTAAACCGTAAGAACCTGTGCATAGCAAAGAAGGAAAAGTCAGTGCTTTCATACAAGCAAGTTTAGAACTAGAAAGTAAAGAGAAACAAGTAGATAAAGGAACCTCAAAGTCATGTTGAATGACGTTAGCCGCGAGACTAGCAAAGGAAGGAAAAGATTAATTAGCTGCATTTATGTGATCCAACCATCTCTTATATTGCCGCAATGTTAGGAGAATTAACAGAGGAGCTTGACCTCTTTTCTTTACCGTTCCCCCTAGCTGGAGGAGCGATGGGGGCAGAAGGAGCAGCAGTCGCCAAAACAACAGAGGGAGGGGGAGGAACCTCAGAAGAGGTTTGCGGCCTTTCAACAGACTTAGCATGCGAAAAAGCCTTCTTAATAAAAGCCTTGGCTTCCATTTTCTTCTTCTTCCTTTTCACCCAAGTTAACAGAGAGAAGTCCTATTTAGAGAAAGGAACACCAAAAGCTGCAAAGGAAAAAAAGAAAGAATATGGTGGCAATTAGGAAAAAGTGGTTAATGGGAGAAAGTACTACACACCATGAGTTGACAAGAACTCTGGGGTTAGACATACATCAGTCCGGGCACGGCCATTATCGCCCACCACCTCCCTAAGAAATTGGAATGACAACTCCTCATCTTCGGAATGTTGAGAGGGAACAATTTTATTGAGATCTTTCTTCTCATAGATGTTAAAAACCCGTGCCTCGGTAAGAAATGACCAAGGCCCATCCCTCGGCTTAAGTAAAAAGAACCTACTCTTCCAACCTTTAATGTTACTAATTCCACAAGTAATAAGAGGGCTTTTTGTGTGAAATGCGTACCAGCCACCTTGGACGGATTGAAGACAAAAAAATGACCAAAATACAGGTACGGAGGGCTCTATACCAAGATTCTTAGTAATAACGACAAAAGATATTATGTACCTCCAACTATTTGGAGAATACTGAAAATGAGGAATCAGAAAATAGTTTAGGAGGTCCAAGATAAATAGGGAAGGTGGTAAGGATAATCCAACTTTGAATTGATCCCAATAAAAGGGAAGGAATCCGTCAGCAAGGGCGACATCAAATCGATCGCCAGAAGAGAGTAAATGAATTTCGTAAGAAGAAGGTATGTTGCAGAAGCAACAAAGGAAGTTAACCTGCCAGTACTCTAAGGAAACGGTGACATCTTGGTAATTTAACAGGCCCTCCCAATCAGGTTCGATGTTAGAAAATTCTTCCTCTTAGTCATGCATTAACTTCCCAAACCCTTTCTTAACCTTTAACTTACCCAATCTAGCTTTCCTGTCGAATACCTCTCTCGTTTCATCTGAGAGTGTAACAAAGTCCCTTGGATTAGCGATAGTTACTAAGTGCAAAGGAATAGCAATGCCATATGGTATATCTAGGAACTCGGAAGGGATCGCCCTAACACCAGTAACAAGGTCTGATGTAGTGTCCCCCGCGACCTCGGTAGGGGTTCCCGAATAACTTTCACTACCACCATCTAGTGAAAAATAACGTGTTAAAGGAAGAAGACATACTTACTAGAAGAAGTACCAACTACCAAGTAACAAGAGCAAGCCCAGCCAAAGACAGAGAATGTAAAAGAGGGAGGAAAGCCTTCAAGGGCCAAAGTGAAAAATAAGGGCAACACCCTCCACCTTTTATAGAGAAAGGAAACAAAGAAACAGTTTCCTAGGTTATTTAATACCCTGGAAGGCATTAAGTAACTATTTTAAAAAGGAATAACACTGGTTATAAGTAAGAAAAAACATGTATGGAGGTAGTCAAAATCAGGTGGCAGCGGTCAAAACAAGGCTACGGTGGTCAAAGTGAGGCGGCGGTAATCAACCCATGCCTTAAGAAGAGAAGCGATGGTAGTCAGCCAGAAATAGTGAAGAAATAAGGTGGTGGTAGTCAGCCCATGCTTTAAGGAAAGAGGCGATGGTAGTCAGCCAGAGGTAGTGAAGAAGTGAGGCGACGGTAGTCAGGCCACGCTTGAGGAAGTAAGGCGACGGTAGTCAGCCTATGCCTTAAGAAAAGAGGCGACGGTAGTCAGCCAGAGGTAGTGAAGAAGTGAGGCGACGGTAGTCAACCCATGCCTTAAGAAAATAGGCGATGGTAGTTAGCCAGAGGTAGTGAAAAAGTAAGGCAACAGTAGTTAGCCCATGCCTAAAGAAGTGAGGCGACGGTAGTCAGCCCATGCTTTAAAAAGAAAGACGACAGTAGTCAACCAAAGGTGGTAAAGAAATGAGGCGACGGTGGTCAGCCTATGCCTTATGGCAAAGAAACGATGGGAGTCAGCCAAAGGGAAGTAGAAACAAGGCGGCAGTAGTCAAGTCATGCCACGAAGAGAAGGAGCTAGTAAAAAAAAAAAAAGGGAGGCGGCGGTAGATTCGTTAACTTATAAGAAAAGTAAAGTCTTCTAGGCAGCGGTATATCTGTCGAGTCAAGGTTTTTATTTTTTAAAAATTTATTTTAAAAAAAGTATCATGTTTAAAGATATTTCCAAAAATGTACTTTTAGAAATATTTCTGAAAAAGTTTCATTTTTTAGAAACATTTCTTCATAGGGGATATCCCAAAAGTATTTTCCTAAAATAGAAATATCTTTAAAAAAGGTTATTTTATCTTCCCTAAAAATAAAAAAAGTACCATAAGCCTCTACCAGAGCTCTATCAAGCCCTGTTAAGGCTGGGGGGCAAATGGTGGTACCCATATTAGAAAATTAGGCCCCCATTGGGCCTAAACACAATCTTAAAGAAAATTGGGCTCATTAAGAGTTTAAGGCCCAGTCTGATCACAAAGGACAGATGTCCTAGATCTAATGGTTCAAGAGATAACTGCTCCATCTAATGGTTCTAAATCTTAAGGCACAATATCCCAAAAGCCTATATAAAGGTATTCATGATCACATTTCAGGTATCAGATCACTTTCCTTGGCATTTACACTGCACTAGAATCATTATTACCTTGAGCATCGGAGTATCCTTTGCAGGTTTCCACGCTTCCCTTGTCAAATTGTACTCGTGCGACGAACCAAGCTTCCGGACCTTCAGATTGTTTATTGAGGAAGGTACATCATCAATAGGGATACTCAGTCTGAGCGAGAAATGGAAAAGGAACTACCTGGGTTATCTCCTGGGTATATCGAGACACAGAGAACTTGTCATATATTTCAACTGGGCAAAAGACCTATCTCATTCATCCAAACAGGTGAGGCTTCAGAGTTGCATGTGGAGTTTTTGGAAATGAATAGTACATATCTAGAGATGTCACTATTTGTGAATCTTGGCTCTATGGAAGTTGCCAAAATGGAGAGACCAGTAAAGAGATTTTTTTCTTTATTGAATTCTAGTATGGTTAAGAATGTTGCTATCTTTGGGATAAATAAAGTTGTAAGACTACAGTCGTCTTTTTAGAAATGTCAGTGGGTACTGGGAAAGCTCTCCTTTACAAAGGTTCCATATAAATGGTAAAATTCAGTTCTCGGCTCATTAAAAGGAGGACCTAATCGGCATCTAAATCTTTATAAAGAAATGATAACGAATGTTGACTTCTTGGCTATGGAGTTAGTTGTGTGGTGTGACCCGTCTAGGTATCTTCTATCCCAATCTTTTGAAGGGCCTGTGTGTGATGAAGGGTTTTAGGTGGTTGGCCCTAAACAACCCCCATCTTCCCATGAAGCTATTAAGTTTCAACTGTCACAAACTCGGCCACTTTACTGTAGTTCATTATGTTTGCAGCCTGATGAGATCTAATCATTCAAACATTACCTTTTTAATGGAAACAAAGTCAAAAGGCCAAAATGTCACTACCAAATTTAGTTCATCTAGGATCAGTAATGTTGCTTTTATGGACGCGATTGGCTGGAAGGGGGGGTTTATGGGTCGGATGGAATAAAAAGGTACATTGCTCTATTTTAAAGGTCTTTTATAATTTTTATTTTGTTGAAAGTGTAAGATGAGCTTAGGCAAGCATGACTTCTAGGATTAGTGTATGGAAATTCTAAGTTGAATTTGTGTCGTGAAATAAGAACCATTTTGCTATGCTATTTTGAACCCATTATTCTTTTGGGTGATTTTAACCAAGTGCCAAATGAGTCTGAGAAAATAAAGAGAAACGTAGATAATTGCTCAGGGGCAGGTCTTTTACCATCTTTGCTTGATGATTTAGCCTTGGTCTCTTTAAGGTTTCATGGGCCGAGATTCACATGGACTAATGGCCAGTTGGGAGAGGACGTTGTTTTTTAAGTTCTTGACAAGCATATGCCTTTACCAATTGGTTCAATCTGTACCCAAACTTCATTTTGCAAAACCTCTTTATTCAAGTCTTGGATCATGCTTCCTTGTTACTAACAACTTTACCTAATACCAAGTTTTTTCATTGGCCTTATCATTTTGAGTCTTTTTAACTTAGACACTTATAGTGTGAACAATGTCTAAAAGGCATTTGGAGTGAACCCAGTCAGGTTCCTTCATGTTCCAACTTGTTGCTAAGTGCAAGAAGGCTTTACCCCCTTTGAGGGCCTATAACAAAATGAACATTGGGGATCTGCCTTGAAAGATGAATGTTACACAGCATTAGTTGAATGAACTAAATTGGCTTTGGATCCATCCTTATATGTAGATGTTATTCGACTTAAGAGAGATAAGCTTTTTGATCTGCTTGCGAATGAAGAAATGAAGTGGGCACACAAATCTTGCATCAATTGTCTTGTACTTAGGAATGCTAATATGAAGTTTTTTTATTTAGCTACTAAATAAAGACGGAGAAAAAATAGAATTCATATCCTAAAAGACTCATCCACTAATTTATGGCTCTTTAATCTTGATCAAATTTGGTATTTTATTCATAGGCACTTTGTGTTAATGTTGTGCCCAAAAGTCAATTATGAGATGATTGTATTTTGCACATTGAGTCATGATATTTTATTGAAGCATTATTCTAGTAATTGTGTTTGTTGTTTTATTTTTATGTGACATAACCAAACATAATTATAACCCTAGAATAATATTATTCTTAAATGTCTCTAGTCTAGTATTAATGTGGAGTGGGTTGCAATAATACATAAAGATTAGCATGTGTAGAGACTAATATGAGATATGTAGTCTACATATTAATACAAGTTGGAGAACTTGTGTGCTAAACTGACTCACCATGAGAGTGCTAAATGAATCATTATATGAGTGTCACAAGTGATTCTTATATTGATCATGGTATATGTAGTCTTTTGACCTAAGATCATCAAGGTTTCCTACATGTCAGTCACATACTTTGATACTTTCCTTTGTTGCTCGTAACTGAGGTAATATGAAATTAGTCATTAGATATGTCATATATCATACGAAGAGTTTTATATGATCAAGATGGGATTTGTCCCTGCTAAGTAACGAAAGTGATATTTTTAAGCCTTTTGATTGAGTGAGACTAAAGAAATGCATGGTCATGCTCAAATGAGTTAATATGAGATATCAATGTCATCAATTTTAGTCAGTTTACACGGTAATAAACAAATATTAGATTGGGATGTACGAGAGTGACACATTCCATGTCTCATGCTCGGTCTTGATATCTTGGATAAAGAGACAATCACATTTATGAATAATGATCATAAAGGTTTAGTCGGAGCACTAACTATATCTTGTCACTTGGGTAGCATGATGTGTGGTTAGATACCGCTCATTGTTTATGATCGTAAATGTAATTTATAATCATTGCCAATGTGAAAATAACCTATTGGGTTGCACACTTAAAGCCAATTAAATTATTTGAGTGCATGAGCCAAATTGTTTGGTTTGGTTTCATGATAATTTTGAATTAATAATTGGCCCAAAGGTTAAGTCATTATGAAGCCTGAATTAGACCTAATCGGATTAGGGTTTTGAAATCTATTAGGCTTGGGAATTAACCCTCACTATAAATACATCATATAGTAATGATTTTCCATCACTAGCCTCCCTAAATATGAAATTAAAAAGGTTCTGAAAAGTTCTAACCGCACTTTCCTTTTGCTTTTCCTTGGAGGACGCAAGCTAATACTACAGGCATAAGATGAACATATTTTCCGCAATGTGGTGAAGGCATGGTAATCCAAGTGGTTTGTGTGGATACTATAGAGAGCTTGAACACGTTCACTATTTAAGTTTGTGATTCAACTCAACAGTTAGGTGAAATATCTTAGTCGACTAAGTATAAAAATTTTTTAACACTCAATTTACTCCATTTCACTTAGATCCTGGAGAGTTTCGGTTAGTTTTCGCTGCGATTGTTTGGCTCTCGAAACCCTGTACTTTGTTGACATCTTTAATGATCAAGAAGAACCTGTTAATGGTCTTCAAGATTTCTTATGTAGCTATATTTAGAGGAAGCTTAACTTTTTCCATCATGAATCCTTGCTTTGGCCTTTTACAAACTGAGAAATTAAATTGGCCCTTTTCTAGATAGGTAATTTTAAGGCTTTGAGTCCTGTTGGTTTACAACTTGTGGTCTTAAAAAAATACTAGGATTTTGTAGGGCCTATAGTGTTGCTTGCAGTTCAATCTTTTCTATAGGGAATGTTTCTTTTCAAAGAACTTAATAAGACCTATATTACTCTAATTCCCAAGGTATAACAATTTGAAATGATTTATGATTTATGGCTAATTAGTCTTTGTAATACAATTTATAAGGTCATCTATAAAGTTCTGGTTAATCGGTTGAAACCATTGCTTAATTACCTTGTCTCGGAAAACCAGAATGAGTTTGTTTTGGGTAGAAACACTCAAGATAACATTATAATTACCCAGGAACTTCTATGTGCCATTTCATGCACTAAGAGATCCAACGGTCCTCATAGTTCTAAAAAGGCCTTAAAGCTGGATATGTGTAAAGCGTATGATCAGCTTTATTGAAGTTTTATTCAAAGGTTCTTCGAGCTATGAACTTTCCAGAGCATTGGATTAGTATGATCATATAGTATGTTACCACAGTGTCATACTCGGTATTAGTAAATGGTTGTTCTACCCCATGGTTTTCCCCGAAGCATGGTTTGAGACAAGGTGATCCCTTATCCCTATACCTTTTTATTTTATGTAGTGAAGCCTCCTCCAACTATTTGCATTGTTAGCAATCAAATGAATGCATACCTGGTATTAAGGCAAGCATCTCAGGTCCCAATATTAATCACCTCTTCTTTGCCGATAATTGTTTTATCTTCTTCTGACTAGATAACGAAACGGTTCAACACCTATAGGCAAGGTTGTCAAACTCAAGATTTTGATCATAGAATCGCACGATCCTATGATCCTAATAAAACAAAACTTGTCAAGGTGTAATAGGATCACTGGCACCATGGGATTATGTAAAATCATTTGTAGGATCATAAAATTGGTAGGATCATTAGATCTTACTGATCCTAGATGATATTAATTTATATTGAGTTTAGGGTTGCATTTGGCCTAAATTATAAAATTTGGGTAATAGAAAGTGGAATTAAGTGAAGTGGGCTGCCTTTGTTGGGCCTAAATTCTAAAATCAAAGGTAAAAAATTTACCTAGTTTACCGAAATTGATCTGGATCAACTGCTGCCTACTGTTGTGCCTCTTTGCTCAAATCACATCTATTCTCTCTACTGTGACTCGCATCTCGTCTTTCGCATCCTTAGCCTCCGGTGGCCATGCTTCAAGACATAACGCTCCCGTAACAACCCTAGCCTTGCCGCTCCATCGTTGCTCTGTCTCATTGCTCCATCTCGCTCCATTGCTACTGTGTCTTGCTCGATTTCTCTCCCATCGGCCCTGTCCAATCTTCAGCATTCTTCATCTCTCCCAACAAAAATTGTGGGCTCGTTTTATCAATTAGGAGGCGTCTTAAGCTATGGCAGAAGGATTAAGGTAATGATGTTATAAATTTCTAATTTAATGATTAAATACAAGAAATTGAAGGTTGAGCGGTTTGCTTGTTAATTCCAGTTTAAAAAAGAACAGTATTTGTTTCATGAAATATGCTCATTCTGATGATTTTGTTGGAAATCATGAAATATGCTCATGCTATTGTTAATAGAAATTTTGTTGAGGAACCAAGACCATTTTTTCTCTTTGTTGGTTGAGATAGCTGTTATATGATTAATGATGTTTCCCTCATTATTAATAATCTAATACAAAATTATCTTCCTTCCAAAAATAATATTAAAGCTTGAGCTTTGCTATTAATTATTGTATTATATTTAAATATTTATCATTGTTATGACACTTAAACTTTATTTAGGTTTATAATATAATTGGTCTTCCCCATGAATTATATTATTTAGATAAGAAATTTTAGGTTTTGGTAAGATTTTATGATCTACGATTCAATCTTATGATCTAGATCTTGCACCGCGAAAAATAATCCACTGTAAGATTTTGATCTTAACAACCTTGCCTGCGGGAAGCTTTTCTGATTTATCAGAGGGTAGCTATCTAGGAGGTTCATCTAAACAAATCTGAGTCGACTGTTAGTAAAAATCTTCAGGATAATTAGATTCAAACATTCAGAGAAGTTTTACTTGTTATAGTAAACAGCAATATTACCAAGTATTTGGGGGTTCCATTTGATTATGATATCTCCAAAACTTCACCTATGATTTATTGAACCCTAAAATTGAATGAAAATTGGCTCTCTGGAAATGGCAACTTTTCAATCTGGTAGGAAGGCTAACGTTGATTCAGACTACCTTATCATCTCTCCTAGTTTACTTAATGTCCTTGTTTTATATTCCAGTCACCACTAATGATGAGTTAACTAAATCATTGGTAAGATTTTGGTGGAAAGGTGTAGATCAGGAAAAGGTATCCACTTTCGTAATCAGTTCATTTTGTTACTCCCCAAGGGATAGGGTGGCCTGGGAATCTGGGATCTTCGACTCTTTAACTAGGCTTTTCTGGTCAAAACCTTCTAGCACTTGATGCACAAAGAAAACTGAGGAAGGGTTGCCTCCCGCAATGATTTGGAGGAGTTTAATTTTTGGGCATCAACTTCTTACTCCACACTTGTGTTGGTCTATTGGTGAAGGTAGTGAAGTGGATATCTAGCAGGATTACTGGATCCTTGGATTTCATCCAGACTTGATTAAGCAGTATGCAAATAGACAAACCTACACTTAAAAGAGTTGAGGGCCTCATTGATCCTAGCACTCTAGAATAGGATTGTTTTTTGTTATGAGCTGTTTTCCTTAAGGATATTGTGCAAGCCATTTATCTCAATACAAGATACAGTACCTCTAGGAAAGACTGGCCATTGTGGGAATATGTTAATGATGGGAGGTATACTACAAAGAAGGGTTACTCTTGGTTGACCATGACTTAGGCTCTGTCAGCTAACAGTGGTTTGAACCCAACTCTACAAGGGTTGCTAAAAAATTGTGGGTCGTGTCCTTGCCTGCTAAATTCAAGATTTTTTTTTGGAAATGCATACGTAATGCTTTTCCCACCAAGCTGGAGCTAATGAAAAGAAAGGTGGTCGATAACCTGATTTGCTCTTGGTGTAATGTTGTAGATGAGGATCTAGATCATCTATTCCTTTTCTACCTGAACTCATTCAAAATGTAGTCAATGTTCAATATGCCTCTTAGGTAGAATCCTCATGAGGATTTCATTGGTTAGATCTGTCATATAATGTGCCCAAAATCTAAATGGCAGTCAGACTTAGTTAATTGTATTGTTACCTTTTTATGGTGTATTTGGCTAAGTCATAATGAAGCAAACATTTTGAGGAATCCATAGCGATGCTGTTCATATTATCCATAGGGTAGATGGCATTAAACAATAGTTCAAACTAGTTGAGGAGCTTTTAATTTGATCTATGAATCTAGTTCAACCGAAACCACATTCGAGCTTTACTTCTTGGGGAAACTCCTTAACGAGCACTCTTCCTGTAATATTCTATGTTGATGGCTCTTAGCATCCGATTTTGAAAATTGGGGCTTCGGTGTGGATGATCAATAACCTTTCTCAATTTTCTCTTCTGGTAGCCAGTTTCTCGAATGTTGCCCTATGCCCCTTAGTGCATAAGTGCAAGCTGTATTCAATACAATTTTATATGCGACTACTCATAATTTTAATTGCATTACTATCATGGCAGATTGCTCCCAGTGTTTGGCTCAAATCATTGGATTTTTACCATTGTTACTGGAGGTGGAAGGGATCATTAAACGCATTCGTTCGATGCTCAACTCCTTTTCTCATATGATGATCTTAGCAGTGAAGCGACATGTTGTCTGGTCTGCTCATACTTTAGCCACAAATACTCTTAGGTCATTCTTGTTTTAACTTCTTGTCATTCCTTTCCGTGTACTAAAAAAATAAAATAAAATAAAATAATTAGTCAATAATAGTCTACATGTCGTATAACCTTTAAGAAACAAAAATAAAAAGAATAAACAAAAGAAGTTTTGTCTACGATGGTTTCAAGTCTTTCGGCCTGTGCAATTTCATAGCCGTAACAACTGTAATAGTCTATGGACATCTGGAAAGGTGGGTTAAGATCCTTCCCCTCAACCCTAACAAACCTCCACAAAATAAAATGAGTGCCCCTGCAAAGTGTTGGGGCTTCAAATTTGAAGTGTTGGGCTGTATCCCCCTTTCTTACTTTAAAATTTCATATTATTGTTATTGGTGTTGCTTCATTATCTCTCGGGGGTATTAAATACACACCAGACATTCCGACAACATTGTAATCTTGTATAGATTTTGAGTACAAAAAAAAAAAAAAAAAAAGTAAATGAAGATGAGTTCCTATTTTTATTTGTTCATATTTTTCCCTGACATTTTAACATCAATCTATAGCGGTCTAGAAGAGCAAAGAACAAGAAAACGCTTGGTTAAGGTATAAGAAAGTGGTTGTAATGTCATTAGGAAGAATGAAAACATCACAGTTTAAAGTTTAAGTACGTAAAGAAAAAAAAATTATTATCATGAAAGTTAAAGTGAAGGGCGTAATTGAAAGTTAAGGTGGAAGTACCAAAAATAGAAGAATTATGTTGTCAGATCAAATAGAGGTTGTCGTGTAAGTTCAAATGTGACACACGATACCTAATTTATAAAAAGAAAAAATAGATAATTTAAATTATCTATTTATTGTTAAAAATTATTACATAGTTTAAATTTACTGTAAAATAGTTAAATAACATGGTTTGAAAAATTAATGTCTCACATATACACACACACATATTTTGAGTTAATAGATTTTACCCAGTGGGACTAATATAAAACATTATCACAAGGTCTAGGACCAAAAGAGAATAGTTTATAAGTCAAGGGCTAAAATGAAACAACAATTCAAAGATCAAGGACAACATTTCAATTTTAATTATTATTTTTATTTAAAACCAATATTGTTTGAAAGTTAGTATTTTATCTACTTGAATAATTTTTTTCTCAAGAGTAACTAATTTTAAATGAATCTTTGAATAATCCGGTTTAAAAAATTAATAAAAGATACTACTACTTGCTTTTTTCTTACAAAAATATGCTTCAAAAGTGCTTTTCCAAGTACTTGAACCATGGGGTTTCAATTAGTGTATATTTTAGAGAAATATTTCTCTCTATATAAAATTATCGTTTGAAAATCTCATCGAAACAAACCTAAGCTTACATTACAAGAAATAAAGACACAAAATTTACATGGTTTGGTCTAAAAGTGGGCACCATGTCGACTAGACCTAGGACCGGCCGGGTTTGGGTCTGGGTTAAGAAGGAATGGACACGGACTAGTTTCAGGCGGTTCGGCCCCAGGCCGGTCTTGGGTGGGTGTAGGACTTTACTAGATTTTTTTTAATAAAAAAATAATGACTTAATTTTGTATTTAATATTTGTTTTTAAATAAAAACACGATTACTAGCATAATTTTTATTAAGTAAAAAAGCCAACAACACTTACAAATAACTGAAACGAGCCTTATATATTGAAAATGGTGAAACGTTCCAAAAATAATGAATATTAAAACCTATGATCCATATTTAACAACATAGTCAGATTAAATATAAACTAAATGTAAGAAGGTAAAAAAAAAAATTCAAGCCTCATTATTGGATTCTACCTCGTCATCGGAGCTCTTTTGGTCTTACTTTCGGAATGCTGCGAGACCTCAATCTTAGTTGCATATATAGACTTCCATCGCCTCCAACATCAATCTTGATCGTTTCTCCAATATTACCTATTTTCTTGCACTAAATGCTACCTCGAATGCCACAGTGGAGACCAAAACGGTGAGAATCTACTGGGCAATGATCGACAATATAGGAAACCTTAATCTCTTTTGTTTCTACCGCTCTAATATGTTGACGTCACTTGGGTCAAACAATGTGTCGAGGAAGTCATCAACTTTAGCTAAACTCGAAGTCATCAATTGGGGACTTTTAAGCATTTAAAGGGCCGGGTAGAATTGCGATGAGATTGATCTCCTAGAAGGCTCGATTTGAGGAGCTTTGAATTTTACCTTATTTGAATGTCTCTCACAATAAAACTTGTACAAAAAATGCAAATACTTCGGAAGTATGATAAATGCCTTCAAGAAATGTGGTCATGCCCGTCATTTTCACTTATGGATCAAGTGAAAAAGCAACTAAAATTTGGGGAGAATGTTTTTAAAATACTGAAACCATTTAGCCCGCATGGCTTTGATCGTTGGTTTTAAAAACTCATCATCTTTAAACTTATGTAAAGAATATGTAATGTTCACTAAATGAAGCAAAACTTGATGAATGGTTGGGTAGTAAATACCAGAAAAAAATTTAGTTGACTTATAAAAAAATTTAAGCAATTTACCAGATTTCAAACATCTTTCCCAAACTTCAGTTATAAAGAATTCATAGCCCATCTTCGTGTTCATGAAATGCATCAACAAATTTGCATACGGATATGCATATTGCAACATCAAATAATTGGAGTTCCAAATAGTTGGACAATCCAATTTAAATCGTTTCCAAGAAAATGATTTTTTATTTTCAAAACAAAACCTTTTGAATTCACGAAATACAACGAGGTATTGATTTCAAAAATAACAATGAATTCCGAATAGGCACAATTTCAATTTGCAAAACTTTTAAACCCTTTTGCACACAAATGTTTAAAATGTGGGATATGCATCTAATGTGAAAGAATGCACCTTCGAGAGTTGGTTTTAATGCTTGGCTTAAAGGGTGGGCAGCAATATCATTGTTTGATACATTGTCAAATGAAATGCATAAGACTTTATCAGCACAATAATAATCACATAAAGTTTTTAAGATGCAATTGTATATGTGATAACTAGTATGATTCGTTTCAATAAGCCTAAATGACAAAATACATGTTTGCATGGCCTAATCAAAATAAATCCATTGAGTAATAACGCAATAATATGATTGACCTACAGGTGATATCCATATGTCAGAAGTAAATACCACACAATTATCAAGAGTAGAGAAATAGGCTTGCAAATTTGATTTTTTGACTTCAAATAGTTTAAAGCTCTCATTCCTAGTTGTTTTCCTATAAATTTTTCTAAATGCAGGTTTAATTATGATCTAATCCAAGATTCTAGGTGCACATCTTCAGTTTGTGAAAAAGGTTTTTTGGTAAGCATCATTCAATTTATCATGTCTTCTCTACAAGAGTGTTAGTTAAATCAAACTATACCTAACCTACTGATTGTGCTCCCAAGTTGTGTTTGTCCTTTGGAACTAGTGGCGGCATTGAAAGGACATTGGCATGCTGATTCTCTATGTGGTGCCACAGCATTCCAATGCTGAAATTCTTCTTGTGCACAAACTTTTTCCCACAATGTTTGTATTTCTCATACCTCGATTCCCCTTCAAATATGAGCTCATGATGCTCTCAAACCTAGACCATTAGCCTTGAGGATTTGCCTTGTCCTTGTGTATCCTTCGCATTTGGTTGATGGCTCGTTGGTGTTGGCTGTGTTGACAGATCCCCAGCCTACATTGCATCCACCTTTTCAACATCATTGTCCGATAATTGATTAATCAAGACCCAATTTGTAATTTTTCATCTTGATTTGGTCATTGTCATGTAACTCCTCGATTGAGATGCTTTTATTGGCCGGCTGGGATTGGTGACAGAACAAGCCTTGAAGGCCAATGGTGTCAGATGAAAAAGTCTTCACGGATGTACCCTTTCCTCTTGAAGCCATGAGGGATGAAATAATAATAGTGATTTGGAAAAAAAAAAATAGAAGGATATTAAGAAGAAATTAGGAGGAGATTAGGAAGCGATTAACAAAAAGGCTAATGAAAGTAGCAAAAATGCTTAAAAGAATATAGAAGAGGAAAAAAATAGATTAAATTTTGGTGTGAGGATGGAAGGGAAATGACTCTCCCTATTTATAGGTAAGAGAAAAAATGGTTTGGACAAAAAAAACCTTAAATTATAGTTGTTGGGGGGTTAAAAATGAAAAAAATGGGGTAAAAATGGCCAAAAAACTGTTAGGGGGCTTATTGTGTAATTAGACCAATTTTTTTTTTTTTTAAAAAATCCTGGCAGGGTAGCATTTTTTGACCGTTGCCTAAGAGCCTTTAGGCCCAAACCGGACCAGCCTAGGCCTAGCCAAGCCTAGTCTTTGGGGCAGTCCTAGTTTTGGGCCAGGTCGGTCCAACTTGAGTGTGCCTCTTCTTTAGGGCCCATATTCACCCCGCTTGCAAATGGGTTTCACGCGGGCCATTGTCCCACCTCTAGTTTGGTCAAGACTACCTGTGTTCATTGGCAGATAAAAGAAAATTATTCCACTATGATAAAACAAATTGTATAAGAGTATCTCATAGTTGATCACAATCTTTAACCCATTGTTACACCTAACACTCATTATCTCTACAACAAAAAGTAATGCTCTTTCTTATCTCTCTCTATGTCTCTCAAGCTCTTGGCTTGGATGGGCTCATAAGCATGACTACTGATCAAGCCTATTTGTAGGTTTACTTGGGGATAGAGAAGGTTCAAGAGGTCAAGAATGGCTTCCAATTTCTTCAAGGATGGCTGCCAATTTCTTTGTCCAAGAATGAATGTCAATTTCTTCGTTCAAGAATGAATGCCAATTTCTTCAAGAATAGTTGCCAAATTGTTTCTTCAAAAATGGCTGCCGATTTCTTTGTTCAACATATGATCCTACTCTTATCAAGAATGGCTGCTGATAATCTTCCATCGCTTCCACCTATGGTTATTAAAAATGGGGTTCAAGTCGCCAAAAAGTACCCCTATTTCACAAAAATTGATTTTTTTACTATTCATAATAATTAATTTTTATTTTTTTATTTTAAAATTTATCACAAAAATATAAATTTTTATATGAAAATAAAAATTTAATAATTATATTTTCTAAATATCATTTTTAAGATTTTTTATTCAATACATATTAATATGAATATATTCAAGATAGATGTTAGTAAAAAAAGTAAAATGGCCAGCTAATTTGAAATGGACAGAGTATATTTTTTTTTTATAATTTTGTAAAAACATGTTAAGTCGGCGTAGAAATGCAAACTATGGTAGAAATGCGTCTTGAATCTTAAAAATATGGAAACGAAAAACATTATATGACTCTAGGCTATTTGGTCATGTGTAGTTGAGTTAAAAAGTAATAGTGCCTTAAAAAATTTAAGCTTGTTTTCCAGCCCAACCCACTTTTCCGTTTTTTTTTTTAAGGAAACTTACAATAAACCCCAATTGGTTTGGTATAACCTACATTGTACCCATTGTTTTTGAAAACATACATTTATTTATGTATCTTCTAGTAATTTTAATCCCTCTAATATTTATTTATAACTAATAGAAATTTTAAATTATCAATTTTTCTTCTTTGTAAATACATTTTTCACTCTATCAATGCAAATTGGTATTTTTAAATGTTAATTAACTGAAAAAAATATAAAAATTTGGAAATTACTATAATATAATTGACAAACAGTTTAAATTTGGGGTTTAGAAATTATTATCAAATAGTGTAAAGAAATTAGGGATAAAATGTTGGTTTGTGAAAATAGACAAAGTAAAATATAGGTTAGGCCAAACCACAGGAATTTCTATAATTTTCTCTATCCTTTATCCTCATCCTTTATTTTCTTTGTTTCTTTTCGCCTCATCTTTCATCATTCGTCATCATCATCATCATCTTCTTTTTTTCTTAGGAACTAGGATTTCAATATGTTATCAATTGAATTAGTTAAATTAAGTCGAGAATATATGCTTAATCGTAGAACTTGTTTCCTTATATTGTATGATTAGGATAATGTAGATGATATATATATTTTTAATTTTTTAAGAGTTCTTAGTAGAAAAGAGTATGGTGCGCAACCCACCAATTTTTGTTCAAACTCTACAACTTTCAATGATCGAAGAAAAATAAACTCCAGGTAGAAACCCACTATGAGAACCTTGTCTTCAAGACTAAAATTGGTAGAGTGTGCCAAACTCTTGCTGAAGTGCAACACAAGTGCAATGCTTAAAAGGTCAGGTAGCAAGCTATCACAACACCCTATCCTTAAAAAACCTAATTTAATATCATATGAGCTAATGACTTACGTATTAGATATTAAATTGATAAGAACATATACTACACTTAATCTTAGCTAAAAGGTCAAGAATAGTATAACCCATGATGAGATACTTGTTCTTACTACACCATACTTTATTCCTTGCTATTAGGATGGACTCGAAAAATTTTCCATTAAACCCATAGGATAGAATTGACAAGCACTCAAGCCAATAAATTACAATCAAACAGAAATAATTAGTAAAGCAGCACCAGGCATAAATAAATCGAGAAATACGAAATATGTAGAAAACCCTCCAATGTAGAAGGAAAAACCATGTGGCAAACCGGTAGTAAAATCTACTACCAAGAAAAAATAATATAATGTCCATGGTTCAAGTTATTGCCCAAATTTAAACGCTATTGCAGTAATTTGAGAAAAACTTGAAATTCAATATCCTAGGGTTCCCATAAAAATCTCACACCACAAAGATCTAAAGACACTAATACTCTTTGATTGATACTCACAAACCCAAAAGAATGACACCCAAATTATAATAGCAATCAACAAAAAAATAATGCTCAAGACACAAAATACTACTGCTAAAGAAATTCTTCTCTCACGGCGTCGTGCTCTTCTGCTCGCAAAACAAAGCTTCCTGAACGAGCCAATTAATTGGCCTTTTATATGCCAAGATAAAGCCAAGTCCTGAATGGACTTATAAAGCCATTCCAAGTAGGCTTTTCTCCAAAGCCCAATCCAGGTGGACTTTAAAAGCCTAAAGCAAGTAGGCTTTGACTCCTAAGTCACATCTTGCTCCAAAATTTAATATAATATATTTTTTTCTTTTCTTTTTTTGTATGGAATTAGATCTCAACAATCTCATCACTACTTTTTGAATGGAACACATATCAGCCATGAGGTTGCATGCTTCAAGCTTCTCCCTAGGAATAACCTTTGTTAACATGTTAGCTGCATTATCATCTGTGTGAATTTTTTTAAATTTCAAAAGCTTCTTTTCAGTGATCAAACGCAACCAATAATACCTCACCTCAATGTGTTTTGTGTAAGTATGATACATTGAGTTCTTGCTCAAATCAATAGTACTCTGACTGTCACAATGCATCACATACTCCTCTTGCTTCAAACCTAACTCATGAAGGAACTGCTTCATCCAAATCATCTATTTACTTGCTTCATTGACCGCTATATACTTTGCCTCAGTTATAGACAAAGCAACACACTTATGCAACTTTGACTGTCATGAGACAGTTCTCTAACAAAAGTGAAAATATAACCTGATGTAGATTTTCTCCCATCAAGGTCACTTGCTATATCTGTATTAGTAAATCCTTCCAAGATAGGTTTAGCACTACCAAAACTCAAACACAATTTTGACATACTTCTCAAGTATCTGAAAATCCACTTCACAGCTTCTCAATGAAACTTTCCTGAATTAGATAGAAACATATTAACCAATCCAACAACATGAGCAATATCCAGCCAAGTACAAACCATGGCGTACATCAAGGAACCAACCGTTGAAGAGTAAGGAATAGCAGACATCTCTTCATTTTCTTTCACTGTAGTCGGAGATGATTTCTTGCTCAACTTGAAGTGATTCGCAAGAAATGTACTAACTGACTTAGCGTCTATCATGTTGAACCTTTCAAGGACTCGTTCAAAATAATTCTCCTGTAATAACCATGGCTTACCAGCTTCCTTATCATAAACAATTCTCATACCTAGAATTTGTTTTGCTGGCCCTAAATCCTTCATATCAAAGGACATAAACAACTCCTCTTTCAAGTTGTGAGTCATCAAAGCACCTTGCCCAACAATAAGCATATCATCAACATAAAGCAGAAGAATAATAAGTTATCATTAGGAAATATTCTGACATAGACACAAGAATCAGCATAGGTTTTTTTATAGTTCTAGCCAATCATAAAAGAATCAAATTTTCAGTACCACTGTCTAAATGCCTACTTAAAGCCGTAAAGGCTCTTTTTCAACCTACAAACCATGTGTTCCTTCCCTTTCACTTTGAATCCTTCCGATTGAACCATGTAAATCTCCTTGTTTAAGTCGCTATGTAAAAATCCAGTCTTCACATCCAGTTACTCATGCTCAAGATTTAGACTAGATGCTAGTCCAAGTACTACCCAAATATAACACATATTCACCACAAGGGAAAATATATCATCAAAGTCAACTCCCTTTTTCTGATGGAAGCCCTTCACCACCAAGCGAGCCTTATACTTAACTAGCTTATCACCATCTTTCTTCAACTTGAACACTTACTTGTTCTGCAATGTTTTTCTACCCTTAGGTAAAACCACTACTTCATATGTGTTGTTCTTCTAAAGAGAATTTATCTCATCTTGCATTGCAGCAATCCACTGATCTTTATCTACACAGGACTACACATCTACGAAGCTCTCAGGCTCCCCCGCATTAATAAGCATGATATAATCAAGATGAATAATGCTCTCTAATAGATCTTCTCGGCTGAGACTTTACTTCATCCAATGGAGGGGGCTGCTTCCCCTGCTTAAGATCACCATCATGCTCAATTATATTGCCATCCACTTATTCATCAACAATAGCTGGCTACTTTATCCCATGTTCTAAAGCTCCCCAATCTATGACATTCTCAGATGGAATAGGTGCAGGTGTCAGATCATCAACACCATAAACAGTATCTAAAGTCTCTTATTTTAGCCCAATATCTTCTATACCCTCATGCTATTTGAAGACAACATCCCTGCTTCTAACCACATTCTTTTTCTTTAGATCCCATAACCGATAGCCATACTCTTCATCGCCATAACCAATAAGAATGCATGGCTTGGTTTTACTATCAAGCTTTGATTGTTGTTCCTTGGGCACATGCATGAATGCTTTACAAATGTGAATAAGAAGCATTCTTACTTGTCCAAACATTTTCAGGAACTAGAAAACCCAAAGAAACTGATGGAGTTCGGTTAATCAAATAAACAGTAGTACTCACAGCTTCACCCCAGAATGTCTTCGGCAACTTAGATACCCTTAGCATGCATTTGACTTTCTCAATAATGGTGAGATTCAACCTCTCAGCTACACCATTATGTTGCAATGTACCAGGCTCTGTCTTCTTGTGATGAATACCATGTTCTTTGCAATACCTCTCAAACTCATTAGATGTATACTCCCTGCCATTATACGTATGGAGATACTTTAATTGCATATCTATCTCCCTCTTAACCATGGAATGAAAAATCCTGAAGCAGCCAAACACCTGACTCTTCTTCTTTAGCAAGTAACCCCAAGTTTTTTGTGAAGCATCATCAATAAAAACATAAAGTACCAGTTACCACCCAATGACTCCACCTCGATGGGACCACAAACATCAGAATGTATTAGCTCAAGTTTAGTTTTCTTTCATGTAGAGGGAACACAAAAATAAACTCTATGATGTTTTCCTAATAAATAGTAATCACAAGGGTCAAGTAACGTACTTTTGGCAATAGGAATGAGGAACTGCTTTGCCAAAGTCTCCAACCCTTTATTGCTAATATGAGCCAGCTGCTTATGCCACAAATTCATAAAAGCATCATCCTCAACCACATTCAGTGAACCGCTCCCACAGACATGAACATGTGTCCTATACAAAGTGCAACAGAGATCATCTTTTGCCACTAGTAAGGAACCACGCTTCAGCTTCCACATCCTATCTCTAAAACTCTGATCATAACCTTCACGGTTATGCACATTCACTAAATAAGATTATGCCGCATATCCGAAATGTGACGTACATCCCTCAACATCAAAGTGGCACCCAAAATAGTCTGTACAACAATATCACCGATCCCTAAGATCCTAGACTAGGTCGTGTTACCCATCTTCATCATCTCGAGATCATCCTCCTTGTAAGTAGTGAACAACTCATTCCTAGGAGAAACGTAATAGGATGTAGCCGAATCAACTATCTATTGAACATTCGAATCTATAATATGATCACAATCCTCTTATGCACAAACTAGCATAACTAGATCATTAACATTTGACTCAGCAACTGCAGCCATATTTTTGTCCTCAGGTGCTTTCTTTATCTTCTTTTCATCCTTTTTCCTCTTCCAGCAATGCTTCTTTATATGACCAGGTTTCCCACAACAATGACAACCCTTGCCCTCCTTGTAAGTAGTGAACAACTCCTTCATAGGAGAAACATGATAAGATGCAGCCGAATCAACTATCCACTGGACATTCGGATCTATAATATGGTCACAGTCCCTTTGTGCACAAACTAGCATAACTGGATCATCAACATCTGACTAAACAACTACGGTCGTATTTTTGTCCTCGGAAGCTTTCTTTATCAACTTTTCATCCTTTTTCCTCTTCCAACAATGCTTCTTTATATGACCAGGTTTCTCGCAATAATGACACCCTTGCCATCTTTGGACTTTGAACAATCACCATATTTTTCACAACTACCCTTAGGTCCCTTACTCTTGCTTCTACCTCTGCTCTCAGTGACAAGAGTCTATGCATACTTAGAGCCCAATTCCTTCCTCCTTGTCTCCTCTTTGAACAAGTTGTCTTTAACCAAACTCAATGTGGGTTTGCCATACGGGGTCAAATTACTAAAAGTAATCACCAAGGTTTCCCAGCTCCCAAGTAAGGAACTCAAAAGAAGTAGTGCCTGTAGCTCATCATCAAGCTCCAACTTCATGTTAGTCAACTAATTAATCAAGTTCTGAAAATTATTCAAGTGATTAGAAATTGACTGTCCCTCTTTAAGCTTCAAGTTCACAAGCTTCCATATGATGAAAGCTTTATTCTGAGCAGTCTTTCTTTCAAATAAGCCATCTAATTTCTTCCACAAAGCTTGAGCATTCATCTTTGCAGAAACAATGGTGGAACACACTCATATCCATCCATCTTCTAATGGTGCCAACTGTCTTGTGATTGAGCTTCTTCCAATCATCTTTTGACTTGTCATTCAGCTTGGTTGAATCACCTAAAATCAAATCATATAATTCAAGATAATAAAGTAAATCCTCTATCATTGGCTTCCAAATCAAATAACTCGATGCATTCAATCTGAGCATTGAACCTACGCTATCACCCATATCTTCTTTAGCCATAAGCTCTTATACCACTTGTTGAGATGGACCCGAAAAATTTCCCATTAAACCCATAGGATGAAATCGGCAATTGCTCAAGCCAACAAATCACAACCAAGTATAAATAATTAGTAAAGCAAAACTGAGCAGAAATAAATTAAGAAACACGATATACAAGGAAAACCCTTCGGTGTAGAGGAAAAAACCACGGGGTAAACCAGCAGCAAAATCTACTATCAAGAAAAATAGTACAAATGCCCACGATTCAAGTTATTGTCCAAACTTGAAAGCTATCATAATAATTTGAGAAAAACTTGAAATTCAACACCCTAGAATTCCCGTAAAAATCTCACAGCATAGAGATCCAAAGACATCAATATTCTTTTATTGAAGCCCACAAACCCAAATGAATAACACCTCAAATTATAAGAACAATCAACAAAAAAATAATGCTGTGAGACACTAAATACTACTGCTAAAGAAATTCTTCTCTCACGACGTTGAGCTCTTCTACTCGCAAAACACAGCTTCCTGAACGAGCCAATTAATTGGCCTTTTATATGCCGAGATAAAGCCAAGTCCTGAATGGACTTATAAAGCCATTCCAAGTAGGCTTTTCTCCAAAGCCCAATCCAGGTGGACTTTAAAAGCCTAAACCAAGTAGGCTTTGACTCCCAAGCCACATCACGTGGCTTTTGCTCCAAAATATAATATAATATATATTTTTTTTCCTGTTTTTTTATGGGATTAGATCCCAACACTTGTGCTTTCAAATAGTTCATGTGGGGTAAAAAGAAAGACTAAGAATATTATCTACAGTTAGTAGTTTAGGATTTATGGTTTAGAAAAAAATTCCATATATTGTATGTTTATACTATGACCCTTCTTAGGATAAAGTAGATGATATGTATATATATTTTTTTAATTTTTTAGTAGTTTATTATAAAAAGAGTTAGGCGCACTCCACCAATTTGTTTTCAAACTCCACAACTCTTTATAACTTTAGAAAAACAAGAATATACCTGAGGTAGAAACTCATCTCTGATAACCTTGCTTTCAAGACTAAAATTGGCGGGGTGAGCCAAACTCTTGCTGAAGTGCAACACAATAACAACACTTGAACATCGTGTGATAAGCTACCGCAACACCTTCTCCCTAAAAAATTAACTTAATATCATATGAGTTGATGACTCACGTATCAAATATTAAAATAATAAAAACAAATACTATGCTTGATTTTAGCCAAAAGGTTGAGAAAGGTATAAGTTACCCATGATGGGATGCTTGTTCTTTGTACACAAAACTTTGTTTCTTATGCTTTCAAGTAGTCCATGTGGTGTAAAAGCAAAGAATGAGAATCTACTTTACATCTAGCAGTTTAAGGTTTAGCATTTATAAAAAAGCTCATTTACATTTGTTTATGCTATGGCACTTTTCTTACGATAATTTAGATGATATATTTTTTTGATTTGTAAGAGCTTTTTTTTTATATAAAAGAGTCTCGCACAGCTCACCAATTTTTGTTCAAACTCTACAACCTTTTATAACTATAGAAAAATAAAAATAGATCCTAAGTAGAAACTGACTTTGATAACTTTACTTTCAAGACTAAAATTGCTTGGTGTGCCAAACTCTTCCTAAAGTGGAACACTAGAGCAACACTTGAAAGGTAGATAACAAGCTACCGAAACACCTTCTCCCTGAAAAAATTAATTTAATATCATGTGAGTTGATGACTCATGTATCAGATATTAAAATGATAAAAACAGTTATTATACTTGATCTTGGTTGGTATGACTTGCGTGATACTTGTCCTTTGTACACGGCACTTTGTTCATTATGCCTTCAAGTAGTTCACGTGGGGTAAAAGCAAAGAATAAGAATCTAGTCTACAACTAGCAGTTTAAGGTTTAGGGTTTAGAAAAAAAAACTCCCTATATTGTATGTTTCTTCTATGGCACTTCTGAGGATAATTTAGATGATATATATTTTTTAAATTTTTTCTAAGAGCTTTTTAATATAAAAGAGTGTGGCATACTCTAGTAATTTTTGTTCAAACTCCACAACTTTTTACAACTGTAAAAAAATAGACCTATGGTAGAAACCCAACTCTGATAATTTTGGCTTCAAGACTAAAATTGGTGGGGTGTGCCAAACTCTTGCTAAAGTGCATCAAAAGAGTAATGCTTGGAGGATTGGGTAGCAAGCTACCACAACACCTTCTCCCAAAAAAATTATTTTAATATCATGTAAGCCAATGACTCACGTATCAGATATCAAGCTGATAAGAACAAATACTACACTTGATCTTAGTCAAAGGCCGAAAAAGGTATGACTTACACATGATGGGATGTTTGTTCTCTATACATAGCACTTGGTTCTTTTTGCTTTGAGTAGTCAATGTAGGGTCAAAGAAAAGAATGAGAATCTAATTTACAGCTAGCAGTTTAGGGTTAAAAAAAAAGCTACTTATATTATATGTTTATGCTATTACACTTCTCAGGATAATTTAGATGATATATTTTTTTCATTTTTTAAAGAGTTTTTTTATAGAAAAGATTCCAGCGCAGACCACTAATTTTTGTTCAAACTCCACATATTTTTTTATGACTATAGGAAAACAAAAATAAACTCGACATAAAACTCAGTTTTGATAACATTGCTTTCAAGACTAAAATTGGTGCGATGTGCCAAACTCTTGCTGAAGTGCAACACAAAAGTAATGCTTGAAGGGTGGATTAACAAGCTAACATAACATCTTCTCCCTAAAAAAAAAAATTAATATCATATGAGCCAAATGGCTTGCACAATAGATATTAAACTAATAAGAACAGAAACTACACTTGATCTTAGCCCAAAGGCCAAGAAAGTTATGGTTACCATGATGAGATGCTTGTTCTCTACAGACAACATTTTGTTCATTGTGCTTTCAAGTAGTCCATGTGGGGTAAAAGTGAAGAATGAGAATCTACTATATAGCCAGCATCAATTTAGGATTTAATGTTTATAAAAAAAAACTCTTTATATTGATACTCCACTTCATAGGATAATTTAGATTATATAGTTTTTTCTTTTTTTTTTCTGAAAAAGAGTTTTTTTTTTATAGAAAAGAGTCTAGCACACCTTACAAACTTTTGTTCAAACTTCACAACTTTTTATGGCTGCTGAAAAACAAAAATGAACACTAGGTAGAAACCCACCTTCAATAATCTTGCTTTTGAGACTAAAATTGGTGGGGTGTGCCAAGCTCTTACTAAAGTGCAACACAAGAACAATGATTGAAGGCTCGATAGCTAGTTACCACAACACCTTCTCCCTAAAAAAATTAATTTAATATCATGTGAGTCAATGACTCACGTATCAGATATTAAACTGATAAGAACAGATACTACACTTGATCTTAGCCAGAAGGTCGAGAAAGATATGAGTTACCCATGATAGAATGTTTGTTCTTTGTACACAACACTTTGTTCATTGTGTTTTTTAGTAGTCCATGTGGGGTAAAACCAAAGAACGCAAACTTCCTTTGCAGCTAGTGGTAGGGGTCAAATACCATTGCAATGATTTCCTCCACTACAAACACTCCATCCTTTGAATTATCTAGTTGACTCAAGTGAAGTTGAGGGAGAAACAACTGTGAAAACAGAGGTATTGTTGGATATAGATAAAGCATGTTGGTGCTATTACCACTCTGAATACTTAAACATAGTAATTAGATTTAGTGAGCTTAAGTCCCTGGCATTGTATGTCCTGTAGGCCAAGCGAGCATACTCATTATAACTATCCAAGTGGCCCTCTTGGTCTTAATGCAAGGTTATGTATATTGGTTTAACCATCACACACATATTTATATACAAACTCATTTGGCAACGTAAACAATGATAAAAACCTCATCTTATGTCAATATGGCATTCAAGAAAAATTCCATGCACATGCACAAATAAAAGCGCACTTGGTGTACTTGGTGCCCATTCATGTGTCCAAAATTTCTTACTATGTCCAACTTAAAACTATGTCCTGCTATACCCTAAAGATTTTAAACTTTTTAATACACTTAAAATTCATAGGGAAATAGGTTTGAGATATTAAATCTATTTAAGTTTGCAATTATAGATTTTACACTTAACCGGGCAGAATTAACTATATGAATAGTACACAACAAAATCAGTCAATTTTGACAGTCCATAACTCTAGTTACAAGGTACCAAATCCAGTGATTCAAAAGTCAAATACTTCATCTTGAAGTGTTCTAAGTGTGATTAAAATTTCATAGTCAAAATCATTATGTACAGCAAGTTATGGTGGTTGGAGTACACGGTACTAAATTTGAGCAACTAAAGACCAATATGCCTACATAAAATTTCATAAAATTTATACACTTCATTTCCAGGTGCAAAGCCAACATGGGCAGTTCCATACATGTCTTAGACACATGGGGAAACTACTCCCCTGAATTTTAAGTTATTGTACAAGCATCATATGCCATACTCTTCAAAACAGCCCATAAGCACCATATGGATAGAATTTCATAAACACTTACAAATACACTTCATTCATCCACATATCATTCACACAATATACATACCACATACCCAGTTCATTTACATGCCATCATGTAATACATACATGCAATAACTTATTTGATACATACACTAAGCCCCTTGGAGGGTTTCAAAAGCACTAAGCACTCCAAAAACTTGAAGGGATCCGCTGTAGCGTAAGCCAGAAAGTATCATTACTAAAAATAGCTATTATGCTATAAAAATCATGAAAATTTCTAGTTTATAACTAAACATATTGGAGTTAATGTACCTAAAATTTCATAGATGAATTAAAACTACAGATATTATTTTGAGTGCTCTTTTTCAGGTGCTCCTGAAAATGGACAAAAATGGGATAAGTCTCTTTAAAGAAACTTAGTAAAGACTTATCTTTAGAAACTTGAATCTCCAGCTATAAACCTGAAATCCAAAGACACTAAAACATAAAAAATATAGTACATATACATAGATATAACCATCCAAATGCACAAACAAACACAACAACAAACAAATGTAATGCTGGCAGCAACAACACATTAAGGTTAGTCCATAATCGTACAAATAAACATTAAGAACTCACTATGTCAGCCATCTTCAAGCTATTGCTTAGTCTTAGTTAGTATTAACTTAGGATCTATAAACCCTTATTTGAACTGCCATCAATATGCAAGATAATAATAAGGTCAAAACCTTAACTTGCTTGTCACCCTTAACCTATACTTGGTTCATGGAGCTTTTTGCTCTCTTCCAAGCTTAGTCTTAACTCCATGGATGTTTGAAAATACAGTAAACAAACCAAGAAGCTTGATAAAAACCTTTACCTTGGCTGTGAAGGCTGAAAACTCTAAGTAACACTCAATAAACCTAAAAACTAGGGTTTTTCTCTCACTTGATGTATCTAATTGCTTTCCCTTACTTCCTCTTGAAAGCTTGGGCTATGGTGGCTATGGAGGGCTGTAGAGGAGCTCAAGGAAGTTTTTAGGGTTGTTGGAGGCCAAAAATAAAGAGATAGCAAAGAAAATGAAGTCTTTTTTTCCTTTTTATCTTTCTTTTTTACTTAAGTCAAAACTATCTTATGGCATACTTGAAAATTTTTCAACTTCAAGCCCACACTTGGACATGTTTTGGCTGGCCATTACAAGGGTGGAAAATGATTTTTTTTTTTTTACCACATTTAACCTTGTCAAAGGTCATTACAACCATTTGACAAAAAGGTGGACACTTGGGTCCTTAGTTGGCATTATGCCGTAAATGATGAACTTTGCCTCCATGAGCACTTTGGTCCCCAACAATATCTTTAATTCCATCAATGTCCTTTTTTAATAATATCATCCATGGCCCTCCTATCTATACAAATTTGTGCAATTGAGTACCCAACCTTCCATAAGTTACTTGAAAAACAAGCTTTACATTAAGGCTTTCTTAAGGATCAAACTATTACTACATGTGCCACTTAAGGGAGTCTGTATTAAATCCTTTACACTTCACAATTCATACACTATGGTGAAAATTAAAGTGCATAAGTTTTGGTGCCTTTCATTTTGATGTAATTTTCCTATTTTGTGAAGTGGTAAAAGGTGCCTTTCATTTTGATGTATAAAAAAAAATCTTGAAGACCACTATTTTCTTCAGGAAAAAACAACGGAATATGACATAATTATTTTTTTAACTTTTTTCTACATATGTTTCCACAAATCATAAATGTAAATCAACTATTTCATTAATGCCACCAACAAAGAGAGGCTATAAGAATGCTTTGTACTTTGATGTCCTATTGTGGTTTCTAATGATTTGAATTGAAGTGGTAGATGTTTGGAATAATTAAAAGCAATAGCTATGCTGGTTGTGGTTCTATTGAGCATTAATTAAACTAGCATCACAAAACACAAATGTTAGATATAAGGGCAGCAAATAGAAACTTTTGCATGCCAGCTCTTGCAAACAAATCAAGAAAACTTTGTATGTTCCATGAAAGTATATAGGTATACTTGATTATTGTTCTTCCTTTTGTTATGAAAGTTTAAAGTTTTAAAGAAATTTACGTTTTTTATGATTTGCGAAGCAAAAATATCTCAATTCCCAATAAAAATGTAGGTAATGGTTCAGTCGCAAAAAAATACAACTTGAGTAATACAAACTCAAAACGACTTAAGTGATAAAAACTCAAAGGGTAAACTACACATTGGGTCTTGTTGCCTACTTTTTTTTCTCAACGAGGCCACATATTTTCACTTTGTCTTAACAAGGTCTCATATCTCATGTAACACATCCTATCAAAGTCTTTTCTGTCATTTGGACAATTATCTTTGACAAAATTTTGGTATAAAATGTTAATGGTAAATTTACCCACAAAAACATTTAGTGGCAAAATTACTTTCCTCGTAAATTGTTAGTATTGTTCCCAAAAGCCAATCATGAGATAATTGTATTTTGCACATTGAGTCATGATATTTTGTTGAGGCATTATTCCAATAATTGTGTTTGTTGTTTGTTTCTACATAACATAATCAATAATAATTATAATCCTAGGATAATAGTATTCTTAAACATCCATAGTTTAGTATTATTATGGAGTAGGTTGCAATAATATATATAAAAACTAACATATGTGGTGACTAATATGAGATATGTAATCTACATATGGGTACAAGTTAGAGAACTTGTGTACTAGATCGAACTACTATAAGAACTTTACCTGAATCGTTATATGAGTGTCATAAGTGATTTTTATATTGATCATGGTATATGTAGTCCTTTGACCAAAGGTCATCAAGATTCCCTATATAAGTCACATATTTTGATACTTCTCTTTGTTGCTTATAATTAAGTGAATAAGAAGGTGGTTATTGAGTATGTCATATATTATGCAGAAGTATTTATATGATCAAGATGAGATTTATCCTTCTTATGTAACTGGGGTGATATCTTCGAGCCCATTGATTGAGTGAGATTGAGGAAATGGATTGCCATGCTCGGATTAGTTGATATAGGATATCAATGTCATAAGTTTAAGTCAGTCTACTCGAAAATTAAGAAACCAAAGATCAAGCTCTATGAAAATGACATATTCCATGTCTTGTGCTCGGTCTTAATATCCTTGGACAAAGGGACGATGAAATATACAAATAAGGATCATAGAGGTTTAGTTGAATCACTGACTATCTTGTCATTTGGGTAGCATTGATGTGTTGCTAGGCATAGCTCATTATTGATTATCATAAACATAATTTATGATTATTGCCAACATGATAGAAGCATATAGGGTCGCACTCTTAGAGCCAATTGGATTATTTGAGCACATGGGCCAAATTATTTGCTCTTGATTTCATGATAATTTTGGATTAATTATTGTCCCAATAGTTAAGCCTAAAATAATGCCTAATTAAATTAGGATTATGAAACCTATTAGGTTTGAAGGTTTTGCTTCATTATACATGTGTTATATAGTACTCCCTCCGTCCCAAAAGTTTTGCTCCATTTGTTTTTTGTAATTAATCTATGATTTTTTATTTTCAACATTTTAATATATAAATATAAAATCTTTGTATATGAATGATAATTTAAGATATGTAGTTTCTAAATATATTTTTTTTGATTTTTTTTAACAAACAATAATATGAATAAAATTAAGTCAAAATACAACAAAAAGTCAAATGTATCAAAATTTATGGGATGGAGGGAGTATTATTTTTCTAGCTACCTCTCTAGGGTGAAATTCAGAAAGGGTTCTGAAAATCTCTGGCCGCACTCTCCTTTTGTTTTTCCTTCGATGACACAAGCTAACACTGTGGGTATAAGAGGAACGCTTCTGCAAGAACCTGGAGAGGCATGGTGATCCGAGAGGTTTGTTTGGATATTGTAGAGAGTTTAAACATATTAACTATTCAAGTTTTGTAATTCGGCTTAATAGTTGGGTGAAAAATCTCAACCTACTAGATATAAAAATTTTGAACACCTAATTTACCCTGTTTTACTTAAAGAGTTTCAGTTAATTTTGCTGCATTGTTTGACTCTTAAAATCCTATATATATATATATATATATATATATATATATATATATATATATATATATATTTAGTTCTTCATTATAGGCCGTTATCACTATAGAAGAGCAAAAACAAGCTAACATCTCATAATGCTAAGTATCTATGTAAATTAAACTAGATTTATTGGTTGGTTGAAACCATGAAAATAAAATGTCATTCCAAATATCCAGTTCACCCACCAGTCTTTGGTTGTTACCAACGGGTAACTTACCAATAGTTTAAAGTTGCAAATTATCAACGGTTCAAGGTCAAATCGTTGGTGAACCAAGTACCAACAAAGTAAATACTAATGGCTTCACATTACTAATTTTAAATTTTCTAACGTGCATCCATTGGTGACAGCTTTTGGCAAAGTCCCTAATTTTAGTAATGTCTGTTGGTAAATGAATTAAAGAGGAACTTTATGAATCACAAATTTAATTTGTGTAAAAAGGAGATATGAGGTATAGTCATGAATTTGGTTTCATCTTTTTAATTGCTTGAACTTCATTGTTCTTTTGAGCAAATTAATTATTCATGTATTTTTCTATCATGTTTTTAACAATTTTTTAACAAATTATGATGATTCATTGAAGGAGGAAATCATCTTTCTTGCATTCTATCCATTGGGAATAAAATTGTGGAAAATTAAACACCCATAATATTGCTTGTAACTTTGAGTTGGAGCTTTTCACGTGGCCAACCTTACTTCAAGCATTTTCATCACAAATACAACCTTAGAGTAAATTTATTAACAATCACAACCATGAGAATGAAGGATGCAAGATTGGTGGCAATAAAGTCATTCAAAAAATTTATCATTTTTAAGGCTATAAAAGGAGCTCTATTTCAAGCTTAAAATGAATAAGATAATGGCTTTAGTTTTCTCATCTTAGCATTAAACAAATTTTCTGTTGCTATTTTATCTTTCTGTTTCAATGGTAATTGGCTAATGCCTTCCAAATATATTTTTCCCATACCATGTTTAGGTAGGGTTCGATTGTGAACAAAAAGCACTCATTAGTTTGTAAGGAGAGGTGGAAAAACTCATAGGGTTAGTAATTGAGAAGCGAACAATCCTAGTTGTCAACTCTCCTACCTCTATTTATAGTTTGCCTAATCTTAGACTAATCAGCCAAATCTGGCTAGTTTTTCAGTTAGATTTAACCATTTCTGCTTAATTGGTATGCTATTTCTTCAAATAATCAACCTCATGAGTAAAATTTTTCTTTATATTGCTAGTTCTAGTTTTCTTGGAAAAATTACAAGTTGAAGAGGTGATAATAAGGAGTTCTACTTAATGGGGTCGGTCAATCTACTTTTACATAGTAGATCAAGTGTTAGCATTTGTTAGATTGTTTGTCAATCCAAGCATTATTCTAGCTTTGTCTCCCTTATTTTTTAGGTTTTTTTAATCGGCCTATAGGTTCAAATGCCATATTTGCGTATTTTCTACTGTTTTTGTATAATACGGTACCGCAGAGACAGTATAAATGACATGAGTTAAACTTCTTATCTCTGTGGACTTCAGCATTGTATTTTATTAGAAGATGTTATATGGTCTCCAATCAATAAAAAAAATTTCATAAAAAAAAAATTAATTAGGTGACCCTATAAAAATTATCATTGTAAAGTTTTTTGAAAAAATAGTGTAACTTTGCATGATGTTGCTCGTGTACAGTGGACATGGGCCCACATATATACAGGGAATCAGATCACTGTAATTGACTTTGTCACCGTAAGTCAACTCTTGGAAAAAGATATTTGCTTCAAGAATTCTCAAAATATTTAGAAAGTAATATTATATGAAAATGAGATTCATAAAAAGTAAAAATCCATAAAAGTATAGTCATAACCCCATGTCTACTTCACACATCACAAAAAATGAAGATTGTAACTTTCCCATATTTAATTAAAGTATTATGTATATTTCTTGGAACAATTCAATGCAAAGACTATATTGTCACTTTTAAAATTTTAGTGATGTATTTCTAGATTCTAAAAAAGTTTAGGGGCTAAATATGATTTTAGAGAATATTTGTAAATCATGAAAATTTTACAGACCAAATATGTAATTTTCAAACAATTCTGAAAGTTTAGAGATTAAAATGTAAATATTTGATGTTTATGGGCTACATTGTATGCTTTCCAAATATGAGAAGTTTGGAAATTTTCTTAAAGCTGTTTGGGCTTATCAGATCCTTAAAAAAATACAAAATCTTCTCTTGGAAGTATCTTTCTAAAGCCCCGCTGATGAAGGTGAATCTCGTAATTCATGATGGCTTCACAAACTATCTTTTTCCATGTTGTAATTCTATGCTAGAGACAATATTACACCTTTTTTGGGAGTGTGTTGACTCGCAAGAAATTTAGGGTAACTTCTGCACTCAGCTATCATCCACACTTTATGCATCTTTTGAAGAATGATTGGCATCCTTATTATTTCACTAGAATTGCTATCCACTTGAATGGTTTCATTTCCTAGTAGCCACGCTTTGGACTATCTGGATTGGGTGCAATGAATGCACCTTTAGAAATGCTCATTTTCGAGTTGCATCTTTAATATTCAGAAAGGAAAATCTTTGTGTACAATGCTCTATGGTCAATGACTAACAGCAAAGGTTCTTCCACTTTCCTTTTAACCCTTTGCCCATTCATTGTTGCTCATGGGGATATAATCAGAATCATATCGGATACTCATGTCTAGAAATTTTTATGATAGATGGGGCATGGCATAGTAACTTCAGGATGGGAGTAGTTGCATGGGTTTGGATGGATATAAATGCCCCTCCATGATATTACCATAGTATTCTCATTCCCGGCGCGAATCTACTCTGGAAACTAAGCTAACCACCATTCATGGAGTAGTTTTATTTGCAGCAACTCAATGAATAGGAGTAATTACTGTCCCTGTTGACTGTTAGCACATATTACAAGTACTCTTAGGCACATTATTTATCAACAAGAACCTTCTCCAACTTAATCATCAGCTAAAGGAGATGATGGAATCCTTCCATCATTACTCAATCCTTGTGGTGCCACAGTGGAAAGTGCTATTTTCCCATCAACTAGCTTCTATTACTCTTCCTTAATGTCCTCAATCTTTCTTGTTTGATTACCAGAAAAAAGAAAAAAAACCTAGAGTGAAGTTAGGAGATTGAATCCTAAAAAATTATAAAGGCCTAAAACCCCTTTTGTCCCTTGAATTTTGTCAACTCGGACCTTTTACTCCTAAACATTGAATCGGGTTCACTTGCCCCACAAACTTTAAAAATTGGTACATTTTACCCCCTCAGCTCACTTAAATGGACATTTAGGCTATATAAGGACCAAAATGAAGATAAAATGAAAGATGAAGGACTAACTTGTCATTTGTCTCAGATAAACATCTAGTTTTGCATAAGGACTTGGGTACTAGAATTAAATTAATCATATTTTGGCACAGATTGTTGGTTAGATTATGTAAATTACACAACATTGGTAGTTCCCTAAGTTACTCGAGTCAAAAAGATTAAAGCAGACAATTGAAATAATGTAAAAATCTGAGTTAAATGATTTAGTTAGTCATTCATTTTCTGTTTTTTTTTTTTTGGTCTTCATATAACCTAAATAGCCATTTAACTGGCCTAATGGGATAAAGGATACCAATTTCCAAATCTTAAGGGGTGAGCAAACTCAATTTAAAGTTCAGAGGTAAAACGTTTGAGTTGGCAAAGTTAAAAGGTGAAAGAGTCTTTAGCCCAATTATGGAGGATGAAAAATTTTTCTTTTTAATTATGAGAATTTTATAGATGTATTTTCTGATCCAACTAAAGACAAAATTCTTAGGATTTTGATTTCCAAACAATCTGTTAAAGATTAAAAAAAATTTTATTGCTACTTGTTTTTTTTTCTTATTTTGAATATTGTTCTTTTAAATTCCAAGTAATTTTTTGCAAATTAATTTTATAACCAATTAACCCCTTTGATAGTCATGCTAGTCATTCTTAGACTTCATTTCATTCATTATATATAAGTCTAATATGAAATAGATTGAAAAAAAAAAGAGTATTTAACTTCAACGCTACTTGGATACAACAAGGCAAGTTAGGCAACAATTTATTCAAAAAAAAAAATCGGTTTGCTTGAAAAGCATTATCATTCTCTTGTTACTAAAAAGGAAATTTCAAAGTATGTCCCAAATTGTTTGTAAAATTTATTATTTTCAGCAAGTCATTATCTTTTCAATACTTATTGTTGCAAAGATGCCATGCCACCACATTAAAATGTTAAGACCCTGTTTAGTTCTGGAAAATTCTCCAATTTTTTTAAAAAATTTTCTAAAAATTAGAAAATGAAAAAGAAAGCATTTTAGTTAACTATTTTTTCAATTTTTTGGAATATAGATTTCCATTGCATGAAGATTTGGAAAACACTGATTTTGTTGTTTTCCCAATTTCCTAGTCCATCTATCTTACATCAAGCTCCACCTTTCTTTTTCTCGAACTTCTTCGCATTCTGCAACCACCATCCCTCGACCAACATCTTCTTTGCCGTCAAACAACTTATCTCTTGTTGTCACATTCGACCAACCTCCTTGTGCCGCCACTCAACCAACATCGTGGAACTCCTTAGACACAGCCTTACTAGCCTCTGTCTCTCTCAACTTATTTGGTTTGACAGATCCCTAAATCATCTCCTCTTATTCAATTAAGGAAACTGAGCTTAGGACATGAATTGATCCAGCAGAATCAAAGCTGTTGAAAAGTAGAACTAGTGGTGAGTGTCACGCATTTGGGAATGACGAAGATGGTGGCGCAGATGTAAGTGATAGAAAAGATGGGAGCCTAAGAGATAGAGAGCACAAAATTGGGGCGAGCTTGGACATTTTCCTTTTTCACTTTTTAGACTTAGGGAAATCCATTATTATAGTTCACAAACTTTTGTTCAACTTTCAACTAAGGCACTAAACTTTTTCAATGTTGTGTGTAAATATAATCATCTTTAATTGTCTTAAAATAACTAAGCATATTTTCTGAAAAATACTTTGAAAAATTGTATGTACAAAATGAAAACACAAAACAGAAAATGAAAATAAAAATTATTTTCTTTATCGAAACACACTCTAAGTTTGCTAAATACACGAGCTCCCCAAATGGTTTTTCAGGTGAGGATCTTAGTTTCATGTTTGGGAAACTTACACAAATCTCTCTGTGGTTTGGCTTAACCTACACTTTGACCATTTATTTTTCAAAACATATACTTTGTGCCCTTCTTCTTTTATACTATCTGACAATAACTTTTTAAAACTTACTTTAAACTATATGATATCAATTTTTCAGAAATTTTAATATCCCTATATTTTTTTCACAGTTAATATATATTTTAAATTATCAATTTTCCTTTTCTCTAAATGCATGTTATTTTCTGTAAATGTAAATCAGTATTGTTTAAATGTTAGTTGACTGTGAAAAAATATCAAAAAAATTTGAAATTACTATAACATAGTTACTAGATAGTTTAATTGAGGTTTCAAAAGTTGTTGCTGGTATTACAAAGAAGAAGTGAGTTATCAACTGAAATTAGCAACTGATTCCAGTTGCTAGTCAGTCGCTAGCTTATGGGCCATAAAAGGTTAGCAATTGAAATATTTCAGTCGCTAATTAGTCGCGAAAGCAAATTCTTAGTCACTACTCAGTCATACATTTTTTAATCTACTCAGTCATACATTTTTTAATATTTTTAAGTGTCAGTCGCTAATGTGTTTCAGTTGCAATTTCAGTCATTAAAACAAAATTAAAACCCTCAGCTCTAGCCTCCCTTCCCTTATTTCTCATTCCTCTTCCTTATTCTTCTTTCTTTGTTTCTATAATCTTGGCTTGTGCGTCTCCCCAACAATAGAAGCTTTACAATGTAATTTCACCATGTAGAGCCATCAAAGTTAAAGTAATATGTATTTTAATCAAACTTTATGTATAAGTAGTAATTTTTTTTTATTTTTATCATCATTGTATTAAGCATATAGTGAAACTGTAAAATGCTCATCAATGACTCTCGACCTGTTAAGAAATGATATGTATATAAAGTAATTGCGATTATTTGTAGTTATTGTGTATGCATAGTATATCTTTGGTTAGGAATAATTGATTGTCCAAGTTGGACAATTCAGAAATAAAACAATAATGTGAACCATAATTTACTGTTTCTGATTTATCTTAATGGTGAAAAAATTTAGTATTTCTTTAAAAAATTATGATTTTGTTACTAATCATTTTTTTTTTTCATTTTATCAGCATTACTGCTAAGCTGAGGTCGATGATGAGAGCATAAGGAATAAGTTTTCAGGTAGATGTAGGGCCGCTACAAGCATAAGTTGAACCATTGAAGAAAAGCAACCATCAAGGCCCATTTCAGTATGGTTTTACCGAATAATGACAACAATCTCTTCCGTCCCTATCGGCCACTTGAAATCCAACCACAGCATTAAGAGAATCTTATCAGACATTGGAATAGCGAGAGATTCCAGCATGTCAATGGTGTCATGAAGTAGATTAAGGTAAATTAATCAAATACATTACATTCGTATATCTTTTTTTTTATTTAATTCATATAACTAACTATGTTTTGAATTTCTATGTAGCTCGCCAAGGACACTCCTGAGGGTGTGGAGCCACGAAAGCATTATCTGGGAAGTCATATGAAGCAGATACTTTATGATTGTATGGTAAGATAATAAGTTCCATGAAATATATATGATTTTATAACTATAACATTCTTTTTACTAATTTTAATTTGTTTTGCCCTAGACTAAGGAGGGCTAATCCGTAGTATTTGGTGACTTTGTTTGCTGAATGTTCATGTGTCGTGGATCTACGGAGGTCCTATCTCAGCAGTAGATTGATGACATAGTATGTAATGAGCAAAACTTAACAAAATTTTATTTCTATACAATGCTTAATGTTTCCATTAATTTCATGGTTAGGATCAGTATAAGAAGGAGGTTATACGTAAGTATGAACCAAATCCATCGAAGCATCCTACCTTTTGTCGGCAGTCCTGGGAGAAGGTGGTCAGTCGGGCAAATAAGGGTGTATGGACCAGGTTCCCATAGGCATTAATGTTCCTTGACTGGTTCATCATGCACAATTTGAGATATTGTTTAATTATATTTTCACAATTTCATTAAATTTAAATTGCTAAATTTATTAAAAACTAACATTGTTGGAACTTTAGGGCTACAAGGATGACCGTACTGAGGAGCTCCATAAGGAAAATATGGAACTTCGGTGACCGTAGTTCAGGAGTAGATGGTGGCTTACTAGACCTATCAGGAGTAGACTGATGAGAGGGTGCAAGTCATTGACACTTTTATGCAGTCCATGGTTGGATAGCAAGGCCTACGAGCGGGATATGATTCCTTGGTTGCTGCTAAGGTATACTTGAGCCACATGGTGTCTTAGGCGACCTTCTCAATTAGTGTTGACCCTGGCCTTGTACCTGGAGGCTCATTTGGAGGGGATTATATCCTGCTCTGTCTAGGTCATACCCAATTGCGCCGGTTTCTTATGGGATGATGGGATCCTAGCCCGCACTGCCTCATCCACCATCAAACCCATGGATGATGGGATCTCATTAGCAATCTTAGTCACCGTCAACGCTGAAGCCAACATTTTTTCACCATTTTCCTTCCTCGATTAATCTGAGCATGATGATGGGTTTCTAGCAGCAACAGCAAGTTCCTAGGCCACTTCATTACTAGTCATTCCTTGGATTGAATGGGTCACTACCGACATTGCACTCATCACAGCAGCAGCCAGATTATTGTCAGGAATATTTATCTTGGCTCGACGTCGACCCAACTCAGATTGGGATTCATGTACCTGAGACACAGGACATCTCAGGTAATCATTAGCCTTTAGTCGCCCAATCAACTTAGATGAATTTATCCGATCAGGGGTGATGGCCAGGGGCCTCATTGTTTAGAGTCATGGTGACTGGTGGAGAGACTCCTGGGAGGAAGAACGCCCGGAGGATGGTTCACCCTTGGGAGTGTGCCTGAAAGTCCAGAAATAAAGGGTTAGGAGGCCCCCGGATGTGTTTCCGGGGGGGAAGCCTTCGACGCCCAAGTCAGTGGTGGTAAAGAAAAGGCAAAGGAAGTATCACATAAAGGCTAAAGAGTCTCGCCTGGTGATTTTCTCAGAGTCTGGGGGTCAGATCTTTGCCAACCAACCTCCTGCCAAGTATTTACTTCCTGGTATTTATAGGAGTACCTAGCCCGTTCAGATCGCGACACGTGTTCGGTCGGATGTTCCCTGAGTTTCTGGGCGTAGGGGGCAGATAGCTGGTAGCAGGTTGCCTTGAGCCTTGTGCCGAGATGGGCCATGATGTGATTTCGATGGCGTCAGCGTGTCAGAGCGCCTTCTGAGGCGGCTTATGACGTCTGTGAAAGGACGTGTCAGAGGCTTCCTTAAATGCTTCCTTAAATGCTCATGCCGTACTCCCGAGGTCCCTGGGCGAGGTCGTCCTCTGGTACGAACAGTGCCTCTTCGGGAAACACGCCCTCGGTTCGGGGGTTCCCAGCTTCAGGGAGTTCTGCCTTCGGGAAGATCATGTTCGGCCCGCAATAGCTGGTGCCTCTTTTCCGAAGGCGATCTGTTCACAACCTCGGGGGGAGTAGTAGTATCCTCAAGTTTCCTAGCGTGCCGGGCTCGGAGCTCTTCGACTATCTCCCGAGGTGTATGATCCCACCTTTTCTCGGGTAGCACCAGTTTCTTCTGGCCATTCTTGTGGCAGGGAGTTCGGCCAGATAGAGGCGATAGACTTTGGCTATCAAGGGGGATGGGCAGGGTGACCATGGTATTGGCCCTATCCTTGACTTCAAATTTCCTTAGTTCATTAGTTTCATTGTTGGACAACATTTTATAATATTTTATTATTTTTAAATTAATAATATTACATTTTCATTTTATATTTATTTTAGTTGCACTTTTTTCTTATTAAAAATTATTTGTACATTTTGTACATTCCATATATATAATATTACATTTAGTACATTGATATAAATTAATTATTTATATTAACATCTCAGCAATTAAAATTTAAAATATAAATAAAAATAAAAGCAATGATTGATATTTCAGTCTCTAATTGATTATAGTTTAAACCACAAGCGACTAATTGTTTCAGTCACTAATAACCTTGCAACTAATGTTTTTGCTACTGAACCATTCAGTCGATAGTCAATCATAGTTAGCGACTGACAATGAATATTTCGCTAATCACTAATCTGTGTTTCTCTTATAGTGTGGACATTGTAAATGAAGTAGTGGTAAAGTTTATGTTTTTAAAAAATGAAAATTATTGAAACCCCCTATGAGATTTAGTCAAACCTACACCTTTTTTCCAACTTTTTTAAATACCTACACTTGCCTTCTACCAATCAAACTTAGAGATTCACCATTACCACAAAAAGAGAAAATAACTGACTTTGCCTCCCAGCCTTTTTACTTAGATGCTTTGCCCCTTAACTGCTAAACCTGTTCAAATCAAACCAATTAATTTGGAAAAAAAATTAACCAGAAACTCTAAACAGATCTAAACTAGTAATCAAACGAGTCCTGGTGCCATAAAAAGAACAATCAAACGAGTCCCAGTCTCCCAAAATCCTAATAGTAATCTTTAATTGTATGTTCTCCTCCTAATGCTCCACCACCTTTTCCGTGGAGGTTGACGACTCCAAGATAAAGGCAATGACATTGATGTAAGTTCTCACCATTTCATTCACGTCTCCACCTTCTTTAGTCTCAATGGGCTTAGATCCATTTCAAATCTCTACTTCCATCAGCCAGCCCATTCACTCGTTGCCCATCCAAATCGCTATCTTTCTCCACCAGTTACCCAATGCCGAAATCACTGTTTGTTCATTGATCCAATCAAAAATGCTCAACATTTGAGTGACCAGTGTTCTCTCCCTGTTGGGGGTTGTTTTTAGTTTCAGGTTTTAGAAGTGACTGCAGGCGATTAGAAGGCCTGTGAGATGTGTTGGTTGGTTCTTTTCAACAATTATAAGAGGTAGAAACACTAGAAGAGAAGAATGAAGAGGTTAAAGAGTGAGGATTAGATGCTTTGAACACAATTAAGCATTTATAGGCTGGTGCTATTGTTGAAAAATTCTAGCGTGGACTTGTTTGAGGTAGAAAAAGAAATGACGAAAAGATATGAAGATTATAGGGGTGGGTAGAGGAGCGATAGAGATAGTGCTCACTATCGGTTCTACCCAACAGATGAAGGTCTTATTAGGTCTAAAAATCAAATAAAGTTATGTTGTCAAATATACTTCTTTGTATTTCTTAAATTGTACATGTGTTGTTGGCTTACTTTAGATTTGAGATTAAGGTTCCAAAGTTTTGAAATAGCACCAAGCAATGTTTTGTTCTTGTTTCACTGATTGTTAGGGTTCGGATATGGCAGAAGCAGCGGCTTGGAACAGGGAAATGTGCCATGGAGGCAATTAGCCTATGCCATTGGCACTTAAACCATTCAGTTACAATTTTCTAGTTACTACCTAAGGTTAGAAAAACCTTATATGTAACTATTATCTATCCTACCCTGCACAGAAAATATGTATGAGTGGCTTTGACTGTGTGCACAATATGAAAACAATATACTTAAAACAATATGAGTAATGGACTTCTAAAACCAATTAAAAACTACCCAAAGCTGAAAAAACAATACTTACTTAACCATAAGTAATAATTGTGTTGTACACATTTAATTCTCTTTATGTAAAACCCAGAAGTAGCCCTTAAGTAGTCTAAATCTAAAGGCAAAACTTAGCACTCAAAGTTCCTTAGCTAAGGCATCTAAATTACTCTAAAATCTTCCATTATAGCTTACACTCTTTAGTTACTTTAAATGTTGCCTCATGGACCTATCCTTGCGCACTTAGTTTCTTAATATCTGGAAACCATAAAATACTTATAGTTAGTGTTGCACATGATCACAAAATATAACTTAGAACCTACAGATGTTTATAGAGGGTACTTGTAAGAAAACTTGGCTTAGCAGCTCCTACCAGCTACTAGGCCCATTTGTCCCTACTTTTTTCCTTTACTTGCACAATTCTTCATAAGGGATTTTCTTAGAAAAGAGAACTTGCAAGCAGAAAACATACACAAGTGATAACCAAAGTGCTATCGCCCCGAACACCTAAGGACCCTGGAAAGGAGGGAGCCAAACGCCTGAAGCACGTGACCTCGGCAGCCTGCCAATGCCAAGCTCGGGAAACTACCATATCACCTCCATCATGAGGGCGACCGAGTCAGCTTCGGGGAGAAGTGCCAGCCACCTTCTACAGGTGAAAGTCCCCCGAAGGGCTAACTTCGGAGCCAAGGAATGCCCCGAAGTACCACTGTGACTCTGGGAAAAGGTCCCTCACTCCGAAGTGAGACATCAACCAAGGGGACCTTGAAGGTACAACAAGAGCCATCAAGGAGCCTTTGACATTACGCTCGTACACCCTACATGCCGTCCTCGCAAGCACTCTGACGCGTCACCACTGCCTACGTCCTATCATGTAGGGCTATGATTATCGTAGCTCGTGGCCCAAGGAGCCTGTAGGCGGCTAGGGGCCCCCCACGCCCAGAAGTACGGATGGTGTTCGTCCATACACGTGCTGCAATCTGAAGGGCTCACCCCCTCCTATATATACCAGGGGAATGGTCATAGACGGGGGAGCTCCCTCTCTCTCCTCTCTTCGCTCTGAATCTTCTCCTTCCAGCCCTCAAAAGAAAACACGGACAGGCAAGACTCTCTGGTACTTGCTGCTCTCTCTCTCCACCCCTCCCAAAGCACTGACTTGGGTGTCGGAGGCTTCTCCCCGGAAAATCACTCCGGGGACCTCCTAACCCCTGTTTTCTGAGTGTTTCAGGCCAGTCTTCCTGAGGAATCCTCATTTCGAACCTCTCTCTCATACCGGAAGTCCTTCTCGGCCTCACCGTGCCTGCCACGAGAAGATGATGCCGGCCATCACAGGCAATCAACACAGAGCACCTTCTTTCAGGGCTCGCCTACACCTCCGAAAGCTCCTGCTGTATTCTCCATGACACACAGTGGAGATGCTGATGGCCCTCATCACCATCATTTGGCGCCATCTATGGGAACTCACTCCCAGGTCGCTGTTGTTGAAAACTCGACGTTCTAAGGACAAAGGACTTTCGAGGTCCCCGTCCGTTCTAGAGGTTCAACCGGCAACCAAATGACTGCAGCAGGGACTTCCGTGCCCGTGGACGAACGTCCTCTGACTACTACCATAGGCTTCCTGTGCGAGTTCTCACGCCCTGTCATGGCTGGAGTGACGCAGCAGTTAGACCGAAGACGGCCGCAGCTAAATTCTGGCCAAAGGCCCTCCTGACCAGTACCTCGTCGGGAGAAGGGTCCCACGTCAACTCACGGGAGTTCGGAAGGAGAGATCAGTGAAGATGAGTCCTCGACAAGAAGCATGCCCCTCGGAACTCAACCTACGGGAGAAACAGGGTCAAGATGACCCAGACCTCCCTGTCGAAGGAGTTCTGCACCCAAAGAAAAGTTGTCGTCTCCTCAGCAACAAGGGCATATGCCCATTACCCAAAAAAGCCATCTATGCCTTACTATTTGCAGGGAGAAGGCTATGACTCTACTTCCAAGGTCACGCTACCACTGTCCAGAGTAACTCGCCTCTGCGCGATGTCATGAAAAGGGTAGAGCATTTGGGGAAGATCATCAAAAGGGTGCATCGAGCTCGGAGAATACTGCAGCATGTATGAGCCTATAAGGGCAATGAAAGCCTAGGCACTGGCAGATTTCGTTGTCGAAATCCCAGGAGTAGAAAATGCTGAAACCAACGAGGGAAACCCAGCAGAGGTAGATCTAGAGTGGAAACTCCGTGGAACCCCGAGTGCAGAACATCAGGGCACTTGAGTAGCCCCTCGGGAGCCCGAGGGCAGAGAGGCCATCGGAGCAATCAAATATGGTTACCAAAGTGCTGGGCCATCCGAGCATGGCAACGTTGAGTATAGCAACCTCGAACAAAGGGTGGAAAGACCCTACAAAGAGGTATCTCACAACCAAAGAACCTCGAAAATCCTCACGAAGTGGCAGAAAGTGCGAAGACGTTCCTAACGATATTCCCTAATTGAGGAGGAATTATACCGGCAAAGGTGCGCAAGTCCGTTACAGAGATGTATCAGTAAAAAGGGTGCAGGACAATTCGTCCAGGAGGTGTGAAAATTGCCATAGACACACCGGCACCCAAAAGTTGCCTTCGGAGTGGATAATGCCGGAAGAACACCCTTGCCCTTTGGCAATATGGGGCATAGACCTCACCGGGCCACTCCTGATAACACCCGAAGGAGTTAAGTTCTGCGTAGTAGCAGTAGACTACTTCATTAAGTGGGTGGAGGCAGAGCCCCTGGCAACTATTCTGGCAAAAGATATACAAAAGTTCGTCTGGAAGAACATGATATGCAGATTTGGCATACCGACAAGGATAATGGCCGATAATGGTTCCCAGTCTATGGACGAGGGATTCCAAGAATTCGTCACCGACTTCGGAATAAAAATGCACTTCGACCCACTAGCTCAGCCCCAGAGCAACAAACAAGTGGAGGTAGCCAACACAACTATAAAAGAGGGACTACAAAAGAGGTTAGGGGAAGCAAGGGGAAAAGACCAGGAAAACTTCCTACTGTACTGAGGAGTCTTCGGACAACTCCTCAAAGGGCCACGGGGGAGACACCTTTCTCACTTATCTCCAGTACAGAGGCCATTATCCCTATCGGAGTAGGACGGCCATCAGTTAGAATACAGGTGTTCGGCGAAAGAGGAAACGACCTCGGGTTGACGACTAAGCTTGACCTAGTTGACGAACACTGAGAAATGACCAAGCTTAGAAGAAAGGCCTGTCAGCAAAAGGTGGCCATAAGTGCAAACCTGCATGATAGGCCAAAAGGAATAACGGAAGAAGACCTCATCCTCCAAAAAGCCGAGTTTGAACCCTAAAAACCATCCCATGGGGTACTTTGGCCAAATGGGAATGAGCCTTATTTGGTCTTAGACGAGGTCCGAAAGGGAGTATACAAGCTTGGCGACGCCGAAGGAGGAAAACTGGAAAATGCATGGCACTCAGATGCCTTAAACAAATTCTATACTTAGAATTTTAGATGAGAAATTGTACAAGAGAGAAATTTCTCTAAGTATAGAAGTTTTCCCCTATCTGAAAGTACTCGCCGAAGAAAGCTGAAGCACACGCTCCCGAAACTCTTGTTTTCCTTCCAAGGATGACTGGGTTATATGCCCAAAAAAGGGTGAAGTCCATTGACTCCCAAAAGTCCTATTTTCCTTCCAAAGATGGTTGGGTTATATGCCCAAAAAAGGTGAAGTCCATCGAGTACGGCCAACAAAGATAGGCTAAAACTTGCCTAAGTAAACTTCGGAAACAAAAAGAGTTTACCCAAAGGTTGGCCGATGAAACGAGCAAAATGTACCTTTCCAAAGTCCCTTAACTGAAAGAGGTCTGGACAATTGGGAAACAAAAATTGCTCGTACCTTTCCGAAGTCCCTTGACCGAAAGTGGTCTGGACAACAGGAAAAAATTGCTCAAAAGACTTAACCAAATTATGAAGGAAAATTCATTGAGGAAGGTCTTAGTACAAGGAGAAGGTTACAAGAAGAAAAAGACAAAGAACAAGAATAAGGCAAAGGCCCTAGAATATCTAAGGGACCTCGGCGTCATGGGAAGCTTCGACTCCTGTGTCTTTGGCCACCGCCTTCGGTGCAGGAGGAAGGGCAAGTGGTAGGTTGAGGAACTCAACTTTCGACCAAGTCCACCGAGGCCCCTCGGGAATATCCAGGGCAGCCAAGAAGGAAGGGTCGAGGTCTGGATATTTCTTCAGAAATTGGTGACGAGCTAAGCAGAAGCCGTCCTGAAAGGCAACCTTCGTCACCTGGACAGCTTTGTCTTTTTCTACGTCCAAGTCGTCCGCCTCATTCTGAAGATCCGAAACCTCCTTCCAAAGGTCTGCAACCTCCTTATCTAACTCCTTTATCTTCTTCTTCTTCTTCGAATACTCTTCAGCAAGTCAACCTTGGCTTGAAGTTCGGCGTTGTCAGCAAGAGCCTTCGTCCAGAGAGCAGTTTCTTCTTCTTTCTCCTTCTAAATGGCCTCATTGGCCGAGGTTAAGCTCACAACCTTCTCACCAAGGTCGGACATCTTCTTAGAGAAGTCCTTTAAGAGATCCTCTTGGCCCTTCAAGAACTCTTCCCGAAGCTGGGCAACCTTCTGCTTGGCTATACGGCTCAACTCGGTGTTCGTCATAACCGAGTTAGCGCAGAAAACCTTGGGCTTCTCCAATTTATCTTCGGCCCAAGCTCGGACCGAAGACTGCTTCGCTACCCAAGCCCGAAGGTATCCACTATACCCTAGAAGCTGTAAAGAAAGAAGTTACTTAGCGAAATTGACACAAGGAAAAGCCAAAACACTTAAGCAAAAAAGTGGGAGGAAAAATGAAGAAGCCTGAAGAATTACCTGAGCGGCATGCTCAGAAACTCTAGCGGCAAGGGAATCCTCGGAGGCACACTCCTCGGCAACTGCCTTGAAGGAAGCCTGAGTGAGTACGCCCCTCGCCATCTGGGGAGCCATTTCCCCGCAATCCTTGGAGAACAGATTCATGTCCTCCGTGAAAGACCAGAACGGCTCCTTCGGAACTTTGTTTTTTGGGACGTGGGAATCCTGAAGAGCCCGCCTTCGGGCATGCTCAACCATCCAAGCTGAGGGCGCCAAATCCTCTACAAAATAGAAAACATGCGTCTCATCAGGCAAAACTCCTTGACTGAGAAAGCCATGGGATTGTGAAAACCGAAAAGGAGATAAGAGACAAACCTGGCACAACCTCAGCGACGTCGTCGTCGAAGTCCCGGACCTCTTCCACGTCAGCAGGGACATGTTTGCCTTTGTCCCTTCGGCATTTTTCCAACTCCTCGGCAGAAGGACTCCTTGCCAAAGAGCCCAAAAGATCCACCGACGTGGCGAAACTTAGAGAAGCAGTAACAGCAACCACCCCGGCAGGAACCTCTGCAGGAGTTTCAAGTTCGGCGAAAGTTGCAACCTTGGTGGAAGTTGCAATGGCACCACCAACCTCAGTGGAAGTTGCAATGACACCTCCGACCTCCGCCACATCCTTCGAGGGTGGAAGAAGGGTATCCTTCTTTGCCTTCTTGGCCGAAGACGGTCCGCTCCCAGTAGTCTTCGTCTCTTGGAGACGCCTCTCTTAGTTTGTTCTCCCTTCTCGACCTAACCAAGGAAAAGAAACTTATAGTAGGCAGAAGACTAGTCGCCCATCTCTGAAAATGAAGGAAAACATCAGTGTGAGTCCAGATAGGCACTTATGCTGCAAAACTTTGAAAGGAACTTACTTTCAAAGAAGGCTTCATAAGTGAGCTTGCTCCGAATGAGCTTCACTAGCCAAGAGTCCTTCCCCTCGGTAGTAGGAGCCGGCATGCCAAAATCCATCTTGTGCTCCTTAACCACCCCCAACTCCCGAAGAACATCCTCGGTCATGAGCTTCCACATGATGGGGAAGGGGTAGAGAGAGCGTGGAAGGACCTCGGCATCCCAGTCGGCGACAGCACGGATACATTTGTCGAAGTCCTCAAACCTCGCCGCCAACTCGGGAGTTAGCAACTTCTTGGGATCCACGACATCCGTCTCCAGCTTTCCCCGAGCCCACTTAGTCAGAACATACGACCAGGCCTCCGCCACTTTTAGGAAGAAGAACTTCCTTTGCCACCCTCGCCAGCTATCCTTGGTAGCGAAGGTGAACATAAATTTCTTGCTCCCAGATCCCTGAGGTAGCATGAAATAAAAGCCACCCTTCGGGACCGGATAGAGCTTATAATACTGCATGAACAAGATAAAATGGGGTTCTACCCCGAAGACCCCGCACATACAGAGAAAGGCGTTGAAATAATAGTACGAGTTGGGAGGAAGCTGATTTACGGCTATGCCATGAAATTGGCAAAATTCGCAAATCATCCTCGCTGGAGGATACCGAAGTCCGGCCTTTAATTGGGCTTAGGAAACGGTAACCTCGTCGTCCCGATTCATAAAGCTAAAATGACCGAGGTTGGGTAACCTCGTGGTGGCGTAAGAGGGAAGAAAAAATTTGGCTGTCCACTTCTTTAATTTTTCAGAAGTGGAGCAACAAGGGTGAGACATAAGAGATTGCCAGCTCTCGGGAATAGCCGAAGACATGGTTGACCAAAAAAGAGACTTCGGAAAGAAGAAAAATGACTTCGGGAAGCTAAAAGAAAAGTAGAAACTGAAGGAAGAACCCACCAAAAGTCTTGTCGAAATAAGGATTCCTGGACGCCATCGTGCAAGATGCCGGGAATCGTTCTGCCGCAAAAACCGTCGCCGGAAAAAAGAAAAAGGCAAGAGAAGGCGCAAGAGCAAACGAGAGCAAAGTAAGAGCAAAGAAAAAAAAATGAGGAGAATGACAGGAAGAGGCTTATATAGATCGAGGAAGGGAAGCCGAAAGGGCATCATAATTGCTGCGTGAAGGCGAAACGTCGGCATAATTGCCCCTCGCGCACGAAAAGACGTACCCATCCCAACCCGCACCTGCCATGTGTCGCCCGTTACGAGAAACTAGGACACGTTTTCTGTCATCTTGAAAACTTGGGTGCACTGCCCCAGACTGACACGCCTAGTTTTAAAACATGACGATCCACTAGCCTATGGAAGAAAAAAGTAAAGAAGTTGGGGATCTCGAGGACACCAAAAGGCAGACAGGTGACACCTGTCCGAACAAACCATGCCCCCAGGTGGCGAAATGCCTCCCCTGCAAATGGCACACCCCAAGTCCTGAAAAGCGCCCACAAAAGGACCACTAGCCGAAGTCTCCACTTCGGCTTCCCGAGGGGGGCATGTGATAGCCAAAATGTTATCGTCCCGAACACCTAAGGACCCCAGAAATGAGGGAGCCAAACACCTGAGGCACGCGACCTTGGTAGCCCGCCAATACTAACCTCGGGAAATTACCGTATTGCCTCCATCGGGAGGGCGACCGAGTCAGCTTCGGGGAGAAGTGCCAGCCACCTTCTGCAGGTGAAAGTCCCCCGAAGGGCTAACTTCGGAGCCAGGGAATTCCCCGAAGTACCACTGTGCCTCCAGGAAAGGGTCCCTCACTCCGAAGTGAGACATCAACCAAGGGGACCTCGGAGGTACGACAGGAGCCATCAAGGAGCCTATGACATTACGCTCGTACACCCTACACGCCATCCTCGCAGGCACTCTGACGCGTTGCCACTGCCTACGTCCTGTCATGTAGGGCTATGATTATCGCAGCTCGTGGCTCGAGGAGCCTGCAGGTGGCTAGGGGCCCCTCACGCCCAGAAGTACGGATGGTGTTCGTCCATACACGTGCTGCAATCTGAAGGGCTTACCCCCTCCTATATATACCAGGGGAATGGTCACAGGCGGGGGAGCTCCCTCTCTCTCCTCTCTCCGCTCTGAATTCTCTCCTTCCAGCCCTCAAAAGAAAACACGGACAGGCAAGACTCTCTGGTACTTGCTGCTCTCTCTCTCCACCCCTCCTAAAGCACTGACTTGGACGTCGGAGGCTCCTCCCTGGAAAATTACTCTGGGGACCTTCTAACCCCTGTTTTCTGAGTGTTTCAGGACAGTCCTCCTGAGGAATCCCCATTTCGGACCTCTCTCTCATACCGGAAGTCCTTTTCGGCCTCACCGTGCCTGCCACAAGAAGATGCTGCCGGCCATTATAGGCAATCCACACAGAGCACATTCTTTCAGAGCTCGCCTACACCTCTGAAAGCTCCTGTTGCATTCTCCACGACATACAGTGGAGATGTTGATGGCCCTCATCGCCATCAACAAGCATACAAGTATATATACATACAACATACTTACTACTTGCAAGGAAAAATATACAACAATATATATGCATATACAATAAATGTATGCAAATGAATGGAATGCAATGTACAACACAATACTTAGGACTTCTTACACTTAAGGGTGTTCAATACTTGCCGTGAGCTTAACCAGCTAAGGTATTTAAGACACTAGCCTTTTGCATCCTTAATACTTTACCTTACTTAAGTCCTATTTACAGGAAGCTTAGTCCTACATCTTAGAGTAGGGTGCCTCTTACTCATTATCCAAGATTGTCACCTAGGATTCTTGCTTAGTGCCTATTACCTTACTTTTCCCTTTCTTTTCTTATTATGCTAGGTAGCTACCTTAGTGGCTTTACTTATTCAAACAGCTTACTCGCCCTTACTTACCAAGCCCATGGCTTAGTTAAGGCCCTCTTAAGATCTTCCCTAGTGCCTGAAGGTTCAATACCTCAATTCTTAGGTCACTAGGGGTGTAAAATCCATCATAGCCCTTTATTTAGTGCCTACCTTGCATCTTAAGGCATTTAATTTCTTAGCCACCATTCTTAGCCAAAACTTCTTAACCATCTCTTTCTCCCCCCTTAGTGACTTACTTATGAAGCAATCACTCATATTAAGGTTAAAAGGCTTGACTTGGGCCAATTAGGGTATTACTAGCACTCAAGGATCATAAGTTATCTATCTTGGGTAACTAGGACAGTACCCCATTTCTTAGCCCCTCTTAGCCTCTTTAGGCATTCCTTGACTACTCATGGTGGACTTCCATAGGAATCCTCATGATTCTTAAGGTACAAGACCTCTCTCTTAACCTACTTTGAGGTTCTAATCTACACTTATCCACTACGTACAACTTAAATCTCAAGGTGCTTGGTGACTTAGCCACATTGCCTTAGTTTCCTAAATTCCAATGTATGAATTTACTTAAGAGTGACTGGATTCTTAATTTCAAACTTTCTTAGGTCTTAGGAATGTTCAAATATGATGAAATAAGTTCCTAATGCTTTGAATTAATTGACTTGTAGGTTTTTAGGAACTGCAATTCCACTTAGTTACAATTGTCTAACTATTACTCGTTACTAGATTAAAATGATTTATGTGGAACTAGTTGATTAACCTACCCTATAAGAGAACATGCATGCATTTGTCCTGGCAATACAACTCAGATAAATAAAATAACTAAAGAAAACATCGCTCAAGCATTCCTTTTAAAACATACTTAAAATGTGCCAAGACAATAAAAAATTAATTACTTCAACTTCAATTAATAGTTTGTGTACATTCTTTAACACTAGCATGCACCCAGAAGGAACTTAATGGTCTTACACCATAATTTATCCTAATAGAGGCAATATCTTAGTACATAAAGTACCCTATATACATAGCAAAAAGCATAACCAAGATCTATCACTTGAGCCCCACATTTGAGCTATCAAGCTCTAAGTGCATACCCTTCACTTATTCTTGTGCACTACTCAGCCTCTAAACTGTAAAAGCATTTAGTACAAAACTTATCACTTAAACAACCTTAGAATTTTAAGGATTTAGGTAAATAAATACCTGCAAAAAAGAAAAACTTAGCCCACAATTATCTACTTAGTTGTTAGACTTGATGTTAGAACCTGCATAATAAACTTAAGAGAGTGAATACATGATTGTACTCAATAAGGGTCCATTGGGGTACCTGCAAAAAAGATAACAGGCAAGCATACAAATATGACTTACAAACGAGCAAACAACCAACCAACAATCAACACAACCAATAAACATACTAAATATACAATACATGAATGTATGATATGCAACATGCATAGTTCTTGGGACTTTTTACACCCGAGGTGCCTTTATACTTGCCATGAGCTCAAACGATTGATAAGCTTGAGACATTGGCCTATGTGTCCCAAACTTTTTATCTCTCTTAAGTCCCACTTAAAGGTCCTAGAATAGGTGTCACCTCTTCTTAAAACTTATTAGTCTTTCCCTTAACTTTTTGTATAAGGTAGCCACCTTATGTGGTCTAACTTACCAAGCTCTTGGAGCTTAGCTTAGGGCTCCTTAGTGACCTACTTACCAGACCACAAGGTTTAGTTAGGATCTTTTTAGACTTCATCCTCAATAATTGAAGTTATAAGACCTCCCATTTGGGCCAATGAAGAATTTGAAACCCGCTTTGATCCCCCTGGTGCTCCCTCCGCATCATGAGCACTTTAACTCCTTTAGCCACCCTACCTTGCCATACTTAACCACACTATTAGCTACCATCTAAATAATGCATGATTCCCAACTTAAAAATGAGTTTTAGATCCAATTGAAGCTGCAGAACATCTTAGAATATAGGGATGTTAATTTGTACCCTTACCAGTGGGTACTCTACCCTACAGTGCCCTATTTGATGTGTAGGGTTTTTTTTTTTCTCATTTGGACGAGTTTGGGCTGGGTTTGATTATTTTTTTTAATTTTTGTACCTGTTAGGTGCATAGAGGTACAGGTTTAGGGTCTACCTTCCCCGAACTCAGCTTGTACCCTACCCGCATATTATACATAACATATAAATATCTAAAATATTACATATATTATGTATATGTACCAAATTCTAATCCTATACAACCAAAATATATAATATAATTCTAACCTAATAAACCCTAAAATTCACAATCGTATAACTAGGCTACTTTGTTTTCAGTTATGTTGTATATTCAAACATGTCATGCTTTCTTTATTTTTAATTTTATATTATGTGATCACTTGTTGGGTATTACGGGTACACCACCTGACCCTATTTACCCCAATGCGGGGAGGGTTTAGAGGAAGAAATCCTACATGTTGTAGATTACGGGGAGGTTTTAGGTAAAGTTTTTATATTGCAGGTAAGGTTAGGGAATCACTCTGCCCACCATAAACCCTGCCCATTGACATCCCTGTTAGAATAGCTTAGGGATGATAACCCAGAGATTGAAGCGTCCTTGGGGTGCCTTGATTTTAAAAGGCTTAGGCCTTGGCGATACGGAGCCATGGGTTGCGCCAAAGGCTGCAAATGGTTGGAGTGGCATGAGCCACTTGGCAACACAAGGCCAAGGTGTGTTCTGCACTTCATGCCATTGTGCTATCTTGCATAAATCTTGCTCAATCTTTCTATCCCCAAAGCCAATCTAAATGTGTGTTATTTCTACTTTATTCCCACATGTAATATTACACTTCTATGCATTATTTGTGCTAAAACACCTTAAACCCTTACCTTAAATCTAGCTACAAAGCAAGAACAAAACACAAGCACCATAAGCATATTTGAGCTCGGCTTAGCTTTCTTGAGTTCCAAAGCTAAAACCAACATGATATGGCATCAAGAACTTGAAATCAAGGCAATTTCTAGCTATTTAATCAACTTAGAACCAACTCATTCCTAGCCAAGAAGCTTACCTTAGGGTTTGTGATCAAAACATGCAATAAAGAGCTCAATCGAAACAAATGCACTAAGAATGAGTTAAAGGCTTTGATTTCACTGTGGGGACCTTCAAATTTGTGAATTAGAGAGGTTTACAACAGGCAAACTGCTGGAGAAAGAGATCCATAAAAATTATAAAAGATGGAGATGAAGAATAATGGTCAGCTTTTGCTAAATATCTTAAACCACTCCACTAAGGCATTTTTCTTGTTTTTTTGTTTTCTTGTCTCTTGGCCTTCAAGCTTCCTTTTGTTTCAACTTGGCCACTAGATCCACATTAGAAATTGTCCCTCCTTGGTCCCAGAGAGTATTTCATACCTTCTACATTTAGTCTTTTAGACTCTTAAGCCACTTAAAAACATAAATAGCTTATTTGAACACTTTGTGCTATTTTTATGCTTTTTCCTCACATGTTGGTTCTAATAGCAAAAATAACTTATGGTCTTAACTTATGTAGTAAAAAATCCTTACATGACCCTAATTCCATTGAAATTAAAGTCATGCTACTCACTTGGGTTAAAATTACTATTTTACCCTTATGACTCTTAGGTGCCAAATCACATTTAGGAACTCATCTTCACTCTACTCAACTTGTCTTTTTTTGCTTAATAAGATACTAATTTGAGGCAAGTAAGTTAAAATACTTAAATAAAACATACTTAGCAAGTTAAAGCAAGTCATTGACTAAGAGATTTATCACATCAAAGACACTTAAGGGATCATTTAGGAAGGTTAGAAACACCTCCCATGTCAAGTCCATGTGTGCTCGGGTGCTGTAGCATGAGGGCTTGGCGTTACAATGCCAAGGGCCACTTGACTTAGCCATTAGGTGTGCCCTTGGTGCTGTAGTGCTAGTACTGGTGTTATGGCACCTAGGGCAAAATGGGGCTGGGCATTGCAGCATAAGAATTGGCATTGTGGCACCAGGCCCCTGCACCCTTGGCCCCAATGTTGCGGTTTTGCCACTTTTCTTGATCTTTTTTGAACAAATCCAATTCCAATTGCCAAATTCTTACTCCCAAGCTCAAGTTCAACCCAAATTCATTAGGAATGTGTAAAAAAAACACTTAAAATCCTTTACCTTAACTCTATTTATGCTAGCTCTAAGCCAAAGTGAGCATTATTCACTGTAAGCTCCTCTTAAGTGTTCTTGGAGTTCCAAGCAAAATCCTTCACTATGGCCATTTAATTTAGCTAAAGCATGACCAATTATACTTATCCAATCAAGGAAGAACTACTTCTAACAAGTGGATTGGACCATACCTTGATTTTGATCTTCAAACTCTTAAAACACCTACAAAAATGCCACAACACCTTTAATCTAGCTTGAGCTTGATAGATGTCACTTGGAGGCTTCCAAATTCATCAAGAATTCAAGGGATTAAGAGCTTGAGGGCTACATCAATGGTGGAAGGAAGATATCTATGGATTTTTTGGAGCAAAAAAGAAATTGTGACATCCTTCTACCCTAAACCTCATTTTAATCTCTCTTACCGTCATCCACTCAATCATCTTAGCTCCACTTGCCACTTAAACCTCCAATCCCTTTTTTATCTTCTTTTTTGTCCTCCTTAGACTTTTCATGGTCCTCTATTTAAGTCCCATATAAGCCCATTTAGCCTCCTCAGTTAGCTCAAGTTATCCATCAGGCCTTAGGCACCCAAATATTAACACTTAGCTTAGAATCACCAATTTTGTTACTTAGGTCCTTCCACTAACTATTATGGCTCATATGGGCTGTATAACTTATGATCTTGTATACTTAGGCCATTCTTACACTTTTGACCCTAAATTCAGTGAATTGGGCAAAAATTGCGAAATTGCCTCCGGTGACCTTAAAGTGCCCTTAGTGACTTATGAACGTTCTAAAACATTACTTACATGCTTGACTTGCATAAATAAACTTCAATTAAGGTACTTATCAGGGATTTTTCTTACCTTTCCCGCCCGAGTTAGGTTTGTATTAAAATAGCCTTTACATGAAAAATGTCAAAAGTCGGCAGAGGATGAATGGCCATAGAGATCTAGCACAATGAGGGTAACCAGAGGGAAATGGAGGTATGGTGGCAATGGCAAAGGCAAACACGAATATAAAACAGAAGGGAAAAAAGTGTAGGTTTTGACTAAATCTTAGGGTGTTTTGGTAATTTTCTCTTTTGAAAATAAAGGGGGTAAAGTATATGGTAGGTTAAACCACAGAGGCATTTCTATATTTTCCATTCATCTTTAATATAAAGTATTATTGGACTTACATTATAATAAAATTTGTGAGCTTTAAGAAAAAAAAGATACTCACCTATGCTAAAAAGAATGAACTATATTCATTTTTTTGGGTTGTTTAACATCCAAGTTACCTTAATACCCCTATTTAAGCTATCAACACATAAAACCTAAACAGAATTTCTCTTAATTCTCATTTAAACTCTCATTACATAAAATTGGAATTTTTTTTTTTAAATTCTAAAATCTTTATTTAAACTCTCACTACACAAAACTAAAATTTTTTTCCTTTTAAATTTTAGTTTTAGAGACAAAAATGAAAAATAATAATATAAATTACATATAACTTAATATTCATGCACAAAAAAATGGTTCATCCTTAACGGAATGGAAGAAGCAATCTTTGGTGAACAATTTATCTTTTTGCTTTAACTTGGCCTCTCTTAGGAAAATTCCTTACTCCACTCCTAGTCGTTAACATGAAAAAATGATAATCGCGGAAGTAGCACAATAAATGAACTGAACAAATACAAAATGGTGATATATATATTTGTTTGTTTAACTTTAAATGAATATGAACACAAACAATAAAATGAACATATTTCCTCCGTTTATGTTTGTTTGTTAATAAATAAAATTTTTTGCATGTTCGTTAATAATAATATTATTGTGAACCAAACAAATTGAACAAATGTATTCTTGAACGCCATTAAATGGACATATTCGTGAACAATATGAATAATTGCTTCCATGAACAATACAATCAAACATAAAAAAGTGAACACAAGCAAATATTAGGAATAAAAAAAATTATGAAAAATAAATAAATGAGTAACTGAACAAACAAACAAACAAATAAATGGAAAAATAAATAAATGAAAATAATTAAACATTAACTGAATTGTTCATAAACATAAACAAATGAACAACATATTATTCATGTTTGTTCGTTTAATTAAAAATTAAATAAATTTTATTCATGTTCATTAATTTAACTAAATAAATAAAAATAAATAAGTTTCACCGAACGATTCACAAACCATTTCGAACTTTCTGTTCATTTTACAGCTCTAGCTACAAGTCGCCTGATTAGCAGAACAGTAACTTGGGTGACTTTATTGCCAAAACATAAAGTATAAAATGCGAAAAGGAACATCAGCCCAAAGTTTGGTGACTTCTGTTTTAAGAAACCAAGGAGAGGCTCGATGAAATCAAAATCAAAAACCCTAAAACGCTAAACCCCAGCCAAAATCGTCTCCCCTCCTCCGGACACCGAAGCGGAAGATAATCTCAGCGCATCAATGGCGGACTTGGCGATTTCCCTCGATCGACTCAAAGCCTTCTGGCACTCACAGGTCCACGATGAAGAGAAGTGGGCGCTCAACATGGTAATAACCTATCACCCTCTGTTCGAGACTTCTAGCCTGAAATACCCAAGTTCTTATCCGATTCTTTGATCAATCGAAGTATCGAACATGTGCTTTGAATTCCAGTGTATTTCATGTCGCAAGAACTTGCTTTAGCTTTCTGAATTGTTGTGCTACTAGTAGGAATTTCCGATAATAGGTTTAGTTCTCTTTGGTTTGGAATGGAATTGGGCTGTAATTGCGTTGTTTATGATCATCTTGGGGCGTGAAGAGGAAATATAATCTTAACGAATCTGTACGATTGAAGATCGATGTAGTAGATGGACAGGTTTTCTTTTGTGTAAAGGTATGGATTATAAAATCTGGGATCTGAGAAAAATCTGTTTGGGTGTGAGGGCAAGTGTTACATTGTTTAGTTATCATATTTGAAATCTTTTCTCCAGCGTGAGTTAATTGAAGTTATCATTGATGATATCAGTTCTCTGGCCAAACGTGACCGTAGTTTGTGATTTATGGGAGTGAAAGATAAGACGAGGACAGAGTGTAAAAGATGTGGAGAAAAGATCTCGATTGAATAATACAGACACCCATATTGGCGAATCTTCTAGTTAATAAAGTCTGCAAGGTGGAATATACCGTGAGAGAAAAAAACTGAAATAGAGTCCACATGAAGTAGTAGGACCTGGTATATGTTTTTTTCTCTCTAGCTTTATTCTAGGCATGGCTAAGTACTTGGCCTTTAGTACAGCTGAAGTTGTAATTAGCTTATGCGACCCAGTATGGTATTTTAAATGCTGTGTTGCTTTCATTAACATACACTTGAACCTCGCTGATGTAGTTATTGCATGGTGGGATGATATGATAAAAGTATGATGAACCCCCTTTTCAATTCTCTGTACACAAGCCTGTCAAATAGTCTCATGCCTGAGTGTAACTCTGTTTCTAAGAGGCCATGTCTTTCACTCTGTTGCAGAAACTGCTTCGAGCTGCTGGACTGTTTGCAGGTTCCATCTTCTTTATGCGCAACTATGGTGACCTTATGGCGATATGAAGGATCGTAAGAGGGGCTGTTATATGCAAAGCATATCTGCCAAAGCAATTAGTTCCTTGTGAACCTCATAGGTTTTGCTAGCATGCCAGAGTTAAAGTGGGTGCATTGCTCACTTTCTTAGATGAAATTCGGGCATTCTATGGCCATGTTTTTTTCCATCAAAATGTTTCCGATACTTAGTGATTTAACAGTATTCTATTGTGAGATGCTAATATTTTGTTGTGGGATGTTCTTGAACTAATGAAATGTTTTCAATTGAATTACTTGCTGGATTTATACACTGAACTTAAGATTGGCTGGGAGGATAGATAGGTTGCCAGCAAGATATAAGCTTCTAATTGGGTTTATCAACTTCTGGTAAATGGTCATGGGTTGCTTTTGTTGAACCAAATATGATGATCTGAAAATATTCTTTAGAAATCGGCATTTGGGACTAACGCGCTGTGAGATTGAAATCAGTTATGTTCATGGAGAGCTATCTCATGGGGGCGTTTGGAGTGTTACAGAGGGAAAAAAAAAGAGAAGAGAGAGGGGGGGGGGGGGGGGGGTTTGTTACTATAACGAGTCCAGGTATTTGGAGTTACAAAAGGAGTGGCCAGGGCACATATTTAGTCTCTTTGGATTCAGGGAGAGGAGGAAAATTAGTATGATTTTCTTGTTTGGATATGAGAAAATAGAAGGGGAATCATTATTCCTCTTCTTCTCTTCTATATGTGTTTTTGTTTTTCACTCATCTGAATTGGGGAAAAATAACTCATTGTTTCCATTCTCTTCCCTTTTATATGAGCAGTCCAAAGTTACAAAAATATAATGAGAAGCTAGTTTGAGAATGAAACAATTGTCTAACCATTAAAGATATAGTTGGTTGATTTAAGGGTAGAATTCGACTCTTTTTGGTCTCCAAGTTGAGAATGGAAGGCCAAGAAAGTTACTCCCCAACGGAGAGTGCACCGCATGCACAACAGGAGCTCTCTCTCTCTCTCTCTCTCTCTCTCGGCCTTAGTGGCTAGTGGCTACATCTGGCCCCTTCTTGGTTGGGTTGCCTTGTATAAATCCAAACCAGTGGACCCTCTCTGGTCTTCACCTTCTTGTTCCTAATCTCACTCACTCACTCTCTCTCTCTCTCTCTCTCTCTCTCTCTGCGTCCTTTTCAATCTCAACTTTCTGCTTCAATCTGCCAGACACCGATGTAAGTTCGTCTCTTCCTCCTACTCTTTCAAAAAGTTATGATCTTTGAACTTGCTGATAAAGAAATGCTCCAACTTGGTTGCGTTTTGTCTCAAGAATTCTTGCTGTTGAACAGAAGAGAGCTAGTAAACTAGATCAATGGGAATCTGATAAGTTCTTATCAGTTATCAACTCTGTGTTTTCCTGCATGTTACAGTTGATCCGAGATGGGAGAAGAAATTCGCGGTTTGGATCCAATTTCCCTTCTCCTCAAACCCGACCAACGCCCTGGAAAGCTTCTGCTAAAATTTTCTGACCACTATCGCTCTAAGCTAGCCTTAGAGAATTCTCCGACACTAATAGATGTAAAAGAGCCAAGCCCCCTCGCCAAAGCTCCAAGCACTTCAGTAGAAATAAAATTAAAGAGTGTCCCCAAGAGGAGGTACGTCTCTCGGTCTAAAGAGCTAGAACAGGGGAATCCTAAAGGGAAGAAGCCAAAACGTGAAGTTGAGACCAAGAAGAAAACAGGGCAGAAAAAGGGGAGGAAACAGAAAGGAAAGGTGAAGGAGGAGGTTCAGGGGGAGAGACCGCCGTCTTCGCCATCTAAACTTCAGGCGTGGGCGGTGGCTTCGGCGTTAAAGAATCCCGCGCTGAACAGAGCCATGGAAAAGATCAAGCAAGGGTTTAAAGAAAACATTGGTATATTCTTTTCTGCTTCTGGCCATTTTCCGTTTCTGGTTTGTTTTTTATTTTGTATCCCTCTGCCATTTCTTTACCTCGTTTCCTCACTCACCATTCACAACTCACAACTCAGCATATAACCTTAAATAACTCATTATATATTTAAAATATGACATGTTACCGTTGCATCCCGCGCTAAATTTGAAAGATGTCACGTTCTATGACGCACGAAAGGCGTCACACATCATAATAATAGTGTTTGATGAGCATGTTATTTATATGTATAGAAAGTTTATGCACAACAAGAATACTTTACAGTTGATTTTTTGTTTTGGGTCAATGCCACATGATTTGGTTCTCCCTTAGAATTCAAAATCCACATTCTAACACATCTTGGAAGCCTTTATTAAGGAAAATCAACATATAACATACGATAACTTCTTACATGCTTAAAATAATGTTGTGTTACACTTTCACATTTATGCAATGGCTGTCATACATTTATTACGTGCGAAGGCATCATAGAATGTGACATTAAATTTTCAACCAAATGTGTATGCTAAGATAATGCACCATAAGTAATCTATGTTTTATAGTCCTATAATCAATTGCAATTTTAAAACTGTTATGTTCTAAAATCAATGATGCCTTTTCATAGTTATATATTTTTTCTTTCAATTTTACCCATGTCATAAGGCTATAAATGGGCCAAGCCAAGCCTGAGTACACTAGGCTCATGCTTGGCTTGATAAATTAATTATATTATTCGAGCTCGGCTCTTGAACCTTATTTTAATAGTAATTTTAAATTTTAATCATTAAGTCAAGACTTTACTATATTTTAGCTTTTATGTTAAATTCACACACCACCCAAACGAAATATTTTGCATCTGCTGCTGGCTATGCGTGTGTTTGTGTGCGCGCATACAAGTATGAGTATATTGCTTGCTTTGCTGGTGTATTTTGATCATCTTTTATGTTATACGGTACTCCTATGTTGCAGGAATGAAACGTCCATGGAAATACACTGATGAGAAGTAGAAAAACAAGGTCGTTCAAGCCCAGGAGAGGAAGAGTGAAAAACCAAGGTTGCCAACAAAAAAACAAACTCTTCTCCATTTTCTCTTTTTCTTTCCTTTGTTTCTTTTTCCTGTTCTGTTTCGCTTCTGGAGCCTTGTCCTAGACTGCCTTGTGGCCATATATGTTGCATGTTTCAAGCAGCATGACTTCCCTCATCTTGCTTTCGCTGTTGCTGCATTTGCTTCAAAATATTTCTCTTGATCAGCCTAATTTTATTTTGACAATTTTCTTTTTTTTTTTTTATAAACTCAAAAGCATTTTAACAAGTTTATAGGCCTATGGAATTTAAGCTGAAATTGGCAGAGATGGAGGTTCATACCCCTAACCTCCGCCAGTTGTCCCTAAACCTTAGATCAGTTGAGGTCACAGGATTATTCTGACAAATTAAAGTTAAAGAAACAAATAAGACAAAGGAGAACATTGGCAATAATCTTAGGACCTATTGCAATTTTTCAAAATTTTTTTGTCCCAAATAGGGGTATCTACAAAACACCCTTGAGGTCTTGATCAAATTACAATTTACCTAATCCTATTTCATAAACTTACACCTTGCACCCTGAAAAAAGAAAAAAAAAATTTCATTTAGATCGATAGAGTAAAAATTAATAATAACTTAAAATATTCAATAATTATGACAGTATTCTTGGATATTTTAAATTTTTTTTTACTGAAAATAATTGCTATACAGCTTAAATTAAAATTTAAAAAGTTAACATTACATATTATGAAAAAAATGTGGTTACATTCGGAGGGTATGTAGGTTTCTGAAATAGAAGGAGTAAACTATAATTTCCTACCAAACATGGTGGTGAGTTTGTACTTTAGCTTGTATCAAATAAATTAAGCAAACTCACACGAAATTAGAGTAAATTGCTTTTGAGCACCTAACCTTTAATTACTGTACCATATTGGACCTTAACATCAATTTTTTGCATGAAAAATTCCTAACCTTGTTCAAGTGTTCCATTTTATACCTTTTATGGATAAAAAATGTTAATGTGGATGGAAAATGCCACGTGGCATGCCAGCGTTGACGATTTGCCATGGTGGCACAATAAATTAATTGCCATGAATGATGTGAAAATGCAAGAAAGAATTAAAAATTTTTAAAAAGTAAGAAATAATAATAATAATAATAATAATAAAAGAATCAGATCTATTCTCTTCCACTGCCGGTTACCCGGTCTGCTGCCACTTCAGCCATTTCAGGCTCCACCACCACTGTTTTTCCGCCTCCTCTATCTCTTCCCGGCATTCCCACGGCCCAAATCGATCTTTATAACGGTTTCACCTTGGGTATAGCCTAACTAGGGTTGCAAACAAAAAGAATGTTTGGTGAATTATTCTTGAATGGTTTGGTAGTTCATTTTTGTACAATTTATTTAGTTAAATAAATGAATACAAACCGAATTTTTCTTTGTATAGGTTAGGTAAATGAATACAAATAAAATGATTTCATTCATTTATTTTCATGAACAATTTAGTCAATATTTGCCTATTATTCGTTTATCTATTCATTTGTTTGTTTGTTCATTCATTTACTCATTTATTACTTTTTGCAAGTTCATTTATTTGTAGTTATTTTTTTTTGTTCATTTATGTTGTTCATGAACACATTTATTCATATTTTCATGAACATGTTCATGTAATGGTGCTGACAAACACATTTGTTTGTTCAATTTGTTTGGTTCAAGAAAATGTTATTGTTAATGAATGAACACAAACACATTAATTTATAAACGAATGAATAATGATAGAGAAAATGTGTTCCCTTATTGCTGTATTCCTATTCATGTTTATTTGAATTAAATGAACAGACACAAATAAGACCCATTTGTGATATGTTTGTTCGTTCGATTTGTTTGCAATCTTAACACCACTAGGAAAAAGGTGATTTTCAGTAGAAATTTCAAATGGTTAGTTGCTGCGCTCTAGCAGTTGTAACCTAAGTGTAGGTTATTGCAAGTAATAAAATCTCGGGAGACCGAGTGTCGAACCACAGGGAAGTGAATTAAAAATACAAATTACAAGATTTTAAGAGAGAAAGTATTTAGTGCAAAGTGTGAACAGGTGTAAATTAAAATTAAATTCAATTAAAATAGCTAATGTTAGAGAATCCACTTTTAGTATATTGGTTATGATTAATTTTTAGCTCATCTTACCACTCAATTGAGATCCACACGTAAGGAGTTCTCAATCGGGGAATTTAATTAGTATTAACGTTCATTGATCTTAAAATGCCAATACTTGTTAATGGGTTCAAGTATTCATCATGTCAATCTTTGTCGATAATAACTTAATATTCCAATATAGCCGGCAGAGCCATGTTCTACAGAGGGAATCAAGCAACTTTTGTGCCAATGATTGACTATGATGAATCAAGAATCCCACTTAACAAGGAGGGAAGTTAAATAGATTAAGGAAGAAAATACCGTTAACATTGTGAGCCATTCAAATCAATCATAACCTCTATACCAAAAGCTTTACCCTTTCACCTTAGCAAAAAAGAAGATTAGTTAGCCATAATAAAAGTAGACAACATGTAGAAAGATGAAATGAACATGGATTGAAAGCTCAAAAGAAAAAACAACAACAAGAACAAGAAAACACTTGGACAGAGCTTTGGTATTGAAAACTAGAACAAAACTAAAGAAGAAAACCTAAGGATGATACAAGAACATAAAGGAGGCCTAAGAAAATGGCATCCTTCACCCTCCCCCCAAGGTGCCTATTTATAGAGTTTTAGGGTGGGTGAAATGGTAAAAATAAAATGGTAAGAATAAAATGGTAAGATGTAGGTAAATACAAATCAACAATAGCAAGCCGCAACTTCTTTTAATTTTTCGGCCATTGTAGATATCAGACCAGCTCTTCCACAAAGCATGGAAGTTGTAGATCTCCTCTTTAGCTTCAAATTGATAGCTTGCTCATTCAAATTGGACATCCGTAGCTCAAGTTATAATTTTTACCGAAACTGCTCTTCAGCACACGAAATAACGAAGGATCTCATCTATAATCAGATTTCGGCAATGAAAACAATCAAACTAGCTTGCGGAATGAAGCAGAGTTGAAGATCTATGTGTTGACTTTCAGATGAATTTAGAATCACTCAATTTCGATGCCTACAGCTCCAGATATAATTTTTTCTTGTGAAGGGCCGCCAAGTGATGATTTTTACTTACATAAAAAATAATTATTTAATATATATATTTTAATATTAATGAATAGTAAACCACGTATGTACAGTGAAATATGTGTATGAATAGTAAAAATGCGTGAATAGTAACCTAGTGGAAAAATGTTTAGAATATAGAAATTAATCATACTCAAAGTGTATAATGATGATTTAAACCCTTAATAATAATACACTTATGAGTATTCATTACACCCCCCAATCAGGTTCTTGCTAGTCCCTAGCAAGTGTAACCTAAGAAAATAAACAAAATACATAATCTAACAACTCATGACAGATCATGCTATGAATATATAATACTTGTAAACTTGACTTGCAAGTAATTAATGAAAGGAGAAACAGTTAAGTCCTTGTTACCAAAGGTAAAGGATCACTCTCTAAGTATTTGCACTTATTTTAAGGTGGGTTTGTGAACAACTTACTTTGTGTTTCTCAATTCGGAGCTTGCAAGGGGATCCAACTTCATCCTCACTAGATTCTGCATGTAAATTTAAGTCCAGTAGTCTTTATACAAGGTTGTAATGAGGTTGGGTTTGGTGAAAGCGGAAATTAGATAGAGGTTTTTTAATGGTGGAGTTTAAGAGAACCAGTAATACAATAAATGTGAGCACTTAAAACACTAAATACCCAATTCAACCATAGTCTCCAAGTCCTCTCCAAAACACAATTTCTTACAACACATGAGTTTAGAAAACAAATATGGTTGAATTTCAAACTTATTGAATTTAACAATTTTTTTTTCTTTTCTTTCTCTCTCTCTTTTTTTTTTTACCTCTCTTCGTTTCAAAATGGCTTGCCTCATTTGATTTGCACAAATATTAAGGCTAAAACTTTTTTTTTAAACTGTCTCCTATGATTATACGTTTATCTATCCGAAAAAGATAAAAAAAATATCTTTTATCTTTACTTTAGTATGGATTCACATGAGTATGAACATATATAATTTTATTTGAAAGGGAAAGAGAACAACTTTTTTTTTTAGACTGCCATAAAAGAAAAAGAGGCCAAGTATTATGAAACAAAAGAGTTTTTTTTTAATATTTTTTTAACGTTATTTTGCAAGGGCTTTTTCTTATGGTATCGCTTTTGCCTTTTTTCTATTATAAATAACAAACCAACATTTTTTTAAAACTCAACCATCCAATGATATACACTCAATTTTTATGATTTAAGCTCAACTCACCCCAATTTTTCCACTGACAAATTAAGCACAATGTAACCTAACATATTCTAAAGTACACCCCACATTTATTCTTTATTTTACCAAAAACAAGACATTCATTTTAATTCTCTAAGCCCATAATCACATAAGTATCACTAGTTCCAAGGACATTAACGGATCAAAATGAAGTGGAACTGGTTAAACATATAGGGTTCAAACAAAAAATATAACTATAAGGCTCAAAGGGACTCACTAAAGGATAATGTACAAGGTTAGCTTTTTGGTAGGTGGTTAGCCCTAAAATGCCATCTTCTTTCTTAAATTTACATACAATAAGTGAGGTTGCATGGGTCCTTAAGGTCAACCATCCAAGCAAGATCTAGCTCAAAACACAAAGTAAGCAATCTCAACAAAGAAATTCACACATCCTAATAAACACTAATGACTCAAAAATTCTCACCGGTTATTTATATTCCTCAAGTAACAAGCAACATACTTTAATTGCTTTAAAAAATTAACAACCATTTCGAATTTACAAAGTATACATCCAATGATGATATTTCCATGAGTTGGGATCCTAAATGCAAACAAACAACCTAAATTCTTGCTAAATGTTCCTACATGCAACTATTTATGCTTGCAAAAAAAAATGTTATGCATGTCACATAAAATAGGATGCATCTCAAGAGTGAAAAATTACTCTTTACTCAGCCATTATAAACTAAGTGCTTTATCTAATGGTTTTAATATCAACATGAGAGAAACTAGGCTAAAAAAAAAAAATCAAATATCAACTATCCCTCCCCCCAATCAGATTAAGACATTGTCCCCAATGTCAAAATATAGATAAGAAGAGTGAAGAAGAGATTACCTGAAATGGTGGTTATTGAAAATAAAAAACCTGAAATAACTTAAACCAAAATAAAGAAAATGCTGATAGTAAAACTAAAAGACAAGATAAAAAGATCCACAAGTCCGATTACTCTCTTCCACAGTGCTTATCACTTATTAACAAAAATAAAAACGACAAGAAGGGTAAAGGATACTTATAGGATGGAACCGATTGGGAAAGATTGTCATGTCCAGTCTATCTGAATCACTGCTAGATCTGGTTTAGAAACGAAAGCTTGCATTTTGTCTATCAATTCTTCAGCAATTGATGCAGATATTAAGATTCGTCGTGTCGTCTTTCAGATAAATTTCTCCTACATAGTATGATCCATAAAAGATAATAGACCTGCAAAGAAATTGTTAATATTCAACAGTCTAGTGGGTTTCTGGTGCAAATTAAGTTGGGCTATAGAAGCAATTTGAAAAATTTCCCCCAATGTGCCAAATCCTCCTGGTAGAGCAATAAAGGCATCAAAATTATAGAGCATTTGCAACAAACGCTCTTGCAAGTTTTTAACCACTAATTCTTCTCCAATCGTGCCTCTATAAATCAATTTCAAAGGTGCAGGGATGATACCCAAAACTTGGCTACCTCCTACAGATGTTGCTGTTGCTACACCACACATTAATTCGATGCTACCTCCCCCATAAACCAAATGTATTTTTCGCTCAGCTAGGACTCTACCCAAATGGTTAGCTGCCTTCAAGAACTCTTCATCCTTTCCAGGAAAAGCTCTACCAAATATACAAATATTTCGGAATCTGTGAGTTGAGGTTTCTTCCATTTCTATCCTTAACCCTGTGAAAAATGAAAAAACGAGCATACATTTATAGAGATGAAAGGATAATGCAATGATTACACCTACAGGAGTAGGTAGATTATTGTCAGAAAAAATGACAGCTTGTATGTACAGTAGTTGTGACTGTGGTTCACATCTTCCACTAGTTTTACGTCAAGTAACGGCTTCAACGCCTTCTATGAGTCAGGAATTTGCTTCTCATCCATTATTCTTATAAACTGGCAAATAGGGTCTTTTAAAGTTAAATTCCCAAGACTATAACACTCTCGTTCTTTATCAAAATACTCCATAAACCAAGAAGTTCATGTTGCACTAATCCACAAGAATGCATCTCAAAAGTCAATTGGATATTATCCAAAGAATCCTTACTCAGGCCATTCTTAATGAATTATATTTTATCTTCTCGATTATCGGACACCATTCCTAAAGAACGACATCTAGTATCACAAGTCCATCGACCACATTTATGATAGACTCGTAACCTTTTTCGCTCTATGATTTTTGGCATAAGAGCTTTTGCCTAAGCCATACATATGAGACACAAATGTATCTAAGGTTTTACCAGCCAAACGGACCTTAGCTTCAATTAACCAATACACATATTCAGGAATGTCTTTGTGCATCAAAACTCTTAATCGTTCACATCTAACTTGGTAAATCTTTTTAAGAACATTTATTGGGAGAGAAGAAAAGTATTTTCACAAAGCAGAAAGAGTAGAATCCATTGGTGAGAAAAAAATTGAGAGAAGAGAGAAAGAAATCAGTTATTATAGGAAACTGATATAACCGACTTGAGAGCAACGGAGTACCGTATCCGCCACTTAACACGGGGAAAAATGAATCCTACTTTTTGATAATTTTCAAAGACTTTGTAGAATGCATGTGCATCTTTAAACAAAAACGGTTAGTAAAATTCAAACTGCAAAATCTTTACAGTTGTTTTTTTTTTACAAAAAATGCCCTTCGTAAGTTTCAAAATGAGAAAATTCAACACTTTTTATCTTATCTTCAGGTATGCATCTCATAAATATCTAGTCAGGACAGTATTTGAAAAGATAAGAGTCATCCCAATAAGAATTTTTCACCTCATGTAGAAATTTCTTCTTATCTTGAATACTCCATTAGACTGACATCCGTCCTGTCATAAAAAAATTGATAATATTAGAAAACCAAGGTACTATAGTGATAGAAAATAGAAATTTGTCAGGAAAACAATAATTTATGGATGTAGCCTCAATTGTTGAATTCATTATTAGTCTTGACAAATAATCAGTGACAATATTTTTGGTGCCATTCTTATCCTTGATCACAATGTTGAATTCTTGGAGCAATATAATCCAGCATATCTGCCTTGATTTAGCATCTTTCTCTGATATTAGGTACTTCAATTGTTTGGGTAAAAGCTTTAACTCAATTGTGTGAATTTTATTTTGCTCTTCAATTTTCGGTTTCCAACATGTGTTTCCTTCCACCTGTGAAGAATCAAGTAATACACATATGTTAGAAGTATCTTGATCCATTTGCATACTTGATTCAAATGAATTAAATAAACACTTTTCAAGAAGATCAGAAATACTCTATTCTTGGATATAGTTTTTTGCAATTTCACCAATGATGGAGACATCTTCACTTTTATCTTCTTTTTCAGGATGTTGCTTAAGCAAATTGAAAACATTTAGCTCCAATGTCATATTTCCAAATGACAACTTCATCAGTCCATTCCTGCAATTAATCAAAGCATTAGATATTGCTAAAAATGGACGTCCTAAAATAACAGGTATTGAATTTTTAATTTTCATTGGTGGTGTGTCCAAAATAATAAAATCCACAGGATATATGAATTTATCGACTTGGACTAACACATCTTCAATGACTCCTTTAGGCACTTTCACTGATCTGGTAGCAAGCAAAAGAGTTACTTCAGTTGGTTTTAACTCACCCAAATTCAGTTTTTGGTAAACTGAATATGGAAGTAAGTTTACACTAGCCCCCAGATCAAGTAATGCTTGCTCAATTTTATGTTCTCCAATAAAACATGAGATTGTTGGACAGCCAGGAACCTTGTATTTCAAAGCAGTATTATTTTGAATAAAAGAACTTACCTGCTCGGCCAAGAAGGCTTTCTTTTTCACATTCAGTTTTCTTTTAATAGTGCACAAATCCTTCAAAAATTTGGCATAAGAAGGTACATGTTTAATCACATCCAATAAGGGGATATTGATCTTTACCTGCTTAAAGATATCAAGAATTTTAGGATTCTTATTCACCTTCTTAAGAACAGTTAATGCCTGAGGAAATTGGGGTGTTGGTGGAGATTCAATTTGTTCTTCACTTAGCATAGGTTCAACCCCTTCTTTACTCTTAGAAGTTGACTTATCGTCTCATTCACAAGGATCAGGAATGGATTTTTTAACAATCTTACCGTTGCGAAGTGTAATGATTGACTTCACTTGATCCACAGTTTGACCTTTGGGATTTGGTTGTGGTTGAAAAGGATATTTTCCTCTCTCTTGAATGTTAATTGCAGATGCAAATTTTGCAAGAGTATCTTTCAAATCAATTATGGTTTGACTTGTTTGAACATTAATTGACTCTTGCTTTTCAATGAATGAATGCAATGTATCTTCAAGATTTTTCCTAAAAGGAGGAACATATGATACATACCCTTAAGATTGTTGAAAATTTTGTTGGGTGTGCAAAGATGGTTGTGACGGTTGAGCATGATTGTCACTTTTCCAACTGAAGTTTGGGTGATTCCTCCAACCAGGATTGTAAGTTTTTGAGTATGGATTTTGGGTTGGTCTCTCAAAGTTGTTCAATGCATTGACTTGTTCATGGAGACATTCTTTGAAAGAGGGCAAGGTTGGGCAATTGCTATTGGGATGGTCATTGGTCTCACAAATATGACAAACAATTTTTTCAACAGACTTTCAATGACCAATTTTCTTCATTTCTAAAGCCTCAACTTTTCTAGAGATGCAAATTTTGCTTGAAGGTCATTATCTTCTTTAAGATGATATATGCCTCCACTAGATGTAAGGGTTTGAGTCTTATCTGGAGCCTCATAGGTACCAGCAATGTCCCAATTCTGTGCATTCTTTGCTATCAAGTCTAGATAATCCATTGCCTCGTCAGGATCTTTATCCTCAAATGTTCCATTACACATCATTTCTACCATTTGTCTTTCCTTAGGTGTTAAACCTTCATAAAAATGCGAGACTAATCTCCAACTTTCAAAACCATGGTGTGGGCATGTGTTAAGTAAATCTTTGTATCTATCCCATGAATTGATGGAGTCTGACCTAAGATTCTGTAGCCAAGTTTTAGCCTTATCTTTTAAAGAAAAAGGAAAAAGCTTAAGCTTTATGGTGTTCATGCTACAGTTTAGGTTGTTATATGTGTGACAGACTTCTTCAAATTCTCTCAAATGCAAGTATTGATTTTCAGAATCAAAGCAATGAAAAGTTGGTAAAAGTTTAATAATATCTGGCTTGAAATTGAAGTGACATGCATTAGCAGGAAATATTAGACATGATTGAGTGCTATTCCTTATGGGGTTCATGTATTCTCTAAGTGTCCTAGGTCAATCTTAGTCATTATGAAGAGAATAGTTATCTTCTTATTCATTAAAGTGTTCAGCCATGTTTGAAGAAGTTGGAGATTCTCTTACCAGTCTACCACTTGATGTACGTGACCAATAATAACAAGAAAAATAAATATAAATAACAACTTAGGTAGGAGGCACAGCCTTCCATACAATAATAATAAGAAAAATAAATAAAAAGGAAGCAATATGAACAAAAAATAAAATATAGGAGGCTCAGCCTGCCATTCAACAAAAAAAAATAACACAAAATAAATAGAAAATAAAAGGTAGAAGGCTCAACCTTCCATTCAACAATAAAGAAAAATAAGATTAACACAAATTAAGAGGTAGGAGGCTCAGCCTGCCATATAAAGAAAAAAAAATAAAATAAAATAAAAAGAACAAAAAGAAAAAAAAAATTAAGCTTGCACTCTAATTTTACTTCCCCGACAATGGTGCCAAAAGCTTACTGCGCTCTAGTAGTTGTAATCCAAATGTAGGTTGTTGCAAGTAATAAAATCTCGGGAGTCCGAGTATCGAACCACAGGGAAGTGAATTAAAAATACAAATTACAAGATTTTAAGAGAGAAAGTATTTAGTGCAAAGTGTGAACAGGTGTAAATTAAAATTCAAATTCAATTAAAATAGCTAAGGTTAGGGGATCCACTTTTAATATATTGGTTATGATTAATTTTTAGCTCATCTTACCACACTCAATTGAGATCCACACATAAAGGAGTTCCCAATCGGGGAGTTTAATTAGGTTTAACATTCATTGATCTTAAAACGCCAACACTTGATAATGGGTTCAAGTATTCATCATGCCAACCTTTGTCAACAATAACTCAATATAGCCGGCAGAGCCATGTTCTATAGAGAGAATCAAGCAGCTTTTATGCCAATGATTGACTATGATGAATCAATAATCCCATTTAACAATGAGGGAAGTTAAATAGATTAAGGAAGAAAATACCGTTAACGTTGTGATCCATTCAAATCAATCATAACCTCTATACCAAAAGCTTCACCCTTTCACCTTAGCAAAAAAAAGATTAGTTAGCCATAATAAAAGTAGATAACATGTAGAAAGATGAAATGAACATGGATTGAAAGATCAAAAGAAACAACAAGAACAAGAACGAGAAAACACTTAAATAGAGCTTCGGTATTGAAAACTAGAACAAAACTAAAGAAGAAAATCTAAGGATGATACAAGAACATAAAAGAGGTCTAAGAAAATGGCATCATTCACCCTCCCCCCAAGGTGCCTATTTATAGAGTTTTAGGGTGAGTGAAATGGTAAAAATAAAATGGTAAGATGTAAGTAAATACAAATCAACAATAGCAGGCCGCAACTTCTTTTAATTTTTTGGCTATCATAGACATCAAATCAGCTCCTCCAAAAAGTATGGAAGTTGTAGATCTCCTCTTTAGCTTCAAATTGATAGGTTGCTCATTCAAATCGGATATCCGTAGCTCAAGTTATGATTTTTCTACCAAAACTGCTCTTCAGCACACGAAATAATGAAGGATCTCATCTATAATCAGATTTCGGCAATGAAAACAATCAAACTAGCTTGCGGAATGAAGCAGAGTTGAAGATCTATGTGTTGACTTTCAAATGAATTTGGAATCACTCAGTTCTGATGCCTACAGCTCCAAATATGATTTTTTCTCGTGAAGGGCCGCCAAGTGATGATTTTTATCTACATAAAAAATAACTATTTAATATATATATTTCAATATTAATGAACAGTAAACCGCGTATGAACAGTGAATACGCGTATGAACAGTAAATCGGTGAATAGTGAAACGTGTATGAATAGTAAAAATGTGTGAATAGTAACCCGGTGGAAAAATGTTCAGAATATAGAAATTAATCATACTCAAAGTGTATATTGATGATTTAAACCCTTAATAACAATACACTTGTGAGTATTCATCATTAGTCATTGAAAAATGCTATTTCCATCAGATAGCCACTAGAAATACATTCATTGGCTTCAAATATGTCAAAAAAAGGTTTATGGCAGTAGCCATCATATTTCTTGATGGACAGTGGCAATTGTCAAAATTGCTGATGGTTGTCATAAGTTAGAAATATTGATAGATATGGATGGTAACACGTTGGATTAGGCACGGATATCCACTACCCGCGCATCTGTACCTGTGGTTTTCCTACCTACCAATAGGCAAAAAATGTCACCCATGTTCGTGACCCTGCGTCGTGAAAAGCCTTTTAAATTTCATAAAAATAAAACATAAAACATTCACTCGAAAGTCATTTTTCACATCTAATACAACAAAATTAGAAAAGAAACATGTCATTGTCAACATCCAATAAACCATGAAAAATTAATTAGCATAATAATATATATGACGGAATAAGATCCAACATTCATAATCAAGTAAAAGTCTTTCCATATTCATCATCTCTTGCTCCTCTTCAATACTCTCATCCTTACCTTTTGGTGGTGGGAGCATTTTGCTGCAAAATACACACAAACACAAAAGTTGCCAAGAGCAGAATAAAGACAACATGAAGCATCAAGTCAAGGCATGTAGAATAACTGTCTCTTAAGCATAAAGCACCAATTTTCATATATCAAGGATTTAACTGCTGCACAAAACAAAATGCTCAATCCAATCCGTGCAAGAAAATGAACATTTTGGATCAACAGACCAATAGGAAAAAATAATCAAGGCTAGACTAAATGGAGCAAATAAAAGAGTAAGAGAGCATGCAAAAGGTAGAGAAGAAGCAAAAAGAACAAAGCTAATGAATGTGGCAGTTGAACCATACTATTTTGGCAACAAAAACCAAAACAAGCAAAACAAAGTCTCAAATAAACAATCACATTTGCTATTTCAAATCAGCTATTTAGTCAGAGAAAAATACTCCATATACGTATAAAACATTCTACTGTAAAAAATAAGCAAAAGTTCAATATTGGAATAAGCATATTTAATTGCTTAAGATTTATGAGTGATGGCGAGGTGGAGTGGTAAGCACATAAGCCTATATGGTGACAGATTGACGATGAACTGGACTGGCTGGGAAGTGAGCGGTGCCCTGGTGACTGATGAGTGAATAAGAACTAGCATTCGAGAATTTTGAAGGTCAGAAAAGCTAGGGTTCGGACTAATTGGTAATTTTAGTATAATATATAGGGGTAAATAAGTGATTTCAATTTAGCGGGTTTGACAGGTAAATGGAGCAGATTTACTTGTGATGGATACCCCCCACCTGCCACCTATCCGTATCCATCAGACAGGTGCAATTTGCCCTATCGCAGGAATTTTTACTCGCCTACCCATCCATCACCAATAGATATTTGCGGGTGATGGATTTCACCCACCCGGCTATCATCCTTATTAATAGATAGCTGTCATAATTGTTTTTTTATATATATAATTAATTAATTTTTTATGTGTTGCACACAATAGTCCTTGAAATAGCTTGATTAGAAGTTTTGTCCCTAGTTCGCAACGTGTTAAAAGTTTTGGATTGAAACCATCATTTTGCAGGACCTGGTTTCTTCACAGAATTAATTGCGCACATAGTTTCCACCTCATAGAAATGTTTAATTTGGTTCCAAGGTTTGTAAGGATTATAGTTAAACTATATTGGGGCAAAATTTTTGTCAGGGAGATAAGAAGAAAGAAAAGGAAAAATAAGAAAAAGAAGTAGAAGTTGGTGAGAAACATAGGGAGAATTTAGAAGAAGAAAAATAAAAAGAAAAAGAAGAATGTAATAATAAGGAATAAATAAAAAGAAGAACAAAAAGAAGGTAATGATGCGAAAAAGATGAAGGGAGAAAATAGAATTAAGAGGAGGAGGAGAAAAAGAAAATTTTCTAAGAAAGAGAAGGAAATGGGAGAGAGAAAAAAAAAAGGGCTTTAATGGTAGATGGTGGTTTTATAATCGTGGAAGAAGAATGAAAATTTCAATTCAAAATCAAAAGTTAAAATTTTTAGTGGAAGAATTCAAAGGGAAATTTTCAATTTCTGACGGCTATCAGTAAAAAATTGACCATAAAAAATATTAAATAATTTTTTTTTTATTGTGATGGCAAATCGTGAGCAAATTTTTTCTCACAGGAAAGTTTTCTAATGACTAGCCACCAGAGATTTTCAGGTGGATAACCATTAGAAAACATTCATTGTAAAAATTAAATTAAAAAAAGTTAATTTTCACAAACAATTTAGGTGTGGAGAAGTTCGTGAGAAAATTGTTGATGGTTAGTCAGACAATTTATAATAGTTAACAATTAAAAATTTCTGACAATGGTAAGCTATCAGAAAAATGTCCATCGGGAATTGAAGAAATTTTAGTAGTGTAGGGCAATCCATTGTTTGTTTGATCCATATGTTCAGCTCATTAGATATGTTTTTAATAAAAAAAAATATTGATTATCAAATTTCATCTTTTTTAAGTCTGTTGTGTCAAATAAATCAAAATTATTTTATTGTTTGTTAGACCTTAACTTTAATGGTAAGAGTATCATGCATATTTTGGTACGTTTGTAATTTGTTACTTTATAATTCTAGATTTCAAGTTTTTTCATGGAATGTTATTCATCTCATTGTTGTAGGCCATATGTCATCTATAAAGCAAATACATCATTTAGGTTTAAGGGGTTGTTGGTTAAATTGTATGTCTTGCATTTATACATCCCTCAGATATCATATCATGAAGAAAGCTTTCATGAACAATCTAGATAACCTTGATTTCATGCTTACAGATAGATAGAGGTAGACAAAAAATCAGAATAACAAAGACACCGATAGAGAGTTGGACTGAAACATCAACATATGGTTTGGCTAACAAAATAACAAACTAATAAATAAAATGCCACCAACATCCAACCCATCAAGAGAAAATGGATCGAGATGATTCGACCTCAACTGGCCAATTCCTCGAATATCACCATGGCACCACCACTGCTTCAACTTTCAATTCCTTTACCTAGCCAACAATTGAAGATGTTGAGTGTAAAAGCTGCTCAAGCCGCACCCACAGTAGAAGATAACAATTTGAGGCCTCTTTTTTTGAACCGGTTACTTGAAACCGCTCCCAAATTAATCGAGACGAAAATTTTAGGCCCAGTTTTTATGATCGATCCTAAAAGTGCTCCAAATTTCATCTACCCGCCCACCACTCCCCAAATTCCAATTTCGCTCCCTGCTGGCTAACTCTTGAACCCTAGAGATCAAACTTTTCTCTCTTGAACTTTTGTCTCCTGATTTCCATCCTCACACAACAGCTCTAATTTGAATCTATCACTGGTCCATCCCAGGTGATTGTTGCCGATCCATCACTTGCATCCATAACCACCACCAGATAAAATTGATGCCACCTTTAACTTGCCCAATTAATACCATGCATCAGTATATCAGGTCCGCCATTGACAAGAAAAATATAGCAATTGTAGATTGATCAAAGTTTTTTGTTTAAAATTTCATTTATAGCTTTTGCATGTTTTCATTTATGAGTCGACTCATTTTGCTAATTAGATTGCTATCATTACTCGATTCTATAACCAGATGTTTTCAGTTGTATGCTTGATTCACGATTCATTTAAAATATCACTGTTCTTTGAATTGTACTTATCAAAGTAGCTAAGGTAAGTGATTAAAGAGTATATTGAGAGATTTAAGGAGATAAAGACAGAGAGCTAAGGTTTCAAAGCCAGCAGAGCCACAATAGTGTATGGCATAATTGAACAGGTAGAACGCCAATCACATAGAATTGTTAAACAATTGCATAATTAAACAATTGTATAATTGCTGGAGCTGGAAAATCAGCAGTTAGGTGAAAAGCAAGAGCATAAAGGGTAGGAGGTGGCATAAGTATTGTTCAAAGCTAAAAGAGAGCAGAGGATGAGGCTTTACATTATCTGGAGATGCTCATTTTTGCTTCTGTGTTCGGATGAATGAGTGAGAAGCCATTCAGCTATATACATATATAAAGCTTTTGGTTTTGCGAGTGATCTTATCGATCTTCAATTTTTTATTTGCTCCACTTCTTCAACTGTACAGTTTTTATTAGATGAGAGAGCCAAAGTCTATAAGAGCTTTTAGAGGTTTGAGGTATATGTATAATATAATTGTATTTAGGGAGAAGTTGTTCTATTCAAAATAATACTTCTTGCTTCTCTTGGCTGACAGTTAATTTTTAGCTGACTTTACCTTCATGCTTGCATCCATGATAAGTAAAATGACTTGCTGCTTTAAATCATCATTTTGGTCAGTATATTATTCTCTAATCACCAATTGTAAGAGTAGTGCTTCATATGTATTTAATCAATAGTTTATGTTGTTTGTTAGGTGTTACTTAGTTTCTTCTTCTAGTAAATTATTTTTCCTATTTTGCTCGTTTGTTTGACAGTATATCATCCTATTCTTTAACTTTTAGATGGAGAAGTTGCCATGGAGCTTTGAAGAAGTAGAAAAGATTTCTCCTTATTCATGTATCTGAAGGGGAATGAGAAGATATTACGCTTTGGTACCTCCTTATGTTTGAACTAGCATCCCTAGTAATTAAGCTCTTCTATTTTCTATTTAATAGAATCTACAATGTAATTAATTAGAACTCTGGATCTTCCTATACCAGAAAGGATTTTCTCTTATCTTTGTTAATTTTTTTTTGTTCAATCTTCTAGATATTTTTGAAAATATAGTTTAAGGTTTATTAAGTGAATGCTAGATGTCTCGAATTGTGTTAATTCCTAGAGCACATGATTGTTTAATGCTAAATGCCAAATTTTCTCTTTCCCCTACAACTAGTCATAATGGCATGGTAAAATCTATTATACTAAGAACCTACTATATATATGAATGTTGAATTTTATTTTTTTTCCTAGTAGTGTGTTATTGAGAGTCTTTATGCATATTTTATCTTTTTTTTTTTCCTAGATCCCCATGCTCATCACGTTTATTACTAGAGACTCTATACACATTGACCATCTCTTTTCTTCTGTTTCCTTTGTCAATGTCTCCTAAATAATCCAATGGCAAAATGGTAAAATATATGACTATAGTTTTGGTACAATGAAAATCAGGTGTCATGTCAGAAAAAATAATTGGTGAGGACAATAGATAAGTTCTTTATAATACATATATATAGCTATAAACTTTCAAAACCTATGAGGTCAGGTTGCAAATCTTATTAAAGATACAACATTAAAAGTATTTTTTCTCCAACTCACTTAAAGGCGGCTTCATTACTTTTACCTACAAATTTTGATGTATATCACCTGGTTGTTAACATATACCAATTAATGTTAAAAGTTAAGAAAACGTATCAGCATAATATACCTCTAGGACTTTAATCAAAATCATCTAGCTCGAGTATATAGGAATTGGCACTTGTTTGATGAAAATCGTCACACTCTTTCTACCGAACGTCTTATTATGATATGCAAGGAGTTCTAAGATAATGTTATTTCCTCTAACTTATTTTGCAAGTGACCTTGCTTATTCATACCCCACCATTTTTGGGCTTTTGGTGGCAGTTCTTTTGAAGGAGAAGAGAAGGGTTAATTGTATATACATATATAATTTTTTGCTATTTCCTCTCCATTTTCAGGGAGGATTATTTTTTGCCCTTTAAGACTAACTAATTAGGAACCTAATCCTGTTGGTATTACTATAATAACATAAGTACAACTGTGTCAAGTTCACTGTCCCTGTCATTGTTTCCCCAACTGAAACCCCTACAGCTGTTGCAGTTAGCTCTAAAACTGCACTATTACTGGTCTTGTTATAGTTGGATTTCTTCTCAACTACAGAGGCTTGTTATATCTTTTACTACTTGGTTATATATATATGTCCTGCATATGCTTGTTGCTAGTTATATAGTTTTATTAAATGGTATGATATATATGTTTTATGTGGAAATTTATTAGTATTTGGCAATCAAGTGTGCGACATTTGTCTTCTTTGCATATATGCATTTCTTGGTATTTAATAGGCACATGGTGATATACCAATTCTTAAAACATTGGATTTTTTTTATATACCTTTGCCTTTTAAATAAATATTTTTTTACATATTATTTGTTTATTTATCATTTTAGCTTCATTAGATTTTTTTTTGTCATTCTTTTTTAAATTATGTTATGGATTTCAAATTAGTTATTAGGTTGCTCTTATGTTTAACAATAAATTTATCTATATGTAGGTAATGGATAAAAGTTAGCTGAAAAAACCTAGATTCACCAAAGAGTATAAAGAAGGTGTTAGCTAATTTCTAGATCTTGCATCTAGAAATGCAAGTGTAGACGGGAAAATATTATGTCCATGCAAGCACTGTAAAAATTTAAAACCACAAAGCTATGAAGAAGCTAGGACTCATCTAGAATGTAAAGGCTTTTTAGATGGGTACACATTTTGGTTTATCTAATGAGAAAAGCTTGAACACAGTTGATTTATCTTCCAATTATGCAACTGATATGAAAGGAAATTATGAGGTTAAGGCTACTATCAAAAATGGTGAAAATCTAGATGATATGGATGGGTTATTATGCGATTTGCTTGTGGCTCCAAATCAAGTAGATTCCCAATAATTGGGTGACAATGAACAGTTGGCTTTATTTGAGGAATCTACCCCAATGGAACAACCTCCAAACAATTAAGAGTATGAGTTGATATCAAATTTCGCTAATCAACCACCCTATAAGGGTTGTGAAACTCACTCAAGATTATCTTTCATTCTCCATTTGTTTCACCTAAAGTGCATGCATGGGTGGACAATAGTCAGGTTTAATGACAATTTAAAGTTCATGAGAGATATCCTTCCTAAAGATGCATTTTTACCATCATCCTTTTATGAAGCCAATAAAATTATTAAGACACTTGGGTTAGGATATGAAAAAATTCGTGTTTGCCCCAATGATTGTATGTTGTATAGAGGATCAACTTCCAGGCTGGACTCATGTCACATTTGTGGAGCTTCTCGATGGGCAAGTAATGATAGAGGTGGTGATACATGGGGTAGTAATGAAGGTGTAAAACATAATAAGACACGAAAAATTCTAGCTAAGATGTTACGATATTTTCCATTGATTCCACGACGTAAAAGGCTGTGTATGTCAACAAATTCTTCAAAAGAAATGAGGTGGCATGAACTGGGTCATCGAAAAGATGGATTGTTAAGTCATCCAGCAAACGGAGAGACCTGAAAGTCATTTTATGAACAATTTTCAAATTTTGTATCAAATCTTCGTAATGTACGGCTGGCATTGACGATTGATGGTTTCAACCCTTTTAGCACAATGTCAAAGCCATACAATATATGTCCTATAGTGTTGACGGTGTACAACTTACCTCCTTGGATTTCCGTGAAATAGCACTCTTTTATATTGTCAATGCTAATTCCAAGACTAGAGTCCCCTGGGAATGACATTAACATTTTCTTAGAACCTTTGATAGAAGGGTTAAAGTTGCTTTGGGATAGTGTTGAGACATTTTATGCTTTGATCGGGAAGTGTTTTAATATAAGAGCCATGTTAATGTGAACGATCAATGATTTTCCGGCTTATGTTAATTTGTCGGGTTGGAGCACAAAAGGTAGATATGCATGCCCAAATTGCATGGATTCCACCACATCAGAATGGTTGTCTCATGGGGGAGGGGGGGGGGGGAAGTTTTGTTACATGGGTCACCAGAGATGGTTCCCTTCTAATTATCATTTTTGGCATCAAAAGCGTTGCTTTGATGGCAACAATGAGTTGAAGGTAGCACCTAAATGAATGAGTGGAGAGGATGTGTTAAAACAATTGGATGGAAAAGAATTCATACTAGGAAAAAATCTAATGAGGAAAAAGAAAAAGACACTTGATGCTGGGAAACGAAAGAGAAAAGCTTCCAACCAATATACTTTTGACAAAAGGGATCCTCGATCATGGTGGAAGAAAAAATCCATCTTCTTCAATCTACCGTATTGGAAACATAACTTGTTGAGACATAATCTTGATATAATGCATATTGAGAAAAATGTCTGTGATGACATCCTTGGCACTTTGCTGAATCTTGGGAACAAATCCAAAGATAATGCAAAGGCTAGTAAAAACCTGAAAGAATTCGGTATTAGACCCGAACTTCATATCCAATTGGATGGTAAAGGGAAAGAAATTTTGCCTCCGACTAGTTTTACAATGTCAAATAAGGAGAGAGAGATTCTTTGTCAAGTTATTAAGGATCTCAAAACACCGGATGGCTATGGGTTTAATCTTTCAAGTTGTGTTAATCTAGAAGAGCGCAAGATTTTCGGCCTTAAGAGTCATGATTACCATATTTTTATTGAAACTATCTTGCCTCTTATACTACAATTTTGTCTTCAATCACATCATGTAATTGCAATTGTGGTTGAAATTGGTGGATTTTTCAAAGCATTATGTGCTGGAGTCCTAGATCCAAAAGAATTGGACAAGATGCAAGAACTTTTAGTCACATCATATATTTGCACTTTTGTTATGATATTCAAATGTGTATTATATTTGTCTTTTTCAGTTGGTTATAGCTAATACAAATGCTATAGACGTAGGAATAACAACTATATATTATTGGGGGAAAGGATATATAAAAATATAATTTAAAAAAAAACCCATAACATTTGGAGCAGTTAACTGATCCGAAACAAAACACTAAACTCTGTATTTTGGAGTGGTTAACTGTCTCTAAACATGATCCTTAACTGCAACATTTGGACCAGTTAATCGCTCCTAAATGGAATCGATGGGTCTCCCAAGCACAAATGTTTAGGTGTGGCTAAGTGGTCCAAAATGTTTGTTTTACGTTCGGAGTGGTTAAGAGGTCCAAAATTTTGAAGCGGTTGTTAAACCATTCCCAATAATTTGGGAGCGAGTACAGTTGGAGTGGTTTTGTGGAGTGGGGGGAAATTGGTTCTAAATGTTTTGGAGCAGTCAAAATCGGTTCTAAATGACACTTAAAATCGGTCCTAACTGTTCCATTTTTTGTAGTCAGGGGGACGGTCATCTGGTGTTGAATAACCACTCTACCCCAAAGTCTTGGAATAGCCAATGATGGAGCACAAGACAAAGTTGAGACTTGAGAAGAAGGTAAAAGAAGAGAAGAGACAAGCTATGTGAGATCGATACTTAAAAAAGCTCTAAACCAGGTCAACTGAATTTGGGAGAGAGGGCAAATAAATGTGCTAGGTGAAATAATTGTAGTGAATATGCTAATGTGAAGTCGGGCCAGGCGAGGCACAAGCACCGGAAACCAGTTTAGTGGGTGGCGGTGTGCAAGGCATGAGAGCTCTTAGTTAGAGCTTGCAACGGGCCTCCAGACAACAACTTGAATTCACAAAGGGAAGACATTATCAGTTACGTTCATCAAGTAGCCCAACAAACAAAAGAATGGTTTTGATTTGAATCATCTCAACCAAAGCGTGACCTTTATTTTTCTAGGAAAGGTTTTTCTTCCCAAAAAATAATTTCTGAAATAAGAAACTTCTTTTCCAATAAGAAAAATGTATTAAAAAATTCATGATTTTTAATTTTGTTGATTTTTCTTTTTTGTCTCGAATCAATATCATTTGAAAGTTGACATTCTATCTGCCTAATAATCATTTAAATAAAAATATCATAAAAAATAATTACTCCAACTGTTTATGATTTTTTCTGCACCAAACTTTAAAAAAGAAATTTTAATAGAAATACATAATTTTTTTCAAAAAATATTTTAAAGATACTTTTTGGCCTCCTCAAAATTGTAGATTTTCTATTGATATACAAATCAAGTAAAAAATTGAAAAAAAATTAAAAATAATGATTAAAGAACTCATTATTTAATTTATCTCAAATACAGCTTACACCTAACGGAAAAAAAAAAAATTTCCCCTCTCAAATTTTAGGAGAGATTAAATATTGAGTTATTTAACGTATTATTTTCAATTTTATTGATTTTTCACATAACAATATATCAATTAAACCTCTATAATTTAAGATGGTCAAACAGTTTAAAAATAATTTTCTGAAAAAACTAAGTATTTTTATTAAAATTATTTTTTTTAAAAATAATTAAGTGGTTTATTAGTTAGATAGAATGTCATTTTTTAAAATGACATCGATTATGGATAAAAAGAATTAATAAAATTAGAAAGATCATAATTTTGTAATGACTTTTTGAATTGAAAAAGAATAAGGAATTACAGCTATTCTTTTTTTGGTATAGAAATTGCCACTCGAACTTCTTTTTCACGTCATTCACATGTAAAATAAACAAAATCAATTTATGTTGCCACCCAGACCAGACCATCACAAGTGGTGGCAATTCAATCTCAGTTGAGATTGATTTTTCTTTTTGGTATTTATATGTCTACGCTCCATTCTCTCTCCTTTCTGTGGACAATTAGGCAATTTTGGATCATAGTTATTGATTTTTTCATCCGGTTTTGCTCATGTGTGTTTGATCCTAGGCGAGAGGTTATCAATTTCATCTGGTTCTTAAGGCTGTCAAAGGGAAACGATGAGGTACTGATTTTCCCACATGTGATTGGCCATCACTGACGGATTTGGTTTCTGAGAATTAATATTCTGATCAAATATATAGCATAGCATTTTACAAATTTGTATGGATTCACAAATGAGGCTGGATTTAATTGTGTGGATGCCACCAATGCATAAAATTAGAACGCTTAAAATGAGTTGATGGTTCATTTGTCTTCCCAGGCTTCTGGGTGGCGTGAGATTTTAACTCTTTCCTGGTAAAGTGAGAACACTGCAAAAGATGAGTATTGTGGAAGAAGAATATCAAGAAACACCAGACCCATGCGTACAGAACCTACTAGATCAAGAAACCCTTAAATGGGTTTTTGTTGGTGGCAAGGGAGGAGTCGGGAAGACTACGTGTAGTTCAATTATGTCTATCCTCTTCGCTCGTGTACGACCTTCAGTTTTGATCATCTCAACCGACCCTGCTCACAATCTAAGCGATGCATTCCAGCAAAGATTCACAAGAACTCCTACTTTGGTCAATGGTTTCACAAACCTATATGCTATGGTAAAGTTTTGATTCTGTGTTGGATGTTACTTCCTGATCATATTTTGCTAGCATTTGTTTCTCATTAGTTCATTCTTCTGGCTAATACATTGCAGGAAGTGGATCCTTCAGTTGAAAATGAGGAATTGGAAGGTTCTGATGGAATGGATACTATGTTCTCAGACTTGGCAAATGCAATACCTGGAATTGATGAAGCCATGAGCTTTGCTGAGATGTTGAAGTACGAATAGTGTTTTCTTCTATTTGGTTGTATTTGGAAAACCAAATATATTCCTTTTGGGTTCCTCTCTAGTTGCCATCTTTTTCCAATTAGGATATCAGCTAGTGGTTGATGCTGTATATTGCCTTCTTAGTTTTTGACGATATTTGAATACGAATATATATTGTTTATATCTAGCTTTGACATTTCACAAAAGTTAGATTGAGGAATTACTGCAGATGCCTTTATGCTGAACCTTGCTTAAACTACAAAAGGGGCAAACATCCATGAGTCCCCTGCTTTATTGCTGTATGCCTATAGCCATTATAATCCCAGGGCATGCCAATTTCTTGTGTGTGTTTGTTTTTTGTTCCTTTTTCTAATAGCTTAGGGGTATGATGAAGAGTTATAGCATATGTTGATGTTGGAAGGTACCTCCATAACATTGATTCAGATGACTTATGATCAGAGGCGTTCTTCTTAACGATAGATCCCTCTTAATTTTACTTCTTACATGACATTCTACATGGACTCTGTGCCTTCTCACAGTGCTTCAAGCTTGACAACATGAAAGTTAGCCTATATATTCACTTTTTTTTGTAAGCAATAAGTTGAGTTAGATCTTTTCTGCAGATTGGTGCAGACAATGGACTATTCTGTTATAGTATTTGATACTGCTCCAACTGGCCATACACTTAGGTTGCTACAATTTCCATCAACCTTAGAGAAGGGTCTTGCAAAAATGATGTCACTCAAAAATAAATTTGGTGGTTTGTTGAGTCAGGTATGATGGTGTAAGTTGATGAAAGTTGCCAATGATTGTTTAGTCAGCTTATGATATTGTTAATAGATTTTGATCCATTTTATGGTAGATGTCTCGACTATTTGGTGTTGATGATGAATTTGGGGAGGATGCAATTCTAGGAAGGCTTGAAGGCATGAAAGATGTGATTGAACAAGTTAATAAGCAGTTTAAAGACCCAGTAAGCCATCCCAGTCAATAGAAGTTCATGTTTTATGTTTCGGTTTTTTTTGGCTAGTCAACAGTTCAATAATCTTCCATGTGTGCTCTGAGTGAAGTGAGTTAGGGATTTGATATTAAAAAAGTGGAGAAAGTAAAAGGGAGCAAATTGAGAGAATGGAGAGTCATCCGTCAAATTGTTACTGCCTTGTGCATTTTCTCTCGCAATTAGTAGGTGATCTATGAACCTAAATAGTCGGTGGTGTGCTGTTTAGGTCGGCCCTAACAACCTTATCTGATTTCTACTAAGATTTTAGAATTATTATAATCTGATTATCATAGTGATAACTCCTAGGAAACAGTATACTTGAATGTACTGAAACAGTATCTTAATTAATTTAGGATTATTGGTGTGTGTTTGGTATTTCTGATGCAGATAGGTTTTGTCAAAGCATGGTTCTTTTAGGTTCCTTCCTAGTGCATGGCTTCCCCGTAAGATTTTTGGCCACCTGCAGTTACGAAAATCTGAATTACTGTTGATGGATTAGGTGATAAAAGTTCCGATAAAGTTCTTGATGGTTCTTGAGTAACTGAGTTCTATCACACACCAGATCTGGTAAGATGGTTGATTGGTATAAGTTTCATGTTAGAGCTCAAGTAGGAGATTCATGAAATTTCAAGGATTTTTGTCCAAAATTTGCCATTGTAATGGCAGTTTATCTTTGCTAAAATGTTTGGGGGTTTGGTTTATTTATGATATGAACTTATGTTTTCTGCAGGACTTGACAACCTTTGTTTGCGTTTGCATTCCGGAATTCCTGTCTCTCTATGAAACAGAGAGACTGGTCCAGGAACTCACCAAATTTGAGATAGATACACATAACATTATCATCAACCAAGTACTTTTTGATGAAGACGGTACATTTACTCTTCCTATCATATTCATAAATTTTTTCATGGGATTTTGGCTAAGGTTGAAAAGCTATATTTCGTGTTGTGGTCCAGATATTGAATCCAAGTTGCTAAAGGCAAGAATGTGCATGCAACAAAAGTACCTTGATCAATTTTACATGTTGTACGATGATTTCCACATCACTAAGCTACCGTTGCTACCTGAAGAGGTTAGTGTGTCTTTTTTATGTTCATGCAACTTTTGTTTGAAAGATGCATAGCTGCAAGGTTTGAAGTAGCAATTTCCAATTAGTTTTGGAACGCTGGGATGATTATGAAAGAAAAGGAGGAAAAGAAAAGAAAGCAAAGAGCCAACTTGTGCAGCTAACCAACATATTCATGCCTATTTTTTGGTTGATGCCTCCACAAATATTTATGAATTTGGTCTTGGAGTTTCCACTCATTTCTGTATGTATCAGGTTACTGGGGTTGAAGCTCTGGAAGCCTTTTCTCATTATTTCGTGACTCCATATGAACCAGCGATTGGCAAAGGCACGGCTGAAGATCTAGAACGGAAAGTTTTGGTTTTGAAGCAACAACTAGAAGATGCGGAAGCAGAGCTGGATAGACTCCGCAAAGGAAAAGACAAGGTCTGATTTGTGCCTTCAACTGGAGCAGCTCTGTTTTTCTTTTGTTGCGCTTTAGCCATTTTCTATGGTACAACACGTATCATGCTTTTCTCAGGCAATTACTGGAGAAGCTAACCTTTGTATTGATGCTTGAACAAATTCTTTTTTGTAGCCACCCCGTTTGGAATTCTTTCTATAGTCTTTTCAATTTTGTAATAATCTTCGGTGGACTAAGCCGGTTTGATATTTCATGGGTACTCTGAGGCCGATGATAACTTACTCAAGTAGAAGGTTAATAAATTCGAGAAAAAGAATAGACTCGGTTAAAGATATATTTTTTCCCAAAAAAATAAAGGGTCAACGTACTGCGATGTACTGATCAGTAAAATTTAAATCCTTATTTTATTGACTTGTATTACTAGAAAAAAAATTATTTGCACTTTACCTCTTACTGGATGTTATATTAATAAAAAGTAGATTGTGAATGTTTGCCTTTATTTTACTATTTTTGTTATAGACATGCTTAAGTTAAGAGGTAATTATGACTTATTTGGCTAATTATTTAAATTAGGTATTGTGTTAAGAAAATACTCCTTATTGTTTAATTCACCAATTGACATTGAATTGTGATTTAATTGGTGTAACCGAGCCTAGTTAAGCTACTATGGTAGTGGCTTCATTGATTGTTTGGATAAAGGCAAGGACTTAATTGCAAAGTCTATCAGAAGCATTTGAAAGGTTATGGATTGATTTGAAAAAAAAAATCAGTAAGATTTGGGAAAGGAGTTATAAGATTTGGGAAGAAGGGAAAGCTGGCACCCAGATATATTGGGCCATATCAAATACTGGCCAAAGTTGGAAATGTGGCTTATCAGTTGGATTTGCCACCAGAGCTTGGTAACATACATGATGTATTCCATGTAAGCCTACTCAAGAAATATGTTCCAAGTTCTAAGCAGATAGAGGTACCTGCTAGTGTATCTGTGGCACCAAATCTTTCTTATGAGGAAGTACCTACTCAATTCCTAGCTAGAGATACTATAAAACTGAGAAACAGGTGGATCTCTATGATTAAAGTTCAGTGGAGTAACCACACTCCTAAAGAGGCAACCTAGGAAGTAGAACAGGAAATTGCCAAGAATTACCCTCATGAATATTCTAGGTTGGTGAAGAATTTGGAGGACCAAATTCTTTAAGGAGAGAGGAATTGTTAGGTTCATTCCCCAGTGCTTGGTCTAGGCCAAGAAAATAAAAAAAATGCCATGAAAACATGAAGGACTTGTTTGAGCATGTGAATAATAGTGTATGTGCCAATTTGAGAACTTTCGGGTTCCAAATGCACAAAGAAAAATGGCCATGAAGTTTATGGTAAGAAAATAAATGTGAAGGACTTTAATGAAATTGAGAGAAGTGATGTGTGCGCAAAACCGAGAAGTCTCGGGTTCAATGTGCACATGAAACAATGACTGTGGTAAATGGTGGGAAACAAAGTTTTGTGGCCATTTTGCACTCTTAACCGAGTGATTTAAATGAGATTATGAAGTCTTGAGGACTTAATGGCGCCATGCAAAGTTAACAAGGCCGAGAGCGGGCATTAGGCCATTTTAGTGCCATAAGGCTCATTACCGAAATTTGCATGCTTCCACTAAACCAATTGCCATCATTTCGGGCTTAACTCATCCCATTTGCACGGTCGAAACGGTTCTTGATGTTCTTGGATGGTTGCTGCCGAATTGATGCCAAATTGTGGTGAAATTGAAGCTTAAAGCAAGCATCAAGCTTGGTTTACTTACTTTCCGTACTAGGCGACCTAGAAGTTTAAGTTAAAGCTGGATTTTGAAGTTGCAAGAGGAGGCCGAGACATTCAAGCTTCGGATTGAGGTAGATATTCATGAATTTACTTGAATGCGTGGTATAGATTCCATGAACAAGTAATATTGGTGACTAATTGATAGCCGAAACGTGCTAGGCCATCCTAGTTGAAAGACATTTCGGACTTGGATGTCCAAGTGCAACCGAGAGCTCAAACATTTTGTTTTGAAGTAAGGTTTCACTTTTACTTGAATGCTTGGTAAGGATTCCATGAGCAAGTAAATGTGATGGCTAATTAATGAACAAATTGATAGCCGAAGGGCTATCGCCTCTATCTGACCCGAACTTGGAGCGTCAGGGAACGCGAGGAAGCTATTAGCCCTCCCGAGGTACCAAACAGATCGCCTTCGGAAACGGAAAATCAGCTATTGCAAAGCCGAAGAGGATCTCCCTAAAGGCGAAACCCTGGATCAGGGAACCCCCCGAACTACAGGCATATCTCCCGAAGGGCATCGTCCGTACCAGAGGACGACCTCAGCCAGGGACTTCGGGAGTACGGTATGAGCATTTAAGGAGCCTCTAACATGCCGCCCACAGACGCTACATGTCACCTCAAACGGCAATTTGACACGCCGACGCCATCCAGGTCACGTCACGGCCTGTCTCGGTTCAAGGCTCAAGGAGCCTGCCACCGGCTACTTGTCCCCTACGCCTAGAAATTCAGAGAACATCCGACCGAACATGTGTCACGATCTGAACGGGCCGGACATTCCTATAAATACCAGGAAATAAACCCTGGCGAAGGGTTGGACTCCTCTCCTTTAAGAAAATACAGGCAAGCCCACTGAAAACTCTAGTGTTTCCCCCTTTACCTTCTCAGGAGACTGACTTAGGCGTCGGAGGCTCCTCCCCGGAAAAGCACCCCGGGGACCTCCTAACCCCCTTTTCTGAGCTTTGCAGGCACCTTCCCCTGGGAAACTCCAGCACCAGGCGCTTTCCCTCACAGGAAGTTCCCCTGGAGGTCACCATGCCTTCCAGCGAAGATGTCCCCGGACATCATTTGGCGTCGTCTGTGGGAAACCATCCTCGGGTCGCCGTTGTTGAGACTCGGCGTTCCAAGGACAAGGGACTCCCGAGGTCCCCGTTTGCGCCTGAAGTCCAACCGGCCACCGAGCAAGCTCCCCCAGGGACTTCCACGCCTGAGGAAGAGCGCCCTCTGGTCATAACCATGAGCTTCCTGCACGACTTTCAACGTTCTATTGTGGCTGAAATGACACAACAGATAGATCGAAGGTGGCCGCAACAAGTTCAAGCCCAAAGGCTTCCTTCGCCAGCACACCCTCGGGAAAAAAGCCCCAAACTAACTCATCGTAGTTCGGGATCCGGAGACCCACGAGAGGAGTCTTCAACAGAAAACATGCCCCTCGGGGCACGGCTCGCGGGACAAACGGGGTCAAAACGACCCAAAAGCACACACAGGAGGAGCCAGTCGCCTGAGGCGAGGTCCCCATCCCCCCAGCGCCGAACTCGCTCCCCGAAGAGGCACCGACAATCCCCCCTGCCAGAAGAAGAACCTAGCGCCACGGCCATTATGGAGAAAATATTGGCAAGGTTGGACAGGGTGGAGAAACAGGTGGCCCGTAAACCCGTCTGGGCTAGGCTATCTGGGACCTTTTGTGGGGACGAGTCCCCATTCACCCAAGATGTAGTTGAGGCAGCCATGCCAGGTGATTTCAGAGTACCTCGGCTGGAAACTTATGATGGCCGTACTGATCCACAGGCCCATCTGACCAAGTACAGACGCAGCATGATGATGCACGGTGCCGACGATGCTACCTTGTGCAAATGCTTCAAGGTCACTCTCAGTGGGCCAGCGACAGCCTGGTATAATTCATTGGCCCCAGGAACCATCACGGAGTTCCAGGAGTTATCTACAGCCTTCACGCAGCAATTTATCGGGAGTCGGCCAACGGCGAAGATGCCGGTTCAGATGTTTGACATAGCGCAAAGAATTGGAGATACCATATGCGACTATGTTGAAAGGTTCAACAGGGAAGCTCTGAGCGTCCCGGACTTCCGGCCCGAAATACGCATCCTCGCTATGACACGAGGCCTTCGGAGGGACTCACAGTTGTTTTACGAGTTCTCTAAGGACCCCCCGGACACCCTCGGCGAATTCTACCGAAGGGCCGAATAGCACATGACGGCCGAAGAGCTGAGAATGGGCGGACCGAAGTCCGATCACGCCCGGGCCGAAGGATCCAGCCAGCAAAATCGCTATCCCACTGAACAGGCAGGCTGACCTCGGAGGACGCGAGGAAGGAAACTCCTAATTTTCACACCCCTGAACACCACACGGACAAACATCCTCATGACGATGGAAAGGCAGGGGACGCAGGTTCAGCGGCCACGGGCCATGACCGCCGACAACAGAAAGAATATGAAGAAGTTCTGCCAGTTTCATCGCAACCATGGTCACGACACCGAAGACTGCTTCCAATTGAAGAAGTATATAGAGTCGTTGATAAAACAGGGCCAACTTCGGCATTATTTGCGCATGCCTTCCCCGAAGGGGAGAAAAGAGGAGGAAGGAAAGGTAGAAGACGAGGACTACGACTCCGACAGGCGGAGAAACTGAAGTCCGAAAAGGCACCCCCCACCTCCAGCAGGAATCATACAGACAATAACGACGAGACTCCCATCCTCGGAAAGAAAGAGGAAGGCCAGAGAAATAGCAGTCATGGAGTATCAAAGTCCAACAAAAAAGCTGGCCCAAAAGGATGGTTCTGCTGTCATTTTTCCCCATGACGACCCATTATTGATCATGGCGAGGATAGGAAATTGGGACGTCAAAAGAGTGCTGCTCGATGATGGATCAAATGCCAACGTCCTGTTTTCACATTTACTGCCGAGGTTGGGTGTATCTGCCAGCGACCTCAAGCCCGTCACCTCGCCTACCTTCGGGGTAGGTCCGGCCGAGCTGCCCGTCCTCGGTTGGATCGACCTCCCTTTGATGCTGAAAGGGACTTCGGTGAAGGGGACAGAAGAGTTGTTCGCCTCCACAATGGCATGGTTCATCGTCATGGATGTCCCTTCATCGTACAACGCCATCCTTGGAAGACAGACACAGGGAAACCTGCACATTCGCCCTGATGTCAAGTACTTAACCGTCACTTTCGCCGCCAAGGATGGAGATGCGGAAATCTTCATAGATCAAGGCGAAGTAAGGAAGGTGTTTGTCAAAACACGAAAAGCTCCAGCAAACAACTCTGCGCAAGCTATGAAAGCAAAAGCACCAAAAAAGGGCAAGGCAGAGAGTCCCGCGAAGGCGGAGACGGAAACAGTAGAACTTGTCCCAGGACAATTTACCCGAATAGGGAAGAGCTTGGCCGAAGGTGACAAGAAAAACCTTGTATCTTTGCTACTGGGAAATAAAGATCTCTTTGCCTACTCGCCGAAAGACATGCTAGGGGTGCACCCTGACATAATACAGCACAGCCTCAAAGTAAGCCTGGAAGCAAAGCCTGTCCGGCAAAAGAAGCGAAGTATCTCAGCCCATAAGAGTAACTTTGTGAAAACCGAAATCCAGCGCCTGTTAGACGCTGAAGTCATCAGGGAGGTCAAATACCCCGAATGGTTAAGCAACGTGGTTATTGCCACAAAAGAAGGCAGCAGCAAACTCCGGATGTGCATCGACTTCAGAAACTTGAACGATACTTGCCCGAAAGACTCATACCCTCTTCCGCCAATAGACCAACTGGTAGACTCAACTGCCGAATACGGGCTCCTAAGTTTCCTAGACGCCTTCAGTGGCTACCATCAAATAAGGATGAACCCCAAAGATGAAGAAAAAACCACCTTCATCACCGAGGGAGGAACATACTGCTACGTCAGAATGCCCTTCGGGCTTAAAAATGCAGGAGCCACCTACCAAAGGTTGATGAACAAGGTCTTTAAGGACCAAATGGGGAGAAACATGGAGGTGTATGTTGACGATATGATAGTCAAAAGCAAGCTCCCTCGCAACCACGTTGCAGATTTAGAGGAAACCTTCCAAAAGCTTAGAGCCTTCGGGATTCGTCTCAATCCTGAAAAATGCATGTTCGGGGTGACCTCGGGAAAGTTCCTTAGGTACATGGTATCCAAAAGAGGCATCGACGCTAACCCCGAAAAAATTAAGGCTCTGCTCGAGTTCCAAACTCCTGCCATAGTAAAAGATGTGCAGAGACTCACCGGAAGAATAACCTCTCTTAGCAGGTTCATTTCCAGGTACGGAGATAGGTGTCGGCCTTTCTTCAAAGTCCTCACTAAGGCAGCAAAAAAGGAAGGCAACCTCGGAAGGGATGATCATCCTTGGGATCAAGACTGCCAAAAAGCCTGGGAAGAACTGAAAATCTACCTAGCCAGCCTGCCGACTCTGCGACAACCTCGCGAGGGAGAGCCCCTCGTATTATACCTCACCATCACGGAAAAAGCTGTGAGCTCGGTCCTCGTGAAAGAAGAAGGGCCAAAACAATGGCCGGTCTATTATGTAAACAAATCCCTGCATGGCGCCGAAGTCAGGTACCCTCTGCTGCAAAAAGCAATATACGCCTTGGTGCTTGCAGGGAGAAGGCTGCGACCATACTTTCAGGCTCACCCCATCATCGTCCGAAGTAGCCTACCACTACGGGACGTTATGAGGAAAGTGGATCATTCGGGAAGGCTCTCCAAGTGGTGTATAGAGCTTGGCGAACACGATATCACCTATGAACCTCGGAAGGCCATAAAAGCTCAAGCACTGGCAGAATTCATTGCCGAAATACCCACCACTGAGGATAGTCATCCGGATCTGAGCGAAGGTGAGCCAGAATGGACCTTATATGTTGACGGAGCCTCGGGGTCCGAACACCAGGGAGCTGGGGTAATTATCAGAGGCCCCGAAGGGCTAGAGGTAATGAAGGCTATCAAGTTTAGCTTCAACGTCACTAACAATGTGGCTGAGTATGAGGCCCTCATAGCGGGATTACGACTGGCCAGAAAAATTGGCGTGAGAAAGTTAAAGGCTCATAGCGATTCCCAGCTAATAGTTCGGCAGACGGCAGGAGACTATGGGGCGAAGGACCCAACCTTGGCAAAATACCACGAGCTGGTAGTAAGACTCATTCAAGAGTTTGACACCGTACGGATCGAAAACGTACCTCGGCGGAAAAACATCGAAGCAGATTGCTTGGCGAAGTCAAAGACCTACACCGAGGTGCTAGACCATCCGAGCATCTCAGTACTGAGCATAGCGACCTCGGGAAAAGGATGGAGGGATCCAATAAAAAGGTACCTTTCGGAAAATGTGCTCCCCGAAGACCTCGGTGACGCTGCAAAACTGCGAAGGCGCTCCGGCCGTTTCTTCCTAATCGGTGAAGAACTATACCGACAGGGATATGCAAACCCACTACAGAGGTATGTCGGCGAAGAGGATACTGAAATGATCCTCGAAGAAGTACACGAAAGCGCCTGTGGTTCGTACATCGGAACCGACGCCCTGGCGGCAGTGATACTGCGCCAAGGATACTTTTGGCCTACCCTGAGAAAGGACGCTAGGCAGTTCGTCCGAAAATGTGGTAACTGCCAAAAACACGCCAAAATCCAGAGGACACCCTCAGAAATGGTAACTTCGGCTGACTATCCCTGGCCCTTTGCAGTCTGGGGCATAGACCTCATAGGACCACTCCCAACAACGCCCGGAGGCGTGAAGTTCTGCGTGGTAGCAGTAGACTATTTCTCCAAATGGGTTGAGGCAGAACCGCTAGCAACTATCTCGGCAAAAGAAGTGCAGAAGTTCGTATGGAAGAACATCGTATGCAGATTTGGCATACTGAGGGTGCTAGTAGCTGACAATGGATCCCAGTTCATAGACAAAGGATTCCAGGAATTTATTAGCGACCTCGGAATAAAGATGCACTTCGCCCCAGTAGCTCACCCCCAAAGCAACGGGCAGGTGGAGGTATCTAACAGGACCATAAAAGATGGCCTGAAAAAGAGACTGGGGTAAGCAAAAGGGAATTGGCCAGGAGAACTCCAAAGCGTATTATGGAGTTACCGAACGACGCCCCGAAGAGCCACAGGGGAGACTCCCTTCTCACTCGTCTTCGGAACAGAGGCCATCATCCCTATTGAGATAGTTAGACCATCAGTATGGGTGCAAGTATTTGATGAAGGTGGAAACGACCTCGGCCTAAGAACAAAGCTCGACCTCGTCGGCGAACACAGAGAAATAGCTGAGCTAAGAAGAAAAGCTTTCCAGCAAAGAGTGGCCGCGGCTATAAATTTACGAGCCAGGCCAAAAGAAATCAAGAAAGGGGACCTCGTTCTCCGAAAGGTTGACTTTGCACCCCGAAAGCCATCCCACGGAGTACTTCGCGCGAACTGGGAAGGACCTTATCTGGTTCTTGCCGAAGTACGAAAAGGCGTGTACAAACTTGGCGACACCGAAGGCATAGAATTGAAAAACATTTGGCACTCAGACGCCCAGAAGAAATTCTACGCTTAAGATGGAGCGGAAGGATTGTGTTGTACAAAAAATATCCTAAGTACAGAATGTCTTTGGGAAAAATTCTTAAGTGTACAAAACGGTGCAAGACAGAATTCCGCGAAGGTGTTCACCGTGATAAAACACAGATGTAACTTTCCGAAGTCCCTTGAGCCATCACGCTCGGAAAAATGGAAAAAATCTCGCGAAAGTACTCGCCGCAACAAGCGCAGAATAGTTTTCCGAAGTCTCTTGAGCGAACACGTTCGGGACGAAAGGAAATAGAAGGAATCCCAAAAAGACTTAGTCAAATTTTTCCGACTTTCCGAAAAGTCTCTTGAACAAATGTGCTCGGGACGATGAGCGACCTTGTTCGGGACGATGGAAAGGCAAAATCATGCGAAAAAGATTGAGCCAAAAAATATTCATTGGGAATGATCAGGCTTACAAAGAAGAAGTGCCCAAAGAAGGAGCACAAAAATGAAGAGGAGAAAAAGGAAAAGGCCCCTAAAACAACCTAAGAGTTCTCGGCGTCCCGGGAGCCGCCAGCCTCTGTGCCCTTTTCCACCACCTTCGGCGCCGGAATTATGGAAGGCAGGTTCAGGTGCTCGATTTTTGACCAGGACCACTGATAAGATCAAAGAAGTCACAACCAAGGAAGGCAAGGACCCACTGAAGGTTTCTAGTGGACCATTGACAAGGAAAAAGGCTAAGGAGCTCATTAGTGCACTTCAAGCTCGGATGTTGACAGATTGGTGATGTTCTGGTAGAAAAATCATATCCTGAGCTAAATAGATCGGAATTGAGTAATTCTTGATTCATTGGAAAGATAACATCTGGAGCTACAAGTCATATGAAGACCATCAAACCCATTTTTCACGTTAAGGAGGTCCAATTTAGCTTCAAAGTCGCGATTTACGAGTTATCGCTGGTTCAGAAGCAGTTGCAGTATTTTGGGCATATCTTTGGATTTAGATATCCGTTTTATGTGGTTCAGGTGTCATTTCAAAGCTAAGAAATAGATCTACAACTTTCATGCGTTGTATTTTGAGAAATCATGGATGCATCAAGTTCAAATTTCAGCTTGAAGTTGAAGACACAAGCAGGAACCACCTGAGAAGACTATTTTGGGTTTTTATGCCCAATCTTGTGCTGTAACGTATCTTATTTTATTTTCCTAATTATTTACATTATTTAGGATGTTATTTAAGCCATGGAAGTGATTTAGATCATTTAGGATAAAGGGAATTCGCTGCACACCTTAAACATGTGTTAAAAGTGTGTTAGAGTCTTAGTTTGACTAGGTTTTCTTGAGTCCTTTGTAACTAGGTTTCCTAGGTGACTTGGGCTGCGAATTTTGCTGAGTTTTTTACCCTAGTTTAGGCCTATATAAAGGCACATATTCTGGGTGTAAACATGCAGAAAAATTTCGAAATAATATTGCTCTTTGGAGAGGTTTTCTCTTTGGTTCTTTGTGGACTGCCTTGGTGCACAAGTGTGCTTGTGTTCTTGGAGTTCTATACTTCTCGTTTATAATCACAGGTTGATTAGGGGTGGGGGTCTTCAAACCCAGTCTCTTTGATGTCTTGTGGAGCTTGAAAACATCTTGGGTGAGTTTCATGGTCTTTATACCATCGGGGTTTGCATCAACCACCGAGGCCCCTCGGGAATGTTCAGAGCTTCCAAAAAAGAGAGGTCCAGACCTGGGAACCTCTGAAGGACTTGGTGCCGAGCAAGGCAGAACCCGTCCTGGAAGGCAACCTTGGTCATTTGGTCGGATTTGTCCTTCTCAACCTCAAGGTCCTCGAGCTCGTCCTTCAAATCTGCAATCTCCTTCTTCAGCGCCTTCATCCTCTTCTTCACGTCGGGCTCCTTCTTCAAAGACTTGACCTCGGCTTCAAGAGCGTTTTTCTCAGCCACCAACGACAGTATGAGATTGTCAGAATCTGACTTATCCTTGAGAAGGTCTTGGTTGGCAGCGAGCATCCCCACCACCTGATTGCCGAGGTCAGCAATCTTCTGGGAGGAGTCCTTCTCAAGGTCTTCCTTTTCCTTCCGGAACTCCTCCCGAAGGGCAGCAACTTCTTTCTTCGCAGCATCTGCCAGCTGCTGGTTCTTGGCGGTCAATTCCGAGCACGTGACTTTTGCTTTTTCTAAGGCCTCTAAGGCCGAAGCTCGGAACGCCGTCTGCCTGGCTACCCAAACTCGGAGAAAGCCGGCGTACCCTAGCAGCTGCGAAAAGATGAACGAAGGTCAGTAAGAGCCAAGCACTTGGGAAAAATTGAAGGGAAAAAAGTGTGAAGAGCATACCTGAGCAGCATGCTCGGTAACTTTCACGGCGAGGGTGTCATCGCCCGGATGGGTCGCCGCAATAGCCTTGAAGGAGGCTTCTGTAAGCACCCCCTTCGAAATCTGCTTTGCCATTTGAGGACAGTCCTCGGAGTACAAGTTCATGTCCTCCTTGAACGTCCAGAAAGGCTCTTTGGGTATCTTCCCTTGCGGGACTTTGGCATCACGAAGGGCCCGCTTCTTCGCGTGTTCGGCCGCCCAGTTCGGAGTAAGCAACTCCCCTGTATGGCAAAAACGAGAAGCAGGTCAGAGACAAAGGAAATTTCAGAAAAACAAAAGAGCCATACTTGTTCTAAAAACAACAAACCTGGCGGCACTTCGACCACGACGTCCTCGGAGTCCTGAGACTCCTCGGTCGAAATCCCCTTGCCTTTCTTCCTGCGCCGCTCCTTGGCAGAAGGAGCCTCTACCACGGCCTCCAGAAGGGCCTGCAGCGCGGAAGGGCTCTGGGGAGGGACGTCAGCGGAAGGAACCCCGGCAGCGGCAGGGACCTCGGCAGCAGCCTCGGGCGGCGGAATCTCGGCTGCCCCAGGCCCCTCGGCAGTCTCCTCCGAAATTTCTTGCTGAGGAAGCGGGGCAGTTTTCTTTGCCCGTTTTGCCGAAGGACCAATGCCAGTAGACTTCCGCCTTCGAGAAGCCGCCTTCTTTGTCTGGTCACCCTTCTCCACCTGGTCGGAGAAAAGGGACTTGTAGAATGCAGCAGTCCCGTCCCCCATCTCTGAAAAAGAAAAAAGACATCAGTGTAAGTCCGAGGGAAAAACTGCAAGGGAGTAGAAGATAACTTACTTTCGAAAAGCGTTTTGAAAGAAACTTCCTCCCGAAGGAGCTGCACCAACCAGGAGTCCTTCTCGGCGATAGCAGGAGCTGGCATCTCGAGGTCAGTTTCATGCTCCTTGATCACCCCTAACTCCCGAAGGACCTCTTCGGTCATCAACCTCCAGTTAATGGGGAAGGGGTACAGGGAGCGCGGAGCGACCTCGGGAGCCCAGTCGGAGACGGCGCGAATACGTCCGTCGAAGTCCGCGAACACGGGAGCCAACTCTGGAGTCAGCAGTATCCTCGGATCAACGACGTCCACATCCAGCTTTCCCCGAGCCCATTTGGTCGGAACATACGACCAGGCCTCATCTATCTTCAGGAAGAAGAATTTCTGTTGCCACCCTCGCCAACTGTCCTTAGTGGCAAAAGTGAACATGAATTTTTTGCTCCCGGATCCCCGAGGTAGCATGAAATAGAAGCCACCCTTTGGGACCACGAAGAGCTTGTAGTACTGCATGAAAATTACAAAATTGGGTTTTATCCCGAAGACGCCACACATACAGAGGAAGGCGTTAAAATAGCAGTACGAGTTCGGGGGAAGCTGATTCACAGCAATGCCATGAAATTGGCAGAACTCGCAAACCATCTTCGGGGGAGGATACCGAAGTCCGGCCTTCAGCTGGGCTCGGAAAACGGTAACCTCGTTACTATGGTTTGAAAAGGCATAGTGGTCAGAGCGTGGCAGCCAGGTAATGGCGTAAGAGGGAAGAAAGAACTTCTTCTTCCACCTCTCTAGTTTTTTAGGGATGGTGCAACAAGGATGAGATAAAAGTGGCTGCTAGATCTCGGGGATAGGCATTTTGGGATAGAGAAACGAGTTCGGAAAAAGGCAAGAAAACAACTTCCGGCAAAAACTCGAAAAAACAGAGGTATCAAAAGACTTTGGAAAGAAAAAACCCACCAAAAGACTTGCCAAAATCGGAGGTCGCCGTCGTAAAAGGTTGCCGGAAAAAGCTCCGTTAAAACAGCTTCGCCGTAAAAGTAAGAGAAAGCGCAGAGAAAAGGGCAAGCAAGGAAAGAGCAGAAGCAAAAGCAAAAGGGGCTTATGACGGAATGGGTTATTTGTAGGCCAAAGGTGGGTAACCGAAACGGTGTCATAAGTACCCTTTGGAGGCGAACCGTCACCATAACTGCTCTCTGCACCCGAAAAGACGCGCTCTCTGTAACCGAAACGACTCTCCTCAAATGACAGTGCGTCACGTGTCAGCCATCGCGCCAAAATAGGGGATGCGCCTTTTGACATCCCTAAAAAACTGGGACGCGCCGCTCCAGACTGACACGCCTGGTCATGAGACGCGACGCTGGACAGAACTGCAAAAGGAAAGAAGTAAGTAGCCTCGAAGACACCAAAAGACAGGCTATTGCCGAACAACCCATATCTTCGGGCAAAAGGTGTACCTTCGGCACAGGTTTTACTCCCTAAAAACTCCCAAAGAGCATCCTCGAAAAGACTACAAACCGAAGTCTCCACTTTGGCTTTCCAAAGGGGGGCATGTGATAGCCGAAGGGCTATCGCCTCTATCTGATCCGAACTTGGAGCGTCAGGGAACGCGAGGAAGCTATTAGCCCCCCCGACGTACCAAACATATTGCCTTCGGAAACGGAGAATCAGCTATTGCAAAGCCGAAGAGGATCTCCCCGAAGGCGGAACCCTGGATCAGGGAACCCCCCGAACTACGGGCATATCTCCCGAAGGGCATGTCCGTACCAGAGGACGACCTAGGCCAGGGACCTCGGGAGTACGGTATGAGCATTTAAGGAGCCTCTGACATGCCGCCCACAGACGCTACATGTCACCTCAAACGGCGATTTGACACGCCGACGCCATCCAGGTCACGTCACGGCCTGTCTCGGTTCAAGGCTCAAGGAGCCTGCCACCGGCTACTTGTCCCCTACGCCCAGAAATTCAGAGAACATCCGACCGAACACGTGTCACGATCTGAACGGGCCGGTCATTCCTATAAATACCAGGAAATAAACCCTGGCGAAGGGTTGGACTCCTCTCCTTTGAGAAAATACAGGCAAGCCCACTGAAAACTCTAGTGCTTCCCCCTTTACCTTCTCAGGAGACTGACTTGGGCGTCGGAGGCTCCTCCCCGGAAAAGCATCCCGGGGACCTCCTAACCCCCTTTTCTGAGCTTTGCAGGCACCTTCCCCTGGGAAACTCCAGCACCAGGCGCTCTCCCTCACAGGAAGTTCCCCCGGAGGTCACCATGCCTTCCAGCGAAGATGTCCCCGGACATCACAAATTATGTTAGGCGATTTCGGTTTGGAAGTTAAAGTTGAACTTGGATGTTCAAGCACTAACCGAGGAGACTCAAGCTTTGTTGAAAAGGTAGGGTTCATGGATATACTTGTTTGCTTGGTAATGTACCATGATTCAAGTAGTAGAGTGGCTAAGTGATAGTTATAATATCACCTTAGTTACTTGATGGGCATATTGAGGTGATTCGGTCTTATGAGAATTGGTTAACTAATAAAATATTCGAATGTGCTAGAAACTCTAGTGAGTAAGGCCAACTTGCTAGGAGTTTCGGAGCTCTAGTGGATGGTGGAATAAAATTGTGAAGAATTATGCACATGCTAGGGCTTCGGCCGAATGAACATTGTGGTGTGTGAGTGTGTACCTTGTGTGCTTGGGTGCTTTTGTTGTACTTGCTAACCCATTACACTTATATGCCTCGGTTATCATTGTATCTTGTATTTTGTTGGTGTTTTGGTGTTTTTATGTTTTCTTTTGCAGGATATAAAAAGCTTGAGGAGGTTAAGTCTTGAGTTTAATACTCAGCTTAACTAAATAAACTCATAAATGAGTTGTTATGATAGTGAATCCTGCTGAGTAATTGTTACTCATTGCCCATACATTGTGTTTCGGGGAAGGATATTCGGCTTGAGTAGTTTTTGCTTGAGTTGCTAGCTTTTGTGTGCTAGTTGTGCTTTTGTGCTTAAGGTATGTGCCAATGTTGTGCTTGGCTTGATTAAGTTGTTACATTTACAAGTCTTTTATTTAAAGCTTTTGGCCGAAACTTATGTTCTAAGTTGTGCAGGCTTGAGTAGAGTGGGACTGTCTAGGTGAGCAGGATGGATGTCTGGACGATTTCTCTGATTGTGGTCTTCACATTTATGACCATGAACATGGCAATAGGCCTAGTGTTACAGTGTGTGCTCTTCTATGTCACACTTAAGGTTCTATTTAGAGAGTGATGGTCTTGGGTTGTAAGAATAATTTGGTGAACTTGAACTTTGGTGAACTTTGGCATGTAGCCATGTTATGTGTACTCTATAGGCTACTTTTGTTGTATATATGTATGTGTAGTCTCGGGTACACTTAGGTTTTGTTGTACTTTGGTATGCCAAATTATGCTTGTTGATGTTGGTTTTGGACATATATATATTGGATGCTTGTGAGCCAAGTTAAAACTTGTATATATATGACTGATGGTTGTGGTTGCTTGGAAAACTTCTTGTGTACTAGTTTGGCTGAATGTTCATATGCATGTGAAAGATGGTTTTCAAACCTTAAAGACTTATGTGGGCTTCTTTGTTGCCATGCATGGTAGTACACTTGAAAAGTCACACATCCTAGACACTTATTTACATTAGTGTATGCCTTGCTTGTTATGCAAGTTATAAATTACAACCTTGCTTGTATTGCAAGTTAGCAGTATTGGGCCTTGCTTTTGTTGCAAGTAATTGATTTAGTACCCTTAAAAGCCTCCTGGGACACCTCCCAGGCCCATTAACTTAAGAAAATAAGACTTAAAGCCCAATAACAAAGGTTGGCCGATTTGGAAAGTTGATAACAACACTTGAATAACTTGTTAGTTTAGCAACCATGAACATGAATGGGTGAGTGTTCAGAGTGTGAATGGGCCGGGTGTGACAAGCAAGCTATTGTTAATCTAGACCATAGTGGGATCTTAATGGTCATTGAGTGTCTCTTACTGAGTTTCCAAGGAAACTCACCCCTATTGACTCTTTTTGCAGGAAATCATGAGACCTAGACCAACACTATATTTTGTCTGCTTTTACTGTTTCGGTTATGCAGACTTGGGGCTTTGGCAAGGCTGATGATGGTGATATTGACCTCTCTAAAGCGTTTTGTATTTAAGACAAGTCTTGGATAGGGTTTCTTAACCCTAGGTCCTATTTTTATTGTATTTTACGCTACCGGTTAGGTTTCAGCTTGAATTGTATTGTTTCCACTGTATTTCAGTTGATTCTGTTAACTATACTGTAAAACACATATGAAGGGTTGTTATTGTTTCTGATAAATACAGAGCTTTCGGAATGATTTATTATTATTTAATATGGATTTACAATATAATTTCCATCTCCTTAAGCTACCTAAATCGGTTTTCAGTTATTTCTGCAGAAATATGGCTTAAGAATTGAACTTGTTGACTAAAGTTTGACTTATTGCTTCCTGACTTATTTTGGCCACCAACCTTGGTATACAAGTCATTTACCATGTTTATGACGTGTCTAAACTTTAAGAATTGGTTTTCCAAGTCAAACTATGGGTTTTGTCAATAAATTGCATTTTTGCGGGCAAATACTGAAATTTTAGGTCTTAACTGTCAAAGCTCATATTTTATCAGGTTGAAACGTTTTTTTCTATCTAAACAAGTTAATTTCAGCTTAACAATCCTGTATGTGGCTGTTTATATGGAAATATCGTAAGGTTTCCTTATAAACAGCATGAAGTTCCTACTGTTATATGCATTCTGCATGGAGCTGAGGCTTGAACCTGGCTATTGTTGGTCTCAAATCCTATTTGAGTTATAATTATGCATATACAGTGGTTGGAAGTGACTGTGACAAGCTGGTATCAGAGCAGGTTTTCCAGGACTTACTGAACTTAGAGAGATCACCCTAGCCATCGCCACAGCTATTGAATTGTTTTTGTCATTAGTGTATGATTCACTAGTGAAATTCTGGAAAGGATATGTTTTCCAGTAGGGGATGTATGTTTCTAAGGAATTCAGTTCTGTGACATTGTGGACGGACAGATTAAAGTACTAGAAACCAGAAGTGGGTCTCCTCTATTGTTTTGAGTATATGGAGGAGATGCAGCTTTGGTATTGAACAATGAGGACAGCAGGGTATGGAAATGGTGCTGCTAGAAGTTGATAAACTTGCAAAGGTGGACCTAGCCATTGACTTTTTTCTAGGTAAACCTTATGGACCTGATTTTTTTACAAGCATGTTTCTATGGTCGAAAGAGACCTGTGGGCATGCTTATTGAATTAAACCTCCAAGTTTTGAGGCAAAGTGCTGTTGCAACCGAATCTACAGCTTCAAAGAGGCTGTTATGGGAACTGAAGTGTGGACATCTGTTTGGTGGCCTCTTTGATAGGGTTTCTAGAGTTGGAAGGGTTCCATTACGATAAAGGAACATGTATGGAAATTTTTGCTGGGTTATGAAATGTAGAAGGCATAAAACTCAACAAAACTAAGACTTTCAACTCTTGAATCCTGCAGAACTGAAGATGGTTCAAACTTTGAGAGTAAGGCTTCTAAATTGAGGTTTCTTATTTTAAGCAAGTTTCCTATGGAAAAATAAAGGATACTGCAAAGTTTGGTTGGATTCGAAGCAGTATAAACGGAAATGACATCCTTGAGTCTAAGTTTCTACCATTATGGCCAGCAAATGAAGTTATGCTTCAAAATGTGGAAATAAGACCTCTGAACTGGGGTTTAAAGGTTTGAAAAATTTTGATATGAATATTAGAAGACTTCTGCAAGATTTGATTAAATTTGAAGCAGCAGAACTTAAGATCACCTATTGACTTAATGATTTCTGATAAGAACACCAGCAAAAATAAAGATGCTTCAAACTCTTGAAAGATGGCCTTTAAATTGAGGTGTAAGGCTTGGAACATGTTTCATATGATTAAAAGATGTTGACTGTGAAATTTGGAGGCATTTGGAGCTGTAGAACTAAAGTTGACCCTTGAACCCCAACTTCAAGCTACTAGGACCTACAGCACCGGACAGGTTAAAATGGTGGCTTGAAATTTGAGGTTTTGATGACTTTGAGACTATTTTAATTCTGCCCTAAGATGCTGCAAGAATTGTATGAATTTTTTTTGTGACTCTTGCAGCAACAGGGAGTGATGTAGGGTAGGAATTAGTTGGCTCCAAGCAAGAAAAATCTGTACAAAGGCAAATGAACTAGTTTGACCTGGGGTTTGACTTTGACATTGGAATGGAGTTATAGGCTGAAATTTTGCAGCCAAGTTCAGCTGCAAATTTGGGACTTTTCTACATGTTTGAAGGAAATTAACCCAGGCAGTGGAGCATTAAGATGCTGCAGCTGCTGGAGTTAATTAAATAGTTGGTGTGAGAACATAGTGTCTCAGAAATTGATGTCTCAGAATGACGTGGTATTCTCTGGGATTCTAAACACAATAGTGAGACAAGAAACTGTTCCTACACTAATTTTGAATAAATACTGTGGAAATTACAAGTTATTTGAAGATTTTGCAACCATGTGGCACAAACTGCCAGGTTTGACCAAATGTTGACTTTGGGGCTAGGAAGGGTTTTTGAAGTTGATCTTTTCCAGCCATGTTTTGACAGTAATTTGAAACTTTTGAAGCACTTCCTGAGTTGAAAATAACTTGGTTAACAGTAAAAATGCACTTGAAGTCTGAAATTGCAATCTAATGACTAACTTCAAGGGAGTTGGAGTGCTAGATTTTGAATCAGGCCTCCAAATTGAATTTCCTGGTTTGGAAAAGGTTTCTAATGGTTATAAAAGGATTCTTACAAAATTTGGTGCAAGGTATTGCAGCAAAACGCAAATTGACCCCCCCAAGCCCATGTTTATACCATGAAAACCAGCAGAAGGAGAGATGCTTCAAACTGTGGGGAGCATGCCTCAAAATTGGTATCTATGGATTTGAAAAACCTTCAAAAGGTTAATGAAAGTTTCCTGAAAAATTTTATACCATTTGGATTACTAGAACTTAAGAAGACACTTTATGTTCCCGTTTTCTACTAACACTGCCGGCAGAAAAAGAAGTGCTTCAAAACCCTTGAAGAAGGGTTCCAAATTGGTGTTTTGAGGTTGGTAAAGGTTTCTAATGACCTAAGGGCAGTGACTGCAAGTTTTTGTGCCGTTTGAAGCTCTGGAACACAAGACGGCCTGATAAGATCAAGATTTCTGCTAAGGCAACCTGCAGAACTTGATGCTCTTCAAACTTTGGGAAAATGGCCTCCAACTGGGGTTTTCTGAGTTTATAAACTTTCAAATGTGTATGAGAAGTTTCTCGAAAAATTTGGTGCCATTTGGAGCATTGGAACCCAATAAGACCCTTTGAGTTCAAAGATTTCAACCAAATGACCTGCAGAAAATAACTACTTCAAACTCTTGGAAGATGACTTATAAATGGGTGTTTTGGGGCTGAGACAAGTTTAGTATGACTACGAGATGGTAACTGGAAATTTTTGTGTTAATTGGAACACTGGAACTCAAGATACCCCTCAAAACCAAGAATTCTGCTAAGACAACCAGCAGAACAAAACATGCTTCAAACTCTTCAAGGAAGACGTCAAATTTGAGAGGTTGAAGCTGGAACAAGTCTTAAATGACTTAAGGAACATATCTACAAAATTTGGATGAATTTGGAGCATTAAAACTTAAAAAGGACCCCTGAGTTGGAGCTGCAAAATTGCAAAACCTACATAAGAGGCTTAATGGAGCAGGTTTGACTCAAGTTTGACTTTGACAAAGGAGATGGAATTTTGGAATAAGATTTTGCAGCTTGGTTCCTACTCATAAAATGGACTTGCTTATGAATTTAAACCAGAATTGCAGTATGGAAATCTAGCTTTTGCCTAGGGTAGTAAGACAAGGGCAGGTTCGCTCTATGGAGGCTCATGAGCAGTGTTCTGATCAGATTTTCAGTGAGTACAGCTACTGTGTGAATAAAATCAGCTGGGATTAGCATGCTATATTATGGTTACGGTGATGAAAATGCACAATCCTAAAGGCTAAACAAAAAGGGATGAAAGATTTGGCGCTATAGCAGTGAAATGACAAGTTCTTGCTGAGAGCTTGCTGCATTGTGCACCAGAACTTGAAAGCAGACTAAAAAGAATTTCTCTAGCACCTACACAGTGGAAAAGGGGTTCCAAAATGTTGATGATGTCCTAGATGAAAGAGGGGCTACCTGCTAAGAAAATTAAACAATGAAGATCAGGAATGGCAGAAGAGAAAAGATTGCTGTGTTTTGGCTCAAATTGTCCCCTTTGACCGAGGGTTGACATTGAGTTAGAATAATCTGATTGAGCTGAAACTTTGTATCAAGGTTCAAATAGATAATGAGAACCTACCTGGAGAAAAAAAAAAACAGGAAGCAAAGCTGCAGAGAGTTCAAACTCCTGCAGAACTGATTATGAATATACAAGATTGACTGAGAGTTGACTTTGTAATTGACAAGCGAATTGAACCCAAGATTTTGAGGGCTTCTAAGACTCCATATTGTGAACTTGTGGAAGAAGTACAACAACAATTTTGGTCATGGCATTTTGACTATTGTAATCTTCAAACGGCAGCAAAGTATTGTATTTTCCATGAATCTGATGAAGATTATTGTGACATGGAAAACACTTGCTACAAGTATTGAACTAAGGATCAGAATTTGGCTAAGAAACTAAAGTCCATAAGACATAAAATGGACACTAGAAGCAGAACTAAGTGAGACCTGGTGGTGATGACTGAAACATCAAGGTTATGGATCGTAAATGGTTCTGCATTGTGCAAAAGTGTCCTAAATGAAGTAAGAAACCAAAATGGATGGTCCTATGACTATTGGAACTCCATGGAACTAAGTGAATGAATCATAGGAAGTGGCATAGAGTTCATGTTTCTGTAGTTCAACGGTGGTTGACTTTTTGAAAGGTATCTGCTATGAACATGAACTATGGACAGAAAGACTGTTTGGATGAGTATAAGCATGTGGGGATGAACATTTTCCTAACTCCCCTAAGTAAAGAATTGCTTACTGATGATTGTGATTGTTTCGGTATGATGGTTAAGAGGACTAAGAGTTAATCCACTGAAACAAAGCCTATAGTATGAAGTGTGGGCCGGTAAGCAATTATGGAATTGTCATAGATTTGAAATAAATCTATATTGTGGTCGCAGTTTGGAACTGTATCAAGGAAATTTGGAGGACCAAATTTTTTATGGGGGGAGGAAATGTTATAGACATGCTTAAGTTAAGAGGTAATTATAACTTATTTGGCTAATTATTTAAATTAGGTATTGTGTTAAGAAAATACCCTTTATTGTTTAATTCACCCATTGACATTGAATTGTGATTTAATTGGTGTAACCGAGCCTAGTTAAGCTACTACGGTAGTGGCTTAATTGATTGTTTGGATAAAGGCAAGGACTTAATTGCAAAGTCTATCAGAAGCATTTGAAAGGTTATGGATTGATTTGGAAAAAAAAAATCAGTAAGATTGGTACCAGCCAAGTGCTAAGGGACCTAATTGCCTGAAATCTAGGAGTTGGAGGTTTTACCTAAAAAAAAGCTAGGGGCTGAATTGAAATAATTGGAAAAGCTTGGCTAGAGAGGTTCATGGGAGAATCTGGTCAGATTAATAACCTATGGACTGAATTGAAAACAAATGAACAGATGAAGGATTTAAGTGAGGGTTTGGTCCCCACTTAACGCCTATTAAATCCAGCATGTGGGGAATATGTCAAAAGGAGCTAGAGTTTAGTTACGTCTTCGTCTAAACCATTTCCATGTCTGGTTTTAGCTCAAAAACAGAGCTGAGATGCTGATTATGAAGGAAAAAAGCGCAGATTTGGTTTCGGATGTAAGCTGTAGTTTTCAAATTCGAGGGTAAGAAATTTGCTTCTTTGTCAGGTCAAGGAAATAGAAGTCTTTGGCGATGGTTTCAGGTAATCACAGAGGATGGGTTAGGTGTTCAGAGCTGCCATGGCAAGCTCGAAAGAGAGGCAGCCTGGTTTAGCTAAAAGTCGGGCTCAGGTTATAAGACGAAGTTGTTTTCTTCACAGCCATGCTAAGTCATTGAAGGGGCTGTAGAAACAGAGTGGGAATTCTGGAAATTCTGGAGATAAAGGTGAATTAAAAGGTAAAGGACACTAGCCTTACTTGCCATTGTTAACGCATGTATTGAAATTGTCTGGTAACATGCAAAGTAAGAAAGGCTAGGAAACCATGTGACATTGAATTGATATGAGTGATCATGGTTTCTAGAGGGGTATTGAATTGTTCAAGGTTCCTAATGGCCAGAGTAAGATTTAAAGCTCTATACGAACAAGGCTAATGGATTCATATCGTTTAGAGTAAAAAGGATGCTGTGAGGGAATCAAACTTTAGCCTTATTGATATACTGTTTGTATTGTTTGATTAAATCCATTTTTGGATTATTGAATGATGATTGAAGCAATCAAAGCAAGCGAGGGGAAGTGCTGACCCGGGAGCACAGATGGCCATATTGATTGTTTGAATCCCCAGGAGCTCATTGTTGTTTGTGTTTATGCTTGCTATTGTAGCTAATGATGGCTAAAAAGAAATAGCCTAGCTAATGGATTGCTTACTAAACCCGAAAGGGTTATTGGGTTGCTTATTGAACCTAAAAGGGTTACTATAATGTTTATTGAACCCGAAACGGTTATTAGATTGAGTAGGTATTGTTTTCATCATTTGCACCATTTGCATCATATGCATCATGTAGATTATATTGTTATTGTATTTATTTTATTATTGTGCTTGCCTGCGTTTGTTTTCTGATTTTGGTTGCAGGCAATTAGTTATTGCTGAGCTAGCAACCTATTGTTAATCTAGACCATATTGGGATCTTAATGGTCATTGAGTGTTTCTTACTGAGTTTCCAAGGAAACTCACCCCTATTGACTCTTTTTGCAGGAAATCATGAGAGCTAGACCAACACTATATTTTGTCTGCTTTTACTGTTTCGGTTATGCAGACTCGGAGCTTTGGCAAGGCTGATGATGGTGATATTGACCTCTCTAAAGCGTTTTGTACTTAAGACAAGTCCTAGATAGGGTTTCTTAACCCTAGGTCCTATTTTTATTGTATTTTAGGCTACCGGTTAGGTTTTAGCTTGAATTGTATTGTTTCCGCTGTATTTCGGCTGATTCTGTTAACTATACTGTAAAACACATATGAAGGGTTGTTATTGTTTCTGATAAATGTAGAGCTTTCTGAATTATTTATTATTATTTAATATGTATTTACAATATAATTTCCATCTCCTTAAGCTACCTAAATCGGTTTTCAGTTATTTCTGCAGAAATATGGCTTAAGAATTGAACTTGTTGACTAAAGTTTGACTTATTGCTTCCTGACTTATTTTGGCCACCAACCTTGGTATACAAGTCATTTACCATGTTTATGACGTGTCTAAACTTTAAGAATTGGTTTTCCAATTCAAACTATGGGTTTTGTCAATAAATTGCATTTCTGCGGGCAAATACTGAAATTTTAGGTCTTGACTGTCAAAGCTCATATTTTATCAGGTTGAAACGTTTTTTTCTATCTAAACAAGTTAATTTTAGCTTAACAATCCTGTATGTGGCTGTTTATATGGAAATATCGTAAGGTTTCCTTATAAACAGCATGAAGTTCCTACTGTTATATGCATTCTGCATGGAGCTGAGGCTTGAAGCTGGCTATTGTTGGTCTCAAATCCTATTTGAGTTATAATTATGCATATACGGTGGTTGGAAGTGTCTGTGACAATTTTACAATTCAAAACCTTATCTTAGTAACTTCTATTACAGAAAAGAACTGATTTGCACTTTACCTTTTCTTGGATGTTATATTAACAAAAAAGCAGATCAATTGTTGCAATTCAAGCTTTGGCTTAGTGTTCGAAGCTTTAAAATTGTTATTTAGCGTTGAATATTCAACTCTCCACAATCCTAGATAACATTGAGCAAACCCTATTTCCACATCATTAAGTTAAACTTGGAAGATTCAGCAATCAACCAGAGAGAAAGAAGATGAGGGATTAACGGTCCAACCAAACCATCCCGCATTATCTGTGCAGAAGTCAGCAATCATTCTGGAAAAAGAATTTTCCGCCTCATTAGTAGCTAAGATGGAGAAATCAGTAAATTTACGAGCCAACCATCTTATACGCCGAATGACTTCCACCATAGCTTCAGCTTCCCCATAGCCCATGTTACACGCTTCAACTAGCTTCTCTTGTTGAGGCATAGCCATAGCAATATTTACCTTAACCAGCTTTTCCCCCTGAGAAATAGCTTTAACAAGCCTTTGGTCATCCATTTCTACATCAACCTTTGTAAGGTTCAATTTGAGAGCCTTACGCAATCCACGCTCAACAGCTTCAAGGTTTGCATACAGTCGTCCTACATGCCCCCTCCCTCCAACATGAATGACCTTGCCAAGCTCATCTCTGATGACAAATCCAATGCCTACTCGTACATTATAAGCCACATAAGCTTCAGCAGTATTTATTTTCACAAAGCTTGGTTCAGGTGGTTTCCATCTACCCTTCTCAAGCAGGTCTCCTGTTGTCAGTTGTGGTTCATTCAAACAGATCTGCGGCAAACAAATTTCTCTTTAGCATCACTTAACATAAGACTACACAATATATTTATTTTTTTTGGGTACTCAAAAGCTTTACGACATAAGACTGCACAATTAAATGTGGAGAAGAGAGTCTATTACCGATCTCTGCTGTTGATTGTAACATGAGTTTCTTGATACTCAAAAGCATGTGCATAAGTCTCGGTTTCGCTTCTAATCGAAGGATCTCTCCTTTCTCCAGTAACAATGTCGAACAGCAAAAACTTGTCATCAGTCGAAGTCAAAAGGAGTTGATCCTTCTCCCAAAACCCCAAAATTTGAAGGACTCCAAACAGAGGTCCTATTTTAAATTGTTTGGTCCAGTGGCCTTCATTCTTCATAACCCAAATGTCATGACAGGTGAAAGGCTCAAACATGTGATACTTAATAGCGAAAAAAACTAAATTAATACTTTAATTTTCTTTTTAATTATTTATTTTTAATTATTATTTATGTTTATTACTGTAGCTTGCTATATCCTAGACTATCTAGGTGTCTGTATCCTAGTCTATCTAGGTTTCCTGCATCCTAGACTAACTAGGTTTTTCATGTATTGTGCCTATAAAGACAGCACACTTTTGTGAATAAATCAAGTTCTTCTCAATTCTCTACATGGTATCAGAGTGGGTTTGATCCCTTTCTCTCTTGATATCCTTTTGCAAGAAACCCTAAATTTTCTCATCCTCTTGCCCTAGCTTATTCTTTTTTTTTTCCTGTACGGCCTGCTTCTTTTCTCTCTCTATTAAGCAATGGCAGGAAAAGTTTCCAGTGGTTATCAATTCAGTAGCTCAGGTTCCTATCAAGCTTACGCAGTCCAACTACCCTCTATGGAAGGCACAATTCCACAGTCTTCTCCTCGGCTTGGATCTTTTTGGATTTGTCAACGGGAAACTTGCTAAACCTTCTCAGGAAATTGCTGCTGCAGAGGGAAAAGAACCAACTCCAAATCCGGAATACTCTTACTGGGTGCGCCAAGATATTCTCATCCTCAATGGCATATTCGCTTCTGTCTCCGAATCTGTCCTTCCTCTTATTGCTGCTGCGAGATCATCCTATGAAGCATGGACGGCACTTAAAAATATCTTCGCCAATAAGTCTCGTAGCAGAATTATGTCCCTGAAGGAGCGTCTTACAATACCCAGAGGCAGTCGCACCATGTATGAATATCTTCAGTCCATCAAACGTGTGGCTGATGACCTTGCAGCGGCAGATGCTCCAGTTTCGGATGATGATCTCACCATTCATATTCTCAATGGGATTGGCAGTGAATATCGGGAGATTGCAGCTGCCATAAAGTCTCGTCCAACTCCCGTTTCTTTTGAAGAGCTTCATAACATGCTTACGGATTATGAAGTTTTCTTGCAAAAGCAGGATGCAGCCTACACCATAACTACAGCCAGTGCCACCACCACCAAACACCAGTAGCAGCCACCTCTTTTACCCACTCCCAAGAACCTACCCATGATCAACCGATCTTGGAATTCTCCCCGAGGCCGTGGCACCTTCAATTGCGGATGTAGTCGTCGGCCCTACAATCCACGGTTTCAGCTCTGTTTTGAGTTTAGCCATACGGCTTGGGACTGCACTACTCATCGTCCTGCCTTCTCTTCTCACCCGTCCGTTAATTCTGCCACCTCAACCAGAAAACCATGGCTTCTGGACTCTGGCGCTTCACATCATGTTACTTCTGACCTTGGCTCCTTCAGTCAATATTCTGATTACATTGGTCCTGATCCACTTGTCATTAGCGATGGGGACTCTCTGCCTATACGTCATTCTGGTTCTATTACCTTACACACCTCTAATCATTGTTTTACTCTTTCAGATTCCCTCCATGTTCCTCAAATTGCTAATAATCTAGTTTTTGTTTCTCAATTTTGCAAGTCTAATAATGCCCCTATTGAATTCTTTCCCTCTTCATTTTGTGTGAAGGACCTGGTAATGGGGGCGCCAATACATCGCAGGCAGAGCAAGGATGGTCTGTATATTCCTCTCAGCTGCAACTGCAAAATCTCCACCCAGAGTTTCAGCCACAACCAAGTCGTCTCCAAGTTTGTGGCATCATTGTCTTGGTCATCCTGCTACAAGAATACTGAATTTAATTTTATCTAAATATTCTTTAGCTAGTTTGTCTCTCAATTCCAATTTCTGTAATTCTTGCAACTGCAATAAAAGTCACAAACTTCTCTTTAATGTTTCTACCCTTTCTAGTCAACGTCCACTTGATTTGATTTATGTTGATGTTTGGGGCCTACTCCAGTTTCTTCCATTGATGGTTTTCATTACTATCTCTGCTTAGTGGATCATTTTAGTAAATATATTTGGTTTTATCCACTAAAACACAAATCTGATGTCTACGACACTTTTAAAAAATTTAAGCTTCTTGTTGAAAAAATTTTTAATACTAAAATTATCCAACTTTATATTGATGGTGGTGGAGAATTTCAAAAACTATAGCATTTTCTCTCTTCAGAGGGGATTTCGCATGTTCTCACACCACCTCACACACCTCAACACAATGGGATAGCTGAACGTAGACATCGCCATATTGTTAAAACTGGTTTATCTCTTCTTCATCATGCCAATATGCCTTCTTCGTATTGGATTTTTGCTTTTGCATCTACTATCTATCTCATTAATCGTCTTCCTACACCTATTATTCAAAACAGGTCACCTTTTACTGTTCTTTTTCAACAAGATCCAAACTATGCTAAGTTAAAAGTTTTTTTTTATCTTTGTTATTCTTGGCTTAAACCTTATAATAAGCACAAGTTTCAAACTAAGTCTAGACCTTGCATTTTTCTAGGATATTCTCTTAACCAAAGTGCCTATCTTTGTTTTGATGCACACTCTACCAAAATTTTCACCTCTCGTCATGTAGTTTTTTATGAACATATTTTTCCTTTTCCCTCTCTTTTTCCATCTTCAAAATCTATTTCAGCTGATTTTCATTTTTCTTGGGATTGTGGAGTGGCGGTCATTGGAAATATAGACTCCATCCCTTCTCAGTTCAACTCTGACAGCGATGTTTTGGCGCTCAACAAATCAGGTGATACCTTCTCCTCTTTACCTCCTTTTTTAATTGGTAGTCTCCATCAAGAGGTTCCTCCAGTCCCTACTTCACCAACCCCCCCTCGTTTTGCTGTTCCCCCGGTTACCTACAAGAGACGCCATCATCCTCCACCAGACACAGCTTCCCCCCAACTAGCACCTAATTTACCACCTCCACCACCTGCCCAAACATCTGAACCTCCCAAACGCAACCACCCTATGGTCACTCGGTCCCAAGCTGCCAAACAAAGCCATGCTTCCAAGACCCAACCTTTTCCTCTTCCATTAGAACCCACTTCTGCTTCTGCAGTTTTAAAAGATCTGAATTGGAAAAATGCAATGCTTCAGGAACTTGATGCTCTTCAAAAAAACAATACTTGGGTACAAGTGCCCCCAGCTTCTTCTCAGAATGTTGTTGGTTGCAGGTGGGCCTTTCGTACCAAGTTCAACCTCGATGGTAGCATCTCCAAGTACAAAGCACGTCTTGTGGCTAAGGGCTTTCATCAACAGCCTGGCTTGGACTACACTGAAACTTTCAGTCCCGTAGTCAAGCCCTCTACCGTGTGCTTGGTTCTTACGATTACTGTTTCTCATAATTGGCCATTCCATCAAGTTGATGTTAACAATGCCTTTTTGCAAGGAGATCTCTCTGAAGAGGTTTATATGCGGCAACCACCAGCCTTTGTTGATCCTACTTGGCCAACACATGTTTGCCGTCTTCAGAAAGCCATTTATGGCTTGAAGCAAGCCCCACGAGCCAGGTACAAGTCCTTGTCCAACTTTCTTTTATGTGTAGGCTTTCTGAGTTCCAAGGCCGACTCCTCTCTCTTTATCTACAACCGTGGTGAGAATGTTTCTTATGTTCTTGTCTACGTTGATGATATCATTATTACTGGGAACAACCAAGCCTTCTTGCAGCAGTTCCTCTCTATGCTTTCATTAGCCTTTTCCGTAAAAAAATTTAGGTGAGCTGAATTTCTTTCTTGGTGTGGAGGTTATACGCACATCCTTGGGTCTTTTTCTCTCTCAACGGCAATATATTCTTGACATCCTCTCCTGGGCTCATATGGAAGATGCCAACGATGTTGCTACACCACTTTATAAGTCAACCACTCTTCGTCTTGTTGATGGGTCTGCTGCCACAGATGCTACGGAGTTTTGTCGACTAGTTGGTGCATTGCAGTATCTTTCCTTCACAAGGCCTGACATTGCCTTTGCTGTCAATAAACTATCTCAATTTATGCACAAGCCCACCATCCTACATCTTGCTGCCTTGAAACGTGTTCTTCGCTATCTTAAGTGTACTTCTAATCATGGCATTGTTCTTCGTCCTCATAAGGCGCCTAGTTTGGTCACGTTTGCGGACTCTAACTAGGCTGGAGTAACTTTCATTCCACCTCTGCCTATATTATTTATTATGGCAATTTGCCAATTTCTTGGAGTTCCTGGAAGCAATGCACCATTGCTAAGTCTTCCACTGAAGCTGAGTATCGTTCCATATCCACTGCATCTTGTGAGCTTGACTGGCTTCAGTCTTTTTTACATGACCTTGGAGTCTCTCTTCCAGTGCCACCTACGCTCTACTGTGATAATCTTAGCGTTACCTATGCTTGTGCCTAGGGGTGAGCATGGGTTAGGCAAACCGGAAACCAAAACCGAACCATCCCCATTGGGTTAGGTTGGGTTGGGTAAAAATTGATCATGGTTCTTGGGTTGGTTCCACATATAGGAGAACCGACGATTTTTGGGTTGGTTCTGGTTCCATATGGAACCAACCCGAGGTGGAACCAAACCCAAGATATATATATAATTATATAATAAAAATTATAGTATTACTAATATATCTAGATACACACACACACACACACACACACACATATTTCTTTGAAGTATTATGATGGTTGTTTTGTGTTTTTATATTAAACTCTTAAATTGATATTCCAAATTGAAACAGTGTAGAAGTTGTGGGATCATTTATGAAATTTCTCCATATTTACTTAAATCACTTTACTTTATAGATCCACCACTCCTAAGTCATTTTACTTTCGATCTTTCATTCCAGACTACTCTTTACGACACAATTATGATATTTTTTTCATTTGAGTTATGCAAAATTAAAAATTTATGACATCAACATATTTTAGGTTTTGATATTGAAGAAGATGGTCTTAAATACTCAATTTTCCATAGTGAATGTTATACTAACATTAGAATTACTGGAATGAAGTAAACTAGTTGAGATAAAAGATATCCCACAAGCAACTCGTTTGAACCATTTTTGTAAGAACAACATTTTAAACTATTTTGAATATATCTAAGTACATATATTTAAATATTAATTTAATTATATATTATGTTGAATATGTCATAAAACTGATTATGGATGTAGATTTATTAAATTTTGGTGTTATTATAAGTATATGGTATAAACCGAAAAACCCGAGAACCAGAACCGAGAAACCCAGAACCATGGTTTTGGTTCTGTTCGGTTTTCGGTTCTAGGTTGCGTAGAAAAATTGTGGAACTGAGGTCATTTTGGGTTGGTTCTGTTCCACCATAAAACCGAACCAACCCGACCCATGCTCACCCCTACTTGTGCCAATCCTGTCTTTCATTCTAAAATGAAACACATTGCCTTGGACTATCACTTTGTACGAGAGAAAGTTACTGAAGGAAAATTGCTTGTTCATCACATTCCAACTAAGACTCAAATTGCAGATGCCCTCACTAAGCCTCTTCCACGGCCACACTTTGATGCACTTAAACTCAAGATTGGTGTCATCACTAGCTGCACCATCTTGCAGGGGCGTAATAGCGACAAAGGATAAATTAATACTTTAATTTTCTTTTTAATTATTTATGTTTATCATTATTTATGTTTATTACTGTAGCTTACTGTATCCTAGACTATCTAGGTGTCTGTATCCTAGTCTATCTAGGTTTCATGTATCCTAGACTAACTAGGTTTTTCATGTATTGTGCCTATAAAGGCAGCACCCTTTTGTGAATAAATCAAGTTCTTCTCAATTCTCTACAATACTGATGAGAGATATCCCTATCATAAAAAACACATAATGCAAGACAACCATTATAGTTGAATAGACTAAAAAATTCCTCCCTTGGTTCTGCAATATCTGGAACTTGTATTGCTTCAAACTCTTCACTGTTAAAGCGAAATGCTACAAGCGTTACCTTGTTGCTTGATCTTCCATCCACCCAATAATAAGCCCCATTAATGCAAGAATTGCATCTTTCCCAAGAATAAATATCATAAATATCCTTAAGCTTAGTGTGATCTAGTTCTCACCAAGAATCTGTGGTCATTGAATAAACTACAAAGTGCAGTACACGACCCTCTGAACACCTCCTCCGAATGAAAATGACCTTGTAGTCATTGGATACTTGATCCACTCCAAATCCAAAAGTAAAGCAACACATGGAATCGAAAGGGCGGGGAAGATATAAACTTGGTACATATCGGAACTCTCTTGTTGAAGGATTTAATAGAGCAAAATTAAGATACTCCGAGTTAATCAAGAAAATTAATCTATCATAGACTAAAATGTACGGTTTACCCCATAGACGCTTGGGCACAATGTCACCGCATTTTATTTCACTATGTGACAGATCCAAGAGCGCTTCATCTAGAAACAGTAGCTTTCGCATCCTAGAATGAATGTCTCTTGGACACCCATGACAATGATGCACCATAAGTCGAGGCCATTTTCTGCTTATACCCAGGTGAGAATGAACAAATTTGGGACTTGCTATAAGAGCAGCAAAAGGTTTGGAGAGACATTGAAATCTGATGAGAGACTTTGGTGGCAAGTTTAATAGAATTTAAGTCACCAGTTCTTCAGGCCAAGTCCCATCATGCCTAGACATCTCTTCACCAGTAAGAGAAGAGTAAAATCAGACCAAAGTTGAAAACAAACATGTAAGAAATATGGATTAGCCAATTACGTGGGCATGGCTACAGTAGCATGGCATGGCATGTTCAGACTTAGTACAGGATAAAGGAACAAAAATCCAACCCTGATAAACCAGTACGGATGACTTGCTTGCTACATTTTGATGATTCAGTCATCAAGGACAAACTAACATGCACAATTAATAAGGGGAAAATATATACATAAATAAGTTAGTAGCAATTGTTTATGTTCAAACAAATCAGGATGAAATTTAGAACCCAATTCGACGTCAGCATTGAAAATTTGAAGCTGTGGGCACGGCGGAGCTAGGATTTTGAATTAGGGGGGCCGGACTTTATTTTGGAAATACTTGAGCAATAATGTAATATCTTATATATATATATATATATATATATATATATATATATATATATATATATATATATATATATGATATTATTTTAAATTTTAAATTTTCTTGAGAATCAATATCATTTGAAAGTTAATATCCTACTTATCTAATATTCACTTGAATCATATATTTTGTCGAAAAAAATATTTTGATGGACTCTTTTTCCATACCCAGCTTTAAAAATTTTAAAATCAATAAAAAAAATCATTTGTCTTTTGTGAAAAAAATGTTTTAAAAAAGATTTTTTGGGCTTATAAAGTGTAGAGCCCTGATTGGTGCATACAAGCTAAGCAAATAATCTACAAATATAAAACAATCACTAATAGTTATTTATAAATAATTTTCACCAGATGCAGCCTAAGAAACAAGCACAAAAATTGACTAAGAAATGGTCCAACTAAGCTAAATAATAAATAAATTATTATTTTCAAATGAGAAAAAAAATAAATTTAAAATGTTCCATCATAAAAAAGCTGAAATTTAATACATTATTTGTCATAGGATATAAAAAATTGATTATTAGGAAACTTCATGAATGAATTATACATAAAAATTACTAAAAGAAAGACCATCAAATTATCTATTGATATAGAAAATAATTAAAATAATTAACCTTTTATGATCCAATTATTGCATAAAGAAAATAAGGTATTAGCATGTATGAACAAGAAAAAGTTTGAAGAGAGAGTGTGAGGGTGTGGACGTAGAACAAGTAAGAAGGAAATGGAGAGTCGTCTTCTTATATTCTCAAATATTTCAAAGATATAAGATAATTAATTTTTTATTAAGATGATAAAATTAATTATTTCATGTTAGAAGTTTTTAATCTTATTCACAAAAATCAAGTATATTTATGGAGAATATTAGAAAAAGATAAATTTGCCGAATCTGAATGCTACTTTCATTACTTAAAATGATTGAAAAACATTTACTAAAAGAATTATAGAGGCCATAAGAGAGATAAAAAGGTTATATAAGCTTTATCCTATAAGACATATATACATTTTACAAAAGCTTAGGGGGCCTATTGGCTCCACCCCTGGCTGCAGGAGATTCTACTTGGACAAAAGTAAATTAAGTTGCGCAAATAGTCAATGTAAATAATAAAGGATTTTCCAGACGAACCTTAGATTCAAGCTGCAATCTCTTCTTCCTGCTAAAAGCGTGGTCGTTGCGCCGGCTGAAGTTCATCGCATCTTGAACAGAATCAAGCCAATAAGCAGCATGAAGCATCCGGGATAAACTGCCCAAAAAGTCCTTGATAATTAATATATCACTTTATTTTAGCCCTAACCTATTGAATGTTCTCTTCTGGTCCTAAACCTATTAGCATGGTTTCATTTAAGTCCTCCCTACTCTACATGGAATCCGTTCGGTTTGTGGGAGATATTATTCAGTGCTTTTCAGGATAGAATAAGCTCGGGGATGACCTAATTATTATACAATTTGTTTCTTAATCATTATGTATATAATTCATTGCTTTTTAATTTAAGCCCCTTTCTAGACAAACTAGTTTCATAGATGAAGAAAACGTTAGTAATGTTTAATTGCTAGCATATTAATATACAATTTAAAAGAACCTGACTAATGTATATATGAGGTTACAAGATCTCTAATTTTATCATATGTATCTAATTACTGTTGATTATATCTAACAAAAGATTTGTGAAAGCGAATAACTTCTATTTATTTACTTGCTCTAGTCCCTAGTTGTTCTCTCAGGCTGTTCACTATTTCTATATCTTACAAAAGATTTGTTATCGTAAATGTATGTTGCTATAGCTGGAGGTTCTGTGTTGTTCTTTATATTTCAGGTTAGCTATACATCAATTTTTATCAGCCTGTGTTCTGTTCTGATTAGTGTGCTCATAAATAAAGGAACTAAGATTTGTGATTGAAGCAAGTGTTATAGCTGTTGTGGTTCTATGACACGGCTAGACAGATTTGTGATGGAAGAATGATGGATCTCTCGGTTTAGTGGCAGGGTTGAGCAAAGTCTTGGATAGGAGTTACTCAACTCCAGGTCCTGTGTGTGCATTTGTGTAGAATTATCCAAACTAAAACTCAGGTTCAGGAGCCTTTGTGTCTACTGGTTTAAAAGGATTGAGTTGTGGCCTTGTGATTTCATTCCTACATTGATTCATACATGTATAGCGGGTTTGAGTTGTAAGCTCTTGAGTTTATGAATCTGAATGAATTTTGTTCAAGATTTATGCATTATTTCTGTTTGCATCATATTCAGGCTTGTCATTGATTTGTGGTTGATTGGACTTACTGAATGTGACTTATTTCCCGTGTTTAAATTGGCTTGAACCTGCATTACAGTTGCATATTTGTGCCAGCTTGGTTAAATATTGCAAAATAGATCTTTTGACTGGGAATTCAGTAACGATACCTGCAGAAGTGATGTTTAATTGTTTGAGAGTCGTTTTTTAAAATAAAAAGGCAGGGACTTGACTAAATGTGTTATGTAGTATCATTTCTTTAAACTGTAAAGTTTGACTTTGTAGTTGACTTTTTTATGGGAACATAGTTTTGGCCTTAAAACTTGCGTACATATTTAGAGTCACAAAAGAAAATGTGTTAGAACACTTAAACTAGGTTTTGAAACGTAAATTAGAGTTTTGACTATTCAACCTCATCAATATTATTTTGCAAGTAAACAGTTCAAGTCTTCTGTAAAGAATACCTACTGTAGTGTTGCAATAGCACTATGATTTGTTCCAAAGTTTGCAAAACACAAGTTTAATTGTGCAAATTAAGTTCAATTGAGGAAGCTTGGGATTTCAGAGTGTTGTGTTGTGGCTTTGAAGTTAGTATTGTCCTGCCCTTTGTTGTTTGGCTATAACTTCTATAACTTGTTCATTACGTGAAGACTCATTTATTTGACAAAATGGTTTCTTTTCTTATAGAAGAGCAAGTTCAGCAGTTTGGAAACAGAAATAACAATTTGTGGACCAAGGAAAAGATTTCACTGCAAAAGAGACACAAAGTGGCAGTACAAAACTACCTACCTACTCCATGGATTGAAAATGCATGACTTGCCATGGAAAAAATAAGCTTTGTGGGCACAATTTGTGAACCATGGAGAAGACAGTACAAAACTAACTACCCACCTACTCCATGGAGTCGAAAATGCATGACTTGTTATGGAACACTAAAATGCCCTCTTGCTAATTATAAAACCCAACACAAGTAAATCTCAACATAGAACATTTGCACTTAATTGGAACCAAAATATGATCTCCTTCTTCTTCCTTCTCTTCTTGTCCAATGCAACTGTTCTAAATGTTCCAACAGCTGAACCAAAGGGATCCACTATGAATGTTACACTTGCTGCACTTGGTGTATCCACATCCACTGCTCTTGTTCCCGCTGCTGCTTCTGGCGCATCCGCTGATGTTTGGAGACGCCTGCCTCGAGGTAGCCCGCCAGCCCCTTCTGCTCTGCTATTCACTCCGACTTTGGTGGATGTTCCAGCGGCTGCTCCTGGGGTAACCACTGATGGTCGGAACAGACGTCGGCGGCAGCCGCCACCCCCTGCAGCACCACCCATATATTTCATGTTGGTCCAGACATGGCCTTTTGGCTATTGCTCGACGAAGCAGTGCAACTCAGATCTTCCAAATGAATTCATGTTGCATGGTTTGTGGCCTTGCAATGCCATCACCAACAGTCTTCCAACGTTGCAAGGCATCCCAGCCACGGTAAGAAAATTGTTATTTTTATTTTGCCAATATTTCTGCCGTCCGTTTTAAGACTCTTGATTCAACATTTACTGTACGTGCTTGTAGGTTGAATCTTATCCAGATTCCTTTCAAAATAAGCTTAGGAATGAGTGGCAACCACTTGTCGCAAAATCAGACGTGGCTTTCTGGAATCATGAATGGGACCAACACGGAAAGCAACAGGACTATTTCAGACCGGCGGAGTACTTCAATTATGCAATGGATATGAAGAGAAGAGCTAAGATCAAAAAACTCCTGCAAAATGACAATATATCCCCTGGTAATTCATATCCCAGTACTAGTATCAAAGCTGCCATTCATAGGGGAATTGGCGGAGAAAACAAAGTTGTATTGTGGTGTGATGGGCAAATGAATGGAAATGGAATTCTGGTTGAAGTTTTCATATGTGTTGATTCCAGAAGGAACTTCATTGCCTGTGAAAGGATACAACTACGGGAGGAAACTTGTGGTGCCAATGTCTATTACTACCCGAGTAATGGCAGAGTGAAGATCCTTCCTCCTAGACTCCTGTGCATTATAATGCTAATCATGATGACTTTGTGCCCATTGCAGTTAATTTAGTTGGTGGTTTAGGCTAGGATAGTTTATGATTTCCATTCCAACAATCAAGGCATTCCTTTGTGTTGCATTGGATTTTGCCATTATTTGTAGTTCTATTAAATGTATGTGGAGTTTCTGAGTTGTTCATGTGCGCATGTTGGTACAAAAACTTTTATCTACTTCCCACGCAGGTAACTTAACTTGTTCTTCCAACAGTTTTTCACTTCACAAGTTAACTTCAGTTTTTTAGCCAAATGACTTCTTCCTGACTTGAAGCCAAGTGTCTCAGGGTTTCTGCAAGTTCTACTAAGCCTCCTAAGCACTTTTAACAAGTATGGGTTCACGAAATTCCTAGGATTAATAAAAGTGAATGCTTAAGCCAAACCTGCAGTAAATTTAACAGCAATTTAGGAACAACAACAGGTTCTGATTTGCATTTCTTGTTATGCACCACCTTTTCGGTTTTGCAATTCCCATAAGCTAGTTATAAGTTAGCCAACTTGAGAGATTTAGGAAGTAAAACTGGTTTAAGGAGAAAGCATATCAAAACTACTTCCCACAGAAGCTTAACTTATTCAGTAAATTACCATGTCATAGCTAACTAGGAAAACCTTCACTTTTTAGTCAAGTTACTACTTCCTGTGCCATGGTTAGGTATGGTTCCTACAAGTTTTAACAACTTCATAAACACATAAACAAGCCTAACTGCAGGAACCAAGTTGTAATCCTCAAAATCATACCCTCTGTCAAACCTGCTGTTTTTAGCAGAATACCATGAACGGCTGCCAGTTTTAGCCTAAACTCTCTTGTAAACACCAACTTCCCTGTTGAATTACCTAACTGATTTAAGTTAACTCAAGTGACTGAGAAGTGAACTATGTTATGGAAACAACATAATCCCAGACTTCTTCCTATAAAAGAAACATAGCTTGTCCATGAGGGATTACTTCACCACCGGGTTTATCTCCTTAGAGTTCTGGTTTGGTTGTAGTCTATGTTTTGGTTGTAGTTGTGCTACGATTTTTTTCCTTTTACCACCAGGTGGTCTAGCTTCTTAGTGTAAGGCGCCTGGAATGTGTAGCTGATTGTCTTGGAGCTACCTAGTTTGATGAAATAAAATGCAGGTTGTCATCCCTTTTTTATTTTTTATTTTTTTATATAGAGGATGGTTATGTTCCATAAAGAGACTCAAATTTGTCAAATGAAATGTTTATGTAGCAATTGTTCCTCACAAAAACTGGGTTGCTCTTATTACTCCCTGTACTTCCACTTTTTTCTATTTTTACGTGTCCCAAAATGTTTCACATTTACTTGTTTATACAATTTCTTCCAATTTTGCCAATATATGTGAAAGTGCTAGGAATAAAAAGAGAAGAAACGTTGAAACTTGGACTGAATTTCAATTATTAGGTAGGCTTAGTCATAGACTTGTCACTAAAAATTAGTGTATTTGAATTTTCAGAAGGAATCAAGAGTAATTGTGTTATTTTTCAATAATAATCTTAAAAAAAGTAATATATAATATGCTTATGTGTCGCAACATTCATAACTTTCTTTTAAAAAACATTATGGACATTCGCTAGTTTTCTCAAAACAAGAGAGAGAGAGAGAGAGAGAGAGTGAGTGAGTGAGTGAGTGATGAGTTTGTTACACTACTCGCGTGCTCTTTGAACTTCGTAACGTTTTAGAAATAAAACCATTCATATTTTAGTTGCAGAATATTTGTTGTATCATTCCAGTTACCATGTCTTTCTAGAACTTCAGTGGAAGTGATGACTAATACATAGGAATTAGGCCGGTCTGCTTCCATCCTAATCCTCATGAATTCATGAATTGATTGATAATGCCAGAGCTCATGAGCATAAGAAACTAGAAAGATCAAGCTTCGCATCCATCTACCTACCATTTACAGCAGTATGCTACAATCTTGTTTTTTTTTTACTGAAAACATCTTGAAGACACCTTTAGAGATTCTGCATTTAACACATCTTACGTATCACTTGGATTCATAAACATCAGCAATCATGCTTTGGCATCTATGACATCTAACAAGCAGCGCCTAATTCCTTTCCTCTTTTTCCAGGAAGAAAACTTATTCAACTGGTTTCAAACAAACCAAGCGTGTTTACAATTTTCAAAGAGATTTAACAAGAAAGTAGAGATGATAAAGGAGACGGAGGATCAAACGTCCAATCAACAGGACCCCTGTTATTTTTGCAAAAGTTGGCAATAGCTTGGGCACAACCATTTGCCTCTTCACAAGTAGCAGAGACGGAGAACTTATTGAACTCCCTAGCCAATCCTCTTATACGTTTAATGGCTTCCACCATAGCTTGAGCTTCCCAAACTTTTGTCTTACCATCTTGAACCAGCTTCTTCTTCAGAGAAACATAATTAACCCGCTTTTTCTTGAGAGAAATAGCTTTCACAAGCTTTTCGTTATCCATCTCTACTTCAACCTTTGTAAGGTTCAATTCCAGAGCTTTAAGGATTCCCTGCTCAATGGCTGTAAGGCCCACATGTCGTCCTTTACTGTGGCCATAGCCTTCTCCTCCAGCATGAACAACTTTACCAAGTTCATCTCTGATGATAAATCCGATGCCTAATTGATCCTCTTCTTGAACATAAGCTTCAGCAGTGTTTATTTTCACAAAGCTTCGTTGTGGTGGTTTCCATCTACCATCCCGGAGGTCACCTCTTCTCTTCAACTCTGTTTCACTCTCAAAAGACCTGTGGCCAACAAAGTTCTCTTTAGCATCAATTTACATAATACAATGCAATTTCAATGCAGCAAAGAGTGTTTATTACCTATCCATGCTGTTGATTGTAACAAGAGTTTCTTGATACTCGAAAGCCTCTGCATAAGCTTCGGTTGGGCTTCTAATCGAAGGATCTCTCCTTTCCCCAGTCACAATGTTGTACAACAAAAACTTCTCCTTGGTCGAAGTCAAAAGAAGTTGATCCTTCTTCCAAAACCCCAGAATTCGAAGGGTTCCAAACAGAGGCCCGATTTTAAATTGTTTGGCCCAGTGGCCTTCATTCTCCATAACCCAAATGTCATGACAGGTGAAAGGCTCAAACATATGATACTGATGAGACATATCCCTATCATAAGAAACACATAATGCAAGGCAACCATTATAGTTGAACAGACTAAGAAACTCCTCTCTTGGCTCTGAAATATCTGGCACTTGTATTGCTTCAAACTCTTCACTGCTAAAGCGAAATGCTACAAGCTTTACCTTGTTGCTTGATTTTCCATCCACCCAATAATAGGCCCCGTTAATGCAAGAATTGCATCGTACCCATTCAACAATATCACAAATATCCTCAAGGTTAGTGTGATCCAGTTCTCTCCAGGAATTTGTGGTCATTGAATAAACTGCAAACAGCATAACACAACCCTCCTGACACCAAGTCTTCCGAATATATATGGCCTTGTAGTCATTGGACAGTTGATCCACTCCAAATCCAAAAGTAAAGCAACTAATGGAATGAAAAGGGCGGGGAATATGTAGTCTGGGTAGATATCTAAACTCTCTTGTTGAAGGATTTAACAGAGCAAAAATAAGACAATCCGAATCAACCAAGAACAATAATCCATGACAGACCAAAAAGTGTGGCCCATTCCACAGACGCTTGGGCACAATGTCACCGCATTTTATTTCACTATGTGACAGATCCAAGAGCGCTTCATCGATAAATAGTAGCTTCCTCATCCTACACCAAAAGTCTTCCGGAAGCCTATCATCGTGATATAACATAAGATGAGGCCGTTTTCTGCTTATACTCAGGTGAGAATGGACAAACCAGGGACTTGCTATAATAGCAGCACAAAATTTGGAGAGACATTGAAATCTGATTAGAGACTTTGGTGGCAAGTTTAATAGGATTCCAGCCACCAGTTCTTCGGGCCAAGTCCCACCATTCCTAGACATCTCTTCACAATGGAGGAAGGAGCAAAATCAAACCAAAGTTAAAAACCAACATGTAAGAAATTAAGTAATACGGTTAGAATAGACAAAGCAATTAATTGGGCATTGCTACAAACATAGACATGGACACAGTGGCATGGCATCTTCAGACTTGGGACAGGATAAAGGAACAAAAATCGATCCTTGATAAAGAGAAAAACATACTAAAAATTGAAGAGAAACGAACGAATTCATGTGTCTGTGCTAATTCAAGAGAAAGCAATAGAAATCGAAAATTGGATCGAAATTTGAAGCAGATTCGATAAAGTTGGTAGAGAATCACACCTTTGATTGGTCTCCTGTGCTTGGTCTGGTGGTTCCGTAGTGTTACTGGTACCTGAACTTGATGGCATCGAATCGCCACAAGGAGGTCATCGAAGTTCCGCAGTGTTACTGGACTGGTGCCTGAACTTCGATTGCCCGCCATGATAGGGATGCGCTTAATGAAAAAGGGTATGGCAGGGTAGGGCACCTACAAAATTAGTACCATTCAACTTCAATAGAAGAAACTTGAAAACGCATGCACTTACAATGTCATTGTGTAGTCCCTCAAAGCTCTTTAACTCACACAATCAAGATGGTTTAAATTGTATGGATGTATAGTTTGTTATTCTCCCTATTACACGCCTATATGATTGATTAATAGATATCTTAAAGGAAATTATTTAAGATGGAATAGGTATTTTAGAGATGTGAAATGAAACGAGGGAAGGAAATGGAGGAGAAATTTAATTGGGAAAGTGAGAATAGATTATAGAAGAAGTGGTAGTTGCATATTGATAAAAAAAAAAAAACATATATTGTGATAATTTATCGCTAAACTAGAAGTGATAGATAACTCTACATCATTTAATGGAGATGAATTCAAGGAAATAGACTCGTTCATCACTTAAGTAGATATAGAGACAGTTAAGCAAGTGGTACGTAGTGGACTAATTTGAATAATTGCTCTTGATTGCTCAACATCTCATTTTATCATGTACTACTATAGTTTTGATCTTTTCCTCAAGAAATTATTCAAGATGAAGTATGCACTTTACACATGGAAAATGAAACAACAAAGAAGGAAACCAAGGGGACAATTTAAGGGAGTGACAACGAAACAACAAAGGAAGTATAGAACTATAGCATACATTGTGCAACAAAAAAAAAAAAAGACTTACTAGTTGCCCAATTCCTTATCATTGTGGTGACAGTTTGTTAAATTTAGATCATTTTAAAGTAGTTTAGCACATTTAAAATTGCTTAAAATCTCATTTTGTACGAATTGATTCATTTGTTCTCGTCACAAAAATAACATATATAACCTATGGTTTAACTATTAAGATCATCTCACAAAAGTAACGGAAGGGGAGGTGGAGCGGGTAACTGGTGGCAGGGAGAAGGCGGCAGGGAATAGATTTGATTTTTTTAAAAAAAAAAAATTTAGTCCTTTTTTTTTATTTTAAATCTGTCTCACTTTTCCACTTCATCTAGTACCACTGATTTACTATACCACCATGACAAATTATTTACACTAGCATGCCATGTAATATTTTCTATCCATATTAATGTTTTTCATTCACAAAAAGTTCAAAATGAAACATTTAAACAGGGTTAAAGATTTTTCATGCAAAAAAATGATGTTAAGGTCTAAAATGGTACAATAATTAAATGTTAGGGATCATGAATGTAATTTACTCCACGAAAATATATAGTAGTCCAATTAAGATGTGGGTTGGGTAATTTTGTTCTCACAACCTACTTATTTTCAAATGCCCGTAACTAGAGGTGGGAGGTGGGCCGGGTTAGCCCGGACCGAACCAGGACCACCTCTCCGGTCAAACCCGCCCCGCGAGAAGCCCGCAATATTATGAGTTGAGTATGGACCCAATAGGAGGAGGGAGACGCAAAAAAGACCGGCCCGGACCAGACAAACCCGCCAAACCGGACCGGACCGCTCCCGCCCCGCCGACGCGCCACAACGGCTCCCTGCTGCGTATAACGTTAACCTGCGAATTTTTTTTTAAAAAAGGGCTAATTACACAGCAGGCCCTCCAACAGTTTTCTACTTCATTTCAGCCCCCGAAATTTCATTTTTGCCCTTCCCAATAACTAAATTTCAAGAACTTTTTGGTCAAACTAATTTTTCCCTTCCCCCTATAAATACCAATGCCATTTTCACTCAATTCTCACACAATCACTCAACCTCTCTTCTTCATCTACTATATTCTCTCAACCATTTTTCTTATTTTCTTAATCTTTTCCAAATTTCTTACTAATTTCTCCCTAATATCTTCATAATCCTCTCTTGATTTTGCATTAATCACTACTATTAGTACGTGAGGCATGGCTTCAAAAGGAAAGGGCAAGTCAACAGATAGTTATCTTCCCGCAACACCGGCCTCCGAACCTTGTTCCGTCGCCGATCTCGGCCCGTCGATAAAGGCATTTCAATTAAAGAGTTTCACGACGATGATGCCAGAATCGATATGACGAATTACGATTTGGGTCTCAACGATCAATTATCCGATGATGAAATGGAAGAGTTGGATGTGATAGCGTCCGGGAATCCGTCAACAGAACCGACGCCTACAAGTCATGAACCCGGCGTAGAGAGAACTCAAGCATAAGGTAAATCCACGAGACTAACTGCTTGGGTTTGGGAGTATTATGAGCCCATAAACGAAGGGGAGTCGAGGTACGGAAAATGCAAACATTGCGGGAAAAAATTGGTGCATAGAAAGAATTCCGGCACTGAAACGTTGAAGCGGCATCTTGAAAATCAACATGCTAACGTCCTCCCTAGTACCAGGACTAGTTCTGGAAGACAAATACAACTTGGGTCTACAACAGGCACCGGCGGACCATGTATATTTCGTTTTAACCAACAATCTTGTAGAGAAGGTATGGTAAATTGGATGATGCTTACCGAAAAACCTTTTTCACAAGCTGAAGATGTCCACCTAGAATCTTGGATAAAATCACAATTAAATCCTGCATTTAGAAAAGTATCTAGGAAAACTACTAGGAAAGAAACCTTTAGACAATTTGAAGCCGAAAAATCAGATTTGCAAACATATTTTTCTACTCTTGATCATTGTGTGACATTTACTTCTGATATGTGGACATCACCTATAGGTCAATCATTCTATTGTGTTACTTCTCATTGGATTGATTCTGATTGGATAATGCAAAAATGAATTTTGTCATTTAAGGTTATTGAAACAGATCATACTGGTTTTCAAATATTTAATTGTATCTTAGAAACTTTACGTGATTATTTTTGTACTGATAAAGTTTTGTGCATTTCATTTAATAATGCTTCAAATAATGATGTTGCCGCTCGCCTTTTGAGTCAAAACTTAAAACCAACGCTCAACCTTGTATTTTTTCACGTTAGATGCATGTGCCATATTTTGAACATTTGTGTGCAAAAGGGATTAGAAGTTCTCCAAAATGAGATTTTGCCTATTTGAAACTCATTAAAATATTTGATATCCAGACCTGCTATTTTTTGTGAATTTAAAAGCTTTTGTATTGAAAATCAAAAACCATTTTCTTGGAAATGGTTTAAATTGGATTGCCCAACCCGCTGGAACTCCACATTTTTTATGTCGCAAGATGCATTACCGTATGCAAATTTGTTGTCACATTTCATGAATTTAAAAATGGGTTCTGAATTTCTTACGACTGAAATTTGGGAGAAATGTTCCAAAACCGGTGAATTGCTTAAGTTTTTTTACGAGGCAACTGAATTTTTCTCTGATGTTTACTACCCAACAAGTCATCAAGTTTTGTTTCATTTAGTGAACATCAAATATGCTTTACATCAGTTTAAAAATGATGAGTTGTTAAAACCGACTGTCGAAGCCATACGAGCTAAGTGGCTTCAATATTTCTCAAACATTCCACCTATCTTTTTAGTCGCTTCTTTACTTGACTTGTATGTAAAATTAACGGGTACAACAATACTGCTTGAAGGAATTTTTCATACTTATTTAGAAATGTCTCATATAAATGTTTTGGCTATGTCTGCTTCTGCTTCCGAGTACTTGCATTCTTTATACAAGTTATATTGTGAGCGGCATTCGGATAAGGTAAGATCCGAAGCTCCTCAAACTGAGCCTCCAAGGAGATCAATTTCCTCAAGATTCAACCCGGCGCTCCAAATGCTCAAACGACCCCGACCGATGACATCGGGATTACCTGAGGTCGATGACTATCTCAACACATCGTTCGAGACAAGCGACCTCGACATCTTGGAGTGGTGGAAACAAAAGAGATCAAGATTTCCGATCTTGTCGATAATCGCATAAGAGATTCTTGCCGTTCCAATATCGACCATCTCATCCGAGGCAGCGTTTAGTGCCTGAAAACGGGTGATAACAAAAAAACGGTCAAGATTGACACCCGACACGGTAGAAGTATGCGTGTGCAACCGAGATTGGGGCCTCGCAGCACTCCAGCATCAAGACCAAAAGAGTTCAAATGATAAAGTAATATTCGATACCGAGAGTTGAAATTTTATTTTTTAATCATACATGTAGTTTGTATTTGATCTGATTATGCTGTTCAGCACAGATCATAGGTTTCTATTATTTATCATTTCCGGAACGTTTTTGTCATTTCAAAATGTAAAGCACGTTCCAATTATTTGTAAGTGCCGTTTGGCTTTTTAACTTAATAAAACCTACACCGAAGGTGGTGTTTTTTCTTAAAAATATTTATGACTTATATAATTAATAATTGTTCTATTATATATATATATATGACCGACTCGGGATCTGCTCGGAACAGCCCCGCCTCCAACCGGTCCGAGCCCGATCCTCAGGACCCAGGCCCAGGACCGGCCGGGCCGACCCGATTCCCACCTCTACCCGTAACCATAGGGTGTTGCAAAACCCAACTACCCATCTATTTAGTGTAGATTTCAAATTTTTATAATAAACAAGCGAGTACATGAAGAGTAGTAACTATTTAGTTGCTAGAATCAAAATGGGAAGGGAAGCTCACCCTAGTTCGTTTCGCGTTAACAGAACCTAATTAACGTGTTTTCGTGTTCTGGGTTGGGTGGGACCCACAACTCGACTTGAAGAAAGACTAAATCAGCCCTAGAGTTTACCAAATCCTGCGATTCATCCTCCATCGCTGCAACTTCTATCCAACAGTGAATCGACGGCAATGAAGCTAAAATCTGAGTAAATCAACAACAACGTTTTGCAAATTTGAGAAAATCGACAACAATGAAGACCAAATCCACGCAAATGTACAATTAAGTTTCGCTAAACTTTACAAATCGACAGCAACCTTTGAGCAAACCGATGACAACTATCGATGGCAACCTTGAACGCATCTATTGATGGCAATGTCCATGCAGTAGCCTATGTCCTCATCCATTGCAATGTCCACCCAATAGCCAACGTCCTCCAGCGCGGCAACATCCGCCCAGTACCCAAGCAAATCGACAGCAACGATTCACCAACGATTCGCAAATCAATTCCCAAACCCATGGCAAATCAATTCCCAAATCCCAAGCAAACCCAAGATTTATCCAAAACAAACAGGAAATCCAGACCAGAAACAAGAAACGAGCAATTGGAAACGCCGGCCTTCTTGCAATCAAACCAAACTAAAAACAAGAATCACTAAACAAATCCGAAGCAAACCTTTGAGCAATCGGCCAGTGGAACTCTAACACACATCTTTTGTATCAAAAGTTTCAGATGGAGAGAGAAGCAGTTAAGGGCGAAGCAAGGCGAAAGTGTGGCAGCATTCAATAAAACGTGGGAGAAGCACTAGAGTGGTAGTGTCGTAATTTTGTAATATTGGAGGCCCAAATATTTTGAGTTGGAAATGCAGCTTGGTTTAGTACAGTTAATAGCACGTTAAATTGACCCAATTAACGTAAAACGAATACCATTGGGAGAGAAATCATTTTTTTTTCTTGAAGGGATTGGGAGAGCGTTGTGTAGTTGATTTTTAAAATTTTCAAAATTAAAAATTTTAAAAATAATACGACCTCCATCTCGCAAAATTTGTCTTATTTACTATTCATAGAAATTAATTCATGATTTTTTTCCTTTTAAAATTTCTTATACAAATATAAATTTTTTATATGAAAATAGTACCTTAAAGACTCAAGTTTATAAATATATTTTTTTAAATTTTTTTACAATATCAATTAATATAAATATATTTAAGTCAAACTTTAATAAATAAATAAAAAAAGATAAAAGAGCCAACATTTGTGAAACGGAGAAAATAGTTGTATCCAGATAGGATACAAGTATGGTAATATTTTCGAAATCAAACTCATATTATATCTGTATTCATTTAATCATGTAAAAAATCTTACTCATATATTTAGGTGGAAGTGAAGTTTCATTGGCTAGGGTATCCATTGGCATTCCTACAAATAATTGATGATTCTACTCAAATCAAATGTTATATTTCCACCAGATCAATATGAATCTCTTCTCTCCCTCCCTTCGGCACTGGGACTTATTACAAGTTTTTATCAAATAATAATATAAATAAATTCTAGTAAAAAAACCGAAATAGAGTAGACAGCTTGAGAATAATAGAATAATACATTGCATCTTCCTTGAGGGTTTCCGAAATTTACAATTACACATTTATTTCTCATTTTGAACCTTAAAAACCTATCAACTAGTGGCTAGAATGTCAAATAGGCAAATACTAATGACCATAAAGAGTATCATGCCCAATATAGAACTATATCTGGTATTTTACTCGAGCCAAAAATCACCATTGGGTTAAATAGGCTAAGATCAACGTCCACCATTGAAATTAACCGTTGTTACAGATCCCATAACATCTAGCTAATGGTAGTAGAAAACAAAGAATAAGGTTGCTTGTGCCTGAAGTTCCAAATTAATACGCTAAAAGTGGTCGCTTATGTCAAAAGTTCCAAACTTGTTTCAAACATATATTGATTCTCTCCGAAATATGAGCCTAATCTTCAGGAGCATATTGCAAACCAAAGGAACAAAAAATGAAAAACAACCCCTCTCTTCAGTCACAATCTAATCCTATCCTAGAAACATCCCGGGACTCAATCATTTGTCCTGAGATGTGACACATTATTGTTAGGAAAGCCGCAGTTAAGCGTACTTAAGACATGATCAGTGGATACAATCAGATTCATACGCCTCTATAGGCAGAAAGCAATGCACCAAGTTTGTTCAATAACTTGGTTGTTCTGTCCTTGTAACCAAGCGGAGAGGTCCATTCCTGAAAGTTATGGAGGCTGCCTGTGAAGTCTGTGAAAAGGCCATCTACCCCGATCGTGTTTATCCAGTAGTCGAATTCTTGGTAGAAGTCTTCATTGAAGTTGAAATGTAGAAACTGGTTCTCACCCCGGTATGTGTAAGGATGCACCTACATTCAAAATGCAAAATCAGCGAGCCGACCACCAACAGTTTAAGTAGGCATCATGTTGATTCCATAAGTATGTTGCAGATGTGTATATGCATGTGCCCCAAGTATTCGCCTTTCGGGCTTCAAAGGAAATGGTATGGAGAAGGTACCTGAAGATTATGCGCATGTGCTCGGTTCACAAAATCTGTGGGTGTCTGCAGGTAGTTGTTTTTGACAGGAACAACAGTGTCCTTCCATGGACCAATGCCCATCACATATTTGCTAATGTACTGGAAATAAGCATCAGAAGTGATCTCCTCATATGACTGCAGGTCAGTAACAGAAACTCTATTCATTAAGATTCTGACCACCAAGTGTAGGGAGCAGAAATATTAAAAGTTGCCGAAACTTATATCAGTAACCTTTCAAATGAACATGGCAAATACCAAGCAAAGAAAAAAAAGACAGAAGCTGAACTATGAGTACCTGATTAGTGTCTTCAGTTCGTATCGTGACATCGTCAGTCAAGAAGACCTTAGGTGAGTCTGTCATATTTGATATGTACACAAGTGAAGTTGGGGCAAAGGACTGTATAAAAATAGGCTGCTTCAACCAATCTTTGGACATGTAGGCTCCTTTGTACCGATACTTCTGAAGTGTCTCCACAAACTTGTCCTCATATCTCTTCCCATCAGCCCATTTAACCTGATATCAGAAATGATATAAACAGCAAATCAATCTGGGTTCTCAATATAACTCGAGAAACATTAACCGAACAAATCACTTACATGCTTGTTAACAAAAACTGGATTCTTCATCTCTGGGTATATTCCAATAACTCTTGGTGCATCCAACGCAATTGAAATAAATTCCTCAAAAGTAATGATAGAATACTTTCCTGAGAAGTACAAGAAGATATATTGTAAGTCAGTTGCTTGTAATGTAAGTTGAATAATCTAAAATAACTACATAACGAGGCTTACCATTATATTGCTGATCTCTGAAAGGGTATCTCTGCTTCACTCGTAATGTCTTTAGTTCTTCCAGTGTGAAATCCACTGCACAATATAAGTACATTTTTTCACTATCGTCGCTTATGAGACAAAAACTTGCTAGAAGTGGAAAATATGTGAAGAAAATTATTGTGGTAATGATACATAACATGAAAGTTCAATTAAAGTTTGTTAAAAGTACAAAATATGTGAGCAATTGGAAGTCAAAAGCAGCTATACATGTGACTATGGAGATATCCACATTGGCAAAGTGAAACCTGCAAGGTTTTTAGTACATTAAAACAAGCAATGAAAATCGAAAGCAGCCATACCAGTGAAAAATCCAGTAGTATTGACCCATTGCACTTCATATGTCCTTTTACGATCTGCAAACTCTTTGTGGTCTTCAATGTCGGTAGTGGTATCAAGGATAACATCATGCATGCATATAAGAGCACCATCTTTGGTTGCTAGAATATCTGACTCTATAAAGTCCGCCCCTTCTTCAATGGCTCTCTGCAATAAGAGGTGTTACAGGAAAAATTTATAGGAACACTGGTTGAAAGATTTGAATGAGAAAAAGAGAGAAGAAATGTCAGCTAAGTTGCTCAAACTAAGCACTATATCAAACTTAAGCATGTATATCACAAGCAGTATACCACCAGTACTACTCAAGATCAGGCATTTCCCGAGGCGAGTAATGATATTTCAGTCTAACTAAAAACATTCCGGACCAAACATGCCAGAAATACAAACTCAGTAAATGTGTCTAAATTTCTGAACCTACCATGTATGCAGCAGCAGTTTCTTCTGGGAGCTCTCCATTTGAACCTCTATGGGCAAGATTATATGGACGTGAAGTCTGCAGACCCTGTTTACCACCATGAGCTACTTTACTAGGTAGTGGATACAGAGGCCTTGCGGTAGTAACAGCAGCGAGTGATAGAAGCAGAAGAGATAAATAGCCTGCCAAAAGTCATATGACAATTAAACAATCTTGAGCTGAAGACTATGTCAATGAACAATGCCAAATCAAGAATTTGTTAACACAGCTAGAAAGGTTAATGTAACAGGAGCCAAAATTCGGATGTTCAAGTGAAACATCAATCATGCTTAGAAGATAGCAAAAATCTAGAAAAGTAGACCTATTCGACTTGTATGTCTGGAGTTAAAGGCTTCCAGAGACTAACTAGGATCAGAATTTAGAAGAAAGGAAAAGCATATATATCCATATATATGAAGGACCTTTCTCCACGAACACTATGCTTGAACCAGAGAAATAAAAAACCCAACAAAGCACGATCAATTAGGGAAAACCAAAATATTTGGTTCTCAAACAAAACCCCAGTTACAACAAACCAAGTCCGTAACATTTTTAGAGCAATGGCAATTAAAAACTGAAAACTGGTACAATTTGAGAATCCAAATTAACAAGAAACGGAAACTGAAAGATACCATCCGAAATGAAACACCAGGAACAACAACATTTCTTGGCCGAGGAACCAAAAAAACGCAGAAAACTCAAACTTTTGAAACCAAGCAATTTGAAAGGAAATACCCATAACCCAGAGGACAGCAGATGAAAATCCAGAAAGGCAAGTGAAAGATGTGAAGCTTACATCTGAAAGCCATGCTTTCTATGTTTGCTTGCTCTTCCTTCAAACCTGACTGATACTTATATATATATGTATATCGAAGTATAGTTGTTTGACTCCTAGTGGGTCTGAATGTTCAAAGCCTGGCGCGTCGAATGCGCTTGAAATGCCTCATAGCTAAGTATATTCTTCGCACATACACTGGTAGTTATATTTTCTTTAATTTTCTCAGAAGATAATTGAGACTATAAGCAATATTTTGCGATTAACAAGATATTGGAGGAAAATACATTTAAAAGAAAAAAAAATCTAGATTTTCAAACCTAATAATTCAGATTTTGCCTTTGAAGATATGAATTGCTGGATTTGAAAATCTTAACTGCTTTTCTCTTTTAAATGGATTTTCCGTCAATTATTCTCTTAATTGCAAAATATTACTTTTAGTCTCAATTATTATCTAAGAAAATCAAAGAAAATATAACTATTATGTGGGAATATACTTAATTATGAGGTAGATCAAAGTCATCCAATGTGTCATGTTTTGAATAGTTGACTCATTTAGCAACATATCTTATGAGAGGCCAGATTTACTATGAGTCAAATAACTAGCCAAAGGAATTGGATGTATATGTATAAGTATTACTCAAGTTTGAAGGAAAAGCAAACATGAATAAAAACCGCAGCCTTTAAACGCTAACTTCACATTTTTCACTTGTCTTTCTGGATTTTCATATGATCTATTAAATGTACCCCATACCTTATGAAGTAACAATGTAATGACAAGTAACAGTTAAACTCACAATTATTGTCTCAACCAAAATTTGAATTACTAATTAAAAGACAGATTTATATCTAAAAAAGATTGAACAATTACCCGTTAATATCATAAAAGATAAAAAATAAATAAATTTTATCTCCTCTAGAATTACAAGATGATTACCATCAATTTCAAAAAGTGTTGAGCTGTGGCATCTTTAAATTTGATAATTAAGATATTCCCACAAAATTAATATCATCTTTAGAGATAATCACTTTCTAATTATAATTGAAATAGTTTGTATGCTTTATTAGATCGATAATATTATTATCTAAACTAATCAATTTTTACAATATTAACAAATAAACACCTAATAAAACATTGAATACACAGTCTCTAATCAATCAATCACAAAGGCGATGAATTCTGCTCTAAGTTATACAAAAAATTCTAAAAGCGGGGGAAAAGTGAGAGCGAAGAAAGCATGACATTTTAAAATTTAAGTAAAATGTTACAAAAATTAGAATAGAAACAATAGTTAAGAGCGAAAACGGAAGCAACTAGGCAACCACCCAAATACAAGGATTACGTAAATTAAAACATTTTGAAGATGAAAGGAAATTTAATGAAGATAATTTTAGAAATAGATTTGGTAAGTGCACACATGCTTTTGTTAATCATTTCTTTGTCAAGTAATTTTGTTAATTCTCTTTACACTTTTTTATTCCCTGTTAATTCATTTAATAAAAATAACAATATGTTTTTCACCTTTTTATTCCACATCCAACAAAAAAAGAAAAAAAACTAATTCAAAATAAAAATAGAAATGATTAACAAAAAAGAAATGTGGAACCGTTCAAAAAATGTGCAAATCTAATTGAAACAAAACAAACACAAACTAATCCGAAAAAAACAGAAACCAGTTGAAGAAAAGACTGATCGAGCGAAGTCCGTGGAGAACTAACTAAAACAAAAGCAGATCAAACAAGAAAGAGAACACGAGAGAAAGCCAAAGAGGTCATTGCTCCCTGGCCACTGGAGACACTGCAAACAACCATCATGCTAGCCACTTTGTAATGAAACCGTGGTAGAGAAATGAGAGGTGGTACCGAGTGTGTATTTTGGAGAAGAGAATCGAAAGTTAGTGTGTGGGAAGGATTTTATATTGAGAGGATTTAACAATAGTAAGTTAATGGATTTTCCTTTAATTATCCTCTTAATTGAAAAATTTTACTTTTAGTCTCAATTATTCTCTAAGAAAACTAAAGAAAATATAACTATTATGTGGCAATATACTTAATTACAAGGTAGATCAACATCATCCAATGTGTTAGGCTTTGAACATTAAACTCATTTAGCAACAAATCTTATGAGACGCCAGATTCATTATGAGTCAAATAACTAGCTGGAGGTATATATATATAAGTATTACTCAAGTTTGATGGAAGAGCAAACAAGAATAAAAACCACAGCCTTTAAATGCTAACTTCACATTTTTCACCCAACTTTCTGGATTTTCATATAATCTATTAAATATATCCCATACCCTATAAAGTAACAACATAATGACAAGTGATAGTTAAACTCACAATTATTGTCTCAAAAATATTTTGAATTAATAATTAAAAGACAGATTTATATCTAAAAAAAATTGAACAAGTACCCGATAATATCATAAAAGATAAATAAATAAATTTTATCTCCTTCAGAATTATAGGATGATTATCGTCAATTTGTGACATCTTTAAATTTGATAACTAAATATTGACAAAAAACTAATATCATCTTCTGATATGATCACATTCTAATTGTAATTCAAATAGTCCATATGCTTTATTAGATGGATAATATTATTATCTAAACTAATCAAATTTTTACAATATTAACAAATAAACACCTAATTAAACCTTGAACACATAGTCTCTGATCAATCAATCACAAAGGCGATGAATTCTACTCTAAGTTATACAAAAAATTCTGCTAGCCCGGGGGGGGGGGGGGGGGGTGAAGAGTGAGAGCGAAGAAAGCGTGACTTTTTAAAATTTAAGTAAAATGTTATAAAAATTAGAATAGAAACAATAGTTAAGAACAAAAATGGAAGCAACCATGCGGCCACCCAAATTTAAGGATTACGTAAATTAAAACAATTTGAAGGCGAAAGGAAATTTAATGAAAATCACTTTAAAAATAGATTTGGTAACTGTACACATGATTTTGTTGATCATTTCTTTGTCAAGTACTTTTTTTAATTTTCTTTTCACTTTTTTATTCCCTATTAATTGCATTTAATAAAAACAACAATATGCTTTTCATTTTTTTATTCCACATCAGATAGAAAAAGAAAAGAAAAGAAATTAATCCAAAACAAAAAAAGAAAAGATTAACAGATAAGAAATGTGGAACCGTTCAAAAAATGTGTACATCTAATTGAAACAAAACAGACACAAACTAATCCAAAAAAATAGAAACCAATTGTAGAAAAGACCAATCAAGCAAGTTCCGTGGAGATCTAACAGAAACAAAAACAGATCAAACAAGAAAGAGAACACGAGAGAAAGATGGCTAGGTCATTGTTCCCTGGCCACCGGAGACAATGCAACAGTTGTCTCGCTGGTTGCTTTGCAATGAAACTGTGGCAAAAAACAAGAGGTGGTACAAAGCATGTTTTTTGGAGAGGAGAATGAAAAGTTAGCTTGTGGGGGGGGGATTTATATGGAGAGGGGTTAACTACGGCAAAGTAATTGATTTTCTCTCAATTACCCTCTTAATTGTAAAATATTACTTTTACTCTCAATTATTCTCAAAGAAAATCACAGAAAATATAACTATTATTTGAGAATATTCTTAATTATGAGGTAGATCAACGTCATCCAGTGTATCAAGCTTTTAACATGTAACTCATTTAGCAACAAATCTTACGAAAGGCCAGATTCACTATGAATCAAATAACTAGCTAGAAGAATTGGATACATATGTATAAGCATTACTTAGGATTGAAGGAAGAGCAAACAAGAATAAATACCACAGCCTTTAAACACTAACTTCAGATTTTTCACCTACCTTTCTGGATTTTCACATGATCTATTAAATATACATCATACCATATGAAGTAACAATGTAATGACAAGTGACAGTTAAACTCACAATTATTTTCTGAACCAAAATTTGAATTCATAATCAAAAGATAGATTTATATCTAAAAAAGATTGAACAATTACCAAAAAATATCATAAAACAGAAAAAATAAATAAATTTTATCCCCTCTAGAATTATAAGATGATTACCATCAATTTCAAAAGTGTTGAGTTGTGGCATCTTTAAATTTGATAATTAAGATATTCACACAAAATTAATATCATCTTCAGAGATGATTACTTTCTAATTATAATTCAAATAGTTTGTATGTTTTATTAGATTGAAAATGTTATTATCTAAACTAATCAAATTTTACAATATTAGAAAATAAAAACCTAATTAAACCTTAAACACACAGTCTTTGATCAATCTATCACAAAGGAGATGAATTTTGTTCTAAGTTATACAAAATAATCTTAAAGCGGGGCGAAGAGTAAGAGTGAAGAAAGAGTGATTTTTTAAAATTTAAGTAAAATGTTACAAAATTTAGAATAGAAAAAATAGTTAAGAACAAAAATGGAAGCAACTAGGCGGCCACCCAAATATAAGGATTACGTAAATTAAAATATTTTAAAGGCAAAAGGAAATTTAATGAAGATCACTTTAGAAATAGATTTGGTAAGTGTACACATGCTTTTGTTAATCATTTCTTTGTCAAGTACTTTTGTTAATTTTTTTTTTCAATTTTTTCCCCTATTAATATCATTTAATAAAAATAACAATATGTTTTTCACTTTTTTATTCCACATCCAATAAAAAAAATATAGAAAGTAGTTGAAGAAAATACTGATCGAGCGAGGTCTATGGAGATCTAATAGAAACAAAAATAGATCAAACAAGAAAGAGAACACGAGAGAAAGCCGAAGAGGTCGTTGTTCCTTGGCCACAGGAGACATTGCAAACGGTCGTCACGTTGGCCGCTTTGTAATGAAACTATGCCAAAGAAATGAAAGGTGGTACCGAGCATGTTTTTTTGAGAGGAGGAAGGAAAGTTAGCGTATGGGGAGGATTTTATATGGAGAGGGGTTAACTACGGTAAAGTAATGGATTGAATTCTGCTCTAAGTTATACAAAACAATTTCAAAGTAGGCAAAGAGTAAGAGTGAGGAATGTGTGACATTTTAAAATTATAGTAAAATGTTACAAAAATTACAATAGAAACAATAGTTAAGAGTAAAAATGGACGCAACTAAGTGGGCACCCAAATATAATTTCGAAGGCAAAGGGAAATTTAATGAAGATCACTTTAGAAATAGATTTGTTAAAGGTACACATGCTTTTGTTAATCATTTCATTGCCAAGTTCTTTTGTTAATTTTCTTTTCACCTTTTTATTCCCTATTAATTGCACTTAACAAAAATAACATATTTTTCACTTTTTTATTCCATATCTAACAGAAAAAGAAAAGAAAAAAAACTAATCCAAAACAAAAACAGAAAAGATTAATAGATAAGATACATGGAACAGTTCAAAATATGTGCAGATCAAATTTAAACAAAACAAACACAATAATCCGAAAAAACAAAAAATCAGTTGAAGAAAAGACCGATTGAGCGAGGTCCATAAAGATTTAATAGAAACAAAAACAGATCAAACAAGAAAAAAAACACAAGAGAAAGCCGGAGAGGTTGTTGTTCCTTGGCCACTGAAGACGCGACAAATGGTTGTCACGCTGGCCGCTTTGTAATGAAACCATAGCAAAGAAACAAGAGATGGTACCAAGCATCCTTTTTGGAGAGGATAGCAGAAAGCTAGCATGTATGAGGGATTTTATATGGACAGGGGTTAACTATGGTAAAGTAATGGAATTTTCCTTAATTATCCTATTAATTGAAAAATATTACTTTTAGTCACAATTATTCTTTAAGAAAATCAAAGAAAATATAACTATTATATGGCAATATACTTAATTATGAGGTAGATCAATGTCATCCAATGTGTCAGGCTTTGAACATTTGATTCATTTAGCAACAAATCTTATGAGAAGCCATATTCACTATGAGTCAAATAACATAGCTAGGGGAATTGGATATATATGTATGAGCATTACTCAGGTTTGAAGGAAGAGCAAACAAGAATAAAAACCATAACCTTTAAATGCTAACTTCACATTTTCCACTTGCCTTTCTTGATTTTCACATAATCTATTAAATATACCCCATGCCCTATGAAGTAATAATGTAATGACAAGTGACAGTTAAACTCATAATTATTGTCTCAAGCAAAATTCGAATTACTAACTAAAAGACAGATTTATATCAAAAAATGATTAAACAACTACCCAATGATATAATAAAAGATAAAAAATAAATAAATTTTATCTCCTCTAGAATTATAAGATGATTACCGTCAATTTCAAAAAGTGTTGAGCTGTGGCATCTTTAAATTTGAGAATTAAGACATTCACACAAAATTAATATTATCCTCAAAGATGATCACTTTCTAATTGTAATTCAAATAGTCTCTATGCTTTATTAGATAGATAATACTATTATCTAAACTAATCAATTTTTAAAATATTAACAAATAAACACCTAATTAAACATTAAACACATAGTCTCTGATCAATCAATCACAAAAGTGATGAATTCTGCTCTAAATTATACAAAAAATTCTGAAAGCAGGTGAAGAGTGAGAGCAAAGAAAATGTAACTTTTTAAAATTTAAATAAAATGTTACAAAAATTAAAATAGAAACAATAGTTAAGAGCAAAAACAGAAGCAACTAGGCAACGACCCAAATATAAGTATTATGTAAATTAAAACATTTTGAAGGCGAAAGGAAATTTAATGAAGATCACTTTATAAATACATTTGGTAAGTGTACACAAGCTTTTGTTAATCATTTTATTGTCAAGTACTTTTGTTAATTTTCTTTTCACTTTTTTATTCCCTATTAATTGCATTTAATAAAAATAACAATATGTTTTTCACTTTCTAATTCCACATTTGACAGAAAAGAAAAGAAAACAAACTAATCCAAAACAAAAATAGAAAAGAATAACAGATAAGAAATGTGGACCCGTTCAAAAAAATGTGCAGATCTAATTGAAACAAAACAAACACAAACTAATCCGAAAAAACAGAAAGCAGTTGAAGAGAATACCGATGAAGCAAGGTTCAAGGAGATGTAATAGAAACAAAAGTAGATCAAACGAGAAAGAGAAGACAAGAGAAAGCCGAAAAGGTCGTTGTTCCCTAGCAACTGGAGACACTGCAAACGGTTGTCACGCTGGCCGCTTTGCCTTGAAATCGCGGCAAAGAAACAAAAGGTGGTACCAAGCGTGTATTTTGGAGAGGAGAATGGAAAGTTAGCGTATGGGAATGATTTTATATGGAGAGGGGTTAACTATGGTAAAGTAATGAATTTTTCCTTAATTATCCTCTTAATTGCAAAATATTACTTTTAGTCTCAATTATTCTCTAAGAAAATCAAAGAAAATATAACTATTATGTGGGAATATACTTAATTATGAGGTAGATCAGCATAATCCAATGTGTCAGGGAACATTTGACTCATTTAGCAACAAATCTTACAAGAGACCAGATTCACTATGAGTCAAATAACTAGCTGGAGGAATTGGATATGTATGTATAAGTAATACTCAAGTTTGAAAGAAGAGCAAACAAGAATAAAAACCACATCCTTTAAACCCTAACTTCACATTTTTCACCTGCCTTTCTGAATTTTCACATCATCTATTAAATATATCCCATACCTAAAGAAGTAACAACGTAATGACAAGTGACAATTAAACTTACAATTATCATCTCAACCAAAATTTCAATTAATAATTAAAAGACTTTTTTATGTCTAAAAAAGATTGAACAATTACCCGATAATATCTTAAAAGATAAAAATAAATAAATTTTATCTCCTCTAGAATTATAAGATGATTACCGTCAATTTCAAAAAGTGTTGAGTTTTTGCATCTTTAAATTTGATAATTAAGATATTCACACAACATTATTACCATCTTCAGAGATGGTCACTGTCTAATTGTAATTCAAGTAGTCTGTATGATTTATTAGATCGATAATATTATTATCTAAACTGATCAATTTTTACAATGTTAGCAAATAAACACCTAATTAAACCTTGAACACACAGTCTCTGATCAATCAATCACAAAGGTGATGAATTTTGCACTAAGTTATACAAAACATCCTAAAAGTGGCAAAAAGTGAAACCAAAGAACGCATGTCTTTATAAAATTTAAGTAAAATGATACAAAAATTAGAATAGGAACAATAGTTAAGAGCAAAAATGGAAGCAACTAGCCACCCAAATATAAGGATTACATAAATTAAAACATTTTGAAGGTGAATGTAAATTTAATGAAGATCGCTTTAGAAACAGATTTGGTAAGTGTACACATACTTTTGTTAATCATTTCATTGTCAAGTACTTTTTTTAATTTCATATGCTTTTGTTAATCATTTTATTGTCAAGTACTTTTTTTATTTTATTTTCACTATTTTATTCCCTATTAATTGAATTTAACAAAAATAACAATATGCGTTTCACTTTTTTATTCCACATCTAACAGAAAAAGAAAACAGACAAACTAATCCAAAACAAAAATGTAAAAGATTAACAGATAAGAAACATGGAACCGTGAAAAAAATGTGCAGATCTAATTGAAACAAAACAAACACAAAATAATCCGAAAAAGCATAAACTAGTTGAAGAAAAGACCGATAAAGCGAGGTCCGTGAAGATCTAACAAAAACAAAAACAAATCAAACAAGAAAGAGAACACGAGAGAAAGCCGGAGAGGTCGTTGTTCCCTAGCCACCGAAGATGCCACAAATGGCCGTCACACTGGCCGCTTTGTAATGAAACCGTAGCAGAGAAACGATGGGTGGTACCAAGCGTGTTTTTTGGAGAAGAGAATGGAAAGTTAGTGTGTGGAATGGATTTTTTATGGAGGGGAGTTAACTATGGTAAAGTGATGGGTTTTCTCTTAATTATCCTCCTAATTGCAAAATATTACTTTTAGTCTCAATTATTCTCTAAGAAAATCAAAGAAAATATAACTATTATGTGGGAATATACTTAATTATAAGGTACATCAACGTCGTCCAATGTGTCAGGCTTTGAACATTTGACTCATTCAGCAACAAATCTTACAAGAGGCCATATTCATTATGAGTCAAATAACTTAGCTAGAGGAATTGAATATATATGTATATGTATTGCTCAAGTTTGGAGGATGAGTAAACAAGAATAAAAACCACAACCTTTAAATGCTAACATCACATTTTCCACTTGCCTTTCTTGATTTTCACATGATCTATTAAATATACCCCAAACCCTATGAAGTGACAATGTAATGACAAGTGACAATTAAACTCACAATTATTGTCTCAAGCAAAATTCAAATTACTAATTAAAAGACTGATTTATATAAAAAAATTGAACAATTATCTAATAATATCATAAAAGATAAAAAATAAATAAATGTTATCTCCTTTAGAATTATAAGATGATTACCGTCAATTTCAAAAAAATGTTGAACTGTGGCATCTTTTAATTTGAGAACTAAGATATTCACACAAAATTAATATCATCTTCAGAGATAATCACTTGCGAACTGTAACTCAAATTGTCTTTATGTTTTATTAGATCGATAATACTATTATCTAAACTAATCAATTTTTACAATATTAACAAATAAACACCAAAATAAAAATTGAACACATAGTCTCTGATCAATCAATCACAAAGGCAATGAATTCTGCTCCAAGTTATACAAAAAGATTCTGAAAGCGAGGCAAAGAGTGAAAGTGAATAAAGCATGAATTTTTAAAATTTAAATAAAATGTTACAAAATTTAAAATAGAAACAATAGTTACAAGCAAGAATAGAAGCAACTAAGCGGCCACCTAAATATAAGTGTTACATAAATTAAAACATTTTGAAGGCGAAAGGAAATTTAATGAAGATCGCTTTAGAAATAGATTTGGTATGTGTACAAATGCTTTTGTTAATCATTTCAAAGTCAAGTACTTTTGTTAATTTTCTTTTCACTTTTTTATTCCCTATTAATTGCATTTAATAAAGATAACAATATGTTTTTCACTTTTTTATTCCACATTCGAGAGAAAAAAAAAAAAGAAAACAAATTAATCCAAAACAAAAACAGAAAAGATCAATAGATAAGAAATGTGAAACCGTTCAAAAAAATGTGCAGATCTAATTGAAACAAAACAAACATAAAATAATTTGAAAAAACAGAAAGCAGTTGAAGAAAAGATCAATCGAGAGAGGTCTGTAGAGATCTAACAAAAACAAAAATAGATCAAACAAGAAAGAGAACATGAGAGAAAGCCGGAGTAGTCCTTCTTCCTTGGCCACCGGAGACTTCTCAAACAGTAGTCACGCTAGCTGCTTTATAATGAAACCATAGCAAATAAACAAGAGGTGATGCCGAGCTGTTTTTTCGAAAGGGGAATGGAAAGTTAGTATGTGGGAGGGATTTTATATGGAGAGGGGTTAACTACAATAAAGTAATGAATTTTCCCTTAATTATCCTCTTAATTGCATAATATTACTGTTAGTCTAAATTATTCTCTAAGAAAATCAAAGAAAATATAACTATTATGTGGGAATATACATAATTATGAGGTAGATCAACATCATCCAATGTTTCAGGGTTTGAACTTTTGACTCATTCAGCAACAAATCTTATGAGAGGCTAGATTCACTATGAGTCAAATAACTAGCTAGAGGAAGTGGATATGTATCTATAAGTATTACTCATGTTTGGAGGAAGATCAAACAAGAATAAAAACCACATCCTTTAAATGCTAACTTCACATTTTTCACCCGCCTTTTTGGATTTTCCCATGATCTATTAAATATAATCCATACCCTATGAAGTAACAATGTAATGACAAAGGATAGTTAAACTTACAATTATCGTCTCAAGCAAAATTTGGATTAATAATTAAAAGACAGATTTATATCTAAAAAAGATTGAATAATTACCCGATATTATCATAAATGATAAAAATAAATAAATAAATTTATGTCCTCTGGAATTATAAGATGATTAGCATCAATTTCAAAAAGTGATGAGCTGTGGCATCTTCAAATTTGATCATTAAGATATTCACACAAAATTAATATCATCTTTTTGGATGATCATTTTGTAATTGTAATTCAAATAGTCTGTATGCTTTATTAGATCGATAATGTTATTATCTAAACTAATCAATTTTTACAGTATTAAAAAATAAACACCTAATTAAACCTTGAGCACACAGTCTCTAATCAATCAATCATAAAAGCGATGGATTTTGCTCTAAGTTATACAAAAAATTCTGAAAGTAGGGCAGAGAGTTAGAGTAAAGAAAGTTTGACTATTTAAAATTTAAATAAAATGTTACCAAAATTAGAATAGACATAATAGTTAAGAGCGAATATGGAAGCAACTAGGTGGCCACCTAAGTATAAGGATTACTTAAATTAAAACATTTTGAAGGCGAAAGGAAATTTAATGGAGATCGCTTTAAAAATAGATTTGGTAATCGTACACATGCTTTTGTTAATCATTTCTTTGTCAAGTATTTTTTAATTTTTTTTTCACTTTTTTATTCTCTATTAATTGCATTTAATAAAAATAACAATATGTTTTTGATTTTTTTATTCCACATCAGACAGAAAAAGAAAAGAAAACAAACTAATCCAAAACAAAAACAGAAAAGAATAACCACTAAGAAATGAGGAACCATTAAAAAAATGTACAAATCTAATTGAAACAAAACAAACACAAATTAATCCAAAAAGATAGAAAGTAATTGAAGAAAAGACCGATCGAGTGAGGTCTATGGAGATCTAACAAAAACAAAAACATATCAAACAAGAAAGTGAACACAAGAGAACGCGTGAAAGGTCGTTGTTCCTTGGCCACTAGAGAAGCCACAAAGGCCATCACACTGGCCGCTTTGTAATGAAACCCTGCTAGAGAAACGAGAGGTGTTACCAAGCGCATTTTTTGGATAAGAGAATGGAAAGTTAACATGTGGGGGGGATTTATATGGAGAGGGGTTGACTACGGTAAAGTAATGGATTTTCCCTCAATTATCCTCTTAATTGCAAAATATTACTTTTAGTCTCAATTATTCTCTAAGAAAATCAATGAAAATATAACTATTATGTGTTAATATACTTGATTATGTGGTAGATCAAAGTCATCCAATGTGTCAGGGTTTGAACATTTGACTCGTTTAGCAAGAAATTTTACAAGAGGCCAAATTCACTATGTGTCAAATAACTAGCTGAAGGAATTGGATATGTATATGTAAGTATTACTCAAGTTTGAAGGAATAGCAAACAAGAATAAAAACTATAGCCTTTAAATGCTAACTTCATATTTTTCACTTGCCTTTCTGGATTTTCACATGATCCATGCCCTATGAAGTAACAATGTAATGACAAGTAACAATTGAACTCGCCATTATCGTCTTAACCAAAATTCAAATTAATAGTTAAAAGACAGATTTATATCTCAAAAAGATTGACAATTACCCGATAATATCATAAAAGATAATAAATAAATAAATTTTATCTCTTCTCGGATTATAAGATGATTATCATCAATTTAAAAAATTGTTGAGTTGTGGTATCTTTAAATTTGATAAAGCCAATCCGTTTTAACTTAAGCCAACTTAATTCAAAATAACTTATTTTTATGTTTACATCTTTTTTACTTGAAACCAATTTTATTTGAAAGTCAATATTATTTAGGTAAAATAATCCACCGATTGTAAAATTTTTATAATACTATTAATTTTTTATGAATTTTTCTTTTTTAAACATTAGAAAAGAAATTTTCATAGAAATTTAATAACATGATAACAATTTTGTTTCAAATGGATTATTACACCTATATAATATTGGGTTTCAAATGAAATTGGTTCTAGGTGAAAAAGATTTAAAAATAAAAATAAACCATTTTAGATTAAATTGGCTTAAGTTAAAACGAATTTGGTGTAAGATATTCATGCAAAATTAATATCATCTTCAGAGATGATCACTTCTGATTTTAATTCAAATAGTCTGTACGCTTTATAAGATCGATAATATTATTATCTAAACTAATCAATTTTTACAATATTAACAAATAAACACCTAATTAAACCATGAACAGACAGTCTCTATCAATCAATCACAAAGGTGATAAATTCTGCTCTAAATTATACAAAAAATTTTTGAAAGCAAGGGGAAAAGTGAGAGCAAAGAAAGAGTGACTTTTTAAAATTTAAGTAAAATGTTACAAAAATTAAAATTGAAACAATAGTTAAAAGCAAAAATGGAAGCAACTAGGTGGCCAACCAAATATAAGGATTATGTAAATTAAAACATTTTGAAAGTGAAAGGATTATGTAAATTAAAAAATTTTTAGAAAGTTTTAGGAAAAATTGAAAATTTTTTGGCAAACTTGTCAACTCTAGAAAGTTTGAGGTAAATTTAGCAATTTTTTAAGGCAAAATCTGATGATTTCATAAAGTTATGAGCTAGTTCAACAAATCCTAGAAACCGGGTCTTATCGAGTTTAGACTCGGGTATTTTCAAGTTTAGGTTAGGTCAGTCTCAGTTTTGGGTCATTTCGGGTTCAGGCCAATTTGGGTTTGGGTTATTCCACGTTTAGGTATTTCAGGTTTGGGTCATTCGGGTTTTAGGCTTCTTCGAGTTTCACTTTAATCAGGTTTGGGTTCAAGTTGGGTTAGGTACAACCGGATTCGGGTCATTGACTTTTCTGGTCAAATCAGGTTAGGTCGGATTTCTATTTGGGTGGGTCGGTCTAGGTTTTCGGGTTAAGTCAAATTTTTCTCTTCTTACCTGTAATGGCCCAAGTTCTATTTGAATTTTATATTTTGTGGAATTTTATTTGTTTGGGCCATTTTGGCTGAAACCCAACAACAGGGCCACCCCACTACACTTTTTATTTCAAACAAATCCGGCCCAATACCTTTTCTCATTTTCGTTAAGTTTTACTTTAAGTTAGTATTTTATTTTTTTCAACTATACAGCCCGAATAATATTAAAAACAAGAAAAAGTAAATTTTATTTTTAATTTATTATTATATTATTTTAAAAATATGCCTATTTATTTTATCTTTAAGACAATATGGGCTTATATAGATTTAAATAATTTAATATTTCAAATTTGGTTGGCCAAACCATAGAAAATAGGTTTATTGAAAATAATACAGATCAAAATTAACTTTTAGTTTATTTTTATTATTTCTAAACAAATTTATAAATCTTAAAATAGTTAAATATTAAATGTTAATGTGGAAGGCCCAATTAAAACTTCTAATTATTATTATTATTATTCAAAAACATACTTACAAGTATAAAAGGGAAGGGGCCTTAGTATTCTTGGCAAGGGAAGCAGAATGATAGCTTTTTCAAACTTATAGTGCAACCAAACTAGCTTTATATGATACTGTTGAAGAAGAAAATGAGAAGATCAAGTTCGAACCCTAAACCTCTTCATAATGTCCCCATTGCTTTAGCCATTGGCCCAAAGCCATGGGGATGGAACTTCTAACTTATAAATTGGCCAAATCTCCTCTCATGATTCGGTCTATTACTTTTTTTCAAAAGCTTTGTTTTTAATTTTTGTTCAAGGCATATTATAATTTTTGTACTTTTTAATAGGGGTTACGTGTATGGCTGATCACTAGGTTATTTTGGTTAAAACTGAAACCAAATAACTGAAATAATACAATTGTAAAAGCTAGTAACCAAATATCTGAATTTTCTCCTAAAACCGAAGTAACTGAAATTGTATTTAAATTTGGTTTTTAGTTATTTAACCAAAATAACTAGTGTTTCGAAGAGTTTAACACCGAGATAAAGAAATCCAAGCATTTGTTCAACTTTGTTTTCCTTTAAGTCTCCTATTTTTCTATTAGTATAGAGCATTGAAGTTTAGGATATTGTTAACTCTTATGTTTAGTGGAAAGTATGTTAGAATTTGTTCCAATCAATTAACTTAGAATTTTGATTATAATAAAACATTTATGAAGGACTAATACGTTTATTTTAGTGTGTAAGGTAATTAGAAAAATTTACATGTTTTTTAGATGATGTTCATTGTTTCTCAAGTAGTTTGAAGTGTTTCTCAAGTTGTTTGAAGTGCTTCTCAAGGTGCTTGAAGTGTTCCAAGTGTTGTTTGTGAAAGAAGAAATTCATTGGAAGAAATCAATGTCGAAATCTAGAAGTTTTGGAGGTTGAAAAATCCTAGAGGTGCTGTTTCAACGGGCTGAAAACTTTCAACAGAGTGAAACTAGAGTAGTTTTTTTAGTCCGAGTCGTTCTTAGTTCTAGAATAGAAAAACACTCAAGTGAAAGTTTTTCTTGAAAAAATTTCATTTTTCTTGAAAAAATTTCACTTGAGTGTTTTTCTACAGAACCAAGAATGACTCGGACTTGAAAAACTACTCGGTAAAAGCTTCAGTCCAGACTTGTGCATGAATCCCCGGTTGAAAAAATATTTGAAAATTCTTTTTAAAATCATGCCAACTTAGCCAGCAACGTGGACCAAGTGCTAACATGTTATTAATGAGCAATCTAGTCATTGGAGTTCAAATCCTGAGTGATGATACAAGACCAAAATTTCAACCAAGTGAAATTTTTTTACCTAGGTAAAACTGGGCGACAGAAGCTATTTCCTGTTAAATTTAACAGTAACAGTCACCTGCGTTCTTGGAGACTTTTCTGACATTCTCAACAGCTCTTTAATGTCTTTTTAGCCCCCAAAGGAGTATAAATACATGGAGAAAAACCTTGGAGAAAACTCTTAGCCATAAGATAGAGATTCATCACCAAATCTTCATTAAGGTGTTCATCATTTGAGAAAAGAGTCAAGATTTATGTTTTCACTTGTATATTTAGCAAGGGTACTATTGAGTGAACTTGTGAGCTTGTAAACATTTTAAACCTCAGAATCTCTTGTGTGAGGGAGTGGTACCTAGTGATTATTAAAGAAAACTAAGGAATGGTTTCTAGTTAGCCTTGGAGAAAACTAGTGTTTGGTTGGGTGTGAATCTTGAAGAAAAGCCTTGGAGAAAACTAGTGTTTGGTTGGGTGTGAACCTTGAAGAAAACACCATTGTAATCTTGATTAAGAGATAGTGGAGGAACTCTCAAGTGAGCAAATTTTAGGAGATGACGTAGACTCCAGTTGGTGTAGTTGAACCTTTATAAATCACGGTACACTTTTTTCTTATCTCTCTTTATATTTTGCTTTATATTTCCTTTATATTTGCTTGGTTTATTCTTGATCTTTGATTGAGTGAATTTGGTTGTAAAATTTAAATTTCTAAAGTTTCTTTAAAGTAACCAATTCACCCCTTCTTGGTTTTACTCGGGCCAACAATTAGTATTAGAGCTTGGTGATTTTTGTTTTGAAAACCTTGAGATTTTAAAATCTAAAGATTTATGGCAAGCTTATGTGATAACATGAGTTCTATCTTTCTACTTCCTCTGAGTTTTGAAAATTTGAACTTGTGGAAAGAAAGAATGAAAATTTTTATTCAAGCGAATGATTTTGAGCTTTGGAAAATAGTTGAAAGGGGGTTTAAAAGTTTTTATATGAGATCATGTACTCTAAATGCTAAAGCAATGCATATTCTTTATTCCTCTATGAGCAATGAAACACTTGAGAGTTTTTTAGATTGCAAGCCCACTAATGAAATTTGGGAATGACTTACTTTGGTGGATGAAAAAGAGAAAGCAAATAATGGAAAAGTGAATGAGAATCAAAATTGCGTTGGTGATAAGAAAAGAAAAAAAAGGGATGCAATAAGAAGAATAATAGATCCATGGTAGCAGCATGGAGTGATAACGATTTATCTTCAAGTCAAAGTGAAAGTGCTTCAACATCAAGTGATGTAGACAACTTATATCTCATGGAAAAAGAGAAAGATGAGGTAATAAGTACTTATTCTAGTAACACATCATCATCATCCTCATCATGCTCATCTAGTTGCTCGTATGAAGAATTATTAGATACTTTTCATGAGCTTTTCAAAACTTTAAAAAGACTTGCTAAAAAGGTTGATGAATTGAAAGTTTTAAATGTCTCTCTAACAAAAGAAATAAATGACTGCAAGATGGAGAATTTGGATGTTAGCTTATCCTTAAGACAAGAAATAGATGAATTGAAAAAGGATAAATTTGATCTTAGTCAATTTTATTTAAATTTGTCAAAAGTAAAGAAAAACTTGATTTATTGTTTGGTGCTCAAAAGGGAGTATATGACAAAGTGGGAATTGGTTTTAATCCTTTAATGAAGGAAAGAAAATTTGGGAATAGATTTATTGATGCATCCTCATCCTCTTCAAGTAGTTCATTTGTAACATGCTATGCTTGTGGTAAAAAAATGACATTATTCATATGGATACAAATTGGTGTGGGTTCCTAAAGGAACCAAAATTGTTGGAGTTAACCCTTATGGACCTAAAGAGATTTGGGTACTAAAGATCAAAATTTAAGATTTATTATAGGGTGCTAGAGTGTGGAGCAAAAATTAAAAGCATGTACATGAAACTCTATGCACAAAGAAATTAGGGATTTGAAGTTCAATGGTAAATACCTGAGATAAAGTTCATTTATGGTAACATTGTTGATTTTCATTGGTTAATGGTGATTATTGAAGCATTGAGCTATTTGGTTGTGATACGTTGCTTGATAAGTATATATGAGTTATTCATTTTTTGTGGAAGATATGTGAAGTGCTTAATGTTACTATGATTATTGTGGATTTGTTCCAATATTTTGATGATATGATATTGTATGAATAATATTATGTTGCTAGTGTATTAATCGTTGTTTGGCTATTTTGTTGATTTAGACAGGGGAAGAAATTTTTTATACGCTTGGACTAAAAAGGAGCATGTTAACTTTTTTATATGCTTAGACTAAGGAGGAGCATGTTTTTTTTTTTATTTTATAAAAGTACCTTAGAGTTTGTATACCTTGATTAAGGGGGAGGTTGTTGCATGTTGTGGTGAACATGGTTGAGAATTTTCCATGATTTATTTTGATCATCCATGTGTCTTTTTTATTCTGGGAAAAAGGGAAAGAGATAGAATTGAAGAATCAATGTTTATGCCTATTGTTTAGATGTTATATATGATTTTTGAAAGATTGTTTTGTCATCATCAAAAAGGGGGAGATTGCTGGATTTGTTCCAATCAATTAACTTAGAATTTTGATGATAACAAAACACTTATGAAGGACTAATATGTTTATTTTAGTGTGCAAGGTAATTAGGTAAATTTACATGTTTTTTAGATGGTGTTCATTGTTTCTCAAGTTGTTTGAAGTGCTTCTCAAGGTGTGTGAAGTGTTCCAAGTGTTGTTTGTGAAAGAAAAAATTCATTAGAAGAAATCAATGTTGAAATCTAGAAGTTTTGGAGGTTGAAAAAACTTGGAGGTGCCGTTTCAACAAAAAAATTTCAACTGAGTGAAACTGGAGTAGTTTTTCCAATCTAAGTTGTTCTTGGTTTTGGAATTGAAAAAAAATCAAATGAAATTTTTTCAACCGGATGAAAGCTTCAGTCCAAACTTGTGTGTGAATCTCCAGTTGAAAAAATATTGAAAATTCTTTTTAAAATCATGCCAATTCAACCAGCCATGTGGACCAAGTGCTGACATGTTATTAATGAGCAATCTAGCTATTGGAGTTCAAATCTTGGGTGACGATATAAAATCAAAATTTCAATCGAGTGAAATTTTTTTACCTGGGTAGAACTGGGTAACAAAGGCTATTTTCCATTAAATTTGATAGCAACGGTCACAAGCATTCTTGGAGACATTTCTGACATTCTCAATGGCTCTTTAATGTCTTTTTAGCTCCCAAAGGAGTATAAATACATGGAGAAATACCTTGGGGAAAACTCTTGGCTATTCGATCAAAGATTTATCACCAAATGCTCATTAAAGTATTTATCACTTGAGAAAAGAGCCAAGATTTGTGTTTTTACTTGTATATCTAGCAAGAGTACTATTGAGTGAGCTTGTGAGCTTGTAAACATTTCAAACCTTTGAATCTCTTGTGTGATGAGTAGTTCCTAGTAATTATTGAAGAAAACTAGGGAATGACTTCTAGTTAGCCCGGAGAAAACTAGTATTTGGTTGAGTGTGAACCTTGAAGAAAATACAATTGTAATCTTGATTAAGAGATGATGAAGGAACTCTCGAGTGGGCAAGCTTAAAGAAAGGGCATAGACTCCGGTTGGTGGAGTTGAACTTCTATAAATCCCAGTATACTCTTTCCTTGTCTCTCTTTATATTTTCCTTTATATTTTCCTCATACTTGCTTGGTTTATTCTTGATCTTTGATTGAATAAATTTGGTTGCAAAATTTAAATTTCTAAAGTTTTTTTAAAGCAACCAATTCACCCCTTTCTTGGTTACACTTGGGCCAACAGAATTGTTCAAAAAAAGAAAAAACGTAAGCATCAATGAGTTAACTCCAAGTGCACATTCAAGTTTCAGATGGACCAAAGGAAAAAAAAGTTTTAGACGAGATCAAAAACCAAATCAAAGACAATCCAGTGGTTTATAAAATCTCAATAAACTAAAGACATGTTTTTCCCACCATAATGCATTGCATAAAATCTATAGTAGAGCAATAGCACCATCAGAATCTCGAATTCTAGCAAGAAAAGAATTTGTTTTTGAAAATCATAGAACTTACATCATCTTCTTCCATCTCCAATTGCTCTACTATTTTCCAGATCAAATCTGACATGAGGGTCACCAGGGTCAGCTCTCACTCAAACTATCAACAAATTGTCGATGCTGAAAAGAGCCTCCTTCGCTCTCAGCTCTCAATTGTTCAACTGTAGGAAATGAAACACCAGCCCACCATCACCACTTCCCTTTCTCACTTCTTCGATACTAAGCAGTGAGCACCGCCATCCCCTCACTCACTGTCACACAGGCAGTGCAACCTGGTTCAGTCCATTCAACCTGGACAAAGACGTAATGAAAGAGGTAAGTAACTAGGTTTTCGTTTTTACTTTGGTTTAGGCTAAATCATTAAAATTCATTTAGGCTTATGAATTTGGGTATCTAATAGGCCTGTTGATAACAAATGGCAGCCTTATTCCTTCATTACAAAATTGATTTTCGTACTTGAAACTAGAAACCAAACTGAATACCGAATAAAAAAAATTTTCAGTTATAATCAAAACCGAATCAATAACTGAATTGTCCTAATAAAAAAACTGGAAAAAAAATTTAGTTTTTCTATTTTTTCGGTTAAAACCGAATAGATTATCGCCCCAGTTATATGGACCAACTAATTTAGTATCTTGAATTTGGTGGTCTAAACCATAAAAAATACATAATTTTATAATTTTAATTTGGTCTATATGGGCGTAACTGATATTAAAAATAAGACAACTTAATAGGTAACAGATTTTTTTTAAAAAAAATTATTTTTAATTGATTAATATTAGTTTTAAATAGATTTATAATTCATAAAATTTTTAAATATTAAATGTTAATTTGTGATAAATAAAAAATTTTCAGTTAGCCCATGTTTATAATTTCTACATATATATATACTAAAAAATGTAATTTATATAAATATTGTGCATATAAATCTTTAATTTAGATTTTGTCAGATAATGTAATATATTAGGGAATATTAGTGAAACTCTTTTTTTTTTTTTAATTGTTGCAGACAGTGAAAAAAAATCAGACTCTCCAATTTTTCTAACCTAACAAAGTATCTATTGTTTCGTGCATTTAGCCCAGTTGGCTAAAACAAGGGATACCCGCTCGCAGAGCCGGCTCTGGTTTAAGGAGCAGGGAAAGAACTCTCCTCTAGCCCAAACACCCTAGTAATGGCACTTTTCTGTAATACCTCCTAACTCCTAGTACTTGTAAATGCTTTTGAACACACAAAAAAAAAAACAAAATGTATCTATCATTTCATAATCTTGTTTACCATCTCATATGGGACTGTGAGGAGTTATTCCCTGGTTATGTTGAAACTGAAACTATCAATCATAGTGTGACTTAGGTTAGTAGGATATGTGCACATACAACAATAAAAAATGTAAATGAAAGTGCATCAGAAGAGGCAGTGAAGGAGTTAGAATGCATGTTCCAGATCAAAATTATAGAAGCTAATTATATGAATATTGAGAATCAGCTGAAGAAATTCAAGGATGAGTTCAACAATTATTGTGGTGTTGGTTTTCACATTGATCGACTAGATACGGAAAATATGATAACGAGATGAAAGGTTAAGAGGTTAGAGAGTGAGGTTAGAAGACTCCGAAGTATAATGAATTGGGTGAACACTGATTAAACTGTTGCTAAGATTTTTCAAAAACAAATTTGTTTGGATTTGTTTTTTAGGCATTTGTCATGTTTAATTTTCAGGTACTTCAATTTGTTGTTAAATGTCAAGTGACCCGTAGGCTTGGTATATTTATATTTTCTCTTTTTCTAAAGTTTAATGTCAGACTCCATTAAACCGTGAAGGTTTATTTAAATTAATTTATTATTATGTTTACTTGTGACAGCTTAGTTGGTAACTAACAAGTATAATTATATAATTAAAGAGAAATAATTATTATTGGATTAATGGTAATACTTTTCTTATTAAGATTTAGATATCATTTAAATATTTATTCTTTTATGAAACTAAAAAAAATGGAATCCCAATGCAACGCTGGATATGTAAACTAGTTAAAAATTAGATAATTATCCAACTTATCTTTTGTTTCAAATTCACAATCATCTAACATAATGTATCAATAATCGGAAAAATTGCACGGCAAATTTGGTTTTGCTTTGCTTTAGTACTAAACAAGGTTATTTTTTACCCATACGTTGTAGTGGGTAATTTTTTCAATAAATTTATTATTAAAATAAATATCAATAATAATAATTTAAAAATTTTAATTTATAAATTTATGTTCATTAATTAAAATTTTATTTTATCTTAATTTTGAGTTAAGTTTTTTTTATGTTATGTTCTTATCATTAAAACTATTAGTTATGATTAAAACATAAAACTGTGAAACATAATATTGTACATTCTTTAAAATTATGGATATTTTTTTTTGTGATTAAAGAATAATTCACTAAAAATTTTTATCTCTTATCAATCTAAATTCCAATTTTCAATACAGATGAAAAGTTTAGTTAGAAAAATTCATTTTCAATTTTAGGAATTATTGACCAAATAACTTTATTAAACCATAGACCTTTTCTTTTTAGCTTTACTACATTAATGGTAACAAATGTTTTATTTTAGATAATAATATATCATAAAAAAATATAAAATTGTGTTTAATTTATGTTAATCAATGAATGTTTAACCATTAATATAGTAAAGGTAAAAGAAAAAGAAAACAAATAAATTAACTAAAGTGGAATCAACCAAAATTATACTAAAGAGGACAAATCATAGTGATAGCTAAAGTTTTGTTTAAGAAAACAATAATGAAGAAAAACAAAAAAAAATAGTTTGGGGACCAAGAGAGAAAATGTAAAAATTTTAGGTATTAAAGGTTTAACACTTGACTTAATAAAAGTTAAGAAAAAAATTTCTATTTTACTAAAAAAAAGAACAAACCATGGTGAATTACTATAATTAAGTAGTTATTACGTTCAGGGACCAAAATGCAAAATGGATTAAGCTTATGGTCTAATATGGTAAATGGAAACAATGTAAGGACTGGAAATATGTTTCACCAAAAAAAATCGTGAAACAAAATGAAAGTGGGACAATAGTAAGACAGACTCTCAAGAAAGCAATTGTCTATCAAAATCTGATCAAGCTTCCAAACAAAACAATCGCGTCCAAAATAAAAAATAAAAAAAGAGAGATGCAGCTGATGCATAAGCGCCACAACCCAAAGGAGTAAAAAGGTCCGAACACTGTAGCCTACCGTAGAATAAACGGTAGACCCTTCATGGCTTTTAGAGTATAGTAGTAATTCGGTTCAACTAATTGCATCTAGATTACATTGCATAAAAAACAATAACATTCTTATATTTAAAAGAGGTTAACAAAACAAGATAGAACTTTTAAATTTCAAAATTTCCCAATGTATTTTTTGATCTGAATTGTTAATTACGAGATAAATGGTATTACTGGTGCACTTATCAACAAAGTTTGAATTAAAAAAATTCATTTCGCTCACCTATTTAAATAGCCTTCATGTATCACCACAACTAAGCAAAAATAATGAAAAAATTGCTAATGTTTGAACTTTGGCTCAAATTGACCACTAATATTTTATTTGGGTCAGATAAACTATTAATGTTTTAAAATCAACACAAATAGGCCGTTTCTGGTTAAATGAGCGAATATACCATTAAAAATAAAAAATATTCCATCAAATGATAATTATGTGGCAAAAGTAAATCTTGTTTAGCCAGCATGCACAAGGTTCAAAATCCGATTCCACTGCCTGCAGAAAATCCACCGGTGCCATCATGGAATGCTCTATATGCACTTGCTAGTCCTCTCTCTCTTCAACTTCTTCATTAATCGTGGACGACAAATCAACCTGCTTCGTGCTCTTGATGGGATTTGCCAGTGCGATTATAGCCCACTGGTATGGCGGCGGCGGAGGAACAATGTTCTCCATGATGGTTGGTACCGAAGGCGGTAGTTGAGGAACTGGCACAAGCGGAGGGGTCTAAGCCTATTGATGGTGGGGTAGTAGGGGACAAAATCATCTTCCGCCTTACTGTGAGCATAGTCGCTCAAGGCAGTGCAGGTGTTCTTCAACGAGATGGTGTATAGTCAGCGTGACCAGAAGCAAAGACGTCACGTGCTACCACCACTTCATCAAAATCTTCTGCTCCTTGCACCGAGCCACCTATTCCCCATTGTCTATCTTCGACTGAGCACAGCCCTTGAGAAAAAAAAAACAGGCATTTTGGTTTTCCTCCTTTTGCCTCCACCAGTTCTGACAACGGGAAAGCCCTCAAGCAATGACTTATTTGGAAGAAAAAAAAAAGTTGGGTCTTTGATTGAAGAGTGGGAGACAAAAACAATGGTGCTTGGGAAAAGAGAAAGTGAGAGGGAGAGGGAGAGAGAGGAGAGTGAAACATGCAGAAGAGAGATAGACAAATATGGAGTGATGATGAAGAGGAAGCTACATCAACTTCACTTAACAGTAGTGGGCAACTTAGTCTGACTCAGAAACACTACAGTTCATTTGACAAAAAAAAAACATTAATGGATGAATTGGCCGTATCACAAACATTAGTGGTTCATTTCACTCGCCTATTTAAACAGTCTTCATTGTATCACCACAACGACTCAAACTTTTCATCAGTATTGGACAAACTGATGGACATGACAATAAATTCTTATGCAGTAATTTTAACGGCGGTTAGTGGCGCTTTAATGCATTTGTTGGAACGGGAGAATCAGAATCTCCAGGAAGAAAAATGAAAATCTTAAAAAAAAAAGTGGCGTATCTTGAGATTGCATTTGGTAAGTACGCACTGATTTTAATCACTTTTAAGTCAAGCATCTCTACTAATATTCAGTAACCCTTTTCTCAATCCCTAAATTCGTTCACAGTAAAAGCCAAGCCGACTGATGAGAAATTAACATGAAGTGGATATGTTTCCTAAATGTGTAGGATGAACCCAACAAATGTAGTCACTCTTGGGGAAGACGAGGACTGGGCCAAAATAATGCAGGATATAGGCATGAATAGCTTGGACTAGGATTTTTCCTTTTAACAAGGGTATTAGTTATTTTTTTAGTTAATTTTTTTTCTAGTTATCAGACTTGTATATGAATAATCTCCAGATTTCGGACTATACATAGATTCATATATTCAACATTACTAATTTTAGTTTGGGTAACTATTCATTTACAAGTCCACTACTACTATTAGTAATTTGGCATTATAATGCTCATTTAAAAGTTCATTTACAAGTACTGCTATATTAAATATTCTTTTTACTACTGTCAGTTTGGTATCTATGATCTTTACAACTTTACATTTTATTAAATCTCTTTTCAATTATATATTTATGAAAAGTCAAATTATATATAACAGGTACAATTAAAACACTGCATTTTCAATAATAACGGATGATTAGAATAATACTAATTTTCACACATGTTATTATTGAATCTAATTTAAAAAAGGTAATCTCAAATAATTTCTTTAATTCTAGGCATAAATCTTATGCTTTATATCCCAAATTGGGGATTATAAGTCGTATATTCATGTTATATCCTATGGTTTTTATCTTGAATCTTTTATGAATATAAAAATATATAATAGATTTCTTATGGTTTTTATTCCAAATAAAAGATAACATTCAATTTAAATTACTTGCAAGAAAATTTTAATTTAAATACTTTACCCTTACGATTAAATCCAAAAGATCATGGGCAAATTATTGAATCAGTAATTCACAAATAAGCAAGTAAAACTAATGAATTTTAATCATGTATATCATTGAATTAGTAAAATTTAATTGTGTTATTGGCTCTTTATTATATCACAAACATGCTAGTAAATCTAATGCATTTCAATAATAGACAAATGCAGGTCTTCGTCTGTCTCATTTATCACAATTTGATAATTACCTTTAGGGTTAGCGATCTTCTACTCCTATATAAAAAAATTAATTGGCATGCTATTATTTATTGGGTTTATAGCCCACTAAAATCAATATATATATATATATATATATATATATATATATATATATTTCATAGTATATTTGCAGTATTAATTTTATAATTTATTTTTAATAATTAATACTTAGGTCCTTATATAACTCTCACTCCAAAATTCACTTATTCCCCAAGGCTACTTCTTTTACTGTTAATTACATAGTGTGTTTTTATGGTTTAATAACTTATGCCCTCATATAGTCATATATGGCTTCAAAATTTAGATTTTGCATTATACTTCTTGGTGAGCTCTTTCTATCATAGTAGACAGTCTTTAAAATTTTATTTTTCATACATTTTAGTAATTAAATATATATATATATATATAAAGAAGAAACTCACCCATTTCCCAATACTGCTTCCTTTAACATTAATTTCATAGTACATTTGTAGCATTAATTTCAGAATTCATTTACAATAATTAATACTTAGGTTCTTATATAGCCCTCATCCTAAACTTTACCCATTTCCCTAAAAATATTTCTTTTATCATTAATTGCATAGTGTATTTATATTATTTGGTAACTTAGGCCCTGATATAGTCATGACTCTAAAATCTAAATTTTGAAATATAATTTTTAATGAGCTCTTTGTATCATAGTAGAGAGCCCTTAAAATTCTACTTTTTATCCTCTTAACATAATAAAACACTATTTTCTTTTGTTCCCTTTTTAATGGTTTATTAATAATATTGTTCCTTAATCAATTGTTTTAAATATATTTCATCTCTTTGTTCTCATTTAGTTGCTTTAATTTCAATTAAAATGCTTTGATTATAATTTTATTTGGTTTCAATGGTATTAACATTGCCTATCCAACTTCCTCAAGACCACTTCCTTTAGCATTAACTTTATAGTACATTTATAGCATTAATTTCAAAATTCATTTGTAATAATTAATACTTAGGTCCATTAGAATGCTTTCATTAAAAATTTATTTGGTTTCAATAATATTGTCCAACCAACTCCTATATATATTTTCACACCAGCTTTTAGCATACACTCAATATTATCATTCATTCCTTTCATTTCTTCCTATCATCTCTTGCTACCTTTTTTCATTTCTTCACTAATTTATATTTTTAGAGTCTCCCCAATGTCAAAGATGAGGTAGTTATTTAAAAGACTGACAGATTTTCTTTTTTTTTTTTTTTATTTCATAGTATTTGAATTTATACAATGGACAAATATGTTCTTTTATGAATCTTTTCTTATTTTTATAGTTTCCCAACAGAACATATTGCATTGGAGAAATTGTCTTCTGAGGGGACTGACTGGACTATTCAAGTAACGGTGTGTTGTTTAAAGGATGTTTTAAATTTTTGAAAAAGTGACCAATTTATTAGTACTGATTTTGTTCTTGTAGATGAGAAGGTATTCTTTTTTTTTTTTCTTCATTCTACTGAATTTTGCAATTTATTCTTTTCACCCTACTATAAACATATGTTTATGATCTATTATTGGCTACTATGTCTTTGGTTTACATATGCATGGTGTGACAATTTATGGGCTTATCAAAAAATTTTTGACATACAAGTTTAAAGCTTCATGAAGAAAGTACATATATTTTTAAGAATTTTACAGTTCTTCCAAAGAAGAAGACTTACTAGATCATAGATATACACCTATTTATGATTCACCTTACTCATAATACACAAATCTATGATGTGAATCATGAACCTCATGATTTTCCCATGCATAAATTTGAGTTTCTTAATTTGGACCAACTTAGCACACATGTGGACCAAGAAGAATTTTTACAGGGTTTCTTAAAAGTTTTTTAAAATAAAATCGAATGCTGCATGTACTATCTATATATTATTATTTCAATTCCTTTTTGCATGAAAAATGTTGTGCGAGTTGTTGTGGATGTTGATACAATAGAGCGATAGATTGTTAAGGGTGATTCAGTTGACACCTTAACCATAAAATTACAAGATTTGAGGTTTTTTCTCCACTATTATGTTCAATGTTTTCCCTTTGACTATTTGTGTATATTTTTTAATTAATTTCCATTTTTTTACAGTGAAAATAAAATTTTACTTACATTATGGTTAGAGTTCTCCAAAATTTTTTGGCAAAAAAGGGAGAAAATGAATCATCTTGTGTTGTAGGAGTTTTTACTTCTTTAGTTATCAAAACTTTTTAAGATTTCTAACATGTTGTACATTATCATATCCACATTCAACTTTAATTCTCATTCTACTATAATGTAAACTTTTTAACTAACTTATTTTTGTATATAGGTCGACCAAGCTTAGGAACTTCAAGATCAAGAAAGATTTATTTAAATTTTCAAATTCATGAGGTTAGCACTATAAGGGATGATTTCATGTAGGTTTCTAAAACCAATTTTTGATTTACAGTATATGTCTTACTTTGATTAATAACTTAGCATCCATGATTTTATATTATATTTTTGAATATATATAATGGTTAAAGCACTATAAGAAAACCAAAGCAATGGCTAAAGCACTACAAGATTATGTACATAAAATTATGAAAGATTTGTAATCTTAGCAACTAAGATATATTTCATTAGAATTAAAGGTTCTACAAGGAGTAATGTTTCATATCGAATAATACTATTAATAGAAAATAAGAGTTTAGATAAGTTTTGTATTATACAGCTACACTACATATATAAATAATGAAAATATAACTTACATTCTAACATATAAACCCAATTTCAATTCAAGGAATGATTCTCGTTCATCATACAGGTTGTTCAACTAGTATACAAAATAAGCTTGAAAAATTGCTTAGTTCTAGATAGAGAAACTCTAGCTTCTCTATAGAAACTAGGGTTTTGATTCAAACCCTAAAAGCAAGTGGATGAGGCAGCATCGATGTGGGCCGTGTGGCTGGTATAGTAGAGAAGGTCATAAACGGGTCTTGAGTGGAGTTAATGATCTTGGGAAGGATCTGCATTCAGGATTTGACTATGATCCGTTAGACACCGATGAAGGCTTGGAGGGCGAGTCCTCACATGTTATAGAGTATGGAACAAGGAAATAGAAGGGAATGGCGAAAACCTGAGCTCAAATGGTGGAAGAAAATAATGGTCCCAGGTACCTTAGGGTTAAAAAACTGGCAAATTTTGAACTATAATATTGTGAAGGGGAATCCAATTTGGATGTAAGGCCATAGCGAATGGCATTTAATGCTTGTCGGCACAACGGTTGGTACTAAAGTTTCTCTAGACAATATGAAGAAGTTTGTACAATTTTAGTGGAAACAAGTAATGCTCCTTATTGTCACAAAGATTCAATCGGGGCTATTCTTATTTCGGTTTTAATTGGAGGCATATATGTTGAAAATTTTGAATGAACAAACGAACTTTGTGTTTGGGAAGCCTTTACTGCTCAAGAAATGAGATATGGATATGAAGGTCAATAAGAGTTGTTTGATATCATTCCTGTTTGGATTTGATTACTAGGTTTGAAACTTCAGTATTGGAATCCTAGGATTAGAAGTCATATTATGAGTAAGATTGGTGGGCCTATACTGGCTAACACTATAATTGTTTAGCACACTCGACTATTATTTGCTTGAGTCTTGGTGGATGTCCAATGTATGGATGTGGTTCTTGATCATGTGATGCTAAAATTATCAACTGGGTATGAGGAACAAAAAGTGATGTATGAATGATGGCTTAGTCAAAGTGAAAAATGTAAAAAGTAGGGGCACCAAGAGAAAGATTGTAGTCCTGGTCTGAAGAAGCATCATGTTTCACACCCAAAGGTAAAGTCTACTGAGTAGGTTAAGGAGGTTATGGCCTTGTCTCAAATGACCAAGGCTGTCGTCCCTTATACTGGTGATCCCAGCTTTAGTGGTACAAAAAATGAAGAGTTCCAAATGGTCTAGTCCAACAAACCTAAGACAAACACCACTCTGAGTAGGAATCAAAATTTGGGGCAGGCAAATCAGGATTTTAGTAAGTCTCCACAACAAGTGGATAAAATAATGCTCTTTAATGCTTTTGAAAACCTTCAAATGAATATACAAGCTAAGCTTATAACCAGGTATGGCACTAAACATGTTTTTATTCCTACTTAATGAAGTGGTATTGTTAGAACATTAGATGGCTCAATTTGAGCCTCAAGCAAAAAAAGGGAAGAAAATTGATTTATAAAAGTAGTATTAGTATGATTGCCTTGTTGGGAACTCATGTGAAGAGTAGGAAATTTACTAGTATTCCAAACAGTATTGTTCCTGGTTGGCAATTTCTTAATAGGGATGTCAACAGGCCAAGTTTGAGGAGGGTAAAGTGATTCCCAAAACCTACTGCTTTACCCAAACCATCCCCGCAACCCGTAATAGGTAAGATTTATTTGCCTAAACCTTCCCCATGTTAGGGCGGGTATGGTCAGGTATTATACCCATAATACTTGCACAAGTAATAACATAACAAAAAATTAAAATTAAAATTAAAGAATGCAAGACATGCTTAAGTAATACAACATAATCAAAAACAAAGTAGCCTAGTCATACGGCTGTGAATTTTAGGGTTTACTAGGTTAGAATTATACTATATATTTAGGTTGAATATGACTAGGATTGGGTATGTATATACAATATATGTAATATTTTAGATAGTTATATACTATGTATAATATGTGGGTAAGATACGGCCCGGGTTCAAGGAGGGTAAACTCTTAAACCCGTATCTTTCCCAAACCTAACGGATACAAAAACAAAAAAAAATACCCAAACCCAGCCAAATCCTGTCCAATTGAAAAAAAAATGAAAAAACTCTACCCATTTAATAGGGTAGGGCAAGGTACCCATGGGTAAGGGTGCAAATTGACTTCCCTATTTCTTAATAACTATGCTTTTGCTTTAAATGAAAGAATCTAGCTTCTCTGGGATCCTAATATCTTGGAGATTACATATATCTTTGCCTCTAATCAAGTTATTCACTATGATGTCTTTTATAAACTAAAGAATTGGTAGTGTGTACTTTCGGTTATTTATGCTTCAAATGACCCTTAATATAAAAGAGTTTTATTTTTAGAATCTGAAGCAGTTTTTCAATAATGTGATGGTCCTGTGGTTAGTATGTGGTGACTTTAATGAAATTATGCACTATGAGGAGAAACTTAGTCGGGATTATTAATCTTCATAGTGTTGGTGAATTTTTTACTTGGAGTAATAACCAAGTCTTTAAAGATCGAATTATTTGCAAATTAGATAGAGTTATGGGTAATAGCTATTGGTTTGCTATTTTTTTCTTATGTATCTGTTGAGTTTAAGAGGAAATGGTGCTCTGATCACTCTTTGGCTCTTTTTGAGTTGGAGGAATGTCTTATTCAAAGAAGACCTTATTTTAAATACTTGAACACATGGAAAAGTCATCCTAACTATGGTCAGATTGTTATAAATGTTTGGCAGACAACAAGGCCTAGCCATGATTCTTCTTGGAGGACTATTTTGAGTAAGTTAAGGAGTCTTAAGGAAGTTTTTAGGAGATAAAATGCTAATTGTTTCTTTGAAATTTCTAATAGAGTTAGAAGTAAAGAACAAGAATCGGAATCTCTTAACATTAGAATGAATCAAAATCTAGAGGAGAAGAACTGTTATATTGATTGGCAAAGAACTAAGGTTAAAGTTTTCAATTTGAAAAACACAGAGGAAGAATTTATCACCAGAAAGTTGCCATTGATTGGTTAAAGCTCAGTGATAACAACAATAAGTTTTTTCACTCAAAGATGGAAAAGAGACTTCTTCGAGCAAATATTACTTGCCTTTCTGCTAGGAATGGGAGGAAGCTTTACTTGTAATCCTAGATTATAGATGAGTTCCTTGAATTTTTCTCCAATCTTCTTGGTGTTAATTATGTTCATTGTTTAAATGTCAATCCTAATATTGTGTTGAATGGTTTAGGTTGTCTGTTGATCAGAGATGTATACTAGAAAGAGACATTATTATAGCTGAGATTGTTGGAGCTATTCAAGGTTGCCATGCTACTAACCCAGGTCCTGATGGATGCATAGTTGGTTTCTGTTAGTATAATTAAGAGATAATGGGTGCTGATGTAGCTGTAGCTATATACTTTTTCTTTGAAATTGGTGATTTGCCTTTTGCCCTCTTTACAACTGTTATGCATCTTATTCCTAAGCATGCCCATGCTTCTACTGCTACTGATTTTATACCAATCTCTTGTTGTAATGTGATCTACAAGTTTATCTAAAAAAATTTGGCTAGTAGATTACAAAGAACTCTGCTTGATATTATTCATAAAAGTCAAAGGGCTTTCATTAAAAGGAGATTTGTTATTGATAATATTTTACTTTGTCATGAGATTAAGAGAGGTTGTAGTAGAGGAAATATTAAACCTGGGATTTGTTTGAAGATTGACCTTAAGCAAGCTTATGATATGCTAAATTAGGATTTTTTTGAAAAGTTTACACTTAGTACAGATTTTCCTTTAAAATGGGTGAATTGGATCATGTGTTGTGCCAAATGGGTAAGGCAAGGGGACCCATTCTCTCCCCCATTGTTTGTTGTAGTCATGGATTACTTATCTAGTGCCTTAGGAAAAAAAAAATTTACGAGAATTATGTTGTTTATCATCTTAAGTGCAAAAAGATATATTTGACTCATCTTATGTTTGCAAATGATATTATGATATTTGCAAAAGGTGATATTAATTCTGCTCAAACTATTAAGTATTGTTTATGTATGTTTTCTAAGAGTACTAGTCTAGTTATCAATTATGAAAAGAGCCAGGCTATTCTTAGGAGTGTTGATGAAAGTTCTAAACATGAGATTCTAATGACCTTGAATATGCCTAAAGGTTGTTTGCCTATTACATATTTATGGGTCCTTTTTATTGATAAAAGATTGCAAATCAATCATTATAAGCCTCTTGAGGAGAAAATTCAGCATAATCTGAACAGTTGAGCTAATAGTTTTTTTTTTTATGCTGGTACAGCTCAATTGATCAAATCAGTCATTTTTAGTGTGTAGGCATACTGGTTTGCTTTGTTTCCTATTCCTAAAACTGTTTTGGGCCACATAGAGTAATGTTGTAGAGCTTTCCTTTGAATTGGATCTATTCATGGTAAGAAATACCCCATGACTTAGAAATTTATTTCTGTTCCAAAGGAGCAGGGAGCTCTTGGTAGTTTCAATTTATTTGGTTGAATAACGCTGCCAATGGGACAAAGTTATGACATTTGTTGACAGACAAAAAAAGCCTATGGATTAAGTGGGTACATGCTTATTATATTAAGGGGCAAAACATTTCACAAGTAAGGCCTTTGATTGATTCCTCTATTAATTGGAAACATATCTTGAAAACTTGGATATTTTTTACTTAATATGTTTGGTAGCGCATAGGCCCAACGCTAAGCCCACAACGAAAAAGTCCATAACAAATAGATTGAAGTCAAAAGGCCCAGCAAGCCAAAGAGGTAACCCATCTCAGAAGGAAAGGAAATCCCAAAATTACATGATTGATTAGAGAATTTCCATCCAAAAGTGATCTTCTCGGACCTTCCCTTAGGTATTAAACCTGCCCCATTCACTAAACCTAAGGTGCGAGAATTCTACTATGCATTCTATTATCTCTTCACGTGTCAGAAACTGATTTGATTGCCATAGGGTTTTCCTTGAGAAAACATATGGGGGCTTTAACATTGTTTTTGTGTGCAGGATCTTCATTCACTACACATCAAGCTACTAGGCGTAGCCTAAATGACCTTGTTGGCTATCAATTTGGCGCCATCTATAGGAACCATGGTGAACACCTAGAGATCTCATATGGATAACCAAGATCAAATAAGGAATGAGTATAAGAGCCAATTTAGGGGCCAGACCAACCATCCCGCAGGGTCCATAGCACCCCTAGAATAGGAGACTGCTCACAGAGTTAAAGGAGAAAAAGCCTTTGGCACCTCAAAGAAACTCCTGAGAAGGAAAAGGTCATACCCCATTAAATGACAATTAGTTTCATGCTCTCCAACACATATTTTTTGAAAAGTTTAGAATGACTGTTCAATAGGAGATTCACAGAGTGCTACCAAAGGCACCTAAGGAAGCCATGGAGAGGTAGTTAGCACCTGACAAACCCCAGTAAGTCCTTCCTCGAGATCCACCCCTGAAGGTCTATACCGTCGACCTGCGCCCTCCCCCCCACATCCCTAAGGCAATCTGATGGCCTCCTTGATGATGACATAAGTATCATTCTACAAGGGCTTGATTAGATGGAACAACGCATGAGGATCCCTGAGGCCCCCACAGTAGGCTCATTGTATTTCAAAGCAGTATTATTTTGAATAAAAGAACTTACCTGCTCGGCCAAGAAGGCTTTCTTTTTCACATTCAGTTTTCTTTTAACAGTGCACAAATCCTTCAAAAATTTGGGATAAGAAGGTACATGTTTAATCGCATCCAACAATGGGATATTGATCTTTCCCTGCTTGAAGATATAAAAAATTTCAAAATTCTTATTCACCTTCTTAGGAACAGTTAATGCCTGAAGAAATTGAGGTGTTGGTGGCGATTCAATTTGTTATTCGCTTGGCATAGGTTCAACCCCTTCTTTAATTTTAGAAGTTGACTTATCGTCTCCTTCACAAGGATCAGAAATGGATTTTTCAACAACCTTACCGTTGCGGAGTGTAATGATTGACTTCACTTGATCCACGGTTTGACCTTTGGGATTGGGTTGTGGTTTAGAAGAAAATTTTCCTTTCTCTTGAATGTTGAGTGCAAATGCAAATTTTGCAAGAGTATCTTTCAAATCAATCATGGTTTGACTTGTTTGAACATTGATTGACTCTTGCTTTTCAATGAATGAATGCAATGTATCTTCAAGATTTTTCCTAAAAAGAGGAACATATGATGCATACCCTTGAGATTGTTGAAAATTTTGTTAGGTGTGCAAAGATGGTTGTGACGGTTGAGCATGATTGTCACTTTTCCAACTAAAGTTTGGGTGATTCCTCCAACCAGGATTGTAAGTTTTTTAGTATGGATTTTGGGTTGGTCTCTCGAAGTTGTTCAATGCATTGACTTGTTCATGGAGACATTCTTTGAAAGAGGGCAAGGTTGGGCAATTGCTAGTGGGATGGTCATTGGTCTCACAAATGTGACAAACAATTTTTTCAACAGATTTTAAATGACCAATTTTCTTTATTTCTAAAGCCTCAACTTTTCTAGCAAGAGATGCAAATTTTATTTGAAGGTCATTATCTTCTTTAAGATGATATATGCCTCCACTAGATGTAAGGGTTTAAGCCTTACCTGGGGCCTCATAGGTACCAGCAGTGTGCCAATTTTGTGCATTCTCGGTTATCAAGTCTAGGTAATCCATTGCCTCGTCAGGATCTTTATCCTAAAATGTTCCATTACACATCATTTCTACCATTTGTCTTTCCCTAGGTGTCAAACCTTCGTAAAAATGTGAGACTAATCTCCAAGTTTCAAAACCATGGTATGGGCATGTGTTAAGTAAATCTTTGTATCTATCCCAACACTGGTAAAAAGTTTTACCTGATTTTTGTGTGAAAGTGGTGATTTGTCTTTTAAAAGAATTTGTTCTATAGGAAGGAAACAAATTTTTAAAAAATTGTTGTTGTAGTTCATGTCATGAATTGACGGAGCCTGACCTAAGATTTTGTAGCCAAGTTTTAGCCTTATCTTTCAAAGAAAAAGGAAAAAGCTTAAGCCTGATTGTGTTCATGCTACAGTTTAGGTTGTTATATGTGTGACAGACTTCTTCAAATTCTCTCAAATGCAAGTATGGATTTTCAGAATCAAAGCCATGAAAAGTTGGTAAAATTTTAATAATATTTGGCTCGAAATTGAAGTGACATGCTTCAGCAGGAAATATTGATTGAGTGCTATTCCTTATGGGGTTCATGTATTCTCTAAGTGTCCTAGGTCGATCTTGGTCATTATGAAGAGAATGGTTATCTTCTTGTTCATTAAAGTGTTCAGCCATGTTTGAAAAAGTTGGAGATTCTCTTACCAGTCTACCACTTGATGTACGTGACCAATAATAACAAGAAAAATAAATATAAATAACAAGTTAGGTAGGAGGCACAGTCTTCCATACAATAATAATAAGAAAAATAAATAAAAAGGAAGCAATATGAACAAAAAAATAAAAGATAGGAGGCTTAGCCTGCCATTCAACAAAAAAAAAATAACACAAAATAAATAGAAAATAAAATGTAGGAGGCCCAACCTTCCATTTAACAATAAAGAAAAATAAGATTAACACAAATTAAGAAGTAGGATGCTTAGCCTGCCATATAAAGAACAAAACAAAAAATAAAATAAAATAAAAAGAACAAAAAGAAAGAAAAAAAAATTAAGTTTGAACTCTAATTTTACTTCCCCGGCAATGGCGCCAAAAACTTACTGCGCTCTAGCAGTTGTAATCCAAGTGTAGGTTGTCGCAAGTAATAAAATTTCGGGAGTCCGAGTATCGAACCACAGGGAAGTGAATTAAAAATACAAATTACAGGATTTTAAGAGAGAAAGTATTTAGTACAAAGTGTGAACAGATGTAAATTAAAATTAAAATTAAAATTCAATTAAAATAGCTAAGGTTAGGGGATCCACTTTTAGTATATTGGTTATGATTAATTTTTAGCTCATCTTACCACTCAATTGAGATCCACACATAAATGAGTTCTCAATCGAAGAATTTAATTAGTATTAACGTTCATTGATCTTAAAACGCCAACACTTGTTAATGGGTTCAAGTATTCATCATGACAACCTTTGTCGACAATAACTCAAGATTCCAATATAGCCGGCAGAGCCATGTTCTACAGAGGGAATCAAGCAGCTTTTGTGCCAATATAACAACCCAAGTCCAAAACCAGTCAACGAAACACTTGCCCACACCACATGGGCTATCCTTTGGAAAAGGATAAGCGCTATGTGCTTATGTTCTGGAATTAGAGCCTATATATCCACATAAGGCTTCCCACAATTCACCCATGTAGGATATGGGGGTGTTACAAACTCCGCCCCCCCCCCCTTATGTACCCAACGTCCCCGTTGGGGTCAATCGGATTACTTGGTTCCCCTGGACCAAGTAACCTCTCTAATCGGACTACTTGGCCCCTGGCCAAGTAGCCTCTCAAATCCAGGATCAGTCCCGGTAAACGATGCATGTGCATATCCACTATGCCACACCATTGTGGTCCCGGGTCGGCTCTGATACCATCTATAACAACCCAAGTCTAGAACCGGTAAACGGAACACCTGCCCACACCACATGGGCTATCCTTTGGAAAATGATAAGCGCTAGGTGCTTATGTTCTAGAATTAGAGCCTATATATCCACATAAGGCTTCCCACAATTCAACCATGTGGGATATGGGGGTGTTACAGCCAATGATTGACTATGATAAATCAATAATCCCATTTAACAAGGAGGGAAGTAAAAAAGAAGATTAGTTAGGAATAATAAAAGTAGATAACATGTAGAAAGATGAAATGAACATGGATTGAAAGATCAAAAGAAAGAACAAGAACAAGAACAAGAAAACACTTGGACAGAGTTTTGGTATTGAAAACTAGAACAAAACTAAAGAAGAAAATCTAAGGATGATACAAGAATATAAATGAGGCCTAAGAAAATGGAATCCTTCACCCTCCCCCCAAGGTGCCTATTTATAGAGTTTTGGGGTGGGTGAAATGGTAAAAATAAAATGGTAAGATGTAGGTAAATACAAATCAACAATAGCAGGCCGCAACTTATTTTAATTTTTTGGCTATCATAGACATTATATCAGCTCTTCCTCAACGCATGGAAGTTGTAGATCTTCTCTTTAGCTTCGAATTGATAGCTTGCTCATTCAAATCAGACATCCGTAGCTCAAGTTATGATTTTTCTACCGAAACTGCTCTTCAGCACATGAAATAACAAAAGGTCTCATCTATAATCAGATTTTGGCAATGAGAACAATCAAACTAGCTTGCGGAATGAAGCAGAGTTGAAGATCTATGTGTTGGCTTTCAGATGAATTTGGAATCACTCAGTTCCGATGCCTACAGCTCTAGATATGATTTTTTCTTGTGAAGGGCCGCCAAGTGATGATTTTTACCTACATAAAAAATAACTATTTAATATATATATTAATATTAATGAACAGTAAACTGCATATGAATAATGAAATACGCATATGAACAGTGAGTCGGTGAATAGTGATAGGTGAATAGTAAAAATGCGTGAATAGTAACTAAGTGGAAAAATATTCAGAATATAGAAATTAATCATACTCAAAGTGTATAATGATGATTTAAACCCTTAATAATAATGCACTTATGAGTATTCATCATTAGTCTTTGAAAAATGCTATTTCCATCAGATAGCCACTAGAAATACATTCGTTGGCTTCAAATATGTCAAAAAAAGGTTTATGGCAGTAGCCATCAGATTTCTTGATGGACAGTGGCAGTTGTCAAAATTGCTGATGGTTGTCATAGGTTAGAAATATTGACAGATAGGGATGGTAACGCGTTGGATCAGGCACGGATACCTGCTACCCGCCATCCATACCTGTGGTTTTCCTACTTGCCAGTAAGCAGAAAATGTCACCCATGTTCGTGACCCTGTGCCGTGAAAAGCCTTTTAAATTTCATAAAAATAAGACATAAAACATTCACTCCAAAGTCATTTTTCACATCTAATACAACAAAGTTAGAAAAGAAACATGTCATTGTCAACATCCAATAAACCATGAAAAATTAATTAGCACAATAACATATATGACGGAATAAGATCCAACATTCATAATCAAGTAAAAGTCTCTCCATATTCATCATCTCTTGCTCCTCTTCAGTACTCTCATCCTTACCTTTTGGTGGTGGGAGCATCTTGCTGCAAAATACACACAAACACAAAAGTTGCCAAGAGCAGAATAACGACAACATGAAGCATCAAGTCAAGGCATGTAGAATAACTATCTTAAGCATCAAGCACCAATTGTCATATATCAAGGATTTAACTGCTGCACAAAACAAAATGCTCAATCCAATCCATGCAAGAAAATGAACATTTTGGATCAACAGACCAATAGGAAAAAATAATCAAGTGTAGACTAAATAGAGCAAATAAAAGAGTAAGAGAACATGCAAAAGGTAAAGAAAAAGCAAAAAGAACAAGGCTAATGAATGTGGCAGTTGAACCATACTATTTTGGCAACAAAAACCAAAACAAGCAAACCAAAGTCTCAAATAAACAATCACATTTTCTATTTCAAATCGGCTATTTAGTCAGAGAAAAATACTCCATATACGCATAAAACATTCTACTATAAAAAATAAGCAAAAGTTCAGTATTGGAATAAGCATATTTAATTGCTTAAGATTTATGAGTGATGGCGAGGTGGGGTGGTAAGCACATAAGCCTATATGGTGATAGACTGACGATGAACTGGACTGGCTAGGAAGTGAGCGGTGCGCTGGTGACTGATGACTGAATAAGAACTAGCATTCGAGAATTTTGAAGGTCAGAAAAGCTAGGGTTTGGACTAATTGGTAATTTTAAATAATATATAGGGGTAAATAAGTGATTTCAATTTAACGGGTTTGACAGGTAAACGGAGCAGATTTACCCATGATGGATACCCCCCACCTACCACCTATCCGTATCCATCAAGCGGGTGCAATTTTCCCTATCGCAGGAATTTTTACTCGCCTACCCATCCATCACCAACAGATATTTGTGGGTGATGGATTTCACCCACTCGGCTATCATCCTTATTAATAGATATCTGTCACAATTGTTTATATATATATATAATTTATTTATTTTTTATGTGTTGCACACGATAGTCCCTGAAATAGCTTGATTAAAAGTTTTATCCCTAGTTCGCAACATGTTAAAAGTTTTGGATTGAAACCATTATTTTGCAGGACCTGGTTTCTTCACAGAATTAATTGCGCACATAGTCTCCACCTCATAGAATTGTTTAATTTGGTTCCAAGGTTTGTAAGGATTATAATTAAACTACATTAGGGCAAAAATTTTGTCAGGGAGATAAGAAGAAAGAAAAGGAAAAATAAGAAAAAGAAGTAGAAGTTAGTGAAAAAGCATAGGGAGAATTCAGAAGAAGAAAAATAAAAAGAAAAAGAAGAATGTAATAATAAGGAAGAAATAAAAAGAAGAACAAGAAGAAGGTAATGATGCGAAAAAGATGAAGGGAGAAAATAGAAGTAGGAGGAGGAGGAGAAAAAGAAAATTTTCTAAGAAAGAGAAAGAAATGGGAGAGAGAAAAAAAAAGGGCTTTGATGGTAGATGGTGGTTTTATAATGGTGGAAGAAGAGTGAAAATTTCAATTCAAAATCAAAAGTTAAAATTTTTAGTGGAAGAATTCAAAGGGAAATTTTCTATTTCTGACGGTTATCAGTAAAAAATTGACCATAAAAAATATTAAATAATTTTTTTTTATTGTGATGGCAAATCGTGAGCAAATTTTTTCTCACAGAAAAGTTTTCTGATGACTAGCCACCAGGGATTTTCAAGTGGATAACCATTAGAAAACATTCATTGTAAAAATTAAATTAAAAAAAGTTAATTTTCACAGACAATTTAGGTGTGGAAAAGTTTGTGAGAAAATTGTTGATGGTTAGTCAAACAATTTATAATAGTTAACAATTAGAAATTTCTGACAATGGTAAGCTATCAGAAAAATGTCCATCGGGAATTGAAGAAATTTTAGTAGTGTAGGGCAATCCATTGTTTGTTTGATCCATATGTTGAGCTCATTAGATATGTTTTTAATAAAAAAAAATATCGATTATCAAATTTCATCTTTTTTAAGTTTGTTGTGTCAAATAAATCAAAATTATTTTATTGTTTGTTAGACCTTAGCTTTAATAGTAAGAGTATCACGCATATTTTGGTGCATTTGTAATTTGTTACTTTATAATTCTAGATTTCAAGTTTTTTCATGGAATGTTATTCATTTCATTGTTGTAGGTCATGTGTCATCTATAAAGCAAATACATCATTTAGGTTTAAGGGGTTGTTGGTTAAACTGTATGTCTTGCATTTATACATCCCTAGGATATCATATCATGAAGAAAGCTTTCATGAACAATCTAGATAACCCTGATTTCATGCCTTCAGATAGATAAAGGTAGACAAAAAAATCAGAATAACAAAGACACCGATAGAGAATTGGACTGAAACATCAACATATGGTTTGGCTAACAAAATAACAAACTAATAAATAAAATGACACCAACATCCAACCCATCAAGAGAAAATGGATCGAGATGATTCGACCTCAACTGGCCAATTCCTCGAATATCACCATGGCACCACCACTACTTCAACTTTCAATTCCTTTACCTAGCCAACAATTGAAGATGTTAAGTGTAAAAGCTACTCAAGCCGCACCCACAGTAGAAGATAACAATTTGAGGCCTCTTTTTTTGAACCGGTTACTTGAAACCGCTCCCAAATTAATCGAGACAAAAATTTTAGGCCTAGTTTTTATGATCGGTCCTAAAAGTGCTCCCAATTTCATCTACCCGCCCACCACTCCCCAAATTCCAATTTTGCTCCCTGCCGGCTAACTCTTGAACCTTAGAGATCAAACTTTTCTCTCTTGAACTTTTGTCTCCTGATTTCCATCCTCACACAACAACTCTGATTTGAATCCATCACTGGTCCATCCCAGGTGATTGCTGCCGATCCATCGCTTGCATCCATAACCACCACCAGATAAAATTGATGCCGCCTTTAACTTGCCTAATTAATACCATGCCCAATCAGTTTATCAGGTCTGCCATTGACAAGAAAAATATAGCAATTGTAGATTGATCAAAGTTGTTTTGTTCAAAATTTCATTTATAGCTTTTGCATGTTTTCATTTGTGAGTCGACTCATTTTGTTAATTAGATTGCTATCATTACTCGATTCTATAACCAGATGTTTTCAGTTGTATGCTCGATTCACGATTCATTTAAAATATCATTGTTCTTTGAATTGTACTTATTGAAGTAGCTAGGGTAAGTGATTAAAGAGTATATTGAGAGATTTAAGGAGATAAAGACAGAGAGCTAAGGTTTCAAAGCCAGCAGAGCCACAATAGTGTATGGCATAATTGAACAGGTGGAACGCCAATCACACAGAATTGTTAAACAATTGTATAATTGCTGGAGCTAGAAAATCAGCAGTTGGGTGAAGAGCAAGAACATAAAGGGTGGGAGGTGGCATAAATATTGTTCAAAGTTGAAAAGAGAGCAGAGGATGAGGCTTTACATTATCTGGAGATGCTAATTTTTGCTTCTATGTTTGGATGAATGAGTGAGAAGCCATTCAGCTATATACAAATATAAAGCTTTTGGTTTTGTGAGTGATCTTATCGATCTTCAATTTTTTATTTGCTCCATTTCTTCAACTGTACAATTTTTATTAGATGAGAGAGCAAAAGTCTATAAGAGCTTTTAGAGGTTTTAGGTATATGTATAATATAATTGTATTTAGGGAGAAGTTGTTCTGTTCAAAATAATACTTCTTGCTTCTCTTGGCTAACAGTTAATTTTTAGCTGACTTTACCTTCATGTTTGCATCCATGATAAGTAAAATGACTTGCTGCTTTAAATCATCATTTTGGTCAGTACATTATTCTCTAGTCACCAATTGTAAGAGTAGTGCTTCATACGTATTTAATCAATAGTTTATGTTGTTTGTTAGGTGTTACTTAGTTTCTTCTTCTGGTCAATTATTTTTCCTATTTTGCTCGTTTGTTTGACAGTATATCATCCTGTTCTTTAACTTTTAGATGGAGAAGTTGCCATGGAACTTTGAAGAAGTAGAAAAGATTTTCTCCTTATTCATGTCTCTGAAGAGGAATGAGAAGATATTACGCTTTGGTACCTCCTCATGTTTGAACTAGCATCCCTAGTAATTTAGTTCTTCTGTTTTTTATTTAATAGAATCTACAATGTAATTAATTAGAAATCTAAATCTTCCTATACCAAAAAGGATTTTCTCTTATCTTTGTTAATTTTTTTTGTTCAATATTCTAGATATTTTTGAAAATATAGTTTAAGGTTTATTAAGTGAATGCTAGATGTCTCGAATTGTGTTAATTCCTAGAGCACATGATTGTTTAATGCTAAATGCCAAATTTTCTCTTTCCCCTACAACTAGTCATAATGGCATGGTAAAATCTATTATACTAAGAACCTACTATATATATGAATGTTGAATTTTATTTTATTTTTCCTAGTAGTGTGCCGTTGAGAGTCTTTAAGCATATTTTATCTTTTTTTTTCCTAGATCCCCATGCTCATCTACGTTTATTACTAGAGACTTTATACACCTTGACCATCTCTTTTCTTCTATTTTCTTCGTCAGGGTCTCCTAAATAATCCAATGGCAAAATGGTAAAATTTATGACTATAGTTTTGGTACAATGAAAATCAGGTGTCATGTCAGAAAAAATAATTGCTGAGGACAATAGATAAGTTCTTTATAATACATATATATAGCTATAAACTTTCAAAACCTATGAGGTCAGGTTGCAAATCTTATTAAAGATACAACACCAAAAGTATATTTTCTCCAACTCACTTAAAGGCGGCTTCATTACTTTTACCTACACATTTTGATGTATATCACTTGGTTGTTAACATATACCAATTAACGTTAAAAGTTAAGAAAATGTATCAGCATAATATACCTCTAGGACTTTGATCAAAATCATCTAGCTCGGGTCTATAGGAATTGGCACTTGTTTGATGAAAATTGTCACACTTTTTCTACCGAACCTCTTATTATGATATGCAAGGAGTTCTAAGATAATGTTATTTCCTCTAACTTACTTTGCAGGTGACCATGCTTATTCATACCCCACCATTTTTGGGCTTTTGGTGGCAGTTCTTTTGAAGAAGAAGAGAAAGGTTAATTGTATATACATATATAATTTTCTGCTATTTCCTCTGCATCTTCAAGGAGGATTTTTTTTTGCCCTTTAAGACTAACTAATTAGGAACCTAATCCTGTAGGTATTACTATAACAACATAAGTACAACTATGTCAAGTTCACTGTCTCTGTCATTGTTTCCCCAACTGAAACCCCTACAGCTGCTGCAGTTAGCTCTAAAACTGCACCATTACTGGTCTTGTTATAGTTGGATTTCTTCTCAACTACAGGGGCTTGTCATGTCTTGTACTACTTGGTTATATATATATGTCCTGCATATGCTTGTTGCTAGTTATATAGTTTTATTAAATGGTATGATATATATGCTTTATGCGGAAGTTTATTAGTATTTGGCAATCAAGTGTGCAACATTTGTTTTCTTTGCATATATGCATTTTTTGGTATTTAATAGGAACATGGTGATATACCAATTCTTAAAACATTGGATATTTTTTATATACCTTTTCCTTTTAAATAAATATTTTTTTACATATTATTTGTTTATTAATCATTTTAGCTTCATTAGATTTTATTTTTTTTTTTCATTCTTTTTTAAATTATGTTATGGATTTCAAATTAGTTATTAGGGTGCTCTTATGTTTAACAATAAATTCATCTATATGTAGGTAATGGATAAAAGTTAGCTAAAAAAACCTAGATTCACCAAAGAGTATAAAGAAGGTGTTAGCTAATTTCTAGATCTTGCATCTAGAAATGCAAGTGTAGACGGGAAAATATTATGTCCATGCAAGCACTGTAAAAATTTAAAACCACAAAGCTATGAGGAAGCTAGGACTCATCTAGTATGCAAGGGCTTTTTAGATGGGTACACATTTTGGTTTATACATAATGAGAAAAGCTTGAACACAGTTGATTTATCTTCCAATTATGCAATTGATATGAGAGAAAATTATGAGGTTGAGGCTACTATCAATAATGGTGAAAATTTAGATGATATGGATGGGATATTATGCGATTTGCTTGTGGCTCCAAATCAAGTAGATTCCCAACAATTGGGTGACAATGAACAGTTGGCTTTATTTGAGGAATCTACCCCAATGGAACAACCTCCAAACAATTATGAGTATGAGTTGATATCAAATTTAGCTAATCAACCACTCTATGAGGGTTGTGAAACTCACTCAAGATTATCTTTCATTCTCCATTTGTTTCACCTAAAGTGCATGCATGGGTGGACAATAGTCAGGTTTAATGACAATTTAAAGTTCATGAGGGATATCCTTCCTAAAGATGCATTGTTACCATCATCCTTTTATGAAGCCAATAAAATTATTAAAACACTTGGGTTAGGATATGAAAAAAAATTCATGTTTGCCCCAATGATTGTGTTGACACCCAATTTCGTACGACCATAAAAAATTTTTTAAAAGAAATTAAATAAAAAAATTATTATTTTTATTATTATTATTATTACTAAAAATTTTAATTAGTTTAAAATACATTTTTGTTTTGTGAAGATTTGATTTAAAATGATATATGTGTGTATTTGAAAGAAAAAAAGAAAACTCCAAAAAAAAAAAATGGCAAAATTTAAAAGTTTGAGGTAAAAATGACAAAATTAAAAAGTTTCGGGAAAAATTGACAAATTCTGAAAGTTCTAGGAGCATTTGGTAGTTTGTCACATGAATTTTTAGGCTTGCCGACGTTTCTGGCCCAAATTGACAGAAAACGACAAAATTGTCAAAATCAGAAGCTTCAGGAACTTATCCAGAGGCTGAGAGACATAAAGGACTAAAATTGTCATTTTACCAATTTAAAAGATAAGTTTGAAATTTTTTATTAATTTATCCATCAACAGTTCAGCCAAACTTCCTCTATAAATAGCCCCCCAAATTTTGTGCTGAACACAGAAAAAAATAGAGAAAAAAAGTTCAGAGCTCCGTTTTAAAAAGAGAAAATAGAAGCCTTAGTCCCTAGCCTATCCTCCCTCTGCCAAAAAATCCCAAAATTATTTTTTTTTTACGTTTCGACTACCTTCTTCCTCCGTTTTCTCTTTCTTTCTTTTGCTGTCGCCGTCCTATCCCGCTGCCGTCGCCCTGCCGCCGCCGTCCCGCCGTCGCCCTGTCGTCGCCGTCGCCCTGTCGTCGCCCCGCCGTCCCGCCCCACTGACGCCGCCGTCGCCCTGCCGTCGCCTCGCCGTCGCCCCGCCGTCCCGCCCCACCGACGCCGCCGTCCCCACCCTGCCCCTGGCCGCGCCGCCACGTGCCCAGCCAGCCACCCCCCTCGCCCCCTTCGCGCGCGTCCTTCCTCTGTTCTTCTTCAGATTCAAATTTTAAAATCTAGGGTAAAACGCTCATTTTGTCCTTTAATTTTTCAATATCTTTCACTTGGGTCACTAGCCTTTTATTTTGTTCTTGCAGAATTAATTCCTAACTATTTTAATTTTTACTTGTTTATTTATTTGTTATTTTTACTAACCCTTTTTTTATTGTTGTTATTAACAACTAACTACTAACATGGCTAACTTTTATTATTGTTGTTAATTAATCTAATTAAACTTGGCTAACTTTTTATTGTTGTTAATTAATTAATTTAATTAAACTTGGCTAACTTTTGATTTAATTAAAATTGACTAACTTTTATTATTGTTGTTAATTAATTAATTTAATTAAACTTGGCTAACTTTTTATTGTTGTTAATTAATTAATTTAATTAAACTTGGCTAACTTTTTATTGTTGTTAATTAATTAATTTAATTAAACTTGGCTAACTTTTATTATTGTTGTTAATTAATTTAATTAACTTAACTAACCTTTATTATTGTTGTTAATTAAATAATTAATTAAATTATCTAACTTTTATTATTCTTGTTAATAATTAATTTAATTAACTTTGCTAACCTTTATTATTATTTATTTTTAAAGTGGATGGCCAAAAAACCCCACTTTATTATTATTAATTTTTCCTTTATTTGATTTATTTCATTTAATTCACCCTTACCCATAAATAAATAAAACCTAAAAGAAGATTCTTTTATAATTAATTATTAAAGCTAATAAAAATCATTAAAAAAAAACTAATTATTTTTATTTTACATGTTTTTATTATAACAAAGTTAACTTTTTATTCCTTTTTGTTAAAATTAATAAACAAGCATGATTAAATAGTACTAAAAATATACAAATCAACTTTTTTTTTAAAACATTTTTTAAAATAATGATATTTAAAATTTAAAATTCAAGAAAAATCCAATAAAATTATAATTAAAATTAAATTCCATGACCAAATGATCCGCCAGGATCCATGGCTTGGAAATATTATTTTTAAATAAAGTATATAAATAATTTTTTTTATTAAAAATAAAAACTTCGGACTAATATAGTAATTATTTATTAAAATAATAAAATATAGCTTTTTAGTTTTCTCTATTAATAAAAAGAACAAAAAAGGTAAAATTTTTGGGTTAATATTTTATTCAGTAATATTTTACTTATTTCTTTTAAAATAATAAAATATGACTTTTTAGTTTTCTTTATTAATAAAAATAATGATAAAAGTAAAATTTTTGGGCTAATATTTTATTCAGTAATATTTTGCTTATTTCTTTTAAAATAATGAAAAGATATAACTTTTTGTTTCTTTTATAAAAATCTTAGCAAATGATTTCAAAAATAGAATAAATTCAAAAGGATTAAATTATCTCTTAAATATCTTAGACTTATTAATTAAAATTATTTATCAAACAAAAAGAACATAAAAATGAAATATAAATATCAAAACTTTCCTTTATTTTTTTAAAATATACATATAAATTTTATTTTTTTTAAGATCCTTGTTAAATAATCACTTCTTTTTAGTTAATCTTTTATAAAAATAAAATATATAAATATCAAAATTATTCTTTCATGTTTAAAATATATATAAAAATCTTTGATTTCTTAATTTTTTTTTTGGTTAATTTATCAAATAAACTATTAAGACTTTTCTTTTATTTTTAAAATATACATATTTTTTTGGGTTTTCTTTATTAAAGATCTTGATTAAATAAAAAAAGAACAAATATAAATCTTTCTTGATTAATTTATTTTTAATAAACATAAAATAAATCTCAAGATTAAAAATTAATTAATTTTTAATTCTTTTATAAATTGAGTAATTATTTAAATAATAAATATCCTTCATTAAACAAGGAAAGATAAAAGAAAGGAAAGATAAAATCAAAAAGAAAAGAAAGATAAGAAAAAGAAAAGAAAGATAAGAAAAGAAAGGAAAGATAAAATCAAAAGGAAAATAAAAAATAAGAAAGATAAGAAAAATAAGAAAAAGAAAAGAAAGATAAAATAAAAAAGAATAAAAAGAAAGAAGGAAAAGAATAATAAAATAGAAAAAGAAATAAGAAAGATCTTTTAAAGATCATTAACAAAAACCTAAAATTTTAAAAGACTTACAAAAATAGTAATTAAAATAACAATTACTTCCATTAAAATAAAAAATCCATATTTACAATATGGATTAAATTGTTTAAATTTCACCAAATTCCGTGTCCAAATGACTCGGCAGAGTCCATGGTTCGGAAGTATAAAATTCTATACAAATTAATTACCAAAAATCCACATCCGATTAATTCAGTTAAAAATTCTAGATTGAAAATTAACTGAAATTTATTTAAAAGCAAAGCGAAACAAAATTAAAATCAACTAAGGTGCCAATTTTTGGGCGTTTTAACAAAGTTGTTTTAACGTAACCGTACTCCCGAACCCCTGAACTCTTGCAGACCAATATTTAAGGTGACCAATCGACCTAAACATAAACCAATTGGTGGCGACTCCAAAAACCCGACGTTGCCACAGATTGTATGTTGTACAGAGGATCAACTTCCGGGCTGGACTCATGTCACATTTGTGGAGCTTCTCGATGGGCAAGTAATGATAGAGATGGTGATACAAGGGGTAATAATGAAGGTGTAAAACATAATAAGACACAAAAAATTCTAGCTAAGATGTTACAATATTTTCCATTGATTCCACTACGTAAAAGGCTGTGTATGTCATCAAATTCTTCAAAAGATATGAGGTGGCATGAACTGGGTCATCGAAAAGATGGATTGTTAAGTCATCCAACAGACGGAGAGACCTGGAAGTCATTTTATGAAAATTTTTTAAATTTTGTATCAAATCCTCGTAATGTACGGCTGGCACTGACGATTGATGGTTTCAACCCTTTTAGTACAATGTCAAAGCCATACAGTATATGTCCTATAATGTTGATGGTGTACAACTTACCTCCTTGGATTTCCATGAAATAGCGCTTTTTTATATTGTCAATGCTAATTCCAAGACTAGAGTCCCCGGGGAATGACATTAACATTTTCTTAGAACCTTTGATAGAAGAGTTAAAGTTGCTTTGGGATGGTGTTGAGACATTTGATGCTTTAATCGGGAAGTGTTTTAATATGAGCGCCATGTTAATGTGAACGATCAATGATTTTTCGGCTTATGTTAATTTGTCGGGTTAGAGCACAAAAGGTAGATATGCATGCCCAATTTGCATGGATTCCACCACATCAGAATGGTTGTCTCATGGGGGGGGGGGGGAAGTTTTGTTACATCGGTCACCAGAGGTGGCTCCCTTCTAATTATCATTTTTGGCATCAAAAGCATTGCTTTGATGGCAACAATGAGTTGAAGGTAGCACCTAAATGAATGAGTGGAGAGGATGTGTTAAAACAATTGGATGGAAAAGAATTCATACTAGGAAAAAATCTAATGAGGAAAAAGAAAAAGACACTTGATGCTGGGAAACGAAAGAGAAAAGCTTCCAACCAATATACTTTTGACAAAAGGGATCCTCGATCATGGTGGAAGAAAAAATCCATCTTCTTCAATCTACCATATTGGAAACATAACTTGTTGAGACATAATCTTGATATAATGTATATTGAGAAAAATGTCTATGATGACATCCTTGGTACTTTGCTGAATCTTGGGAACAAATCCAAAGATAATGCAAAGGCTCATAAAAACCTAAAAGAATTCGGTATTAGACCCGAACTTCATATCCAATTGGATGGTAAAGGGAAACAAATTTTGCCTCTGACTAGTTTTACAATGTCAAATAAGGAGAGAGATTCTTTGTCAAGTTATTAAGAATCTCAAAACACCGAATGGCTATAGGTCTAATCTTTCAAGTTGTGTTAATCTAGAAGAGCGCAAGATTTTCAGCCTTAAGAGTCATGATTACCATATTTTTATTGAAACTATCTTGCCTCTTATACTACAATTTTGTCTTCAATCACATCATGTAATTGCAATTGTGGTTGAAATTGGTGGATTTTTCAAAGCATTATGTGCTGGAGTCCTAGATCCAAAAGAATTGGACAAGATGCAAGAGCTTTTAGTCACATCATATATTTTCACTTTTGTTATGATGTTCAAATGTGTATTATATTTGTCTTTTTCAGTTGGTTATAGCTAATACAAATGCTATAGACATAGGAATAATGACTATATATTATTGGGGGAAAGGATGTATAAAAATATAATTTAAAAAAAAACCATAACATTTGGAGCAGTTAACTGATCCGAAACAAAACACTAAACTCTGTATTTTGGAGTGGTTAACTGTCTCTAAACATGATCCTTAATTGCAACATTTGGACCAGTTAATCGCTCCTAAATGGAATCGATGGGTCTCCCAGGCACAAATGTTTAGGCGTGGCTAAGTGGTCCAAAATGTTTGTTTTACGTTCGGAGTGGTTAAGAGGTCCAAAATTTTGGAGCGGTTATTAAACCATTACCAATAATTTGGGAGTGAGTACTGTTGGAGTAGTTTTGCGGAGTGGGGGGAAACTGGTTCTAAATGTTTTGGAGCAGTCAAAATCGATTCTAAATGACACTTAAAATCGGTCCTAACAGTTCCATTTTTTGTAGTCATGGGGACGGTCGTCTGGTGTTGAATAACCACTCTACCCCAAAGTCTTGGAATAGCCAATGATGGAGCACAAGACAAAGTTGAGACTTGAGAAGAAGGTAAAAGAAGAGAAGAGACAAGCTATGTGAGATCGATACTTAAAAAAGCTCTAAACCAGGCCAATTGAATTTGGGAGAGAGGGCAAATAAATGTGCTAGGCAAAATAATTGTAATGAATATGCTAATGTGAAGTCGGGGCAGGCGAGGCACAAGCACTGGAAACCAGTTTAGTGGGTGGCGGTGTGCAAGGCATGAGAGCTATTAGTTAGAGCTTGCAACGGGCCTCCAGACAAACAACTTGAATTCACAAAGGGAAGACATTATCAGTTACGTTCATCAAGTAGCCCAACAAACAAAAGAATGGTTTTGATTTGAATCATCTCAACCAAAGCGTGACCTTTATTTTTCTATGACAGGTTTTTCTCCCCAAAAAATAATTTTTGAAATAAGAAACTTCTTTTCCAATAAGAAAATGTATTAAAAAATTCATGATTTTTATTTTTGTTGATTTTTCTTTTTTGTCTAGAATCAATATCATTTGAAAGTTGACATTCTATCTGCCTAATAATCATTTAAATAAAAATATCATAAAAAATAATTACTCCAACTGTTTATGATTTTTTCTGCATCAAACTTTAAAAAAGAAAATTTAATAGAAATACATAATTTTTTTCAAAAAATATTTTAAAGATACTTTTTGGCCTCCTCAAAATTGTAGAGTTTCTATTGATATACAAATGAAGAAAAAAAATTGAAAAAAAATTAAAAATAATGATTAAAGAACTCATTATTTAATTTATCTCAAATACAGCTTACACCTAACGGAAAAAAAAAATTTCCCCTCTCAAATTTTAGGAGAGATTAAATACTGAGTTATTTAACGTATTATTTTCAATTTTATTGATTTTTCACATTACAATATATCAATTAAACCTCTATAATTTAAGATGGTCAAATAGTTTAAAAATAATTTTCTGAAAAAACTAAGTATTTTTATTAAAATTAATTTTTTTAAAAAATAATTAAGTGAGTGGTTATTAGTTAGATAGAATGTTATTTTTTAAAATGACGTCGATTATGAATAAAAAGAATTAATAAAATTAGAAAGATCATAATTTTGTAATGACTTTTTGAATTGAAAAAGAATAAGGAATTACAGCTATTCTTTTTTTGGTATAGAAATTACCACTCGAACTTCTTTTTCACGTCATTCACATGTAAAATAAACAAAAATCAATTTATGTTGCCACCCAGACCAGACCATCACCAGTGGCGGCAATTCAATCTCAGTTGAGATTGATTTTTCTTTTTGGTATTTATATGTCTACGCTCCATTCTCTCTCCTTTCTGTGGACAATTAGACAATTTTGGATCATAGTTATTGATTTTTTCATCCGGTTTTGCTCATCTGTGTTTGATCCTAGGCGAGGGGTTATCAATTTCATCTGGTTCTTAAGGCTGTCAAAGGGAAACGATGAGGTACTGATTTTCCCACATGTGATTGGCCATCACTGACGGATTTGGTTTCTGAGAATTAATATTCTGATCAAATATATAGCATAGCATTTTACAAATTTGTATTGATTCACAAATGTGGCTGGATTTAATTGTGTGGATGCCACCAATGCATAAAATTAGAACGCTTAAAATGAGTTGATGGTTCATTTGTCTTCCCAGGCTTCTGGGTGGCGTGAGATTTTAACCCTTTCCTGGTAAAGTGAGAACACTGCAAAAGATGAGTATTGTGGAAGAAGAATATCAAGAAACACCAGACCCATGCGTACAGAACCTACTAGATCAAGAAACCCTTAAATGGGTTTTTGTTGGTGGCAAGGGAGGAGTCGGGAAGACTACGTGTAGTTCAATTATGTCTATCCTCTTCGCTCTTGTACGACCTTCAGTTTTGATCATCTCAACCGACCCTGCTCACAATCCAAGCAATGCATTCCAGCAAAGATTCACAAGAACTCCTACTTTGGTCAATGGTTTCACAAACCTATATGCTATGGTAAAGTTTTGATTCTGTGTTGGATGTTACTTCCTGATCATATTTTGCTAGCATTTGTTTCTCATTAGTTCATTCTTCTGGCTAATACATTGCAGGAAGTGGATCCTTCAGTTGAAAATGAGGAATTGGAAGGTTCTGATGGAATGGATACTATGTTCTCAGACCTGGCAAATGCAATACCTGGAATTGATGAAGCCATGAGCTTTGCTGAGATGTTGAAGTATGTAGTGTTTTCTTCTATTTGGTTGTATTTGGAAAACCAAATATATTCCTTTTGGGTTCCTCTCTAGTTGCCATCTTTTTCCAATTAGGATATCAGCTAGTGGTTGATGCTGTATATTGCCTTCTTAGTTTTTGACGATATTTGAATACGAATATATATTGTTTATATCTAGCTTTGACATTTCACAAAAGTTAGATTGAGGAATTACTGCAGATGCCTTTATGCTGAACCTTGCTTAAACTACAAAAGGGGCAAACATCCATGACTCCCCTGCTTTATTGCTGTATGCCTATAGCCATTATAATCCCAGGGCATGCCAATTTCTTGTGTGTGTTTGTTTTTTGTTCCCTTTTCTGATAGCTTAGGGGTATGATGAAGAGTTATAGCATATGTTGATGTTGGAAGGTACCTCCATAACATTGATTCATATGACTTATGATCAGAGGCATTCTTCTTAACGATAGATCCCTCTTAATTTTACTTTTTACATGACATTCTATATGGACTCTGTGCCTTCTCACAGTGCTTCAAGCTTGACAACATGAAAGTTAGCCTATATATTCACTTTTTTTTTGTAAGCAATAAGTTGAGTTAGATCTTTTCTGTAGATTGGTGCAGACAATGGACTTTTCTGTTATAGTATTTGATACTGCTCCAACTGGCCATACACTTAGGTTGCTACAATTTCCATCAACCTTAGAGAAGGGTCTTGCAAAAATGATGTCACTCAAAAATAAATTTGGTGGTTTGTTGAGTCAGGTATGATGGTGTAAGTTGATGAAAGTTGCCAATGATTGTTTAGTCAGCTTATGATATTGTTAATAGATTTTGATCCATTTTATGGTAGATGTCTCGACTATTTGGTGTTGATGATGAATTTGGGGAGGATGCAATTCTAGGAAGGCTTGAAGGCATGAAAGATGTGATTGAACAAGTTAATAAGCAGTTTAAAGACCCAGTAAGCCATCCCAGTCAATAGAAGTTCATGTTTTATGTTTCGGTTTTTTTGGCTAGTCGACAGTTCAATAATCTTCCATGTGTGCTCTGAGTGAAGTGAGTTAGGGATTTGATATTAAAAAAGTGGAGAAAGTAAAAGGGAGCAAATTGAGAGAATGGAGAGTCATCCGTCAAATTGTTACTGCCTTGTGCATTTTCTCTCGCAATTAGTAGGTGATCTATGAACCTAAATAGTCGGTGGTGTGCTGTTTAGGTCGGCCCTAACAACCTTATCTGATTTCTACTAAGATTTTAGAATTATTATAATCTGATTATCATAGTGATAACTCCTAGGAAACAGTATACTTGAATGTACTGAAACAGTATCTTAATTAATTTAGGATTATTGGTGTGTGTTTGGTATTTCTGATGCAGATAGGTTTTGTCAAAGCATGGTTCTTTTAGGTTCCTTCCTAGTGAATGGCTTCCCCGTAAGATTTTTGGCCACCTGCAGTTACGAAAATCTGAATTACTGTTGATGGATTAGGTGATAAAAGTTCCGATAAAGTTCTTGATGGTTCTTGAGTAACTGAGTTCTATCACACACCAGATCTGGTAAGATGGTTGATTGGTATAAGTTTCATGTTAGAGCTCAAGTAGGAGATTCATGAAATTTCAAGGATTTTTGTCCAAAATTTGCCATTGTAATGGCAGTTTATCTTTGCTAAAATGTTTGGGGGTTTGGTTTATTTATGATATGAACTTATGTTTTCTGCAGGACTTGACAACCTTTGTTTGCGTTTGCATTCCGGAATTCCTGTCTCTCTATGAAACAGAGAGACTGGTCCAGGAACTCACCAAATTTGAGATAGATACACATAACATTATCATCAACCAAGTACTTTTTGATGAAGACGGTACATTTACTCTTCCTATCATATTCATAAATTTTTTCATGGGATTTTGGCTAAGGTTGAAAAGCTATATTTCGTGTTGTGGTCCAGATATTGAATCCAAGTTGCTAAAGGCAAGAATGTGCATGCAACAAAAGTACCTTGATCAATTTTACATGTTGTACGATGATTTCCACATCACTAAGCTACCGTTGCTACCTGAAGAGGTTAGTGTGTCTTTTTTATGTTCATGCAACTTTTGTTTGAAAGATGCATAGCTGCAAGGTTTGAAGTAGCAATTTCCAATTAGTTTTGGAACGCTGGGATGATTATGAAAGAAAAGGAGGAAAAGAAAAGAAAGCAAAGAACCAACTTGTGCAGCTAACCAACATATTCATGCCTATTTTTTGGTTGATGCCTCCACAAATATTTATGAATTTGGTCTTGGAGTTTCCACTCATTTCTGTATGTATCAGGTTACTGGGGTTGAAGCTCTGGAAGCCTTTTCTCATTATTTCGTGACTCCATATGAACCAGCGATTGGCAAAGGCACGGCTGAAGATCTAGAACGGAAAGTTTTGGTTTTGAAGCAACAACTAGAAGATGCGGAAGCAGAGCTGGATAGACTCCGCAGAGGAATGCTTGAACAAATTCTTTTTTGTAGCCACCCCGCTTGGAATTCTTTCTATAGTTTTTTCAATTTTGTAATAATCTTCGGTGGACTAAGCCGGTTTGATATTTCATGGGTACTCTGAGGCCGACGATAACTTACTCAAGTAGAAGGTTAATAAATTCGAGAAAAAGAATAGACTCGGTTAAAGATATATTTTTTGCAAAAAAAAAAAGGTCAACGTACTGTGATGCACTGATCAGTAAAACTTAAATCCTTATTTTATTGACTTCTATTACCGGAAAAAAAATTATTTGCACTTTACCTCTTACTGGGTGTTATATTAATAAAAAGTAGATTGTGAATGTTTGGCTTTATTTTACTATTTTTGTTATAGACATGCTTAAGTTAAGAGGTAATTATGACTTATTTGGCTAATTATTTAAATTAGGTATTGTGTTAAGAAAATACCCCTTATTGTTTAATTCACCAATTGACATTGAATTGTGATTTAATTGGTGTAACCGAGCCTAGTTAAGCTACTATGGTAGTGGCTTAATTGATTGTTTGGATAAAGGCAAGGACTTAATTGCAAAGTCTATCAGAAGCATTTGAAAGGTTATGGATTGATTTGAAAAAAAAAATCAGTAAGATTGGTACCAGCCAAGTGCTAAGGGACCTAATTGCCTGAAATCTAGGAGTTGGAGGTTTTACCTTAAAAAAAAGCTAGGGGCTGAATTGAAATAATTGGAAAAGCTTGGCAGCCTTGGCTAGAGAGGTTCAAGGGAGAATCTGGTCAGATTAATAACCTATGGCCTGAATTGAAAACAAATGGACAGATGAAGGATTTAAGTGAGGGTTTAATCCCCACTTAACGCCTATTAAATCCAGCATGTCGGGGCATATGTCAAAAGGAGCTAGAGTTAGTTACTTCTTTGTCTAAACCATTTCCATGTCTGGTTTTAGCTCACAAACAGAGCTGAGATGCTGATTATGAAGGAAAAATGCGCAGATTTGGTTTCGGATGTAAGTTGGAGTTTTCAAATTCGAGGGTAAGAAATTTGCTTATTTGTCAGGTCAAGGAAATAGAAGTCTTTGGCGATGGTTTCAGGTAATTACAGAGGATGGGTTAGGTGTTCAGAGCTGCCATGGCAAGCTCGAAAGAGAGGCAGCCTGGTTTAGCTAAAAGTCGGGCTCAGGTTATAAGACGAAGTTGTTTTCTTCACAGCCATGCTAAGTCATTGAAGCGGCTGTAGAAACGGAGTGGGAATTCTGAAAATTCTGGAGATAACGGTGAATTAAAAGATAAGGGACACTAGCCTTACTTGCTATTGTTAACGCATGTATTGAAATTGTCTGGTAACATGCAAAGTAAGAAAGGCTAGAAAACCATGTGACATTGAATTGATATGAGTGATCATGGTTTCTAGAGGCGTATTGAATTGTTCAAGGTTCCTAATGGCCAGAGTAAGATTTAAAGCTCTATAGGAACAAGGCTAATGGATTCATATCGGTCAGAGTAAAAAGGATGCTCTGAGGGAATCAAACTTTAGCCTTATTGATATACTGTTTGTATTGTTTGATTAAATCCATTTTTGGATTATTGAATGATGATTGAAGCAATCAAAGCAAGCGAGGGGAAGTGCTGACCCGGGAGCATAGATGGCCATATTGATTGTTTGAATCCCCTGGAGCTCATTGTTGTTTGTGTTTATGCTTGCTATTGTAGCTAATGATGGCTTAAAAGAAATAGCCTAGCTAATGGATTGCTTACTAAACCCGAAAGGGTTATTGGGTTGCTCATTGAACCAAAAAGGGTTACTAGAATGTTTATTGAACCTGAAACGATTATTAGATTGAGTAGGTATTGCTTGCATCATTTGCACCATTTGCATCATATGCATCATGTAGATTATATTGTTATTGTATATATTTTATTATTGTGCTTGCCTGCGATTGTTTTCTGATTTTGGTTGCAGGCAATTAGCTACTGCTGAGCTAGCAAGCTATTGTTAATCTAGACCATATTGGGATCTTAATGGTCATTGAGTGTCTCTTACTGAGTTTCCTTGGAAACTCACCCCTATTGGCTCTTTTTGCAGGAAATCATGAGAGCTAGACCAACACTATATTTTGTCTGCTTTTACTGTTTCGGTTATGCAGACTCGGAGCTTTGGCAAGGCTGATGATGGTGATATTGACCTCTCTGACCTCTCTAAAGCGTTTTGTACTTAAGACAAGTCCTAGATAGGGTTTCTTAACCCTAGGTCCTATTTTTATTGTATTTTAGGCTACCGGTTAGGTTTCAGCTTGAATTGTATTGTTTCCACTGTATTTCGGCTGATTCTGTTAACTATACTGTAAAACACATATGAAGGGTTGTTATTGTTTCTGATAAATATAGAGCTTTTGGAATGATTTATTATTATTTAATATGGATTTACAATATAATTTCCATCTCCTTAAGCTACCTAAATCGGTTTTCAGTTATTTTTGCAGAAATATGGCTTAAGAACTGAACTTGTTGACTAAAGTTTGACTTATTGCTTCCTGACTTATTTTGGGCACCAACCTTGGTATACAAGTCATTTACCATGTTTATGACGTGTCTAAACTTTAAGAATTGGTTTTCCAAGTCAAACTATGGGTTTTGTCAATAAATTGCATTTCTGTGGGCAAATACTGAAATTTTAGGTCTTAACTATCAAAGCTCATATTTTATCAGGTTGAAACGTTTTTTCTATCTAAACAAGTTAATTTCAGCTTAACAATCCTGTATGTGGCTGTTTATATGGAAATATCCTAAGGTTTCCTTATAAACAGCATGAAGTTCCTACTGTTATATGCATTCTGCATGGAGCTGAGGCTTGAACCTGGCTATTGTTGGTCTCAAATCTTATTTGAGTTATAATTATGCATATACAGTGGTTGGAAGTGTCTGTGACAAGTTGGTATCAGAGCAGGTTTTCCAGGACTTACTGAACTTAGAGAGATCACCCTAGCCATCGCCACAGCTATTGAATTGTTTTTGTTCATTAGTGTATGATTCACTAGTGAAATTCTGGAAAGGATATGTTTTCCTGTAGGGGATGTATGTTTCTAACGAATTCAGTTCTGTGACATTGTGGACGGACAGATTAAAGTACTAGAAACCAGAAGTGGGTCTCCTCTATTGTTATGAGTATATGGAGGAGATGCAGCTTTGGTATTGAACAATGAGGACAGCAGGGTATGGAAATGGTGCTGCTACAAGTTGATAAACTTGCAAAGGTGGACCTAGCCATTGACTTTTTTCTAGGTAAACCTTATGGACCTGATTTTTTTTCAAGCATGTTTCTATGGTCGAAAGAGACCTGTGGGCATGCTTATTGAATTAAAACCTCTAAGTTTTGAGGCAAAGTGCTGTTGCAACCGAATCTACAGCTTCAAAGAGGCTGTTATGGGAACTGAAGTGTGGACATCTGTTTGGTGGCCTCTTTGATAGGGTTTCTAGAGTTGGAAGGGTTCCATTACGATAAAGGAACATGTCTGGAAAGTTTTGCTGGGTTATGAAATGTAGAAGGCATAAAACTCAATAAAACTAAGACTTCAACCCTTGAATCCTGCAGAACTGAAGATGCTTCAAACTTTGAGAGTAAGGCTTCTAAATTGAGGTTTCTTATTTTAAGCAAGTTTCCTATGGACAAATGAAGGATACTGCAAAGTTCGGTTGGATTCGAAGCAGCATAAACGGAAATGACATCCTTGAGTCTAAGTTTCTACTATTATGGCCAGCAAATGAAGTTATGCTTCAAAATGTGGAAATAAGACCTCTGAACTTAAAGGTTTGAAAAATTTTGATATGAATATTGGAAGACTTCTGCAAGATTTGATTAAATTTGAAGCAGCAGAACTTAAGATCACCTATTGAGTTAATGATTTCTGCTAAGAACACCAGCAAAAATAAAGATGCTTCAAACTCTTGAAAGATGGCCTTTAAATTGAGGTGTAAGGCTTGGAACATGTTTCATATGATTAAAAGATGTTGACTGTGAAATTTGGAGGCATTTGGAGCTGTAGAACTAAAGTTGACCCCTTGAACCCCAACTTCAAGCTACTAGGACCTACAGCACCGGACAGGTTAAAATGGTGGCTTGAAATTTGAGGTTTTGATGACTTTGAGACTATTTTAATTCTGCCTAAGATGCTGCAAGAATTGTATGATATGTTTTTGTGACTCTTGCAGCAACAGGGAGTGATGTAGGGTAGGAATTAGTTGGCTCCAAGCAAGAAAAATCTGTACAAAGGCAAATGAACTAGTTTGACCTGGGGTTTGACTTTGACATTGGAATGGAGTTATGGGCTGAAATTTTGCAGCCAAGTTCAGCTGCAAATTTGGGACTTTTCTACATGTTTGAAGGAAATTAACCCAGGCAGTGGAGCATTAAGATGCTGCAGCTGCTGGAGTTAATTAAATAGTTGGTGTGAGAACATAGTGTCTCAGAAATTGATGTCTCAGAATGACGTGGTATTCTCTGGGATTTCTAAACACAATAGTGAGACAAGAAACTGCTCCTACACTAATTTTGAAGAAATACTGTGGAAATTACAAGTTATTTGAAGATTTTGCAACCATGTGGCACAAACTGCCAGGTTTGACTAAATGTTGACTTTGGGGCTAGGAAGGGTTTTTGAAGTTGATCTTTTCCAGCCATGTTTTGACAGTAATTTGAAAGAATCACTTCCTGAGTTGAAAATAACTTGGTTAACAGTAAAAATGCACTTGAAGTCTGAAATTGCAATCTAATGACTAACTTCAAGGGAGTTGGAGTGCTAGATTTTGAATCAGGCGTCCAAATTGAATTTCCTGGTTTGGAAAAGGTTTCTAATGGTTATAAAAGGATTCTTACAAAATTTGGTGCAAGGTTTTGCAGCAAAACGCAAATTGACCCCCCCAAGCCCATGTTTATGCCATGAAAACCAGCAGAAGGATAGATGCTTCAAACTGTGGGGAGCATGCCTCAAAATTGGTATCTCTGGGTTTGAAAAACCTTCAAACGGTTAATGAAAGTTGCTTGCAAAATTTTATACCATTTGGATTACTAGAACTCCAGAAGACACTTTATGTTCCCGTTTTCTACTGACACTGCCGACAGAAACAGAAGTGCTTCAAAACCTTTGAAGAAGGGTTCCAAATTGGTGTTTTGAGGTTGGTATAGGTTTCTAATGACCTAAGGGCAGTGACTGCAAGTTTTTGTGCCGTTTGAAGCTCTGGAACACAAGACGGCCTGATAAGATCAAGATTTCTGCTAAGGCAACCTGCAGAACTTGATGCTCTTCAAAATTTGGGAAAATGGCCTCCAACTGGGGTTTTCTGAGTTTAGAAAACCTTCAAATGTGTATGAGAAGTTTCCTGCAAAATTTGGTGTCATTTGGAGCATTGGAACCCAATAAGACCCTTTGAGTTCAAAGATTTCACCCAAATGACCTGCAGAAAAGAACTACTTCAAACTCTTGGAAGATGACTTATAAATGGGTGTTTTGGGGCTGAGACAAGTTTAGTATGACTAAGAGATGGTAACTGGAAATTTTGGTGTTAATTGGAACACTGGAACACTGGAACTCAGCTTGAATTGTATTGTTTCCACTGTATTTCAGCTGATTCTGTTAACTATACTGTAAAACACATATGAAGGGTTGTTATTGTTTCTGATAAATACAGAGCTTTCGGAATGATTTATTATTATTTAATATGGATTTACAATATAATTCCCATCTCCTTAAGCTACCTAAATCGGTTTTCAGTTATTTTTGCAAAAATATGGCTTAAGAACTGAACTTGTTGACTAAAGTTTGACTTATTGCTTCCTGACTTATTTTGGGCACCAACCTTGGTATACAAGTCATTTACCATGTTTATGACGTGTCTAACTTTAAGAATTGGTTTTCCAAGTCAAACTATGGGTTTTGTCAATAAATTGCATTTCTGCGGGCAAATACTGAAATTTTAGGTCTTAACTGTCAAAGCTCATATTTTATCAGGTTGAAACGTTTTTTCTATCTAAACAAGTTAATTTTAGCTTAACAATCCTGTATGTGGCTGTTTATATGGAAATATCCTAAAGTTTCCTTATAAACAGTATGAAGTTCCTACTGTTATATGCATTCTGCATGGAGCTGAGGCTTGAACCTGGTTATTGTTGGTCTCAAATCCTATTTGAGTTATAATTATGCAAATACAGTGGTTGGAAGTGTCTGTGACAATTTTACAATTCAAAACCTTATCTTAGTAACTTCTATTACAGAAAAAAACTGATTTGCACTTTACCTTTTCTTGGATGTTATATTAACAAAAAAGCAGATCAATTGTTGCAATTCAAGCTTTGGCTTAGTGTTTGAAGCTTTAAAATTTTTATTTAGCGTTGAATATTCAACTCTCCACAATCCCAGATAACATTGAGCGAACCCTATTTCCACATTCATTAAGTTAAACTTGGAAGATTCAGCAATCAAGCAGAGAGAAAGAAGATGGGGGATTAAAGGTCCAACCAAACTCTCCCGCATTATCTGTGCAGAAGTCAGCAATCATTCTGGCGAAAGAATTTGCCGCCTTATTAGTAGCTGAGATGGAGAAATCAGTAAATTTACGAGCCAACCATCTTATACGCCGAATGACTTCCACCATAGCTTCAGCTTCCCCATAGTCCATGTTACAGGCTTCAACTAGCTTCTCTTGTAGAGGCATAGCCATAGCAACATTTACCTTAACCAGCTTTTCCCCCTGAGAAATAGCTTTAACAAGCCTTTGGTCATCCATTTCTACTTCAACCTTTGTAAGGTTCAATTTTAGAGCCTTATGCAATCCACGCTCAACAGCTTCAAGGTTTGCATACCGTCGTCCTACATGCCCCCTCCCTCCAACATGAATGACCTTGCCAAGCTCATCTCTGATGACAAATCCAATGCCTACTCGTACATTATAAGCCACATAAGCTTCAGCAGTATTTATTTTCACAAAGCTTGGTTGAGGTGGTTTCCATCTACCCTTCTCAAGCAGGTCTCCTGTTGTCAGTTGTGGTTCATTCACAACAGATCTGCAGCAAACAAATTTCTCTTTAGCATCACTTAACATAAGACTACACAATATATTTATTTATTTTTGGGTACTCAAAAGCTTTACGACATAAGACTGCACAATTAAATGTGGAGGAGAGTCTATTACCGATCTCTGCTGTTGATTGTAACAAGAGTTTCTTGATACTCAAAAGCATGTGCATAAGTCTCGGTTTCACTTCTAATCGAAGGATCTCTCCTTTCTCCAGTAACAATGTCGAACAGCAAAAACTTGTCATCAGTCGAAGTCAAAAGGAGTTGATCCTTCTTCCAAAACCCCAAAATTTGAAGGACTCCAAACAGAGGTCCTATTTTAAATTGTTTGGTCCAGTGGCCTTCATTCTCCATAACCCAAATGTCATGACAGGTGAAAGGCTCAAACATGTGATACTGATGAGAGATATCCCTGTCATAAGAAACACATAATGCAAGACAACCATTATAGTTGAACAGACTAAGAAATTCCTCCCTTGGTTCTGCAATATCTGGAACTTGTATTACTTCAAACTCTTCACTACTAAAGCGAAATGCTACAAGCTTTACCTTGTTGCTTGATCTTCCATCCACCCAATAATAAGCCCCATTAATGCAAGAATTGCATCGTTCCCAAGAATAAATATCATAAATATCCTCAAGCTTAGTGTGATCTAGTTCTCTCCAAGAATCTGTGGCCATTGAATAAACTACAAAGTGCAGTACATGACCCTTTGAACACCTCCTCCGAATAAAAATGACCTTGTAGTCATTGGATACTTGATCCACTCCAAATCCAAAAGTAAAGCAACACATGGAATCGAAAGGGCGGGGAAGATATAATCTTGGTACATATCGGAACTCTCTTGTTGAAGGATTTAACAGAGCAAAATTAAGATACTCCGAGTCAATCAAGAAAATTAATCCATCACAGACCAAAACGTGCGGTTTACCCCATAGACGCTTGGGCACAATGTCACCGCATTTTATTTCACTATGTGACAGATCCAAGAGCGCTTCATCTAGAAACAGCAGCTTTCGCATCCTAGAATGAATGTCTCTTGGACACCCATGACAATGATGCACCATAAGTCGAGGCCGTTTTCTGCTTATACCCAGGTGAGAATGAACAAACTGGGGACTTGCTATAAGAGCAGCAAAAGGTTTGGAGAGACATTGAAATCTGATGAGAGACTTTGGTGACAAGTTTAATAGGATTTGAGTCACCAGTTCTTCAGGCCAAGTCCCATCATGCCTAGACATCTCTTCACCAGTAAGAGGAGTAAAATCAGACCAAAGTTGAAAACAAACATGTAAGAAGTATGGATTAGCCAGTTACGTGGGCATGGCTACAGTAGCATGGCATGGCATGGCATGGCATGGCATGTTCAGACTTAGTACCGGATATAGGAACAAAAATCCAACCCTGATAAACCAGTACGGATGACTTGCTTGCTACATTCTGATGATTCAGTCATCAGGGACAAACTAACATGCACAATTAATAGGGGGAAAATATATACATAAATAAGTTAGCAGCAATTGTTTATGTTCAAACAAATCAGGATGAAATTCAGAACCCAATTCGACGTCAGCATTGAAAATTCGAAGCTGCGGGAGATTCAACTTGGACAGAAGTAAATTAAGTTGCGCAAATAGTCAATGTAAATAATGAAGGATTTTCCAGACAAACCTTAGATTCAAGCTGCGATCTCTTCTCCCTGCTAAATGCCTGGTCGTTGCGCCGGCTGAAGTTCATCGCATCATGAACAGGATCAAGCCAATAAGTAGCATGAAGCATCCGGGATAAACTGAGCAAAAAGTCCTTGATAATTAATATACCACATTATTTTAGCCCCTAACCTATTGAATGTTCTCTTCTGGTCCTAAACCTATTGTCATGGTTTCATTTAAGTCTTCCCTACTCTACATGGAATCCGTTCGGTTTGTGGGAGATATTTATTCAGTGCTTTTCAGGATATAATAAGCTCGGGGATGACCTAATTATTATACAATTTGTTTCTTAATCATTATGTATATAATGCATTGCTTTTTAATTTAAGCCCCTTTCTAAACAAACTAGTTTCATAGATGAAGAAAACGTTAGTAATGTTTAATTGCTACCATATTAATATACAATTTAAAAGAACCTGACTAATGTATATATGAGGTTATAAGATATCTAATTTTATCATATGTATCTAATTGTTGTTGATTATATCTATCAAAAGATTTGTGATAGCAATAGTAACTTCTATTTATTTACTTGTTTTAGTCTCTAGTTGCTCTCTCAGGCTGTTCACTATTTCTATATCTTACAAAAGCTTTGTGATGGCAAATATATGTTGCTGCAGCTGGAAGTTCTGTGTTGTTCTTTATATTTTAACTTAGCTATACAACAGTTTTTATCAGTTTGTGTTCTGTTCTTATTAGTGTGCTCATAAATAAAGGAACTAAGATTTGTGATTGAAGCAACTGTTATAGGCGTGGCCGGACAAATTTGTGATGGAAGAATGATGGATCTCTCGGTTTAGTGGTAGGGTTGAGCAAAGTCTTGGATAGGAGTTAATCAACTCCAGGTCCTGTGTGTGCATTTGTGTAGAGTTATGCAATCTAAACTCAGGTTCAGGAGCCTTTGTGTCTACTGGTTTAAAAGGATTGAGTTGTGGCCTTGTGATTTCATTCCTGCATTGATTTATACATGTATGGCAGGTTTGAGTTGTAAGCTCTTGAGTTTATGACTCTGAATGAATTTTGTTCTAGATTTGCGCATTACGGTTTGTATCAGATTTGGCTTGTCATTAATTTGTGGTTGATTGGACTTACTGAATGTGACTTATTTCCTGGGTTTAAATTGGCTTGAACCTCCATTACACTTGCATATTGTGCCAGCTTGGTTAAACATTGCAAAATAAATCTTTTGACTGGGAATTCAGTAATGATACATGTTTTATTGTTTGAGAGTTGTTTTTCAAAGAATTAGTAATTGCACACATGCATTGCATGTGAATCAAATACTAAGTTATTTTTTACTTAAATAACTATTTTCTAATTATTTTGTTCAAAATTAATAATATAAAAAATGATTTTACTTGTTTTTAATTTAGATATATTTCTTATTAGTTTCATTTTTCTATTCCTTACATAATTTTTTATTATAATATTTCATCATAACTACCCTTATTTGCGCCATCCATTATAATAAATAGCTCATTGTATTAGATTTTTAAATAATAATAATAATAATACAATGTAGAATGTGCTACAAGTAATATTGATCACAAAAAAAATTGATAGAATTTTTTTTATATCTACAAAATTACTTCCTGATACTTTTAATATCTTATCAAAGATGTCAAATTTTCATAAGTTCCTGTAAAATATTAATACTACACAATTTGTTAAGAAAAAATCTTAATTTAATATCTTAATATTATCATATATTTAGAAATTTTATTAAAGATTAACTTAGTAAATTTTATCTTAAGTTCTATACTTTAGATTAAAAAAGCTAATGATTAAAATGAAGATCTTATGAACAATTAAACAGATTTACCATTAATATATTATCATAACTTTAACTTTTTAAAGAGACATAAGCTAAGTTATTAATAATTTTTTGAAGTTCTATTCAAAATTAATAAATAAAAAAAAAAAAGAGAAAATATAAGCTAACTCCACATGTGGGACACTCAATACAAAACTCAAGCAAAAATAAATTTCTTTTAAAAAGTATGACACAAATATGGGCTATAATGTCAAAATATAGACTTAGTAACTAAATGTGGAGTTTTTTCAAAGACATGTAACTATAAGTAACTGTATATTACTTAAATATCTTAGTTACTATACTCTTGACTTTTAATCAAAATACACTCACCCTCAAGGTTTCAATTCAAAATCTATGCTTACCCTATATTTTGTGATTCAATATGATTGTTCCAAAGATCGGGGTAAAGTCTTGTATCGCTTTTTATGGTTTTGGATAATTAACACTTACCTATTAATTTATAAATTATACTCACATCACTTAAGTTTGAAAACCTAGTATTTCCCATTGTATTTATAATATAATTTGTCAACCTAAGAGAAATAAACTCCATAAAATAGATTAAAATCTTAGTAATTAAAAGGAAAACTAATAACTTATGGTTTGGTAATTTTATATATCTCACTTTTTGTTATATTATATAGGTATATATATATATATATATATATATATATATATATATATATATATATATATATATTAAGTTGCACTTTTAAGTAAATAAATTTCTAAACATTATTTTTTAGGCATGTTTAATAGTCATATAAGTTAAAGACATGTCTATTACAAAATTTTGAATTTAGTGGCATTTTTCAGTTTTTTTACCATAAAAAAGACTTCAAAGAAAACAATCACCAATTCTTTTTTCTAATTTTTCCTTTTCAAAAATTAATCTTATTTTACTAATATGAAGCATAAGAGCTTTCCATCACTTTGTTTTTTTTTTCTTTTTATTTTTGTTTCTCTTAATAATTTTAGTTTTTTAAAATGTAATAAATAGAAAATGACAAATTTGATTCTCATTAATGGAGGGAAATAAAATAAAAATTAAGGATAAAAATATTTTCCTGTATTTTGACATATTCATACGTTTATGAGTTTTATAATATTTAAATCATTAATTCAAATAGACATAACTGTGATATTTTTGTAATTTTTAAGTTCCAACTAAAATACTTTGTTCAAGTTTAAAAGTACAAAAAATTGATGAAATTTTATGTTTAAGGACATGCCCCAATATATATATTAATCAAGGACATATTTTTTTCATAAAATTTTAACTTATTATGTCTATTTAAGATTTTTTTCACCATTAAAAGTTATATTTAATGTATAACTTTAAGTAAATGTACTAAAACTAAAAAATAGAATCACTCTTTTTTTTTTTTTTTGTTCTTTACTCTCTTTGTGTGAAAATTATTAGTTTAACATGGTAAAATTCTTATATTTTCTCAATATATATCATAAGAATTTATTTTTTTTTTTTTAGGTAGATAGAAGTGTTAGGTTGAAAAAATATTTATAATTGAGACTTGTAAGAATTCTTGGCATAGAACAAGAAACAATTATTTTGTAAGAAGAAAACTAACTTGTAAGAAGAAAATCAAAGCATAGAAAATCAACCCAAAAAATCTTGAACCTAACCATTAGGGTAAAGATCCAATGCTAAAACATAAACCTAAAAAATCTTGAACCTAACCATTAAGATAAAGGTCCAATTCATTTAGCATTAAGTCAGATTGATCCAAATACATTTTTATGGCTTTTTTTTTCCTGGAATCAATATTGTGTAAAATTAATACTATATATATTATAATAATATTCCATTGAATAACATTTTTATGGTGTAATTAAATTTTAATTAATTTTTTATGTTAAATAAGTAAAAAAAAATCATAGCTATTACACTATAAAAATTTTATTCAATAAATTATTATACATATATATACTTAGTTTTCAAATCATATTAGTTAAAAAAATAATTCATTTTCGATTAGTTGTTACACCCTCATATCCCACATGGGTAAAATATAGGAAGCCTTATGTGGATATAGAGACTCAAGTTACAAAGCAAAAGCACCCAACGCTTATCCTTTTCTAAAGGATAACCCATGTGATGTTGGCAAGTGTTCCGTTAACTAGTTCTGAACTTGAGTTATTACAAATGGCATTAAAGCCAACCCGGGACCGTGATGATGTGACATACAGGGTATGTACGTGCATCGTCTACTGGCCCATAGAACACATGAGTGAATTGTATGAAGCCTTATATGGATATATAGGCTCAACTTCCAAAGCACAAGCACCCAGTGCTTATCCTTTTCTAAAGGATAGCCCATGTGGTGTGGGTAGGTGTTCCGTTGACCAATTCTAGATTTGGTTCATTACGTTAGTTAACTTCAAATAATCATCTTTTTTTTTTCAATTATATAGTTTCAAGTTAAAGCATTCATGAAGTAGGCCAAGTCAACAACATAACTCTAATTCCACTTGATAGTATGAGGCTCCAATTGGTATAGATGAAGTCGAGGATTTAAATTCTTATGAGGCCTCCCAGTGCAAAAAAGACTTTTGTTAAAAATTTTAATTTTTTTAAATAGAATTAAATCTTTATTATATTGTTATTATTTTTCAAGGTATAAATAACTACTGATTAAAGATTATAAGTTTTAAGTATTATTATTATTATGATTATTATTATTATCATCATAGTTTGAATGGCAAGAGAAGGAAACATGAATTTAATTGACCCAAAAATAACGTTCAAAAGCATTTATTAAAAATTGAGAGCATACTTGTTAAATTAAACTAAATTTGGTGGTTAAAATTTTCCCAATAAAATTAAAGCCTAAAAAAAATTCAAGCATAGTGCCACTTTGATACAACTCATAAGATTTGATTGGCTTTAAAAAATAATAAAATGGAAATAATAATTTAATATTATTCAGTATAGAAAAAGAGTTATCAGTTGCTAAGAATAAAAATTTGTGTTACAATATTAAAAGGGATAACCATGTCAGAAAAATAAATGTTACAATTTTTCCAATTTTTTAAAACATTGGAATGTGTAAAAAAATTGGCTATGAAAATTCATCTTTATTATAATATGAGCAACTAATTCTAGGAGCCAAAATTTTTTTTTCCTAAATTTTTTTACAATGACCTTTGCTACAATAATAAATTTTTTTATTTTTTCATAATGTGTGTTTAAGTCATGCGATGAATCATATAATTGTTCTAAGATGGACCAAATACCTAAGCTTTCAAAGTATATATTCATCTAAGTTGGAAAGAAACTTAATTGAAAAAAAAAATTATATTCAAAGAAATTTTTTCTAGTAGAATAAATTTAGGCCATACTTGTTAGAATTACCCGAGTTTGGTGGACAAAGTAAGCTTAGCAGTCAAAATAGTAAATTTCTTAGAAACTAAAGATTAAACGCATCCTACTTTACATTTTTTCCTCTCTTATTATATTTCTAGTATTTTTATACTACTAAATATCTAATTAAATAGGCAACCATATATTTAAATATCTGTTAGTGGATTCTTTTCTTTTGTTCTTTTTGGAATCATAATGCTATAATGACCCAAGTCCAAAATTGGTTAATGAAACACCTACCTACATCACATGGGCTAAAAAAGTGACACTGTCCAACCAAAACTAGCACTTGCTCAGCTTTGCATACAACTTATGTTCCTTCAATGTTTGAAGTGCAATCCTCAAATGTTCTCCATGGCACCTATCATTTGGTGAGTAAATCAGAATATCATCTATGAAATGATGATAAACTAATCTAAGTATGGTTGGAACATCTTATTCATTAGACCCATGAAAGTTGCGGGTGCATTCGTTAACCCAAAGAGCATCACCAGAAACTCATAATGCCCATAACGGTCCTGAACGTTGTTTTTGGCACATCTTTCTCTTTGATTTTCAATTAATAGTACCCAAACCTCAAATCAATCTTAGAGAACATTTATGCTTCCCTCAGCTGATCAAATAGGTCATCAATCCTAGGCAATGGGTACTTATTCTTTATCAGCACTAGATTCAGTTGTCGATAACTATTGCACATCCTCAAGCTGCCATTTTTTTTCTTCACGAACAAAACTGAAGCACCCTAAGGTGAAGTACTTGGGAGTATAAATCCTTTTTTGAGTAGCTCCTGTAATTGATTCTTTAGCTTTGCATTTCTGATGAAGTCATACGATAAGGTGCTTGAGAGATAGGAGCCGTTCCTGGAAATAAATCATTGGTGAAGTCGATATCTTGACTAGGTAGCATTCTAGGTGTAATAACCCTAGAAATTAAGGAAAATAAAATTACTAAATTACCCTAAATAAATAAATAAATAAAAGTAATGAGTAAATAAAATAAATAAATAAAAATAAATTAATTAGCATTTTTTCCTTAAGGGTATTTTTGTAATTTTACCTACCAATTTAGAAAATCAATATAAAATTAAGAATCTTGATCCTTAGATAATTCCTTTAATAGTTATTAAGTCAAATTCCAAACCGAAAGCTCATAGTCATTTTCTTTAGGCTAGGGGCATTTTTTTCATTTACAACCGAGCATCAGATGAAAAATCTGGGAGCACCATTGGATTCTTCTCAAAAAAATGAGTCAAGAAAAATTTACCTCACTCAGTTCTGAATTCGTTTGCTTAGGTTTCCCAAAATTTAGCCAACGCACGTGTGGGGTTTAAACCGGGTTCATGTTACTGCTACATAGGATTATTTTTTTTTCTTTTCTCCCTAACCCTAATTTCTTTCTTCTAAAACGTCCCAGCCGCAAAAGCATCTACAGGTTTTTTGAAACTTTAGATTAAAAAAAAAAAAAGGAATTGCCTTTATTAATCACGCGGCCATCATTACCTTTTATTATATTATTACTTGTTTTGCCCTACGTTTCTATTTGGTGTGAAGCTCAATTCACCTCACAAACCCTTTTCAACATTTTGGCACTTCTCCCCCATCAACAGCCGCCTAAGCCATAGGAAGAAAATTGGATTTTCTGAAGATCATCCACAATTCTTTCATCCTTTCGCGCCGGTTGTTTGCCTCCACTTAGTGCTTCATCAAACTGTGTAAGTTTAGCCATCTAAGCTTTGATTCTTGGCTCTTCCAAAGTATTAGAATATTAATTTAATTCTATATTTTTTTCCTAGATTCTTTAACTTGAAGGGAAACCCCATCCGGACTCCAAAACCAATCCTACGAGTACCGACGATCCCGATTTGCTTCGTGTGAGCAAAAGTTCTTCGGTATTACTCTTTTAATTTTTTTTTCTTTTCTTCCAGCACCTAAATACCTTATATTTTTGCTGTAAATTCTTGGTAGATTACCATTAATCCAAGTTTTGGGTTTTTCCACTCGTTTCCGGTCTAATTTTGTCCATACTTGGTTCTAAGCCCGGTAAGCCACCGTAGCCTCTTTTAAAAATTATCTTGGCTGCCAATTTCGAATATTACAGCCCTAATAATTCTCTTTTCCTTGCTGTCCATGTTGTTACAAAGGGTTAGAAAATCCTTACTTGAAGGTTTGGTGTTTCTTTGGACTCCCGGAGCGTTAGAGATCTCGAAAACACATCGGTAACCGAAATAAAATTTTTTCCTTCCAATATCAGTTTTTACAGCCATTAAATTAGCTTATAAGTTAGTGTATGGCCGCTGTAATTTTTAGGATCAATATCAAGAAGGCTACCGGCACGATCCCAAATAGGCACGAGGCCACCAAAGACACCCCGAGACCCTTTTTGCCCACTAGGTAAAATTTCGGCCTAGATGCCAAGAACATGATACTTCCAAGTACCATTTAGGAAATTTCCAATTTTTAGTATATTTTTCTAATTTTCTACCTTACTAACATTTTGTAGGACCGTCCTAGGAAATTGCCATCTTTCGCCGTATTATTCCGAACTAGGTAAGGGGGAAGAGTGGGTTAATTCTCGTGGGCCCTCTTAGGCCCAAAATAAGCTTCAACCCGAATAATAAATTCTAAATAAACAATTGGGCTAAACAAAATCTTTAAATGCATGGGCAACATGGGTTAGGTAATTAATTAGTTTTCCTAGAATTTTATTTTATTTTATTTTATTTTATTTTAGTTCTCTTTCATTGAGATGTAATTTTGGTTGGTTGGTTGTATGGTTGTAATGATGTGATGTATGATGTATGTTTGGCGCTAGTATCATACTAGGACCGCTTATAACAAGAATTAAATTAGAAATATGTTAGGACCGCCTAAATAAACACCGCTAGTAGCATGTTTAGGGCCGGCGAGACAAACACCGCTAGTACCATGTTTAGGGCCGACAAGCTCATTAGCAACATGATAAGATTGGAAGGAACCATTAGTGGCATGTTAGGGCCGTAATAAATTATTATAAGCCGATAGATAAAGGATTAGGAGCGTAAATACTAAATGACCAATTTAGAAAGAATTCACGAGAAATGAGATGAACATTTATCACAAATACACTTAAAAGATATCATTGATTGTCATGACATCATGTAACACTAAACTAAGATAACATGATAAAAGAAATAGGATGCATTAGAATCATGACATTCTACTAAAAAGAGCTAAAATAAAATGAGCTACGGTCATGCATCAATTGGTTGTTGCATATGATTGATGTTTGTCATACACAAGATTGCATTAAGTAAAAGATTTGAAGAGTAAGATAAAATACGAGGCATGCAAGGTTGGTGACGAACCATATCTACATGACCTAACAAGCCGTAAATTTAGACGAGAGGTTTGGAACGGACGATTCGAACCTGAGATGCATGTTAGGGTGGCGGCAGACCGTCCCTAGTCATGACTCGATATTGACACGGAGTATGGAGATATGATTTGTGCGCTGTCAGACCATAGCTGGCGAGGGACCATGCTTATGGCTGTTATCACGAGAGGCTCTACCTCGGCGTAGGTATCCCGAGAGGCTCTGGCTTGGTGGCATCCCTAGTAGCACTGCCTAAGAGTTATCCCGATAGTGGGTGATGTACACACTCACCACCCTAGGTTCGTCCGACGACAATTAAGCATTGGATTAAGTGATCGATCAAGAAGATATTATTTAATCGGTAAAAAGAATTATGCATATGCATGGTAGTTCAAGCATGCTAGTAGGATTTTGATTTTGTTGTTATAATGTTGTATGGAATTGTTCTTTAAGTAAATTGTTATAGCTTAAAGTTTATTATTCGTTGTTCTTTGTTACGGGAATATTAGGACCCACGTGATGGGCTTGATACTTCCCTCTTACTGAGCAAGTTGTGCTCATCCCTCCTCTTAACATGTTTTTTTAGGTGAGTACTATGAGGAGACAGAGTACACTGAACCATATAACGAGGTTCAAGATGTGGAGCAGACTGAGTGAGGGTACGCTGTAGCCCCTCGAAAGTAGAACTGGCTGGGACTGGGTTTTAACTTTGTGTTATTTGATTTCTAAAGAAACATATGGTTTGTTTAAATTGGCACCTTATCCGCATATTAGTTTTCCTGGGATTGTCACTTAACTACTCTGATTTCATTTAACACTCTTATTGTTTGGAAAATAATTTAAAATAAAATGTTTTACCTCACATTTCTTAAATTATTTTAATTAAATGCTTTATAATTATGGGAATTTAAGATATCTTTTAAAATTAAGGTTCATAAAATTGGGGGCGTTACACTAGGAAACTCCTCTAGAAACATTTCTGGAAATTCTTTCACAATGGGAATACCAGCTATTGATTCAGGCTTCTCTGACTCTAGCCAAACATAAGCCAAATAGCCAACACAGCCTTGACGAAGATATCTATCAGCTAGCAAACTAGAAATTAGGGTAAATTGCATAATTTGACCCTAACCTTTAATTATTGTTTCAGTTTTAAACCCAACCTTTAAAATGCACATTTAGACACCCTGACCTCATTAAAACATTTCATTTTGAACCTTTGTGTAAAGGAAGTTGTTAGTTCTGATAGAAAATGCCATGTTAGCATAGTGTTGTAGGAGAATATGCTAAATTTAGCCCTTAGAAACTTATCTCTTCAACAAAATATTCTTAGAATATTTAAGTCTAGCATCAAAGTCCCCTCTTCATCTCTACCTCCCTCTCCGGCCTCCCTTCCCACCTAATTGGCCTTTTCTACTACTGTCAAAGCACCGTAGCTCTTCATTTCCTCCCCATCGGCCTATCCCACTACCATTGAAGTGTCATCGAAGTGTTTGATTTCAACCATCAAAGCCTACAAAAGGAAATCAATTGGGTTGGCAGATTGGCATCGGAGGCAGGTTCCTTAATCACGATGGCAAATCATGAATTTTGATTCTTTTATCAATGATGAGTATAGGAGCATCATTGAGTCATTTTGATTATTTCGTCAATGCTTCGAGTATAGGATCAACAATAGAGGAATGAATCAAGTGAGGGAGGTGGAGAGGGGTACAAATCGGGTTTAGCAAAATTGAAAGATGTGCTAATCGAGAACAAATGAGAAGGAGGTAGATAGATGAGTGAATCGAGGATAGAGGAAAGGGAGTTGGCTGAAGGACACGAAGTAAATCGAAGCCCATAGAAAGAACGGAGATTGAAGTGTCTGATTAAGGAATGGCAATCGAAGCGTTCAATTGATGTCAGGGGTGGGAGAGAGAAAGAGAAGCAGGTGAGCGAACGAAGAAGAGGGTGAATGAATGGAGGATGAAGTACAGGGTTGCCGGAGAAGAGTTAAGGTTGTCAGAGAGGGAGGAGAGAGAGGTTGTTAAAGAGAAAGTTTCCAAGGACTAAACTTAGCATTTTTTTCATAAAATACTATGTTGATGTGGCATTTTTCATCAAAACTAGGGACTTCCATCACATAAAGGTTCAAAATGAAATATTTTAACTAGGTTAGGGAGTCTAACTGTGCATTTTGGAGGTTGGGGTTAAAACTGAAACTACAATTAAAGGATTTGGTCAAATCATGCAATTCACCCTTAGAAATTAAGATAAGAGTATAGTTCTTTTTATCCCCAACAAATTGCATTTTTGACCTATCAGGCAAGGAAGAGGTAACTAGCTTCTGGTAGCAATCCACCTTAGCATGGTGTCGATGTAACCAATCCATGTCAAAGATACAATCAAATTTAGATGTCTTAAGCACAAAAAGGGTCAGTGTCTAAATCACGTCCTCCGATAGATATCGAGCAACATTAAAGCAAATGAGTAAAACTCATACTAGTGTTTGATGGTGTAGAAACCACTAGTAAAAAATAAAGCTCTTTGACGAGCATGCCTAACTGGTTAGCTAGTTTAGGAGATATAAAAGAATGTGTAGATTCCAAGTCTATAAAAATTATAGTAAGAATCTCAAAAATAGAAAAAGTACCTATGGTCAACTTAAACAATTACTGACATAAGCATGCTAATACTATGAACTTGAAACTAAAAGCTATAAATAATAACGTACCTTGCACCATTCCTGGAGCATCATTTGCCTCCTCAACTGTCACTGCATGTACACGTCCTGTCACATGAGGTTTCTTTATTGGTATTCTTGCCGATGCTGTTAGTACAGTACTCCTCTTACCGCATTACATGGATAGATGTCCTACTTCCTAGCAGTAGAAGCATTTCACTCACTGCCCTTCTACTGGGTAAAAAAAATGACAAGTCTGGCATTTAGGGTCATTCTAGCCCTGAGCAACTGGTCTCACTGTAGGCGTTCCTATCCGATTAAGCTATAGCTGGGAAGCTTTGCTATCAATTGACTTCCCTCGACCAAATTGTCCTCACCATTGAACAGCCATCAGTCTTGTTATAGGGCAAAAATTGCTAGCATGTGTAGGTCATGATAGCATATGACCATGACTAAAGTTAATTGGTCTTGTTAGCTACTTGTCTCTCATCCTCACCTCACCCCATTGAGCTAGGGATACCGACTTGTTGAAGGTATCAATCTCTTACATAATCAACCTATCTACCAGCTTAGCACATAAACTATTAAAATACATCCTGATTTTCCTCAGCTTATGTGCCACAATGTTCTCAGCATTGCAGGCCAAGGCATTAAATTTAGCTGTGTTCTAACCTATCATCATGCTTCCCTGTCCTAGTGCAAGAAACTCCTGCTCCTTCTTGTCCCTCATGGCTTCCAAGAAATATCAACCATAGAAAGTCTGCACGAATGTCTCCCAAATGATATATCCACCTTCAATCCTTAGAACCCCTGTACGAGTAGCCTCCCACTATGTCTATGTGTAACACCCCCAATTTTATAAACCTTAATTTTAAAAGATATCTTAAATTTCCAGAATTATAAAGCATTTAATTGAAATAATTTAAGAAATATGAGGTAAAACATTTTATTTAAATTATTTTTCAAACAATAAGAGTATTAAATGAAATCAAAGTAGTTAAGTGACAATCCCAGGAAACTAATATGCGCATAATGTGTCAATTTAAAACAAACCATATGTTTCTTTAGAAATCAAATAACACAAAGTTAAAACCCAGTCCCAGCCAGTTTTACTTTCGAGGGGCTACAGCATACCCTCACTCAGTCTGCTCCACATCTTGAACCTCGTTATATGGTTCAGTGTACTCTGTCTCCTCATAGTACCCACCTAAGAAAAACATGTTAAGAGGAGGGGTGAGCACAACTTGCTCAGTAAGGGGGAAGTATTAGGCCCATCACGTGGGTCCTAATATTCCCGTAACAAATAACAACGAATAATAAACTTTAAGCTGTAGCAATTTAATTAAGAACCATTCCATACAACATCATAACAACAAAATCCAAGTGCTACTAGCATGCTTGAACTACCATGTATATGCATAATTCCCTTTACCGATTAAATAATAACTTATTGATCGATCATTTAGTCCAATACTTAAATGCCGTCGGACAAACCTAGGGTGGTGAGTGTGTACATCACTCACTCTCGGGATAACTCTTAGGCAGTGCCACTAGGGATGCCACCAAGCCAGAGCCTCTCGGGATACCTACGCCGAGGTAGAGCCTCTCGTGATAACAGCCATAAGCATGGTCCCTCGCCAGCTATGGTCTGACATCGCACAAATAATATCTCCATACTCCGTGTCAATATCGGGTCATGACTAGGGACGGTCCGCCGCCACCCTAACATGCCTCTCGGGTTCGAATCGTCCGTTCCGAACCTCTCATCTAAATTTACGGCTTGTTAGGTTATGTAGATATGGTTCGTCACCAACCTTGCGTGCCTCGTTTTTTATCTTACTCTTCAAATCTTTTACTTAATGCAATCTTGTGTATGACAAACATCAATCATATGCAACAACCAATTGATGCATGACCGTAGCTCATTTTATTTTAGCTCTTTTTAGTAGAATGTCATGATTCTAATGCATCCTATGTCTTTTATCATGTTATCTTAGTTTAGTGTTACATGATGTCATGACAATCAATGATATCTTTTAAGTGTATTTGTGATAAATGTTCATCTCATTTCTCGTGAATTCTTTCTAAATTGGTTATTTAGTATTTACGCTCCTAATCCTTTATCTGTCGGCTTGTAATAATTTATTACGGCCCTAACATGCCACTAACGGTTCCTTCCAATCTCATCATGTTGCTAATGAGCTTGTCGACCCTAAACATGGTATTAGCGGTGTTTGTCTCGCCGGCCCTAACATATTTCTAATTTAATTCTTGTTATAAGCAGTCCTAGTATGATACTAGTGCCAAACATACATCATACATCACATCATTACAACCATACAACCAACCAACCAAAATTACATCTCAAAGGAAAAGAACTAAAATAAAATAAAATAAAATTCTAGAAAAACTAATTAATTACCCTACCTATGTTGCCCACGCGTTTAAAGATTTTATTTAGCCCAATTGTTTACTTAAAATTTTTTTATTCGGGTTGATGCTTATTTTGGGCCTAAGAGGGCCCACGAGAACTAACCCGCTCTTCCCCCTTACCTAGTTCGGAATAATACGGTGAAAGGGGCGACTTCCTAGGACGGTCTTATAAAATGTTAGTAAGGTAGAAAATTTAGAAAATGTGCTAAAATTTATAAATTTTCCTAAATGGTATTTGGAAGGTTCATGTTCTTAACATTTAGGCCGAAATTTTACCTAGTGGGCAAAAAGGGTCTTGGGGTGCCTTCGGTTGCCTCGTGCCTATTAGGGATTGTGCTGGGAGCCTTCTTGATATTGATCCTAAAAATTACAGCGGCCATACACTAACTTATAAGCTCATTTAATGGCTGTAAAAATTGATCTTGGAAGGAAAAAAAAAAATTATTTCGGTTACTGATGTGTTTTCGGGATCTCTAACGCTCCGGGAGTCCAACAAAGCGCCAAACCTTCAAGTAAGGATTTTCTAACCCTTTGTAACAACATGGACAGCAAGAAAAAGAGAATTATTAGGGCTGCAATATTCAAAATTGGCAGCCAAGATAATTTTTAAAAGAAGCTACGATGGCTTACCGGGCTTAGAACCAAGTATGGACAAGATTGCACCAGAAACGAGTGGAAAAACCCAAAACCTGGATTAATGATAATCTACCAAATATTTACAGCAAAGATAAGACATTTAGGTGCTGGAAAAAAATTTAAAAGAGGGATATAGAATAATTTAGACTTACACAAATGAATTTGGGTTCACCGGTATGTGTAGGATTGTTTTTGTATTCCGGTGGGGTTTTTCTTCAATTTGATGAATCTAAGAAAAATATAAAATTAAAATAATGTTCCAATACTCTAAAATAACTAAGAATAAAATCATTAAGGGATAACTTACATAGATTTGAAGAAAGAATAATCGAAGACAAGAATATATGGGGAGATACTCAAATGGTTGGCGGTGGCTTTATTGTGATTTAATCTATGAAATTTTCGAATGGCCAGTCGTAACCGTGAAAGGGGAGAAGAGTCGAATGTTGAAAAGGTAGGCGAGTTTCTGTGAGGCGAGTTTCTGTTCCACGCCAAACGTAGGGCAAAGTAAATAATAATATAATAAAAGGTAATGATGGCCGCGTGATTAATATTGGTAATTTTTTTTTTTTTGTTTTTTTAATCTAAAGTTTCAAAAAAACCTGTAGATGCTTTTGCGGCTGGAACGTTTTAGAAGAAAGAAATTAGGGTTAGGGAGAAAAGACAAAAAAAAATAATCCTATGTAGCAGTAGCACGAACCTGGTTTAAACCCCACACGTGCGTTGGCTAAATTTTGGGAAACCTAAGCAAACGAATTCAGAATTGAGTGAGCTAAATTTCTCTTGACTTATTTTTTCGAGAAGAATCCAATGGTGCTCCCAAATTTTTCATCCGATGCTTGGTTGTAAATGACAAAAATGCCCCTAGCCTAAAGAAAATGACTTTGAGCTTCCGGTTTGGAATTTGACTTAATAACCACTAAAGGAATCATCTAAGAATCAAGATTCTTAATTTTATATTTTATTATTATTATTATTTTATTATTTTATTTATTTAATTAATTAGGATAATTTAGTGATTTTATTTTTCTTAATTTCTAGGGTTATTACAGCATCCTCCCCTTAAAAGAAATTTGTCCCCAAATTTGAAAGAGGGTGTTGAGAAGTACCTTAAAGCTGTGGATACTTCTTTCGAAGCTCATCCTCAACTTCCCAAGTTGCTTCTTGCTCTCCATGATTATTCCAAATGACCTTTACCAGTTGAATGACTTTGTTGCGCAGAACATTTTCTCTACGATCCACAATGGCCAAAGGCTTCTCGATGTAAGTCAAATCCTCGCGTAACTGCAAGGGCTCCCACGGAATAACATGTGCTGGATCTGGTTGATACTTTCGAATATTACTCACGTGGAACACGTTATGAATTCTAGCCAAGTTCGGTGGTAAAGCCACTCTATAAGCCACCTCTCCAACCTGTTCTAAAATTTCAAAAGGTCCAACAAAGCGCGGGGGTAACTTTCCTCTCACTCCAAAACGTTGAACTCCCTTGGTCGATGACACCTTTAGGAACACATGATCACCAACAGAAAACTCCAAAGGATGACGTCTCTGGTTTGCATAACTTCGCTGCCTATCTTGAGCTGCTACCAATCGTTGTTTGATTATTTTGACCTTATCTGAAGTTTGTTGTACCAAATCTGGTCCTAATAAAGGCCTGTCGCCCACTTCTTCCCAACACACCGGAGTACGACAACTACGTCCATACAAAGCCTCATATGGGGCCATCTGAATGCTAGAGTGATAGCTATTATTATATGCAAACTCCACTAGTGGCAGGTCATTATCCCAGGAGTTCTTGTAATCCAATGCACAAGCTCTAAGCATATCCTCAATAGTTTGTATAGTCCTCTCCGACTGCCCATCTGTCTGTGGATGAAAAGCGGTGCTCATTAATGTCACAGTGCCCAACTGTTCTTGTAAAGCCTGCCAAAACTGTGATGTAAATCGTGGATCCCTATCAGAAACAATGCTCCTCGGTACTCCATGAAGACGAACTATCTCAGATATGTATAATTCAGCTAATCTAGCTACAGGCCAAGTCTTTTGGATTGCCAAAAAGTGGGTTGACTTGGTTAACCGATCAACTATAACCCATATTTCATCATGTCGACGATGAGTGGCAGGTAGCCCGACTATGAAATCCATTGCAATGTCATCCCACTTCCATTGAGAAATCTCTAATGGCTGTAGCAGTCCTTCAGGTCTCTGGTGTTCTACTTTGACCTTCTGACAAGTCAGACATCTAGATACAAACTCTGCAATATCCTTCTTCATGCCACTCCACCAAAAGCTTTTCTTCAAATCATGGTACATCTTGGTGCCCCCCGGGTGGATGGTCAACCGAGATGCATGTACCGCCGATAAAACATCATACTTTACCTCACTACCTTGGGGAACAACAATTCTATTTTGAAATTTTAGGGTACCATCCACATCCACACTGAATCCTTTTTTCCCTAGAACTGACCATTCTCGGCATTGTGGATCCTCCTTTTGTGCCTCCTTGACCCTTGCCACAAGTGTAGGCTCCATATGTAAACTGGCAATGAGAACCTGGGGTCCCTTCACTTGAACACCTAAGCTCATATGACTAAACTCCTCTAGTAGTTTCCACTCAGAAACCACCATAGCATTCAGCTTAGCACCCGTTTTTCTACTCAAAGCATCAGCCACTAGGTTAGCTTTACCTGGGTGATACTGAATAGTGCAATTATAATCGGAGAAATATTCAACCCAACGACGCTGTCGATTATTGAGTTCCCTCTGTGACAATAGATACTGTAGGCTTTTGTGATCAGTGAAGACCTCAAACTCTTCTCCATACAAATAATGTCGCCAAAGCTTTAATGCATGTATGACAGCTGCCAACTCTAGATCATGAGTTAGGTAATTAAGCTCATGAGGCTTCAATTGCCTAGACCCATAAGCGATCACCTTTCCCACCTGCATCAATACACAGCCAAGCCCCTGATGTGATGCATCTGTATAAACTGCAAAATGACTTTGCCCATCAGGAAGAGTAAGAATAGGTGCAGAGACTAACCGCTTCTTTAATTCCTGAAAATTATTCTCACACTGCTTGGTCCACTGGAATGGCTGATCCTTCTTAGTCAGTTGGGTCAAAGGGCGTGCCAGCTTTGAATAGCCTTCTACAAAACGTCTATAATACCCAGCCAAGCCCAAGAAACTCCGAATCTCAGACACGGTCCTCGGTTGTTACCAGTTCACCACAGCTTCAACCTTACTAGGATCCACTGAAATTCCTTCCTTAGTTACCACATGGCCTAAAAAGGTGACACTGTCTAACCAAAACTTGCACTTGCTCAGCTTTGCATATAGCTTATGCTCCTTCAACGTCTAAAGTGCAATCCTCAAATGTTCTTTATGGCTTTCAGCATCTGGTGAGTAAATCAGAATATCATCTATGAAAATGATGACAAACTGATCTAGGTATGGTTGGAACACCCTATTCATTAGGCCCATGAAAACTGCGGGTGCATTTGTTAACCCGAAGGGCATCACTAAAAACTCATAATGCCCATAACGAGTCCTGAATGTTGTCTTTGACACATCTCCCTCTTTGATTTTCAGTTGATAGTACCCAGACCTCAAATTGATCTTAGAGAACACTGATGATCCCCTTAGCTGATCAAACAGGTCATCAATCCGAGGCTAAGGGTACCTATTCTTTATCGTCACCAAATTCAGCTGTCGATAATCGATGCACATCCTCAAGCTGCCATCCTTCTTCTTCACGAATAAAACAGGAGCACCCCAAGGTGAGGTACTTGGACGTATGAACCCCTTTTCGAGAAGCTCCTGTAATTGACTTTTTAGTTCTACCATTTCTGAGGGAGCCATTCGATAAGGTGCTTGAGAGATAGGAGCCATTCCTGGCAATAAATCAATGGTGAAGTCAACATCCCGGCTAGGTGGCATTCCAGGTAACTCCTCTGGAAACAATTCTGGAAATTCTTCCACAATGGGAATACCAGCTACTGATTCAGGCTTCTTTGACTCTGTCTGCACATAAGCCAAATAGCCAACACCACCTTGACGAAGATATCTATTAGCTTGCAAGCTAAAAATTAAGATTGGAGTGAAGCTCTTTTTATCCCCAACAAATTGCACTTCTGACCCATCAAGCAAGGAGAAGGTAACTAGCTTCTGATAGTAATCCACTTTAGCATGGTAGCGATGTAGCCAATCCATGCCCAAAATACAATCAAATTCAGATATCCCAAGCACAAAGAGGTCAGAGTCTAAATTGCGTCCTCCGACAGAAATCGAGCAAGATTGAAGTACACGAGTAGAACTCATACTAGTGTCTGATGGTGGAGAAACCACTAGTATGAAAGGAAGCTCTTTAACAGGCATGCTTAACTGATTTGCTAGTCTAGGAGATATGAAAGAATGTGTGGGCCCCGAGTCTATAAGAACTCTAGCAGGAAACCCAGAAGTAGAAAGAGTACCTACGATCAATTCAAACAATCACTAACCTAAGCATGCCACTACCATGAACTTGAAATTAAAGGCTATAATTAAAAGCAATAACTAACAGCGTACCTTGCACCACACCTGGAGCATCCTCTGCCTCCTCGGCTGTCACTGCGTAAACCTGTCCTGCCACACGAGGTTTCTTTGTTAGTGGTCCTGCCGGTGCTGCTGGTTGAACGTGTGCTGTTAGTGGAGCAGCTCATTCTATGCACCTTGTCTATAACCTAAGACAGGATACTCAAGTGGGTCCACGACCTAAAAATAGAAAGATTTAGTCTAGCGTAGTTAAACAAATTTGGAACTAACTTTTAACTTATAACACTAGGTGGGCCTCTAGGCAACTCCCATCTCATTTTAGTCATTAAATTAATTGGTGTATTGTTTTATGAGTCCCTTAATTAAAAGCCAAGTTGTTAAGTTTTGTTTCTAGCCTTGCTAATATATTATGCTCAATTATGGAAACTTTCCAAAACTTATCCAAGGTCTCTAACTTAGGCAAATAAACAAGAAGCACACTTACTAAGCGAGGTCGTGACTTTTATCGAATCTGGCTCTAATACCAAACTATAACACCGCAAATTTTATAAATCTTAATTTTTAAAAATATTTTAATTTCATCTAGTTAATAAGAAATTAATTAAAAATAATTTAAAAAATATGAGGTAAAATCTATTTTTTGATTTATTTCTTTTTCCAATTAATAAAAGTGTTAAGGCAAATCAAAATAATTAAAAAATAATCTCAAGAAACCAAAATATGAATAATGATCCAAATTTGAAAATTGATATTATTTAAAAAAAAAAAGACAATATGAACTAAAATCCAATTCCAGCCAGTTTTTCGAAGGGCTACAGTGTGTCCTCACTCAGTTTATTTTGTATCCTGGACATCATCACATAATTCAACATACTCCATCTCATTATAGTACTCACCTATGAAACAAAATTTAGAAGTAAGGTGAGCACCACTACTTGCTCAGTAAGAGGGAAGTATCAGGCCCATCACGTGGGTCCTAATATTTTCTTAAAAAAAAGTTGAATAATAAACTTTAAGTTTTAGTAGTTCAATCAAAGACCAATTTCATACAACATCATAATATCAACATTAAAGTCATACTAGCGTGCTTGAACCAATACGCATATACATAATGCCTTTTATTGATTAAATTATATCTCTTTGATCAAATCATTTAATCTAATACTTAAATGTCGTCGGAAAAATCTAGAGTGGTGAGTGTGTACATCACCCACTCTCGGGATAAGTCTTTGGCAGTGTCACTAGGGATGCCACCCAATCATAAATTCTTAGGATACCTACGCTAAAGTAGAGCCTTTCGTGATACCGGCCATAAACATGGTCCACGGCCAACTATGTTCCGGCAGCACATAAATCGTATCTCCAAATTTCATATCAATATCGGGTCATGACTATGGATGGTCTGTTACCACTCTAACATACTCCTGGGGTTTGAATCATCTGTTCCAAACCTTTATTCTAACAACCTCGCATGCTTCGTGTTTTATCTTATTCCAAATCTTTTACTTCATGCAGTCTCGTGTATGACAAACATTAATCATATGCAATAACCAATTGATGCATAACTATAGCTAATTTTATTTTAACCCTTTTTAGTATCATGCCATGATTATAGTGTATCCTATCTCTTTTATCTTTTTATCTTGGTTTAGTTTTGCATGATGACATGACAATCAATAATATCTTTTTTAAGTATATTTATGCTAAATGTCCATCTCCTTTCTCGTGAATTATTTCCAAGTTAGTCATTTAGCATTTACACAAATAATCCTTTATCTATTGGTTTATAGTAGTTTATTATGACCTTAACATGCAACTAATAGTTGCTTTCGGCCTTAATCATGATGTTAGCAAGTTTGTCAGCCCTAACTATAGTACTAGAGGTGTTTGTCTTACCGGCCTTAAACATGGTACTAACGGGTTTTATTTTAATAGCCTTGCATACTTTTAATTTATTCTTTTTGGAAATGGTCCTAGTATGATACTAGCACCAAACATACATCATATAGCACATCATTACAACCATGTAACTAACCAATCAAAATTACATTTCAATGGAAAATAAAATAAAGTTCTAGAAAAATTAATTTAATCAATCTACCTATGTTGCACATGTTTTTAAAGATTTTATTTATCATAATTGTTTACTTAGAATTTATTATTTGAATTGATGCTTATTTTAGGGCTAAGAAGGCCCATGAAAACTAATCCATTCTTCACCCTTAGCTAGTGTGAAATAACCCGGTGAAAAGGGGAGGTTTCCTAGAACAGGTCTTACAAAAGATTAGGAAGATTGCAAACTAGAAATATGCTAAAATTTGGAAATTTTCTAAATGGTACTTGAAAGGTTCACATTCTTGATATCTAGGTCAAAATTTTACCTAGTGGGCAAAAATGGTTCCAAGTAATCTTCAGTGGCCTTGTGCCTCCTCGAAATTGTGACGAGAGCCTTTCATGATAATGATGATCCTAAAATTATAGTAGCCCACACAATGAGTTATATACTCATGTTATGGCTGTAAAAACTGAACTTGGAAAGACAAAATTTGATTTCAATTACCTGTTTGTTTTTGGGATTTCTGATGCTCTGGGAATCAAAAGAAATGTTAAACCTTTCAGTAAGGATTTACTAGGCCTCTATAACAACAATGAAAGCAAAAATAAAAGACTTAACAAGGGCTGTAAAGTTCAAAATTGACAACCAAAAGAACTCCAAATAGACTACAGTGGCTTGTCGGGCCTTGGGAGCAAATAGAGGTTCGATCGCACCAGGAACGAGTGCACAAACCCAAAATTTTGAATAAGGATGATATACCATTGATATAAATAAAAATATATAAGGTACTTAGGTGTTAGAAATAAAAATAAAAAAGTGTTGTAGAAGGATTTAGACTCACACAAATGAATTTGGAATCGCTAGTACTCGTAGGACTGCTTTTGGTGTCCGAATAGGGTTGCCCTTCAATCTAATAAACCTAGGTAAGAATATGGAATTAAATTACATTTATAATACCTTGGATAACATAGAAACAAAGCCCAAGGGCTGGACTTACACTAGTTCAATAAAGAGTGCGATGAAGCGGAAGACAATAGTATGTAGAGTGCGCAATGCTCCCTTAGTTTGGTGTTTTCTTCTTCACTCTAGTGCACAAAGATCAAGGACAATGGAGGACTTATGAGGCTATGTAATTGAACTAAAAGAATGGGAGAGCAAAATATGGCCAAAGCTAAGAGAAAGTTAAAGCAAATTGAAAAAAGGTGGCCATGGGCATATTACTTTTCTTGAGGTGACTTAGTCGGCCGCCTTAAGAGAATTATTGCTACAATTTAGCAATTGTAACCCAAGTATAGATTGTCACAAGTAATTAAATCTCAGGAGTCCGAGTGTTGAACCATAAGGAAGTGAATTAAGAAGTATAAATTACAGATTTTTAACAAAGAAAATATTTATGCAAGGTGTAAACAAATGTTGATTAGAACTTAAATTCAAATAAAATAGCTAAGGTTAGGGGATCCACTTTTAGTATATCAGTTATGGTTAATTTTAGCCCGTCTTGCCACTCAACTGGGATCCACACATAAAGAAGGTCCCAATCAGGAAATTTAATAGTCAAATTTCAGAAACATTATGCATGAGTTAGTATTAGCTTTCATTGATCTTATGACGCCAACACTTACTAATGGGTTCAAGTATCCATCATGCCAACCTTTGACCACAATAACTCAAGATTCTAATATAGCTGGCAGAGCCATGTTCTATAGAGGGAATCAAGTAGCTTTTGTGCCAATGATTGACTATGGTGAATCAAGACTCCCACTTAACAAGGAGGGTAGCTAAATTGATTAGGAAAGTTAATAACGTTACCACTACAATCCATTCAAATCAGCCATAACATTTACACCAAAAGCTTCACCTTTCACCTTAGCAAAAGAGAAATTAGTTAGTCATGATAAGAGTAAACAACATATATAAAGATGAAATAAACATAAATTGAAAGATCAAAGGAAGAATAAGAAGAAAACACGTTGGACAGAGCTTCAGGATTGAAAACAAGAACAAAACCAAAGAAGAAAAGCTAACTTTGGTACAATAACTCTAAAATGGCCTAAGAACAAGATTAATGGCCTGGGAACAAGCTTAAAGGCCTAAGAACAAGCCTAAATTTATCCTCCCCCCAAGCTGCCTATTTATAGAGTTTTGGGGTATGTGAAATAGTGAATGGTGGGCTAAAATAGTAAATAGTAGGTGAATACAAGTCAACCAAGGTGGCTCAAATTTTGTAATTTTTTTTACCACCATACACATTGATTCAATTCTTCCTTAAAGCATGAGATTTGTAAATCTCTTCTTTAGCTTCAAAATGATAGCTTGATCATTTAAAACTAACATCTGTAGCCTAATTTATGATTTTTCTACCAAAACTGCTCTTCAGCACTCGGTAGCACCAATGGTCTTATTTATAATCAGATTTCGAAAATGAAAATGATCAAATTGGTTCCCAAGATATTAGCAGAGTTGAAGATGTATGCATTGGATTTCGGGTGAATTTGGAATCACTCAGTTCCAACATCTACAGTTCTAGATATGATTTTTTTTGTAAGGATCGCCAAATGCGGAAATGCCAGAACTAATTCTGTTTGCGACCCAAATTTGGCCTTCTCTATCTCTCGATTAGGCTGGACCACGAACTGAAAATTATAAACATTTGAATCCCTAATCATTGGTCCAAGAATTATAAGATGTCATGATTTTATCCACCTACAAAAAAATAAATAATAATTATTTAATATAGATGTAGAGTAACACACATATGAATAGTGAACCATGTATGAACAGTAAATACGCGTGAATATTAAATATGATGAACAGTAACTCCATGTATGAACAGTAAATATGTGTGAATGGTAACCTAGTGGAATAATGCTCAAATTTGAGAAATTAATCATCCTCAAAGTGTATAATGATGATTTAAATCCTTAATAATTATACACTTATGAGTATTCATCAATTGATTACTATAGAAATGAAAGAGGAGCAGAGATGTTTGAAAGTTCTAATTGTTGAGGACAATTAGACTTGAATCTTGGTTGGAACACGAGGAAAAGGAATAAGGGTGATTAGATAACATTAATGTGAGGAAATTACGATAGAGATAATTAGGAAATAAAATCAAATTTGAATTAGAAAGAAATTCTTGGAGGCCATGCAACTGCAGGTTTTGTTTTGTTTGTTTTTTTTTTCTTTTTCAAGAAAAAAGTAGGGTTAGGTGAGAAATTGTCCTATGTAACAGTAACATTAACCCAATATAAACCGTGCACTCGAGTAAGTTTAAATTTTAGAAAACCTAAGCAAATGAATTCAAAATTGAGTGAGACAAAGTTCTTTTGACTCATTTTCACTAGAAGAATCTAATGGTGGGGTCAATTTTTTAATTCGATACTCAGTTAGAAAAAATAAAAATGCCCCTTGCCTAAAGAATATGACTTTGAGCTTCCGGCTTGGAATGTGACTTAGTGATATAAAAAATTATCTAATGACCAAGTTTTTTAGTTTTACATTGATTTTCAAAATTGATAGGTAATATTATGAAAATACCTTTGAGGGTAAAATGGTTATTAAATAAAAATACCTTTGAGGGTAAAACGGTTATTAAAAATACTAACATAACTCTAATTAACTAGACAATATAAAATTTGTATATAATTAAAAGAGAAAAAGAACTTATAGTTTTAGGATAAAGGGAAAACTATAGGTGAACTATTGTATAGTGTTCACTTACATAAATTTTTAATCTATATTTTTTATACTTAAAATTATTTTTTACTATTCAATACTTATATATTTTCGTGTGAAACTTTACAAGAGTTTTACGAAATAATAAACTTTCATCGTATATACTCATTCAAGTTGTAAAAGAAAAGAAACATAAATGAAAAAAATTTTATGTTTTCAAAGGTACTTTTTATAGTATAACAAACTTTAGCATGATTTTTACAATATAAATATTTTATTCAAATAAAAGATTTAGCTCTAAAGGTTTTTGAAATGCTAAGTTGAAATTTTAAGTTTTATAAAATATTTAGTAGTACAAACTTTAACATGAGATTTACCATATATTTAAGCCTTTTATTCAAATAAAAGATTTAGCGATGAAATTTTTTCAAATGCTAAGTTGAAATTTTAAGCTTTATAAAATATTTATTGTACTTGAGGTATTATTTCATAGTAATATAGAACCAAGAAAAATGTTTGATGGAAAACAAAAATTTAATTGAATTTTAAGAGTTTTAGGCAATATTAAAATAAAAAATTGCATATAATACTTAATTCTGTAATATAGAATCGAGGAAGAAGGGAAGTTTTTAGTAAAAAATAAAATTTAGTTGTAACTTAAGGGTTTCTTTTGGTGTTCAAGTGCTAATATAACTACAATTAAATAGATAATGGTGAAATTAAGTTTCATTAAAAGAAAAAAAATATCTTATAACATAAGGATAAAAAAGTCATTTCACATTTATGCACTTTCATAATTTTATAATACTAGTAACTACATATGTGCGTTGCATATGGATCAAATACTAAGTTATTTTGTGTTTAATAATAATAATAATAATAATAATAATAATAATAATAATAAGCAATATTGGTTTATAGAAAAAACTTATAGGAGTTTTTTGGGTAAAGTACCAAAAAAGTGACTGTACTTTTGGTCATGGACACTTTTGGTCATCATTCTTTTAAGTGGTGCCAAAAGCATCACTAAAGACAATATTTAGTGCCAAAGCAAGTATGAATGTTTTAAAGTGGGGCCAAATAGGTTATCGATGTAATGACGGTGGAAAGATTCTGTTAAATGTTAGAATATTCCATCATGAAAAGATTATGTGGTAATTAAAGGACGATTGTGTGGCAATCAATGATGAAATGACTTGACATGGAGGCAAAAAGGGAAAGGATGGTCATCTAATTTTATCAACTTTTCTACTTCAGTCCCATTTCTCATTGCAAATGCCAACCTGGAGTAATGATTCCTATAAAAAATTCTTATGTTCTCTCATCTGACGCTCATTGATGCGCTTTCTTAGCTTTGAGTTTAGGATATCTTCAATTAGAGGTTGTGTGCGACCGATTCGAGGCGGTTGAGGTGGGAGTTCAATTAAGGATACGGGTTCGATTGAGGATGGCAGCGATGACGGGCTTGGGTGATTGAGGGTGGTGACAACGTTGGGTCGGGCGAGTAAGGGTGGCAAAGGATCTGGGGTAACCATTTTGATAGGGTTGTGCACCTAAATGAAACAAATGAAAGATTGGAACTCAATATGAAGCATTTGGGTCAAATTGGGGACCAATGAAGCAGTTTAAACATCTCAGTTAACACGTCATCATTCGTCAACTCACCTCTTCATTAACACGTCATCAAAACTAACGGCCCAATCATGAAGTTGGGCCCAACTTTAAAATTCAATAATGCATTTGACACCATTTAAAAGAATGGTGACCAAATGTGTCCATGGCCAAAAGTATAGTCACTTTTTTTATACTTTTTGCAAGTTTTTTTTTATTATGCTTATAAAATTACTTCCTGGTACTTTTAATATCTTACCAAAGATGTCACAATTTCTCCTCTTAGTATAAAAAATTAATAGTATATAATTTGTTAAGAAAATATCTTGATTTAATATCTTAATAAAATTATATATTTAGAAATTTTATTAAAAATTAAGTTAGTAAATTTTATCTTAAGTTATATACTTTAGATTAAAAAAACTAATGATTAAAATGAAGATCTTATGAACAATTAAATAGATTTACCATTAATATATTATCATAACTTTGATGTTTTAAATAGACATAATCTAACTTTTTAATAAAATTTTTTGATGTTCTATTCAAAATAGAAAAAATTATGTAAACTAAGTTCCAAAATGATATATTTAATAAGAAACTCAAGCAAAAATAATTTTATTTTAAGAAATATGACACAAGTATGAGCCATGATGTTGAAGTATAGCCTTAGTAAGTAAATTTTGAGTTATATTTTTTCAAAGAAATGTAACTATAAGTAACTACACATTACTCAAAAACCTTAGTTACCCTACTATTGACTTTTAATTAAAACAACTGACCCCTAAGGTTTCAAAATCTACATTTACCTTCTATTTTATGGTCAATTTCAATGTGATTGTTCCAAAGACCGGGATAAATTTTTGTATAGCTTTTCACGTTTTTAGGTAATTATTGCTTATTCATTTAAAAAAAAATTATACCCACATTACTCAAGTTTGAAAACGTAGTCTTACTTATTCCTTTTATAATATAATTAGTTAACTTTAGAGAACTAGACTCCTTAAATAGAATTAAATCTTAGTACCTAAAAGGAAAACTAATAGTTTATAATTTAAGGTTTCATCATTTTATATATCTTTGCACCTTTTATTGTACTATACAGGTATAACTATATATATAAAGATATTAAGTTGCACTTTTAAGTAAATAAATTTTAAACATTTTATTTTTAGACATTTTTAATAGTCATATAAATCAAAGACATGTCTATTACAAAATTTTAAATTTTGTGGCATTTTTTTATTTTGTTTTCATAAAAAAACTTCAAAGAAAAGAATCACCAATTATTTTTTTTTTCTATTTTTTCCTTTTCAAATACTAATCTTATTTTACTAATATGAAGTGTAAAAGCTTGCCAATAATTTTTTTTGTTTTATTTTTTTATTTTTTTCATTTCCATAATTTTAGTTTTTTTAAAATCTAATAAATAAGAAATGACAAATTTGAGTCTCCTTAAGAAAATAAAATAAAACTTAAGGATGAAAAGGTTGTCCAATATTTTGACCTATTTGTACCTTTTATGAGTTTTATCATATTTAAATCATTGATTCAAATAAACATAACTATGACATTTTAGTATCTTTTAAGTTCCAATTAAAATACTTTGTTCAAGTTTAAAAGTACAAAAAATAGATAAATTTCCAAAAAATATATATGAAATAATTAAGGACGTATTTTTTTTGCAAAAATTTTAAATTATTATGGCTGTTTAAGATTTTTTTTACCATTGAACTGATATCTATTATATAACTTTAAGTAAATGTACTAAAGCTAAAAAATAGAATTATTCTCTTTTTTTCTTTTTGTTATTTAGTCTCTTTGTGTGAAAATTAGTAGTTTGACATAGTAAAAGTCTTATACTTTCTAAATATATGTCATAATAATTTATTTTTTTAGGTATAAAAAGTGCTAGGGTAAAAAAATATTTATAAGTGAGCAAGAAAAACTTTAATTATACTTTTAGCGTATGTCAAACGATTCTTGGTATATAAAAATAACTTGTAAGAAGAGAATCGAAGCATAGAACATCAACCCAAAAAAGCTTGAACCTAACCATTAGGATAAAGATTCAATTCATTAAGCATTAACTCATATTAGTCCAAATACATTTTTATGGATTTTTTTGTCTAAAATCAATATTATCTAAAATTAGTACTATATATATATATATAATATTCCATTGGATAACATTTTTTATGATGTAATTGAATTTTAATTATTTTTTTATGTTGAATAATTAAAAAATTCATAGTCATTACACTATATAGATTTTATTTAATAAATTGTTATACATATATATAATTAGTTTTCAAATGATATTAGTTTTATATGAAAATCTTGTAAAAATAAGTGTAAGTAATTTTGAATTAACTAACTTCAAACAACCGTGTATTTTTTTCAACTGTGTCATTTAAATCTCAAAACCTCAAGTTACAGTATTCATGAAGCCTTATAACTCTCTAATAAGTAAGCCAAGTCAACCACAAAACTCTCATTCCACTTGACAATATGAGGCCTCATTTGGTATAGATGAAGTCGATGGTTTAAATTCCTATTAGGCCTCCTAGTGCGAAAAATGACTCTTGTTAAAACTTTTAATTTTTTTTCATAAATAGAATTAAAAATTTATATATTGTTATTATTTTTCAATGTATAAATAACTACCTATTAAAGATTATAAGTTTTAAGTATCATCATCATCATCATCATCATCATCATAGTTTGAATGGCAAGTGAAGGAAATAGGAGTTTAATTGGCCCAGAAATAATGTTCAAAAGCATTTATTAAAAATTGAGGGCATATTTTTTAAATTTAACTAATTTTGGTAGTTAAAGTAATGATTTTCCCAAAAAATTAAAGCCTAAAAACAATACATGCATAATGCCACTTGATACAACTCATAAGATTTGATTGGCTATAAAAAAATAATAAAAATGGAAACAATTAATAACTTAATACTTATTCAGTATAGAAAAAGAATTAGTAGCTGCTTAGAATAAAAATTTGTGTTACAATACTAAAAGGGATAACTATATTTGAAAAGTAAATCTTGTAATTTTTCCAACATTTTAAAACATTGAAAAATTTTTAAAAAAATGATGCTAAAATTCATCTTTATTATAATACAAGAAACTAATTCTAGGATTTACGAATTTTTTTTCCTAACATTTTTCACAATGAACTTTTCTAAAACAATAACTTTTTTTATTTTTTTCATAATATATGTTTCAGTCATACATGAATCATATAATTGCTCTAAGGTGGACCAAATACCTAAACTTTCAAAGTATATATCCATCCAAGTTGGGAAAAAAACTCAATTGACAAAAAATTTTTATTCAAAGATATTTTTTTATAATAAAGCAAATTTAGGCTATACTTGTCAAAATTAACCAAGTTTAGTGTACAAATTAAGTTTACTAATCAAAATAGTAATTTTCTTAAAAACTAAAGGTTAAAGGCATAGGACTTAGCATTTTTACCTCTCTTATTATATTTCTAATATTTTAATACTATTAAATATCTAATTAAATAGACAATCATATATTTAGATCTTTGTCAGTGTATTCTTTTCTTTTGCTCTTTTTTCTAACATCCCTATATCTCATATGAGAGAAATGTAGGAAGCCTTATGTGGATATATAGGCTCAAGTTCCAGAACATAATCACCTATCTTTTTCTAAAGGATAGCCCATGTGGTGTAGGCAGGTATTTCGTTGACCAATTCTAGACTTGAATCATTATAGATGGTATTAGAGCTGATCTAGGATCGCGGTGATGTGGCATAATGGGTGTGCACATGCATCATCGGTTCAGGGGACCAAGTAATCTGAGTGACCCCAATGAGGATGTTGGGTACATAAAGGAGGGAGTTTGTACCATTATATCCCACATGGGAGAAATATGAGAAGCCTTATGTGGATATATAGGCTAAAGTTCCTTTTCTAAAGGATAGCTCATATGGTGCGGGCAAGTGTTTTGTTAACCGATTCTAGACTTTGGTCATTACAGATAGTATCAAAATCGACCCAGGACTACGATGATGTGGCATACTGGGTGTATACATGCATCGTCTACCAGGGTTGATACTGGATTAGAGAAGTTACTTGGCCGGGGAACCAAGTATTCTGAGTGACCCCAATGAGGACAATAGGTACATAAAGGGGGGAGTTTGTACATTTCCATTTCCTACATGGGAGAAATGCGGGGAGCTTTACATGGATATATAGGCTCAGGCTCCAAAACATAATCATGTAGCGCTTATTTTTTTTTAAGGATAACCCATATGGTGTAGGCAGGTGTTTCGTTGACCAGTTCTGGACTTGGATCGTTATCCTAATACTAACATAACTCTAATTAAGTAGACAATTATAAATATGTTTATCATTAAAAGAGAAAAAAAAACTTACAATTTCAGAGGAAAGGAAAAACTATAGGTGAACTACTATACAATGTTCACTTACATAAAATTTTAATATATATTATTTATACCTAAAATTATTTTTTACTATCTAATACTTATATATTTTCATGTAAAACTTGAGCAAGAGTTTTACCACATAATAAAACTTTCATAGTATATACTCATCCAAGTTCCAAAACAAAGGAAACTTAATTGACAAAAATTTTATGTTCAAAAGTATTTTTTTTAGTAGTACAAACTTTAGCATGATTTTTAATATAAATTTAAATCATTTATTCAAATAAAATATTTAGCTTTAAAGGTTTTTGAAATGTTAAGTCGAAATTTTAGGTTTTATAAAATATTTAGTAGTACAAGCTTTAGCATGAGTTTTATCATATGTTTAAGTCTTTTATTCAAATAAGAGATTTGGCTATGAGAGTTTTTGAATGCTAAGCTAAAATTTTAAGTTTATAAAAATATTTATTGTACTTGAGGTATTATTTCATAGTAATATAGAACCAAGTGAAATGTTTGATCCAAAAAACTTCAATAGAAATTTAAGAACTTTAGGCAAGATTAACACAAAAAAATGAGTACAATACTTAATTCTATAACATAGAATCAAAGAAGGGCAAGTTTGTAGCAACAAATAAAATTTAGTGGCAACTTAAAGATATATTTTAGTGTTCTAGTGTTAATATAACTTCAATTAAATGAATAATGATAAAATTGGGTTTTATTAAAAAAAATAAAATATCTTATAACAGAAGGCTAAAAAGGTCATTCAATATTTGTGTATTTTCATACTTTTTATAATATAAGATATAAGATAAGATAATATAAGATAAAACAGAAACTTGACAGAATGTGTTTTGCAGTATTATTTCTTTGAACTGTAAAGTTTGACTTTGTGGTTGACTTTTTGATGGGAACAATGGCCTCAAAGCTTGCATGCATGTTTAGAGTCACAAAAGAAATGTGTTAGAACTCTTAAACCAGGTTTTGAAACTTCAATTAAATTTTTGGCTATTCAACTCTGATCAATGTTGTTTTGCAAGTAAATAGTTCAAGTGTTCTGTAAAGAATACCTACTATAGTGTTGCAATAGCACTGCGATTTGTTCCAAAGTTTGCAAAACATAGGTTTAATTCTATAAATTCAGTTCAACCAAGGAAGTTTAGGTTTCGAAGTGTTGTGATTTGGCATTGAAGTATTGATCTGCCCTGTAATGTTTGGCTTTAACTTGTTCATTACATAAAGACTCATTTATTTGGCAAAATGGTTTCTTTTTCTTATAGAAAAGCAAGTTCCACAGTTTGGAAATAGTCTTAGATCGCTTAGGTAAAGTTTTAACATGCATTATGTAGAAAATAGTCCAAGTTTACAATGCTTGACTTGGGTTTTTCCTTTTTAATAGGAAACTAATTTGACTCCAAATATTGCTGAGTAATGTGTTAACAGATCTATAATGTAGTATTTTACAAATTTGAGAAGGAGATTGCCAAGGCCAATTAATATATAATTTCATATAATGAAACAAAACTAGCTAGGTTATATACATGCAAAAAACAAGGCACATAATTTCTTGTTGAGTTTTCATTTTGTTTTCTATGGAAATAAAATAAACAACATTCATTCATTTAGGGGACATATGTGTATATCCTGAAATTAAGTAGACTTGTGCCTGAATGTGTGTTCATCATATGAGTCTGGTGTATTCAACTAGTGGATCACCTTTCAAAGATAAAAACTACACAATACCTACATATCTACTATTATATACTAAGACAGGATTATTTTCATGCTTGGAAACGTCATTTTCTTAGCCCTTGCTGACGTGTTTTTAACTCTCACATTGCCACCTTCATCTTTTACACCGACATTTCAATTTTATCCTTCTGTTAGCTGTAAAATTATGTTTCTTCTATTTCAGATTTATTTGGGCCATTTTTTTAATTACCATGATATTTAAAATAAAAGTCAACTATGCATTAATTTTGAAATTTGTATGTATCAATTAAATTTGAAAATTCAATCTTTTAAATATATAACTTCTATGAATAAACATTATGTTTATTTTATCAGTTATATATTATATAACCTATTTTGGAAAATTGATGTCTTTCCTTTCACATTTTTCTCTCTATATATATTAACACATTATAATTTTACAAAACCTACAAAAATGTAAGTCATCTCTTATCTTTTTATTAAGAAAAATTATATTTTCCAAGTTTAAAATTATGCATGATTCTTTCATTGATACCTTGGATTTTGGCTATTGTTTTTTTTCTCTTCTTTCCCTTGTTTTTTGTTTCTCTCTCTCTCTCTCTCTCTCTCTCTCTCTCTCTCTCTCTCTCTTTCTGTGTAACACCCCCATATCTCACATGGATGAATTGTGGGAAGCCTTATGTGGATATATAGGCTCCAATTCTAGAACATAAGCACCTAGCGCTTATCCTTTTCCAAAGGATAGCCCATGTGGTGTGGGCAGGTGTTCCGTTGACCAATTCTAGACTTGGGTCATTACAGTTTGGTATCAGAGCCAAATTCGAGGAAGGCAGCGACCTCACTCAGTAAGTATGCTTCTTGTTTGTTTGCTAAGTTAGAGACCTTGGATAGGTTTCAAAAAGTTTCCATAATTGAGCATAATATATTGGCAATGTTTCAAAAAAAAGTTAACAACTCGGCTTTTTGTAAAGGGACTCGTAAAACAATACACCAATTACTTTAGTGACAAATGATATAGGAGATACCTAGAGCCCCACCCAATGTTATAATTTAAAAGTTACTTTCAAAATTAGTTGTCTGCTCTAGACTAAACCTTTTCCTTTTTAGGTTATGTACTTACATGAACATCCTACTCTTTGGGCTAATGAATGCACCCAAAGGTTTCATAGATTTTATGAATAAGGTGTTCCAACAATACCTAGATTAGTTTGTCATTGTTCTCTTAAAAGATATTCTGATTTACTCATAAAATGCTGAAAGTCATAGAGAACATTTAAAGTTTATGCTCCAAACATTGAAGGAACATTAGTCGTATGCTAAGCTAAGGAAGTGTGAGTTTTGTTTGAACAGTGTCACCTTTTATGGGTCACATGATAATTACGGATGGAATTTCAATGGATCCTAGCAAGGTTGAAGCTGTATTGATTGGCAACAACTGAAGACTGTATCTGAGATTCGAAGTTTCTTTGGCTTGGAAGGTTATTATAGATGTTTTTGTATAGGGTTATCCAAATTTCGCATGTCCCTTAACCCAACTAACTAAGAAAGATCAACCATTCCAGTGGACCAAAGAGCACAAAAATAGTTTCTAGAACTTAAAGAAACAATTAGTCTCTACACTTGTTCTTACTCTCCCTGATGGTCGAAGTCGCTTTGTAGTTTATACAGATGCATCACATCAGGGGCTCAGTTGTGTGTTGATGTAGGTGGGGAAGGTGATTATGGATCCAGGCAGTTGAAGCCTCATGAGCTAATTACCCAACTCATGATCTGGAGTTAGTAGCTATCATACATGCATTAAAGCTTTGGTGACATTGTTTTTATGGAAAAGAGTTTGAGGTCTTCACCGACCATAAAAGCCTACATTATCTATTGCCAAAAAAGGAACTCAATAATCGACAATGTCATTGGGTTGAATATCTCTCTAATTATAATTGCACTATTCAGTATCACCCAAGCAAGGCTAACTTGGTAGCTGATGCTTTGAGTAGAAAAGCAGGTGCTAAACTGGGTGCTATGGTGGTTTCTGAGTGGAAACTGCTAGAAGAGTTCAGACACACGAGCTTAGGCGTTCAAGTGAAAGGAGACCCCAGGTTCTCATGGCCAGTTTTCATATTGAGCCTACACTTGTGGCATGGGTCAAAGAAGCTCAAATGGAGGATCCACAATGCCCAGAATGGTTAGTTTTAGGGCAAAAAGGATTTAGTGTGGATGTGCATGGTACCCTAAAATTTCAAAACAGATTTGTTGTTCCCCAAGGTAGTGAGATGAAGTATGATGTTTTATCGGCGGCACATGCATCTCGGTTGACCATCCACCCAGGGGGCACCAAGATGTACCATGATTTGAAGAAAAGCTTTTGGTGGGGTGGCATGAAGAAGGATATTGAAGAGTTTGTATCTAGATGTCTAACTTGTCAAAAGATCAAAGTAAAACACCAGAGACCTGGAGAACTGCTACAGCCATTAGAGATTCCTTAATAAAAGTGGGATGACATTGCAATGGATTTCATAGTTGGGCTACCTGCTACTCGTCGTCGACATGATGCAATATGGGTTATAGTTGATCGGTTAACCAAGTCAACCCACTTTTTGGTAATCCAAAAGACTTGGCCTGTAGCTAGATTAGCTTAATTATACATATCTGAGATAGTTCATCTTCAAGGAGTACTGAAGAGCATTGTTTTTTATAGGGATCCACGATTCACATTACAGTTTTGGCAGGCTTTACAAGAATAGTAGGGTATTATGACATTAATGAGCACTGCTTATCATCCACAAACAGATGGGCAATCAAAGAGGACTATACAAACTATTGAGGATATGCTTAGAGCTTGTGCACTGGATTACAAGAACTTCTGGGATAATGACCAGCCACTCATGGAGTTGCTTATAATAATAGCCGTCACTCCAGCATTTAGATGGCCCCATATGAGGCTTTGAATGGTCATAGTTGTTATACTCCAGTGTGTTGGGAAAAAGTGGCTGACAGGCCTTTATTAGAACTAGATTTGGTACAACAAACTTCAGATAAGATCAAAATAATCAAACAACGATTGGTGGCGGCTCAAGATAGGCAGTAGAGTTATGCAAACCAGAGGCATCGTCCCTTGGAGTTTTCTGTTGGTGATCAGGTGTTTCTAAAAGTGTCACCGACCAAGGGAGTTCAACGCTTTAGAGTGAGAGAAAAGTTAGCCCCGTGCTTTGTTGGACCTTTTGAGGTTTTAGAGCGGGTTGGAGAGGTGGCTTATAGAGTCACTTTACCACCTAATTTAGCTGGAATTCATAAAGTGTTTCACATGAGTAATATCCGAAAGTATCATCCAGATCTAGTACATGTTATTCTGTGGGAGCCATTGCAATTGCGCGAGGATTTGACTTACATCAAGGAGCCTTTGGCCATTGTAGGTCGTAGAGAAAAGGTTCTGCGCAACAAAGTCATTCAATTGGTAAAGGTTATTTGGAATAATCATGGAGAACAAGAAGCGATTTGGGAAGTTAAGGATTAGCTTCGGAAGAAGTATCCACATTTTTTAGGTACTTCTTAACACCCTTTTTCAAATTTGGGGACAAATTTCTTTTAAGGGGAGGAGGTTGTAACAACCTTAAAAATTAAGGAAAATAAAATTACCAAATTACCCTAAACAAATAAAAAAAAAAGTAAAATAAATAAATAAATAAAAGTATATTAATTAACATTTTGTACTCAAGGGTATTTTTGTAATTTTACCTATCAATTTAGAAAATCAACATAAAATTAAAAATCTTGATCCTTAGATAATTTATTTAGTGGTCGTTACATCAAATTCCAATCCGGAAGCTCAAAGTCATTTTCTTTAGGCTAAGGGCATTTTTGTCATTTCCAACTGAGCGTCGGATGGAAAATCTAGGAGCACCACTGGATTCTTCTAAAAAAAAGAAATGAGTCAAGAGAAATTTACCTCACTCAATTCTGAATTCGTTTGCTTAGGTTTCCCAAAATTTAGCCAACGCACATGTGGGATTTAAACCGGGTTCGTACTTTTGTTGCATGATATAATTTCTCACATAACCCTAATTTCTATTTTATAATACTCCACAGCCGCATGGCCTCCAAGAAATTCTTTCTAATTCAATTTGATTTTTTCGCCTAAATTATATCTATCATACTTACCATACATTAATGTTGCCCAATTAGCTTTATTCCTTTTTTTCTTTACTCGTGTCAACCAAGATTCAAGTCCAATTGCCCTCAAAAATTAAAACTTTCGAACATCTCTGCTGCCCTTTCTTTTCCGTAACAACCAATTCTCCCATGGCCGCCGACTAAGCCACCACAAGAAAAATCATATACCTATGGTCGGCCTTCTCCAATTTACTTCTAACTTTCTCGTAACTTTGGCCATATTTCCTCTTTTTTTTCTCTCCCCTTTCTTTCGGTTCAATCACACAGCACCATAAATCTTCCATTGTCCTTGATCTTCAAGAACTAGAGTTGAGAAGAAGACATCGCAGCAAAGGATCGTCGTCGCACTCTCCGCTCCATTACCGGCTTGATCGTGTTCTTTGTCGAACCGGTGTAAGTCCAGCCCTTTGGGCTTTTATTTCTCCATCATCCAACCAATTTTGAATTCTATTCAATTCCCTATTATTGCTTAGGTTCATTAAGTTCAAGGGAAACCGCATCCGGATACCAAAAGTGATCCTATGAGTACCGATGATTCCGATTTGATTCGCGTGAGCCAAAATCCTTCGGTATTACTCTTTTAATTTTTTTTTCTTTTCTCTGTAAATTCTTGGTAGATCATTGTTAATCCAAGTTTTGGGTTTTGTACTCGTTTCCGGTGCAATCGGGTCCATACTTGCTCCTAAACCCCGGTAAGCCACCGTAGTCTTTTTAAAATTTTTTCGGCTGTCAATTTCAAATCTTACAGCTCTAACAATTATCTTATCTTTGCTGTCCATATTGTTATAAAGGGTTAGAAAATCCTTACTTGAAGGTTTGGCGCTTCGTTGGATTCCTGGAGCGTCAGAGATCCCGAAAACACATCGGTAACCGAAATAAAATTTTTTTTCCTTCCAAGATCAATTTTTAAAGCCATTTAATGAGCTTATAAGTTAGTGTATGGCCGCTGTAATTTTTAGGATCAATATCAAGAAGGCTCCCGACACGATCTTGAATAGACACGAGGCCACCGGAGACACCCCGAGACCCTTTTTGCTCACTAGGTAAAATTTCAGCCTAGATGTTGAGAACTTGAACCTTCCAAGTACCATTTAGGAAAATTTCTAAATTTTAGCATATTTTCTAATTTTTTTTTCCTTACTAACATTTTGTAGGAGCGTCCTAGGAAATCGCCCATTTCACCGCATTATTCCGAACTAGGTAAGGGGGAAGAGCGGGTTAGTTCTCGTGGGCCCTCTTAGGCCCAAAATAAGCATAAACCCGAATAATAAATTTTAAGTAAACAATTGGGCTAAATAAAATCTTTAAATGCGTGGGCAACATGGGTAGGGTAATTAATTAGTTTTTCTAGAATTTTATTTTATTTTATTTTATTTTAGTTCTCTTCTATTGAGATGTAATTTTGGTTGGTTGGTTGTATGGTTGTAATAATGTGATGTATGATGTATGTTTGGCGCTAGTATCATACTAGGACCGCTTATAACAAGAATTAAATTAGAAATATGTTAGGACTGCCTAAATAAACACCGCTAGTACCATGTTTAGGGTCGACAAGCTCACTAGCAACAGGATGAGATTGGAAGCAACCGTTAGTGGCATGTTAAGGCCGTAATAAATTATTATAAGCCGATAGATAAATGATTAGGAGCATAAATGCTAAATGACCAATTTAGAAAGAATTCATGAGAAATGATATGAACATTTATCACAAATACACTTAAAAGATATCATTGATTGTCATGACATCATGTAACACTAAACTAAGATAACACGATAAAAGAAATAGGATGCACTAGAATCATGGCATTCTACTAAAAAGAGCTAAAATAAAATGAGCTACGGTCATGCATCAATTGGTTGTTGCATATGATTGATGTTTGTCATACACAAGATTGCATTAAGTAAAAGATTTGAAGAGTAAGATAAAATACGAGGCATGCAAGGTTGGTGACGAACCATATCTACATGACCTAACAAGCCGTAAATTTAGATGAGAGGTTCAGAACGGACGATTCAAACCCGAGAGGCATGTTAGGGTGTCGGTGGACCGTCCCTAGTCATGACCTGATATTGACACGGAGTATGAAGATATGATTTGTGCGCTGTCAGACCATAGCTAGCGAGGGACCATGCTTATGGCTGGTATCACGAGAGGCTCTACCTCGGCGTAGGTATCCCGAGAGGCTCTGCCTTGGTGGCATCCCTAGTGGCACTGCCTAAGAGTTATCCCGAGAGTGGGTGATATACACACTCACCACCCTAGGTTCGTCCGACGGCATTTAAGTATTGGATTAATTGATCAATCAATAAGATATTATTTAATCGGTAAAAGGAATTATGCATATGCATGGTAGTTCAAGCATGCTAGTAGGATTTTGATATTGTTGTTATGATGTTGTATGGAATTGTTCTTTAATTAAATTGCTACAATTTAAAGTTTATTATTCGTTGTTGTTTGTTACGGGAATATTAGGATCCACGTGATGGGCCTGATACTTCCCCCTTACTGAGCAAGTTGTGCTCACCCCTCCTTCTAACATGTTTTTCTTAGGTGAGTACTATGAGGAGATAGAGTACACTGAACCATATAATGAGGTTCAAGATGTGGAGCAGACTGAGTGAGGGTACGCTATAGCCCCTCGAAAGTAGAACTGGCTGGGACTGGATTTCAACTTTGTGTTATTTGATTTCTAAAGAAACATATGGTTTGTTTAAATTGATACATTATGCACATATTAGTTTTCCTGGGATTGTCACTTAACTACTGTGATTTCATTTAATACTCTCATTGTTTGGAAAATAATTTAAATAAAATGTTTTACCTCATATTTCTTAAATTATTTTTAATTAAATGCTTTATAATTCTGGGAATTTAAGATATCTTTTAAAATTAAGGTTCATAAAATTGGGGGCGTTACATTTCATACGAGCAACTAGATGAGCATGATGAGGATGATGATGAAAAGTTACTAGAATAAGTACTTATTACCTCATCTTTCTCTTTTTCCATGAGATATAAGTTATCTACATCACTTGATGTTGAAGCACTTTCACTTTGACTTGAAGATAAATCGCTATCACTCCATGCTGCTACCATGGATCTATTATTCTTCTTATTGTATCCTTTTTTTTTTCTTTTTTTTTTCTTGTCACCAACGCAATTTTGATTCTCATTCACTTTTCCATTATTTGCTTTCTCTTTTCCATCCACCAAAGTAACTCCTTCCCAAATTTCATTAGCGGAATTGCAATCTAAAAAACTCTCAAGTGTTTCATTGCTCATAGAGGAATAAAGAATATGCATTGGTTTATCATTTAGAGTACATAATCTCATATAAAAACTTTTTAACCCCTTTTCAACTATTTTTCCAAAGCTCAAAATTAGTCGCTTGAATAAAAATTTTGATTCTTTCTTCCACAAGTTCAAATTTTCAAAACTCAAAGGAAGTAGAAAGATAGAACTCATGTTATCACATAAGCTTGCCATAAATCTTTAGATTTTAAAATCTCAAGGTTTTCAAAACAAAAATCACCAAGCTCTAATACTAATTGTTGGCCCAAGTAAAACCAAGAAGCAGTGAATTGGTTACTTTAAAGAAACTTTAGAAATTTAAATTTTACAACCAAATTCAATCAATCAAAGATCAAGAATAAACCAAGCAAGTATAAAGGAAATATAAAGCAAAATATAAAGAGAGACAAGAAAAGAGTGTACCGTGATTTATAAAGGTTCAACTCCATCAACTGGAGTCTACGTTATCTCCTAAAGTTTGCTCACTTGAGAGTTCCTCCATTGTTTCTTGATCAAGATTACAATGGTGTTTTCTTCAAGGTTCACACCCAACCAAACATTAGTTTTCTCCAAGGCTAACTAGAAACCCTTCCTTAGTTTTCTTCAATAATCACTAGGTACCACTCCCTCACACAAGAGATTCTAAGGTTTGAAATGTTTACAAGCTCACAATTTCACTCAATAGCACTCTTGCTAGATATACAAGTGAAAACATAAATCTTGACTCTTTTCTCAAATGATGAACACCTTAATGAACATTTGGTGATGAATCTCTATCTTATGGCTAAGAGTTTTCTCCAAGATTTTTCTCCATGTATTTATACTCCTTTGGGGGCTAAAAAGACATTAAAGAGCTATTAAGAATGTCAGAAAAGTCTCCAAGAATACAGGTGACCATTACTGTTAAATTTAACAGGAAATAGCTTCTATCACCCAGTTTTACCCAGGTAAAAAAATTTCACTTGGTTGAAATTTTGGTCTTATATCATCACTCAAGGTTTGAACTCCAATGACTAAATTGCTCAATAATAACATGTTAGCACTTGGTCCACGTTGCTGGCTAAGTTGGCATGATTTTGAAAAGAATTTTTAAATATTTTTTCAACTGGGGATTCATGCGCAAGTCTAGACTGAAGCTTTCACCGAGTAGTTTTTCAAGTCCGAGTCGTTCTTGGTTTTGTAGAAAAACTACTCCAGTTTCACTCGACTGAAAGTTTTCACCCTGTTGAAACAGCACCTCTAGGATTTTTCAACCTCCAAAACTTCTAGATTTCAATATTGATTTCTTCCAATGAATTTCTTCTTTCACAAACAACACTTGGAACACTTCAAGCACCTTGAGAAGCACTTCAAACAACTTGAGAAACACTTCAAACTACTTGAGAAACAATGAACATCATCTAAAAAACATGTAAATTTGTCTAATTACCTTGCACACTAAAATAAACATATTAGTCCTTCATAAATGTTTTGTTATAATCAAAATTCTAAGTTAATTGATTGGAACAAATTCTAACATATTTTCCACTAAACATAAGAGTTAACAATATCCTAAACTTCAATGCTCTATACTAATAGAAAAATATGAGACTTAAAGGAAAACAAAGTTGAACAAATGCATAGATTTCTTTATCTTGGTGTTAAACTCTTCAAAACACTGGTTGTTTTGGTCAAATAACTAAAAAACCAAATTTAAATACAGTTTCAGTTACTTCGGTTTTAGGAGAAAATTCAGATATTTGGTTACTAGCTTTTACAACTGTATTATTTCAGTTATTTGGTTTCGGTTTTAACCAAAATAACCTAGTGATCAGCCATACACGTAACCCCATTTAAAAAGTGCAAAAATTATAATATGCCTTGAACAAAAATTAAAAACAAAGCTTTTGAAAAAAAGTAATAGACTGAATCATGAGAGGAGATTTGGCCAATTTATAAGTTAGAAGTTCCATCCCTATGGCTTTGGCCAATGGCTAAAGCAATGGGGACATTATGAAGAGGTTTAGGGTTCAAACCTGATCCTCTCATTTTCTTCTTCAATAGTGTCATATAAAGCTAGTTTGGCTACACTATAAGTTTGAAAAAGCTATCATTTTGCTTCCCTTGCCAAGAATACTAAGGCCCCTTCCCTTTTATACTTGTAAGTATGTTTTTGAATAATAATAATAATAATAATTGGGCCTTCCACATTAACATTTAATATTTAACTATGTTAGGATTTATAAATTTGTTTAGAAATAATAAAAATAAACTAAAAATTAAATTTGATCTGTATTATTTTCAATAAACCTATTTTCTATGGTTTGGCCAACCAAATTCGAAATATTAAAATTATTTAAATCTATATAAGCCCATATTGTCTTAAAGATAAAATAAATAGGCATATTTTTCAAATAATATAATAATAAATTAAAAATAAAATTTACTTTTTCTTGTTTTTAATATTATTCGGGCCATATAGTTGAAAAAAATAAAATACTAACTTAAAGTAAAACTTAACGAAAATGAGAAAAGGTATTGGGCCGGATTTGTTTGAAATAAAAAGTGTAATGGGGCGGCCCTGTTGTTGGGTTTAAGCCAAAATGGCCCAAAGAAATAAAATTCCACAAAATATAAAATTAAAATAGAACTTGGGCCATTACAGGTAGGGGGGAAAAATTGACTTAAACTGAAAACCTAGACCAGCCCACCCAAATAGAAATCCGACCTGACCTGATTTGACCAGAAACGTCAATGACCTGAATCCGGTTGTACCCAACCCAACTTGAACCTGAACCTGATTAAAGTGAAACCTGAAAAAACCCAAAACTCGAATGACCCAAACCTGAAATACCTGAACTTGGAATAACCCAAACCCAAATTGGCCTGAACCCGAAATGACCCAAAACTGAGACTGACCTGATCCAAACTTGAAAATACCCGAGTCTAAACCTGATAAGATCAGGTTTCTAGGATTTGTTGAACTAGCCCATGACTTTATAAAATCATAATATTTTGCCTTAAAAAATTGCCAGATTTACCTCAAACTTTCTAAAGTTGACAAGTTTGCCCCAAAATTTTCAATTTTTTCTAGAACTTTCTAAAAATCTTCAATTCACACCCAAACTCTTTCATTTCTCTTACACTTACCTCAAACAACCTCTAGGGCTCCAAATTAGTACCTAAAGTAAATTAATTCTTATTTTTACCCTAAATAATGATTCTAAATTCCTAAAAAATTATAACTCAAAGTGACAACATAATTGAAACGCATCTAATCCTATCAAATTCTTAAGTTCTAAAATGTCTGAGTTTATTGCTTCATGAATAGAATTTGCAAAGTTTTGAATTAGATAATTTTATATTAATATATTTATATATAATTAAATTAAATTTTTTAGATTATTTTTTATGCCTAATAATTTTTTAGTTATGAGGTATCTAAATTTTGAAATTTTCATTTTAGTCACTCATAAAAATTGCAACATGGGTCTCTAAACTTTTCAAATATTTGCATAAAAAATCAAATTCTTTAATTTAAATTTTAGCAAAATCTAAATAAAAAATTGAATTAATCCAACTATTCCAGCTTTTGCACCAATAATTTAATTAAACCCGAATCTAACTGGAAACCAAATAACTTGACCTGAAGTTACCCGAGACTGAAATTGACCCGACCTGAATTAAAGCAAAACCCGAATAAGGCTGACCTGAACCCAACTTTGAACCCAAAATCTATTTAACCCAAACCCAAATAACCCGACCTGAACCCGAATTGATGCTAACCTGACAAAACCCAAACCTGAATGACCTAACCCAAACCCAACCTGATTCACCCAATTGTCATCTCTAACTACAGGGCGAAATAAATAGGCATGTTTAAAAAAAATGTTAAAAGAACAAAAATTGGGCCACTATGCGCCCAAGATTATTTTCTTTATTCTTTAAAAATAATATTTATTTATTATATTTAAGATAAAAATATTAAATGTGGTATAGCTACAATGGACTTAATCGAACATTTTTTTATTCATAACTGATGAAGATTTTATATTTAAGTTTATTATGATTTTTAAATTTATTTGATATAATAATAATAAATTTAAAAAACTAAGTTGTCTTACTTTTTGTATTATTTTGATCCATATAGTCTTAGAAATAAGATAATTTAAAAAAAAAATTAAAATTTGATAATATCTGGCCTGGCTCATGTGTCAGCACTACTCTAGTCACTAAAATGTAAAGAACAACAACATATGTAGCTAAATGAATCTATATTATCTATGTAAAGAAGAAACCCAAGAAATAGGTAGGAATCACTAATTATGGAGTTTTTTTATATTTTTAAATTTTTTTTACTCACTATTCAATACCAAAACATTTTAGGGGCCTTTTAACTACACTCTATTATTTAGATTTTTATTGTATTGACTTCCTCATGAATCTTTGTTAAGTTATAATTTGGTATTCATCTTTTATTTCTACCCATTTTAAACATAATTCTACCTATTAAAATACACCAATGGATTTATAGCTAATCATTTATTCACATGACTTGTCAATTTAATGATTGATATAATTGGACTCCTTATAGGTTTTTGTTTTCTAGAGTTGTTTCTACCAAGTAGAGTATTATGATAGTAATTAATTCTATTATAATTATTTGTTATTTTATTTAAAGTTTTGGTTACCAACATTTGTTAGGCAATAAATTTGATCCATTAATTATGCCAAATTCAAACATTGAATATGCAATTCAATTCTTTAAACTATAATTAATTACATAGTAATTAGAGAAAAATAATTAGCATAAAATAGCCTAATACTGTGAGTTAGAGGAAGGAACAAAAAACTTTCAATTCTATGTGATGCCAAAATAGCTACGCTTTGGATTTATAATTTCAAGTAATTTTAATTCTATTCACAGTTATTTCAATCCTTTTGTTTTTCTCATTTTATTTTTTTAATTGAAAAAAAAATTCTCATACTATCTAATACTTCTATCCTTTTTGCATTAATGGTGATGGATTTATAGTTTTTATTTTTTAACTTATATAAAAAATTAAAATATTTATACAATTTCAATTTCCCTTTTAATTCAGTTTGCCTACTAACAATTAATTTAATTTTTTTTCTATTAAATGCTTAATAATATAAAAATAAAAAATATAGACTAGCATGAATTATACATATTTTGTATTCCCTGTAAGTTCTATACTGTATTCTTTATTTAGTTTTGGCATAACTTAAGAAAGAAAAATGTTGAAGATCGAACTCACCTTTTAGATTTTAAATAGATCATTATTCTTTAATTGTTATATTCATTTTTTATAAATAAAAATAAAAATAGCTAAATTTTATTAAACATATAAAATATAGAATTATTTTCAAACTCTTACATATTATTATTATTATTATTATTATAAAAAATAATTAAGTAATTATATTTACATTTAAAATCTATAAAAAATAAACTCATACATGGTATGGGCAAAAGAACTAGTAAGTATAAAGAATGAGTACTATTGGTAGGGATGACAAAATTTAACCCGACCTGAAGACCTGACTTGACCCACCAGAACCCAAGCCTGACCTGACTCGATTTGACCAGAAAATTCAACGACCTGGACCCGACTATACTCAACCCGACTTGAACCCGAACATAAACCCGATTAAAGTAAAACCTGAGAAAACTCGAACCCAAACCCGACCTAACCCGAACCTGAAATGACCCAATGATTAAACCCGACAAGACCCGATTTTAACTTAAATTAATATAAAATATATTTTCAGTGAAGATTTTAGAAAAATTATGATTTAATTTATGTGAATGAGTTTTTTCTATTCTGTTGGTCTGTTTTACATTGTATAGCAAACGAGTGAAAACTATGAGAAATGATTAGTGAAATGGTAATATAGAGATAAGAATAATTAGATTTAGAAATTATAGCACTTCTTCCGTCCCATATTGTTTAAAATGTTTGATTTTTTCGAATAGTTTGAATTGAATTTATTTATATTACTCCCTCTGTCTTAAATTCTTTGCACCATTCATATTTCAAGAATTAATCTATAATTTTTTGTTTTCAACAATTTAATATATAAATAAAAAACTTTATACATGATTTTTAAATATATATATTTTTTAATTTTTTAATAAACAATAATATAAACAAATTCAAGTCAAACTAGTTAGAAAAGTTAAATGGAGCAAAGAAAATGGGACGAAGGGAGATTATTTGTTAGAAAAGAATTTAAAAAGTATATATTTAGAAACTATAGCTATTTATTTATTATTTAATATAATCATTTTTTTATTTATATACTAAAATGTTAAAAATAAAAAATTATAGATTAATTATTGAATAGTGAATGTTACAAAGAACTTGGCATAGAGTTAGTATTTTATTAAAGAAATTACATATTAATATATCTTCATAAATTTTATATTACTTTTTATATCTAGTTAAATTAAATTTTAATCAAAATTAAACATAAAAAAATTGAAGCGATTCAGCTATTTCGGCTTATGTATCAGTGAACTAAGTAAATTTGACAATCAAGTTGAATTTGGTCTAAGACCCGATAATCCAACTTGATTGGATCCGAACCCAAATAAACTCAAACTGACCCAACTCGAACCCAAAAGCTACTTAACCTGAAATCAACTTGAACCCGAATAACCCGACCTGGACCTAAATATATGCTGACCTGATTAAACCTGAACCTGAATGACTTGACCTGACCCACCCAATTACCATCCCCAACTGTTGGCAACGAAAGGAAACATTTGGAGGACTGTCGGCATGCTTTTTACAGACTTTGGACACTTTACCATAGTTAACTCCTCTCCATATAAAATCCCTTCCACATGCTAACTTTCCATTCTCCTTTCTGAAAAACACTCTCAGTACCACCCCTCATTTCTCTGCCATGGTTTCATTACAAAACGGCCAACGTGATTGCTATTTGCAGTGTCTCCGATGGCCAGGGAACAATGACCTCTCTAGCTTTTTCTCGCGTTCTCTTTCTTGTTTGATTTGTTTTTGTTTCTGTTAGATCTCCACGGACCTTGCTCGATCGGTCTTTTCTTCAACTGGTTTCTATTTTTTTGATTAGTTTGTGTTTGTTTCATTTCAATTAGATTTGCACACTGCTTTGAACAGTTCCATGTTTCTTATCTGTTAATCGTTTCTGTTTTTGTTTTGGATTAGTTTGTTTTTTTTTTTGTCTATTGGATGTGGAATAAAAAAGTGAAAAACATATTGTTGTTTTATTAAATGCAATTAATAGGGAATTAAAAAGTGAAAAGAAAATTAACAAAAGTACTTGACAAAGAAATGATTAACAAAAGCATGTGTACACTTACCAAATCTATTTCTAAAACGATTTTCATTAAATTTCCTTTCACTTTCAAAATGTTTTAATTTACATAATCCTTATATTTGGTTGGCCACCTAGTTGCTTCCATTTTTGTTTTTAACTATTGTTTCAATTCTAATTTTTGTAACATTTTACTTAAATTTTAAAAAGTCGCGCTTTCTTTGCTCTCATTATTCCCCTTATTTTCAAAATTTTTTTGTATAATTTAGAGCAAAATTTACTGCCTTTGTGATTGATTGACAGAGACTATCTGTTCAAGGTTTAATTAGGTGTTTATTTGTTAAAATGGTAAAAATTGATTAGTTTAGATAATAATATTATCGATCTTATAAAGCGTACAGACTATTTGAATTAAAATTAGAAAGTGATCATCTCTAAAGATGATATTAATTTTGCATGAATATCTTACACCAAATTTGTTTTAACTTAAGCCAATTTAATCTAAAATGGCTTATTTTTATTTTTAAATCTTTTTCACCTAGAACCAATTTCATTTGAAACCCAATATTATATAGGTGTAATAATCCATTTGAAACAAAATTTTTATCATGTTATTAAATTTCTATGAAAATTTCTTTTCTAATGTTTAAAAAAGAAAAATTCATAAAAAAATTAATAGTATTATAAAAATTTTACAATCAGTGGATTATTTCACCTAAATAATATTGACTTTCACCTAAATAAAATTGGTTTCAAGTAAAAAAATGTAAACATAAAAATAAGTTGTAATGACCCATGTCCAGAACCGATCAACGGAACACCTGCCCACACTACATGGGCTATCCTTTAGAAAAGGATAAGCGCTAGGTGCTTATGTTCTGGAATTGGAGCCTATATATCCACATAAGGCTTCCCATAATTCACCCATGTGGGACATGGGGGTGTTACAAACTCCCCCCCTTATGTACCCAACATCCCCGTTGGGGTCAATCGGATTACTTGGTTCCCCGGACCAAGTAACCTTTCTAATCGGACTACTTAGCCCCTGGCCAAGTAGCCTCTCGAATCCAGGATCAGTCCCGGTAGACGATGCATGTGCATACCTACTATGTCACACCATCGTGGTCTCGAGTCGGCTCTGATACCATCTGTAATGACCCAAGTCCAGAATCGGTCAATGGAACACCTGCCCACACCATATGGGCTATCCTTAGGAAAAGGATAAGCGCTAGGTGTTTATGTTCTGGAATTGGAGCCTATACATCTACATAAAGCTTCCCACAATTCACCCATGTGGGATATGGGGGTGTTACAATTTTTTAATACTGTAAAAATTGATTAGTTTAGATAATAACATTATCGTTCTAATAAAGCATACAGACTATTTGAATTACAATTACAAAATGATCATCTTAGAAGATGATATTAAATTTATGTGAATATCTTAATGATCAAATTTGAAGATGCCATAGCTCATCACTTTTTGAAATTGATGCTAATCATCTTATAATTCTAGAGGACATAAAATTTATTTATTTATTTTTATCATTTATGATAATATTGGGTAATTATTCAATCTTTTTTAGATATAAATCTGTCTTTTAATTATTAATCCAAATTTTGCTTGAGACGATAATTGTAAGTTTAACTATCCTTTGTCATTACGTTGTTACTTCATAGGGTATGTGTTATATTTAATAGATCATGGGAAAATCCAAAAAGGCAGGTGAAAAATGTGAAGTTAGGATTTAAAGGATGTGGTTTTTATTCTTGTTTGATCTTCCTTCAAATATGAGTAATACTTATAGATACATATCCACTTCATCTAGCTAGTTATTTGACTCATAGTGAATCTAGCCTCTCATAAGATTTGTTGCTGAATGAGTCAAAAGTTCAAACCCTGACACATTGGATGATGTTGATCTACCTCATAATTATGTATATTCCCACATAATAGTTTTATTTTCTTTGATTTTCTTAGAGAATAATTGAGACTAAGAGTAATATTATGCAATTAAGAGGATAATTAAGGGAAAATTCATTACTTTACTGTAGCTAACCTCTCTCCAAATAAAATCCCTCCCACATGCTAACTTTCCATTCCCCTCTCCAAAAAATAGCTCGGTATCACCTATTGTTTATTTGCTACGGTTTCATTATAAAGCAGCTAGCGTGACTGCTATTTTAGGCATCTCCGGTGGCCAGGGAAGAAAGACTACTCCAGCTTTCTCTTATGTTCTCTTTCTTGTTTGATCTATTTTTGTTTTTGTTAGATCTCTACAGACCTTTCTCGATCGATCTTTTCTTCAACTGCTTTTTGTTTTTTCAAATTATTTTGTGTTTGTTTTGTTTCAATTAGATCTGCACATTCTTTTGAACGGTTTCACATTTCTTATCTACTGATCTTTTCTATTTTTGTCTTGGATTAGTTTTTTTTCTTTTCTTTTTCTCTCAAATGTCAAATAAAAAAGTGAAAAACATATTGTTATCTTTATTAAATGTAATTAATAGGGAATAAAAAAGTGAAAAGAAAATTAACAAAAGTACTTGACAGTGAAATGATTAACAAAAACATTTGTACACATACCAAATCTATTCCTAAAATCTTCATTAAATTTCCTTTCGCCTTCAAAATGTTTTAATTTACGTAACACTTATATTTGGATGGCCGCTTAGTTGCTTCTATTCTTGCTTTTAACTACTGTTTCTATTTTAAATTTTGTAACATTTTATTTAAATTTTAAAAAGTCATAGTTTATTCACTTTCACTCTTTGCCCTGCTTTCAGAATTTTTTTGTATAACTTGGAGCAGAATTCATTGCCTTTGTGATTGATTGATCAGAGACTATGTGTTCAAGTTTTATTTTGGTGTTTATTTGTTAATATTGTAAAAATTGGTTAGTTTAGATAATAGTATTATCGATCTAATAAAGCAGAGAGACTATTTGAGTTACAGTTCGCAAGTGATTATCTCTGAAGATGATATTAATTTTGTGTGAATATCTTAGTTCTCAAATTAAAAGATGCCACAGTTCAACATTTTTTTGAAATTGACGGTAATCATCTTATAATTCTAAAGAAGATAAAATTTATTTATTTATTATCTTTTATGATATTATCGGATAATTGTTCAAATTTTTTTATATAAATCAGTCTTTTAATTAGTAATTTGAATTTTGCTTGAGACAATAATTGTGAGTTTAATTGTCACTTGTCATTACATTGTCACTTCATAGGGTTTGGGGTATATTTAATAGATCATGTGAAAATCAAGAATGGTAGGTTGAAAATGTGATGTTAGCATTTAAAGGTTGTGGTTTTTATTCTTGTTTACTCATCCTCCAAACTTGAGCAATACATATACATATATATTCAATTCCTCTAGCTAAGTTATTTGACTCATAATGAATATGGCCTCTTGTAAGATTTGTTGCTGAATGAGTCAAATGTTCAAAGCCTGACACATTGGATGACATTGATCTACCTTATAATTAAGTATATTCCCACATAATAGTTATATTTTCTTTGATTTTCTTAAAGAATAATTGAAACTAAAAGTAATATTTTGCAATTAGGAGGATAATTAAGAGAAAACCCATCACTTTACCATAGTTAACTCCCCTCCATATAAAATCCATTCCACATGCTAACTTTCCATTATCTTCTCCAAAAAACACCCTTGGTACCACCCATTGTTTCTTTGCTACAGTTTCATTACAAAGCGGCCAGTGTGACGGCCATTTGTGGCATCTTCGGTGGCCAGGGAACAACAACCTCTCCGGCTTTCTTTCATGTTCTCTTTCTTGTTTGATTTGTTTTTGTTTCTGTTAGATCTTCACGGACCTCGCTTTATCGGTCTTTTCTTCAACTGGTTAATGCTTTTTCGGATTATTTTGTGTTTGTCTTGTTTCAATTAGATCTGCACATTTTTTTAACGGTTCCACATTTCTTATCTGAAAATCTTTTCTATTTTTGTTTTGGATTAGTTAGTTTGTTTTCTTTTTCTATCAAATGTGGAATAAAAAGTGAAACACATATTGTTACTTTTTTTAAATGCAATTAATAGGGAATAAAATGGTGAAAATAAAATAAAAAAGTACATGACAATAAAATGATTAACAAAAGCATGTGAAATTAAAAAAAAGTACTTGACAATGAAATGATTAACAAAAGTATGTGTGCACTTACCAAATCTGTTTCTAAAGTGATCTTCATTAAATTTACATTCACCTTCAAAATGTTTTAATTTATGTAATCCTTATATTTGGGTAGTTAGTTGCTTCCGTTTTTGCTCTTAACTATTGTTCCTATTCTAATTGTTTTATCATTTTACTTAAATTTTATAAAGACATGCGTTCTTTGGTTTCACCTTTTTCCCACTTTTAGAATGTTTTGTATAACTTAGTGCAAAATTCATCACCTTTGTGATTGATTGATCAAAGACTGTGTGTTCAAGGTTTAATTAGGTGTTTATTTGCTAACATTGTAAAAATTGATCAGTTTAGATAATAATATTATCAATATAATAAATCATACAAACTACTTGAATTACAATTAGACAGTGACCATCTTTGAAGATGGTAATAATGTTGTGTGAATATCTTAATTATCAAATTTAAAGATGCAACAACTCAACACTTTTTGAAATTGACGGTAATCATCTTATAATTCTAGAGGAGATAAAATTTATTTATTTTTATCTTTTAAGAAATTATCGGGCAATTGTTCAATCTTTTTTAGACATAAATAAGTCTTTTAATTATTAATTAAAATTTTGGTTGAGATGATAATTGTAAGTTTAATTGTCACTTATCATTACGTTGTTACTTCCTTAGGTATGGGATATATTTAATAGATGATGTGAAAATTCAGAAAGGCAGGCGAAAATGTGAAGTTAGGGTTTAAAGGATGTGGCTTTTATTCTTGTTTGCTCTTCTTTCAAACTTGAGTATTACTTATACATACATATACAATTCCTCCAGCTAGTTATTTGACTCATAGTGAATCTGGTCTCTCGTAAGATTTGTTGCTAAATGAGTCAAATGTTCAAACCCTGACACATTGGATTATGCTGATCTACCTCATAATTAAGTATGTTCCCACATAATAGTTATATTTTCTTTGATTTTCTTAGAGAATAATTAAGACTAAAAGTAATATTTTGCAATTAAGAGGATAATTGAGGGAAAATTCATTACTTTACCGTAGTTAACCCCTCTCTATATAAAATCATTCCCACACACTAACTTTCCATTCTCCTCTCCAAAACACACGCTTGGTATAACCTTTTGTTTCTTTGCCGTGGTTTCAAGGCAAAGCGGTCAGCGTGACAACCGTTTGCAGTGTCTCCAGTGGCTAGGGAACAACGACCTCTTTAACTTTCTTTTGTCTTCTCTTTCTCGTTTGATCTACTTTTGTTTCTATTACATCTCCCCGAACCTTGCTTCATTGGTCTTCTCTTCAACTGCTTTATGTTTTTTTGGATTAGTTTGTGTTTGTTTTGTTTCAATTAGATCTGCACATTTTTTTGAACGGGTCCACATTTCTTATCTGCTATTCTTTTCTATTTTTGTTTTAGATTAGTTTGTTTTATTTTCTTTTCTATCAAATGTGGAATTAGAAAGTGAAAAACATATTGTTATTTTTATTAAATGAAATTAATAGGGAATAAAAAAGTGAAAAGAAAATTAACAAAAGTACTTGACAATAAAATGATTAAGAAAAGCTTGTGTACACTTACCAAATCTATTTCTAAAGTGATCTTCATTAAATTTCCTTTCGCCTTCAAAATGTTTTAATTTACATAATACTTATATTTGGGTCGCCGCCTAGTTGCTTTTGTTTTTGCTCTTAACTGTTGTTTCTATTTTAATTTTTGTAACATTTTATTTAAATTTTAAAAAGTTACTTTTTATTTGCTCTCACTCTTCACCTTTCTTTTAGAATTTTTTTTTGGTATAATTTGGAGCATAATTCATCACCTTTGTGATTGATTGATCAGAGACTATGTGTTTAATGTTTAATTAGGTGTTTATTTGTTAATATTTTAAAAATTGATTAGTTTAGATAATAGTATTATCTATCTAATAAAGCATAGAGACTATTTGAATTACAATTAGAAAGTGATCATTTCTGAAGATAATATTAATTTTGTGTGGATGTCTTAATTCTCAAATTTAAAGATGCCACAGCTCAACACTTTTTGAAATTGATGGTAATCATCTTATAATTCTAGAGGAGATAAAATTTATTTATTTATTTATCTTTTATTGTATCATCAGGTAGTTGTTTAATCATTTTTTGATATAAATCTGTCTTTTAGTTAGTAATTCAAATTTTGCTTAAGACAATAATTGTGAGTTTAACTGTCATTTGTCATTACATTATTACTTTATAGGGCATGGGGTATATTTAATAGATTATGTGAAAATCAAGAAAGATAGGTGGAAAATGTGAAGTTAGCATTTAAAGGTTGTGGTTTTTATTCTTTTTTGCTCTTCCTTCAAACTTGAGTAATACTCATACATATATATCCAATTCCTCTAGCTATGTTATTTGACTCATTGTGAATATGGCCTCTCGTAAGATTTGTTGCTAAATGAATCAAATGTTCAAAGCCTGACACATTGGATGACATTGATCTACCTAATAATTAAGTATATTGCCATATAATAGTTATATTTTCTTTGATTTTATTAAAGAATAATTGAGACTAAAAGTAATATTTTTCAATTAATAGGATAATTAAGGAAAAATCCATTATTTTACCATAGTTAACCCTGTCCATATAAAATCCCTCATACATGCTAGCTTTCTGCTATCTTCTCCAAAAAGATGCTTGGTACCACCTCCTGTTTTTTTGCTATGGTTTCATTACAAAGCGGCCAGCATGACAACCATTTGTCGCGTCTTTAGTGGCCAAGGAACAACAACCTCTCCGGCTTTTTCTTGTGTTTTCTTTTTTGTTTGATATGTTTTTGTTTCTGTTAAATCTTTATGGACCTCGCTCGATCGGTCTTTTCTTCAATTGATTTTTTGTTTTTTTGGATTATTGTGTTTTTTTTGTTAACTTAGAGCAGAATTCATCACCTTCGTGATTAATTGATCAAAGACTGTGTTTTCAAGGTTTAATTAGGTGTTTATTTGCTAATATTGTAAAAATTGATTCGTTTAGATAATAATATTATCTATCTAATAAAACATATAGATTATTTGAATTACAATTAGAAAGTGATCCTCTTTGAAGATGATATTAATTTTGTGAGAATATCTTAATTATCAAATTTAAAGTTGCCATAACTCAACACTTTTTGAAATTGATAGTAATAATCTTATAATTCTAAAGGAGATTATATATATATATATCTTTTAAGATATTATTGGGTAATTGTTCAATATTTTTTATATATAAATCAGCCTTTTAATTATTAATCCAAATTTTGGTTGAGACGATAATTGTGAGTTTAACTGTCACTTGTCATTATGTTGTTACTTCATAGGGTATTGGCTATATTTAATAGATGATGTGAAAATCAAGAAAGGCAGGTGAAAAATATGAAGTTAGGGTTTAAAGGCTATGGTTTTTATTCTTATTTGCTCTTCCTTCAAACTTGAGTAATACCTATACATACATATCCAATTCCTCCAGCCAGTTATTTGACTCATAGTGAATATGGCCTCTTGTAAGATTTGTTGCTAAATGAGTCACATGTTCAAACCCTGACACATTAGATGACGTTGATCTACCCTGTAATTAAGTATATTCCCACATAATAGTTATACTTTCTTTGATTTTCTTAGAGAATAACTAAGACTAAAAGTAATATTTTGCAACTAAGAGGATAATTGGGGGAGAATCCATTACTTTATCGTAGTTAATCCCTCTCCATATAAAATCCCCCCCATACGCTAATTTTCCATCCTCCTCTCCAAAAAAAGTGCTCGGTATCACCTTTCGTTTCTTTGGCATAGTTTCATTACAAAGCGGCCAGTGTGATGGCCGTTTGCAGTGTCTCCTGTGGCCAAGGAACAACGACCTCTTTGGCTTTCTGTCGTGTTCTCTTTCTTGTTTGATCGATTTTTGTTTCTATTAGATCTTCATAGACCTCGCTCGATCAGTACTTTCTTCAACTACTTTCTATATTTTTTCTGTTGGATGTGGAATAAAAAAGTGAAAAACATATTGTTATTTTTATTAAATGATATTAATAGGGGATAAAAAATTGAAAAAAAAATTAACAAAAGTACTTGACAAAGAAATGATTAACAAAAGCATGTGTACACTTACCAAATCTATTTCTAAAGCGATCTTCATTAAATTTCCTTTTGCCTTTAAAATATTTTAATTTACGTAATCCTTAAATTTGGGTGGCTGTCTGGTTGCTTCCGTTTTTGTTCTTAACTATTGTTTCTATTCTAATTTTTGTAACATTTTACTTAAATTTTAATAAGTCACTCTTTCTTCACTCTTACTCTTCGTGCCCGCTTTAAGATTATTTTGTATAACTTAGAACAGAATTCATCTCCTTTGTGATAGATTGATCAAATACTGTGTGTTTAAGGTTTAATTAGGTGTTTATTTGCTAATATTGTAAAATTTGATTAGTTTAGATAATAACATTATCGATCTAATAAAACATACAGACTATTTGAATTATATTGCTGGCTTCTTTGCAATGAAACCGTGGCAAAAAAACAAGAGGTGGTACAAAGCATGTTTTTTTGGAGAGGAGAATGAAAAGTTAGCTTGTATGTTTTATTAGATCGATAATGTTATTATCTAAACTAATAATTACAATATTAACAAATAAACACCTAATAAAACATTGAACACATAGTCTCTGATCAATCAATCACAAAGGCGATGAATTATGTTCTAAGTTATACAAAAAATTCTGAAATGGAGGAAAAGTGAGAACGAAGAAAGCATGACATTTTAAAATTTAAGTAAAATGTTACAAAAATTAGAATAGAAACAATAGTTAAGTGCGAAAACGGAAGCAACTAGGCGACCACCCAAATATAAGGATTACGTAAATTAAAACATTTTGAAGATGAAAGGAAATTTAATGAAGATCGTTTTAGAAATAGATTTGGTAAGTGTACACATGCTTTTGTTAATCATTTCTTTGTCAAGTACTTTTGTTAATTCTCTTTTCACTTTTTTATTCCCTATTAATTCATTTAATAAAAATAACAATATGTTTTTTCACCTTTTTATTCCACATCCAACAGAAAAAGAAAAAAAAACTAATTCAAAATAAAAATAGAAACGATTAACAAATAAGAAATGTGGAACCGTTCAAAAAATGTGCAAATCTAATTGAAACAAAACAAACAAAAAATAATCCGAAAAAAACAGAAACCAGTTGAAGAAAAGACTGATCGGGCGAGGTCCGTGGAGAACTAACTAAAACAAAAGCAGATCAAACAAGAAAGAGAACACGAGAGAAAGCCAAAGAGGTCATTGCTCCCTAGCCACTGTAGACACTGCAAACAACCATCATGCTGGCCACTTTGTAATGAAACCGTGGTAGAGAAATGAGAGGTGGTACTGAGTGTGTTTTTTGGAGAGGAGAATCGAAAGTTAGTGTGTGGGAAGGATTTTATATGGAGAGGGTTTAACAATAGTAAGTTAATGGATTTTCCCTTGATTATCCTCTTAATTGCAAAATTTTACTTTTAGTCTCAATTATTCTCTAGAAAACCAAAGAAAATATAACTATTATGTGGGAATATACTTAATTACAAGGTAGATCAACATCATCCAATGTGTCAGGCTTTGAACATTAAACTCATTTAGCAACAAATCTTATGAGACGCCAGATTCATTATGAATCAAATAACTAGCTGGAGGTATATATATATATATATATATATATATATATATATATATATATATATATAAGTATTACTCAAGTTTGATGGAAGAGCAAACAAGAATAAAAACCACAGCCTTTAAATGCTAACTTCACATTTTTCACCTACCTTTCTGGATTTTCATATAATCTATTAAATATACCCCATACCCTATAAAGTAACAACATAATGACAAGTGACAGTTAAACTCACAATTATTGTCTCAACAAAAATTTGAATTAATAATTAAAAGACAGATTTATATCTAAAAAAAATTGAACAAGTAACCGATAATATCATAAAAGATAAATAAATAAATAAATAAATTTTATCTCCTCCAGAATTTTAGGATGATTACTGTCAATTTCAAAAAGTGTTGATTTGTGACATCTTTAAATTTGATAACTAAATATTCACACAAAATTAATATCATCTTCTGATATGATCACATTCTAATTGTAATTCAAATAGTCTATATGCTTTATTAGATGGATAATATTATTATCTAAACTAATCAAATTTTTACAATATTAACAAATAAACACCTAATTAAAACACATAGTCTCTGATCAATCAATCACAAAGGCGATGAATTCTACTCTAAGTTATACAAAAAATTCTGAAGAGGGGGGGGGGGGGTGAAGAGTGAGAGCGAAGAAAGCATGACTTTTTAAAATTTAAGTAAAATGTTATAAAAATTAGAATAGAAACAATAGTTAAGAGCGAAAATGGAAGCAACCAGGCGGCCACCCAAATTTAAGGATTACATAAATTAAAAAAATTTGAAGGCGAAAGGAAATTTAATGAAAATCACTTTAGAAATAGATTTGGTAACTGTACACATGCTTTTGTGGATCATTTCTTTGTCAAGTACTTTTTTTAATTTTCTTTTCACTTTTTTATTCCCTATTAATTGCATTTCATAAAAACAACAGTATGATTTTCACTTTTTTATTCCACATAGATAGAAAAAGAAAAGAAAACAAATTAATCCAAAACAAAAAAAGAAAAGATTAACAGATAAGAAATGTGGAACCGTTCAAAAAATGTGTACATCTAATTGACTTCACTCGTGTACATATCAAATATGACAGACTCACCTAAGGTCTTCTTGACTGACGATGTCACAATACGAACTGAAGACACTAATCAGGTACTCATAGTTCAGCTTCTGTCTTTTTTTTCTTTGCTTGGTATTTGCCATGTTCATTTGAAAGGTTACTGATATAAGTTTCGGCAACTTTTAATATTTCTGCTCCCCACACTTGGTGGTCAGAATCTTAATGAATAGAGTTTCTGTTACTGACCTGCAGTCATATGAGGAGATCACTTCTGATGCTTATTTCCAGTACATTAGCAAATATGTGATGGGCATTGGTCCATGGAAGGACACTGTTGTTCCTGTCAAAAACAACTACCTGCAGACACCCACAGATTTTGTGAACCGAGGACATGCGCATAATCTTCAGGTACCTTCTCCATACCATTTCCTTTGAAGCCCGAAAGGCGAATACTTGGGGCACATGCATATACACATCTGCAACATACTTATGGAATCAACATGATGCCTACTTAAACTGTTGGTGGTCGGCTCGCTGATTTTGCATTTTGAATGTAGGTGCATCCTTACACATACCGGGGTGAGAACCAGTTTCTACATTTCAACTTCAATGAAGACTTCTACCAAGAATTCGACTACTGGATAAACACGATCGGGGTAGATGGCCTTTTCACAGACTTCACAGGCAGCCTCCATAACTTTCAGGAATGGACCTCTCCGCTTGGTTACAAGGACAGAACAACCAAGTTATTGAACAAACTTGGTGCATTGCTTTCTGCCTATAGAGGCGTATGAATCTGATTGTATCCACTGATCATGTCTTAAGTACGCTTAACTGCGGCTTTCCTAACAATAATGTGTCACATCTCAGGACAAATGATTGAGTCCCGGGATGTTTCTAGGATAGGATTAGATTGTGACTGAAGAGAGGGGTTGTTTTTCATTTTTTGTTCCTTTGGTTTGCAATATGCTCCTGAAGATTAGGCTCATATTTCGGAGAGAATCAATATATGTTTGAAACAAGTTTGGAACTTTTGACATAAGCGACCACTTTTAGCGTATTAATTTGGAACTTCAGGCACAAGCAACCTTATTCTTTGTTTTCTACTACCATTAGCTAGATGTTATGGGATCTGTAACAACGGTTAATTTCAATGGTGGACGTTGATCTTAGCCTATTTAACCCAATGGTGATTTTTGGCTCGAGTAAAATACCAGATATAGTTCTATATTGGGCATGATACTCTTTATGGTCATTAGTATTTGCCTATTTGACATTCTAGCCACTAGTTGATAGGTTTTTAAGGTTCAAAATGAGAAATAAATGTGTAATTGTAAATTTCGGAAAACCTCAAGGAAGATGCAATGTATTATTCTATTCGTTTTACGTTAATAGGGTCAATTTAACGTGCTATTAACTGTATTGAACCAAGCTGCATTTCTAGCTCAAAATATTTGGGTCTCCAATACTAAAAAATTACGACACTACCACTCTAGTGCTTTTCCCCCGTTTTATTGAATGCTGCCGCACCGCTGCCTTGCTTCGCCCTTAACTGCTTCTCTCTCCATCTGAAACTTTTGATACAAAAGATGTGTGTTAGAGTTTCACTGGCTGATCGCTCAAAGGTTTGCTTCGGATTTGTTCAGTGATTCTTGTTTCTAGTTTGGTTTGATCGCAAGAAGGCCGGCGTTTCTAATTGCTCGTTTCTTGTTTCCGGTCTAGATTTCCTGTTTGTTTGGATAAATCTTGGGTTTGCTCGGGATTTGGGAATCGATTTGCCATGGGTTTGGGAATCGATTTGCGAATTGTTGGTGAATCGTTGCCATCGATTTGCTTGGGTACTGGGCGATGTTGCAGCGCTGGAGGACGCCGGCTATTGGGTGGACATTGCAACGGATGAGGACATAGGCTACTGCATGGACATTGCCGTCAATAGATGCGTTCAAGGTTGCCATCAATAGTTGTCATCGGTTTGCTCAATGGTTGTTGTCGATTTGCAAAGTTTAGCGAAACTTAATCGTACGTTTGCTTGGATTTGGGCTTTGTTGCTGTCGATTTTCTCAAATTTGCAAAACGTTGTTGTTGATTTACTTGGATTTCAGCTTCATTGCAAGTTGCAGTGATGGAGGATGAATCGCAGGATTCGGTGAATCGCAGGATTGGGTCATCCTTCAACTGGAGCTCTCATAAAGACTTAGGTAACAGGGTTACTTTCTCGCAAGTATATTTACTATTAAGAATGTAAAATCTTGTTATCACATGGTTCCAAATAAGTTGGAAGCTGGAAGCCGATCAGATTTTTTTTCTTAACAATCTTTAAAGTATTTGTGGAAACAATAACTGCAGGTGCCAACAATTTGATTCCAATGGAAATTGCTCTTAAGATAGCAAGTAAAATTAAAGCAAAAGAGAGATTTTCTGCATATATTGTCATCCCAATGTGGCGAGAGGGTGTTCCAACTGGTGCTGCTACTCAGAGGATTTTATTTTGGCAGGTAATCTTGAAGTTCAACTCCTGCAGTTGTCATTATTCGGCAATTCCACTTTTTATACCTCAAATAGCAATATCCTGAAATTCTGGTTGAGGCTTTAATGATTCACAAGTCTAACATGGACAAATATGAACTAAAGCTAAATTTCAAAGCAATTGAGCTAAAGGTGAAACACTTACAAGTTCGCCTGATGCTATGTTTGTACAGTTAAAAAACACAGTTACTTTGGTGGGAGTGATTTATCCAAAGATCACTGGGAAATCGAGTACAAACTGTCTAACATTCATTTCCTGCAGAGCCCCCTAACACCTCCCAACAGATAAAGCCTGATTTGTTTGTTTTTCTTAGTACTTAAGTTATATTATCATAATTGCCTGAAGGGTCTTCAATTTTTATAGCGGTGAAAATGATCTGCAACTATGAACAATGGTTCATTTATAGTTACTGCAAATTTCAGAATAAAACTATGCAAATGATGTATGAGACCATTTACAAGGCGCTTGTGGAGGCTGGCCTCGAGCATACCTACTCCCCACAAGACTACTTGAACTTCTTCTGTCTTGGAAATTGTGAGGCTAGAGATGGATACAGTAGCTCAGGTTCTGGAGGTCCAAGTGCAGCTGCTGCAAATACACCTCAGGTATCAACCCAGTTTCTCTGAAACCAATCATTTGTTTTATCCTGCGTGCTTTTGAGAATTATAGATCAGAACATTGAATCTGAGTGTCCTCTTTCCTATTGGTTGATCTGCTTGAGATAAGCTACTTGTTTTCTTTGCCCTTACTTTTTCTTAAATTGCTCTAATACATTGATCTGCCCAGCATCCTAATTATCTGCTCAAAATGTCTGAGACTAAATGTCTCAGCACTGACTTGGAGCATGTCTCTTTGCCTCTCCAGGTACTCAGTCGTAAAAGTGGGCGATTCATGATATATGTACATTCAAAAGAGATGATTGTTGATGATGAATATGTATTGTTGGGGTCTGCCAACATCAATCAGCGATCCATGGAGGGCACAGGGGACACTGAGATTGCAATGGGAGCTTACCAACCTCTTCATACCAGAGCTATAAAGCTATCAACCCCACAAGGGCAGGTAAACCGCAATTAAATTATGATGTCCCAATACCTAAAAAATTGAAGGACACTTACTGACACAAAAAATTTTAGCTGCTACTTTTGAATTCTTGCTTGTGTGTGGGGCGTGAATTATGAAACACACAACTAACTATTCAGATTTGTCTGTGAAAATGTGCTTTGCAGATATATGGATACAGGATGTCACTATGGGCGGAGCATCTTGGTGTAGTTGAAGACCGCTTCACCAGACCAGAAAGCCTAGAATGCGTAAGACTGGTGACTTGGTGAGGTCAATGGCAGAGATGAACCGGAAACAATTTGCTGCTGATGAGGTAACTGAGCTGAGGGGGCACCTGCTGAAGTATCCAGTTGCTGTTGATGAGAAGGGAAAGGTGAAGCCTCTTGACGGGTGTGAAAACTTCCTAGACGTTGGCGGAAATATATGTGGTTCTTTTCTTGCCATACCGGAAAATTTAACCATTTGAAGAGATGTTGGAGCCGTCTAGTTTGTATGCTATAGTATTACAGGAAGAAGGTAGCCAAACTAATAGGCCTGCTACAAGGGTTGCATATTGGCATATACACGATACTGTACAGGTACAGCATTTTCTTGAGAATTTGTGTAAAACATATGAAGGAGAACGAAGAAGAAGCATCTTCTTTCCCTCCTCCTTTCTTTCTTGCTTTCCTTTTCTTTTTTCTTTTTCTATTTTTTTTCCTTTTGTTTTTGCTTGCAAGAAATTTGTGCTGATCTCTTTCTTTGTATATGTCAAGAAGAGAGAAGTTGAATCTTGAGCAGGAGGCTATAATCACAAAAGTTTTTATCTGCTATCAGAAGTTCCTTTGGTCTTCAGCCGTCAGTAATCTCTCTCAAATCACGCCCCCTTTCCCCCTCCAGCATCTCCCTTTTGACCAATCCTTTCTCATTGACCAATTAATCACATTAATGGGAAATGAATCAGTTCTAAAACACATGTATATACTTCATCTTAAACAATTTTCTTGGAGATGATCTTAATAGTTAACCATAGGTTATATATGTTATTTTTGTGACGAGAACAAAATCAACCAATAAGTACAAAATGAGATTTTAAGCAATTTTAAATGTGCTAAACCACTTTAAAACGATCTAAATTTAACAAGCTGTCACCACAATGATAAGGAATTGGGAAACTAGTAAGTCTTTTTTTCTTTTGTTGCACAATGTATGCTATAGTTCTATACTTCTTTGTTGTTTCATTGTCACTCCCTTAAATTGTCTCCTTGGTTTCCTTCTTTGTTGTTTCATTTTCCATATGTAAAGTACATACTTCATGTTGAATAATTTCTTGAGTAAAAGATGAAAACTATAGTACTACATGGTAAAATGCGATGTTGAGCAATTAAGAGCAATTATTCAAATTAGTCCACTATGTAGCACTTGCTTAACGGTCTATATATCTACTTAAGTGATGAACGAGTCTATTTCCTCGAATTCATCTCCATTAAATGATGTAGAGTTATCTATCACTTCTAGTTTAGCGATAAATTATCACAATATATGTTTTTTTTTTGGATCAATATGCAACTACCACTTCTATAATCTATCCTCACTTTCGCAATTAAATTTCTTCTCCATTTCCTTCCCTTGTTTCATTTCACATCTCTAAAATACCTATTTAATCTTAAATAATTTCCTTTAAGATATCTATTAATCAATCATATAGGTGTGTAATAGGGAGAATAACAAACTATACATCCATACAATTTAACCCATCTTGATTGTGTGAGTTAAAGAGCTTTGAGGGACTACACAATGACATTGTAAGTGCATGCGTTTTGAAGTTTCTTTTATTGAAGTTGAATGGTACTAATTTTGTAGGTGCCCTGCCCTACCATACCCTTTTGCATTAAGCGCATCCCTATCATGGCGGGCGATCGAAGTTTAGGCACCAGTCTAGTAACATTGTGGAACTTCAATGACCTCCTTGTGGCAATTCAATGCCATCAAGTTCAGGTGCCAATAACACTACGGAACCACCAGACCAAGCACAGGAGACCAATCAAAGGTGTGATTCTCTCCCAACTTTATTGAATCTACTTCAAATTCTGATCCAATTTTCGATTTCTATTGCATTATCTTAAATTAGCGCAGGCACATGAATTCGTTTGTTTCTCTTCAATTTTTAGTTTATTTTTCTCTTTATCAAGGATCAATTTTTGTTCCTTTATCTTGTCCCAAGTCTGAAGATACCATGCCACTATGTCCATGTCTATGTTTGTAGCAATGCCCAATTAATTGCTTAGTCTATTCTAACCGCATTAATTAATTTCTTACATTTTGGTTTTTAACTTTGGTTTGATTTTGCTCCTTCCTCCATAGTGAAGAGATGTATAGGCATGGTGGGACTTGGCTTGAAGAACTAGTAATTGGAATCCTATTAAACTTGCCACCATAGTCTCTCATCAGATTTCAATGTTTCTCTAAATTTTGTGCTACTTTTATAGCAAGTCCCTGGTTTGTCCATCCTCACCTGAGTATAAGTAGAAAACGGCCTCGTTATATGTTATATCATGATGATAGGCTTTTGGAAGACTTTTGGTGTAGGATAAAGAAGCTACTATTTATTGATGAAGCGTTCTTAGATCTGTCACATAGTGAAATAAAATGCGGTGACATTGTGCCCAAGCGTCTATGGAATGGACCACACTTTTTTTTTTTTTCTGTCATGGATTATTTTTCTTGGTTGATTCAGATTGTCTTATTTTTTCTCTGTTAAATGCTTCAATAAGAGAGTTTAGATATCTACCCAGATTACATATTCCCTGCCCTTTTCATTCCATTAGTTGCTTTACTTTTGGATTTGGAGTGGATCAACTATCCAATGACTACAAGGCCATATATATATTCGAAAGACTTGGTGTTAGGAGGGTTCTGTAATGCTGTTTGCAGTTTATTCGATGACCACAAATTCTTGGAGAGAACTGGATCACACTAAGCTTGAGGATCTTTATGATATTGTTGAATGGGTACGATTCAATTCTTGCATTGATGGGGCCTATTATTGGGTGGATGGAAAATCAAGCAACAAGGTAAAGCTTGTAGCATTTCGCTTTAGTAGTGAAGAGTTTGAAGCAATACAAGTGCCAGATATTTCAGAGCCAAGGGAGGAGTTTCTTAGTTTGTTCAACTATAATGGTTGCCTTGCATTATGTGTTTCTTATGATAGGGATATGTCTCATCAATATCATATGTTTCAGCCTTTCACTTATTATGACATTTGGGTTATAGAGAATAAAGGCCACTAGGTCAAACAATTTAAAATCGAACCTCTATTTGGAACCTTTCGAATTCTAGGGTTTTGGAAGAAGGATCAACTTTTTTTAACTTCAACCAAGGAGAAGTTTTTGTTGTACAACATTGTCACTGGGGAAAGGAGAGATCCTTTGATTAGAAGCCCAATCGAGACTTATGCAGAGGCTTTCGAGTATCAAGAAACTCTTGTTACAATCAACAGCATGAATAGGTAATAAACACTCTTTGTGTCATGCCCAACCTAGCCCCTGGCCCATTCGAGCCCAATTACTTAATCATGCAGCAGAATTTCCATATAAGGGGCATTTAATCCTTATCAAAACATACGGGCATGAACCCTAGGATATTACTAGCACTAGCTCATTGGTTATTTACTTAAAGGTTGATATTGTGCTCTCGGAAACAAGCTAGTACTTGTGTGGAACTTGTGTGTTCATTTCAAGCTCATTATCAAACATAGCCAGGAACATACATGGCAACCAAAACACCAGACTCCAGTTTTGGAAAACTTGTTTATAATGCCTATGTCTTACATGCTTATATGTGTCTTGGTAACCCACTATTGCACATAAACACATACATGTCTTTAATTCCATTGGTTACCATTTTAGCTCGTTATAGGCATGCATTTCCTTTCTAGTTCATGTTTACTTAATGTTCATCTTAACATACATGTAAGGCCTAGACATACATGATTCTATATTTCAAACATAGGCTTAGAAGACATGATCATGCATATTTATCAACTTTTTACTTAGGCCCAAAGATGATTATCAACTAGAATGTTCAAGAGTTCACATGTATGCCATAGACATACAACATGGCCAAATGTACTTAGTTTTGATTTTAGTATGCCATTTTACATAAGTACCCGAAAGGGTCCATAAATACTTAGAATCACAAATTTGGTTTTTAAGACAAACCAGAATACATAGCACATGTTTATATATGACAAATCACACATTGAACACGTTTCCTCCTTAGAGACTTTGTTCCCACAATCTAGACTTCAAGTCTTGCACATAAAGTCCACAATTATTAGCTTGTTACACAAGCAGCCCATAACACTTAGAATACGTTGAATATTGAGCAACACATATGTACACACATAAACCCTTTTACCAACAGAAAAAGTATAAAATACTCTTGATCTTAAGAGTTCCGTTCTAGTGCTCATTTTCCTACATTAAGTAGAGAAGGGTGTGAGTAAAACTTAGTAAGGATTTCGTATAGCTTATAGAGCCTAACATAGCACAAGTATATCTTGGCAAAGTATAATCCAAGCTCCTGCAAAGAAAACATTAAGACAAAGAAAATACAGGATATATGCATATAATAATAATTGAGGTCAGCAAGCACAATCCAAACATAGAAGCACACAAACACATACACCACTTAACACCATATTCCCATGAAGGGCAGAGCAAGTATGAGCATATTTTCTTTAATTTCGGTTAATCATTTATTAGTCCATATTAATCTGAGATCTTTTTATGCTTGGGAATTGAGTTGGCTGATCCAATTCTTAGCCGTAATGCTTGCATGGAGCTAGCTAGCACAGAGTTGCCTAAGCAGCAAAACATAGCATCCAATATCCATCACTCAAGGGCCGGAATAGATAAAAGAGTATTAGAATCCTTACCACACCGTTTGCAACCCTTGTTGCCCGAAAGCTTTTAGTAGCTTGTCTTTCTTATTTTTCCTTGCTTGTTGTAGCTAGAACTTGGTTTCTAGCTCAAGAACCTACAATGGCCGAAACATTAGCAAGTATATTCTTGCATCACCATAGCTCAAAAGCTTACATATACCAAGAAAACTTGGTGGAACACATAATACCTCAACCAAATGAGATATGGCCGAATTCTTCGGCTTGATTTTCTTCAAGCTCCCGCTCATCTTTTCTTGAATCCACCACTTGATTCTTTTCCTTGGAAGGCCTTAGAAGCTTATTCCCAACAAGGAAGCTTGCTTCACGCTTAAGAATGCCAAGAACAATACTTGGTTGAAACTCCTTTGGCTTGATGGCTTCCAAAAACGGCTCCTCCTTTTAATTCGCTTCTTGACTCTTTCTTAGGATGTTTTTAAGAGCTTGTAGATACCAAGAACACTTGGTGTAATGTTCAAGAATGCCAAGTGTGGCAACGTGCGGGTCTTTTTCGGGAGTCGCCACCAATCGGTTTTCGCTTAGGTCGATTGGATACCTTAAAATATGGTCTGCGAGAGTTCGGAGATCGGGAGTACGGTTACGCTAAAACAATATTGTTATAGCGCCCAAAATTGGCACCTTAGTTGATTTTAATTTTATTTTACTTTGCTTTAAAAAAAATTCAGTTAATTTTCAAACTAAAAATTTTAACTGAATTAGTCAAAAATGTTGATTTTGGTAATTAATTCGGGTAAAATTTTATACTTCCGAACCATGGACTCTGCCGAGTCATTTGGACACGGAAGATTTTGATTCCGAACCATGGACTCTGCCGAGTCATTTGGATACGGAAGATTTTGATTCCAAACCATGGACTCTGCCGAGTCATTTGGACACGGAATTTGGTGAAATTTTAAATAATTTTATCCATATTGTAAAAATATGGATTTTTATCTTTTTATTTAATTTATATAGTTTTTTTTTTTAGAAAAAGGTTGATATTTCCAAACCGTAGATCCTGCCGGATCATCCGGATATGGAAATTAATTTAAAGTTAATTATTTAATTATTATTTTATGGAATTAATTATTAGTTTAACTTATAAGTCTTTTTTTATTAAATTTGTTAATGATTAAAAAATCTTTCTTTTTTATATCTTATTATTCTTTTCTTTCTTTTCTTTTCTTTTCTTTATCTTTTTTATTTTTATCTTTCTCTTATCTTTCTTTTCTTTTTCTTATCTGATTTTTCTTGTTTAATGAAGGATATTTATTATTTAAAGAATTACTCAATTTATAAAAGAATTTAAAAAATAATTAATTTTTTATTTAATAAGAAGTTAATTTAAAGGAATCAAAGAGTTTAAAAATAAAAATCTTTGATCATGGTACGGGGCGTTGTTACTCAGCCAGACCCTCTTCACCAGGTGAAACAGCTCAAAAGTGGGCACGAGACAGTTTTCAGCCAATATACCATGAGCTAAAAAATTCTTTTTTTAACTTAACAACATGGTTCAGATTTATTTTACATATATATTTTTTTATGGCTAATTTCTTTAAATGAAATGAGTTTAACCATAAAATAAAGAAAAATTAAATAGCAATAAATAAAGTGGAGGTTTTCTTCTCTTTTTATTTTTTTATTTTTTTTTGTTTTGAACATCCATTAAAAAAAAAAAAAAAAAAAGAGATGCATAAATTAAATAACACGTGCAAATAGATAAAGGGAAAACACATAAAGTAAACAAAAGAATATCAAAAGATGATATATAAATAAATAAAGTGGGGCTTTTCGGCCATCCACTGTTTTTAAAATAATAATAGGAGGCATAACCTTCCATTATAACAATAATAATAATAATAATAATAATAATAATAATAATAATAATAAAAATAATTATGTTTAATTATGCCTAAGCTTAATGTTAATTTCTAAACGAATTTATGCCTTTAATTTGCTGAACAAAACAAATCCATAAAAGGAAATAAATGCCAATAAACCAATGGCCATATTACAAATTAGAACAACATAGGATCTCAATCAGACAAATCAAATAAATGCAGGGGTAAAAATTAAAATTATGCTGAAATTATGGACTTTCATAACTGGGTCAATAACGAGCCGATTTGCGATCCGGGTTTCATTATTTGATTTTTAATTTTTTGCTTTTTGTTTGCTTTAAATAATATCAATTAATATCCAAACCATGGATTCTAACCGAATCATCTGGATATGGATTTTTGATTTACTAGTTCTAAATTCATTCTTGAATTTTCATTAAAATCTGCTCAGAATTAAATCTCGTAAATATGACCCCCTTTTTTTTTATACGTTATGTAAACATGAGTTTTAAATTTATGCTAACTATTAAAATTAAAATCAAATAAATAGGTAAAAATCTGACCTAACCTAAAATTGCAATTTTATGTAATATTGATCACAAACTAATTCATGATTCTCGAAATAATAAACCAACAACAAAAAAAAAAGAAATAAAAACATAAAACAATACTGTCAGTGATGAATATGCAAAACAGGAGAACATTAATGACTTAAATGAATAAAAACAAAGAGAATCAAGGGCTAAATGAGAATTTTACCCAAAAATTTAATTGAGTCAAGAAACAAACGCGAGTCGCGACTGGCGGGCCTTCTTCTCCGGCGTATAATCATTCTCGACAGTGAAGAATTTCCTGACATACTCGACGCTCTTGTTCTCGATCCTCTTGGCGATCGTTTGGTTGAGCAGCTTGAGAAGGTCCTTGATTTTGAGGTAGTTGGCGGTGCACGATTGGATTTTTGTTTTGCTATTTAATTTAATTTTATTTTTATTTTTATTTTTTTTAAATAATTTCAGTTAATATCCAAGCCATGGATTCTAACCGAATCATCTGGACATGGATAGATGATCCATCTTAGGACGGATTTCTAATAAATTTAAATATTAATTAACCAATAATTTGATACAGATTAATATATTACAAAAATAAAAATTAAACTATTCTAAAATCCAATAAATATACATGAATATACATATCAAATCAAAATCCTATATTATTTTCCATGTCGATTCAATGATCAAATTTTAATGAAAGGGAAAGCCAATAATAACAAATAAAACAAAGAAAAGAACATACAATAAAAAGGCTGCTGTCAGTGACTAATATGCAAGATAAAATATGTTAGTGACTTAAATGTAAGAAAATAAGAAGATGGAGGATTGAATAAGAATTTTACCAATAAAATTAAATTTTTGAAACTTCTGAAACCGAGATCGTTGTGCACAGTTTCTCTTCTCCGTTCATTCGCAAGCGACAGTGGAGGAAGGAAAAGCTCAGGTTTAAACGATGAGGATGGTGTCGAGGAGCGCAAGCGACGGCGGCCGACGTGGAGCTGGAACCGGCGAGGCGCGAAAGACGGCGAGCTAGAAAACACTCCCGGCTGATCCGGAACAGAGCGTGCCGAGTCGGGAGACGGCCTTGGATGGTGTCGGAACGGCGGGGAGCGATGGGCAGCTACCGGCGCGAGTGCAGGGGCGGTGCTGTCGCGGCGGAACACGAACGGGGGGGAAGGCGGTGGCGGCGTCGACTGGAGCGGAGGCACGCGGAAGCGTCGGGCAGCAGGGAGGCGGCGAAGGGAAGAGTTAAGGGCGGTGGCTGAGCAGAGAGAGAGAGAGAGAGAGTGAAGAAGAACTCTCTACGCGAAAGAGAGAGAGAAGCTTAGTGAGAGTCTGTTGGAGGGAGAGATGAGGGAGAAGCGAGAGAGATCGGCGGGAAGAAGAAGATGAAGAAGAAGAACGTGGGAGCAGAGAGGAGGGAGACAGAAGAAAAAAAAAATTAAATAAAAAAAAATCAAGAGAGGGGGAGAGATGTGCCTGAGATAAGGAGAGTGAGAGCCAAAGAGAGCTCGGGCTAGGAGAGAGGGAGAGAACCTAGAGGGAGAAGGAGATCAGATGAGAGAGGGGAGAGTGTGAAGGAGAAGATGAAGAAGAAGAACGTGAAGGAGAGAAGATGAGAGAGAGAGAGCGTGAGAGAAGGAGAGAGAAAACCGAGAGGGAGAAGGAGAGCAGATGAGAGAGGGAGAGCGTGAGAGAAGGTGAAGAAGAAGAACGTGAAGGAGAGAAGATGAGAGAGAGAGAGCGTGAGAGAAGGAGAGAGAAACCGAGAGGGAGAAGGAGAGCAGATCAAACCGGCGGCGCCGGTGACAAGGACGGAGAAGCCGTTGGGGCGGCTCGGGGTGGAGTAGTGCCGAACCTGCTTCTCCCAGGAGGCGCCGCCGAGCGAGGAGGTGAGGAAGGAAGTGGACAGAAAGGAGCGACGGTGGTGCGGCGGGCCGTGATGAGAGTTGTCGGAGAGGGGCGGGTAGTTGAGAGTGAAGAAGAGGATGAGGACGAGGGCAATGAGGAGGGTGACGCGGAAGAGGGCTAGAGGGAGGCTGGCGCGGAGAGAAAAGGGAGAAGAGAGAGAGATTTTTTTTTTTTTTTGAGAGAGAGAAGAGAGAGCTCAGTGTCTTGTCTGTTTTTTTTCTGTGTGTATGCGTTGTCTGCGTTGAGTGAGAGGGAGAGAATAGATGAAGATTGAGAGTCCCCGAGAAGAGAACTCAGAAAAAGAAGATAAGAAAGCGTAAGAGAAAGAGATAAGGGAGGAGCCTCTGTCGGCCACCTTTCCCATTTTTTATTATTATTTTTGTTTTTTTCTTCTTTTTCTTTTTAATTAATTAATTAATTAATAATTTTTAATTTTAATTAATTTAGATTTAATTTATTATTATTATTATTTTTCTTCTTCTTCCTTTTTTTTTTTTTCTTTAACATACAAACTAAAAAAGAATGCCCCTAAAATAATATTGCCATTATTACTATTATTATTTTTTTAATTAAGTAATCAATTAATTAAGTAATTTAATAAATTTTTTTTTAAGTTTTAATTTTTAATATAATTAATTTTTTATTTTTAAGCCGGACGAAATTGAGTGTCAACAGCTGCCCCCCTTTGCATGCTTCATGGGACATGATGTATGCAAAGTTAGTTACAAAATTTCGTCCAGCTTAGCTAGGCATTGAAAACCTTCTCGCCGCCTAAACTCTGAGGTTTAAGGAAAGATCCTTAGAACCTCTAACGATAGAAAAGGTTATATCGTTGTAAGATGGACTGAATGATTGATTGTTTGTTTGAGGTTAAGGAAAGGTCCTTAGAACCTCTAACGATAGGAAAGGTTCTATCGTTGTAAGATGGACTGAATGATTGATTGTTTGTTTGAGGTTTAAGGAAAGGTCCTTAAAACCTCTAACGATAGGAAAGGTTCTATCGTTGTAAGATGGACTGAATGATTGATTGTTTGTTTGTTTGAGGTTTAAGGAAAGGTCCTTAGAACCTCTAACGATAGGAAAGGTTCTATCGTTGTAAGATGGACTGAATGATTGATTGTTTGTTTAAGGTTTAAGGAAAGGTCCTTAGAACCTCTAACGAGAGGAAAGGTTCTATCGTTGTAAGATGGACAGAATGATTGATTGTTTGTTTGAGGTTTAAGGAAAGGTCCTTAGAACCTCTAACGATAGGAAATGTTCTATCGTTGTAAGATGGACTGAATGATTGATTGTTTGTTTGTTTGAGGTTTAAGGAAAGGTCCTTAGAACCTCTAACGATAGGAAAGGTTCTATCGTTGTAAGATGGACTGAATGATTGATTGTTTGTTTGAGGTTTAAGGAAAGGTCCTTAGAACCTCTAACGATAGGAAAGGTTCTATCGTTGTAAGATGGACTGAATGATTGATTGTTTGTTTGAGGTTTAAGGAAAGGTCCTTAGAACCTCTAACGATAGGAAAGGTTCTATCGTTGTAAGATGGACTGAATGATTGATTGTTTGTTTGAGGTTTAAGGAAAGGTCCTTAGAACCTCTAACGATAGGAAAGGCTCTATCGTTGTAAGATGGACTGAATGATTGATTGTTTGTTTGAGGTTTAAGGAAAGGTCCTTAGAACCTCTAACGATAGGAAAGGCTCTATCGTTGTAAGATGGACTGAATGATTGTTTGTTTGTTTGAGGTTTAAGGAAAGGTCCTTAGAACCTCTAACGATAGGAAAGGCTCTATCGTTGTAAGATGGACTGAATGATTGTTTGTTTGTTTGAGGTTTAAGGAAAGGTCCTTAGAACCTCTAACGATAGGAAAGGCTCTATCGTTGTAAGATGGACTGAATGATTGATTGTTTGTTTGAGGTTTAAGGAAAGGTCCTTAGAACCTCTAACGATAGGAAAGGTTCTATCGTTGTAAGATGGACTGAATGATTGTTTGTTTGTTTGAGGTTTAAGGAAAGGTCCTTAGAACCTCTAACGATAGGAAAGGCTCTATCGTTGTAAGATGGACTGAATGATTGATTGTTTGTTTGAGGTTTAAGGAAAGGTCCTTAGAACCTCTAACGATAGGAAAGGTTCTATCGTTGTAAGATGGACTGAATGATTGTTTGTTTGTTTGAGGTTTAAGGAAAGGTCTTTAGAACCTCTAACGATAGGAAAGGTTCTATCGTTGTAAGATGGACTGAATGATTGATTGTTTGTTTGAGGTTTAAGGAAAGGTCCTTTGAACCTCTAACGATAGGAAAGGCTCTATCGTTGTAAGATGGACTGAATGATTGATTGTTTGTTTGAGGTTTGAGGAAAGGTCCTTAGAACCTCTAACGATAGGAAAGGTTCTATCGTTGTAAGATGGACTGAATGATTGTTTGTTTGTTTGAGGTTAAGGAAAGGTCCTTAGAACCTCTAACGATAGGAAAGGTTATATCGTTGTAAGATGGACTGAATGATTGATTGTTTGTTTGAGGTTTAAGGAAAGGTCCTTAGAACCTCTAACGATAGGAAAGGCTCTATCGTTGTAAGATGGACTGAATGATTGATTGTTTGTTTGAGGTTTAAGGAAAGGTCCTTAGAACCTCTAACGATAGGAAAGGTTCTATCGTTGTAAGATGGACTGAATGATTGATTGTTTGTTTGTTTGAGGGTTAAGGAAAGGTCCTTAGAACCTCTAACGATAGGAAAGGTTCTATCGTTGTAAGATGGACTGAATGATTGATTGTTTGTTTGAGGTTTAAGGAAAGGTCCTTAGAACCTCTAACGATAGGAAAGGTTCTATCGTTGTAAGATGGACTGAATGATTGATTGTTTGTTTGAGGTTTAAGGAAAGGTCCTTAGAACCTCTAACGATACGAAAGGTTCTATCGTTGTAAGATGGACTGAATGATTGATTGTTTGTTTGAGGTTTAAGGAAAGGTCCCTAGAACCTCTAACGATAGGAAAGGTTCTATCGTTGTAAGATGGACTGAATGATTGATTGTTTGTTTGAGGTTTAAGGAAAGGTCCTTAAAACCTCTAACGATAGGAAATGTTCTATCGTTGTAAGATGGACTGAATGAGTGATTGTTTGAGGTTAAGGAACTCTCCTTAGAACCTCGACGATAGGAATTCTCCTATCGTTGCAAGTGTGAGGTTAAGGGCCCTACCTTAAAACCTCTGCGATAAGAACTCTCTTATCGTTTGAAGAAAAATTGATGATTGATTGTTTGAGGTTTAAGGAACTCTCCTTAGAACCTCAACGATAGGAACTCTCCTATCGTTGCAAGTTTGAGGTTAAGGAAAGGTCCTTAGAACCTCTAACGATAGGAAAGGTTCTATCGTTGTAAGATGGACTGAATGATTGATTGTTTGTTTGAGGTTTAAGGAAAGGTCCTTAAAACCTCTAACGATAGGAAAGGTTCTATCGTTGTAAGATGGACTGAATGATTGATTGTTTGAGGTTAAGAAACTCTCCTTAGAACCTCGACGATAGGAACTCTCCTATCGTTGCAAGTGTGAGGTTAAGGGCCCTACCTTAGAACCTCTGCGATAAGAACTCTCTTATCGTTTGAAGAAAAATTGATGATTGATTGTTTGAGGTTTAAGGAACTCTCCTTAGAACCTCAACGATAGGAACTCTCCTATCGTTGCAAGTTTGAGGTTAAGGGCCCTACCTTAGGACCTCTACGATAAGAACTCTCTTATCGTTTAAGAAAAATTAATGATTGATTGTTTGAGGTTTAAGGAACTCTCCTTAGAACCTCGACGATAGGAACTCTTCTATCGTTGAAAGTTTGAGGTTAAGGGCCCTACCTTAGAACCTCTGCGATAAGAACTCTCTTATCGTTTGAAGAAAAATTGATGATTGAGGTTAAGGGTCCTACCTTAGAACCTCGATGAATGAAAATTGATAATTTTCGAGGCAAAGGTTCCATCCTTAAAACCTCGATGATGAAAATTGATTTTGAGGGTAAGGAGCTTTCTTTAGGACCTCGAGCGAAATTTATATGAAAGCAATTGAAATTGGAATAATTTTCTTCGAAAGTGTGAATTTTCATAATAGGTAAGTGCAAAAATTTAAACTTCGATAAGATGAGTGAATCTTGATGATGACAATAACACTGACAAATTATGTAAAGGGAACGGATGTTTGGAATCAATATCCAAGGTCCATCTAATATTTTCTTCAGTAAATATAGATTCCCTTGTGAGATATGTCATCCAAATAAGGTTAAAGCTTAACTACCCCAAAATGTTATGCCTAGTAGACCTAATAGGATGCGTCTCAAGAGTAACAAAAATTACTCTTTACTCAGCCATTCCAACCTAAAGGCATTGTCCTATGGTTTTAATATCAGCATGGACGAAACTATCTTATAAGATAACGAAATTCCCTGAAAAGAAAAACTGAAATACGAAAGAAAATGCTGATAATTAAAACGAAAGGACAAGAAAAACGGATCAGATCGCTTCTTCTTCCACAATGCTTCAACAGGCCGGGTAAAGGACAATTATGGGAGTGAACTGGTCGGGAAAGACTGTCATGTCCAGTCTATTTGGATCATCGCTGGATCTGGTTCAGGAACAAAAGCTTGCATTTTATCTAGCAATTCTTCAGCAGTTGTTGCGGATATTATGATTCGTCGTGCCACCTCAGGGATAAACTTCTGCTTCACAGCACGATTCATAAAAGATAATAGACCTGCGAAGAAATAGTTAACATTTAAGAGCCCAATGGGTTTTTGATGCAAATTAAGTTGGGCCATAGAAGCGATTTGGAAGACTTCTCCTAATGTGCCAAAGCCACCTGGTAGAGCGATAAAAGCATCAGCATTAAAAAGCATTTGTAACAAACGCTCTTGCAGATTTTTAACCACTAGCTCTTCTCCAATTGTGCCCCCAGAAACCGATTTCAGAGATGCAGGGATAATACCTAGAACCTGGCTTCCTCCTAAAGATGCTGCTGATGCTACAGCTCCCATTAATCCGACACTACCTCCTCCATAAACTAAGTGTATTTTTCGCTCAGCTAATACACTACCCAAATGGTTGGCTGCCTTTAAGTACTCTTCATCTTCTCCAGGAAAAGCTCCAGAAAATACACAAATACTTCGGGATTTACGAGTAGAGGTTTTCTCCATTCCTATCCTTACCCATGTGAGAAAAGAAGAAAAGAGGATATATTTATAAAGATGAAGAGATAAGGCAATAATTTTATTTTCAAGAATGGATACATTATTGCCAGCTATTCACAGTAGTCACGAGTATGACTCTGGTCAGGTATGGGTACACTATCGTTAAAAGATGAGGAAAATTTTCAAAATAGCTGCTAGCATGTACAGTAGTCACTACTGTAGCTTACGTCAGGAGTAGGTACGTGATTGTTGGAAGAGAAGGAAAATTTTTAAAAAGTAGCAGCTATATACAGTAATCATAACTGTATCTCATGTCAGGAGTGGGTACATTATTGCCAAAAGGGGAGGAAAATTTCAAAAGCGACAACTAGCACGTACAGTAATCGTGACTTTGGTTTACGTTTCCACTGATTTTGCATCCAGTAACGGCTTCAATACCTTCTATGAATCGGCGATTTGCATCCCATCCAGTTTTCTCACAAACTGGCAAACTGGGTCATTAAAAGTCAGATTTCCAAGACTGTAACGATCCTGTTCTTTTTGGAGAATTATCCATAATCCAACAACCTCAAATTGCACTATTCCGCAAGAATGCGCTTCAAGAACCTCTCGGATATCTTCCAGAGATTCCTTACGCAAGCCATTCTTAATGAATCGTATTTTATCTTCTCGATTATCAGAGATCATCCCTAAAGAACGACATTTAGTATTACAAGTCCACCGTCCACATTTATGGCAGACTTATAACCTTTTCGCTCTTCGCTTTTTGGCATAAGAGCTTTTGCCTATTCCAGGCATGTGAGACACAAATGCCTCTGGGATTTCACCTGCCAGATGAACCTTGGCTTCGATTAACCACCGCACATCTTCAGGGATTCCTTTGTGCATCAGAACTCTTAATCGTTCACAGCGAACTTGGTAGATCTTTTTGAGAATGTTCATTGGGAGAGAAGGAAAATATTTTCGTAAGACAGAAAGAGTAGGATCCATTTTCTAGAGGGAAGTAAAAGATAGAAAAGAGGAAAGAATCAGTTATTATGGGCTACTGAGAGAACCGACTTGAGAGTCACGGAGTACCGTATCCGCCGTTTAACCGGAAAAGTGGATCCTACTTTTTTTTGGTATCATAGATATTTCTTATCTTTGATATCTCGTCAGGCATGACATTGATCCAGTCCTTGATCATTGAATCCATTGTCTGCTTTCGACGACAATATTTCTCGATATCCGCGCTTATCTTTGACCATAGCTATTTCTTATCTTGGATACCGCTAATCTGGCGTCAATTCTGTCCATTCAGGTGTAGCCTCGACTATTGAATCGAATACTAGGCTTTTGACAATATTGTCTACTTTATCCTTGAATTGCTGATGGGGCTGGGTCCAACATATCAGCTGTGCATCCGGCGGTAGATTGATAAGAGCTGATGTCATTGAGATCTCAGCTTATACTGCTGTAGCTGTGCCGTGGATGTGCTTCCCATTTGATTCCTGTTCTGTATGCCATGCATGCATGATGTGAAATGCATGAATGTAGAGCATGTGTAACTGATGGTTCTTTTTTTTATTTTGGAAGTTCTTCATGTCTTTGTTTTACTGGATCCTCTTTGTGATGGCCTTCTTGGACTATTATTGAATCTCTTTATGCTTTCCAGCTTTTGTTCACTGCCTCAAAAGCCCAACTCTTTTCAAAATCCCCTTTCTTTGACTTGTTCTTGAATTTTGGCCTCAATTTCTTTAAAGTTGGCCCGCCTCATAATTTATATCTCTTTCGGGTACTCATCCATTGTCATGGATTTGATACCATCAAAGGCTTTACTTTCAATGTCTGCTTTACCCTTTTTCTTGTGGCCGTGCCGACACTTACTTATTCCCATGTTATAATCTGAATGATTGCTCTTCCTTGAACTCATGTTTTGATTCATAAGACTTGCCCCATTGTCTATTGAACTTTTTTGTTGGCAGTACTCCTCTTACGCTTCGTAGAGACTATTTTGCCCCCCTGAATATGGTATTTATGTGGATAAAAGGTATCATCTCGCCTTTGATTTAACAGAAGGTCGAGCATTTCTAGACCTTTGTGATGGCACTTGATCGTATATTTCTCTTACAAGAACCACATCTTATTAAAGAAAGACTCAAGCTATCTCCTCACTTTTAAGTCTACATACATTAATGAATAATGGTTTGGCCTTAAAGAAAAACTTTCATCAATTTGCAAAGCTTGACAAAGTAATTTACGGTCTTTGTTTTTAATTAAAATATCCTGCCATTCTTCCCTTTCCAACTCGAAGACATAAACTGTGCAAGGCAATAAGGTAGAAAGATGATTCACAATAATAGCTTTTTAACTGAATGACGATGATATCAAGAGGTAAGTGTTAGGTCTGAGGAACGTTAAGTTTGAGTGGTGTGAAAGAAAGGTCTTTTAATACTACTCGTGAGCAGTATTAAACAAGGTAGAAACATGATTCACAATGATAGTCTTTTAACTGAATGAGGATGTTAGGTCTGAGGAAAGTTAAGTTTAAGTGGTGTGGGAGTAAGGTCTTTTAATACTACTCATGAGCAAATTTGATTATGGTGAAAAACTCAATAGTGATGACCTCAACTTGCCACTCTTTCCAGAAAGTTAGACCTCATCTATTGCCCCCCAACTATTGTGATCTTTATGCATGCTTGGTTTGAGGGTTGCTTTTGTGTTCTAGACCGCCTTTGCAGGTTTTCAGTCTAGAATCCATAGCTCACTTTTTTTTTCTTTCTTTTGCTCTAACTTGAGCCTCTTTTCTTTCTCTTTTTTTTTTTGTTTTTTTTTGTTTCCCTTTTTTTTTTTGTGAGCTATGGTGATGACATACTTGATAACTCTCTTGAAGTGAGATGACTCAAGTGGCCTTGCTTGCTCGTGCTTGTTCTCAGTCCTTTTTGGTTTTGAATTTTCCCTGGTTGTTTTTTTTTATGGAAGGGACGAATTTCTCTTTCTTTTTGGAGTTTGTGTTGCAAAGAACTGAGATCATAGCCCTCTTGAAGTGAAATGATTCAAGTGGCCTTAGTTGCTTGTGTTTGCTCTCAGTCTCTTTTTTTTGTTTCGGATTTTCCCTTTAATGGCTTTTTGATGGAAGGGATGAACTTTTTCTTTTCGGAGTTTGTGTTACAGAAAACTGAGACCCTTTTTTTTTTTTTTTTTTAGCATTTATGAGAATTGGGAGGCCACTGAAGTCATTTAATATAAGAGCTACCTTGTTTGGAAACTAACCCCAAACTTCTTGCAAGGATGTTGATAACCACTGTGTATTCTTTTTTAGGGTTGAGGTGCAACATATGAAATCCTTCTTACTAGATTTGGCAGCACTTTCAAGATCATTACTATCAAATTTCCCTTAACTTTTTATTTTCACCCACGAGTAGTATCATTTAGAAAGCAAAGTATGATAGCGATAATGGATAGTATAATGGAAAGGAGTAAGAGATGGATGTAAAAACGGAATTTTTGGTAAGAAGTGGTGGAATGTGTAGGTGTAATAATTGAATTTTTGGTAAAAATTGGTAGAATGTGTAGAAGTAATAATGGGATTAAAAAGTGGTAGAATGCACACGCAACATCTTTTTGTTAGAGAACAAAAAGAATTACCGGTTGTCGAAAAGTAAAGTGCGATGGCAATAATGGATAGTATAATGGCAAAGAGTGTAAAAATGGAAAGTAGTAGAATGCACGCATCACATCTTTTTGTTGTACCAGAAAAAGAATAGCAGGTGTCCATTTAACAAAGACTACACCCTAGATTCTGGACTAAATCTAGGAGATTTTTACTATTAAATTACTTTTGCAAGCTTTCAAAGATACAAGTTTATTCAAAGGATTCCCTGTCATTCAAAAGTGTGTGCGGACTGTTAGGTCAGATCTGACTTGGAGCCCTTCCAAAATTAATGTAATTCCAGCTCAAAATCTTCACTTTCAATTACCAATCACATCGGGCCTAGTAACTTGGACTCGGCCAACTGTTGGACCTTGAGTTTTAATATGACAGAATTTTCAGTTACATTTGGGATTTGGGTCACACCAACTTGGAAGAGAAGGTCACTTGGTATTTGCTACTATTGATATAGATGATAGCAGAATGCCTTCTTTAGCAAAGACTGTGATTAACTTTCCTTCAAAAATGAATTTCATTTTTTGGTGTAATGAGGAGGGAACTGCTCCGGCCATATTTTCTATCTTGGACTCTATATCTATGAGACGTCCTTCAGTTTGTTCTGTCATTAGTCTTGTTTGGAGCCGAGTTCGATATCGGTGTTGAGGTCCAATTTTACCTTTTTAAAGTGAGATTCATTTTATTAGATTTTACATGTATATGATTGATGCAATGGATGCATGCCATACATAATGAGATTATGTTTTTTATCAAAATTTATATGCACGTGATTGATGTAATGGAATACATGCAATGAGATTATTTTTATATGCATGTGATTGATGTAATGGATGTATGCAATGAGTGAGCTTAATTATCAACTATTGTGAAACTTCAAGACTTCTAGTTATCATTATAAAGACAAAAAAGTTAGCATAATTTGATACGTGGTTTTGATGCATGAAGAATAATTGCACAAGAAAGATAAGGTTATTAATAAGTTAAATAGCTATTAACAACTCATGAAGTATTATGGATAAACAAGTTAAAACCATACGAAGAAAAGTGTAGAGTAACAACACAGCATAACAAGGATATGCTTATGGTGTTGGTAAAATGGTAGAAATTCTATGGTCAGTTCTATGGTTAAGTGGGGAGTTCTATATGCATAAGGTGGCTTATCAAAAAGGCAAGGGATAGTTCCCGAATCCCGTCACTAAATTATAGTGACAGCCCGATTCCTTACCCTCTAGGGTTTATGTAAGAAATGGATTAATTCGAGTCGTAGCTTTTCGTGGGCCCATGCAGAGACTAACCGTCTCAGGAGGCAATACACTACTTTGCTACTTTGAAACCGGTGAAGGCTTGGAGACCATGGCCTCACAAGGACAACAACACCAATTCCGCTTAGAAAGAATTGTGTTTGATTTGAGGAAGCTCGGGTATAGAGCTTCATATTGTGAATGCATTATGTATGTTTAGAATAAGTAAATATAACATATAAATTCACGTAAAAATAAACAAAACAGAACAAAATAAATCAACTTTTAGGCTTGACTCACTAACCAGGGTCCCCAGTGGAGTCGCCAAGCTGTGGCAACGTGCGGGTATTTTTCGGGAGTCGCCACCAATCGGTTTTCGCTTAGGTCGATTGGATACCTTAAAATATGGTCTACGAGAGTTCGGGGATCGGGAGTACGGTTACGCTAAAACAATATTGTTATAGCGCCCAAAATTGGCACCTTAGTTGATTTTAATTTTATTTTACTTTGCTTTAAAAAAAATTCAGTTAATTTTCAAACTAAAAATTTTAACTGAATTAGTCGAAAATGTTGATTTTGGTAATTAATTCGGGTAAAATTTTATACTTCCGAACCATGGACTCTGCCGAGTCATTTGGACACGGAAGATTTTGATTCCGAACCATGGACTCTGCCGAGTCATTTGGACACGGAATTTGGTGAAATTTTAAATAATTTTATCCATATTGTAAAAATATGGATTTTTATCTTTTTATTTAATTTATATAGTTTTTTTTTTTAGAAAAAGGTTGATATTTCCAAATCGTAGATCCTGCCGGATCATCCGGATATGGAAATTAATTTAAAGTTAATTATTTAATTATTATTTTATGGAATTAATTATTAGTTTAACTTATAAGTCTTTTTTTATTAAATTTGTTAATGATTAAAAAATCTTTCTTTTTTATATCTTATTATTCTTTTCTTTCTTTTCTTTTCTTTTCTTTATCTTTTTTATTTTTATCTTTCTCTTATCTTACTTTTCTTTTTCTTATCTGATTTTTCTTGTTTAATGAAGGATATTTATTATTTAAAGAATTACTCAATTTATAAAAGAATTTAAAAAATAATTAATTTTTTATTTAATAAGAAGTTAATTTAAAGGAATCAAAGAGTTTAAAAATAAAAATCTTTGATCATGGTACGGGGCGTTGTTACTCAGCCAGACCCTCTTCACCAGGTGAAACAGCTCAAAAGTGGGCACGAGACAGTTTCCAGCCAATATACCATGAGCTAAAAAATTCTTTTTTTGACTTAACAACATGGTTCAGATTTATTTTACATATATATTTTTTTATGGCTAATTTCTTTAAATGAAATGAGTTTAACCATAAAATAAAGAAAAATTAAATAACAATAAATAAAGTGGAGGTTTTCTTCTCTTTTTATTTTTTTATTTTTTTTTGTTTTGAACATCCATTAAAAAAAAAAAAAAAAAAAAGAGATGCATAAATTAAATAACACGTGCAAATAGATAAAGGGAAAACACATAAAGTAAACAAAAGAATATCAAAAGATGATATATAAATAAATAAAGTGGGGCTTTTCGGCCATCCACTGTTTTTAAAATAATAATAGGAGGCATAACCTTCCATTATAACAATAATAATAATAATAATAATAATAATAATAATAATAATAATAATAATAATAAAAATAATTATGTTTAATTATGCCTAAGCTTAATGTTAATTTCTAAACGAATTTATGCCTTTAATTTGCTGAACAAAACAAATCCATAAAAGGAAATAAATGCCAATAAACCAATGGCCATATTACAAATTAGAACAACATAGGATCTCAATCAGACAAATCAAATAAATGCAGGGGTAAAAATTAAAATTATGCTGAAATTATGGACTTTCATAACTGGGTCAATAACGAGCCGATTTGCGATCCGGGTTTCATTATTTGATTTTTAATTTTTTGCTTTTTGTTTGCTTTAAATAATATCAATTAATATCCAAACCATGGATTCTAACCGAATCATCTGGATATGGATTTTTGATTTACTAGTTCTAAATTCATTCTTGAATTTTCATTAAAATCTGCTCAGAATTAAATCTCGTAAATATGACCCCCTTTTTTTTTATACGTTATGTAAACATGAGTTTTAAATTTATGCTAACTATTAAAATTAAAATCAAATAAATAGGTAAAAATCTGACCTAACCTAAAATTGCAATTTTATGTAATATTGATCACAAACTAATTCATGATTCTCGAAATAATAAACCAACAACAAAAAAAAAAGAAATAAAAACATAAAACAATACTGTCAGTGATGAATATGCAAAACAGGAGAGCATTAATGACTTAAATGAATAAAAACAAAGAGAATCAAGGGCTAAATGAGAATTTTACCCAAAAATTTAATTGAGTCAAGAAACAAACGCGAGTCGCGACTGGCGGGCCTTCTTCTCCGGCGTATAATCATTCTCGACAGTGAAGAATTTCCTGACATACTCGACGCTCTTGTTCTCGATCCTCTTGGCGATCGTTTGGTTGAGCAGCTTGAGAAGGTCCTTGATTTTGAGGTAGTTGGCGGTGCACGATTGGATTTTTGTTTTGCTATTTAATTTAATTTTATTTTTATTTTTATTTTTTTTAAATAATTTCAGTTAATATCCAAGCCATGGATTCTAACCGAATCATCTGGACATGGATAGATGATCCATCTTAGGACGGATTTCTAATAAATTTAAATATTAATTAACCAATAATTTGATACAGATTAATATATTACAAAAATAAAAATTAAACTATTCTAAAATCCAATAAATATACATGAATATACATATCAAATCAAAATCCTATATTATTTTCCATGTCGATTCAATGATCAAATTTTAATGAAAGGGAAAGCCAATAATAACAAATAAAACAAAGAAAAGAACATACAATAAAAAGGCTGCTGTCAGTGACTAATATGCAAGATAAAATATGTTAGTGACTTAAATGTAAGAAAATAAGAAGATGGAGGATTGAATAAGAATTTTACCAATAAAATTAAATTTTTGAAACTTCTGAAACCGAGATCGTTGTGCACAGTTTCTCTTCTCCGTTCATTCGCAAGCGACAGTGGAGGAAGGAAAAGCTCAGGTTTAAACGATGAGGATGGTGTCGAGGAGCGCAAGCGACGGCGGCCGACGTGGAGCTGGAACCGGCGAGGCGCGAAAGACGGCGAGCTAGAAAACACTCCCGGCTGATCCGGAACAGAGCGTGCCGAGTCGGGAGACGGCCTTGGATGGTGTCGGAACGGCGGGGAGCGATGGGCAGCTACCGGCGCGAGTGCAGGGGCGGTGCTGTCGCGGCGGAACACGAACGGGAGGGAAGGCGGTGGCGGCGTCGACTGGAGCGGAGGCACGCGGAAGCGTCGGGCAGCAGGGAGGCGGCGAAGGGAAGAGTTAAGGGCGGTGGCTGAGCAGAGAGAGAGAGAGAGAGAGTGAAGAAGAACTCTCTACGCGAAAGAGAGAGAGAAGCTCAGTGAGAGTCTGTTGGAGGGAGAGATGAGGGAGAAGCGAGAGAGATCGGCGGGAAGAAGAAGATGAAGAAGAAGAACGTGGGAGCAGAGAGGAGGGAGACAGAAGAAAAAAAAAATTAAATAAAAAAAAATCAAGAGAGGGGGAGAGATGTGCCTGAGATAAGGAGAGTGAGAGCCAAAGAGAGCTCGGGCTAGGAGAGAGAGTGAGAACCTAGAGGGAGAAGGAGAGCAGATTAGAGAGGGGAGAGCGTGAAGGAGAAGATGAAGAAGAAGAACGTGAAGGAGAGAAGATGAGAGAGAGAGAGCGTGAGAGAAGGAGAGAGAAAACCGAGAGGGAGAAGGAGAGCAGATGAGAGAGGGAGAGCGTGAGAGAAGGTGAAGAAGAAGAACGTGAAGGAGAGAAGATGAGAGAGAGAGAGCGTGAGAGAAGGAGAGAGAAACCGAGAGGGAGAAGGAGAGCAGATCAAACCGGCGGCGCTGGTGACAAGGACGGAGAAGCCGTTGGGGCGGCTCGGGGTGGAGTAGTGCCGAACCTGCTTCTCCCAGGAGGCGCCGCCGAGCGAGGAGGTGAGGAAGGAAGTGGACAGAAAGGAGCGACGGTGGTGCGGCGGGCCGTGATGAGAGTTGTCGGAGAGGGGCGGGTAGTTGAGAGTGAAGAAGAGGATGAGGACGAGGGCAATGAGGAGGGTGACGCGGAAGAGGGCTAAAGGGAGGCTGGCGCGGAGAGAAAAGGGAGAAGAGAGAGAGATTTTTTTTTTTTTTTTGAGAGAGAGAAGAGAGAGCTCAGTGTCTTGTCTGTTTTTTTTCTGTGTGTGTGCGTTGTCTGCGTTGAGTGAGAGGGAGAGAATAGATGAAGATTGAGAGTCCCCGAGAAGAGAACTCAGAAAAAGAAGATAAGAAAGCGTAAGAGAAAGAGATAAGGGAGGAGCCTCTGTCGGCCACCCTTCCCATTTTTTATTATTATTTTTGTTTTTTTCTTCTTTTTCTTTTTAATTAATTAATTAATTTTTAATTTTTAATTTTAATTAATTTAGATTTAATTTATTATTATTTTTTTTTTCTTCTTCTTCCTTTTTTTTTTCTTTAACATACAAACTAAAAAAGAATGCCCCTAAAATAATATTGCCATTATTACTATTATTATTTTTTTAATTAAGTAATCAATTAATTAAGTAATTTAATAAATTTTTTTTTAAGTTTTAATTTTTAATATAATTAATTTTTTATTTTTAAGCCGGACGAAATTGAGTGTCAACACCAAGGATTGATCTTTGCCAATTGAAGAAGGAAGAACAATTTGGAAGAGTGTTTGAGAGCAAATGTAGAGAGAGATTGAAGAGAGAGAGAGTGAAATGTGTTAAATGAAGTTTGGAGGAGTGAATGAGAGTGTATTTTGGGTAGTATGGATGAATTTTGAGGGGAGAGAATGAGGGAGATCATGTGATTCACATGGGGGTGAGTGGGAGAGAAAGTGGGAGATAAATTGGAAGACTTTGGTGAAAGTTGGGTGAATTTGTCAAAAGTGGGGGACAAGCAGGTGGAGGAAGGAATCCTAAGTGATGAGTTGGATGGGAGGTGGATTAAAATAATGGGAAATTGAGGGAGGTGGCAGCCATGGCACCCAATGCATTTAAAATTGGCTAATCCTCCCTTAGTCCCTTAATTCATCGCATTTGGGCAATTGAGCCTAACCACCAAAAGTCCCCTTTGTCCAATTGAGTCCCTCACCTTAAATTTCCATCATTTTGTTTGGCCTAAGCCAAGTTTAAATTTTGAGAGTGTCCAACACTCATCATACTCCTCGGTCCCACTTAATTTATTATTTCTCAAACTCAATGAACTTAATTCCCAATTTAGGAAAAATTCTTCATATTTCGATGCTTAATTACTTAGGATTTTGCGGGCATTACACTTTGCTACATTGAAATTGCATTGTATTATGTAAATTGATGCTAAAGAGAACTTTGTTGGCCACAGGTCTTTTGAGGTTAAACAGAGTTGAAGGAAGAGGTGACCTCCGGGATGGTAGATGGAAACCACTTCAATGAAGCTTTGTGAAAATAAATACTGCTGAAGCTTATGTTCAAGAAGAGGGTCAATTAGGCATCAGATTTATCATCAGAGATGAAATTTGTAAAGTTGTTCATGCTGGAGGAGAAGGCTGTGGCCACAGTGAAGGACAACATGTGGGCCTTATAGTCATTGAGCAAGGAATCCGTAAGGCTCTAGAATTGAACCTTACAAAGGTTGAACTAGAGATGGATAACAAAAAGCTTGTGAAAGCTATTTCTTTCAAGAAAAAGCGGGTTAATTATATGTATTTGAAGAAGAAGCTGGTTGAAGATGGCAAGACAAAAGTTTGGCAAGCTCAAGCTATGGTGGAAGCCATTAAACGTATAAGAAGATTGGCTAGGGAGTTGTGAGAAGGCAAATATATTGGCAAAATTGGAAGAAATTGTATAAATAAGTAAATGTGACAAACATTTTGGGACATATAATAGAAAAAAATGGTAAGTATAGGGAGTAATAAGAGCAAGCCAGTTTTTGTAAAGAACAATTGCTACATAAACTTTTCATTTGACAAATTTGAGTCTCTTTATGGAACATAACCATCCTCTATATAAAAAAATAAAAAATAAAAAATAAAAAGGGGATGACACCTTTCATTTTATTTCATCAAACTAGCTAGCTCCAAGACAATTGGCCATACATACCAGGTGCTTTACACTAAGAAGCTAGACCACCTGGTGGTAAAAGGAAAAAATTGTAGCACAACTACAACCAAAACGTAGACTACAACCAAACTAGATCTCTAAGGAGCTAGACCCGATGGTGAAGTAATCCCTTATGGACAAGTTATGTTTCTTTTATAGGAAGAAGTCTGGGATTATGCTGTTTCCATGACATAGTTTACTTTTCACTCACTTGAGTTAACTTAAATCAGTTAGGTAATTCAACAGGGAAGTTGGTGTTTACAAGAGAGTTTAGGCTAAAATCGGTAGCTGTTCATGGTATTTTGCCAAAAACAACAGGTTCGACATAGGGTATGATTTTGAGGATTACAACTTGGTTCCTGCAGTTAGGCTTGTTTATGTGTTTATGAAGTTGTTAAAACTTGTAGGAACCATACCTAACCATGGCACAATAAGTAGTAACTTGACTAAAAAGTGAAGGTTTTCCTGGTTAGCTATGACATGGTAATTTATTGAATAAGTTAACCTTCTGGTGTAGGAAATATTTTTAATATGCTTTCTCCTTAAACCTATTTTACCTCCTAAATCTCTTAAGTTGGCTAACTTATAACTAGCCTATCAGAATTGCAAACCGAAAAGGGGGTGCATAACAAGAAATGCAAATCAGAACCTGTTGTTGTTCCTAAATTGCTGTTAAATATGCTGCAGGTTTGACTTAAGCATTCAATTTTATTAATCTTAGGAATTTCTTGAACCCATACTTGTTAAAAGTGTTTAGGAGGCTCAGTAGAACTTGCAGAAACCCTGAGACACTTAGCTTTAAGTTAGGAAGTAGTCATTTGGCTAAAAAACTGAAGTTAACTTGTGAAGTGAAAAACTGTTGAATGAACATGTTAAGTTACCTGTGTGGGAACTAGATGAAAGTTCCTGTTTTTCGTTTTAGTTAACCTCGCAAACATCTTGAATTGGTTAGTTTGTCTCCTACTTAGGTGGAGGTCGTAACAAGGATTAACCTTAATTAGTAAGTAGAATTGTTATTTTTGTACTTAATTAACCTAAAAATGGAAGTTAAGATTACTAATCAAGTTATTTTTAACTATAGACAACTCTTGCCATTGTTAGTCCTAGAAGCTAGAAAAAGAGTGTGTGTGAAATCGTGAGACAATTCACAACCAGGAAGTGGAGAAGAGTGGAATCAAGAACAAAAATAAGAGTTGAGTACTTTGTAACAACACGCACACATAAACCACTCAAAAACTCTACATATATTTAATAGAACTACAAATAATGGCGAAATCCAGTGCAATGCAAAGGAATGTCTTGATTGTTGAAATGTAAATCATAAACTATCATAGCACAATAATGTAAATCATAAACTATCCTAGCATAGTCCTAAACCAGCAACTAGCAATGAGAACAAGGTCAAAAAGCAAACAACATCATGATTAGCATTACAATGTAGATGAGTCTAGGAGCAGGAAGGATCTTCACTTTGCCATTGCTTGGGCCGTTGCATGGGTAGTAATAGACATTTTAACCGTAATTTTTCTTTCTCAATTGTACCCTTGCACAAGCAATGAAGTTCCTATTTGTTGGATTTGTTCCATTCACGGCTCACATTTATTTGATTTTGATGATAACAAAACATATTTGTTTTATGTGTGTCAAAGCTCTACATAAAGATTTATACATTGGTTTCTTGTTGATAAAGTTTTGATCTTTGGAAGGAATTTTTTTTTAAGTATATTTGAAGTATTTATGGTGATTCAAGCATTGCTTGTGAAGGAAGAAATCTTTATGGTGAAAAATTCATTGAATTTTGGAAGTTTAGAAGTGAGAAAAACCTGGAGCTATAGTTTCAACAGGGTGAAAATATTTCAAGGTGTTGAAACTATAGCATTTTTTCAAACCCGAGAGTATTTTGGTTCTGGAACAAAAAAACACTCGAGTGAAATTTTTTCAACTGGGTGAAACTGGAGCAATTTTTCGAACCTGAGAGCATTTTGGTTCTGGAACAGGAAAACACTTGAGTAAAAATTTTTCAACCGAGTGAAACGTTGATTCCAATCTTGCACGTGATTTTCCGATTTGAAAATTCTTTGAAAAATCTTTTTAAAATCATGCCACATTAGATTGCCACGTGGACCAAGTGCTGACATGTGATTAATGAGCAATCTAGCTGTTGGAGTTCAAACCTAGGGTTTCGCTATGAGACTGAATTTTCAACCGAGTGAAAATTTTTCACCCGGGTGAAACTACGCAACAGAAGCAAAAAGCTGTAAAATTTGACAGTAACAGTCACCTACTTTCTTGGAGACTTTTTTTACCTTCCCAACGGTTCTTCAACGTCTCTTTGGCCCCCAAATGAGTATAAATACATGGAGAACCACCTTGGAGATAACTCTTGGCCATTAGAAGTGAAGATTCATCATCAAATCTAGCAAGAGTGCTATTGTGTGAGCTTGTGAGTTTGTAAACATTTCAAGTTTTAAAATCTCTTAAGTGTGGAGTGATTTCTAGTGAGTCTTGAAGAAAACTAGAGAGTGGTTTCAAGTGAGTCTTGGAGAAAACTAGAAATTGGTTGGGTGTGAACCTTGAAGAAAACATCATTGTAATCTTGATTAAAAGATAGTGGAGGAAATCTCAAGTGGGCAAACTTGAGGAGAGGACGTAGACTCCGGTTGGTGGAGTTGAACCTCTATAAATCCCGGTGCATTATTTTCTTTATCCTCCTTTATTTATTTGTTTTATTTCTGCTTAAGTTTACTTGATTTGTTTTTGATCTTTGGTTGAGTGAATTTGGTTATAAAATTTAATTTTACTAAAGTTTTTAAAACAACCAATTCAGCCCCCCTCTTGGTTGCACTTGGGCTAACAATTGGTATAAGAGCTTGGTGATTTTTGTTTTGAAAACCTTACGGTTTAAAATCTAAAGATTTATGGCAACCTTATGTGATAACATGAAATCTATCTTTCCACCTCCTTTGAGTTTTGAAAATTTGAACTTGTGGAAAGAAAGAATGAAAATTTTTATTTAAGCAAATGATTTTGAGCTTTTGAAAATAGTTGAAGAGGGTTAAAAAATTTTGATATGAGATCATGTACTCTAAATGCTAGTGCAATGCATATTCTTTATTCCTCAATGAGTAATGAAACACTTGAAGAATTTTTGGGTTGAAATTCCGCTAATGAAATTTGAGAAAGACTTGATTTGGTGGATAGAAAAGAGAAGAGCAATCAAAATTGCATTGGTGATAAGAGAAGAAAGAAAAAGATGAAGAAAAATAAAGTGGGATACAATAAGAAGAATTGAAGATCCATGGTGGTGGCATGGAGTGCTAGTGATTTATCCTCAAATCAAAGTGAAAGTACTTCAACATCAAGTAATGCAGCCAACTTATGTCTCATGGAAAAAGAGGAAGATGAGGTAACAAGTACTTGCTCTAATAACTCATCATCATCATCATCATCATCATCATCATGTTCATCTAGTTGCCCATATGAAAAATTATTAGATGCTTTTCATGAGCTTTTAAAAAATTCAAAAAGACTTGTCAAAAGGTTGATGAATTAAAGATTTTAAATGTCTCTCTAACAAAAGAAATAGATGACTTGAAGAAAGAGAATGTGGATATTAGTTTATCCTTAAGACAAGAAATAGATGAATTAAAAAAGGATAAACTTGATCTTACCCAATCTTTGTCTAAATTTGTTAAAGATAAAGAAAACCTTGATTTGTTACTTGGTGCTCAAAAAGGAGTTTATGACAAAGCAGGAGTTGGTTTTAATCCATTAATGAAGGAAAGAAAATTTGGAAATAGATTTGTTGATGCATCTACATCATCATCTAGTTCTTGTGTAACATGCTATACTTGTGGTAAAAAGGGACATTATTCTTATGAATGCATGTTTAAAAGAGGAAAAGTTTCCATTGGCTATAAATTAGTATGGGTTCCTACGAAAACTAAAATTATTGGAGCTAACCCTCTTGGTCCTAAAGAGATTTGGGTACCAAAAACCAAAGTTTGAGATTTATTATAAGGTAATAGAGCATGGAGCAATAATTGGAAGCTTATACATAAAGCTCTATATACAAAGAAATTGAGGATATGGAGCACAATGAGAAGTGATTGAGATTAAAGCTCAAATTGTGGTAACATTGTTGATTTTTTTTTGTTAATGGTAATTATTGATGCATTTAGCTATTTGGTTGTGCTATGTTGCTTAATAAGTATATATGAATTATTCAAAATTCTTGAAAGATTTGTCATGTGTTTTATGTTACCATGATCATTGTGGATTTGTTCCAATAGTTTGATGATATGATATTTTGTTAATAATATTGCTAGCCTATTAGTTGATATTTGGCCATTTTGTTGATTTAGAAAGGGGGAGAAATTTTGTATATGCTTTGATTAAGGGGGAGCTTATTGCATGTTGTGATATTAAGAATTTTTTATGATCTATATATCTTTTTGATTATAACAAAAAAGGGAGAGATAAAATTTAAGAATATTTAATGAAGGGGGAGAATCATTGTTTATGCTTATTGTTTGGATGTTATATGTATTTTTTGAAAGGTGAATAATGTTGTTTGGATGTTATATGTGTTTTTTAAATATACTTTTTTCATCATAAAAAAGGAGGAGATTGTTAGATTTGTTCCATTCATGGCTCACATTTATTTGATTTTGATGATAACAAAACATATTTATTTTATGTGTTTCAAAGCTCTACCTAAAGATTTATACATTGGTCTCTTGTTGATAAAGTTTTGATCTTTGGAAAGAAAAATTGTTTCTTAAGTATATTTGAAGTATTTATGGTGATTCAAGCATTGCTTGTGAAGGAAGAAATTTTTTTGGTGAAAAATTCATTGAAATTTGGAAGTTTATAAGTGAGAAAAACCTGGAGCTACAGTTTCAACAGGATGAAAATATTTCAATGTGTTGAAATTGGAGCATCTTTTCGAACCCGTGAGCATTTTGGTTCTAGAACAGAAAAACACTCGAGTGAAAATTTTTCAACTGGGTGAAACTGGAGCGATTTTTTGAACCCGAGAACATTTTGGTTCTGGAACAGGAAAACACTTGAGTAAAAATTTTTCAACCGGGTGAAACGTTGATTCCAGTCTTGCGCGTGATTTTTCAGTTTGAAAATTCTTTGAAAAATATTTTTAAAATCATGCCACATTAGATTGCCATGTGGACGAGGTGCTGACATATGATTAATGAGCAATCTAGCCATTGAAGTTCAAACCTGGGGTTTCACTATGAGATTGAATTTTCAACCGAGTGAAAGTTTTTCGCCCGGGTGAAACTAAGCGATAGAAGCAAAAAGCTGTCAAATTTGGCAGTAACGGTCACCTGCTTTCTTGGCAACTTTTTTTACCTTCCCAACGGTTCTTTAGCGTCTCTTTGGCCCCCAAATGAGTATAAATACATGGAGAAACACCTTGGAGATAACTCTTGGCCATTAGAAGAAAAGATTTATCATCAAATCCGAGAGAAAGAGCTTACCTTGAGAAAATCATTAGTGTTCTTGTACTTTCACTTGTATATCTAACAAGAGTGCTATTGTGTGAACTTGTGAATTTGTAAACATTTCAAGTTTTAGAATCTCTTAAGTGTGGAGTAGTTTCTAGTGAGCCTTGAGGAAAACTAGAGAGTGGTTTCTAGTGAGCCTTGGAGAAAACTAGAGATTGGTTGGGTGTGAACCTTGAAGAAAACACCATTGTAATTTTGATCAAAAGATAGTGGAGGAAATCTCAAGTGGGCAAGCTTGACGAGAGGATGTAGACTCCAGTTGGTGGAGTTGAACCTCTATAAATCTCAGTGCATTCTTTTCTTTATCCTTTTTTATTTATTTATTTTATTTATGCTTAAGATTACTTGATTTGTTCTTGATCTTTGGTTGAGTGAATTTAGTTATAAAATTTAATTTTGCTAAAGTTTTTAAAACAACCAATTCACCCTTCTCTTGGTTGTACTTGGGCCAACACTATTTTCATCAAGACAAACATACACTTCCACCAAAATTGTGTTTACATTCATCTGTCCATCACATTGCAGCACAACTTCGTTTTCTCTGCCAATTCCTCTATGAATGGCAGCTTTCATGCTAGCACTGGGATATGAATTACCCGAAAATATATTGTCATTAGCCAAGAGTTGTTTGATGTTAACTCTTCTCTTCATATCCATTGTATAATTGAAGTAGTCTGATGGTAAAAAATAGTTCATAAGATCCATCCTACAGGGGTTGAGCCAAGAGATGAGATGATCAAGAATGTTAAAACATTAAAAATATTGGTAGCAAAACAGAAAAAAAAAAAATTCATGCTACAACTCTAGAGGATTGTTGCTATGGCATTGCAAGGCCACAGACCATACAATGTGAACTCATTTGGAAGATCTAGTTTGCACTGCTTCATTAAGTAATAGCCAAAAGGCCATGTTTGGACCAACATGAAATCTATAGGTGGTACTGTAGGAGTTGGCGGCCGCTGACAAGGTCTTCTTTGATGTTACCCCAGGAGCAGCAGCTAGAGCATCAGCTAAAGTCTGAGTAAATAGCAGAGCAGAAGGGGCTGGTGGGCTCCCTTGAGCTGGGTATCTCCAAACATCAACGGATGCCCTAGAAGTAGCATCGGGAACAAGAGCAACGGATGTGGATACAATAGGGGCAGCGTGTGGAATAGCCACCATGGATCCTTTTGGTTCAGCTGTTGGCACATTTCGAAAAGTTGCATTGGACAATAAGAGAAAGAAGAAGAATGAGATCATATTTTGGTTCTAATTAAGTGCAAATGTTTTATTTTGAGATTTACTTTCAGCTTTGTTGGGTTTTATAATTAGCAAAGGGCATTTTAGTGTTCTATAGCCAAGGATGGCAATGGATAATATGTTGATAAGATAGTGCTAAACTTGCATCTTATTCATTATATTTGATATTCAATCCGTATTCTATCCTCCATTTGTCGGTTTTTTAATTTTAATATTCATATCCTATCCATTTTAAGGCGTGTAGAATTGGATAAAATCCACCTGCCCACTGCATATTTCCATAATAAAAAACAATACTGCTGTAATATAGTACCATAAAAAGTTATTAAAATTGATCCTGTAAATAATAATAATAATAATAATAATAATAACAACATAAATCGACTTAGCCATAGATCAATCATAAAGAATTTGTCCAAATCAAATCTATGAAAGAAGTACATACTTACCATTAGTATAAACATATAACTTTGTGAAAAAAAAATTAGTGAGAACCTTCCTCAAAGCTTCACCTTAGCCTTCTTGTCTTGGTGTTACATTGATACTTAGTTGCGATTACAAGTACTAAGTCAATTACGTTGTTTTGTAAACTATTGTATTGCCCTGAGCATATATATATATATATATGTAGTAAGGGGGATAGGATTTGGGGTGGGTAGGCATAAACCCTCATCCTATCCACATCAAACAGGTACAAAAAAAATAAAATACATATCCACTCCAAATCCATTTAATTGTGAAAAAAATTCTATCCATAGGATAGGATATAGTAGGATATCCATTGAGACAAATATCCGTTGACATCCCTATAATAGACTAGAGCAAGTCATGCATTTTCAACTCCATGGAGCAGATAGGTAGTTTTGTAGTGTCTTCTGCTTGGTTCACAAATTGTGCCCACAAAGCTTATTTTTTCCATGGCAAGTCATGCATTTTCAACTTCATGGAGTAAGTAGGTAGTTTTGTACTACCACTACATATCTCTTTTGCAATGAAATCTTTACCTTGGTCCACAAATTGTTATTTCTGTTTCCAAACTGCTGAACTTGTTCTTCTACAAGAAAAAAAAAATCCATTTTGCCAAATAAATGAGTTTTTATATAATGAACAAGTTAGTGCCAAACATTACAGAGCAGGTCAATACTAACTCCAATGCCATACCACAACACTAAAATCCCAAGCTCTCTCGGTTGAACTTAATTTGCACAATTAAACTTGTGTTTTGCAAAACTTTGGAACAAATCATAATGCCATCGTAACACTACAGCAAGTATTCTTTACAACAGACTTGAACTGTTTACTCGCAAAACAACATTGATGAGGTTGAATGGTCAAAACTAAATTAAAGTTTCAAAACTTGGTTTATGAGTTCTAACTCATTTCTTTTGCGACTCTAAGCATGTATGCAAGTTTTAAGGTCAAAACTATGTTGCCATAAAAAAATCAACCACAAAGTCAAAATTTATAGTTTAAAGAAATGATAGAACACATTCAAGTCCTTGCCTTATTCTTTAAAAAACAACTCTCACACAATTAAACATCACTTCTTCAGATATCGTTATTAAATTCCCAGTCAAAAGATATATTTTGCAATATTCAACCAAGTTGGCAAAAACATGCAAGTGTAATGCAAATTGTGAGTGAGGTTTATTTGCGGAAGAGGGCAAAATGTTACACACGAAGGGGAAAGGAGATGATTAAGGGCCGACAGGGAGGAGGAGAAAGCAATTAGGCAAACTAAGGGGACTGACGGGAGAAAATATCTCAGGCAAATAATAAGTAATAGCCCGGACAAAATAAAATGCCAGGCAAAACGAAGTATTAACTTATATAAAATAAAATCCTGACAGAAGCAAATAAGAGTGTGGAGGAAAAATGAAGTAGTATGAGAGCTTTAAATAGTGGAATGATCGTAAAAATAGTCTCCCTTCCATAAGGAATGTAAAGGCTATTTATAGGAAAGTTATGCGTATAGGATTATGCAACTTATCTTTAAATCAACGGTAAAGAAAAGTATAATGGTCATCTTTGGGTAAAGGCTCTTTTTCGGCTTTTGGGTCTACCGGGTCGGTTGGAAAATCTAACAGGCCTTGCTTCGAGCCCACTAAGCTAGAACTCCCTAAAATCATCCCTTTATGATGTTAGACTAAAATTTTTGTCCAAAATTTTAAATCCCACATCATCTAACTTGAAACAATCAAAATGTCAATAAGATTTTTTTAATAAATAATAAATAAATAAAAAATAAAAAATAACCAAATTCCACCATCACATAGGTTCAAGCCAATTTAAACCGGGGAAATATGTCACATTCAGTAAGTCCAATCAACCACAAATCAATTAAAAGCCTAAATCTGATGCAAACTGAAGTAATGCACAAATCTGGAACAAAATTAACTCAGATTTATAAACTCAAGAGTTTACAACTCAAACTTGTTATAGATGTATAAATCAATGCAAGAATGAAATAAAAAAGCCATACCTCAGTCCTTTTAAACCTAAGCATAACTCTACACAAATCTGAGAGATCCATCATTCTTGCATCACAAATCTGTCTAGCCACATCATAGAACCGCAGCAACTATAGCACATGCTTCAATCACAAATCTTAGTTCTTTTATTTATGAGCACACTAATCAGTACACACTTAGATTGATCAAAACTGATGTACAGCTAACCTGAAATATAAAGAACAACATAAAAATTCTAGCTGCAGTAACATACACTTGCTATCACAAACCTTTTGTTAGATATAGAAATATTGAACAGCCTGAGAAAGCAACTAGAGACTAGAACAAGTAAATAAATAGAAGTTATTTGCTATCACAAACCTTTTGTTAGATATAATAAACAATAATTAGATAAATATGATAAAATTAAAGATTTTATAACCTCATATATACATTAGTCAAATTCATTTAGCTTATATATTAATATGCTAGCAATTAAACATTACTAACGTTTTCTTGATTAGCTATTTTCTTTTCATAAGTGATATCTGAGAACTCTACACCATTTTACAACTCTCAGACGCTTTATGGTATAAGACTAGTTTGTCTACAAAGGGGCTTAAATTAAAAACCAATAATGATTAAAAAAATGTATAATAAGTAGCTCAGCCCTACAACTCCGAGCTTCCTCTATCCTGAAAACATCTTTCACAAGCCAAACGGATTCCATGGAGGGAGGACTTAAATGAAACCATGTCAATAGGTTTAGGACTGGAAGAGAACATTCAATAGGTTAAGGGCTATAATAAAGGGATAATTAATTATTAGGGACTTTTTGCTCAGTTTTTCTCGGATGCTTCAGCTGATTGGCTTGGTCCTGTTCAAGATGAGATGAGCTTTAGTCGGCACAACAACCACGCTTTTACTGGGAAGAAGAAATCGCAACTTGAATCAGGTTTGTCTGGAAAATCCCCCATTTTTTACATTGACTATTTGCGCAACTTAATGTACTTCTGTCCAAGTTGAATCTCTCGCAGCTTTGAATTTTCAATGCTGAAGTCGAATAGTTCCGAATTTCATCGTCATTTGTTTGAACGCAAACAATTGTTGCTAATTTATTTATGTATATATTTCCCTCCTATTAATTGTGCATGTTAGTTTGTCCCTGATGACTGAATCATTAGAATGTAGTAAGCAAGTCATCCGTACTAGTTCATCAGGGTTGGATTTTTGTTCCTTTATCCTGTCCTTAGTATGAGTATGCCATGCCCAAATAATTTGTCAATCCATCAGTTTGTTTTCAACTTTGGTTTGATTTTACTCTTCCCTCACTGGTGAAGGGATGTCTCGGCATGATGGGGCTTGGCCTGAAGAGCTGGTAACTCAAATCCTATTAAACTTGCCTCCAAAGTCTCTCATCAGATTTCAATGTCTCTCCAAACCTTATGACGCTATTATAGCATGTCCCTAGTTTGCTCATTCTCACCTGAGTATAAGCAAAAATCGGCCTCGTCTTATGTTATATCATGATGATAGGCTTTCTGGTGTCTTTCAGAATAGGTTGCGGAAGCTACTATTTATCGATGAAACACTCTTGGATCTGTCACATAGTAAAATAAATTGCGGTGACATTGTGCCCAAGCATCTATGGCATCGACCGCACTTTTTGGTCTATGATGGATTAATATTCTTGATTGACTCGGAATGCCTTAATTTTACTCTGTTAAATCCTTCAACAAAAGAGTTCAAATGTGTACCAAAATTACACCTTCCCCGCCTTTTCGATTCCATGTGTTGCTTTACTTTTGGATTTGGAGTGGATCAAGTATCCAATGACTATAAGGTCATTTTTATTTGGAGGAGGTGTTCAAAAGTTGTGTAATGTAGTTTGCAGTTTATTCAATGACCACAAATTCTTGGAAAGAACTAGATCACACTAAGCTTGAGGATATTTTTGATATTGTTTATTGGAAACGATGCAATTCTTGCATAAATGGGGCTTATTATTGGGTGGATGGAAATTCAAGCCACAAGGTAAAGCTTATAGCATTTTGCTTTAGAAGTGAAGAGTTTGAAGCAATACAAGTGCCAGATATTGCAGAACCAAGAGAGGATTTTCTTAGTCTGTTCAACTATAATGGTTGTCTTGTATTATGTGTTTCTTATGATAGGGATATCACTCATCAGTATCATATGTTTGAGCCTTTTACTTGTCATGACATTTGGGTTATGGAGAATGAAGGCCACTGGGCCAAACAATTTAAAATTGGACCTCTATTTGGAGCCTTTTGAATTTTTGGGTTTTGGGAGAAGAATCAACTTCTTTTGACTTCGATTGATGAGAAGTCTTTGTTGTACAACATTGTTACTGGAGAAAGGAGAGATCCTTCGATTAGAAGCCCAATTGAGACTTATGCAGAGGCTTCTAAGTATCAAGAAACTCTTGTTGCAATCAATAGCATGGATAGGTAATAAACTCTTTTCTCTGCATTTAAATTGTGTAGTGTAGTCTTATGTTGTAAAGCTCTAAGTACCCAAATAAATAAAAACATTTTGTAGTCTTTATGTTAAGTGATGCTAAAGAGAAATTTGTTTGCCATAGATGTATTGTGAATGAACCACAACTGACAACAAGAGACCAGCTTGAGAAGGGTAGATGGAAACCACCTCAACCAAGTTTTGTGAAAATGAATACTGCTGAAGCTTATGTGGCTGAAGATGTACAAGTAGGCGTCGGATTCATCAGAGATGAGCTTGGCAAGGTTATTCATGTTGGAGGGAGGGGCCATGTAGGACATCGATATGTGAACCTTGAAGCTGTTGAGCGTGGATTGCGTAAAGCTCTAAAATTGAACCTTACAAAGGTTGAAGTAGAAATGGATAACCAAAGGCTTGTTAAAGCTATTTCTTGTGGGAAAAAGCTGATTAAGGTAAATGCTGCTATGCGAAAGTTGTTGTATCCACCGTGTGTCCACCTGGTTAAGAAACGTTAAAAGAGAAGTTATTTTAGCAAAAATGGAAACTATTTTTGTTTTGGATAATTGACACGATTATATATTAATTGTAATCTATTTACCTTTAATAAAATATTTAATATGACTATTATTGATACCAATTTTGAATTCAGCAATTCCCTCCTTCACTCATCTTCAACTCTATTCAACCAATATATCAATTTATATTTTTATTTTTTGATATAGTTCTATCATTTTTTTCTTTGCTTTCCAATAGTTGGTATAAGATGGTTTTTAACTTTAACGAAAGTCTATCAATTGAAGATAATTCTATTGGTGCTCAAGGGAAGGAAGACATTGGGGAAGTAAATTGTGTATTTGATGAAGATGACACTAGCGGTTTAAACGTTGAAGCTTTCGAAAACGGGAAAAAGGCTGTCAACGATTGTGTGAATCATGGAGAAGAGTCAGAAGGTTTTTATTTAATTGATATGGGTGCTTCTGCTACATTGTAATTCCATAGTGACATGAATTTTTTTTTTTTTGTAGCAATTGACGATGAAGAAGATGAATGAGTGGATGTTGATGGTGGTGATGGAAGAGTACGAGTTGACGGAAGTTAAAATATACACATATTTTCTTGGAAATGCCATGGAATCTATAAATATGTTGTGGGAAATTGTGTTTATACTATGACAATTTGGGATCATGTGTTTGAATTCCGTGTGAAATTGGGCGCTACTTTATCTTCAATTTGTTTGTAACTAGGTGACATATGTATGTAACTGTAAACCATATGTATTAAATTGGGACATAGTTGTAATGACTCTCTAAAAATTCAGATCATAATTACTGAGGTAACGTTAGTTATTTTAGTATAAAATATAGTAGATTAAAAAAAAAGGACAAAAATTGGTCATTTAAGTAAACCGGACCAAGAAGGGCATTTTAGTCATTTCATATAGTGACTCATTTTTATTTCATGGTTGGGTAGAGGATGGAAAAAATACTAGATTTAAGTTATCACGGTTTTTCGTGATTCCCGCTTTACCCTTGTGAAATTGTGACTTGACTAAATTGTCCGTAAATGGTTTATGTGTAATCCTCAAAAGTATTAGGACTAAATTGCACGTATGTAAAAGCTGAGGACTGGGCGTTTAATTAAGGTGAAAGAGGATTCAGAAGTGAAATAATTCCTGTTTTGGTCCTAAGGTTTCTGATCGATCCTGGATAAGTCCCCAATGTACTATTGTGTACAAAGAAGGGACCAGGTGCTTTGCATGTGCCATTTAAGCCTACATAAGTTGACTTCCCATTATTTGCTCGGCCATCTTCTTCCTCCAGCTCCAGACCACCCGAGAGCACTCTCTTCCCTTCAAAACTCCATAGCTAAACCAAATCCAAGTTCTAATCCATCAAATTCAAGCACAATTAAGTAAGTTTTTAAAGGAAAATTAAGTATGGAAGCATCCTAAGCTTGATTTTCAAGTTACTTGTTCAAGTAAGTGTTGTTTTGTTCTTCCCTTATTTTTAAGCTTCATACGGCTCTGTAGCTGCTGTAAATACTGATTTGAGCCTAGTTCTTGTTTGTTTATTAAAGGAAAAACAACAAGAAAAGCTTGGGACTTGAACTTAAGTAAGAAATGTAAGAACTAATTCAAATTTCCCTTATTTTTGATCAATTCCAGAATTTTTGTGTGTTTATAAATCTGGAATTAAGTGTGTTATAATCAGTTTTTGTTAGCTTGTGAAGGCAAAAATATGTTTAAAACCCATTTGAACCAAGTTGTTGAAAGAAGGCTAAAAGCCTAGTTATATGTTGATTCGGTTCGGATGTGTCCAGATTTTTGGGTTAATTGTACTGGAAAAAGGCTGGATTTAATGTGTTTATATTGGTTCTTAGTTGGTTATAAGAAAAATAATCAATAGGAACCTAGGTTGTTCGGTTTTGGAGTTGAAAAAATACAACACCGAAACTGGTGTTGTTGTGTGTTGAGTAAAGGGCCGATTAATTAGAATCCAATGAGAGGGTTTTTCCTAACCACTTAAACCATAAGGAATGTTGTAATATTTTCCTAATTATGGTTTATTTTTATAGCTAAATGATCAATTAAAAGAGAAATACTCAAGCTAGTATAAAGGTACAAAGAAGAATACAAACCTGAGACCATAAGGACACTGAAGTTGGTGCTTACTTGCATTAATTATTCAAGGTAATGGATTTTAAGTTCAAGTTTAAATTGATACATTATGTATTTTTACAATACATTAATTAAGGGAGTAAAAGGTGGACAAGAAGTGACTTAAGGACTATGTAATTAAATAGCCCTTAAGTAAGTATACAGGGTACTAAGTATTCAAGATGGACTTTGACGCTCAAGAGTACCCTAACTAAGCTATCAAGCTTAGTAAGAATGAGCCACCAAGAACTCCTGTACAGTGTGAGCAAGGGTAAGTAATAACAAGCCAAGCTTACTAAGGCAATAGTTAAGCTCTTATAAGAAGGACTAGGTTGAGGATAGGTTCTTCGCCATAGAACTCGTAGTAGTGGTCATTAGTCAAGACCTCATAACGTTTTGAGCTCACATTAATATGTGTATATATGTTATATATGCTGGGTCCTAAAGTTTATTTTGCAGGTGTTTAATTCCTTACTGAGAATTTATAATTCTTATTCCCTTAAGTATCATATTGTGCAAATACTAGTAGTGTGAAGCCTAACACCCACTGAAGGGTTATTAAGCATCATATTGTGCAAATACTAGTAGTGTGAAGCCTAACACCCACTGAAGGGTTATTAAGCAAGGTTTTGGTGCAGGTATTTAAAGTACATGAATGTTTAATAATTCTAAGTTATTGGTTAGTAATATTAATGGACTAACTAAGTATTTAAAATAGCTTTGACAGATACAAGCAAAATGCATAAGGAGAAGTTGGACCTTACATTTCTGGAGTTTCTGTAGGTGGGAGTTATTTTGATAGTCTTAGACTTTGTATATATTGGGTACTTAGGTGCCAAGGAAATGCCTCTACTTTGACTAGTGTGTATGGACTTACTTAGTGAATATATATGTATATACACTATGTTGCTTATGGATGTACATAAGTTAAGTGTTATGTGTACATAAGTTAATGCTTGCAGTCTAAATAAACATGTCTATATGACTTCGATATGTGTTCCAAGTGTTTTATGAATACCATAGAAACTATTTTGAAAAGTTATTTATTTATTTATCTGTTATTTCTCTCCAAATGTCGAAGTTAAGCATGTATGGATTCATGTCATAAGAAAATCAACTAGTATAAAGTTTTAAACAACACAAGTATTAACTTAGCAATTTGCAACTAAGAGCAGGATTACTAAATCCTGATTATCCTAAGATCCTGGGAACACCTTATATTAGGGTAAGTAAGAGGTTCCTTCACAATAGTTGTATGTTAATGATTATTTATAGTTCGTGCTCAGATACTAAATCCATTTAGATCTTATATGTATTAATCATACATAAAACCCCAACAATAATTTCCGAAAGTATCAAACTGGAATACAAATGTATTAATGCGAAAGACACTGTGTTCCTCCTTTGTTACCATTCAGATTGATACATCTACAACTCAGACCCATACATCTCAGACTCAGATCATTGCATTTCATGCTTAGATCTACACGTTGAATCTCACAAACTCACACCATAAACCATTGAATCTCACAAACTCATAATCATACTCATACAAAACACACATAGAACAATACAAACTAAACTAATTAAATCGCGCATCAATTGACAAAACCAATATGACTTTGTACTCTTAATCCGTCATGTATTAATATGTACAGTAAATGTATGATTCTGATGGAAATATGTACCATTATGTATTACCGTACATGCACAATACATTCTCCAACAAAAACTTTAACACCATACATCAAACATTTAATTCTATACACGGACCATTCAATTACAACATATATGCACAACTTTGACATATATTACTTTGTACTCCAAATGTCCTAAATTGTACTATCAATTCTTAAACCCACTTCCAAAACCAATGAGACAAAGCTAATGTGTATTAATCCAAACCACCAACATATTAATCTATTCTACCAATGTACTAAATTGGACTATAAACATATTTAACCTCAAAATCTATTGTACTGCCTAAAAAACAAAATGCTCTTCAATCCATATGCAAAGCCTCTTACTATATTGAACTGTGTAACAGATGTATAAATCTGGAAGTGAGTGGATTGCTTTGTTGAACCCATAGAACAACCCATAATGAACCAACTTGATTTTATGAACAAAAACATAAGTAAATTGCGTAAACCCAATCCACAACAATCCACAATAATTAAAAGGCTGGCCGACACTGAGGCAGCTTCGTTAGTTCTTGACATTGCGGCCGTAACAAGGCGTGGTTGTTTCGTCGCTGGTTGTTTAGGCGATTCTTCAAGAGGCGCAGTTGGATTTTGGGTTGCTCTGCTCGGTGGGTTAGGGTTGCGAGATGATTGTGAAGAGATTGTATTGAATCAAAAGAGGTAACTGTCAAAATCAATCCCCGATTATTCGCTAGTCACCCATTTTTTAAAAATGGTTAATGGAAGGGAACCATTAGGTAATGTGACGGTGTTAATTGTTGTACATACACCAGGTGGATGTTTTAAAATCTCGCTGCTATGGCTATGCCTCTCCAAGAAAAGCTAGTTGAAACATGTAACATGGGCTATTGGGAAGTTGAAACTATGGTGGAAGTCATTCGGCGTATAAGAGGGTTGGCTCGTAAATTTACTAATTGCTCCATCTCAGCCACTCCTGAGGTGGCAAATTCTTTCACCAGAATGATTGCTGACTTTTGCAAAGATAATAATTGAGAGTTTGGTTGGACCTTTGATCCCCTATCTTCTTTCTCATCTCTGCTTGACTGCTGAATCTTCCAAGTTTAAATTAATGAATATGGAAACAAAGGTTAGCACAAATGTTATCTAGTGTTTTTCTTTTCCCTTCAATAACGGGGATTGGTGGAGAGTTGAATTTTCAACCCTAAATAACAATTTTTAAGCTTTGAACATTAAGCCAAAGCTTGAATAGCAACAATTGATCTGCTTTCTTGTTAATATAACATCAAGGTAAAGTGCAAATCAGTACTTTTCTATAATGGAAGTTACTAAAATAAGGATTTAAATTGTAAAATAGTAAAATAAAGACAACGTTTCACAATCTACTTTTTGTTAATATAACATCCAGTAAGACGTTGAGGGCAAATCAGTTTTTTTTTCTTAACAATCTTCAAAATATATATTTGTGGAAACAATAACTGCAAGTGCCAATAATTTGATTCCAATGGAAATTGCTCTTAAGATAGCAAGTAAAATTAAAGCACAAGAGAGATTTTCTACATATATTGTCATCCCAAATGTGGCCCGAGGGTGTTCCTGTTGGGTTTTGGGAGCCAAACAGCGCAGCAGAATTTAACCGAAACCCTTCAGGATCCAAGTGAAATGGGGTAAACCGGGTGTTCGAAAATTTCATACCTAATTTTCGGTTAAGATCTCTCACTCAACTGTAGAGTCGAATCACAAAACCTGAACAATTGACGTGTTCAGGCTCTCTATGGTATCCACACGAGCCTCTCGGGATCACCACGCTTCTACCACGTCCCGGCAGATGCGCTTCTCTTGCGCTCGTAGTGCTAGCTTGCGTCCTCAAAGGAATTGCAAGAGAAGAGTGCAGCTGTCCTTTTGGGAGGCTAGGGCAAGGAGACCTACGAATTTCTCACTTAAAAGTTGTATTTATAGTGAGACTCAACTTCCAGGCCTAATGGGTTTCAAAGCCCTAATCCAATTAGGATTTAATTTCGGGGTTAATAATGGCTCAACTCCTTGGCCAATTATTAATACGAAATTAAAGTGAAACCATAACCCAAATAATTAACCCATGCACTCTAATGATCCAAATAGCTCTATGTGTGCGACCTAATAGGCTCTTGCCATGTTAGCAATGATCATAAATCACATTTATGATCATAAGCAATGAACAGTGTCTAGCAACACATCATTGCTACCCAAGTGACAAGATTGTCGGTGAATCGACTAAACCTTTATGATCATCACCGATATATGCCACTGTCCCTTTGTCCAAGATATCAAGACTAAGCACGAGACATGGAATGTGTCACTATCGTATAACCCAATCTTTGGTTTCTTGATTACCGAGTAGACCAACTTAAACTGATGACATTGATATCGTATATCAACTCATCGGAGCATGGCCATGCATTTTCTAAGTCTCACTCTATCAAGGGGCCCGAAGATATCACTCCCGTTACATAGGAGGGACAAATCCCATCTTGATCATACAAATCCCTCCGCATGATATGTGACATACCCAATGACCTCCTTCAAGTTCACTCAGTTACGAGCAACAAAGGAAAGTATCAAAGTCTGTGACTCACATGTAGGGAACCTTGATGATCTTAAGTCGAAGGACTACATATACCATGATCACTATGAGAATCACTTATGACACTCATATAACGATCCATGAAGTGTTCTCATGGTAAGTCGGTCCAATACACAAGTTCTCCAACTTGTACCCATATGTAGACTACATATCTCATATTAGTCTCCACATATGCTAGTCGTTATGTATTATTGCAACCCGCTCCACAATAATACTAGACCAGGGACGTTTAAGAATATCATTATTCTAGGGTTACAATTATGTTTGTTAAGTTACGTAGAAACAAAACAACAAACATAATTGCTGGATTAATGCCTTAATAAAATATCATGACTCAATGTGCAAAAATACAATCATCTTATGATTGGCTTTTGGGCACAACACTAACAGTTCCAACCGGTGCCGCTACTCAGGATTTTATTCTGGCAGGTAATCTTGAAGTTCAACTTCTGTAGTTGTCATTATTCAGCAATTCTACTTTTTATACCTCAAATAGCAATATCCTGAAATTCCGGTTGAGGCTGTAATGATTCACAAGTCTAATATGGACAAATATGAACTAAAGCTAAATTTCAAAGCAATTGAGCTCAAGGTGAAACACTTACACGTTCACCTGATGCTATGTTTCTATAGTTAAAAAACATAGTTACTTTGGTGGGAGTGATTTATCCAAAGATCACTGGGAACTCGAGTACAAACTGTCTAACATTCATTTCCTGCAGAACCCCCTAACACCGCCCAACAGATAAAGCCCTGATTTGTTTTTTTTTTCTTAGTACTTACGTTATATGATCATAATTGCCTGAAGGGTCTTCAATTTTTATAGCGGTGAAAATGATCTGCAACTATGAACAATGGTACTCAGTCGTAAAAGTGGGCGATTCATGATATATGTACATTCAAAAGAGATGATTGTTGATGATGAATATGTATTGTTGGGGTCTGCCAACATCAATCAGCGATCCATGGAGGGCACAGGGGACACTGAGATTGCAATGGGAGCTTACCAACCTCTTCATACCAGGGCTATAAAGCTATCAACCCCACAAGGGCAGGTAAACCGCAATTAAATTATGATGTCCCAATACCTAAAAAATTGAAGGACACTTACTGACACAAAAAATTTTAGCTGCTGCTTTTGAATTCTTGCTTGTGTGTGGGGCGTGAATTATGAAACACACAACTAACTATTCAGATTTGTCTGTGAAAATGTGCTTTGCAGATATATGGATACAGGATGTCACTATGGGCGGAGCATCTTGGTGTAGTTGAAGACCGCTTCACCAGACCAGAAAGCCTAGAATGTGTAAGACTGGTGAGGTCAATGGCAGAGATGAACTGGAAACAATTTGCTGCTGATGAGGTAACTGAGCTGAGGGGGCACCTGGTGAAGTATCCAGTTGCTGTTGATGAGAAGGGAAAGGTGAAGCCCCCTGCCGGGTATGAAAACTTCCCAGATGTTGGCAGAAATATATGTGGTTCTTTTCTTGCCATACAGGAAAATTTAACCATTTGAACAGATGTTGGAGCCGTCTCGTCTGTATGCTATAGTATTGCAGGAAGAAGGTAGCCAAACTAATAGGCCTGCTACAGGGGTTGCATATTGGCATATACACGAACACGATACTGTACAGGTGCAGCATTTTCTTGAGAATTTGTGTAAAACATGTGAAGGAGAACGAAGAAGAAGTATCTCCTTTCCCTCCTCCTTTCTTTCTTCCATTATTTCTTTCCTTTTCTTTTTTCTTTTTCTATTTCTTTTCCTTTTGTTTTTGCTTGCAAGAAATTTGTGCTGATCGCTTTCTTTGTATATGTCGAGAAGTGAGAAGTTGAATCTTGACCATGAGGCTACAATCACAAAAGTTTTTGTCTGTTATCAGAAGTTTATTTGGCCTTCGGCCGTCAGTAATTTCTCTCAAATCACTCCCTCTTCCCCCTTCCAACATGTCCCTTTTGACCGACCCTTTCTCATTGACCAATTAATCACATTAATGGGAAATGAATCAGCCCTTATAAAACACATGTATATACTTCATGTTAAACAATTTTCCTCGAGATGATCTTAATAGTTAACCATAGGTTATACATGTTATTTTTGTGACGAGAACAAATCAACCAATACGTACAAAATGAGATTTTAAGCAATTTTAAATGTGCTAAACCACTTTAAAGCAATCTAATTTAACAAACTGTCACTACAATGACAAGGAATCAGGAAACTAGTGAGTTTGTTTTTCTTTTTGTTGCACAATGTATGCTATTGTTCTATACTTCCTTCTTTGTTGTTTCATTGTCACTCCCTTAAATTGTCTCCTTGGTTTCCTTCTTTGTTGTTTCATTTTCCATATGTAAAGTACTTACTTCATCTTGAATAATTAGTTTACATACCTGGCATTGCCACGGGATTCTAAAGTTTATTGAATATAAGGATAAAATAAAATATATTTCAATATTAGGCAAATATTATTGAAAAAATTATTATTATTAATAATTCAAAAAAGTACTAAATTGATCCAAACATAATCTTGAATATCATTAGCAAATTTAATCATTAACGTTGAACATTTATATTAAAAATCACAAAAGTTTAAGCGGATAAGTAAGAAGAACAAATAAGAAATTATTTTTAACCCATGTAAAAACTCAGTAAAATACACAGTACACGATGAGACATTCTTAATATAATTGTATAGGATGATTATAGATTTCCATAATGTTCAGACACATAAAAATAATTCGGCTCGTAAAAGATATCAATTATGTAAATATAAAGATGATAGTTATAATATTTAAATTAATTGCATCCACATATGGGATGCCTTGCAATGATGGTTTATAGTGCAAAGAAATGCCATCAATTATACTATGACTATCAGTACTGCGGCATTTTGGTCCACTGTGAATGTAAGAATACAAAGAAAACTTAAAAAGTAATAAGGTAATAACAATAACATAATTCAAAAAGTAGAAATATTATAGCTAAGAAAAATAAAATAATGAAAAAATGTTCACATATCTGTTAAAAATAATGATATAAATAACATATCTATTCAATCTTTGACGCCAGTTGCTTCCATGCTTAAGAGGTAGAAAGTAATTTAATGATATCTAAACAAACTAAACAATTTGATATAATTTATATCAAGAAACATGTTTTTGACATCATGTGAGATAAAATTTTCAAGTTAAATTCTTAATATATATATATATATATATATATATATATATATATATGTATGTATGTATGTATGTATTCTCTTTAATTGAGTTGAAAAAGGTGTGGGGTTTAATTATACATTTCCAAACACGAGGGTAAAAGTGCAAATGCAAATATGATATCAAACATTTATGGAGATTTACAAATACGTAAAATATAAAAACATTTGTATTTATATGGAAACTTTCTTTTGTATTAATGAATCCCATCTGGATGCCGAAATGGAATTGTTAAACACTTTCCTTAAAACTTACTCTTAAATATGTATATAGGAAAATATACAAAAATGAAGCAGTTTGTTAAACGAAAACTACGTTAATCAAAGGAACCAATTAATTAGAAACTGATGGAGCAGAGAATAGATGTTTAGTTAATAGGATTTGCGCTAAAAATTTCTTTTAAAAAAATTCCCTGTCAACACCAATCCTTTAATTTGTTAGAAGGATTGCAATCAAACACTCTTCTTTTATTTTTTTTCTTTGAACCGCATAATATATTCATTTAGTTTCAACATTGAGCTGTCCCCTGTGTAAGTGTGAGCTGATGAACAAAAATTGTTCATAGCAGAACATTCGTCTAACCCAAAAGAAAAAAAGCAAGAAAAAAAGACATCTTTTTACCGCAACATAATTGTACGTGCTTAAATATTCTTCAAGTCCCTAGATGCTCTTCAAGACCCTACAAGTTTCGGATGTTCTTCAACATCAGATATCAGGCCGAGCAACCAAATTTCTAGCCAACAACTGTCCAGCATCCCAACCAAACACTCATAATAATAATAATAATAATAATAATAATAAAATACAAGGGGCAAATACACCATTAATCTTATGTAAAGAGGACTAATCACCATTAATGCAATTTTTTAGGGAAATATGTTATTAATGTTTTTGAAATTTGAAGAGAGTTAAGTTAACAATATAGGTGATGGCCCAGGGCCTCATCGTTGTGAGTCATGATGACTGTTGAGGAGACTTCTAGGAGGAAGAACGCCTGGAAGGTGGATCGCCTCAAGGAGAGTACCTGGAAAACTGGTAAACAGGGTTAGGAGGCCCCCGGAGTGTTTTTCCGGGGGGGGGAGCCTCCGACGCCCAAGTCAATGGTGGCCGGAAGAAGGAGAAAGTCACTAGCTCAAAGAGAAAGGCAGAAAAGTCTCGCCTGGTATCTTCTCAGAGTATGGGAGCTGTATCTCCGGCCTGCCAACCTCCTGTCAAGTATTTATTTCCTGTATATATAGGAATACCTAGCCCGTTCAGATCATGACACGTGTGCGGTCGGATGCTCCTGAACGTCTGGGCGTAGGGGACAGATAGTTGGTAACTAGATGGCCTCGAGCCTTGTGCTGAGACGGGCCATGATATGATTCTGATGGCGTCTGCGCGTCAGGGCGACTTTTTACGTCTGTGGTGGGACGTGTCAGAGGCTTCCTTAAATGCTTCCTTAAATGCGCCTGCCATACTCCCGAGGTCCCTGGGCGAGGTCGTCCTCTAGTTCGGACAGAGCCTCTTCGGGAAGCCTACCCTCAGTTCGGGGGTTCCCAGTTCCAGGGGGTTCCGCCTTCGGGGATATCATATTCGGGCAGCAATGTCTGGTGCCACTTTTCCGAAGGCGCGTTGTTCACAACCTTGGGGGGCGAATGGAGTCCTCAAGTTTTACTGGCGTGCCGAGGCTCGGAGCTCTCAGGCTATCTCCCGAGGTGCATGATTTCACCTATTCCCGGGAAGCGCCAGTTCTTCTGGCCGTTGTTGTGGCAGGGTATTCGGCCAGATTGAGGCGACAGCCTTTGGCTATCACATGCCCCCCTCTGGAAAGCCGAAGTGAAGACTTCGGTTTGCATCTCTTTCCGAGGTTGCCGTTGGGAGTCTTGTTGGGAAGCATAACCTGTTCCGAGGTCGCACCTTTTGCCCGAGGGTCTGGGCTGTTCGGCCTTGGCCTATTCTTTGGTGTCTCCGAGGCAAAGCCTGTACCGAAGATACACCTCTTGCCCAAAAGTCATGGGCTGTTCAGCCATAGCCTGTCTCTTGGTGTCCTCGAGGTGGCCTGCTTTTTTTATTTCTGCAGGTCTGATGGCCAAGTGTGTCAGACTGAGCGGCGCGTCTCCATTTCTCAGGGATGTCAAACGACGTGTCCCAATCAGGAGGCGTGTCCCGGTTTTCCAGGCACGTTTGGGGAGGCACGTCCCCCATTTCTGCGCAGCGGTTGACACGTGGCTTCTTGCCATTGGAGGAGAGGCGCGTCATTTACAGAGGGTGCGCCTTTTCGGGTGCAGCGGGCAGTTACGGCGACAGTTCGCCTCCAATGGGTACTTATGATGTTCTTTCGGTTACCCACCTTTGGCCTATAAATAGCCCATTCTATCATAAGTCCCACTTACTGTTTTTCTGCTCTTTTTCTGCTCTGCCCTCTGTTCTTGCGTTTTATCTTGCTTTCTGTGGCGGAGCTTCTTTAATCAGAGCTTATTCCTACCAACTTTCACGACGGCGTCCTCAGGCAAATCTTTTGGTGGGTTTTGATTTCCAGAGTACTTGATTCCTCTGTTTTTCTGAGTTTTTCTGGAAAACTGTTGTTTTTTCCAAACTCGTCTTCTGAGTTTTTTCTGGAAACTATTTTCTTTTCCATCTCAAACTCTTTTTCATGTCTGCGATGCCTGTTCCCGAGAGCTGGAAACCTCTTCTGGCCCATCCTTGCTGTACCACCCCCGAAAAACTAGAGACGTGGAAGAAAAAATTCTTTCTTCCGTCTTACGCTGTGACCAGACTGCCTCGTTCTAGCCATTTTGCTTTTTCAAACCGTGGCGACGAGGTTACCGTCTTCCGAGCCCAACTGAAGGCCGGTCTTCGGTATCCTCCCCCGAAAGTGGTTTGCGAGTTCTGCCAATTCCATGGCATTGCTGTGAACCAGCTTCCCCCGAACGCGTACTGCTATTTTAACGCCTACCTCTGCATGTGTGGCGTGTTCGGGATAGAGCCCCACTTCATCATTTTCATGCAGTACTACAAGCTCTATGTGGTCCCGAAGGGTGGCTTCTATTTCCTGCTGCCTCAGGGATCCGGGACCAAAAAATTCACCTTCACCTTCGACACGAAGGACAGCTGGCGGGGGTGGCAGCCTAAGTTCTTTTTCCTCAAGGTGGATAAGAACTGGTCTGATGTCCCGACCAGGTGGGCTCAGGGAGTGCTGAACGCAGACGTCGTTGATCCGAGGATGCTGCTGACCCCACCGTTGGCTTCCGTGTTCGCGGATTTCGACGCCCGCATTCGGGCTGTCGCTGACTGGGCTCCCGAGGTCTCTCCTCGTGCTATTTACCCCTTTCCTATCAACTGGAGGTTGATGACCGAAGAAGTCCTTCGGGAGCTGAAAGTGGTTAAGGAGCACGTGACCGACCTCAATATGCCCGCTCCCGCCATTGCCGGGAAGGACTCCTGGCTGGTCAAGCTCCTTAAGGGGGAGACTTCTTTCGAAACTTTTGCCGAGAATGAGTAATCTTCCATCCCTTTATACTTTTTCCTCGAACTTACGCTGATATTTCTTCTCTTTTTCAGAGATGGGCGATGGGGCTGCCGCTTATTACAAGGCCCTCTTTTCTGGCCAAGTGGAGAAGGGGGAGCAGACAAAGAAGGCGGCTTCCCGAAGAAGGAAGACGACAGGGGCGGGGCCCTCGGCGAAACGAGTTGGGAGGGCTCTCCAGCCTTCTCAGCCAGAGCTTTTGGAAGAAGAAGCTGGCGAAGACGCTGGTCTTGTTGAAATTCCACCGGCCGAGGTCCCCGCTACTTCCGCCGAGGTGCCTCCTCCCGACCTCGAGGCCCCCAGAAACACTGTAGTGGTAGAAGTACCCACCGCCGAGGAGCGGTACCGGCAGAAGGGTAAGGGTCTTTCTTCCGAGGGGCCCGAGGATCCCGAGGACACTGTCTCCGAGGTTCCTCCAGGTATGTCTTTAGGCGAAGTTCAGCTCCTTTTCCTTTCACGAATTTTTCTTTTGCTCCTAACTTCCTTCTCACTTTCAGGGGAGCCTCTTACTGTTGGCTGGAGGGCCATTCATGAGAGGAAACGGGCCCTGCGCGATGCCACAATCCCTGAGGGGAAGATCCCCTTGGAGCCCTTTTGGACAATCACGGAGGATATGAATCTGTTCTCCGACGATTGTCCGAAGATGACCAAAGAGATTTGGAAGGGGATGACCACTGATGCCTCCTTCCGGGCCATTGCGGCGGCTCACCCGGGGGATAATACCCTCGCCGCAAAAGTCACCGAGCATGCTGCTCAGGTATAGTCTTTACACTTTTTTCCTCAATTTTCTAAGTGTTTAGACTTGTACTAACCTGGACTTTTGCCTTGCCGTAGCTGCTGGAGTACGCTGGTTATCTCCGAGTTCGGGTGGCCAGACAGGCTGCCTCCAAGGATGCGACTTCGCGGGAACTCAGTGAAGCGAAGGCTTCGCTTGCGAAGGTGATCGCCAGCAACCAGCAGCTGACAGCGGATTGTTCTCAGCAACTTGCTGCCGTTCGGGAGGAGTTCTCGAAGAAAAGAGAAGAACTTGAAAAGGACTCATCCCGGAAGATTGCCGACCTCGGCGACCAAGTAAAGGAGCTGCTTGCCGCCAATGAAGATCTTGTCAAGGACAAGGCTGTTTCCGACAGTCTTGCGTCGAGGTTGACGGACGAGAACACTGCTCTTCAAGCCGAGGTCGAGGCTCTGAAGAAGGAGTCCGGAGAGATGCTGGGGATAAGCGAGCTCAAAGAGGAGGTTGCTGAGCTGAGGGACGAGGTCAATGTCCTTGGCATTCAAAAACGTACTTCTGACGACATGGCCAAGGTCGCCTTTCAGGACGGCTTCTGCCTCGCTCGGCACCAGGTGCTGCAGAGGTTCCCAGATTTGGACCTCTCTTTTCTGGAGGGCCTAAATATTCCTGAGGGACCTCGGTGGCAGTGGTCCAGGGTCGAGCATCTGAAGCTTCCTGGTCTTCGTCCGCCCGGCTCTCCCTAGTTTGTTTTAGGGCTCTTCTTATTTTTCTCCTTCATGCTCCTTCTTTGGACACTTCTTTTGTAAGGCAGCGTTTGCTCTAAATGAACAATCTTTTCGGCTAAGTCCTTTCTTGCAAGTTTCTTCATTTCCACTGTCCCGAACACGTTCGCTTCAAGAGACTTTCGGAAAACCTGCAACCAAAGAAACTTTTTACCTTCCTTTGTCCCGAGCGTGCTCGCTCAAGAGACTTTCTGGAAAATTTGTAAAAATTTGGCTAAGTCTTTTGCAGGCTTTTTGTTTCCTTTTATCCCGAACATGTTCGCTCAAGGGCCTTCGGAAAACCTTTAGCCAAATTTTTCTGTCTTCCTATTGTCCCGAGCATATTTGCTCAAGGGACTTAGGAAAATCTTCACGAGATTGCTCATTCCCTTTTTCCCGAGCACGTTCGCTCAAGGGTGTTCGGAAATTACCTCTGCTTTTGTTTTGGCGTGTACTTTTGCGAGATTCTTGCTTTCCCTTTCTCCCGAGCATGTTCGCTCAAGGGTGTTCGGAAAATTTTCTCTGCACTGATTATGCTGAGTACCTTTGCAAGATTCTTGTTTCCCATTTTTCCCGAGCATAGTGGCTCAAGGGGCTTCGGGAAGTCACAACTGCTTTTTTCGTGGCGAGCACCTTCGCGGAAATCTGTCTTGGACAATTTGGTATACTTGAAAATTTTTCTCAAGACCATTCTTCTCTAGACCATTCTGTACTTAGAATATTTCTCGTACAATATACTTCTTCCGCTCAACCTTAGGCGTAGAATTTTTTCAGGGCGTCTGAATGCCAAGTGTTTTTCAATTCTACGCCTTCGGCGTCGCCAAGCTTGTACACGCCTTTTCGTACTTCGGCGAGAACCAGATAAGGTCCTTCCCAATTTGCGCGAAGTACTCCGTGAGATGGCCTTCGGGGTGCAAAGTCGGCCTTTCGGAGAACGAGGTCTCCTTTTTTGATTTCTTTTGGCCTGGCTTTTAAGTTGATAGCCGCGGCCACTCTTTGCTGGAAAGCTTTTCTTCTCAGCTCGGCTATTTCTCTGTGTTCGGCCACAAGGTCGAGCTTGGTTCTCAGACCGAGGTCGTTTCCGCCTTCATCAAATACTTGCACCCGTATTGAAGGCTGAACTATCTCTATTGGGATAATGGCCTCTGTTCCGAAGACGAGTGAGAAGGGAGTTTCCCCTGTGGCTCTTCGTGGCGTCGTTCGGTAGCTCCACAATACACTTTGGAGTTCTCCTGGCCATTTCCCCTTGGCTTCCCCAAGTCTCTTTTTCAGGCCATCTTTTATGGTCCTGTTTGATACTTCCACCTGCCCATTGCTTTGGGGGTGAGCTACTGGGGCGAAGTGCATCTTTATTCCGAGGTCGCTGATGAATTCCTGGAATCCTTTGTCTATGAACTGGGATCCATTATCAGCTACTAGTACCCTCGGTATGCCAAATCTGCATACGATGTTTTTCCATACGAACTTCTGCACTTCTTTTGCCGAGATAGTTGCTAGTGGTTCTGCCTCTACCCACTTTGAGAAATAGTCCACTGCTACCACGCAGAATTTCACGCCTCCGGGCGCTGTGGGGAGTGGCCCAATGAGGTCTATACCCCAGACTGCGAAGGGCCAAGGATAGTCTGCCGACGTTACCATTTCCGAGGGTATCCTCTGGATTTTTGCATGTCTCTGGCAACTACCGCACTTCTGGACGAACTGCCTTGCGTCCTTTCTCAGGGTAGGCCAGAAGTATCCTTGGCGGAGTATCACTGCTGCAAGGGCATCAGTTCCAATGTGCGAGCCGCACATGCCTTCGTGGACTTCTTCGAGGACCATCTCAGTATCCTCTTCGCCCACACATCTCTGCAGCGGATTTGCATATCCTTGCCGATATAACTCTTCACCAATCAGGAAGAATCTTCCGGCGCGTCTTCGCAGTCTTGCAGCATTGCCGGCGTCTTCGGGAAGCTCATTCTCTGCGAGGTATCTCTTTATGGGGTCCTTCCACCCCATTCCCGAGGTCGTTACGCTTAGCACGGAGATGCTTGGATGGTCTAGCACCTCGGTGTATGTTTTGGACTTTGCTAAGCAATCTGCCTCAGTGTTATTCCGCCGGGGTACATTTTCGATCCGTACGGCGTCAAACTCTTGGATGAGTTTTCTTACCAGCTCGTGGTATTTTGCCAAGATGGGGTCCTTCGCCCCATAATCTCCTGCCGTCTGCCGAACTACCAGCTGGGAATCGCTGTGAGCCCTTAAGTTTCTCACGCCAATCTTTCTGGCCAAGCGTAATCCCGCTATGAGGGCTTCATACTCAGCCACATTATTGGTGACGTTGAAGCTGAACTTGATAGCCTTCATCAACTCTAGGCCTTCGGGTCCTCTGATAACTATTCCAGCTCCCTGGTGTTCGGACCCCGAGGCTCCGTCAACATGCAAGGTCCATTCTGGCTCACCTTCTTTCGGATCTGAGTGGTTCTCCTCAGTGGTGGGTATTTCGGCGATAAAATCTGCCAATGCTTGGGCTTTTATGGCCTTCCGAGGCTCATACGTGATTTCGTGTTCGCCAAGCTCTATGCACCACTTGGAGAGCCTTCCCGAATGATCAACTCTCTTCATGACATCCCGTAGTGGTAGACTACTTCGGACGATGATGGGGTGAGCCTGGAAATATGGTCGCAGCCTTCTTCCTGCAAGCACCAAGGCGTATATAGCTTTTTGAAGCAAAGGGTACCTGACCTCGGCGCCGTGCAGGGACTTGCTGACGTAGTAGACCGGCCATTGTTTCGGCCCTTCTTCTTTTATCAGGACCGAGCTCACGGCCTTTTCTGTGACGGCGAGGTACAGTACGAGGGGTTCTCCCACCCGAGGTTGCCGCAGAGTCGGCAGGCTGGCCAGGTAGACTTTGAGTTCTTCCCAGGCCTTTTGGCAATCTCCTTCCCAGGGATGATTGTTTCTTCCGAGGTCGCCTTCCATCTTTGCTGCCTTTGTGAGGACTTTGAAGAAAGGTCGACACCTATCTCCGTACCTGGAAATAAACCTGCTCAGAGAGGTTATTCTTCCGGTTAGTCTCTGCACGTCTTTCACTGTGGCAGGAGTTCGGAACTCAAGTAGAGCCTTAATCTTCTCAGGATTGGCGTCGGTGCCTCTTTCGGATACCATGTACCCAAGGAATTTTCCCGACGTCACCCCGAAGATACACTTCTCGGGGTTAAGGCGAATCCCGAAGGCTCTGAGCTTTTGGAAGGTTTCCTCCAAATCTGCAACGTGGTAGCCGGGCAGCTTGCTTTTTACTATCATATCGTCAACATATACTTCCATGTTTCTCCCCATTTGGTCTTTAAAGACCTTGTTCATCAGTCTCTGGTAGGTGGCTCCTGCATTTTTCAGCCCGAAGGGCATTCTGATATAGCAGTACGTTCCTCCCTCGGTGATGAAGGCAGTTTTCTCTTCATCTTCCGGGTCCATCCTTATCTGATGGTAGCCGCTGAAGGCATCTAGGAAGCTCAGGAGCCCGTATTCGGCCGTTGAATCTACCAGTTGATCTATTGGCGGGAGGGGAAATGAGTCTTTCGGGCAAGCATCGTTCAAGTTTCTGAAATCAATGCACATCCGGAGTTTGCTGCTACCTTCTTTTGTGGCAATGACCACGTTGCTTAACCATTCGGGGTATTTTACCTCCCTGATAACTTCAGCATCCAATAGGCGCTGGACTTCGGTTTTCACAAAGTTGCTTTTGTGGGCTGAGATGCTTCGTTTCTTTTGCCTGATAGGTTTTGCTTCCGGGCTTACTTTGAGGCTGTGCTGTATTATGCCAGGGTTCACTCCTGGCATGTCTTTCGGCGAGTAGGCAAACAGATCTTTATTTTTTAGCAGAAAGGATACAAGATTTTCCTTATCACCTTTGGCCAAGCTCTTCCCTATTCGGGTAGATTGTCCTGGGACAAGATCTACTGCTTCCGTTTCTGCTTCTGCGGGATCTCCTTCTTTGCCTTTCTCCTGCGCCTTTGCCTCCACCGTTTGTGTAGAGCTGTTTGCCGGAGCCTTTCGTGTTTTTACAAACACCTTTCTTACCTCGGCTTGGTCGATGAAGACCTCTGCATCTCCATCCTTGGTGGCGAATGTGACAGTCAAGTACTTCACATCGGGGCGAATGTGCAGGTTCCCCTGAGTCTGCCTTCCAAGGATGGCGTTGTACGAAGACGGGACATCCATGACGATGAATCTTGCCATTGTGGACGCGTACGACTCAGCTGCTCCGTCTACCGAAGTGCCTTTCATCATCAAAGGGAGGTCGATCCATCCGAGGACGGGTAGTTCGGATGGCCCAACGCCGAAGGTGGGCGTGGTGACAGGTTTCAGCTCGCTGCTGGTGATGCCCAAGCTCGGCAGTAAGTGCGAGAATAGGACGTCAGCATTTGAGCCATCATCAAGCAACACTCTCTTGACGTCCCAGTTCCCTATTCTCGCCATTATCAGCAGCGGGTCGTCGTGGGGGAAGACGACAGTGGAGCCATCTTTGCGAGCCAATTTCTTTGATGGATTTTGATACTCCATAACCGCAATTTCTCTGGCCTTCCGCTTTCTTTCCGAGGATGGGAGCCCCGTGGTGATGGTTTGGATGACCCCTACTGGAGGTGGAAGGCGCCTTTTTGGACTTCTGTTTCTCCGCCTGTCGGAGTCATAGTCCTCGTTTTCGGCCCTCTCTTCCTCCTCTTTTCTGCCTTTTGGGGAGGGCATCCGCAGATACTTGCGAAGTTGGCCCTGTTTGATCAGCGACTCTATGTACTTCTTCAGCTGGAAGCAGTCTTCGGTGTCATGACCGTGGTCGCGATGAAACTGGCAGAACTTCTTGGCATTCTTCTTATTATCGGCGGCCATGGCCTTTGGCCGCCGAATGTGCGTCCCTTGCCTTTCCAGCGCCATGAGAATGTTGGTCCGTGTCGTGCTCAAGGGTGTGAAACTTTGAGGTTTCTTTCCTCGTAATCGCCGTGGTCGACCTGTGTGTTCAGAAAGATACCGAGCTTGCTGGCTGGACCCTTCGGCGCGGTGATGATCAGACTTCGGCCCCGCCATCCTCAATTCCTCGGCTGTCATGTGCTGCTCTGCCCTTCGGTAAAATTCTCCGAGGGTCTCCGGGGGGTCCTTTGAGAACTCGTAGAACAGCTGTGAGTCACGCCGAAGGCCCCGTGTCATAGCGAGGATGCGGATTTCGGGCCGGAAGTCCGGGACGCTGAGTGCTTCCCTGTTGAATCGTTCGACATAGTCTCGGATCGTCTCTCCGTTTCTCTGCTCTATGTCGAACATCTGTACAGGCATTTTGGCCGTCGGCCTGCTCCCAATGAACTGCTGGGTAAAGGCTGTGGACAACTCCTGAAACTCAGTGATAGTCCCTGGGGGCAACGAATTGTACCATGCTGTTGCTGGGCCCGTGAGGGTGACTTCAAAGCATTTGCACATGGTAGCGTCATCAGCTCCGTGCATTATCATGCTCCGCCTGTACTTCGTCAGATGGGCCTGTGGATCAGTCCGGCCATCATAGATCTCCAGCCTAGGCACTCTGAAGTCGCCTGGCATAGCTGCCTCAACGACGGTGCGAATAAACGGGGAGCCATCTTCGCATAACGCCCCCGACAGCCTGTCCCAAACGGGTTTTCTGGTCACTTGCTTTTCCACTCTGTCCAGCCGTGCCAATATCCTTTCCATAAGCGCAGTGGCGCTAGGACCATTTTCGCGGGAGGGTGATCGACGGCGCCTTTTCGGGGAGCGAGTTCGGCGCGGAGGGGTCAGGGCCCTCGCCTCAGGCGACGAACTGCTTCGCTGTGAGACTCTCGGTCGCTTGGACCCGGTTTGTCCCACAGGCCGTTTCCCGAGGGCTATATCTTCTGTGGATGATTCTCCGCGGGGATCTCCACTTTCTGAACTGCGGTGTGTAGACTTGGGGCTTCTCTCCCGAGGGCGTGTTGATGAGGAGGGTTTCTGGGCCTGTGACTGCTGTGGCCATCTTCGGTCGATCTGCTGAGTCATTTCAGCAACGACTGAGCGCTGAAAGTCCCTCAAGAAGCTCATGGTGATTACCAGAGGGCGGTCCTCCTCGGGCGTAGAAGTCTCTGGGAGTGTCTGCTCAGCAGCCGGTTGTATCTCAGGCGCGGACGAGGACCTTGGGAGTCCCTTGTCCTTAGAACGCCGAGTCTCAACGACGGCAATCTGCGAGCGGGTTCCCACAGACGGCGCCAAATGATGGCCCAGGGCCTCATCGTTGTGAGTCATGATGACTGTTGAGGAGACTTCTAGGAGGAAGAACGCCTGGAAGGTGGATCGCCTCAAGGAGAGTACCTGGAAAACTGGTAAACAGGGTTAGGAGGCCCCCGGAGTGTTTTTCCGGGGGGGGAGCCTCCGACGCCCAAGTCAGTGGTGGCCGGAAGAAGGAGAAAGTCACTAGCTCAAAGAGAAAGGCAGAAAAGTCTCGCCTGGTATCTTCTCAGAGTATGGGAGCTGTATCTCCGGCCTGCCAACCTCCTGTCAAGTATTTATTTCCTGTATATATAGGAATACCTAGCCCGTTCAGATCATGACACGTGTGCGGTCGGATGCTCCTGAACGTCTGGGCGTAGGGGACAGATAGTTGGTAACTAGATGGCCTCGAGCCTTGTGCTGAGACGGGCCATGATATGATTCTGATGGCGTCTGCGCGTCAGGGCGACTTTTTACGTCTGTGGTGGGACGTGTCAGAGGCTTCCTTAAATGCTTCCTTAAATGCGCCTGCCGTACTCTCGAGGTCCCTGGGCGAGGTCGTCCTCTAGTTCGGACAGAGCCTCTTCGGGAAGCCTACCCTCAGTTCGGGGGTTCCCAGTTCCAGGGGGTTCCGCCTTCGGGGATATCATATTCGGGCAGCAATGTCTGGTGCCACTTTTCCGAAGGCGCGTTGTTCACAACCTTGGGGGGCGAATGGAGTCCTCAAGTTTTACTGGCGTGCCGAGGCTCGGAGCTCTCAGGCTATCTCCCGAGGTGCATGATTTCACCTATTCCCGGGAAGCGCCAGTTCTTCTGGCCGTTGTTGTGGCAGGGTATTCGGCCAGATTGAGGCGACAGCCTTTGGCTATCAATAGGTATTGTTCCCCTTACTGTATTTTGACCTTCAAACATGTTTGTTTAATTTCAATTTTTCTTATTTCAACTTGAATTGAATAAACTTAGAACTAAAGTTAACCAAAATATTTATATATTAAAATGATTTAAACTTAATTCTATGTTCTTAGTCAACAATTAAAGTGAGAAACAATAGGGCTTTTGCCACCCGTGAATGGTTGAGCAAAACCACTCCTTGATATATTCATTGCGAAAGTTGTCTATATTAGCTAGCATACACCTTTAACAGTGATAATTTATTTTCTGTAAAGAAAATATTGATAGGATATTTGTCTCAAAAAATATATTAGTAGGTGATTTATCCTCTTACTTAATGGCTTATTTGCTCGTGTTGCCTAATAATAATAATAATCAATATTTTACCAGCTGGTTTAGAATTAGAAGCATCGATCGGCTATTTGAGGAAAACATGCTGTGATCATCTGAATCATGTGGCAGAAGGAAAAACTGTTTGTTGTCACATAGCTCAGTTTTAAGACAAACGGGAATACAATATTACCTCGCAAAAGAGATGGAATTGGATACTCAAAAGTTATCCTGCAAGGTTTCAGGAATAAAGAATTGCTTTCACAACAAAGTTTTGAGTTTAAAGATACAAACTTGAACTTCGGGGAGGAACGTATTGGCTTCAGTTTCGCAAGTAGGAATAACTTTTATGAGGGTAGAAGCTTGGGAGTACCTGAAAACTCCAAAGACTATCAAAGCAATGAGATAAAAGTAACCAAAGGAACAACCAAACTCAAAGGCACAAACCATATATAATCAAATTGAAAAGTTACTTGAACTATAATTGGATGACAACACTTGGACCATAATTATGTGTCCATCATATATAGGAGGCATGCAGCAACCTCTGCTTCAAATCTGACGAAAATACTACTAGATAAGAGAGAAAGCAATGACATGTTGGGGACCGTCTCCCAAAAAATAAATCTCTCTCTCACAATATCTTCTTCAAAGCAAGTACGTTTTTCTTTGGCTCTCAGTTTGATAAAATGAATTGAAGAACTTAAGGCTATTTATAGGAGTTCCACCAGGTCACTATTCATATGCGTATTTACTGTTCATATTACAGCTACTGTTTACGTGGGCTACTGTTCATACGGTGGCTACTGTTCACATAGAGGCGGGATTTTTTTTTTATTAACAATCTCCCCCTCCCTCTTCATGTGAGAATTCTGTCATTCCTACCGTGAGTCGACAATATTCAAACTTTTCTCTTGGTAGAATCTTGGTCAGCATATCAGATCCATTTTTGTTAGTATGGATCTTCTTAAGCTGTAATAGTTTCATCTCTAATGCATTCTTTATCCAATGATATCTTACGTCAATATGCTTGGATCTTGAATGAAAAGAGGAATTCTTACCAAGGTGAATTCTTACCAAGGTGAATTATACTCTGACTATCACAGAATAATTCATATTTCTCCTGGTGAAAACCAAGTTCTTTTAAAAACTTTTTCATCCACAGCAACTCCTTACATGCTTCCATTGCTGCTATAAATTCAACTTCAGTTGTTGAAAGAGCAACATATTTTCGTAATCTTGACTGGCATGACACAGCTCCCCCTACAAATGTAATTAGGTAACCTGATGTAGACTTTCTCGAGTCAACATCGCAAGCTATATCTGCATCTGTGTAGCCAACTAACACAATTTTTGCAATTCCAAAACATAAGCACGTTTTGTAAGTACCACGAACATACCTGAAAATCCATTTCATTGCAGCCCAATGTTCCTTATTAGGATTTGAAAGGAACCTACTTACTACTCCAACTAAGTAAGCAATATCTGGCCATGTACATACCATGACATACATCAAACTTCCAACTGCTGAGGCATATGGAACCTTTTTCTATTTCTTCCTTCTCTTGTCGGTAGAAGGGCTTTGCTTGGAACTTAATCTAAAGTGACTAGCAAGAGGACAACTAACCGCTTTAGCCTTATCCATATTGAATCTCTAAAGTACCTTGTCAATGTACTTCTCTTGTGATAGCCACAATTTCTTGGTGCTTCTATCTTTTGTTATCTTCATGTCAAGAATTTGTTTTGGTAGCCCTAAGTCTTTCATGGCAAAAGACTTACTCAACTGCTTTTTCAAGCTATTGATTCTAGAAATATTTTGACCAACAGTCAATATATCATCCACATAGAGCAATAGAACAATGAAATCATCATCAGAGAATTTCTGCACAAACACACAGTAACCTGAAGTAGTCTTCCTGTAGCCTTGCTCCACCATAACCGACTCAAACTTCTTATACCACTGCCTGGGTGCCTGCTTCAAACCATACAAGTTTTTCTTTAGCTTGCAAACATAGTCCTCCTTTCCATTTACTTTGAAACCCTCTGGCTGCTCCATGTATATTTCTTCTTCCAAGTCACCATGTAGGAAGGCAGTTTCCACATCCATCTGCTCAATCTCCAAGTCGAGACTTGCTGCAAGTCCCAAAACTGTATGGATGGATGTCATTTTCACAACCGGTGAAAAAATCTCATCAAAGTCAACACCTTTCCTTTGACTGAAGCCCTTGACAACTAATCTGGCTTTGAACCGTGGTTGTGAATTGGATTCTTCAGACTTGATTCTGAATACCCATTTGTTTTTCAAAGCCCTTTTGTCTCTTGGCAACTTCTCCAGCTCAAATGTTCTGTTCTCATGCAAGGATCTCATTTCTTCTTGCATGGCGTCAATCCAGTTTTCCTTGTGTTCATCATCCATAGCTTCATCAAAGCTTTCTGGTTCTCCCCTGTCCGTCAATAACACATACTCATTTTCAGGATATCTAATAGAGTGTTGTCTGACTCTATTAGATCTCCTTAAAACTGGAGAACCCACTGGTACTGGTAGTTGTTGATGAACACTATCATCATTAGCATTACCTGGTTGATTCTCAATGGGAGCATCATGATCACCTTCTTCCGGTTGATCGTTTTGTACATCATCTCCAACCTGTCTTTACACTGCCGTTTGAGGAATCAGCTTTAAATCTGTTAAACTACCATCAAATCCTGAAGCATCCTTCTCAGCTTTCTCAATATCCTCAATTGTCTGATCTTCAACAAATACAGCATCACGGCTTCTGACAAGCCACTTTGTGGCTGGATCATAAAATCTATAGCCAAATTGATCTTGGCCATAGCCAATAAATACACATTGTCGTGTCTTGACATCAAGTTTCGACCTTTCATCTTTCGGAATATGCACATATGCTTTACTGATCATAGGAGACATCATTTCCCGATCATACTTTCTCCGAAACATCATACTACAAGGGGACACATGGTGAAAGATTCAAAATGTGAGCAGCTGCTAGCAATGCTTCACCCTAGAACATCTGAGGTAACTTTGCATGTGAGAGTAAACATCTCACTCTCTCCATCAAAGTCCTGTTCATCCTCTCAACTAAACCATTTAACTGCGGTGTCTTAGGAGGTGTTATCTAATTTCGAATACCATGTTTTTGCAGTATGCATCAAATGGTCCAATGTACTTTCCACCATTGTTTGTTCGAATGCACTTTAGCTTCTTGCCGGTTTGTCTTTCAACCAAGGTTAGAAATTGTTTGAAAACTTTTAACACCTGATCTTTTGACTTCAGAGTGTATACCCATGTCTTTCGAGAATAATCATCAATGAAAGTCACAAAGTATTGAGCACCACCAAGTGACTTTGGCATTGGCCCACACAAATCTGATTGTACCAGATCCAACACATTCTTCATTCTGGAAGGAGGGTAACTTTTGAAAGACACTCTGTTTTGCTTTCCTGCTAGACAATTAGCACATTTCTTTAAATGGACCTAATCCTATCCAAGTAATGTCTTTTTTTTTTGCAAGAAGGGTCATGCTTTTCTCACTCATGGGAGCTAATCATTTATGCCATAACTCCACTGTACTGTCATTCTCCACTGCATTTACAGCATCTTAGGAGAGCTTTGCCTGCATCATGTACATTTTTAATTTCTTTGTTCCTCTGGCCAACACCAACACCAGGATTCCTTTTGTCAGCTTCCACTGACCATTAAAGAAGGTATTGCAGTAACCTTCATCATCCAGTTTGCCTATTAAAATCAGATTCAGGCGTAAATCTGGAACATGCCTAACATCCTTCAGGATTAATCATGTACCATTCTGGGTCTCCAGGGAAACATCTCATTTTCCTCTAACTTGTGAAAGACCCTCATTTCCCATTCTCACAACACCAAAATTGCCAGGTGTGTAAGATGAGAAGAATTCTCTTTGAGAAGTGACATGAATGGTAGCACCACTGTCAATCACCCAGCTCGTCTCATGGGTTGCAAGATTGACAATATCATCATCATGGACAATGTTGAACTCATTGGCAACATTTTCTTGCTCATCATCATTGCTATTATCTTTCTTTGAACCTTTGCCTTTCTTCTGGTCTTGCTTGAGTTTTCGGCAAAATTTCTGGATATGCCCCTTTTTCCTACAGTAATGGCATTCAATATTTGCATATTTGTTTGACCTTCCTCTGCTCTTATCTCTTGGCTTTGGCCCCTTGGTCTCATTTCTCCCTCTGGAATCTACCACGAGGAGGTCTGACTGTGATGAAGAGGATCCTTATGATCTTCGTCTCATCTCTTCATTCAATATTCCACTTTTGACGAATTCCACATTTACTACACCATTTAGTGCAGAATTTGTAAGTCAAACTCTCAAAGCTCCCAAGACTCTGGTAATGAGTCCAACATTATAAGAGCGAGCACCTCTTTGTCAAACTTTATGCCCATCGTGGATAACTGTTCCACAATTCCTTGCAAATCATTTAGGTGATCTGCCACTGATAAACCTTCTCGGTATTTTATATGAAGCAATCTTTTCAAATAAAATAATTTATTGTTGCCAGTTTTTGAAGCGTACAGCTCCTTAAGCTTGTTTCACAGTGTCTATGCATGAGTTTCTGCAGATATGTGGTTGTAGACATTATCTTTGACAAATTGTCAAATGAAACCACCTACTTGCTCATGCTCGAATGGCCATTCTTCTTCCGATCTGTCCTCATGTTTGGTTGTACCAAACACGGGCAAGTGCATCTTCATCATATATATGAGATCCTTTATCTTGTTTCTCCATATGTGGTAATTCGAGCTGTTCAGACTAATCATCTTGCTGGTCTGAGCCTAAATGATGCTAATAAATACCCAGAATCAAGCAAAATAGTGAATAATAATCTAACTTATTTTCTGATGTAGAGGATCCACTTTTCAGCGGCAACCACAAAGCATACGATAAGTAGATATAAACACCGGGCCTTGCTCTAATACCAGTTGTTGGGGACTGCGCAGTGGGTGATAACTTGCGAGAGCAAGATGATTAGTAAAATGACACCAGAAAATTTACGTGGTTCACCCTTAATTTTAGGGCCACCGCTACGGGACAAACTCCGAGATTTTCTTCCACTATAAAAATAGTAGGCTTACAAAAAGAGAATCTTCTATAGAAAAAAATTCTAAAGGTATGATATAAACCCAAAACAGTGGCACTAAAGTATTTCTCAAACACGCCAAAAAATTATCTCATTATTTTGTCACTCCCAAAAAATAAATCTCTTTCACAATATCTTCTTCAAAGTAAGTATGTTTTGCTTTGGCTCTCAGTTTGACAAAATGAACTGAAAAGCTTAAGGCTATTTATAGGAGTTCCACCAGATCACTATTCATATGCGTATTTCCTGTTTATACGCAGTTAACTGTTCATATGAAGGCTACTATTCATGTGGGGTTACTCTTCATACGTGTATTTACTGTTCATACGGCGACTATTGTTCACATGGAGGCGGGATTTTTTTTTTATTAACATGACAATCCACAAAGATCCAGCTATGTGTGTCAACACAAGCAAGCATTCCAATATACATGCAATTGAGACATTAACAATAACCACAAATAGTACTTGGTAAAACAAAAGTAAACTACACCAAAAGAGTCAACTATGTCGAATTTTTTTAAAAAATCAGTAGAAAAATAGTTTAAAAGGTTTTGAAATGTGGCATGATTAATCTGTTAAGCTGTATTAAGAGAAAGTAAAGGAAATTTCTTTGAGCTAAATTAAAGCATTATAGGCTTGGACTATTGCGCTAATGGCCTCATCCTACATTAAACCAAATTGCCTTAGTGGCTATGTTTAAACTTCTAAAAAATTAAAATATGAAATTACATTAAGGTTTTTCATCATGTTATGGTGACCCTGCGAATCACAAATAGAAAACATCTAGCATTGCTCTCATGTTAAGCTCTATTATCTAAGAACTTTCTTCCTTTTAAATCTTAAAATTGCTTGTTCTTCATAGTATCTTTTCCTTTACACATACACAAATGACATACATGAGGCATAAAAAGTGAACTGTCTTATACTAATAATAAGAATTTGCTTGATGGAACAACAATAACACAATAAGCAACAAAGAAGATGTAAAAGTTTTGCCTCAATTTTGTTTTGGCCTTCATCCCACATGGATAAGAAACAAAGGCTTTATGCCTTAGTTTCATATAAATCCTGCTCATCCCACATTGGCTAGAAACAAGGCCTTGGTGCCTTAATCTCTTTATATAAGGAGTTTAGTTGTGGCAATTAGAATTTGTCCCACAATCTAGTAGCCACTTAAATTGTATTCTTTTTCTTTCTTAATGAATTTCTTTCCTTCGGCTTGTTGCTTGAGGTTTTTCCCTGATTTGGGGTTTTCCTCGTAAATTCTCGTATCTTTTTTCTTTGTGCTTGCATTTTGATTCCTAACAAATTGGTATCAGAGCCAAGGTTAGGTTAGTGATAACTGCTTATGGAATGCTTTGTGGTTGCCCTTAATAGGCGGATCCTCCACATCAGAAATAAGTAGTTTATCACTCATCTTGTGGTGTTGGGTAATGTTCTCATATATAGTTACTATTCCTGTATATGGTTACTATTCTTGTATACGGCTACTATTCCTGTATATAAGTACTATTTTTCATATATGATCACTTTTCTTGTATATGATTACTATTCACATGTATGGTCACAATTCACGTGAAATTGTGGAAGCTTATTTTTGCTTGGAAGGTTCATGGCAGAGATGTGATGGCTTTGACATCAACAAAGCTGGATATAACACCACTCACATATAGCACAAAGTTTTCAATGTCAAAAAACAATATGAAAGTAATTCTTATAAGTCTTGATTTGGATGAGGCACTACTCAGGATGACGAATATGTCCGGAACAGAGCAAGAGAAGGAGAGAAAGAATCTGAAGGTGCTTGCTCAAATTCAGTTACACTTATCGACAAAGATTCTTCGAGAAGTCAATAAGGAGACAGCTGCTGCCAACTTATGGTTGAAGGTTGAATTGCTTCTCATGACGAAGAGTCCAGCAAGCCGCCTATATGCTAAATCCACGCTGTACTCGCATAAGCTGTCAGAAGGTAAGTCTATTAAATCATATCTTCAAGAATTTTGAGAGATCATCAATGATTTAGAAAATCTTGATGTTGAGACCGATGATGAGGATTTGGCCATGCTTTTAGGGTAAAATCCATATTTATCCCATAACTTTAAGGGTCGTCCTAATGTGGTCCCTTAACTCAACTTAAGTGTCCTATTTTGGTCCCTATCGTTAGTTCTACTGTTATTTTGGATGGAAATTGCCTACGTGGCAGTTTATTTTATGATAAGAAGTGATTAGATTAGAAGAACAATAAAGTTCAAGCTAAAATTGGCACAAAAAGTAATTTTAGGGACCTAAAAGGATAGTTAACCCAATCTTCCCAATGTCGCCACCCTTCTCCAATTTGATCGCTGCCACCCATCTCCCTCTCTCCGCCGATGCTCCATCTTCCTTCTTCCCGACCGATGCTCCACTTTCCCCTTTTTATTCACAGCCCTGCGAGTTACAGCCCCACCGACTGATTGGAGGATTGAAGAAGGAGAGAATCAGATCTAATGTACTATACTGTGGTGTACTATATGGGATAAATTGGGGCTTATCGGATGGTGGGGTAAGGGTGGCAAGGCATCGGCGATGATAGGGGTGGCCTTTAGGTAGATGGGCGGCTTCGGCAGTAGAGGCGGAGATGATAGGATGCAGGCGGTGAATTATGATCGGGACCTCTCCTTGGGTAGTGGTTGTAAAGCAAGACGAGGCAGCGAGGGCCGAAGGTGGAGTTATGATTAGCGGGGCTGTGGATGAAGGAGGGAAGGTCGAGCATCGGTCAGGAAGAAAGAAGATGGAGCATTGGCAGAGAGAGGGAGAGGGGCGGTAGCGGCTATCGAATCGGAGAGTGGCGTTGATGTTGGGAAGATTGGGTTAACTATCCTTTTAGGTCCCTAAAATTACTTTTTGTGCCAATTTTAGCTTGAACTTTATTGTTCTTCCAATCTAATCACTTCTTATCATAAAAGAGACTGCCATGTGGCAATATACGTGCCACGTAGGCAATTTCCATCCAAAATAGTGGTAGAATTAATGGTATGAACCAAAATAGGACACTTAAGTTGAGTTAAGGGACTTTAAGAGTCACTTTTTGAGTTAATAGACCACATTAGGATGACTCTTAAAGTTAGGGGACTAAATATGGATTTTACTCCATGCTTTTATTATACCATCTGCCACCATCATAAAATAGTTTCCATGATACCATGCTTTATGGAAAGGATACAATCACTTTAGATGAAGTTTGTTCCAGTCTATTATCAAGAGATAGGATGGACACTTCAAAGCATGAGGTAAGCGGAGAAGGCTTGTATTCAAGTGGTATATCAATTGAAATAAAAAATGAAAGAGGTTCATCTTCAAGGTCTAAGTCAAAACATTGGAATCTTCATTGCAACTACTGTAAGAAGCAAGGTTATTTTAAGGATGATTGTTACAAATTAAAGAAGGAGAATCAAAATGGTGGCAATAGAGACAAGAACAAGTAGAGGCCACCAGATGAGGCTAATGCTGCCAGCAATGAAGATGATTTTGCTTTAGTTGCTGAAAACTCATCAACAAATAGTGCAAAAGCTCATATAACTGTACAATCAGATAGTAGCAGGAGTGGCGAATGGACTATGGATTCTGCTTGCTCATTTCATTTGACTCCCCATAAGGACTGGTTTTACACATATGAACCAGTCGATCAAGGAGTAATTATGATAGGGAATGACAACGCATGCAGAATTGTGGACATTGGACACATCAAAATCCAAATGCATGATGGGATAGTAAGAACACTATCAAATGTTCAACATGTCCTTGATATGAGAAGAAATTTAATTTCTTTAAGTACATTGGAAGAGAATGGTTGTTCCTTTGTTGGCAGGGATGGTTCGTTGAAAATCATTAGAGGATACTTGGTAGTCATGAAAGGTCAGCGGAAAGGAAAGCTCTACATTTTGGATGGCAAGACCATGGAAGGCCAATCTGCAATTGTTGAATCATCTATGTCCGATGAGGAGGTGACAAAATTATGGCACATGCGATTAAGCCATATGAGTGAAAGAGGCATTTTTGAGCTGAGCAATAAGGGACTACTCGGAGAACAAAAGGTTAGCAGGTTAGATTTTGGTGGACATTGTTTATTTGGAAAGCAAAAGAAAATATCTTTTACTACTCCTGCATAACACAATACTAAAGGAACTCTTGATTATATCCATGCTGATGTTTGGGGACCGTCTCGTGAGGCATCTCTTGGTGGAGCTCGTTACATGGTTACCTTCATTGATGATTTTTCAAGGAAGGTTTGGGCATATTTCTTGAAGCATAAGAATGAAGCTTTTACCACCTTTAAGCAGTGGAAGATTATGCTCGAGAAGCAAACCGGGAAACAAGTGAAACAGCTAAGGACAGATAATGGTCTGGAATTTTGTTCTGGAGAATTCAACCAATATTGCAAGAATCAAGGTATTGTACGCCATTTAACCGTTCCAGGGACCCCACAACAAAATGGTGTTGCAGAACGGTTGAATAGAACCTTGTTGGAAAAGGCAAGATGCTTGCTTTCAAACTTAGGATTAGGGAAGAAATTATGGGCAAAGACAGTCTCCATAGCTTGTTTTCTGGTAAATAGATCTCCTCATACTTTTATTAGTTTAAAGGCACCTAAAAAAGTTTGGTTGGGTAAGCCGGCTAACTATAATGATTTTAAGTTATTTGGATGTCCCGCTTATGCATATGTGAATGAAGGGAAATTAGAGCCCAGATCGATCAAATATGTCTTTCTAGGATACACTACAGGAGTTAAAGGGTATAGGTTATGGAACCCTTAAACTTCCAAAGTTTTCATGGCCAAGAATGTTGTCTTTGATGAGACATCCATGTTGCATCAAAAGAAGGAGTTGACTATCATTAATTCAATTAGGGTTTCAAAATTCTCTTTCTTTTTCCTTCAAGTGGTGACTCATATTTATACTAGAGGAGCTATAAAACATGATTAACAAGGTTTTGAGAGTTTAAACTTCATCTAAATCAAATTTGAAGAGGTTTAAGTCCAATAAAACTCTCAAGCTGCTGATTTAGCCTTAAATTCTGTGCGAATTTCAATTGACCTAAAACTTCCAAGATTTATCAAATTAGCCCAAAACTTCACAAATTTGCACAAACTTGCCCAGAATTAGATTTGCCCCAAACTTTCCTATTTTGCCTAGTACTTTCTAAAAATCTCCAGCTTCCACTCAAACTTTTTTCTTTTATCTAAATTGACCCTACAAAACCTTTAGGACTCTAAATTAATGCCTAAACTAAATTAATTTCTATTTTTACCTTAGATGATTATTCTAAATTCCTAAAAGCTCAAAAGATGAAATGATAACATGAACTAAATGCATCTAGTCAAACCAACTTCCTAAGCTTTAAAATGACCAAAAAGACCAAATTGCCTCCTGAAAGCATAAATGCCTCCTAAACTAATTTGCCTAATCCTAAGACTAAACAAAAGTTAGCACGCGGACAAAATTGGGGACAAAATTGGGTGTTAATAAAAGCCAAACCTAAAACCCTATGCTAATGGAAAAGCAACAGTTGGTACATGGGCCAAGTTCATATAACAACTCTTCGATTAACATATCTGGCTTTGATATTCCCTTTGAAATCAGGAAAACATTTTGCAACCAAATATGCTACAATTATGGTTGAATAGTTTTCTCAACCCTGACGCCATTTCGTTTCCTTCAAAGCAACGTTTCTGTTTTTTTTTTTAATGGAAAAAAATCAATAATTAAATAAAAGGTGTATAAGTGACCAGCAGTAGAAGCTAGACAGTTAAAAAAAAATGCCACTCTAAAGCATATGCCCAACTATGATCAAACCCAAGCAAAGCTAATAATTAAGAGTACGCTGCAACTTGGGGTTGTAAGCAGATTAGGACGCAAGAGTGGATTATATGTCCCTCGTCTGTTTATATTTGTGTCCTTTACTCTGACATTGTAAATGACCCGCCTTGAGTTTGAATATATATATTGAACCATAAAAAAAAAAAAAGAATACCCTCTACACAATTCACTAATTGTGTTATATATTTTGCGAAGAAAACTTATTGGCATGGTGTTTCATTAAATTGCTAATTAGTTCAGTGAAAAGCTGGAAGCTAGGTGAGGATCCTACAAGAAGGTACAAGTCACCAGCGGATTCACACACACACATATATAGATGAAGTTGTTTTTGAACGGCAAAAATAAATATTATTAAAAATTAATATAAAGTACACTTTCTAGTTCCAGAAAAATTTTAGAGTCAATCACCCCTAAAGGCACCCTAAAAAACATTAAAAAAAAAACACTGACCTCCAAATTTATGAAATAAACTTGAAGTCCCCTTCAAACTCTCTCGAAACCAGAATAAGCCCGAAGTGCCTACCAACATCAAAAAGTTACAAGTTGAAACCTTCATTACAATCTTTAAACTCTACAGCTCCTAAAAAGGATATAAAAAATAAGGTTATTTCTTATGTGCACTCGGCGTACGAGTAAGCCACACCTCCAAAGTAATTAAAATTTTTCAATCTAGTCCCTAAGGTTTAAATTTTGAAGTTTTTGACATTCTAGTCCTTAAAGTTTATTTTTAACCTTCACTCTTTAAAGAAGATAAGGCCTAACTCTAAAAACTTTTCTCTCTTAGTAATATAAGATTATTGTTAAAATTCTTTCCAGACTATCACCCAAGTCGTGTAGCAACTGTAAGACCCGTTTATGAGTTAAAAAGGGCAATAAGATTGCGTAAAACGTTGACAGATAGTTGAAGAAAAGAAATTAACAATAAATCAAATATTACTAATGGAAACTTTTTTTAAGAGTTTGGTTAAATCCTCTGCAAAGAGAGAAGAAGAAAAAGAAACTCTAGGGAACAGAAAGGTCAAGAACTTTCAAAGTTTAATAATTAGGGATATAGAGAAAAAATTAGGAAATTGGAATATACCTAGAATAGATAAATGGGAGGTTTACCAAAAAGGTAGTTTTGACTTTAGAATGACTTATGCTATTAAAACTGTACCCATTATGGAAATAGACCATCAATTTGAATTATTTTCAAAATATATGATTAAAGATCATCTAGAACACAATTACAATTATTACTTGTAGGATTAGTCCAAATTGCATTAAAACCATTAACAAGAAATGGACTAAATACCTCAATAATAATTGCCTTAAGAGATCAAAGACAAAATAAATTTTCTAATTCCTTTTTGGGAATTGTAGAATCCAGTTTGTGTAATGGACCCATATTTTTTAATTGTCATCCAAATTTTATAGTGTCCTTAAAAGATCCCCATATCATGAAAACGTTAACGGCAAACATTATGACATCAGGTTTTGATATGCTAGAAGGATCTCAGAATTTGGCTTTAGTCTATAGGATCTATTATAAGGTTATGACAACCCAAATAGAACCTAAGGCTCTAAAATACGATACACGTGGAGCAACTTTGTTGTTAAAAGCAAACATAGAAAAATCAAATGTTGTGATCCCTAAGCCAATAAAATGGAAAGATGTGAGGCTTCCATAAAAATGAAGTTTTAAAAAAGATAGGCCTATTAAGACTGTAAAACCACAAGAATTAGAAAGGATAATTGAGTATGATAATGGAGAAGTTGAAATTCGTTTTAGTAAAGAAAGGGTTACTAAAATTGATTTTTCAGAATTAAACAATAGAAAGACTCCATCAAGAATATCTTACCAACCTTCTTCCTCAAGAGCATCAACCTCACAGATACTAGAATCTGAGCATGAAAAATTGGTTGGAGGAGTCAGAGAATCTATAGAACAAATTTCTCATCCTGTTTATAGAATGGATCCAATCACCATAGAAAAGAATAACCAGGAAAAAGAAATTAGGACTGTCTCAATAGGATCTCTGAACCCAAGTTTTTCAGACTTTCAGCACAATGTTTTACAAAAACCTTTTAAGTTTAACCCTAAAAGTCTTAATGAAGACTATTGGTCCGAGAAAAATAAGATTAAAAGAAAATGGTATTTTGATACTTATACCCTAAAAGAAGGAAAAGAAATTACAACACCTCACCCACCTAACACACCTTTAGTATTAGGAAAAGATTTAAAAACTACTACTGTTCCTTTTAAAACACTAGAAACACATGAAATAGAACTAGGAAAAAGAACATCTAATACTAAAGATCTCCAGAATATAATAGAACAAAATAATTACACTAATCTTTATTTACAATCCATTGGCAACCAAATGAACAGAATAGAGGGTGCTATGGATCGTCAAAATTTTGGACTAACACGATCTTCTGTTTATAAAATAGAACTTTTACCAAAGACAACCAAGTCTCCTATTAGCTTTCCAAAAAGGCTACCAGAATTCAAATTAAAATCACAAGATAGAATAACAGAACTTGCAACCCAAATTGCTAAACTTACTCTTAAAGAAGAACCCTCTGATAAAAAACAGAAAAACATTCAAATTAATACTCTCGAAGAATCCCCTAGTATACAGGAATTAGTTGATTCCTACCACCCTACACCCGACCTTTCCAAGTTAAATCGCATTAATTTTCAAGGGGGGAGAGGAGGACCACAAAGAAGAAGACCATTACAAATATGGAATTGGAACATAACTCATCCATATGCGCAACCTAGACCATCCCCAGTAGACATTAGATTGGATAATGTTTATGGTCCATACTTCGCAGAATATAAAGGAGATTCAATCCAACAATGGAATATAGATGGATTGTCAAAATATCAAATTATTAATACCATACAGAATATGATAATGTTCAGTGTAGCTGCTAGAAAACAAGTAGAAAATTTTGATCCAGAAATTGCAGAAATGATTTTAACAGGATTTACAGGACAGTTAAAAAATTGGTGGGACAAATGCCTAACAAAACAAGGTAGGCAAGAAATTAAAACTACTAGAAAGATTCTCAATATGCAACATGGTAATCAGTTAATCCAAACTAGTGCGCCAGATGTAGTAAATACCCTTCTCTGTACTATTTATTCACACTTCATAGGAAATAGATCTAGTAAAGAAAGCAGAAATAGTGAACTACTTTTAAATTTGAAATGCAAGACTCTTTCAGATCTAGAATGGTACAAAGATACTTTCCTAACTAGGGTCTATGAAAGAGAAGACTGTAGGTCATCCATTTGGAAAGAAAAATTTATCCAAAGACTACCTAAGCATTTTGGCCAATTAGTAATGGACCATATTAAAGGAAAAGGTCAAGGACAATTAAATTTAGAAAATTTTACGTATGGTCAATTAATGGTAGAGGTCAAGGAAGTAGGATTAAAATTATGCCATGAGATGAAATGACAGAAGCATATTAAGCGAGAAAGGCTCGCAGGAAGAAACGAGATGGGCCAGTTTTCTACCCAATTTGGTTATGATGTCTAGAGGCCTTATATTGAAGAAAGGCCCAAGAAACAAAAGAGAAAATACAAGCCCTATAAGAAAAATAAGAGAAAAAGATACGATAGGTTTGAAGAAAAGTCCGAAACTTCAAAAAGATTTAAGAGAAGAAAGCCCAATAAGAACAAAGACCAAAAGGTCTGTTGGAAATGTGGTAAACCCGGTCATTTTGCCAATAAATGTAAAACTGAACAAAAGATAAACTCTTTAGAAATTGATGAAGGATTAAAAAAGAGTTTAATGCAAATTCTGTTGAATAGCGAAAGTGAACCTGAAGAAGTAGAAAAGAAGTCTTCAGAAAACTCAGACTCAGAAGAAATAAATGAAGTTGGTCTTTTAGACAACTCTGAAGAGTCAGAAAGCTGTGGGTCAAACTGTGGCTGTAATGCTTGCCAATTACAAAATACCTTTAATAATCTTCAGATAAATACTCTTCAATCAAATGTTTTAACCAAAAAATATGAAAGGATTCTAGAATTAGCCCAACAAATTGATGACCCAGAATTAAAAAGAGAAATTCTTTTTAAACATCTTGAAAAAGCCAATGACCAAGAAACCCAAAACCGTAATAGAAGAAATTCCAAAAAGAAGATAAATATTAAGGAATTTACCAAACCTCCAGTTTATAGCCTTAATGAAATCTTGAAAAGGGTTGAAGAAGCACAAAAAGTCCACAAATAACCAACAATAGCAGAATTAAAAGGAGAAATCTCTGAGGTGAAACATGAAATAAAATCTCTAAAAAACAGAATAGAGATTTTAGAACTCCAGAATCTAGAAGGATACTCCAAAGATCTTCCAGAAGATGAATTAGTTATGGAAGACCTTGAAGAATTTGATTTTAAGTCAAAAAAAAAAAAGGAAAAGAGGTCCTGGAGACTAGCCATGAAAAGGATAGTCTAGAAAATTTTATGATAGAAGAAAAACTGCTACAAATAAATGAAATCCATGCTATACCAAATCAAAGATTCACCAGTAAAATGACCTTAGTAATAGAAAATGAGTTTAAATTAACTACAATCGTTTTAGTAGACTCAGGAGCTGACAGAAACTGCATTAAGGAAGGTATTGTCCCACACCAATACCTTGATAAATCTTTTGGATCAATCACTGTAGCCAACAAAGAAATAATGCCGATTAGATTCAAGCTCACAAATGTAGATATTTGCAATGATGACATCTCCATTCGGCAACATTTTACTGTTCTTAATATGAACCAAGAAACAATCTTAAGAACTTTATTCCTTGCTACGATCATGCTTTTTAAAGTAAATATGAATGGAATTTCTACAAAGAAATTTGAAAAAAAGATAATTTTTGAATTTGCAGAACCACCTCAAAGATCCCTACTTGAAGAATTAAGTATAGATCTAGGAAGAAAACAAAATATTTTAATGTGTCTGCAAGATTAAGTTAAACATAAAAGTGTTGAAGAAAAACCTCCAGAATTAAAACAAAAAATTGAAAAATTTAAAACAAGCTTAGCTAAAAAGGACTGTTTAGAAGTTCCAAATGCTTTTTGGGAAAGAAAGAAACATATTGTCAACCTTCCTTATGAACCAGACTTTAATGAAAGAAATATTCCTACAAGGTGTAGAGCAATTCAAGTGAACGAAGAATTAATGCAGCATTGCAGAAAAGAAATCCAAGAACTCTTGAACAAGAAATTAATTCAGAATAGTTCCACTCCTTGGAGCTGTTCTACTTTTTATGTTAATAAAAATTCAGAAATTAAAAGAGGAGTCCCTAGACTAGTAATTAATTATAAGCCTCTTAACAAAGCTTTAAGATGGATTAGGTATCCTATACCTAACAAGAAAGATCTTTTATCCCGGCTTTATAATTCGATTATCTTTTCAAAATTTGACATGAAGTCCGGATACTGGCAAATCCAAATTGCCGAAGAAGATAAATATAAGACTGGCTTTAATGTTCCATTTGGACACTATAAATGGAATGTTATGCCATTTGGTCTCAAGAATGCCCCATCAAAATTTCAGAAAATAATGAATGAAATTTTTAATCCCTATAATTCTTTCACTATTGTTTACATAGATGATGTGGTTGTGTTCTCTCAATCTCTTGATCAGCATTGGAACACTTATAAGAATTTGTGAAAATAGTAGAAAAAGCAGGGTTAGTTGTATCAGCAAAAAAATGGAATTATTCCAAACCAGAATAAGATTTCTAGGAAATATGATTTTTAAAGGAACAATTAAACCCATTGATAGATCAATAAGTTTTGCTAAGAAATTCCCTGATGAAATTAGAGACAAGAAACAATTACAAAGGTTTTTAGGAAGTCTAAATTATGTTGCTGAATTCTATAAGAATTTGGCCAAAGATTGCAAACTCTTATTTGACAAACTCAAGAAAAATCCTCCTGAGTGGGGACCAGAACAAACCAAGGCAGTTCAGACTGTCAAGAGAAGAGTAAAAGAAATACCTTGTGTTAATATTCCTGATCCTGAAGCCTTTAAGATCATTGAAACAGATGCAAGCGATGTAGGTTATGGAGGAATATTAAAACTGAGAATCAACGACAAAGAACATTTGGTCCGATTCACTTCTAGAGTTTGGATTCAGGCCCAAAAGAATTATGCTACAATTAAAAAGAAAATCTTAGCAATTGTTCTTTGTGTCACTAAATTTGAGGAAGATCTCCTCAACAAGAAATTTTTAATAAGAATAGATTGTAAAGCAGCCAAGGATGTTTTATTTAAAGATGTCAAAAATCTTGCTTCTAAACAAATCTTTGCTAGATGGCAAGCAATTTTCTCTGCTTTTGATTTTGATATTGAATATATTACCGGTGCAACAAACTCTCTACCTGATTTTTTGACATGAGAATTTTTGAAAGGGAAGGACGATGGCAATGAATCCAAACAAGAACAACTCAACCAATCAGAAAAACAAGGCAATTCTTCAATCAGAAATAAATCAAGAAGAAATGGAGGTAGAAGCTTGTCATTAGATGGATTTGGAACTAACTAGGGCTCTTTTGGCCCAACATCATATTCCACTAGAAATTCCTGAGAAGTCAGATAAAATTCTCCAAGAAATCCCTTTTAAAAGGAAAAAAATCAGAGGCATAATCCTCCAAGAGTAAATCATGGATTAATAATCCCCAGAAAAGTTGGAACAAGGAAATACGTTCCTAGAATATTATTTTATGGAACAAGAATCAATGTTCCCAGAATTCTCAAAACTCCATAGAACAGAGTTCTTAGAATCCAAATTTAAGACATAATCAGTCTCAAGGAATTTCACTTTTTTCTATGGGAATTCAGAGTGAGTTCCTAGAAATTGATAAGCAATGTCTCATTGCTCCAGAAGACAAAGACTTTAATAGTCTTTCAGAAATTGAATTGGCCCAGAAATATTGGCTAAATCACCATAATCCTCAATGGCAATTCCAGCCACTCAAGAAAATACAATTCTTTGAGTTAATACTCCAAGAAATAGGCTCCGTCAATATAGAACATAAGCCTAGACGGACAAAAGTTTCCTACAAAGATGAAAAAGGGGAAAGCAAGGAAAAGTATATAACTAAGTTGGGAATTTCCTCATTTAAAATAAAAAAAGTTTGGACATTTGAAGAATGGGGAAATCCAGCTTGTAGAAGAAGAATTATATCTCTTGGGAATTATGAAAACACTCTTTATTCCTATTGGGATTACCAAGTGGCATGGGAAGAAGTATTTCACAGACAGAACCAGGATCATCAACACTCTTGGATGATTTTATTCAAGACTAAGCAACAAAAGTTCCCAAACTGGTTCCATGTCTGGTATGAAGGAAAAGGATTGTTCAGAGATTCTTTCCCAGAACAAGTAAGAGCATCATTCGAAGGGTTTATGATGTATCAAGAACAGTTTGTCAAGAAAGGAGAACAAATCCCCTTCCCAGATTTTTATTTTGTTCTCATGAACCATATTCCATGGATTCTTCAGTGGAATTACCGAAAAGCAACCAGCTGATAGAGAAGGACATTACACTCCGTGTTTAGAACGAATTTGGAGAATCAAGTGGTGGGAGAAATGTATTCTGGATCAATATCTTCCAGAAAACATTTCTTTTAATAAAATAGAAATTCTGGAAGAAGAAGACAAAGATTTCCTGGATCAAATGTTGGACCAATTCTATCATGGTGGAAAATTTAAAGACAATCCAATATCTCGAGAAGAGTTAAAAGAAAATTTCCTTCAATCAACAAGGATTAATTTGGCCCAAGAACAAGCCCAATCCATCAACTCTACTCTTGGCCCAAAGATTCCAATGCCTAAATAAGTCTGTCGGCAAGACTTCTATAAGGCAGTTGTACCAGAATTATTGCCTCAACTGGCTGCCTCTCCAGCTGTCCTCCACTATCTTCAATAATGAAGCACTACTCAACTAGCTGCCTCTCCAGCTGTCCTCCACTATCTTCAATAATTGAGCACTACTCAACTGGCCCAAGATTCCTTCCTCTACGGATTGGCTGATCCAACTCAGCTCTATCTCCAGAAGACTTTTTCTTTGGCTATATAAGGAGGCCTCATTCTTCCTAAGGAGGCATTCGAAAATTTTTTCTTGTTCTTAAGCTTCTCTCTCTCTCCCCAGTTCATGTATTGAACATTCTCACTGTAAATTATAAATTAAAGTTTGCCTGTGTGCTTGTGTGTACTCTGGTAAACCTTGGATTTCTGGTTTGCCAAACTAAGTTTGGAGTTGTACTGGTAATCACCAATTTCTATAAGTATGAGTTTCAATAATAATTGATGAATTTCCAGTATGTTCTTTCTGTTCTTAATGCTAATCCATAATATAGCTTTATTAATAGTCGTCCTAATTTTATTAATCACTTTAATATTACTTAAGTTGTAAAATCTGGGAATAAATGGTATCAAAGCCAAGTAAAGAGGGTCTGGCTGAGTAACAATACCCCGTACCATGTTCTCCTAAGAATTTAAAAATTTTAAAACTTAGGGTCATTTTTGTAAAAAATATGAAACTTAAAGACCCCTCCGGGAGTTTAACCAAGCCTACGTAATAACTACTCAAAAAATAAAGACAACTCTTTCAACCCTACCCATTCCAATAATAGTTCCAGTAGTTTCAAGCAGGAGAGAATTAATAATTAATTGATTGGAAAGTTTAGTAATTTCTTTTATATGGTTAATCGTAATCCAGGCATAAACTATGTGATTACCAACTTCAAGCAGCTAGCTAGACCTCAACATTAATGGGTTCCAGTAGTTTGCTGCGGACAAGTAAATGAAATAAGAATTCGCATCTTGATCAAAATCAATTACCAAGATTCATTGATAGACATATATACCTAGAGAAACCCTAGCTATTTGGGAATTTCCAAAATATATATAAACATATAAAACTCAATTTTTTTTAACTTGTAATTATATGGGCGAATTAAAGGCCAGAGAAATCTATGGTAAATTGATTAATTTGTCGAAATTAGTCCACAGAATATATATATATATATATATATATATATATATATATATATATATATATATATATATATATATATATATATATATACACATTAATTGAAATTAATAAAGTCAGATGCATACCTGGAGCTAGAAAACTCATAGAGCTTGCCTCTTGGAGAAAAAATGATGAGGGCGACCTGGGCATCGCAAAGAACTAAGAGCTGCAGGGCCTTCTTGAGCAGGCCGGTTCGCCTCTTAGACAAGGTCACTTGCCTGCTCGTCGCATTCTCTATGCGCTTCATCTGCGTCTTCCCTCTCACCATCTCCCGCCCCCACCTTCAACACCAAACCCTTCAACTATATATATATATATATATAAATAGTACATTAATACCTTGATTAGCGAGATACCTATAAAATTTTTCAATTAGCTAACTCTGGAGTCTCTGAATATATACGTAGCACAGGTTTCAAGGAATTACAGAGAAAAAAAAGACCTCTACAGAAACCAAAACCTGGAACATATTTTATACTGCAAGGGGCGAGGACAGATAATATGTGCCAAAAAGGGCGAAAAGAGGAGGAAGAAAATGCCCAGAAAATTAAGCAGATGCTACTTGGAGCAAGTTACACGCACACATATCGTTTCTTTTTAAATTTTTGAACGAGTCCTAGTTTGATTTGTGGGCAAAGCTTAATTAGGTGACCCAAGTGGGATTCTATGTACGCAACGTATGGACTAGTGAACTCAGATAGCTAAGGGAAAAACTAGATTCCATGGAAAGAGATGAAGCAAAAACCCAACCAAATAGGCGAAACCCAGAGGCAGCTTTGTGAGTGGAAAGAGACCAAAAGTGGGAATAGAACTAAGAAATTCCTTCAGAGGAATACCCAGAAAAGGAAAGGGATGTGGGGGCAGGGATAGAGGCCCACGCCCTTTTGGTGATTAATTGATTCTGAGTTCCTTTTCTGGTGACACCAAATTAGGAAGCAATGCCCCCACGCACACAACCACCTTTCCTTGTTCACTACTGGCTGACTCTATCAAGCTCCACTACCATATCTCATGAAACAAACAAAAAAATGTATTTAGTTTTTACTACTAAAACAAATATTTTAAAATAATATGCTCCTTTTTAGGGATGAAATCAGAATTTCAGGCTGACAAGACGGGATTTAAAAAATTTTAATATAAAATTTATATATAAAGTAATTTTATTCAAATTACAAAAAAATATACTAAAATTATAATTTGAGTCATTATGATTGAAAATATTTAAACATACTAATTTCAATCTTCATAATCATGAGCAATTTTAGCATGAATTAACTAAAATCAATAATAAAAAAAGCTTAAATGCAAAATAGTACCCAGAACTTTGCCTATTGGATCACTTAAGGGCTTAAACTATGAACTGGTACAACTCAAGACTCGTACTTTTGAATTTTGGGCAATTCAATTTACAAGATGAGTTGTTTAATCAGGTAAAGTCATATATTTAGACACTATTTACCACCTTCTGACCAAGTTGATAGACTCAATCACATTGTCGCTCGTGAAGGTACTCAAACAGTAGCAAACTATATCTAAATGCATGACTTCACTTGACGATCCAACTTACCTTCTGGACTGAACCGCCTCAAACTCAGAAGTATGAGTCCTAAATTCTACTAGTTCATAGTTTAGGCCCTTAAGTGATCCAGTAGGTAAAGTTCAGGGTGCTGTTCTACACTTAAGCAAAAAATAGAAAATAAAGAAATATAAAAATTGAAAAATAACTTAAGTGGTGGGCAGTATGGAGAATGAAGAAGTTGCAATTAAAAGTTTTAACTCGCAAAAATTTTTGTAATGGCAGTCTGTTTTTTTTTTTTTTAATCGAGCGTAACAGTATAAATTATGTACTGTTTTTACGAACAAAAAAATCATCATCAAACTAACTATATAAAATTTATAAACATATAAGTAAAAAAGTTACACAAAAAAAAAATGAAAATTGCTACCTGATGCTTCAAGGCTCTCTGCTGCTGCAAGTTATTATTATTTTTTGTTGTTTTGTGTGATCTTTCTATCCCATACTTGTAGTTCGAGGATGATACGATTTTAATAAGAGAATGGAATGAACAAAATGTTGGATAATTTATGAGGCTGCTATGGTGCTTCCTATTAATATCTATGCTAAACATCAACATCAACAAGAGTTGTCTATATGGCCTGAATTTGTTCAACTTCAAAATACAAGGGTTGGCTTCCTCCTTTGGTTATAAAGTAGGTTTTCTTCCTTTCATGTATTTGGGAATGCCTGTTGGAGGGAAGGCTGTGATTGATAAAATGAAGGCTAAACTCACAAGTTGGAAGGCAAAATTGGTCTCTACTGGTGGCAGGATTATGCTTCTTAAATCCAACCTCCCAAGTTTGCCATTGTATTTCTTTTCTCTATTTCGATGCCCTACCACCATTCTCAAAGTTATGGAATCACTTCATCAAAATTTCTTATGGGGAGGGGTAGAAGAGAGTTGACAAATTCATTAGGTTTAGTGAAGGACAGTGGTAGTAGACAAATCTTTAGAGGGTTTAGGATTAAGAAGCTTGGAGGTGAAAAATGTGGCTGTACTAGTGAAATGGTGGGTTAGGTTAAAGTAGAAAAGGATGCTTTATGGAGAGTAGTCATAAGTTCTTTGTACGGGTGGAATGGTGGTATTGGGTTATTAGGGCAAATTTTGGTTTAGGGGTAGAATTTATGGTTTAGGTGATTACTTGTCTTCTAATGATGTTGTCTTGGGTGATTGTTTGTCTTGGGAATTAAGGGATGACAATTTTATAAATTTAGTCAGATAAATGGCTTGGGGATGAGGTTTTAAAGTGCAAATTCCTAGATTGTTTTGGTTATCCAATGATTCAAATTGTCTTGTTTCTTCTATGGGTGTTTGGATGGGGATATTGGGTATGGAACAATGTGCTGTCTAGGAATCTCAGGGTCAGGATGAGGGAAAGTCATGAATTACAATCTATGTTGAGTAATGTTTCAATTTCTAGGATTTGCAAGGACAAGCTCTATTAGAGCCTTAACAGGAATGGAGAATACTTAGGCAAATCTCTTTCTCGGCTACTTGATTATTTCATTTTGAGTCCTCCGCAATACCCTAAACCCTAAACCAAGTTAAATTTGATCTCTAAAGGGGTAAGGCAGATTGATCTCAGTTGCCCACCTTTGTGCTAAGCTTTTTTGGAGGTTACGGCTCATCTGTTCACTGTAACTTTGCGAATTAGTTGTGGCAAAACATTTTTGTTTGGTGGAGGGGGTGGGGTTTTCAGCTTCTATTGACAACTTTTCTTCATTTCTATCGTGCCCTCTTTAAGCTCAAGGGCTTTCTTTTCCAGCGTGTAACTGGTAGGAGGTTGTGGTCTTGGCAGGACTATGGTCTCTTTGGTTTGCTGAAAATGGCTGCATCTTTTCACAAAAAAAGGGCAGGCCATTTGCAAGTGTTCTCTTGTACTCAATCTCTTTCATTGTTTTGGGTATCCAGGTGGTAGATATTGGAAATTATAACTTTTCTTGCTGGTGTTTGAATCTTTTGTTGTGTTGTTAGTTTTTGGTAGGTTTAGTTAGGATTCTTCAGTCATTTCTCTTGTTGTATTTCCCTTCCCATATCTTCGTTAGCTTCTTGCTAGTCTATTTTACTAAATTTTCTTTTGCTATCAATAAAAAAATATGTGGCTTTTACATGTGAGCTAATATGACTGCTTATCTTTTTCTTACATCCTAAACCAATTTCAGTTTAGCTTTAACAAGTCAGTTGACTAATGTGGCAATAAGAACATCCAAAATTAATTGAATTTTCAATTATGAGAACTAAGGCTAACATTGGGTATAAATTTGTACATAAAAAGTTAAAATTTGTATTTTTTACTGTTTTACTAGTTGTGTTGTTATATATATATATATTTACTTTCTTTACTAGAATTTGATAATAACATGAGCAGCCATCAAGAAGGTAATAAAAAGCGTGTCCCACTACTCTTTCTAAAATTTAATCTAAGAAAGGTAATGGAAAATGATCTTTTTTAGTGGCAAGATTCAATTTTCTATAGTCAACGTACATCCTCCAGCTAGATGGGATTCGAGTTGGTAAATACTTACCTTTCTCATTTATTACCATTGTAATGCTAGACTTCTTTGGAACAACTTGGGTTGGACTGACTCATTTGCTGTAAAAAATGGGGTAAATAATCCCCACATCAAGTAATTTAAGAACTTCAAATCTTGCTACCTCTTTCATGTGTGGATTAAATATTCTTTGAGATTGTTGACAAGATTTAGTATTATCTTCCAAGTTTATTCTATGTGTACAAATTAAAAGATATTAATGCCCTTTATGTCCTTTAATGTCTATCCAATTGCATTTTTACGCCTCTTAAATAACTCAATCAACTTACTTTCTTGCTCAAATGTGAGAGTAGATGAAATTACCATTGGATAAGAGGAATTTTCTCTAAGAAATGCATACTTCAATTCCTTGGGCAAGGGCTTCAACTATGGTGTGGGTATTTTATCTTGCTCTCCAACATTGGGTTGTCCTAACTCCTCAACTTTTGGTTTCCAACATGTGTTTTATTCTACCTGTAAAGAATCAAGCAATACACATATGTTAGATGTATCCTGATCCACTTGCATAAACGATTCAAATGAATTAAACAAACAATTTTCCAGAGGATCAGAGTTACTCCCTTCTCGGATATAGTTTTCCACAATAGCGTTGATGTTGCAAATTTCCTCACTTTCATCTTCCTTTTTAGGTGGATGCTTAAGTAAGTTGAAAACATTTAGCTCCAACGTCATATTTCCAAATGATAGCTTCATCAGCCCATTTTTACAATTAATCAAAGCATTAGAGGTTGTTAAAAATGAACGTCCCAAAATAACAGGTATTGAATTTTTAATTTCTACTAACGGTGTATCCAAAACAATAAAATTCATAGAATATATGAATTTATCAACTTGTACTAATACATTTTTAACAACTCCTCTGGGCACTTTTACTGATCTGTCAGCAAGTAAAAGAGTTATCTCGGTTAGTTTTAACTCACCCAATTTTAGTTTTTGGTAAACAAAATATAGAAGTAAGTTTATACTAGCCCCAAGATTAAATAATGCTTCTTCAATTTTATGTTCTTCAATGAAACATGAAATTGTTGTATTTCAAAGCAATGTTGTTTTGAATAACAGAACTTACCTGCTTAGCCAAGAAGGCTTTTTTTTTTCATATTTAGGTTTTTTTAACAGTGCACAAATCCTTCAAAAATTTGGTATAAGAAGATACATGTTTAATTGCATCCAACAAATGGATATTATCGTTACCTGCTTGAAAATATCAAGAATTTCAGGATTCTAATTCACCTTCTTAGGGATAGTTAATGCCTGAGTAAATTGAGGTGCTGATGTAGATTAAATTTATTCTTCGCTTGGTATAGGTTCAACCCCTTCTTTACTTTTAGAAATTGACTCATCGTCTCCTTCATAAAGATCATGAATGAATTTTTCAATAACCTTAGCACTGCAGAGTGTAATGATTGACTTTACTTGATACATGGTTTGACTTTTAGGATTCAGTTGTGGTTGAGAATGAAATTGCCCTTTCTCTTGAATGTTGAGTGCATATGCAAATTTTGCAAGAGTATCTTTCAAATCAATTATGGTTTGATTTGTTTGAGCATTGATAGACTTTTGCTTCTCAATGAATGAATGCAATGTTTCTTTAAGATTTTCCTAAAAGAAAGAATATAAGGTGCATACCCTTGAGATTGTTGAAAATTTTGTTGGGTGTGCAAAGATGGCTATGACTATTAAGCATGATTATTATTTCTCCAACTGAAGTTCGGATGATTCCTCCAACCAGGATTGTAAGTTTGCGAGTATAAACTTTGGGTTAGCCTCTTGAAGTTACTCAAAGGATTGACTTGTTCATGAAGGCATTCTTTGAAAGAATGCAAGGTGGGGCAATTGCTAGTGGAATAGTCATTGGTTTTACAAATGTGACAAACAACTTCTTCAACATATTTTAATTGACCAACTTTCTTCATTTCTAAAGCCTAAACCTTTCTAGCTAAAGATGCAAATTTTTCTTGAAAGTCATTATCTTCCTTAAGATGGTATATGCCTCCACTGGATGGAGGGGATTAATTCTTACTTGGGTCTTCATAGGTACCAGTGGTGTTCCAATTTTATGCATTCTCTGCTAGCAAGTCTAGGTAATCCATTGCCTTGTTAGGATCTTTATCCTCAAATGTTCCATTGCACATTGATTCTACCATTTTCCTTTCCTTAGGTGTCAAACATTCATAAAAATGTGAGACTAATCTCCATGTTTCAAGACCATGATGTGGGCATCGGTTAAGTAAATCTTTGTATCAATCCCAATATTGGTAGAAAGTATCTCTTGGTTTTTGTGTGAAAGTGATGATTTGTCTTTTGAAAGAATTTGTTCTATGGGCAAAAAAAAAAATTTCAAAAATTGTTGTTGCAATTTATCCCATGAATTAACAGAGCTTAACTTAATATTCTGTAGCCAAGTTTCAGTTTAAAAACTTAATACAAAAAAATCGCAAAGGTTATGGGATCCACTTTTAGTATAACGGTTATGATTAATTTTAACTCATCTTACCGCTCAACTAAGATCCACACATAAAGGAGGTCCCAGTGGGGAAATTTCATAACCAAATACTAAAAGTGTTAAGTATGAGTTAGCATTAGCTTTCATTAATTTTATAACACCAACACTTCTAAATGAGTTCAAGCATCCATCATGCCAACTTTTGAGCACAATAACTTAAGATTCCAATATAGTCGACATGACCATGTTCTATACAGGGAAGCAAGCAACCTTTGTACTAATGATTTGACTATGATGAATCAAAACTCCCACTTAACAATGAGGGTGGTTAAATCAATTAAGAAAATAAATACCATTAACTTTGAAATACCCTTTTCATCTTAGCAAAAAGATGATTAGTTAGCCATGATAAAAGTAAACAACACGTAAAAAGATAAAATAAACATATATTGAAAGATCAAAGTAAGAATAAGAGGAAAAACACGTTGCACAGAACTTTGAAATTGAAAACAAGAACAAAATCAAAGTAGAAAAGCTAATTTTGATACAAAAACATAAATAAGGCCTAAGAAATAGCCTGAATTCGTACTCCTCCAAAGGTGCCTATTTATAGAGTTTTGGAGTGGGTGAAATAGTAAATGATCTGTTAGAATAGTCAAGGTAGGTAAATAAAAATCAACAAAGGCGACCTGCAACGTATTTTAATTTTTTGACCACCATGCACTTTTATTTAGCTCTTCATCAAAGCATAAGATTTGTAAATCTCTTCTTTAGCTTTGAAATGATATCTTGATCATTCAAATCGGATGTCTGTAGCTCAAGTTATGATTTTTCTACCGAAACTACTCTTCAACATAAGGAAGAAGGAATGGTCTCATCTATAATCAGATTTCGGCAATGAAAGCGATCAAACTAACTCTCAGAATAAAGTAGCGTTGAAGATCTACGTGTTGGCTTTCAGATGAATTTGGAATCAACATCTACAACTACAAATATGATTTTTCTTGTAAAGGGTCGCCAAGTGATGATTTTATCCACCTATATAAAAAAAATTATTTAATATAAGTCAATAGTAAACCACGTATGAATAGTAAATATGTGTATAAACTATGTATGAACAGTATCCACCATATAAATAATGAAATATGGTGAACAGTAAATATGTATATGAATGGTAAGTACACATGAATAGTAACCTGGTAGAAAAATTGCTCAAATTAAAGAAATTAATCATATTCAAAGTGTATTATAATGATTTAACCCCTTAATAGTAATAAACTTATGAGTATTCCTCATTGAGCCAATTGAATTTTTTTTCTTTTTGTTGCACAATGTATGTGCTATTGTTCTATACTTCCTTTTTTGTTGTTTCATTTTCAGTCCCTTGAATTGTCTCCTTGACTTCCTTCTTTGTTGTTTCATTTTCCATCTGCAAAGTACACACTCCATCTTTGAGGAAAAGATCAAGCTTATAGTACATGGTAAAATGAGATGTTGAGCAATTATTCAAATTAGTCCACTACATAGCACTTGCTTAATGGTCTACATATCTACTTCAGTGATGGACGAGTCTATTCCTCGGATCTATCCCAGTTAAATAACAGAGAGTTGTCTATCACTTCTAATTTAGTGATAAATTATCACCACACATGTTACTTTTTTTTTATCAATATATAGCAACGTGGTTTAGAGGGTAGCTACCAATCTGTTTGCACCTAGGTCGATTGAACACCTTAAAATGATCTACAAGAGTTTGAAGGATTTGGGAGTACGGTTACACTAAAATAACATTATTTTAAGGCCCAAAAATTGGCACCTTAGTTTAATTTTGATTTTGTTTTGCTTACTTTTAAATTAATTTTCAAAACCATAAATTATATCGAACCACCCATATATGGATTCTTAAATCTTACTCAGTTTTGCTTATTTTTTACAATTTTAATATTTGTAAACCATAGATCCTATCAAACCACTCGGATAAGGAACCTACAGACTTAATCTATTTTTATTGAAGATTTTAGATCATTGTTAATCCAAACCACGAATTCTATCGGATCACCCGGATGTGGATATTAAATTTATTTATATTATTTTTAAAGAATTTAAGTAATTATCCAAACCATAGATCCTATCAGATCAGCCAAATATAAATCTTAAAATTTATTTTTAATTATTGTTCTAAATTCATCCTAGCATTTTATCAAACCGACGTCGAATGAATTTTCTAAGTGTGATTTTTTAGATGCATTATGTGAATTAAATTAAACTATTCTAAAATTAAGGACATATGCAAATAAATATATAAGTTAAACTCTGATGCAAATTTGATAGTTAAATTTAATGCATGGCCAAACAAACAAATAAACAAAAAGTAGAAAAAGAAAACAATAAAAGGCTTGCTATTACTGACCAATCTGCAAAATAGAAAAATGTAAGTAGTCTAGATGAACGAAATACAAAGTTAAGGGTATAAACAAGAGTTATACTGAAACTGGAGGTGTTGGCGAATCGGGTTCGAACAAAACGAGTCGGGCCAAGGTTGAGAAATCGGGTCCTCTCCGATTCGCAGGATCGGCAGCGTAACGGGGGACGACGACTTGGCTTTACTGGGCGGCGACGGAGCTACCATCTGGAGGGGCGAAAGGAGGCCAGGGATGGCCGGCGGTGGCTGTACCAAGAGGAAGATGTGGCGTTGAGTTAAGTGAAGTTACGTTTTGGCGTCAACAGCGGCTGGGAACACTTGGGAGAAACGGTGTGGTGTGGAACAGAGCGGAGCCGGCGAGCTGGAAGGGCTGATGGCAGCGAGACAGTGTCGGGCAGAGGAACTGGACTTCCCGGAGTAATCGCGGCAGGTGGAGAAAGCTTAACGTGTTTGGGGAGATGGGTGACGAAACCAGGGGCTAGGGGTGCAGTTTTACCCTTTTCCCGTCTGGAGCTTAGGGTTTCGAATTTCTTAGCTTTTTTCTTAAATAAATGACCTTTACTTATAGTCTCAGTGTCATTAAAGTGGTTAAAAACCAAATGAGAGATTAAACCTTATAAAAAATCAAGTTTTAGAGAGATGTAATCTGTTCTAAATACTAGTTTATCTCCATAAAAAACTCTCAAGATGCTGATCTTGCCCATGACCTTTTTAAAATTTCTGAAATTTCAAGTCAACCAAAACTTCTAGGATTTGTCAAATTGTGCCCAAAACTTTGCAAAAACTCAGATTTTACCCAAAACTTCATATTTTTGCCAGTGTTGGCTCAAACTCTCTAACATTAATAGATTTACCCCGAAGGTTCTAATTTTGACTAGAATCTTCCAAAAAAGCCTCAGTTTTCACCCAAACTGTTCTTTTTTGCCTAAATTTACCCTATAAAACCTCTAGGAGTCAAAATTAAATTAGTACCTAAACTAAGTTTATCCACCTATATAAAAAAAATAATTATTAATATAAGTCAATAGTAAACCGTATATGAACAATAAATACACGGATAAACCGTGTATGAACAGTAGCTGTCATATGAATAGTGAAATACGATGAACAATAAATATGTATATAAATGGTAAATACACATGAATAGTACCCTGGTGAAAAATTGCTCAAATTAAATAAATTAATCATACTCAAAGTTTATAATAGTGATTTAACCCCTTAATAGCATGAACAACAACACCACCTAAATGTTAGTAGAGGAATCAACTATGTAACACTCTAAAATGACCAAAATGGCCCAAATGTCCTAACAAATGACCAAATTGCCCCTTATGAAACAAAAATGCTCATAAACTAATTTTTCCTAATCTAGAACTAAATAAAAATTGGGTGTAAACAAATATGCAAATACCTCTTCTTATGTTCTCACTTTTCCAATTAAATTTCTCCTCTATTTCCTTCCCTCGTTTCAATTTCATGTTTCTAAAATACATATTTTGTCTTAAATAATTTGCGTAAGGATATATATTAATTAATCATATAGGTGTTGTAATAGGGAAAATAACAAACTATACATCCATGCAATTTAAACTTAGATTGTGTTTAACTATCTTGATTGCGTGAGTGATGGGAAGGTTAAGATATTGGAAGGTAAAGTAGACCACTTAAAAAGTATCCCCACAGGCCACAGCCATAGGGTGTGAGTACATAATGACATTATAAGTGCATGCATTTTTAAGTTTCTTTTATTGAATGGTATTGATTTTGTAAGGGACCTACCATACCTTTTTGCATTAAGCGAATCCCAATCATGGCGGGCGATCGAAATTCAGGTACCAGTCCACTAACACTATAGAACTTTGATGGCCTCCTCGGGGCGATTTGATGCCATCAAATTCAGGTACGAACCACCAGACCAAGAATAGGAGATCACAGCGGCTTCGCTCCAATTTAAGTTTAAAGGTTTGATTTTCTCCCAAATTTATCCATCTACTTCAAATTCTGATCCAATTTTGATACAAAATGAATACCTTAGGTAGGAACGGCGTCATTTGCTTAATGAAGTTTATAAACGTGATTAGAACATGTAGACGAGCGGGAAAGTTGGTTAATACCGTTATGTTCCTCTGTTACTTCATTCTTATCTCCTTCCTTCATAGATTGCAGTCCATAAACGATATAAATAGGCATGTATAGATTGAGTGGGTTGGCATTGAAGAATATACAAAGAATTCTTCTCTCTCTTTCTCTTTCTTTCTCTTTCTCTCTCTCTCTCTCTATCTCTCTCTCTCACTCTCTCACATCCCTGTTTCGTTAGTCTTGAGAATTCTCAGGTCGTTTTTTTGATCCTTGAGCCATCCTTTACTCGTATCCGTTCTTTTCTTGACGCTATTAATAAGCACGTATGAAATTTTGGTTTTCTATTGCTTTCTCTTCAATTTGGGCAGGCACATGAATTGGTTTGTTTCTCATCAATTTTTGGTTTATTTTTCTCTTCATCAAGGATCGAATTTTTTTCCTTTATCCTGTCCCAAGTCTGAAGATGTCGTGCCACTGTGTCCATGTCCATGTCTATGTCTATGTCCATAGCAATGCCCAGTTAATTGCTTATTCTATTCTAACCACATTACTTAATTTCTTACATGTTGGTTTTTAAATTTGGTTTGATTTTGCTCCGGCCTCCTCGCGAATAGATGTCTAGGCATGGTGGGACTTAGCCTGAAGAGCTGGTGAGTGGAATCCTGTTAAAACTTGCCACCAAAGTCTCTCATCAGATTCCAATGTCTCTCTAAGCCTTGTGCTGCTCTTATAGCAAGCCCCTCGTTTGTTCATTCTCACCTGAATATAAGCAGAAAACAGCCTCAGCCTATGCTATATCATGATGACAGGCTTCCGAAATACTTTCGGAGTAGGTTGAGGAAGCTACTATTTATCGATGAAGCGCTCTTGGATCTGTCACATAGTGAAATAAAATGCGGTGACATTATGCCCAAGCTTATATGGAATGGACCACACTTTTTGGTCTGTCATGGATTAATGTTCTTGGTTGATTCGGATTGTCTTATTTTTGCTCTGTTAAATCCTTCAATAAGAGAGTTTAGATATCTACCCAAATTACATATTCCCCACCATTTTCATTCCATTAATTGCTTTACTTTTGGATTTGGGGTGGATCAGCTGTCCAATGACTACAAGGCCATATATATTCGGAAGACTTGGTGTCAGAAAGGTTGTGTAATGTTGTTTGCAGTTTATTCAATGACCACAAGTTCCTGGAGAGAACTGGATCACACTAAGCTTGAGGATATTTATGATATTGTTGAATGGGTACAATGCAATTCTTGCATTGACGGGGCCTATTATTGGGTGGATGGAAAATCAAGCAACAAGGTAAAGCTTGTAGCATTTTGCTTTAGCAGTGAAGAGTTTGAAGCAATACAAGTGCCAGATATTTCAGAGCCAAGAGAGGAGTTTCTTAGTCTGTTCAACTATAATGGTTGCCTTGCATTATGTGTTTCTTATGATAGGGATATGTCTCATCAGTATCAGATGTTTGAGCCTTTCACCTGCCATGACATTTGAGTTATGGAGAATGAAGGCCACTGGGCCAAACAATTTAAAATTGGACCTCTATTTGGAACCCTTCAAATTTTGGGGTTTTGGAAGAAGGAGATAGGAGAGATCCTTCAATTAGAAGCCCAGCCGAGGCTTATGCAAAGGCTTTCGAGTATCAAGAAACTCTTGTTATAATCAACAGCATGGATCGGTAATAAACACTCTTTGCTGCATTGAAATTGCATTGTATTATGTAAATTGATGCTAAAGAGAACTTTGTTGGCCACAGGTCTTTTGAGAGTAAAACAGAGTTGAAGAGAAAGGTGACCTCCGGGATGGTAGATGGAAACCACCTCGATGAAGCTTTGTGAAAATAAATACCGCTAAAGCTTATGTTGATCGGATTTATCATCAGAGATGAACTTGGTAAAGTTGTTCATGCTGGGGGAGAAGGCTATGGCCACAGTGGAGGATGACATGTGGGCCTTATAACCATTGAGCAAGGAATCCTTAAGGCTCTGAAATTGAACCTTACAAAGGTTGAAGTAGAGATGGATAACGAAAAGCTTGTGGCAGCTATTTCTCTTAAGAAAAAGTGGGTTAATTATGTGTCTCTGAAGAAGAAGCTGGTTCAAGATGGTAAGACAAAAGTTTGGGAAGCTCAAGCTATGGTGGAAGCCATTAAATGTATAAGAGGATTGGCTAGGGAGTTCAATAAGTTCTCAATCTCTGCTACTTGTGAGGAGGCAAATGGTTGTGCCCAAGCTATTGCCAACTACTGCAAAAATAACAGTGGTCCTGCTGATTGGACGTTTGATCCTCTGTCTCCTTTATCATCTCTACTTTCTTGTTAAATCTCTTTGAAATTTGTAAACATGCTTGGTTTGTTTGAAACTAGTTGAATAAGTTTCCCTCTTGGAAAAAGAGGAAAGGAATTAATTGGGAGCTGCTTGTTAAATGGCATAGATGCCAATGCATGATTGCTGATGTTGATGAATCCAAGTGACAGGTAAGATACGTTAAATGCACAATCTCTAAAGGTGTCATCAAGATGTTCTTAGTAACAAAAACAATATTGTAGCATACTGCTGTAAATGATGGATGCAAAGCTTGATCTTTCTAGTTTCTTATGCTTATGCTCTGGCATTTGTGGTATCATCAATCAATTCATGAATTCATAAGGATTAGGATGGAAGCAAACCGGCCTAATTCCTATGTATTAGTCATCACTTCCACTGAAGTTCTAGAAAGACATGGTAACTGGAATGATACAACAAATATTCTACAACTAAAATATGAATGGTTTTATTTCTAAAATGTTACAAAGTTCAAAGAGCACGCGAGTAGTGCAACAAACTCATCATTCTCTCTCTCTCTCTCTCTCTTCACTATCCCGGGTAGTAATACACATCGGCACTGCAAGTTTCCTCCTGTAATTGTGTTATTCCACAGGTAATGAAGTTCTTTCTGGAATCAACACAAACGAAAACTTCAACCAGAATTCCATTTCCATTCATTCGCCCATTACACCGCAATACAACTTTGTTTTCTCCGCCGATTCCCCTATGAATGGCAACTTTGATACTAGCACTGTGATGCCCAGCAGCATCTTCGTCGGGTGACATTATGACTTCGGGAGGGACTTCCCGAGAGGGAAAACGCCTGGAGCACAGATTTCCCAGGGGAGTATGCCTGAAATGCTGAAGAGAAGAGGGTTAGGAGGTCCCCGGGATGTTTTTCTGGGGAGGAGTCTCCGACGCCCAAGTTAGTGTCCTGAAGGAAGATAGATGAGGAGCACTAAGGGGTTAAGTGGCCTTGCCTGTTTTTATTTTCCTCAGGGAGAGAGGGTCGGATCCTTTGCCAGGGCTTGTTTCCTGGTATTTATAGGAGTGCCTAGCTCGTTCAGATCACAACACGTGTTCGGTCAGATGCTCTCTGTACTTTCGGGCGTAGGGGACAAGTAGCCGTTTGTAGGCTCCTTGAATCTTGGTCCGAGATAGGTTATGACAAGACTCGGACGGCGTCGGCGTGTCAGACCACCGTTTGAGGCGGCGTGTAGCGCCTGGGGGCGACATGTTAGAGGCTCCTTAAAAGCTCATGTTGTACTCCCGAGGTCCTTTGGGCGAAGTCGTCCTTTGGTACGGGTGCCCTTCTTCGGGAATTATGCCCGTAGTTCGGGGAGTTCTTTGGCTCGGGGGTTCCGCCTTTGGGGAGAGTCTCTCTTGCTTGCAATAGCTGGTTCTTTATTCCCGAAGGTGATCCGTTTGGTCCCTTGAGGGAGCCGGCAACATTTTTGAAATTCCTGACGTACTAGCTGAAGTCCTAAGTTCGAGGCGTTTGAATTTGCTTCTTCCGAGGTCAGTGTTAGCGCCTCCTTCGGGTGACGCCAGATTTCCCGACGACACTACTGGCAGGAAGTATGTAGTGAGAGAGGCGATAGCCCTTCGGCTATCATAGGCCTCCCCTCTAGTCAGCTTTCGGAGAACGTCCTTCGGGGCCTTGGGCATAATACCTGTGCCAAAAATGGACCTTTTGTCCGAAGACATAGGTTGTTCGCCCATAGCCTGCCTTTTGGTGTCTTCGAGGTAACCTACTTCTTTCCTTTTGTAGGTCTGCGCAACGTCGCGTCTTGTAAACAGGCGTGTCAGTCTGGAGCGGCGTGCCCAAGGTTTAGGGGTGTCAGAAGTCGTGTCCATCTTTTGGCGCGATGGCTAACACGTGGTAGCTTGTTATTGGCGGGGACTACATCAGATATAGCAGGCACGCCTTTTTATGTGCAAAGATCAGTTATGGCGACTTTTCGCCTTCGCGGAGTACTTATAATGCCGGTTTGCCTACCCCCATCGGCCTATATATACGTCATTCCGTCATAATTTCCTTTTGCTTCTGCTTTTGCTTCCTTCCTGCCTTTTAATTGTTTTTGCGTTCTCTTCTGCTTTTTGCGGCGGTGCTGTTAACGGAGTTTTTTCCGGCCACCTTTCGCGACGACGACTTCAAACCCAGATTTCAGCAAAACATTTGGTGGGTTTTGATTTCCAGAGTCCTTTGATTTTAAATCTTTCCTGAAGTCGGTTTTTTATTCCCTGAAGTCATTTTTTCTCCAAAAATGTCTTCGCCAACTCCTCTTATGACTATTTCCCCCATTCCAGAAAGCTGGCAACCTCTTCTCAGTCATACTTGCTGTACAACTTCAGAAAAATTGGAAAAATGAACCAAAAAGTTCTTTCTTCCTTCTTATGCCACCACCAGACTTCCTGGCCCTCAGGAGGTCAGTTTTATGAACCACGACAACGAGGTTACCGTTTTTCGCACCCAACTGAAGGCCGAACTTCGATACCCTCCTTTGACGGTGATTTGCGACTTTTGCCAATTTCATGGCATTGCCGTAAATCAACTTCCGCCGAACTCATACTACTACTTTAACGCCTTCCTTTGCATGTGCGGCGTCTTCAAAATAGAACCCCATTTTATTTTTTTATGCAATACTATAAGCTCTACACGGTCCCAAAGGGTGGCTTTTACTTTATGCTACCTCGGGGATCAGGGAGCAAAACGTATATGTTCACCTTCGCCACTAAGGACAACTGGCGAAGGTGGCAAGAAAAATTTTTCTTTCTGAAGATGGAGCAAGCCTGGTTGTACGTTCCAACCAAGTGGGCTCGGGGAAAATTGGAGATAGATGTCGTAGATCCGAGGATCCTGCTGACTCCTGAGTTGGCACCTAGATTCGCAGACTTCGACAGACGGATCTGAGCAGTCTCTGACTGGGATTCCGAGGTCTCTTCGCGCCCCTCTACCCCTTCCCCATCAAGTGGAAACTGATGACCGAGGAGGTCCTCCGCGAGCTAGGGGAAGTGAAGGAGCACGAGACGGACCTCGAGATGCCGGCTCCTGCCATCGCAGGGAAAGACTCCTAGCTGGTAAAACTCCTTCGGGAGGAGGTTACTTACGAGACCTTTTGTGAGCGTAAGTTATCTCAAAATTTTTTTTGTTATAGACACATCTTAGAATCACACTGATGTTTTCCTTCTGTTTCAGAGATGGGTGACAACTCCACTGCCTACTACAAGGCGCTCTTCCTCAGTCAAGTCGAAAAGGGGGAGCAAACAAAGAAGGCCGTCTCCCGAAGGCGGAAATCGTCTGGGGCCGGGCCATCATCGACAAAACGGGCGAAGAAAGACGCGCCTCTTCCTTACTCGTAAATTCCCGAGGAGGCGCGTGAAGAGCCTGATGCTGCTGTTGCCCCAATGACCGAGGTCACTACTAACGCCCTTTCTCGGAGTCCCACTTCCTCGGCGGCTCTTCTGGACGCCTTGGTGGAAGTCCCTTCTGCCGAGGAGCACCGGAAGGAAAAAGGCAAGGAGATCTCTGCCGAGGGGGTCTGGGACGCTGACGATGATGTCACTGAGGTGCCGCCAGGTTCGTTCTTTGGACAAGCTGCAGTATTTTTATTTTTTAAACTTTGAGAATTGCTTGCCTTAATAAGTTTCTTGTCTTGCCGTGCAGAAGAGGTACCATCTTCGGGGTGGGTGGCCGAGCACGCCCGGAAACGGGCCCTTCGAGATTCCCATATCTCGAAGGGGAAGATCCCGAGGGAGCCTTTCTGGTCGTTTACGGAGGACATGAATTTGTACTCCGGCGACTGCCAGCAAATGGCCAACCAAATTTCAAAGGGGATCCTCACCGAGGCCTCCTTCAAGGACATTTCCGAGGCGTGCCCGGACGATGAATCCCTTGCTGCAAAAGTTTCCGAGCACGCTGCCCAGGTATACTTCTCGCCTTTGTTTTCTCCTTTTTCATTTCTTCTAAGTACTTGGCTTATTATTTTTTGCCTTACTGACTTTGCTCTTACTTCCTTGCAGCTGCTGGGGTTCACTGGCTTCCTTAGGGTTCGGGCAGCGAGGCAAGCGGCGTTCCAGGTCTCGGCCTTAGACTGCATAAAAAAGTCTAAGGCCATGTGTTCCGACTTGGTTGCCAAGAACACGGAGATGGCTCAAGCTGCGAAGAAGGAGGTTGCTGCCATTCGGAATGAGTTCTTGAAGGAAAAAGAGGAACTTTTGAAGGACTCCTTCCAAAATATTTCTGACCTTGGCTCCAAGGTGGCGGAGCTGATTTCGGAAAACGAAGCTTTTCAGAAGGAGAAGTCAAAGTCTGAGGCTCTCCTAGCGAAGGTGCTTGCTGAGAAGGCCAAGCTCCAGGCCAAGGTCAAGTCTTTGAAGAAGGAGCCGAAGAAGAAGAAGATGAAGGCACTGAAGAAGGAGGTTGCTGATCTGGAGAGGGAACGTGATGAGCTAGCAGTCGAGAAGGAGAAAGCCGACGAAATGACAAAGGTCGGTTTCCAAGACGGCTTCTGCCTTGCTCGGCATCAAGTTCTGCAGAGCTTCCCAGATCTGGACCTCTCCTTTTTGGAGGCCCTAAACATCCCCGAGGGGCCTCGGTGGTCTTGGTCCAAAATTGAGCACCTTAAACTACCCTTCCCTCTTCCAGCGCCGAAGGCGGTGGATAAGGACGCAGAAGCTGGTGGCTCCCAAGATGCCGAGATTCCTTAGTTTGTATTAGGGTCCTTTGCCTTCTTTTTCCTCTGTTTTGTACTTCTTCTTTTGGCGAACTTCTTTCTTTGTAAGCAGGTCGATCTTAATAAAGACCCTTTCTTTCATGAATTTTTGGCTAAGTCTGTTGCGCAAAATCTTTTATTTCTCACTGTCCTGAACACGTTCGCTCAAAAGACTTCGGAAGATCATAGCTAGACTTATTTAGCCTTGGAATCACCCTCGGGAAATTCTCTTAAGTGAATCTCCAATCTTCAGAGAAGGTTGATAACCTTTGTAAATAAGCTCTCTTTTGGCGACGACTGTTCTGGTGAAAAGAAGCTTCTGTACTTAGAAAAATTTTCCTAAGAAACTTTTGTACTTAGAAATTTTTCTAATTGTAACCAAAATCCTAAGCATAGACTTTTTTCAAGGCATCCGAATGCCATGTATTTTTTAATTCTACGCCTTCCGTATCGCCGAGTTTGTAAACTCCTTTTCGCACTTCGGCAAGTACCAGATAAGGACCTTCCCACTTTGCGCGAAGTACTCCGTAGGATGGCCTTCGAGGCCCAAATTTAGCCTTTCAGAGAATGAGGTCTCCTTTCTTTACTCCCTTCGGCCTGGCGCGCAAGTTTATAGCCGCGGCCACTCTTTGCTGAAAGGCTTTTCTTCTCAGCTCGGCTGTTTCTCTGTGTTCGCCGACGAGGTCCAGCTTGGCTCTCAGGCCGAGGTCATTTCCCCTTTCATCAAACACTTGTACTCGCACTGATGGTTGCACTACCTCAATTGGGATGATGGCCTCTGTACCGAAAACAAGTGAAAAAGGTGTTTCCCCTGTGGCTCTTCGGGGTGTTGTTCGGTATCTCCATAACACACTTGGGAGCTCTCCTGGCCATTTCCCTTTTGCTTCCCCCAACCTCTTTTTCAAACCATATTTTATGGTCCTATTAGATACTTCTACTTGTCCATTTCTTTGGGGGTGGGCTACTAGGGAGAAGTGCATTTTTACTCCGATGTTGTTGATAAATTCTTTGAACTTTTTGTCCGTAAACTGGGATCCATTATCGGCTACTAACACCCTTAGTATGCCGAATCTGCACACAATGTTCTTCCATACGAACTTCTGCACATCTTTTGCCGAGATAGTCGCCAAGGGTTCTGCCTCAACCCATTTGGAAAAATAATCTACTGCGACCACGCAGAACTTCACGCCTCCAGGCGCTGTCAGGAGTGGCCCAATGAGGTCTATGCCCCAAACTGTGAAGGGCAAGGGATAGTCAGCCGAAGTTACCAATTCCGAGGGTGTCCTTTGGATACTTGCGTGTCTTTGGCAGTTACCACATTTCTGGATGAACTGCCTAGCATCCTTTCTTAGGGTAGGCCAAAAGTATCCTTGGCGAAGTATCACTGCTGCCAGGGCGTCTGTTCCTATGTGCGAACCACAAGCACCTTCGTGAACTTCTTCGAGGATCATTTCAGTATCCTTTTCGCCAACACACCTCTACAGTGGATTTGCATATCCCTGCCGATATAACTTTTCTCCAATCAGGAAAAAACGACCGGAGTGTCTTCGCACTTTTGCAGCTTCGTTGGGGTCTTCGGGGAGCGCATTGGTTGTGAGATATCTTTTTATCGGGTCTTTCTAGCCTTTTCCCGAAGTTACTATGCTCAGCACTGCGATGCTCGGGCGGTTTAGTACCTCGGTGCATGTTTTCGACTTTGCCAAGCAATCTGCCTCGGCATTATCTCGCCGAGGCACATTTTTTATTCGTACGGTGTCGAACTCTCGAATGAGCTTTGCTACGAGTTCATGGTATTTTGCCAAGGTTGGGTCCTTCGCCCCGTAATCCCCTGCTGTTTGTCGAACTACCAGCTGGGAGTCGCTGTGGGCTTTCAAGTTTCTTACACCAATTTTTCTGGCTAGGCGCAACCCTGCTATGAGAGCTTCGTACTCAGCCACATTGTTGGTGACGTTAAAGCTGAACTTGATGGCCTTCATTACTTCTAGACCTTCCGGACCTCTGATAATTACCCCAACTCCTTGGTGTTCGGACCCCGAGGCTCCGTTAACATACAAAGTCCATTCCGGCTCACCTTCACCGGGATCCGGATGGCTGTCCTCGGTGATAGGTACTTCGGCAATGAAGTCTGCCAGGCTTAAGCTTTAATGGCTTTCCTAGGTTCATAAGTAATGTCGTGTTCGCCAAGCTCTATACACCATTTGGAAAGCCTTCCTGAATGATCAACTTTCCTCATGACGTCCTGTAGAGGTATACTACTTCGGACGATGATAGGGTAAGCCTGAAAATATGGCCGTAGCCTTCTTCCTGCCAGTACCAGAGCATATATAGCTTTTTGTAGCAATGGATACCTGACTTCGGCGCCGTGCAGGGACTTGCTTACATAATAAACCGGCCATTGCTTCGTCCCTTCCTCTTTCACAAAGACCGAGCTTACTGCTTTTTCTATAACGGCGAGGTATAACACGAGGGGCTCTCCCTCGTGAGGTTGTCGCAGAGTGGGCAGACGGGCTAAGTAGATTTTGAGTTCTTCCCAGGCCTTTTGGCAGTCCTCATTCCAAGGATGATCATCACTTCCGAGGTTGCCCTCCTTTTTTGCTGCTTTAGTGAGGACTTTGAAGAATGCTCGACACCGGTCTCCATATCTGGAGATGAACCTGCTAAGAGAGGTTATCCTTTCGGTGAGTCTCTACACATCTTTTATTGTGGCAGGAGTTCGGAATTCGAGCAGAGCCTTAATTTTTTCTGGGTTAGCATCAATGCCTCTTTCTGATACCATGTACCCAAGAAACTTTCCCGAGGTTACGCCGAAGATGCACTTTTCGGGATTAAGGCGGATCCCGAAGGTTTTGAGCTGGTGGAAAGTTTCCTTTAGATCTGCGACGTGGTCGTTAGGCAGCTTGCTCTTGACTATCATGTCATCGACATAAACTTCCATGTTCCTCCCTATTTGGTCATAGAAGACCTTGCTCATCAACCTCTGGTAGGTAGCTCCTGCATTTTTTAGCCCGAAGGGAATCCTAGTGTAACAATACGTTCCGCCCTCGGTGATGAAGGTGGTCTTTTCCTCGTCTTCAGGGTCCATCCTTATTTGATGATACCCACTGAATGCGTCTAAGAAACTTAGGAGCCCATATTCGGCAGTTGAGTCTACCAACTGGTCTATTGGTGGGAGAGGGTATGAATCTTTTGGGCAAGCATCATTCAAGTTTCTGAAGTCGATGCACATTCGGAGCTTACTGCTCCTTTCTTTTGTGGCAATAACCACATTGCTTAACCATTCGGGGTACTTGACCTCCCTGATTACATCTGTGTCCAATAAGTGCTGGACTTCGACTTTGACGAAGTTATTTTTATGGACTGAGATGCCCCGTTTCTTTTGCCAGACAGGTTTTGCTTCCGGACTTACTTTAAGGCTATGCTGTATTATGCGAGGGTTTACCCCTGGCATATCTTTCGGTGAGTAGGCAAACAGGTCTTTATTCATCAGTAGAAAGGATACAAGTTTTTTCTTGTCACCTTCGGCCAAGTTTTTCCCTATTCGGGTACTTCAGCCTTGGACAAGTTCTACTTCTTCCATTTCTACCTTCGCGGTCTCTTCTGCCTCGCCCTTTTTTGGTTTTCCACCTGGCAAAGCCTCTGCCTCTACAGTTTGCGCGAAGTTGGTTACTGGGGCCTTTCGCGCTTTGGCGAACACTTTCCTTACTTCGCCTTGATCGATAAAAATTTCCGCGTCTCCATCCTTGGTGGCGAAAGTGACAGTTAAGTACTTTACATCCGAGCGAATGTGCAGATTTCCTTGTGTTTGCCTTCCAAGGATGGCGTTATATGACGAAGGGACATCCATGACAATGAACCTTGTCATTATGGAGGCAAATAATTCACCTGTCTCGTTTACCGAACCTCCTCTCATCATCAGGGGGAGGTCGATCCATCCGAGGACAGGCAGTTCGGACGGCCCTACCCCGAAAGTTGGCGAAGCGACGAGCTTGAGGTCGGTGTTGGATATTCCCAAGCTTGGCAGCAGATGCGAGAACAGGACGTCGGCGTTTGATCCATCATCAAGTAATACCCTTTTGACGTCCCAATTTCCTATTCTTGCCATGACCAACAGTGGATCGTCATGGGGAAAGATGACGGTGGAACCATCCTTTCGGGTCAGTTTCTTCGACGGATTTTGGTATTCCATCATTGATATTTCTTTGGCTTTCCTCTTTCTTCCCGAGGATGGAAGTCCCGTCATGATTGTTTGTATCACTCCCGCCGGGGGCAGCAGACGCTTCTTTGGACTTCGGTTCCTCCGTCTATCGGAGTCGTACTCCTCGTCATCAGCCTTTCCTTCCTACTCCTTTCTTCCCTTTGGGGAAGGCATTCGCAGATAACGCTGGAGTTGGCCTTGTTTTATCAGCGACTCAATATACTTTTTTAGTTGGAAGCAATCTTTAGTGTCGTGCCCGTGGTCGCGATGAAACTGGAAGAATTTTTTCATATTCTTTTTGTTGTCAGCAGTCATAGCCCTTGGCCGCTAAATCTAGGTTCCCTGCCTCTCCATTGTCATAAGGATATTGGTTCTTGTAGTGTTCAGGGGTGTGAACTTCGGAGGAGGTTTCCTTCCCCTAAACCTCCGAGGTCACCCTGCCTGTTCAGTCGGGTACTTTGCTTGCTGGCCGGAACCTTCGGGACGGGTGTGATCAATCTTTGGTCCACCCATTCTCAGCTCTTCAGCTGTCATGTGCTGCTCGGCCCTTCGGTAAAATTCGCCAAACGTGTCCGGGGGGGTCCTTGGAAAACTCGTAAAACAGCTGTGAGTCCCTCCGAAGGCCCCGTGTCATGGCGAGGATGCGTATTTCGGGCCGAAAGTCTGGAACACTTAGGGCCTCTCCATTAAACCTTTCGACATAGTCGCGGATGGTTTCTCCGTTCTTCTGCGCTATGTCGAACATCTGGACCGGCATCTTCGCCATTGGACGGCTTCCAATGAACTGCTGCGTAAAGGCCGTGGACAGCTTCTGAAACTCCCTGATGGTTCCAGGGGCCAATGAGTTATACCACGCCGTCGCGGGCCCTGCGAGGGTGACCTCAAAGCATTTGCACAAAGTAGCATCATCAGCGCCGTGTAACACCATGCTACGTCTGTATTTAGTTAAATGAGCCTGGGGGTCAGTTCGGCCATCATAGGTTTCCAGCCGAGGCACCCGAAAGTCACTTGGCATGGCTGCCTCGACTACTGTTCAGGTGAACGGCGATTCATCCCCATAGAAAGTTTCATACAACCTGGCCCAGACTGGTTTGCGAGCTACCTGTTTTTCCACTTTCTCCAACCTCGCTAACATTTTCTCCACAAGGATCGTAGCACTGGGCTCTTCTTCCTGGTGCTTGTAGGCTTCTGGGAATGGAGATTGCCGGCGTCTTTTCGGGGACGGACTTCGCCGCCGAGGGGATGGCGATTTTGCCTTAGGCGATGAACTCTTTTGACGTGGGGTTTTAGGTCGTTTAGGCCCTACTGGCCCCTTAGGCCGTCCCCCGAGGGGTATGTTTTCCGTTGAGGACTAATCACGTGGATCCCCACTTCCCGAACTCCGGTAAGGTGATCTCGGGCTTTTCTCCCGAGGGAGTGCTGGCGAGGAAGGCCTTTGGGCCTGCGCTGGTTGCGGCTATCTTCGGTCTATTTGCTGCGTCATTTCAGCCACAATGGAGCGTTGGAAGTCGCACAGGAAACTCATAGTTATGACTAGAGGACGTTCTTCCTCAGGCGAGGAAGTCCCTGGAAGGGTTTGCTCAGTAGCCGGTTGAACTTCAGCCGCAGACGAGGACTTCGAAAGAATGCCGAGTTTCAACAACGGCGACCTGAGGGTGAGTTCCCACAGACGGCGCCAAATGATGCCCAGCAGCATCTTCGTCGGATGACATTATGACTTCGGGAGGGACTTCCTGAGAGGGAGAACTCCTGGAGCACAGATTTCCCAGGGGAGTGTGCCTGAAATGCTGAAGAGAAGAGGGTTAAGAGGTCCCCGGGATGTTTTTCCAGGGAGGAGCCTCCGACGCCCAAGTTAGTGTCCTGAAGGAAGATAGAGGAGGAGCACTAAGGGGTTAAATGGCCTTGCCTGTTTTTATTTTCCCCAGGGAGAGAAGGTCGAATCCTTTGCCAGGGCTTGTTTCCTGGTATTTATAGGAGTGCCTAGCCCGTTCAGATCATGACACGTGTTCGGTCGGATGCTCTCTGTACTTTCGGGCGTAGGGGACAAGTAGCCGTTTGTAGGCTCCTTGAATCTTGGTCCGAGATAGGTTGTGACAAGACTCGGACGGCGTCAGCGTGTCAAACCGCCGTTTGAGGCGGCGTGTAGCGCCTAGGGGCGACATGTCAGAGACTCCTTAAATGCTTATATCGTACTCCCGAGATCCTTTGGGCGAAGTCGTCCTTTGGTACGGGTGCCATTCTTCGGGAATCATGCCCGTAGTTCGAGGAGTTCTCTGGCTCAGGGGTTCCGCCTTCGGGGAGAGTCTCTCTTGCTTGCAATAGCTGGTTCTTTATTCCCGAAGGCGATCCGTTTGGTCCCCTGAGGGAGCCGGCAACATCTTTGAAATTCCTGACGAACTAGCCGAAGTCCTGGGTTCGAGGCGTCTGACTTCGCTCCTTCCGAGGTCAGTGTTAGCGCCTCCTTCGGGTGACGCTAGGTTTCCCGACCACGCTACTGGCAGGAAATATGTAGTGAGAGAGGCGATAGCCCTCCAGCTATCACACTGGGATATGAATTACTGGGGGATATATTGTCATTTTCCAGAAGATTTTTTATCTTAACTCTTCTCTTCATATCCATTGCGTAATTGAAGTACTGTGCTGGCCTAAAATACTCCTGTTGATTTCGATGTTGGTCCCATTCATGATTCCAGAAAGCCACGTCTGATCCTGCGACGAGTGGTTGCCACTCATTCCTAAGCTTATTTTGAAAGGAATCTGGATAAGATCCAACCTACAAGCATGTACAAGAAATGTTAAATCAAGAATGTTAAAACGGACGGCAAAAATATTGGCGAAATAAAAATAAAAATTTTCTTACGGTGGCTCGGATGTTTTGCAACAGTGGAGGACTGCTGCTGATGGCATTGCAAGGCCACAAACCATGTAGCGTGAAGTCATTTGGAAGATTCGGTTTGCACTGCTTGCTCAAGCAATAGCCGAAAGGCCATGTTTGGACCAGCCTGAAATATACAGGTGGTGCTGCAGGCGGTGGCGGCTGCCGACGACGTCTGTTCCGACCATTAGTGGTTACCCCAGGAGCAGCACCCAGACCATCCGCCAAAGTCGGAGTGAGTAGTAGAGTAGAAGGGGCTGGCAGGCTACCTCGAGGTATTAGTCTCCAAACATCAACAGATGCCCCAGAAGCAGCAGCGGGAACAAGAGCATTGGATGTGGAGACACCAGGGGCAGCGAGTGGAACATCCACTGTGGATCCCGTTGGGGCAGCTGTTGGAACATTTCGAACAGCTGTGGTGGACAGGAGAAGGAAGAAGAAGGAGATCATCATGTTTTCGTCACAGTTAACTGCAAATGTTCTATTTTGAGATTTACTTGCAATTCTATTGGGTTTTATAATCAGCAAGAGGGTATTTTAGTATATAATAATAAGTCATGCATTTTCAACTTCGTGAAGTAGAGTACGTGGATAGTTTTGTACTGTCATTGCGTCAGTACCTTTTTTGCAGTAAAATATTTTTCTTGACCCACAAATTGTTATTTCTGTTTTGAATTTGTTAGTGGAAAAGTTGCTAGCTTGTTATGCTATTGATTCTACCTATATCATCTCATGCAATGTACTTATAAACGCACAATTGATTGTTAATAAATTTTAGAATTTTCAGCTTTTGTCTCTTAATTTAATAATTTTTTCTAATGAATGTCCAAGTCTACATGTCCAAGGGCAGCTTGCATCCATATGAATAAGAACTAGTTTTAATACTCGGTGTTAGCTCGATATCAAATTGTGGGAAAAATATAATTGAATTTAAAATGTGAAGTGTAAAGATATAAAAAAATAATTTAAACGCTCATTATTGCCATAAAAAAAAGGTAAGAAATAATAAATAATTGTAATGACAATTTTAAATAAAATAATAGGTAAAAATGTTATTTACCAATGTAAATACTTTACAAGTAAAATAATGTTGTAGTAATAGGTGTCTTGATAATGTATGCAATAGTTTAAATAAAAATAAATGATTATACAATTAATAATCACATATTATTAGGTAAGTTAATACGAAATCATACTCAAAATGAACAACTAATATTGCATATTATTTTAATTTTTATATAATTCATAGCAGTAACAAAACATAAATTAGATAGTAAACTCTAAAATGTCTAGATTAAGATAATTATATAAGATATTACAAAAAAAATTTAATAATTAAAAAATCCTTGAGAATATTTTAGACGTTATCACCAAGTGATATAAAATTTTTTCTTTATGCAATATTTACAAAATTTTGGATTGGATAGAGAGAAGAATATATAAGCAAGAAAAATAGATTTATTGCGACATGAGAGGCAACTAAAACATGTATGGGAAATAAATAAATATGAGTATTTTACTGACCCAAGTACACTCCCCCAAATAATCCATTGTATATTCTTATAAGTTTTGAGAAACAAACAAGTTACCTCACATACTTTACAACAACTTATTAAAAGAAGGAACATAGCTATATAGGGGTGTTCAAATGATAGGTTTTAATATAGGTTAAATCAAATATAAAACTAAGTACAATTGGCCTAACTTGCCCAAATCAATGGAGATGACAAAAATAACTTTACTGCCCCTACTCTACCCGAACTCGACATTATTTGCACTACTTTGGAAAGGTTATAAGGTTAACTAATTTTATCCGAAATGCAAGAAAATAGATTTATTGTGGAGTATCAGGGTACTAAAACATGTATGGGAAAAATAAAAAGAATAAACAGATGAGTATAAGTATTTTAAGTATTCGTTTCAGGAACATAGTTTTGGTTCTCTAACGGAGCTACTGCCAAGGGACATGGATCCAACTGCCACTCTTTCAGATTGCCAATTTTGTCTCGTATGCCCTCTAGATTTTGAGAAACTGGTAAGTTACTCATCATATTTTACAACTTATAAAGAAAAGGAACATAGCTACATCTAGACATTCAAATGGCACACTTTGGCATAGGATAAATCAAATATAAGATTAAGTATAATTGAATGAGCTTGGCCCCTACCAGTAGAGATAAAAAAAAAAAAATAACTCTATTGCCCTTATCCTTCCTGAACCAGGCGACCCTAACTCAACTCTAGCTTTAAAACCTTGGAGAGGTTTTGAGTTTAACTAATTCTACTGCATCCTACCCCTCATAAATTAGTATATTTATTTCTAAAAATTTAGCTTTTATCTCAAGATAAAGTCATAATCTAGTGCAAATTTTTCTACATTATTTTATTTTATTAATTTTTATTTGTTAATTAATTGTAGACATACATATTTTTGAAAAAAAATATACATAAAATATATAGAAAAAATGAAGTGTGTGTATCCTAAATGGGTGTGTTACCCACCTACCCATAGGGGGCAGGTATGAAGTCACTAACATGTTGAGATTTGATTTAGCAATACCCTCTTTGAACCTCCCCGTTCATATCTCTACCTACCAAGGAAGATGCATTACGCACGATCAGCCTAACCCACCTCCTCTCTACATTACTTTATTTTATTAATTTTTATTTATTAATTAATTGTAGACATACATATTTTTGAAAAAAAATATACATAAAATATATAGAAAAAATGAAGTGTGTATATCCCAAATGGGTGTGTGTTACCTACCTACCCATAGGAGGCAGGTCTGAAGTCACTAACATGTTGAGATTTGATTTAGCAATACCCTCTTTGAACCTCCCTGTTCATATCTCTACCTACCAAGGAAGACGCATTACGCATGATCAGCCTAACCCACCTCCTCTCTACATTACTTTATTTTATTAATTTTTATTTATTAATTAATTGTACACATACATATTTTTGAAAAAAAAATATACATAAAATATATAGAAAAAATGAAGTCTGTGTAGCCCAAATGGGTGTGTGTTACCCACCTACCCATAGGGGGCAGGTATGAAGTCACTAACATGTTGAGATTTGATTTAGCAATACCCTCTTTGAAACTCCCTGTTCATATCTCTACCTACCAAGGAAGACGCATTACGCATGATCAGCCTAACCCACCTCCTCAATGAACACCTAAAAAAAATTTATACCAAAATAAATACATATTTATATCAAAAGATTTATAGTCTAATGAAAATGTTGTTTTTTTCAAAGAAAAAAATGTTCATTATTTTTCAAGATGATTGTTTAAAAACCAATTATTCGTTACATAGGCTAGGGTTCTAGTTGATCTAAGTTAGGCCTAAACACTCTTAACTCGAGCTTGATTGGAACTTTTCATGAAAATCACCATGTGATAACAATCATATATTAGATGAATCCCAACTATTGGGCAATTTCTATTTCAAAAAGTTAATAATAATAATAATAATTAATAGGCACATGAAAAAAAAAAAAAGGGAAAGCCAATTTCCAAATCTATGGTTAAGAGTATAAATACCCATTTAGGTGTAATAACCCTAGAAACAAAAAAATTACCAAATTACCCTAAAGACAAAAATTACCATTTTGCCCTCAAGGGTATTTTCATAATTCTGCCTATCAATTTAGAAAATTAATATAAAACTAAGAATATTGATCTTTAGATAATTCATTTTGTCCTTCCAAGTTTAGTTTTATAGCCATAAAATGAGTATATAACTCATTTTGTAAGCTGCTGTAATTTTAGGATTATTGTCAAGAAAGGCTTCTGGCACAATTCCGAGTATGCACAAAGCCACCGGAGACTCTCCAAAACCATTTTTGCCACTAGGTAAAACTTTAGTTTGGATATAAAAAATGTGAACCTTCAAAGCACCATTTTGGAAATTTCCAAATTCTTAGATATTTTCTAATTTTTACCTTTCTAATGTTTTGTAGGACTTGTCCTAGGAAACTGCACCTTTTTATCAATTTATTTCACACTAGGCAAAACGGAATAATGGGTTAGTTCTCGTGGGCCCTCTTAGGCCCAAAACAAATATAAACTCAAATAATAAATTCTAAGTAAATAATTGAGCTAAATAAAACTTTTAAAAGCGTGGGCAACATGGGTAAATTAATTAAATTAATTTTTCTAGAATCTCATTTTATTTTATTTTAATTTTTTTTCTCATTCAATTGTCATTTTGATTGGTTGATTGCATGGTTGTAATGATGTGATATATAATGTTTGTTTGGTGCTAGTATCATGCTATGACCATTTACAACAAAAATTAAGTTAGAAGTATGCTAGGACCATTTGAATAAACCCCGCTAGTATCATGTTTAGGGCTAATAAGACAAATACCGCTAGTACTATAGTTAAGGCCAACAAAGTCACTAGCAACATGATTAAAGCCAAAAGCAACCGTTAGTGATGCTAGGACCGTAATAAACTATTATAAGTTGGTAGATAAAGGATTAGGTGCATAAATGTTAAATAACTAGCTTGGAAAGAATTCATGATAGATGAGGTAGACAATTATCATAAATATGCTTAAAAAGATATTATTGATTATCATGTCATCATGCAAAACTAAACCAAGATAAAAAGATAAAAAAAAATAGAATGTATTAGAATCACGATCATGCATCAATTGATTGTTGCATATGATTGATGTTAGTCATACACAAGATTGCATTAAGTAAAAGATTTGAAGAGTAAGATGACACACAAGGCCTGCAAGGTTGGCGACGGACCATATCGACATGACCTGATGAGCTGTAAATTTAGAAAAGAGGTTCAAAACGGACGATTCGAACCTAAGATGCATTTTAGGGTAGCGAAAGTCTATCCTTAGTCATGACCCAATATTGATATAGAGCTTGGAGATATGATTTATGAGCTGCTGGACCATAACTGGCGGAGGTCCATACTTATAGCTGGTATCATGAGAGACTGTACCTTGGCGTAGGTATCCCAAGAGACTATGACTTGGTGACATCCCTAGTGGCACTGCTTAAGAGTTATCCCGAGAGTGGGTGATGTATACATTCACCACCGTAGGTTCATTCAACAGCATTCAAATAATAGATTAAACAATTTGATCAATGCGATATGATTTAATCAATAAAAGAAATTATACATATGTATATTAGTTCAAGCATACTAGTAGGACTTTAGAGTTGTTGTTATGATGTTGCATGAAATTGTTCTATGATTAAATTATCATAACTTAAAGTTTATTATTCATTTGTTGTTTGTTGAGGGAATATTAAGACCCACGTGATGGGTCTAATATTACACCCTTATTGTAACGACCCAAGTCTAGAACTGGTCAACGGAACACCTGCCCACACCACATGGGCTATCCTTTGGAAAAGGATAAGCGATAGGTGCTTATGTTCTAGAATTGGAGCCTATATATCCACATAAGGCTTCCCACAATTCATCCATGTGGGATATGGGGGTGTTACATGAAAAATTATTAGATACTTTTCATGAGCTTTTCAAAACTTTAAAAAGACTAGCTAAAAAGGTTGATGAATTGAAAGTTTTAAATGTCTCTCTAACAAAAAAAATAAATGACTTGAAGACGGAGAATTTAGATGTTAGCTTATCCTTAAGACAAGAAATAGATGAATTGAAAAATGATAAATTTGATCTTAGTCAATTTTATTTAAATTTGTCAAAAGTAAAGAAAAACTTGATTTATTGTTTGGTGCTCAAAAGGGAGTTTATGACAAAGCGAGAATTGGTTTTAATCCTTTAATGAAGGAAAGAAAATTTGGGAATAGATTTATTGATGCATTCTCCTCCTCTTCAAGTAGTTCATTTGTAACATGCTATGCTTGTGGTAAAAAAATGACATTATTCATATGGATACAAATTGGTGTGGGTTCCTAAAGAAATCAAAATTGTTGGAGTTAACCCTTATGGACTCAAAGAGATTTGGGTACCAAAGATCAAAATTTAAGATTTATTATAGGGTGCTAGAGCATGGAGCAAAAATTAAAAGCATGTATATGAAACTCTATGCACAAAGAAATTGGGGATTTGAAGTTCAATGGTAAATACCTGAGATAAAGTTCATTTGTGGTAACGTTGTTGATTTTCACTGGTTAATGGTGATTATTGAAGCATTGAGCTATTTGGTTGTGATATGTTGCTTGATAAGTATATATAAGTTATTCATTTTTTGTGGAAGATATGTGAAGTGCTTAATGTTACTATGATTATTGTGGATTTGTTCCAATATTTTGATGATATGATATTGTATGAATAATATTATGTTGCTAGTGTATTAATTGTTTTTTAGCTATTTTGTTGATTTAGACAGGGGAAGAAATTTTTTATATGCTTGGACTAAAAAGGAGCATGTTAAATTTTTTATATGCTTAGACTAAAGAGGAGTATGTTTTTTTTTATTTATAAAAGTACCTTAGAGTTTGTATACCTTGATTAAGGGAGAGGTTGTTGCATGTTGTGGTGACCATGCTTGAGAATTTTCCATGATTTATTTTGATCATCCATGTGTCTTTTTTATTATGAGAAAAATGGAAAGAGATCAAATTGAAGAATCAATGTTTATGCCTATTGTTTAGATGTTATATATGATTTTTGAAATGTTGTTTTGTCATCATAAAAAAAGGGGAGATTGCTGGATTTGTTCCAATTAATTAACTTAGAATTTTGATGATAACAAAACATTTATGAAGGACTAATATGTTTATTTTAGTGTCCAAGGTAATTGGGTAAATTTACATGTTTTTTAGATGATGTTCATTGTTTCTCAAGTTATTTGAAGTGCTTCTCAAGGTATGTGAAGTGTTCCAAGTGTTGTTTGTGAAAGAAAAAATTCATTAGAAGAAATCAATGTTGAAATCTAGAAGTGTTGGAGGTTGAAAAAACTTGGAGGTGCCTTTCAACAAAAAACTTTCAACTGAGTGAAACTGGAGTAGTTTTTCCAATCCAAGTTATTCTTGGTTCTGGAATTGAAAGACACTCAAGTGAAATTTTTTCAACTGGGTGAAAGTTTCAGTCCAAACTTGCGTGTGAATCTCAAGTTGAAAAAATATTGAAAATTCTTTTTAAAATCATGCCAACTCAGCCAGCCATGTGGACCAAGTGCTGACATATTATTAATGAGCAATCTAGCTGTTGGAGTTCAAACCTTGGGTGACGATACAAGACCAAAATTTCAATCGAGTGAAATTTTTTCACCCTTGTGGAACTAGGTGACAGAGGCTATTTTCCGTCAAATTTGACAGCAACGGTCACCTGCATTCTTGGAGACATTTCTGACATTCCCAACAGCTCTTTAATGTCTTTTTAGCTCCCAAAGGAGTATAAATACATGGAGAAATACCTTGGGGAAAACTCTTGGCCATATGATCAAAGATTAATCACCAAATGCTCATTAAAGTATTTATCACTTGAGAAAAGAGCCAAGATTTGTGTTTTCACTTGTATATCTAGCAAGAGTACTATTGAGTGAGCTTGTGAGCTTATAAACATTTCAAACCTTTGAATCTCTTGTGTGAGGAGTAGTTCCTAGTGATTATTAAAGAAAACTAGGAAATGGTTTCTAGTTAGCCTGGAGAAAACTAGTATTTAGTTTAGTGTGAACCTTGAAGAAAACACTATTGTAATCTTGATTAAGAGATGATGAAGAAACTCTCGAGTGGGCAAGCTTAAAGAAAGGGCATAGACTCCGGTTGATGGAGTTGAACCTCTATAAATCCCAGAACATTCTTTCTTTGTCTCTCTTTATATTTTCTTTTATATTTTCCTCATACTTGCTTGGTTTATTCTTGATCTTTGATTGAGTGAATTTGGTTGCAAAATTTAAATTTCTAAAGTTTTTTTAAAGCAACCAATTCACCCATTTCTTGGTTACACTTGAGCCAACAGAATTGTTCAAAAAAAGAAAAAACGTAAGCATCAATGAGTTAACCCCAAGTGCACATTCAAGTTTCAGATGGACCAAAGGAAAAAAAAAGTTTTAGACGAAATCAAAAACCTAATCAAAGACAATCCAGTGGTTTATAAAATCTCAATAAACTAAAGACATGTTTTTCCCACCATAATGTATTGCATAAAATCTATAGTAGAGCAATAGCACCATCAGAATCTCGAATTCTAGCAAGAAAAGAATTTGTTTTTTAAAATCATAGAACTTACATCATCTTCTTCCATCTCCAATTGCTCTACTATTTTCCAGATCAAATCTGACATGAGGATCACCAGACTCAGCTCTCACTCAAACTATCAACAAATTGTCGATGCAGAAAAGAGCCTCCTTCGCTCTCAGCTCTCAATTGTTCAACTGTAGGAAATGAAACACCAGCCCACCGTCACCACTTCCCTTTCTCACTTCTTCGATACTAAGTAGTGAGCACTGCCATCCCCTCACTCACAGTCACATAGCCAATGCAGCCTGGTTCAATCCATTCAACCTCGACTAAGACGTAATGAAAGAGGTAAGTAACTAGGTTTTTGTTTTAACTTTGGTTTAGGCTAAATCGTTAAAATTCATTTAGGCTTATGAGTTTGGATATGTAATAGGCCTGTTCATAACAAAGGGCAGCCTTATTCCTTCATTACAAAATTGATTTTTTGTACTTGAAACTAGAAACCGAACTAAATATCGAATAAAAGAAATTTTCAGTTATAATCAAAACCAAACCAATAACCGAATTGTCCTAATAAAAAAAACTGGAAAAAAATTTAGTTTTTCTATTTTTTCGGTTAAAACAGAATAGATTATTGCCCCAGTTATATGGACCAACTAATTTAGTATCTTGAATTTGGTGGTCCAAACCATAAGAAATACATAATTTTATAATTTTAATTTGGTCTATATGGGCGTAACTGATATTAAAAATAAGACAACTGGTAACAGATTTTTTTTTAAAAAAATTATTTTTTAATTGATTAATATTTTTTTTAAATAGATTTATAATTGATAAAAAATTTTAATATTAAATGTTAATTTGTGATAAATAAAAAATTTTCAGTTAGCCCATGTTTATAATTTCTACATATATATATATACTAAAAAATGTAATTTATATAAATATTGTGCAGATAAATCTTTAATTTAGATTTTTTCAGATAATGTATTATATTAGGGAATATTAGTGAAAATCTTTTTTTTTATTGTTGCAGACAGTGAAAAAAAAATCAGACTCTCCAATTTTTCTAACCTAACAAAGTATCTATTGTTTCGTGCATTTAGCCCAGTTGGCTAAAACAAGGGATACCCGCTCGCAGAGCCGGCTCTGGTTTAAGGAGCAGGGAAAGAACTCTCCTCTAGCCCAAACACCCTAGTAATGGCACTTTTCTGTAATACCTCCTAACTCCTAGTACTTGTAAATGCTTTTGAACACACAAAAAAAAACAAAATGTATCTATCATTTCATAATCTTGTTTACCATCTCATATGGGACTGTGAGGAGTTATTCCCTGGTTATGTTGAAACTGAAACTATCAATCATAGTGTGACTTAGGTTAGTAGGATATGTGCACATACAACTATAAAAAATGTAAATGAAAGTGCATCAGAAGAGGCAGTGAAGGAGTTAGAATGCATGTTCCAGATCAAAATTATAGAAGCTAATTATATGAATATTGAGAATCAGCTGAAGAAATTCAAGGATGAGTTCAACAATTATTGTGGTGTTGGTTTTCACATTGATCGACTAGATACGGAAAATATGATAACGAGAAGGAAGTTTAAGAGGTTAGAGAGTGAGGTTAGAAGACTCCGAAGTATAATAAATTGGGTGAACACTGATTAAACTGTTGCTAAGATTTTTAAAAAACAAATTTATTTGGATTTGTTTTTTAGGCATTTGTCATGTTTTTCAGGTACTTCAATTTGTTGTTAAATGTCAAGTGACCCGTAGGCTTGGTATATTTATATTTTCTCTTTTTCTAAAGTTTAGTGTCAGACTCCATTAAACCTTTAAGGTTTATTTAAATTAATTTATTATTATGTTTACTTGTGACAGCTTAGTTAGTAACAAGTATAATTATATAATTAAAGAGAAATAATTATTTATTATAATATATTATTGTGGTATAGAAATGATCCATAATAATTATTATTATTAAAGAGAAAAAATTATTATTGGATTAATGAAAATACTTTTCTTATTAAGATTTAGATATCATTTAAATATTTATTCTTTTATGAAACTCAAAAAAATGGACTAATGCAACACTGGATATGTAAGCTAGTTAAAAATTAGATAATTATCCAACTTATCTTTTGTTTCAAATGCAGAAACATCTAACATAATTTATCAATAATCGGAAAAATTGCAGTGCAAATTTGGTTTTGCTTTGCTTTAGTACCAGATTGGGTTCAACTAATTCCGTCTAGATTACATTGCATAAAAAACAATAATAACATTTTCATCTTTGAAAGAGGTTAACAACAAGATAGAACCTTTAAAATTCAAAATTTCCCAATGTATGTTCCAAATAGACCATTGGTAATTAAATAACTAAATATACCATTGAAAATAAAAAATATTCCATCAAATGATGATTATGTGGCAAAAACAAAATCTTTTTTAGCCAGCTTAAGGCTATCTTGGAATGCTCTATATGCACTTGCTAGTAGAGGTGGGAACCGGGTCGGAGCGGCCTGGGACCCGCCAGTCCTGGGCCTGGGTCCTGAGGACCGGGCTCGGCCCGGTTTAAGGCGGGGCAGTTCCGAGCCGGTCCCGGGTCTCGGTGGGGCGGTTCCAAGCCGGTCCCGGGTCTCGGCGGGGCGGGTTTCATTTTTTTTTTTTTTTGTTAATATATATATCTATATATATATATATAAAACAATTATTAAAGTCATAAATATTTTTAAGAAAAAAAACCACCTCCGGTGTAAGTTTTATTAAGTTAAAAAGCCAAACGGCACTTACAAATAATCGGAACGTGTCTTACATTTTGAAATGGCAAAAACGTTCCGGAAATGATAAATAATAGAAACCTATGATCTGTGCTGAACAACAAAATCAGATCAAATACAAACTACATGTATGATTGAAAAAAAAAATTCAAGTCTCGGTATCAGATATTACCTCCTCATCCGAACTCTTTTGGTCTTGCTGCCGGAGTGCTGTGAGTCCCCAATCTCGGTTGCACACGCATACTTCTACCGCGTCGGGTGTCAATCTTGACCGTTTTTCTGTTATCACCCATTTTCCGGCACTAAATGCTGCCTCGAATGAGACGGTCGATACTGGAACGGCAAGAATCTCTTGTGTGATTATCGACAAGATCAGAAATCTTGATCTCTTTTGTTTCCACCACTCCAAGATGTCGAGGTCGCTTGTCTCGAACGATGTGTTGAGATAGTCATCAACCTGAGCTAATCCCGATGTCATCAGTCGGGGTCGTTTGAGCATTTGGAGCCCCGGGTTGAATCTTGAGGAGATTGATCTCCTTGGAGGCTCGGTTTGAGGAGCTTCGGATCTTACCTTATCCGAATGCCACTCACAATATAACTTGTATAAAAAATGCAAGTACTTGGAAGCAGAAGCAAACATAGCCAAAACATTTATATGAGAGATTTCTAAATAAGTATGAAAAATTCCTTCAAGCAGTGTTGTTGTGCCCGTTAATTTTACATACGGGTCAAGTAAAGAAGCGACTAAAAAGATAGGTGGAATGTTTGAGAAATATTGAAGCCACTTAGCCCGCATGGCTTCGACAGTCGGTTTTAACAACTCATCATTTTTAAACTGATGTAAAGCATATGTGATGTTCACTAAATGAAACAAAACTTGATGACTTGTTGGGTAGTAAACACCAGAGAAAAATTCAGTTGCCTCGTAAAAAAACTTAAGCAATTCACCGGTTTTGGAACATTTCTCCCAAATTTCAGTCGTAAGAAATTCAGAACCCATTTTTAAATTCATGAAATGTGACAACAAATTTGCATACGGTAATGCATCTTGCAACATAAAAAATGTGGAGTTCCAGCAGGTTAGGCAATCCAATTTAAACCGTTTTCCAAGAAAATGGTTTTTGATTTTCAATACAAAAGCTTTTAAATTCACGAAAAATAGCAGGTCTGAACATCAAATATTTTAATGAGTTTCGAATAGGCAAAATCTCATTTTGGAGAACTTCTAAACCCTTTTGCACACAAATGTTCAAAATATGGCACATGCATCTAACGTGAAAGAATGCACCGTTGAGCGGTGGTTTTAAGTTTTGACTCAAAAGGCGAGCGGCAACATCATTATTTGAAGCATTATCAAATGAAATGCACAGAACTTTATCAGTACAAAAATAGTCACGTAAAGTTTCTAAGATACAATTAAATATTTGAAAACCAGTATGATCTATTTCAATAACCTTAAATGAAAAAATTCATTTTTGCATTATCCAATCAAAATCAATCCAATGAGAATAACACAATGGAATGATTGACCTATAGGTGATGTCCACATATCAGAAGTAAATGCCACACAATGATCAACAGCAGAAAAATATGCTTACAAATCTAATTTTCCGACTTCAAATTGTCTAAAGCTTTCTTTCCTAGCAGTTTTCCTAGATACTTTTCTAAATGCAGGATTTAATTGTGATTTTATCTAAGATTCTATGTGGACATCTTCAGCTTGTGAAAAAGGTTTTTCGGTAAACATCATCCAATTTACCATACCTTCTCTACAAGATTGTTGGTTAAAATGAAATATACCTGGTCCGCCGGTGTCGGTTGTAGACCCAAGTTGTGTTTGTCCTCCAGAAGTAGTCCAGGTACTAGGGAGGACGTTAGCATGTTGATTTTCAATATGCCACTTCAGCGTTCCAGTGCCGGAATTCTTTCTATGCACCAATTTTTTCCCGCAATGTTTGCATTTTCCGTACCTCGACTCCCCTTTGTTTATGAGCTCATAATGCTCCCAAACCCAAGCAATTAGTCTCGTGGATTTACCTTGTGCTTGAGTTTCCTCCACGCCGGGTTCATGACTTTGTAGGCGTCAGTTCTGTTGACGGATTCCCAGACGTCATCGCATCCAACTCTTCCACTTCATCATCGGATAATTGATCATCGAGACCCAAATCGTAATTTGTCATATCGATTCCGGCATCATCGTCATGAAACTCTTGAATTGAAATGCCTTTATCGGCGGGCCGAAATCGGCGACGGAACAAGGCTCGGAGGCCGGTGTTGCGGGAAGATGAACTATTTGTTGACTTGCCCTTTCCTTTTGAAGCCATGCCTCACGTACTAATAGTAGTGATTAATGCAAAATTAAGATAGGATTATGAAGATATTAGGAAGATATTAGTAAGAAATTTGGAAGAGATTAAGAAAATAAGGAGAATGGTTGAGAGAATATAGTAGATGAAGAAGAGAGATTGAGTGATTGTGTGAGGATTGAGTGAAAATGGCATTAGTATTTATAGGGGGAGGGGAAAAATTAGTTTGACCAAAAAGTCCTTGAAATTTAGTTGTTGGGAGGGGCAAAAATGAAATTTTGGGGGCTGAAATGAAGCAGAAATTTGTGGAGGGCCTGCTGTGTAATTAGCCCTTTTTTAAAAAAAAATTTCGCAAGTTAACATTACTGGCAGCAAGGAGCCGTTGTGGCACCAGCGAGGCGGGGCGGGGCGGGTCGGTGAGGCGGGGCAGTCCGGGGCAGTTTTGCCAGCTTCTCCTGGTCCGAGGAGGTCTTTTTTGCGTCTCCCTCCTCCTATTGGGCCCATAATATTACAGGCTTTTCCCAGGGCGGGTTTGACCGGCGGTCCGGTCCCAGTTCAGTCCGGGTCAACCCAGCCCACCTCCCACCTCTACTTGCTAGTCCTCCCTCTCTTCAACTTCCTCATTAATAGTGGACGACAAATCAACCTACTTCATGCTTTGACGAGAATAGGCAGTGTGTTTATAGCCCTCTTGGTAGGGCTAGGCAAGAAATTAGGAAGCGGCAGCAGAGGAATATGTTCTCCATGATGGTCGATGAAGGCGGCAGTTGAGGAACTGGCACAAGCGGAGGGGCCTAAGCTTGATGGTGGTGGGGGTAGTAGGGGACAAAATCATCCTCCGCCAGCGTAGTTGCTTAAGGCAATGCAGGTGTTCTTTAACGAGATGGTGTAGTCAGTGCGACCGAAAGTGAAGACATCATGTGCTACCACCACTTTATCAGAATCTTCCACTCCTTGCATCGAGCCACCTATTCCTCATTGTCTATCTTGGACTGAGCATAGCCCTTGAGAAAAAAAAACAAAACAAAAAAAAAACAAATGACCATAAGGAGGAAAATTAAAAACAAACAAGAAAGAAGTTGCTCTAAACCTCTCCTTTGAACTTGTAACTTCCCCTGGGTATCAATGACCTCCAAAGCACTTATCACTTCATGAACTTCCTCACCAAGTGGATTCTCACAAACAAATGCTTTCCTAAGTGAATCCTCCATGAACAAAGAATCCCTTTATCTCTTCAATGTAAGAATCAATGACATCTACCATAAAACACTTGGGTATCCCCTCATCAATAGATTTCATGGCTTGAGCATGATTAAAAGTAATCTCTTAATCATTAGCCTTCAAAGTGAGATTACCTTTCTCCCCATCTATAATGGCCTTCCCGGTAGCAAGAAATGATCTCCCAAATATGATTGGCATGTTCCAATCTTCTTTCATATCCTACACCACAAAATCTACCGAAAATATAAATTTGCCAACTTTGCCCAACACATTCTTTAAAACACCTTTTGGAAAGATGAGGGATCTATCTACCAATTAGAGATAAATTGATGAAGGCTTCACCTCTCCAAGCCCAATGCTCTTACAAATAGACAATGGTATCAAGTTAATACTAGCTCCAAGATCACATAATGCCTTGTCACAATGAAAAGACCTAATGTCCAAAGGAATGGTGAAACTCCCTAGGTCTTTGAGTTTTTAAGGCATTTCTTATTGAATGATGACATTTGCTTCTTCCTTCACCAAAATGAGCTCTTTGTTAAGGAACTTCATTTTTTTAGTGATTAACTCCTTGAGGAACTTGGTATATAAAGGCATTTGATTTATCGCCTCCAAGAAGGGAATGTTGATCTCCAATTTTTTGAATATTTTAAGAAACGTCATGAATTGAGTATCTTCCTTCTTGGCCTTGAACCTTTGAGGATATGGGAGAGTGGGAACATGCTTCAATGCTTCATCTTGAGTGGGCACATTTTTTCCCTCATCCTTTGAATGAGCTTTCTTACCACTTGGTGGCAACACTTGAACATCTTTAACATTTTTCAGGAGGGTGGGTCCTTAAGGTGAACAGTCTTTTTTAGTTTGTGGCTCCTTGGGTTATGTCACCACGTACATTCCTTCCACTTCTTAGAGTTATAACTTGACAAGACTCCCTTGGATTAACATTCGTATCACTTGGTATAAACTTGCCTTTTTGCTCATGAAGGTAGCTAATTGGCTCATCTGTGTCTCCAAATTTTTTATTGAAGCTTGAGTATTAGCTTGCATTGTCTTCATCTCTTCTTCTAATGCACTAATCTTTTTGTTTTGTCCACTAGTCATCCCTATTACTTTAGGCATGAACTCTCCCATCATTCCCTTCATAAAGTCCTTCAATGAAGCGTCCGATTCATATTAATTCTCCCCTTGTGGTTGTGTGGCACCCTTTGGATTTGAATAATTGAAATCTTCATGTTGATGGTTCTTTGGAAAAAAGTTGCCCCCTCCTTGCTTTGGTGGATAAGAATTCCAATAACCCATGAAACTAACATCTTCGAAGTCTTCCAAATCCTCACTTTTTATGGCTTGTTGTATCTTCATCCTATCTTGATTCTTAGCCAATTTGGATACCATACTTGTAAGTGCTAAAAGTTGTCCTTGTCAACCTCATACAAACCACTATATTTTCATAGAGCCCTTTTTCCACTAAGCTCTAGGCTCTTGGCCATATTGTTTAGCAATTCAAACCTAGATCTCATTCTGCCTTCCCTGAAGGAAACGAAGGCTAAAGAGGGCGGGTCTGCCCCCAAGAAGAGGAACAGGGGCATAGAGCAATCAAAGCTAGATCTCATCCTGCCTCCCCTGAGGGAAATGAGGTCAAATATACTATATGCCCTGGAAAGAAAAACCAAGTCCCTATGTGGCCTGAAGAAGCCTAACAAATTACCACTTTGAGATATTCTTAAAAAACCTAACAAATCGAGAAGATTAGCAAAATGCTGCATAAAATTAAAAGATTTTGATATCCACTATGATCCCCGAAGAGCGATCAAGGCACAGGCCTTAGTTGATTTCGTTGCCAAAATGGCACCGACAGAAAAAAAAAAAGAGAAAAAATGTTTAGAAAAAGTCTGACCTTAGAAAATGTACGTTGACGGGGCATCTGGACCCAACTACCAAGGTGGAGGCATCGTACGATGGGCACTCCTTGGAATAGAGTCCGCGCTCAAAACAAAATTTCAGTTCTTGGTCACAAATAAATTGCAAAATATGATGCCCTCTCTGCGGGGCTATGGATGGTTGATCGCATGAGGATAAGATGCCTATAAATATATAGCAACTCCTAGTTAATAGTGAACCAAGCCACAATGAGTAACAGGAGTCAAAGACCTTACTCTTTATAAGTACATAAACACGGGAAAAGATTTAATGTAGGCGTTTGACCTTATGTTGGTTCATAAGATTCCAAGGGCCTAGAATGTGATAGCAGATGCCCTCTTAAAAGACCAAGAAAAGGCCTTGACAGAAGAACATTTGGAGCTGTCGATCCACTTGTTAGAACACTAAGTTCTCGAGGATGACTCGAGAAAGCCAATTGGGATCTACCTCGAAACTGGGGCATGAGCGAAACGCCCAAGGAAAGAAAGTTAACTAGGATTCGATCAGAAAGGTTTATTATCATTGGAGGGGAACTATCGATTCACTTCTACCATACAATGATGCCTAACGACGCAAGAAGAGTAGAAAGTTCTTGGCTCATAAGATGTTATGACAAGGATGTTTTTGGCTAACAATTAGGGGAGACGCCAGAAGTTTTATCCAATAGTGTAAACCCTCGCCAGCTTAATGCCTAAAAATAGAGGTTGTCATTTCGGCCGCTTCACTAGTGACTGACCCATAACCTTTTACTATATAAGGCCTAGATTTAATCAGAGCTCTCCCCACGGCTCTCGGCCAGGTCAAATATTGTATCGTAGCCATGGATTACTTTACCAAGTGAGTGGAAACAGAGCCCTTAGCTTTAATAACGACCCTCAGATCATCAAGTTTCTATATAAATACATAATTTATTGATTGGATGCCCTCGAGCCATTATCATAGATAATGGTATACGGGTCAACAATCAACAAGTCCATAAATTTGCGAATATGAAAGGCATATGACTTTATTTTGCACCCATAGCCCATCCTCATTCAAACAAATAGGTGGAGGTTACCAATCAAGCCATAAAGGACAGCCTAAAGAAAATGTTGGGAGAAGCTAAAGGGAAATGGGTAGAAGAATTACCTAGCATCATATCAGACTATAAAATGATGCCACGTAAGGCCACTAGTAAAACTACATTCACCCTGGTATACGGGATGGATGCACTTATACTTTTGAAAACTGCACACCCAACCTTTCGAGGTTAAACCATTCAATGCCAAGGAAAATGATAGGGCACTGAAAGGAAGACTAGACTTACTAGCAGAATTAAGAAAAGATGCTAGGGTCTACATAATAGCCTTCAAGCAACGAGTTACCTTGACCCATGACAATAGGGTCAAGAGGAAAGGCATTCAAGTAAGGGAAATGGCCTTTGTTAAATCGTAACTGACAGGAAGAAACCCTAGGCATGGGACACTAAGGCGTAATTGGGATAGATCCTACCTAGTCAAGGATGAAACTAGAGATGAAGTCTTTGAATCCACAGGTAATGAGGAAGGAACAATGCCTAGGACCTATCACTCAGATGATCTACTGCCTTATATTGCATAATGATAATGTTACTACACCTTATGAAGTAAAGTGAAAGCACAAGTACACCTTATGAAATTAAGGTGCTCGTTTTATTAGATGAACTTTTCCTTTAGATGACATGATTATCATGCTTTGAATGAATACAAGTAAAGAAAGAACACATTCTGTTGAATTTAATTATGAGATAACTTATGAGGCCTTAACTTGGCCATGCGATACATGAAAGATTTAGACAAACTGATAAAAACTTAAGATGGATCAACAATGAATTGCACCGAGCGTAAACTATAGTGAATAAGGATGAGATCCAACATAATAAAGGTAGCAAAACGAAAGAATGATTGCCAAAAGTGATAATAACCCCTACAAATGACTTGACGTTTACGCCTAAGCATATGACTACCAAAGAAATCAATTTAATATGACAATTTAATTCCAAAATACAAGAAATAAAAATATGAAACAAGCATTTCATTAGCATAACCACTAGAGTTCTTTACAAGTAAACTCGAAGTACAACAAATTAGGAAGGTAAAAAACTATGAATTAGATACTAATGGCAATGCACAGTCTAATGGTAGTTGGAGGATTAAAGGATTTCAAGGGGATATTGGAGGGCACGCATGAATTATACAAAGGCATCAGGGTTAAGGAAAATCTTGTTGATGCCCTTCCACAATAGTTATAGGTGTCTTCCCTCAAACGGCTATGGTAGTACCTTTCTTTAGTGTCTTGGTTACTTAATTGGTACCTTTGAAAGAAGGACCTCAAACGAAATCACTTAGAACTCATCTTCAAGAAGAGCTTCCTCTATGTCCATCACAAATGGCTCTTTCATAAGCCAATAAAAAGGACAATTCTAGGTTTAGATGTGCCTGCTCAACTTGAAAGCAGTAGGTAAGAAAGCCCTCCTTCACCGAAGGCTTTATTGAGCCCCTACTCTACTTTTTGGAATAGCAAAACAAGCTCCTTCATGTGGTCATTAGTCTTGGTCTGAAGCCTCTAATACGCCTCATGCCCCTGTCACCCAACAAAACCAAACCTCATGATTCATTCCATAAGGGGCATCATAGCAGTGAAATGAGCTTGAACTGGCTTTGCCTTGAACAGTCAATGAACTCATTGGAGCTAGCTGGTCCATCGACAAAGTCATCTCTACAACCCTTATTTTGTCCTTAGCAGTCTTCAGTAAAGAGGTCAACCATTTGACCTCAAAAGTGGTTTAAGCCTCTTTCTCTCTCCAACCTTTTAAAGGGCCTCCGCTGACTCCTGTAGCTTTAAGTTTAGATCCATAGAGCGAGCCTCAGCTTTCTCCTTGTTAGCCTTCAAATCCAGCAGCTCCTCCGCTAGCACCTTCCTAATTGGGTGCTCATCCTTTAGCTCATTCTTCAGGGCCTCATTCAAAGACTTCAGGCTCTCAACTTGAGAGGTCAACGATTCCATGCTTTTCTCACAAACAACGCACTTCTCCCTAATGAAGAATGTGACAATGGCCTCCAGCAAATAAGATCAATTAGTACCTTAACACTGATGCGCTCCACGCAAAAAATGCTAAGGAAGATACTTGAAGAAGGCGACAAGCGATGCCCATCAACTAGCACCATCTCCTCGAATAGGATGAGTATGGAGGTGTCGGACACTTGGGGTCCTTAAACCCCCCAAGACTTAGTGATCCTTTCGGACCTTCCCTTAGCCATATAAACCCACTTCATTCACCAATCTTGAGGTACAAGAATTTTACTTCGCTTTCTATTATCTCTTCACTCACCAAAAACTAACTTGATCATCTGAGCATTCTCCTCGAGAAAACATCTCAAGGCTCTGATATTGTCTTTGCATGCAAGATCTTCATTGACCTCATATCAAGCTACTAAGCTTAGCCCAGCCAACCCCGTTGACTATCAATGTTCATGATCAAGTTTGGGAGTCTGTGAAGAATGGCAAATTCATTATGAAGTTGGCTTATCTCTAAGTTGTGAAGAATTTTAATAATTTTTTTGTGGTATTCCTTGGTTTGGAGCTCTATGCCTAACTTTTCTATGATTTGTTGGTTTGCAATGTTAAATAAATTGTCACCTCTTGATCAAATATGCATTTATTTAAATCTTACTTATCTTTTATGCCCTATTTGGTTGACTGTGACTGAATCAATGGACCATATATTTTTTGAATACTCTTATTCTTTGTTGGTGTGGTGTAAGGTTATGTGTTTACTGAAGCTTAAAGAAGCCCTTAAGCAATGGTCTTGGTGCTGATCATGGTTAAAAAGAGTTGTAAAAGGTGAATCTAAGTTTTGGAAAGCTTGCTTTTCTAGTTTGGTTTTTTTCATTTGGCAAGAGAGGAGCAAAAGGCTTGATCATTATGGTTGTTAGCAGTATGACAAGGTGGTTAGCCTGATTATTGAAGTTATCCAAGTTAGGCTAGGTTGTGTGACTAGTGAAGTATTTGCTTATTGTGTATTTAATTGATTATGTTGTGCAACACAGATATTAGGTTTTATTTTTTTTGTTCCCTTTTGAATCAAGCTTTGTTAGTTTGATATGTAGACCCCTAATTTGATTTAACATAAGAGCTATTGGGCTTTTTATAAAATGAAATATATATCCACCAAGATATTTTCTAAAAAAACATACAAAATAAGATATCAAATAGTCTATAAATTTACTTACAGAATGATGCTTGAAACTTTCCAATAAAAAGCAGTTAGATCTAATAGAATAAAGCTTGAATATTACATCATCAATTTCTAAAAAAAAATAAAAACATGTAAAATTAGTGTTTTTAATTATATATGAAAAAAGAAAATTAAAATTAAAGAACTCAGCTAATAATTATCTGAAAATAATAAGTAGTCCATTATGTTCAAAAAAATTAAAGAACAATAAATAAGTGAAATACTAGGTGAGAAGCTCACGTTTCGCACGGGTTTTAGTTATACAGTAATAAGGATGAAGAGATACAAATTATAAGTTATAATAGTATTTACATCATTTTAGTATTATCTTGTACATATAGCATATGCTACCAAGGGAAGTGTTTCCAAAATAATCCATATTCTTCATAGATCTAATTAGGTTATGTACATATAGAAAATAGATTTGATTGGATTCTATATAAATACAAAACAAATTTGGTTGCAAACGTTCTTCACAAGAGGCAAATTGATTTGCAACAAAGGCATTGTACCTAGTTGTAGAATAATGTAGAATAAAAATTAGATACTAAATAATTAGAATGTTATAGTTGTAATTTGTAGTATTTTTTACTTACATAATTAATAGTGCTGATTTTAGAAGATCATTCTAACTAACGATGCTTCTTGTTTCTTTTTTGTGCTAATAGAGTGGTAGGTTCATGTTCACTTGGTATATCTATTAAAAAGATTAGTAGTGAATTCAAAATATAAATATGTAAATGCTAAAAAGACTCATATATTCATACATGTAATAATAATATCTAATACCATCTTCACTTATTCATCCCACTATTAGAACTGTCAGCAACAATTAATCAACGGATGAATATTATGAGAAAACAAATTGGTGATTTGAAGAATTAGCTGGTTACCCTGTGCACCACATATATTGCTATGAAATTAGCAATGAAATAAATATAATTAGTTTAATTCTATATAGGTGACTCGGCTAGTGGTGGAGACAAAAACAAAAACCAACAAAAGGAAAAAAGAGGGTCCTAGTTTTGGGAAAGAGAAGAAAAATATATGGAGAGATATTAAGTTTTCCAAAAGAAATGTCACATTTTTTTCTCACTTCCATAACAAAAATATATTCATCAACATAAATCAAAATCATTTATGAACATATATGTTAAGTTATCAAGAATGGAAAAGCAAAAAATAAAAATTGACAACATATGAGAAAGTCAATCTTCAATTAAGTAATCCAAAACAAAAAAACAAAAATCAACGTAGAAGAGTGAAACCAAGAGGAGGCAAAGGTACTCTTCAAGTATATATTGTTATGACTTAGACTTAGCATACATAAACCCTCCACAACATATTGAGTTCTTTTAAATTACTTGTTGAGCTGAAAAACCTTTTTTGTGCTGGTGTTGCTCCTTCACTCATTTTTTTTTAGATTCTTCTAGAATATTCTTCATGGGAATTTGTCAATGTAAAGTTGAGGTTAATGGTTTCATTGGAGTGATGGTAGCTGGTGATTCAGTTCGCTTTTTACTTAATTCTTCTTGTGAAAGTTCAAACGAGGTGTCCAATATGATGCTTGAAACTATAATATCTGGATTCTATCATATGTGTAATTCCCCATCACAAAACTATAATTTCTTTTGTTCCTATGGAAGCTACTTGAGTGACCTTGGTAATGTGTCCGGACTTATAAATCTATGTTTCATCATCGTATCAACAAAGTTGTTGTTTAGTAATTATTGTGTAGAACCATTGAAAAATGTGACCTTTGATGTAGCTACGTGATCAACAATTGTTGCTCTGAATTTATATTTACATGTATAACAAAACTAAAATAGTAGTTATTGTATAGGTTGGGTGAGTATAAACAATGTGTTATTTTGTAGTTACTTACAAGGCCTTAAGTCCAAGGTTTGCTTCTTCATGATTTTTGCAAATGAATTTGTCTCTTACTGGTCTTAGATAATGTTGGTAAGTTGTTCATGCTTTGTAGAACCAACCCTTTGATATATCAATTGTCTTGATGAAAGCATCAAATGTGAATATATGTGCCTTTATATACAAAATAAAAGATAAGAAATATCTATAAGCATTATTCATCATTAGTCATCATTAATGCAAAAGAAAAATAAGGAAAGGTTAGTTACAATTTGCTCCTTGAGGTTTAGGTGAAATTACACTTTACCCCTCCTGTTTCAAAAATATATACTTTCCCCTTGCCTTTTTAATACTATTTAACAATAACTTCTAAAATTTTAATTTAGACTACACGGTTATCATCTTCAATCAATTTTAATTTTTATAATTAACTGACATTTAAAAAATACTGTTTTAAAAAAACTAAAAGAAGTACAGAAAGAAAAAATTGATAATTTAAAATATTCATTAACTATAAAAAGAATACCATACAGATTGAAATTACTGAAAGACGACTATCGTAATGTTTAAAGTAAGATTTCAAAAGTTATTGTTGGACTGTATTAAAAAACCAAGGGCAAAGTGTATATTTCTGAAATAGGAGAGGACTAAGTTAATTTCACTTAAACCTCATGGACAAATTGTAAATATCCCATAAGAAAATGGTATTAAGTAGGAAGGAACAATTAAAAATAAATATGGTTATAAAGTATGTTAGTATAGATTATATGGTCAAGTAATAAAATTTAAGAATAGTTAATAAATAGAAAAAATGATACATGTAAAACCATAATAAATTGAATTGTTTTACCTTTAGTCCATCTGGATTCTGTTGTAACATTTAAGCAATTGTGCATTTGCAGGAAGGTTTTTCTTATGTAGAAGTGGCAAGTATAGTATCAAGTTTGAAACGAATTGAAGAATGCAAGAATTTTAATTAGTAGTATAGAACATGTATAGGAATTAAATGATTATTATGTATGAGCAGAATTTTTATATCTTAAGAGTAAAAGTTACTAAATCCAAATGGCTAATAATATTTATATGAGAATGAGGTAGATAAATTATGTTCATAATTACACATTGAGTTCTGATTATAATATAAGATAAAATTAGGTCAATACAGCACCTTACAATGAAATCATGCATCTCAGATATATCTAGATTCAAGTACCAACGTATTGCTAAAGTTCTCACTAATTAAATATCACTTTTATAAAGGTTACATAAAATTAGAAATGTATTAAATATAAAAAAAATTGTTCAATGTTTTAAAAATTCATTATCATCACCTCTATAGAGACCAACTTGTATAAGTAACTACTATTATAACTAGAGGTGCCATATTATTATAATGTTTCATCTCAAATGCATCAGCAAACTCAGCCTAAAGTGTTAATTAAATTTTTTGGTTGATGTAATATTATAAAAATAAATAAAAAATTATACACATGATAGATGTTAAGCTGTGAGACCTAAGATTTGTTATCTACAGTTCTCTTTGTCTTTTGTTTCTCTTTTCATTCTATAAAATTTTTATATATGAAACCTTTTATAATATACACACGTAGTCTAGACATCGTATAAAAATAATTAAAATATAGATTAGTAATTGAATACTGATAAGAATATTTTGTGTAAAAGAAGGACCTGTAAGGAGAACATTATTTTTTTTATTCTTGGTGAAGGATCTACGTATTGCATTAAGTTTAATTTGTTAATTAGGAACTCAACTCCATCTCTTTCTTTAAATTTTGTGATCAAACCAAATTCAAACATTGTATTGTGGGGCACGACTTTATTGGTTTTCCATGCTTGGATGCAAATGAAATTTGTAATTCTATATGTTTTTCCAACTCTGGCAATATTGTCAAAGTGTTTCTTATTTGTGAGTGATATAAATGCTTGAATAGCATTTTCCATAGTAAAATAAGCTATGATTTTTTTTAATCTTGACAATAATAAGTGTAAGTAAATTAGTAATAACAAAGAACATACTTCTAACCTCAGTGTCTATAAATAGGTAATTATAGTTTCTTGTCTAATACGTAAAAAAAATAGTCAAATTCTGCATATTTGAACTTCAATCATACTATCTTTAACTAGTTTCAGATCATAAAGAAGTCAAGAGTTCATTCTATTTTAATAGATAAATGATGTAACTTTCAACAATAGTTTTTCAACAAAATATATCACACATAGGATTCAGAGTATTAATGAATGTAGTGAATAAAAAAAAAAAGACTTGGTATGGAATAATAAACTGTAGAAATTTAGTATAAACAAAATTTCTTGCCGTATTTTCAGGTTGACCTTGTATTTTCTTTATCAACATTTTCAGATCAATGATTGAAGTTGCTCTTGACATAGCAACATATAATTGTATATGTGAAAATATTGGCTCAAGCAAGTAAATATCAATGTGATTCAATTATTGTTCTTATCTCTTGTTAATAATCATGGCATAACATAATTTAATAGTAAATTGCCTATGCCTAAATATTAATGGTAGATTTCATTTTTGTGCTTAGTATTATTCTTGGAATGTAAAAAATTTTATCAATTTATGTTTTAGTGATTACTTTTTGACTCAATAACCTTTGACAACAATTAAGAGATGGCGAGTCTTGTTTCATTATAGAGGTCGACAATTTAATTTAAATTCCTAATCAGCATGATTAGAACTCCAATTTTTAGTTTCAATTTCTACTGCTGTAGACTACTAAAGTGAAGAGAATTCAAGTATTCTTTTGAGAACAAAGTTTGTATATCTTCATCATTTTCATTAACTACAAAAACACTATCACAACTTAGATAACTAGTGGATTCAGATTTAAGCAAAGAAAGCAACTTAATCATTTAGCCAATCTATCGTTTTATTCTTAGGACAAACAATGGCCTTATCATGTATTAATTTTAGTGTGAAATTTTTTATCATTTCCTTATTATCTATAAAATTTATAAGGCTTTTCAAACCATTATAACACCTTGCAATGAAATCATGTGTCTCGGGTATATTTAGATTCAAGTACCAACATATTGCTAAAGTTCCTACTAATTAAATATTATCTGTACAAAAGGTTACATGATATTAGAAATATATTAGATATAACAAAATTGTTCAGTGTTTTAGATATTCATTATTATGACTTCTATAAAGACCAACTTGTATTAGTAAATGCTATTATGATTGGAGGTGTCATATTGTCATAATGTTCCTTCTCAAATGCATCAGTAAACTCAGCATAAAGTTTTAACTAAATTTTTTTATTACTATAATATTATAAAAATAAATAAACAATTATGCGCATGGTACATATAGTGTTAAGTTGTGATACCTGAGATTTATTATCTATAGTTTTTTTTTTTGCCTTTTTTATTCTTTTTCATTTTACAAAATTTTGATATATGAAGCCTCTAATAATATACACAAATAGTCTAGAGATAAGATAAAAATAATTAGAATACAGCTTAGTAATTTAATACTGATAAAAAGATTGCGTGTAAAAAAAAGAACCCCATAAGGAGAACATTATTTTTTATTCTTGAAGGAAGATCTATGTATTACATGAAGTTGAATTTATTGATTAGGAACTCAGCTCCATCTATTTCTTCAAATTTTGTGATCAAACCAAATTTAAATATTGTATTGTGGGGAACAACCTTATTGGTTTTTCGTGCTTGGATGCAAATAAAATTTGTAATTCTATGTGCTCTTCTAACTCTGGCAATATTGTCAAAGTGTTCCTTACATTGTAAGTAATATAAATGCTTGAATAGCATTTCCCTTAATGAAATAGGTTGAGATTTCTTTTTAAGCTTACAATAATAAGTGTAAACAAATTGGCAAAGAAAAATAACATATTACTTGTTGGGTTTCGGGAGCCAAACAGCGCAGCGGAATTTAACCGAAACCCTCCAGGATCCAAGTAAAACGGGGTAAACCGGGTGTTCAAAAATTTTCATACCTAATTTTCGGTTGAGATCTCTCACTCAACTGTAGAGTCAAATCACAAAACCTGAACAGTTGACGTGTTCAGGCTCTCTATGGTATCCACACGAGCCTCTCGAGATCACCACACTTCCACCACGTCCCGGTAGATGCGTTTCTCTTGCGCTCGCAATGCTAGCTTGCGTCCTCCAAGGAATTGCAAGAGAAGAGTGCAGCTGTCCTTTTTTTTTTAGGCTAGGGCAAGGAGACCTACGAATTTCTCACTAAAAGTTGAATTTATAGTCAGACTCAACTTCCAGGCCTAATGGGTTTCAAAGCCCTAATCCAATTAGGCTTTAATTTCGGGCTTAATAATGGCTCAACTTTTGGGCCCATTATTAATACGAAATTAAAGTGAAACCATAACCCAAATAATTAGCCCATGCACTCTAATGATCCAAATAGCTCTATGTGTGCCACCCAATATGCTCTTGCCACGTTGGCAATGATCATAAATCACATTTATGATCATAAGCAATGAGCGGTGTCTAGCAACACATCATTGCTACCCAAGTGATAAGATTGTTGGTGATTCGACTAAACCTTTATGATCATCACCGATATATGCCATTGTCCCTTTATCCAAGATATCAATACTAAGCATGAGACATGGAATGTGTCACTCTCGTATAGCCCAATATTTGGTTTCTTGATTACCAAGTAGACTAACTTAAGCTGATAACATTGATATCGTATATCAACTCATCCGAGCATGGCCATGCATTTTCTAAGTCTCACTCTATCAAGGGGCCCGAAGATATCACTCTCGTTACATAGGAGGGACAAATCTCATCTTGATCATACAAATCCCTCTGCATGATATGTGACATACCTAATGACCTCCTTCAAGTTCACTCAGTTACGAGCAACAAAGGAAAGTATCAAAGTATGTGACTTACATGTAGGGAACCTTGATGATCTTAGGTCGAAGAACTATATATACCATGATCACTATTAGAATCACTTATGACACTCATATAACGATCCATGAAATGTTCTCATGATGGGTCGGTCAAGTACATAAGTTCTCCAACTTGTACCCATATGTAGACTACATATCTCATATTAGTCTCCACATATGCTAGTCATTATGTATTATTGCAACCCACTCCACAATAATACTATACTAGGGATGTTTAAGAATATCATTATTCTAGGGTTACAATTATGTTTATTACGTTACACAGAAACAAAACAACAAACATAATTGCTGGATTAATGCCTCAATAAAATATCATGACTCAATGTGCAAAAATACAATCATCTCATGATTCACTTTTTGGGCACAACACTAACACTACTAATCTCCTTGTCTACGACTAGGTAATTAAGTTTCTTGGTTTCTTGTCTGATGGGTAAAAAAATAGCCAAATTCTACATATTTGAACTTCAATCATACTATCTTCATCAACTAATTTCATATCATAAACAGGTCTAGAGCTCATTCTATTTTAACAGATAAATGAAGCAATTTTCAACAATAGTTTTTCGGCAAAATATATCACAAATAATATTCAGAGTATTAATAATGTAATGAATATACAAAAAAGAAATGGACCTGATATGGAATAATAGAATGCACAAATTTAGTATAAACAATATTTCTTACTGTATTTTCTTGTTGACCTTTTATTTTTCTTATCAAGGTTTTCACACCAATGATAGAAGTTACTCTTGACATAGCAACATATAATTGCACATATGAAAATATTGGCTCGAGCAAGTAAATATTAATTTAATTCAATGATTGTCGTTATTTCTTGTTAATAGTTATGACATTACATAATTCAACAAGAAATTGCTTATGCCAAATATTAACGATAGATTTCATTTTTGTGCATAAGTGTTCCAATAATTCTTGGAATGTAAACATTTTCATCAATTTATGTTCCAATGATTATTTTTTGCCTTAATAACCTTTGACAACAATCTAATTTAAATTCTTGATCAACATGATTGGAGCTCCAATTTTTAGTTTCAATTTATGCTGCTATAAACCACTAAAGTGAAGAAAATTCAAATATTCTTCTAAGAACAAAGTTTGTATATCTTTATCATTTTCATTGACTACAAAAACACTATCACAACTTAGATAAACGGTGGATTTAGATTTAAGCAAAGAAAACAACTTGCTCATTTAGCCGGTCTACCATTTCATTCATAGGACACATAATGTCTTTCTCATATAGTAATTATGGTGTGAAATTTTCCATCATTTTCCTATTACGTTTAAAATTTATGAGGTTTTTCAAACCATTATCATCATATGGTTTCAAAAATTATTCTAGTATTGTTATTCATATTGAGTATGAATCATTTACATTTTTAAAGCAGTGTGGATTTCCATTGCTAATAAATAGAAGCCATATGGGGAAGTCAAGAATCTCTAATCTCTAATCATGATTTAAATTTGGCTGGTGAGGTCTCATGTTTTTTTGTCAATTTGTAAATTTTAAAACGAAACTAGAATGGTGAAGCAGCAATACATGATGAAATGATTTCATATTTGTTTGCATTTGGCTTGACAGCCAATGTTTGGAAAAAATCACCACTCAAAAGTATAGATTTACCACAAAAAAGATCAATAGGTCTAGACATGATATTCCGTAAGCCTTTACCTAATGTTTCAAAACATAACTTGTCATTCATTGGTGTTTTGTCCAAAATAATAAGCTCTATTTGTTCTAATAATTTAGCCAATTGGGTTTCTTTTTTATGAAACAGAGTTTCATTTGATAATTCCAAAGGGGTTTTAAATCTAGAGTGGGTTTATATGCTCCACTGACAACAACAAAGATTTTATTCTAAATGATACAATGACAATGATAACTTACCAGTTTTTTGGATTTCATTTATAATCATTTTTTCTAAGAAATGACTTATCTGTCCTTCCATGCCCATAGACAAAAATAGGCTCCTATAGTTTATTCGCATATGCTCCCATAATAGCATCATTTATAATCTTTTATTCTATATGTAAAAGAATTTTACATCTTTCTTATTCTTCATTATTTGTCATATAATTTCTCTTCTATCAGTAATTTATTCATAAGTTCTATCATAAATTCACCAGATGACATTGATTAGTTAAACTGAGACAATAATGTTGATAGATGATTCTGAAGCATTTCTAGCTCATAAAGAACATGGTATTGCAGCAAACAATTTTCAACATCAAGATAGTCTGTATTGTATAGATGTTGTAAACTATAGAGTATATCATCACTCATCTTTTTTTTTTATGTTTTTGAAGGAATATATTAGGGTTTGATATATCACAATAAAGAATATATAAAAAAATAACATTTTAAGTTGAGGGGATGCAGAACAAGCAACTACTTCTAAAAATGTTGATTCCTATTTTTTATCATCACATAATAGGCCTAGAGTTTGACAGGCAAGTTGGAATGAAATATACATAATACCACCAACAGTTCTTATATCTCAAAATGAAGTATATCCTTTTTTATGTCCCAAAATTAATCTTAAAATAAAATAGCTCTTGTGAATTTAGACGTACATATGACAATCTACCTATTGAACCACCTCTCATCCTATATGACCAGAATTTTCTAGTGTGATTCTAGACGTATTTTTTTACAAAGCCTGTGTATGTCAATTCATGAACTCTAGTATTTACTTTATTTATTTTCATCCATTAAGTTAAACTAGATTTTCTGATCATTTTATCAGTAACAATCAATTGAAGAGATTGATTATCATGAAATGTTACTCGATCTATAAATGGCAAGTTGACAGCTAAGACTTGAACAACAAGCTCTCTCATGTGAATACCAAATTCAAAAATCTACCAAACAACTTCATAAGGACAAATATATCTAGAATCTACAAAGTTTTTAACCTTGCTAATTTCTGTATGTTGAGAATTATGAATATCATGACTATTTAGAGGTTCATTTAAGAGTTTAGCTTGTATTCTAGTTGCTCCTTTTGATACATATTTAAATAAATATTTTATTAGTTCATGTACACATAAAACACCAAACAAAGTTCTCTATTATAAGGCACCACATAAGAATTACCTAAAAGAAATTCATTTTCAATTGCAAAATTTCTCATATCTTTTCTTTTATATTGAACAAATCAATTTTTGTCTACTAAAGTTCTTTACTAAAATTTTGTTTTGAATGAATTTGAATGGGAATTGTTTTTCACATAAAAACAAAGGATTTGGAAGACCACATGGACTATCCATTATGAATCCAAAAACCACTATGTAGCCCTCTAGATCAATATCTCTATCAAGGATCCCAGCTAATATCACATTGTATATTTCATCTAGTAAAACACTAAATAAGAGTAAGAGAACCCAATAGGAAAAAAAAAAAAAGGAAAAATTTAGTATGAACTTTGATAAAAAAAAATATTGATCAAATAAAATTATTGGTGGTGAAATACTTGATGCAACTTCACCAAGAGGCTTTTTAGTTTTAAATTAGGAGATAAACTATAAAACTTTATTTTAGAAAACTAGATCTATTATATCAAGTATAAATTTGCTTTAGGAAATTTAGCAAAATATCTTGCAATTTTTGGCCACTTGACATTACATGTGAAAGTAATAAAGAATTTAGGGTTGTAATCAGCAATTCTACAACGACAGGAGCTCCTGATCAAATGAGACTGTGTATTAGGACTAGGAGAGTTTTCACAAGGCCTTATAGAAGAAGTTTAAATTCATATAATATGAGCTCATTTTTATACAATTGGAACTTGGTTTCATATAATAGTAAACTAGTTTCATCCAATATCTAGTCTTGTACATTGATATTCCAATTTTGTAAAACATAAAACTCAATTTTGTACATCAAAATTGAATTTTCCTACATTGAGAAGTCCGCACTTATATAATAGTAATCCAGATTTATTCAATAATAGCACAGTTTCATACAATGGCAACTTTACTATCATATAATGGAAACTTATTTTCTTACATGAGTTTCTCAATTTGTACAACGGGAATCCACTTTCGTTCATAAGGAAATTAGAAATTCAATTCCATACAGTAAGAACTTCACACTTATACAATATAAACTTGTTTTCCCTCCAATTGAAATGATAGTTGTATCATCATATCCTATTATTGCATCTGCACATTATATTCCAAATAATTTTACTTAGTTTCATACAAATAGTTCCTCCTATCATACAAATAATTCACAATTTCATACACAACCAAAACTCGAATTCATACAACACCAACTCAAATTTGTATAGTAATAACTCAGTTTCCTCTGTGTGTGTGTGCGTGTGTGTGTGTGTGTGTGTGTGTGTGTGTGTGCGTGCGTACGTGCGTGTGTGTGTGTGGGTGTGCGTGTGTGTGTGTGTGTGTTTCTTAAGCCATACCATTTACATACAATAGCAATTCAACTTCATATAATATGTAGCTAGTATCGTACATTATAACCGATTTTATACAATAGCAACTAGTTTTATAAAAATAGTTTCATAGTATTATACAAATAATTTCCATTTTCATACAATTCACTTCCAGTTTCATACACTTTCAAAACTTTAATTAGTTTAGTAGCAACTCAATTTTATATAGTAGACATCAGTCTAATACAATAACAACCAGTTTTATACAAATAGTTACTATCATATGAAACTATGTGCCTATTGTATTAAACTCAAAATACATACATACATACTTACATACATATATATATATATATATATATATATATATATACAGTTTCATAGACTATTAAAACTCAAATTCATAGAGTAATAACACTCAATTTCATGATGAGAAGAGTTGATTCAATAAACAGCTTTGGGAACTAATGTGTATTGTATTGCACAACACAAGCAACTCCAGATTGCTTAAAATCTATCCGCTAAAGTCTGAAGAAAGGAAAAACATTCTTAATACTCTCTTCACAAGCTACACAACACTATGGATAAGCAACGAAATCATAATTTTTTTTTTTTTTTTTGAAGTAAAAGATTTGATTATATTAGCTCAAAACTAATAATAACCAATCCTGCAAAGGCCAAACATAAGAAGATTTTCCTAAGGATCCTAAGCCCTTCCTAGCGAGGGCATGAGCCACACTATTCGTTGTTCTTCTAGCAAAAGCAAAAATGCATGAATCAAATAAACTACCTAAGGAACGGGACTCATCAAGTAAGGCCCCAAAATAAAATAAAGAAGGGCAAGTTCCCTTTGTAAGCTCAGAGATTAAAATGGAGGAATCCAACTCCACAATGACTCACCGCAGCCTAGCATGCCTCACTTAATTCATATCCCATAGAATAGCCAATGCTTCCAAGTGAAGAGCATCCCTCCTTGTATACTTAAAACAATAACAAATAGCAAACTTCACCTCTCCTCCATCATTCCTGCATATAATTCCAGCACTTCCTCATTTGTTGTGAACGTCCGGGCACCAATGATTAGGCTTAGGAAAGAGGTTTGGGTGCACTTGGGCTGAGTGTGATGTATAGTTCATACCAAACCTTAGCCAGTTATCAATCCAAGCCTCAATTGCTGCACATATCTTCGTTAAACTCTGGCAATAATGCTCAAACACCACCTTGTTTCGGTTTGACCATATGAACCATGCCGTTGTTGCTATTTTTACTGATTTCAATTCATCCACCTTCAAGCACGCCTTCAACCCTTCTTGCCACGCGTTCAGAGGTAGAGAAAAGTGTAGACCCAGCTTTTCCAGCTTTTCCTAGATACGCTGTGAGAATGGGCACTGGAACAAGATGTGGGCTACTGACTCGTGCTTTAAACCACAAACCGGGCATTCCAATATTGTCCTGATACCTCTACTTTGCAGGTTGTCTCGCGTTGGCAGCGTCTCTGAGTATAAACGTAACATGAATAGGTGGAATCTTGATGGAAGTGAGAGACTCCAAAACCATACCCAGAATTCGGAGCTTACTGTTGGATCTTGCCCATATAAAGCTACATAAGCCAGAAAGTTTGCCGACTTCACTGTAAATTTACCGTCATCCTTCATGCCCCTAGTCAAGACATCTTCTTTGCATCTCGTGGATAGCTGGAATGATTTCACAACACTTGCGTCGGCAGGATAAAATAGTGCATCTATAATCGAATGGTTCCACTAGAAAGCTTGCTGATCAAGAGATGTCCAACTTTCCACTCTTTTGTTCCTGGCATCAGGCATGTTATTGGTTTAAGATTATCATTTAGGAGCCAGTTATCATGCCACAGTCGAATATTAATCCCATCGCCTACCCTCTAAAAGGATCTCTTCATTAGGATATCTCTGCATGCCCATAACCCTTTGTAGATCGTAGAACATATCCTTAGTCTCGAAGCCTGAATGAACACTGAGAATGGAAAATATTTCCCTCTTAGTACCCTTGCCACCAAACCATCCGAGTTATGCTCTATTCGCCATGCCTGCTTTGCCAGTAAAGCTAAGTTAAATGCGTCCGCATCTCGGAACCCCAACCCTCAAAAATTCTTGGTCCTGCATAATTTTTCCCAGCTGCACCAGGCTATTTCTTTTACATCAACATCTGACGATCAAAAGAAGAGCATAGCAAGAGAGCGAAGAGCGTCACAAACCTCTTTGGGGAGAAGGATATAGCTCATAATGTGGGTTGGCATTGCCTGCACTACAGCTTTAATCAGGAAACTGCGCCCAGCTTGCAATAGCAATGATGTCTTCCATCTTGTTAATTTATGCTTTACCCTATCTAGGAGAAATTGAAATTGAGTTGTTTTTTTACTCCCAATAACCCAAGGAAACCCTAGGTATTTATCCACCTTCAAACACACTTGAGTCCCAAAGATCGCTGAGTTAATCTGCCAAGTATGAGTATTGCAATTGGGGTTGAAGAAGAAGGATGTTTTCTGTAAGTTCACCATTTGGCCTAAGGCACTCTAGTAGAGCTTCAAAATAGCCAACACGTGCCTGACATCCTCTTCCCTAGATCATAGAAAAAGAATACTGTCATCAGCAAATAAAAGATGCGATACAGGCATATTGAAGCTGATAAACCTTCTGCACATAATAAGAAAAGGAACAGTGAAAGGGAGTCCCCCTACCTCAGACCTCGGGATGGGTGAAATTTTTCGTGGGTCTCCCATTAACTAATTAACACCAAGAAAGATGTTGTCTCCATGCACCTCATCACTAAATGGATCCACCGTATATGAAATCCCATCCTTGTCATCACCGCCTGCAAGAACTACCTTTCTACTCTATCATACGCTTTGGACATGTCTAGTTTAACCGCCATGGCTCCCTCTCGTCTCCAATAGAGTCCATTGATATAATGGCAAGTCTCCAAAGATACCAGTGCATTATCTATCAGCAATCTCCCAGGGACGAAAGCACTTTGATCATTAGAAATGAGCTTATGAATGACTAGTTTCAGACGGGTCACTAAGACCTTTGAGATTAACTTATACAAGACATTGCATAAACTTATTGGTCTGAAGTCAGTCACCGACTTTGGGCTTAGCACCTTTGGGATAAGAACAATGTGTGCATGGTTCAAGTCAGCCGGCATATCTCCATTGTTGAGGATGGATAGGACAAAGGTCGACACCTCCTTGCTTAGTATGTGCCAATACTTCTGAAAAAATAGGGGTGGTAATCCGTCCGGCCCCGGCGCTTTGGTTGGGGACATTTGGAATAAAGCGAAGCGCACCTCCTCTTCAACAAATGGTTGCAGTAGCTCATTCTTCATATTCTCTGTCACTGCAGGTGTAATCAATGAGGCTACTCGCTCTATTTCAGGAGGGTGAGAGGTCTGAAACAAGTCGGTAAAATATTCTACGATTTCCTCCTGCATGGTTTCATTGTCCTGTGCCTCCTAGAAAGAACTAAAAACCCTAGAAAGAAACAGAATTACCAACATTTCCTTGGAAAGATGCGTCAAGATTCTCTTGTGGCTCATGGATTATCCTTGGAGAGTTTTGTTTCAACTATCAGAGATTTAGATTGGCTGCTGATTTTTTTGTGATTCATCCTGCAATAAGCAGTTTGAAACTGCTCGTATCGTCTCAGGAATGAAGATTTTGTATTGGTGGAATTGTTCAAAGATTTGCCTACGAGAATTTGGCCAATTTGGTTCAGTACTTGTGAATTAAACAAAAAAAAAAAAAGGAATAATGTGCCGAATCGATGAATTGTAAGAAAAAAAAATCCCGGAAGAAGATGCACTGGAATACGACAGAGGCAAAGAATAAGGAATGGAATACAAGAAAAAGACCTAAAGACACTTTTGGTCCCTAAATTCGGATGACCTGGACAGTTTGCCCCTTGAACTATTAATCGGTCGAACTCACCCCTAAACCTTCGAAGATGGAGTGACTGTTTGGAACAAACACTGCTTCACTCCGTCTCCACGATTCGTCCCTCGTGGACTCTGATTGGCCCGATTCTCACTTCTCACTCCATCTTCCTCCATTTTCATCGCCAGACCTGCCCTCTCCCACTCTCTAGAGCTCTGTATCTCTTTCCCTCTCTCCTTAATTATCCCAGCCCGGCAGGCACATGTCTCTCTGCACAACCCCCATGAACATCCTCAAGAACCTTGGCTTCAGCTTCTTCTGCCCCAGCGAGTCGCCGGATGCCAACTCATCGATTGCTCAGGGCCCCAACGATGATGTCCTAGAGGCCGGCGAGTAATTTGCCCAGTTCAATGATAGCTGCTTCTAGGGCGTCAAATTGGCCTTCCGGTTGCTTCTAGGGCGCGCGCTGCTTGATGTGTTCTGGGCTCGCCATGACCCAACTACTCTTAATCACCATGTGGGTTTTCGAGTTTCCATCTCTTGCTTCCCTTGTCACGCTGGTTGATTATATGCATTCTTTGTCTGTTGAAAGTTCAAGATTTACCTGTTCAAGAATTAATCCGTTTTATGAAGTCATGAATTGTTCAGGATGACTGGATGGGATTTTTTTAGGTTCAATTTTAGAGAAGATCTTTCACCATTGCCTTTTAATTGGTCTAGGGTGCTAAGTAATAGGACAATGATAGAGGGGATCAGAGCTGGAACCTAACATGGATGAGCAAAGAGTGGAGGAAGGGTGGAGTAGGTCGAGGGGAAGGGAGGAAGCAGAGGGTGGGCGATCAAAGTCGGTGAGGGAGGAGAGTCATCGGCACGGAGGGTCGAGAAAGAGATGGCTTTTGTTTCCCATCCATCACGTGTTGAGGGTAATAAGGGGTAAAGCGCATCGTTTTTGCAAGTTTAGGGGGTGAATTGAACTGAGTCATAATTCAGGGGGTAAATTGTCCGGGTCACCTGAGTTCAGGGACCAAATATGCCTTTAGGCCAAAGAAAAATACTTCACACGTTATTAAACTTATTATGATAATTATCATAATTATCTCAATCTCCTTGATTTTAATGACCAATTAAATCCTCTAATTAGTCCCGCACAACCAGTTCAACTGGTGAAAATATAAGGGATATGGGCTCCTACAACACCTTAGCACCGGGTTTGAGCCTCCCCTCCCTCCTCTTTCCCCTCCTAATACCATTAATCCTGTAGATTAGAGATTCTGAGTAAAAAAAAATCTTCTAATTAGAGATAATTATCCTAATATAAATATCTTCCTTTTATAATTAAAATGGATATCCTAATCTAAATCTTCTCCTTTTATAATGAAAATGGATGGAAACCGTAACTCTGTAGTCTACCGTCTCAAATCCCACCTCTGTTTCTTCTCGTCTCAATCTCATCCTCATCTCCTCTGCTCTTTAGCTTCGATCGAAATACTTGTTGTAATTATCTCACATGTTCTATTGTATCATTATAAATATTAATGAAAATTAATAGCTAAGAGGAATGCATGCCGCAAAACATTGCTTTCACAACCATACCATACGCTAGCGTTGAGGGAAGAGCAAGCAAATTTCCAAAACCATGGCTTTCCCATGTAAGTTTCAACCTTTTTCGTCTTCCTTTCTGGGTCATCAGCTCTCTTCTGGGTTATGGCTATTTGTTTTAGATTGCTTGGTTTCACAAGTTTGAGGTTTCTGGGTTTCTTTGGTTCGTCTGCTATGGGATGTTGGTGTTCCCATTTTGGCCATTACTTTGTATAATTGGTGTTTCTCGGTTCTCACTTCTTGTTACTTCGGATTCTCGAGCTGTGTGTTCAATTGCATATGTAATCGAAATTGACTTCAGTTTTTCGCTTGCCATGCTCTAAAAAAAGTTGCTGACTCGGTGAGCTCCAATTGGTTTAGTTTGAGATCCTAAATGTCATTTGGCTTTACCTATCGATATCTGGAACTTGTGTAATTCTTTTGATCATGTATTGCTGGATTTCCTTGCCTTAGATCAAGCTCAGTGTTCATGCTTAGTCCTTCACTCCGGGGATAGACTTTTCATTTCTGGTAAATTATGATCCTGGCTAATATCTGAAAGCCTATACCTTCAAGTCGAATAGGTCCCCTTTGCTTGACTTGTGCCATCTGCTAAACATAATTGATTCATTTGAATATCAGATTGCTGCTCCCGCAGTGATTACATTAATCTCTCTTGTTGTATTAGCAAAATTCCTGAATTGGTTGTTCTCTCGGCTCATGATCATTTATCATAACTTTTGGCAGGCTTTATCTCTCTTTTGCTTCTATCACTTGCTGCTATGAATTCTGCAAGGCCTCTTTATCCCCTCCCTAGTAAAGTAGCTCATGCTCATAAGCAGCCTCTGCAGACTTCACGTCCATATAATCTTGCCCATAGAGGTTCAAATGGAGAGCTCCCAGAAGAAACTGCTGCTGCATACATGGTAGGTTCAGACAGCGAGACACATTTACTGAGGTTGTATTTCCAGTATGTTTGGTCTGTAATGTTTCTAGTTAGACTGGAATATCATTACTCGCCTTGGATCTTGAATACTTGTGGTATCCTGCTTGTGATATACATGCTGAATTTTATATAATGCTTAGATTGAGCAGCTTAGATGACACGTCTTCTTGCAGAAAGCTATTGAAGAAGGGGCTGACTTTATAGAGACAGATATTCTAGCAACCAAAGATGGCACTCTTATATGTATGCATGATGTTATCCTTGATACCACTACCGATATTGAAGACCACAAAGAGTTTGCAGATCGTAAAAGGACATATGAAGTGCAATGGGTCAATACCACTGGATTTTTCACTGGTATAGCTGCTTTTAATTTCCATTGCTTGTTTTAATGTACTAAAAACCTTGTTGGTTTCACTTGGCCAATGTGGATATCTCCATAGCACATGTATCATGCATTTCCGAACTTTCTTATGTTTCACTACCACCACAATTGCTCACATATTTTGTACTTGTAACAAACTTTTATTGAACTTTCATGTTATGTAAAACTACCACAATCACATATTTTGCACTTCTAACAAACCTTTGTCTTGTAAGCACCGATAGTGAAAAAATGTACTTATATTGTGCAGTGGATTTCACATTGGAAGAGTTGAAGACATTGCGAGTGAAGCAGAGATACCCTTTCAGAGATCAGCAATTTAATGGTAAACCTCGGTGTATGGTTATTTTAGATTATTCAACTTACATTGCAAGCAACTGACTTACAATATATCTTCTTGTGTTTCTCAGGAAAGTATTCTATCATTACTTTTGAGGAATATATTGCAATTGCGTTGGATGCACCAAGAGTTGTTGGAATATACCCAGAGATGAAGAATCCAGTTTTTGTTAACAAGCATGTAAGTGACTTGTTCGATTAATGTTTCTCGAGTTATATTGAGAACCCAGATTGATTTGCTGTTTATATCTTTTCTGATATCAGGTTAAATGGGCTGATGGGAAGAGATATGAGGACAAGTTTGTGGAGACACTTAAAAAGTATGGGTACAAAGGATCCTACATGTCCAAAGATTGGTTGAAGCAGCCTATTTTTATACAGTCCTTTGCTCCAACTTCACTTGTGTACATATCAAATATGACAGACTCACCTAAGGTCTTCTTGACTGATGATGTCACGATACGAACTGAAGACACTAATCAGGTAGTCATAGTTAAGCTTCTGTGTGTTTTTTCTTTGTTTGGTGTTTGGATTGTTCATCTGAAAGGTTAATGATACAAGTTTCTGTAACTTTTAATGTTTAAATCTTTAAATCATGATAGATACTGTTGGTACCTTCTTAACTTGTATATATATCAGAGGATGACTTTCAGTCATTGTGAAACAGTGCCTCCCTAATTTGAGAAGTTTTATTTCTACCTAGAGTTTGTCTTTTATGATATTCCTGCTCCCTACACTTGGTTGTCAGAATCTTAATGAATAGAGTTTCCCGTTATCTAACCTGCAGTCATATGAGGAGATCACTTCTGATGCTTATTTCCAGTACATTAGCAAGTATGTGATGGGCATTGGTCCATGGAAAGACACTGTTGTTCCTGTCAAAAACAACTATCTGCAGACACCCACAGATTTTGTGAGCCGAGCACATGCGTATAATCTTCAGGTACCTTCTTCATACCTTTTCCTTTGAAGCCCGAAAGGTGAATAGTCGAGGCGCATGCATATACACATCTACAACATACTTATGGAATCAACATGATGCCTGCTTAAACTGTTGGTGGTTGGCTTGCTGATTTTGCATTTTGAATGTAGGTGCATCCATACACATACCGAGCTGAGAACCAGTTCCTACATTTCAACTTCAATGAAGATTTCTACCAAGAACTTGACTACTGGATAAACACGATCGGGGTAGATGGCCTTTTCACAGATTTCACGGGCAGCCTCCATAACTTTCAGCAATGGACCTCTCCTCTAGGTTACAAGGACAGAACATCCAAGTTATTGAACGAAATTGGTGCATTGCTTTCTGCCTATAGAGGCGTATGAATCTGATTGTATCCATTGATTATTTGTAAAGTATGCTTAACTGCGGCTTTCGTAACAATAATGTGTCACATTCCCGGCCTAATGTTCGAGTCTCAGGATGTTTCTAGGATAGGATTAGATTGTGAATGAAGAGGGGTTGTTTTTCATTTTTTTCCTTCAGTTTGCAGTATGCACCTGGAGGTTAGGCTCATATTTCAGAGAGAATCAACATATGTTTGGAACTTTTTGTTCGATCCAGTGAAAATTTTGCCTATTTCGTGTGTTTTTTTTTTTTCTTCTGGTAGATATATTTCCAACAGAATAACCACCTAAAATCAATGTGATTCCAGCTACTGACAGGACCTGGTAAACATTGAAATACAATAGAATGCAACTGCCTCCTAGATTCTTGATCAGTGCTGCCCTATATGTCTGTCTGGAAAAAACACAGGGTTGATTCCATCACTAGGGTTCATCAATTGAAAAATGTGATCCTTTTTTGGGTAATTTCCCCCTTACCTTGAATCCTGATACACAACTAAATACTATTACTAGTAATTTTTTCTCTGAATCACGCCTAACATTTTTTGTTATACCCAAATTCCTAAATAAAGGCCTCACTATTCATTGAAAAAATATTGAATACTTTCCCTTGAATTCTCTCATCCATACTCACTTGAGTGTTAGATTATTTTTCACATGTATGTCGGCCCATTTTCCGGTGCTCGTGGATCAAGGCCTAGCTTCACTCATACCAAGGATGAGACCTAAGGTGGGAAGTATCATCAATTATATTTTTTTTTTGTATTTACATAGAATTATCATTTAACATTCAAGTTGAAGATGGTTCTATCATCCACACTCACTTGAGTGCCAAAGTATCTTTCACACGTACGTCGGCCCACTTTCTAATGCTTGTGTATTAAGGTCTGGCTTCACTGATACCAAGAACGAGACACAAAGTCTGAAGCATCATCAATTATATTTTTTTTATTTATACAGAATTATTATGTAAAGATGGAGTTGAAGATCTTAAATTAGATGGCAGTGAGATTTGTCGCATGTCTATTAGATTGTCATCTACTTTCACACACTAAAAATTGCATTTTATTGCAATTGTTTTGAGTTTAACGCTCAGGCGACATTTGGTATGTTAGTGAGTCCTTATACTCCTAAAAAGTGGAAACACACTTTCAATCATAAAACTTGTCATACTTTTTATTTGAGTGTAAAACTTTTTATTTTTGTAAATCAACCCTAAAACTTTGTTAATGTGTTAGTAGTTAGTTTTGAATTTACTAAAAGAAAATTATTGAATGGAAACATGATTTACAAAGACAAAAAAAAAAACATGATAATTTAAATGGTTTATTAATTGACAAAAAAAATTATTACAAAATTTCAATTTAATGAAATATAGTTACTGAACAGTTTAAATTAAAATTTTAAAAAGTTTGTGTAAAAAATGTTAGCAATTGTATGACCAATTTTTTTATACAGTTGTGAAGTTTTAGGACTTAATTACAAATGACTAGTTACACAATTGTAAAATTTTGGACTCATTTAGAAAATGAAAAATCTTAGAATTAAATATAGAAAAACGACCAATTTTAAAAATGAGCAGTGTTTTAGGAGTAAAAATGTGCTTTATCCCTCCTAAAAATGAAATATGAGAATATAAGATGTCTATGATTGGTTTAATAAGTTCTTTTACCAAAGTAAGATTTTATTTACAGGAGCAGAAAAATGAGCTAGAGGTACAATATCATCTATAACAACACCATAGGCATAGTATGAGGGAGCACCAAAGTAAGATTTTCTCTTGTTTCAAGTTAAGATTTGCTTCCACCAAAGTAAGATTTTCTCTTGTTTCAAGTTAAGATTTGCTTCTAGACCTTGGAATTAAGTGTATAGGTGGATGCTTAAAGTTACTAGGGGGGAAGATAATTAAAATTAAACTTAAACTTATAGAGGTATCTTTGCTGCACTTATATGCTATATGGGAAGAAAGAAACTGCAAGATTTTTAACTGGCAATTAAGGGATGAAGACATGATACTCTCTGGCATTTCCAGAAGAATAGAAACTGGGAATAATGTTGATTTGGTTTCAGTATCTTGACTTAGTTTTTGCATTCCCTGATTTTGATTTGGAGCACATGGATATGTAATTGCTTTTCTATTTTCATTTCATGGAGACTTTGTAGCCCCTAAATCCGAATACAAGTGTTACTGAGCTTTTTGTATGAAATTAAAATTGCAAAAGTACTATTCACCTTCCAAAAAATGTACTCCCTCTACCTCATATTCTTTGAAATATTTGATTTTTTCAAATAGTTTTACTTGAATTTATTCATACTAGTGCTTTTAAAATATATATATATATATATATATATATATAAACTATAAATTTTTATTTATCATTTATATATAATTTTTTTTTATTTATATACTAAAATATTAAAAATTAAAAATTAATTATTAAATAATGAATGTTATAAAAACCTTGAGACAGAAAGAGTAATTTATATTTCATTGATATCAATTTTCCGTTTAACTTATTCTCATCAAAACCAAATTATAAGAAAAAGTCGAAGAACTTGTGTCAAACACCCCATCAACTAGGTTGCAGTATTTATTCACATTTCACATTATAGTACTGTCCTGTATTCTTCTTGGATAAGACCAATCTGCCGTCACCTATAGAGGAAAAAAATATAGTAATGGAATGACTTAGAATGGCCAAAAGGAAAAAGTTTAACAACTTTAGTCTCTTTACCCCAAAAACAAGAAAGAATTCTTTATTCTTCTACTCCTGCATACTAACAAACTAACAAGAATAGGAGTTGTCAAATAGGCGTGCCATTGGCTCAATTTTGTTGCAAAGATCCAGACCCACCAGTCAAACGCTTACTATAAAAGAAGAGCATTAGCAGAAAACAAATTTGTAAACGTACATTGAATTACATCACTTGCATTAAAGGTTTTAAATTAATACGCTGCAAGAGATGCTTATGCCTAAAGTCAAGGTTTATTTTTATTTTTACATTTTTTTATTTAAAATTTAATATTATATAGATATAATAGTTTATTAAAAATAGTTCACAATGTCGCATTATGCACCACTCTCCATTAAATTGTGGTTTGACACCCTTCAGGTTTTAGAAAGTATGCAGATTTTCCCCCAACTTCTCTGGATAACTCTCTTAGACCATCCTATGTCTTATACATGCTTCTAAGTATTAAAAAAATAATTCATTAAAAATCAAATTTTTGTAATGTTATTAAATTTTTATATATCTTTCAACAAAAAAAAAGGAAAATCTACAGAAATCTCCCCTGGGGTTTGCCTTAACTTACACTTACCCCCCTATATATCTAAAAACCTACACTTACCTCCTCTTTCGCTATTTTTCGTCAACTCATCGGTTAAGAGAAAAGGTAAAGCCCACATTACCTTCTACCTTTTTTCTGAACCCAAACACCCAGATCTTTTGAATCTAATAAAATACGCACCTTTCTATTATAGTGTCCATATTCCCTACCAAAGCCCCTAAAATTCAAAACCCACAAACCGTAATACCCTAATTGACGAGCCCACCAACAAAGACTAGATGATCATGTGGAAAACCAATCACAATATGTGAATGAATCCTCAATTGAGAGTAAATCACAGTCTCAACAAGAAATCAGAGACCACCGCTAGTTAAGCCAAAAGCACCGTTAACATCTTCTCCATGGCTAGAGAGCCTGTCGAAGAGAGCAGTAGCTTCCAACAGAAGCAAAAGTTTAGTAGTGTCGTGCTGGAGTCTGTTAGCTATGTTGGGATTGATGGGACGCCTGTAAAAGAAGAGGAGGAAAGAGAAAAGCGGTAACGGTTGGAGGATGACGACAAGGAGTACTTCATCCATCAAAAGGCGTTGCTGCTGTCAGCAAAAAAATTTGCGGATACAAGGAAGCTAATAATGCGAGTCACAGATGAGAGGATTACTTCATTGCCAAAGTACGTGGGTGGAGGGGATGTGATCGGGTGGAGGCTGGAGCAACTGGATACAACGGAGGAGACTCTACAAAAGGCGAAGGAGATTTGGAGGCAGAATGCTATATGGGGTGATCCAGAGTGGTACTCGCATTCTGTGGTCTTGAGGGAGCTATGCGAGGATTGTTATGTTGGAAATGCAAACAGTTCAAGTAGTAAAACAAAGAGGGGCATTCCCTTTTCCCGAATCCGATTGAATTATCAAATCAGAAACAAACCCACGAATCGGAGAAGAGATCGATTCAACACATCAAACAAATTCAATGTGATCAATTAGTGACTCACCTTTGAGGCCCATTTCGGGTCCCAAATCGGACTCGGGGCCCTACTTCATTGAGCTAGGGACGACGGCACGATTGTAATCAGCAATTCTACAATGGCAAGAGCCCCAATCAAACGGAGCCGAGCTTTCATCGACGTCGTCATCTTCTTCTTGGTCTCCAGGAGAAATATTGGTGTCATTGAGTTGGTTCAATTCAACGTTGTCGCTTGTGGATTCTAGAAGCTCCACGAAAATCCCTTAGTGTTGACAGCAATAGCACAAATACTACTGCTCATGACTAATTGGAGAAGATGCTTATTTTGTTAGATCCAAAAGGTCTGGGTGCTTGGGCTTGGGGGGAAAAAAAAGTTGTCATGAAATGCAGTGGCAGGAGGCAGTTACGTGCAGGCTATGTCTGACGTGGATGAATGCCCGCAATTCCAGTTATCTTTTACATTTACTTTTACTTTTACCTTTTTCAATTACGAGTCGGTTAAGCCTATATGAGTTGGGATGTAGCTCATTGTTACGCAGCTAAGAAGTGTGATTCCCTTCCCCTAGTCTGTTCTCTTCTCTCTGTGAGTCGTCCTTCGTTGTAAGTCTTCCCCCATCTCGGAATGTGCTCCGGCTAGTCCCTGATTGGAAGCAGCATTCATCCATTAATTGAGAAATAGCTTGATTCATTGATACTGAATTCATCTCTATCATTATTGATTCTGTGGTTGTTAATGACAGTGGTATCAGAGCACGATCTAGGCTCAAAAATGGCTGAAGGTACTAGGCTCCAAGATCTTCGAAGAGGATTGGAAGAACAGATCACCAAGAGCCTTAACGAGCAAGCAAGCAGACACTAGCAAGCAAGCAGACACGAGCAGGAGCTTGCTCGATCGGAGCAAAAACATGACGATCTGGTATCCCGACAAGAGCAACAGTTGACGTTCTTCGTCAGTTTATGGCGAATCTCCAGAGAGCTCAAGAGGTAAGGACCCATTATCGAGAGGCCAGCTCCAGCAACAATGGATCTAGCTACCTAAACCCCGGAGGTGGAGCGAACCTAACTAGGGTGGGCCGGATCGATTTTCCCCGTTTCCTGGAAGAAGATGTTGAAGGGTGGCTCTTCCGTTGTAACTAGATTTTCGACTTGGATGGTATTCCCGAAGAATGCAAAATCCAGATGGCTTCCATACATATGGAAGGACCTGCTCTTCAGTGGCATCAACGGTTCCTTCGGGACTGGCCGACGGCACTAAGGTTGTCCTGGGGCCAATATTCAATGGCAATCAGAGAAAGATTCTGAGAAGGGCACCATGATCCTTCAACTGAGTTGAAGAACCTTAAACAGACGAAAACAGTCCGAGAGTACCAGAATCGATTCGATACACTCTTGAACCAAGTAAGCCCTCTTCCTGACGAATTCTTGGTAGGGCAGTTTCTGGGTGGTTTGCAGGATGAGATACAGGGTGCTATTCGGATCCTTCAACCCAAAACATTGCATGAGGCTCAATGTCTGGCGAAGTTGCAGGAATCTGCGAATACTTTAAACAAAAAGAGTAAACGTGCAGGGGACGAGAAAAACAAGGGAATATTACCCTTGCCTAAATATTCGCAACCCACATTACCAGCTCCCACGCGTCCATTCAGGCATTTGACAAAGAAAGAGTTGAATGAAAGTTGAATAAAAGAAGGAAGAATAATCAATGCTTCTGGTGTGATGAAAAATTCTTTCCAGGGCACAAGTGCAAAAATGGGCAAGTTAACAAGATGGAGCTGTTAGTTGAACCGGAAGAGGATGAGTGGGTTGAAGAAAAACATTCAGAATCAGGCGAGGAACCAAGGGTTGCCATTGACTCTCCTTGTCTTTCTTTAAATACATTAACAGGTCTACCCAACTACACCACTATGAGGGTTACAGGGTATATTGGAAAGAACTCTGTCAGCATGCTCATTGACTCCGGCAGCACCCACATTTTCTTGGACGAATTGGTGGCTAAAAGGAAGAAATGCAAGGTGGAACAGATGAGGCCCTTGGGAGTCTCAGTAGCTAACGGTCATGTGTTAAAGGCAGGAAGCGTATGTAAAGGCCTGACCTGGAAAATTCAGGGAGTTGAATTCTCCTCGGATGTACTCCTGTTACCATTAAGCGGCTGTGAGATGGTATTAGGCGTGCAGTGGCTGAGATTGTTGGGAGACATCAAGTGGAATTTTGAAACATTGACAATGACATTCAAGTATCAAGGGCAGAAAATGAATTTGAGAGGCTCACCTAAGTACACCCTTACTCCCAGCAAGGCTACTACAACATGGACCTCAATAAAACAAGCAGGCAAGGTGGAAGGAGGACAAGCTTTTGCTATACAATTACTGGGGTATTATCGAACTCCAGTAGCATGCCATCAGTCCGAAGCGATTCCAAGGGATCTAAAGATCAACGAATTGCTTACTGAATTTGAAGGCTTGTTTCAGGAACCTAACACGCTGCCACCTACGAGGGATCATGATTATCGGATAGTACTGGCGCCAGGCACCCCTCCGGTCAATGTGAGGCCCTACAGGTATCCTTCGATTCAAAAGGACGTGCTGGAAAAGTTAGTGGGGGAAATACTGAGCACAGGTATAATCAGGGCCAACCAAAGCCCTTTCTCTTCCCCCGTAGTCCTAGTGAGAAAGAAAGATGGAAGCTGGCGGATGTGTGTGGATTTTCGAGAGTTGAACAAGGCTACCATAAAAGATAAGTTCCCCATCCCAGTCATTGAAGAGTTGCTGGATGAGCTTCATGGTGCCAAATATTTCTCCAAGTTGGACTTAAGGGCAGGATACCACCAAATTAGAATGTGCGAAGAAGACATTCCCAAGACGGCTTTTAGAACTCACCATGGCCATTTCGAGTTCTTAGTCATGCCTTTCGGCCTCACTAATGCACCTTCCACATTCCAGAGTTTGATGAACCATATTTTTCAGCCATACCTCAAAAGGTTTGTTCTGGTATTTTTTTATGACATTCTCATTTATAGCACCTCTTGGGAAGAGCACTTGAAACACTTAAGGAGTGTGTTTGAGACCTTATTAGAGCACACCTTGTTTCTAAAGAACAATAAGTGTCTTTTTGGTGTTACACAAGTTGATTACTTGGGCCATATCATCTCTCAGCAAGAACTGTCGACTGATCCCAGTAAGATAGAAGCCATGGTGAAGTGGCCTGAACCAAGGACCGTCAAGCAACTCCGAGGGTTTTTGGGGCTACCTGGGTATTATCGACGCTTTGTGAGGCATTATGGAATTATTAGCCGCCCACTGACCAAACTCTTGAAGAAGAACCAGTTTGAATGGGATGCGACAGCCAAGGAAGCATTTGACATCTTGAAACAAGCAATGGTAACAACTCCAGTTTTGGCGTTACCTAACTTTAATGATCCTTTCGTCATAGAAACTGATGCATGCAAAGACGGAATTGGAGCTGTTCTGCAGCAAGACGGACATCCCATTGCTTTTATAAGTAAGGTGTTATCCTTCAAACACTCGAGCCTTTCTACCTATGAAAAGGATTTCCTTGCCGTGGTGTTCGCAGTAGATAAATGGCGTGCATATTTACTGGGGCGGCACTTCATCATTAAAACAGATCAAAAAAGTTTGAAGCATCTCCTAGAGCAGAGAATAACAACTCCACTGCAACAAAGGTTCATTATTAAGCTCCTGCCTTATGATTTTGAGATCCAGTATCGTAAGGGAAAGGAAAACGTCACAGCTGATGCACTGTCTCAAATGCATGGTTCGGAGTTGTTCATGCTAGCCATTATTACATTTACCACGCCTTTGATGCTAGAAATCAAAGACAGTGTGGACAAGGATCCAGAGTTACAAAGGATTATTTCGGAATTGCGAGCTGATCCCCACGGCCATCCTTAATATATGGTCGATAATCAAGGACTTAAGAAGAAGGGAAGACTGGTGGTCGGACATTACCAAGGTTTGCACCACAAAATGATTGAAATGATTCATTGTGGGGCTGCAGGTGGGCATTCTGGAGCACAGGTCACCAGGAAGAAACTCTTGAGTTTCTGTTGTTGGAAGGGTTTGGCAAAGGATGTGAGAAATTATGTGAGACAATGTCACATTTGCCAGCTGTTTAAGCATGAGAACTCAGCGTCACTAGGACTTTTGCAACCCTTGCCTATACCCGAGAAAGTTTGGGAGCACATCACAATGGATTTTATTACAGCTATCCCTAAGTCTGAGAGGTTCGACGTCATCTTGGTAGTAGTCGATAGACTCAGTAAATATGCACATTTTGCTCCTCTATCGCACCCTTATACGACTGCCAGTGTTGCCAGGGTGTTCCTCGACCACGTTTTCAAATTACATGGGATGCCCCTTACTATCACTTCAGATCATGATGCCATCTTTATGAGCACCTTTTGGCAAGAATTGATGAAGGTTCAAAGGGTTAAGTTGCAGCTGTCGACTGCCTATCACCCGCAAACTGATGGTCAAACGGAACGTGTGAATCAATGCTTGGAAGCTTACTTAAGGTGCATGACAGGAGAGAGACCCAGGGAGTGGTCTAAATGGTTTTCTCTAGCTGAATGGTGGTACAAGACTAACTACCACACCTCTACTGCTCTCACCCCATTTGAGGTTTTATACGGGCAACCACCTCCGCTTCATGTCCCGTATATAGCTGGGGATTCCAAAGTTGAATCAGTCGACAGGAGTCTGACGTCTCGGGAATCAATGATCAGACAGCTTAAACAGCAGTTGGAATGAGCTCAGCACATAATGAAGATGTTGGCAGATAGGCGTCGGACAGATAGACATTTCAAAGTGGGAGACTGGGTCTATTTGAAGTTACAACCTTATAAGCAGCAGTCGGTAAGGCTCCTTGGTTCACACAAATTGAGCCCTAAGTACTGCAGACCTTTCGAGATAGTAGAAGTTGTGGGAGCAGTGGCATATCGACTCAGACTTCCTCCAAAGGCACGCATACATGATGTCTTTCATGTATCCTTGCTGAAAAAGAAAGTTGGCGACGCTGTAATTCAACCCACCTTGCCGGATGAAGAAGCTACTGTCATCAAGAAGCCAATGGCTATCTTGGATCGCAAAATAGAGAAGAAAGGCCACACAGCTGTTACCAAAGTTTTGGTTCATTGGTCCAACTCAGCACCGGAAGATGCAACTTGGGAGAGCTACTCAGAAATTCGAAGGAAGTTTCCGAAACTTCTTGATTCTTGAGGTCAAGAATTCTGTTAAGGAGAGGGGATTGTCATGAAATGCAATGGTAGGAGGCAGTTACGTGCAGGCTACGTCTGACGTGGATGAATGCCTGCAATTCCAGTTATCTTTTACTTTTACTTTTACTTTTACTTTTACCTTTTTCAATTACGAGTCGGTTAAGCCTATATGAGCTGGGATGTAGCTCATTGTTACATAGCTAAGAAGTGTGATTCCCTTCCCCTAGTCTATTCTCTTCTCTCTGTGAGTCGTCCTTCGTTGTAAGTCTTCCCCCATCTCGGATCGTGCTCCGGCTAGTCCCTGATTGGAAGCAGCATTCATCCATTAATTGAGAAATAGCTTGATTCATTGATACTGAATTCATCTCTGTCGTTATTGATTCTGTGGTTGTTAATGACAAAAGTAGAAGAGTAGTGTGGGCTTTTTCTCTTTTCTATTAACTGATAAGCTGATGGAGTGAGCAAACTGAAGGATAAGTGTAGGTTTTTGAATATATAGGGGTAAGTGTAGGTTAAACAAGCATCATAGGCAAGTTTCTGTAAATTTCCCAAAAGAAAAGGGGATATGCTAAGTTAGCTGCGAGGCTGATCATTGGCTGATTGGCACCCCTTCACCGGAACCGCCAGATTTTGAATCATTGACCCGCAAACTCGAGACCATAACATACGCTAGACTCACTTGGAGTCAAACAATTAGCTGTATAAGTAGTAGTCAGCTTTGGGGGAAGAGCAAGCAAGCTCCAAAACCATGGCTTTCCCATGTAAGTTTCAACCTTTTTCATTTTCCTTTCTGGGTTTTCATCAGTTCTCTTCTGGGTTATGGCTCTTTGTTTTGGATTGCTTGGTTTCACAAGTTTGAGGTTTCTGGGTTTCTTTGGTTCGTCTGCTATGGGATGTTGGTGTTCCCATTTCGGCCATTACTTTGTATAATTGGTGTTTCTCGGTTCTCACTTCTTGTTACTTCGGATTCTCGAGCTGTATGTTCAATTGCATATGTAATCTAAATTGACTTCAGTTTTTCGCTTGCCATGCTATAAAAAAAGTTGCTGACGCGGTGAGCTGTAATTGGTTTAGTTTGAGATCCTAAATGTCATTTGGTTTTACCTATCGATATCTGGAACTTGTGTAATTCTTTTGATCATGTATTGCTGGATTTCCTTGCCTTAGATCAAGCTCAGTGTTCATGATTAGTCCTTCACACCGGGGATAGACTTTTCATTTCTGGTAAATTATGATCCTGGCTAATATCTGAAAGCGTATACCTTCAAGTTGAATAGGTCTCCTTTGCTCGACTTATGCCATCTGCTAAACGTAATTGATGAGTCACTTGAATATCAGATTGCTGCTTCTGCAGTGATTACATTAATCTCTCTTGCTGTATTAGCTAAATTCTTGAATTGGCTGTTCTCTCGGCTCATGATCATTTATCATAACTTTTGGCAGGCCTTATCTCTCTTTTGCTTCTATCACTTGCTGCTATGAATTCTGCAAGACCTGTTTATCCCCTCCCTAGTAAAGTAGCTCATTCTCATAAACAGCCTCTGCAGACTTCACGTCCATATAATCTTGCCCACAGAGGTTCAAATGGAGAGCTCCCAGAAGAAACTGCTGCTGCATACATGGTGGGTTAAGCAAGACACGTTTCATTTTTTATCTCCAATATGTTTGGTCTGGAATTTTTCCAGTGATACCGCAATGTATTATTTGACTCATGGAATGTCAGGTCTTCAATGCATGAATATTTATGATGTCCTTGTGATATACATGCATAATCTTGTTATACTGTTTTTGGTACTTTTATATTTCTCACTCATTTATGATATTATATCAATTTGAACCATGGATGATAAATGAGAAGAGATGATGTATGATTCTTTTTCCATCATACTCGGACTTTGATTTTCTTTTTTCAGTGTGATTTTGGCGTTCATGATATTTCTTTGCAAACAAACATCACGCTCTGTTTACTTTTCTAGCCATGATCTAGGTTGGATATAACATTGTGCTTGAGCAACGGCAATTTTTTCTCTGTTTCTCGTTCTAGGTTTCTGACCATAGTTCTTATACAAGTCTTCCTATGACCTCTTCTGGCAGAGAGCTATTGAAGAGGGTGCTGACTTTATAGAGACAGATATTTTAGCAACCAAAGATGGTGCTCTTATATGTTTCCACGATGTTACCCTTGATGCCACAACCGATGTTGCAGACCACAAAGAATTTGCAGATCGTAAAAGGACATATGAAGTGCAAGGGGTCAATACCACTGGATTTTTCACTGGTATAACTCCTGTCAAGTTCTTTTGCTTGTTTTAATATACTGACAGCGTTGTTTGTTTCACTTGGGCAATGTGAATATATCCACAGCAAATGTATCCTAGATATTGTAACTTTCACATTACGTTTGTCATTGTGCCGTATCACTATCACCATAATCCATAATCCATAATCTTGCTTAACATTTTTGTACTTCTAACTGATTTGGTTTCCCTTATAACATAAGTGACTATTTTGAAAATATCAAGTTATAATTTGCAGTGGATTTCAAGCTGGAAGAATTGAAGAAATTAAGAGTGAAGCAGAGGTGCCCTTTCAGGGATCAGCAATATAACGGTTAGCCTCTCTTGGTTTATGTTTATTAGTTTAGAGTATTCAACTTCGATTTAAAGCAGCTGAAGTGCAATGTATCTTTTTCTGTGCTACATTTGTGTTCTACACTGGCTGAACATCATATCTGTGGAACTTCCTTGGAGATTTGGTTTCCGCATGCATGACAGATTGTGTTTTCTTTGAATAAAAAAGGAAAACTGAGATGACCAAGTCCTTATGCCAACGTACTGTTCTTGTGTTTCTCAGGAAAATACTCTATCATTACTTTTGAGGAATTTATTGCAATTGGACTGGATGCACCAAGAGTTGTTGGAATATACCCCGAGATAAAGAATCCAGTTTTAATTAATCAGCACGTGAGTGACATGTTTTCGTATCTTTCTTGAGAGACTAAATGAACACATAGTGTTGTAAACCTGCAATATATTGAGATCGAAACAGTCCCTTACATTCTGCTGATTTGCTTATTGTCTAATATATCGGGACCACTATTGATTTGATTGTTGATATTTCATTTTTTATATCAGGTTAAATGGGCTGGTGGGAAGAGATTTGAGGACAAGTTTGTGGAGACACTCCAGAAGTATGGGTATAAAGGATCCTACTTGTCAAAAGAATGGTTGAAGCAGCCGGTTTTTATACAGTCCTTTGCTCCAACTTCACTTGTGTATATATCAAATATGACAGACTCACCTAAAATCTTCTTGATCGATGATATCATGACACCAACCCAGGACACTAATCAGGTATTCGCAGTCCAGCTTCTCTCCGCCTTGCTTCTGTCGGTGATTTGTTCATCTGAAAGGTTAATGATAATAGTTGCAGTGACTTAATATTTTAAGTTCATTGTGAAGCCATCCCTTTGATGCTTCTTTTGTTCTATTAATTCTCCATTCGTTTGGTAATCAGAATCGCAATGAATAAGAGTTTCCGTTGCTGACATGCAGTCGTATTGGGAGATCACTTCTGATGCTTATCTCGAGTACATTAGCAAATATGTCGTGGGCATTGGTCCATGGAAAGACACCGTGGTTCCTGTAGTAAACAACTATCTGCAGACACCGACAGATCTTGTTGCCCGAGCACATGCACATAATCTACAGGTACCTTTCCTCTCTAAAGTTTCGTATGAACAATCTGGCATTTGATCTAGGAGCCTGGCTTGTATTACTTGGGCTGCCTTCTTGCCCTTTAGTTGACTGTCCGAGTTATATAGAAAACCGAAAAGACAAGAGAAGTAGAAACCTGGATCATATGGGATGTCTCAATTTTTGCTTGTATTACTCTTGGTGGTTGGCTTTTGATCCTGCATTTTGAATTCAGGTGCATCCATACACTTATCGAGATGAGAACCAGTTCCTGCATTTCAACTTCCATGAAGATCCCTATGCAGAATACGACTACTGGATAAACAGGATTGGGGTGGATGGTCTGTTCACAGACTTCACAGGCAGCCTCCATAATTTTCAGGAATGGACCTCACCTCTAACTCACACGGACAGCGCCTCCAAGTTATTAGATACAATTTCTGCATTGATTTCTTCCTATAAAGGGGTATAGATCTGATTGTATTCGGTTGATTATTCGCAAAAAGTGCGCTTGGCGGCAGCTTGCAGGTTTTCGAATAAGGTGTTACATTGCCAGATAAAAGTTGCAATAAACCAATGTGATTCCTCCTATTGACAGAATCTAATCAACATACAAATACATCAGAACACGTCTGTTGGGACATCACAAAAGTGTCTATTACTAGGGTTTATCAGATGGAAAATGTGACAAAGCTGAGATGGATTGAGTAGGCAAAACCTAAGCATTGATATTATGTTAAAGTATCCAACTTAAAGCTTCACCACAATATAAGGTCATCCGTAACTTCTTTACCATTAGGCATTTGGGATTTAGAGCCATACCAAACTAAATGGTGAAACACGTTCCAATGAACTCCGGTTTTTTGTTCCTTAGTAGGCCTCAAGAACACAGGTTGCGTCCAAGCCAGAGCAGTTCCAAGGCATGGCTGCTACATCAGACCCCTTCAGAGATATGGCCGAGCCAAAACCATAGTGCAGCACCTGCCAGGCATCGTTTTAAATCTCATAACGTACCAGCCGATATCGTCTTATATTGACTATACCAATCAAAAAATAGCACGAGACAGGAAAAATACACTTTTTTCTAAGTTTTTTATATTTTTAAGTAAAATAGATCATTATTGTGTTTAATTGAATGCTTGTATAGCAAAAATTTTTTAATATTTGAAGAACTTTGTATTGGTATTTTCTTCTATACACCTTATAGTTATATTTTTTAATTTTGTAAATATATATTTATATTTAAAAAAATCTAGATACATCTCATGTACACTTTAAACTCACATTTTTAATAGCAGTTGTGTTCTATATATTCATATGTACGTATGTGTGTGTGTGTGTGTGTGTGTGTATATAATTAATACATCCAAAACACAGTAATATGATATCAGTATTGTGCCACACCAATGAAAAAATGATACATCTGATATGAGATTAAGAACCTTGCTGGCTGCCGCCAAGCCCAACAAAGCAGCTAAGCCCCGGGACGCCCTATGGAGATGGAACCATAGCGGGCAAGCCCCTTGGAACCTCCTCAAACTCCTTGCCATCAGAGCTCCTAGAGGCATCAAGATTCCCAAACTGACGCCATTCAACACTCCACGAACGACTCTCCAGCTCCGGATAGTGCTTTTTCCAGACACGACCGCAACTTACCCTGATAAACAAATCCAACATTCCGGACGACCTGACGTTTGTCTGCCGGCAACGCCTCCTGCCATGGGCCGGACTTGCCAAGCGTAGTTCAGAATCACATCCATGTCAGGGAGCCGGCAGTTGGTGAAGATGGTTATCTGGTCGGAATCAGCGTCGGCCGAGACGTTGTAAACTGGGAAAGACAGGTTACTACGTTCGAGCCCAGAATGCCGTAGGTGGAGATGGATCAGCAGAAAGACTCATCCATCTTTCGAAGCAACACAAACGCTTGAGAGCCAACCATGCCTCGTGAGGTAGGATTTACAGCCCAAGACATCCGGCTATGTGTGTGGATGGACAGAAGTTCCAATGGAAGGAGCAGTTAAGGGCTGTGAGCTTCTTGCAAGAGGACTTTAGATGGCCATGAACAGTTAAGAGGTTCAGAGCCAAAAACAAAACTAACAAACAAAAGAATTGACGAAAATACAATCTTCAATCCCTAAATAAATTACTTACATTTTACATGGTTACTGTAAATTTGATTTGGTGGTAGAGAATGCAACAGCTCCAATTAGGATCCATCTTCTCAACAGAACAAATGGTATTCGACATTAAAATTCTTTTGGATAGAGGATTTCCTGGTTCTTTAAACTGATGATTAGTAAGCTTAATACAATCAATCTCAACTGAGTTTTACATTGACTCATGCTAAGCGTTAAGTTCCGAGTTAAAATTCTGCTGCACCAATGCATCAAGAGCATTTAAACCATGGCAAAAAAAGCATTACATTAACCAATAGATGGGGCCTTTGCATTTGGCATTTACAAGAAAGCTGTATCTAAGCTACCAAATCCTATTGCCAGGACAAACCAACTACATGAACAAGACCTACTTAGGTTTTTCTCATCTTTGATATCTGCTCCAACAGATACCTGGATTCAGCAGCATACTCAATTGGAGCAACTGTCCTTATGGTTATTCTTTGCCTCTTCTCATTGTTGTACTCATTTTGAGTGACACTAACCCGGAAAAGATGAGGAACCCAAGTAGCTTGCTTCAGCTTTTGTTGGTATGCAACAATATCTTCGTCCTGAATAAAGACAGCAAGAGATGGGCCTTAAAACAATTAGGTAGCCCCCTTGGCATTCAAGCAGCTATACATGGCACAACCAAAACATTACCTGTTTCACCTTATCAAGCTCATCAGCAGAGCAGCCTACAATCCTTTCCGCTTCCGCATTGAAAGCAGAAACCCAAGCCTCACCACTTGCATCGGAGACTTTCAGAAGCATTATATACCTATAGTGTGAGAGGCTGAATCTTAGAGACTTCGTAACTTTACTTAATGTGTTATGATGATGTTTTTAGCAACTTTTTCATACCTCAAACTGCACTCTTCATCATTCTTTTGACACCCTTCACACCAGTATCCTGAACCAACTGCATCTATCACCTTTTTGTTACAAGTTTTGCAAGCTCGATACCACATCGCCTGATCAGGCTTGATTAAGCTTATATATGCTTTGATGCTAAAAAATGAGGGCTGTACAGGAGAGATATATTATCAGACATTGCAAGTTCACTGAAATAGTTAAATGCAACTGAGATCACAGGTAAAGTTGCAGCATCCAACCAATAAAATTATTGAAATATTGAATTTTAGAGTATACTAAGCACTAATATGCAAAATTCCCTATCTAGAGAACTCACAAAACTTTAGATTTATTCACTTTTATAATTCATATTTACCCGGGAAAAGAACAGGTTCAGGAAACTTCTTGACCACAAAGAACATACCTTATCTTCACCCAGCGATGGGTTATTAGTTACATGAGAAAGAGAAACCCGATCAGAGTACAAAGACCTTGCTCCACTATTAGAGGAAGGGCTCAAACCAGAGCCAACAGATGCCATAGAAGTCCCTTTTCCATCAGAGTCATACCTGCACAGACATATGTCAGCAAACAAATAGAAGTCTGATAATTTCAAGGAACACCAGAAAAAAAAAAAAGCCAAATCAATTATTCAAATACCAGGATCTCAGTTTCTTTGCTTCAGGAATATCTGGATTAACTAGCATTAAGCTTCTGCCCAATGTGTTCAGCGACACACCTAAAAGAGGCATAGAAAGATTAATTTCAGCCACTTTATCATGATTCTCAATTTCTACTACAGAAATATAAATATGGTCTACTAACCTTGAAAGTCACTAACTTTCAGGGACTTAATTGCAACTACAGGAGACTGATCAGCAATATCCAGCAATTCTTGTCCAGCATTTGTTGCCAGTTCATTCCACAAGGAAACCATAACTGTCTTTTTCCTGCATCACAGATAATTATAGCTTAAGTACAGTCACAGACATGAACCACAAGTACAATAAAGAAAAACAAGTGAGAGAGAAGTATGAATTACGTCTCATCTGCAACAACAATGTCACGCTTTGGAATTGTCTCATTATCAATCTTCCTTCTAATACTCATTGTTGGAGAAACACTTTGAACAACTCCAAGAACATCTGAAATTCAGCTCAAAATATAAGATTCTAAACGTGCAGCATGGGGAAATTGCAAAAACTCAACAGCATGCTAGGGTTGGAACAGACCAACAGATTCTCTTCCATTCACATAGGGACCCAACTGATCAATTGGAACAAAGTTGAATTTGGTTTCAGGGATAAGAACTGCCTCGTTGACAGCCTCCTCCACAATAGAGTTTTCATTCAATGTCATCTCATAATCATTCTGGACGGTCTTGAACTGCTTGTTTGCCACTTTTAGAGTCCCTTTAGATATGTAATAGACCTTTCCCAACTGGAACTTGTCATAAAATTTCTTTGCTGCCGCATTGAACATTGTGGCTTGTATTTGCGTGCCCTGCACAACAAAATCATTATACCATTCATACCCACTGGAAATTCAATTAACATGAAATCCTAGAGGCAGATCATAGAGCTTACATCCTCATCTGTTAGCTCAACATTGAAGACACAACCTTCTCCCCTTGCATTCTTATAGGTTCGCATAGTCCCTTTGCTTGTCACACGAACTTTGATTGTCCAATTGCCTTGATAAGGGTTCAAGGAAATGAGAGGATGCACCCTTCTAGTCATCGACATTCTAGCAACCGGGGCCATGCTGTCAATCATGAAGCCACACAGAAACATCAATGTAAGACCAGTAGTTGATCACAAACAACATTGCAAGTTATCTAAAATGCAAGAACTACAAAACAAGCCATTGCCAAACCAGCAAGAGGGCACTCACTTTCCACGCTGCTCATGGACTATTTGAGCGGCAGACTTGGCCTCCACCTCCTGCTGCTTTGGCTTCAAAACTATTCCAATGCCTTCTGTTTTAACCTCATTTAAGGTCACACTTTCGTGCTTTGGCTTCAATATAATTCCATTATTCCCATCATCCACCTCGGTCTTTATCTCCGCTTCAATAGCAGAAGATACAACTTCGCACTTGGTGACAATTAAATATCTGAAATGTTGATAAAACCAAAATCCAATCAAAACCCATTTCAAGAGAACAAGAAGTATATTCTATGAAGGTGAAGGCAATGCAGATCTCGCTTACTTCTCTGACTTGTTGGGAATATCATTGAGAGTGTAATCAAGAATCCGAATGAGTCCCTTGTTCTGAATATTTCCAGCGGTTACTTGTGCGGATATGTTCGACGGCAAGATAGCTTTTAACTTCTTGCTCCCATCACTAGCATTAAACCTACAAATCAAAAAAGAGAAACACAATAACATGTCATGGTATCTCACCCTAGTTGCAAATACTGAGAAATTTTCAGCGAAGGAAGTCGATAAAAATCCCAATTTGAATAAGGCGAGCAAGATGAGATCGAAGCAAAAAAACCCAGAAATCAAATGTTCGTGAAGACCAGAAAAACAAACAAAAGGAGGTCCGGTGGTAGAGAGAGAAGAGTACGTGTAGCGGTTGCCGGTGAGCTTGAGATCCAAGACTTGGACAACGATCTCCGGGAGATCGGAGGAGGAATCCGGCGAAGGGTTGGCGAGGATGGTGGAAATGGCGTCTGGGCTCACTGATTTGTTCGCCATGGAAGCGTCGCTTTCTGCCGACTTTGATAAGATCGGAGTGGCTTTTGCCCTTTTGTAACGAAATTGGAGGGTTTTGAGTTTGCAAGTTTTGGGGGGAAAGGGGAATTTCGATTAATTTTCCCGCTCTTCGGTTTCTGTTTTGTATTTGCCAATTCTTTTTAGCGCCCGTTTGGCTTTTAAATCCTTTCACTTTCACTCCAACGTTTATTCTCGCGGCAAAATTCTGCACTATTTTCATGGGGCTAAAATGTGCACAGTTGTCCTCTAAAGTTAAATTAATTTTCAATCAAATCATTCTTTAAAAAAAAACAATTAAATCAACATTTTTTATTTTTCATTATATTACTGAATTTAAAAAAATTTAAATTAAATCTCTCCATATTGTTTCTATTAGCAAATGCTAAAACGTATTTAGTAATGTCGGTGGAGGATTCAAGATAGGTTTAGCTACATTCGTAACTCTAGTAAGTAAATTTATTTATTTAGTACACCTCGTGATTTAGCGGGTATTTCCACCTACTTATTTAAGACATACATGCATGCATACATACATACTTACATACAAATATATATATATATAATTTTTATTTTGTCATTTTATACATCCTTTATATTATAAAGAACATGTAGACTTATAATATTTAATAACTGAAAAATGTCATAACATAAGTAGAATAGGATCATTTACACTTTAGTTTTTAAGAAAATTTATATTTAAATATAAGGACACCATTTGAGGAGAACATGGAAAAAATCAGTAAAATTAGTTAAAACTCATACTTTCTTAACAAATTTTGTAAAACCAGTAATTTTTTTTAATATCTTAAATGGTAGTACCTATAAAGTTGTACAGATCTACATTTGATTAGGTTTTTGGCGACTATAGAGATAAAAAATAGAAATAAAAAAAAATAGTCAAGACCAATAGTGACATGATTTTGTGATTAAATAATGAGTCATTTAATACATTATTTTTATTTTTAGTGATTATTCAATTAGCTTGTACACTAATTGACACTCTACATTTTAAGAAACTCAAAATTATTTTAAAAATATTTTTTTAGAAAACTAAGTATTTTATTGTTTTTATTTTATTGGTTTGATTAAGGAAAAATCACCCAAAAAAATAATTTAATTTTATAAAAAAATTTGTCCAAGTAATTATTAAGTGAATATAATATTATGGTTCAAATGGCATTGGTTCTAAATAAAAATAAAATAAAAATCAGTAAAAATAAAAAAATTGGATTAATTAAGTTAGTTCTTTAAACTACGTAAAATCATTGCAAATAAAGAGGAGTGAGCTTGGTCGGGTTGGGTCAGGTTTTTAGTGGAACAGAATAAACCCAAAATAATCATGGTTCCAGAAAAATCCAAATAAACCTGATAATCGAATAAATGGGTATGGGTGGGTTTTTTAATTTTGGTTTTCGGTTTTTTTCCAATAAAATTTTAACTCGAGAAACATTCCTCCAATAAACTAAGGTATTAAGAACCTTATAAACAAACCACCATAATCTCCTACTGTCATGATCTCGTAAGTCAATTTGCAACTCAATGCATTTCCACCTCTATCCTTAGATATGGTAGTAATCCACCGCTCCAACATCTTGTTAGGTTCATAGTCTATTTTCACTTTCCCCTACACACCCATCCTCACCATTTTCTAAGGCAATAGCTTTGTCATGCTAATTTCCGTTGACCCTTTGCTCCCAATTGACTATTTAATGTAATAACTCTTATTTTATCTTAATCTCTCTCCCAAGCCATTGTTTGAAAAACAGCCCCAACCCCGTTTGAGTCTTATGCCTCTAGCCCCACTTTACCCCATCAACCCTTATTGGTTCATTAGCTCTAATTGCAAGCATGGATTGAGGTCAAGTTATAGTTGTCTAAGTAAGCTTGAGAACGTTAGTATTACTTTTCCATCTAGAAGACATAAACATCCTCACAATATAATTTTTAATCCATAAAGACATGGGCAATTCAATAATATTTATACATATACCTTCAAGAACGGTTCCAACTCAGGTTGGTTCTATATAAAACTAGAACCAACCAAACCATTAATGGCTTTTCAAGCTGTGGAGCCAACCTGTGACCCCATGATCCATTTTTATCTACCCCAACGCAACTCAGTAAGGGTAAACGTGGGTTGGGTAAACTTAAAACCCAAGCCGAACCACATTTTTTTGTTGGGTTGGAGTGGGTAAAAATGAATCATGGATTGTGGATTGATTCTACATATAAACAACATTCATTTTTTTGGATTGGTTCTAGCTTTATATGGAACTAACTTGAGTTGGAACTGAACATGAAGATACATATATAAATACTTTATGACATTTTTTAATTGCCCATGTATATATCTATAGAAAATTATATTTGTGAAAATGTTTATGTCTATTGAATGGAAACCTGATACTAACTTTCCTAAGCCTACTCAAGCAACCCTAACTCCACTTCAATCCATGCTCGTAATTAGAGCTAATTAAACAATTAAGTCGGCTTTGGGGGCAAAGGTGGAGGTGGCAGTAAAGGCACTGGGCTTGAGAGAAAAGAATGGACTACTCTTTAAATGATGGCTTGAGAAGGGACTGAAACAAAGCTGAAGCCATTGTATTAAATAATTGATAGCGAGCAATATGTTATTGAAAAGTGAAAAGTAATGGGACAAGCTATTATCTTGGATAAATGGTGATGATGGGCGTGTAGGGGAAAGTGAAATGGGCTATGAACCTAACGAATGCTGTAACCAACGGATTATTACCGGATCTAAGGACCGAGGTGGAAATGTGTCAAGCAGCCAGTCAACTAATGCGATGGCAAAGGTGAAAGGTTATAGTTGTTGGTTTGTAAGGTTATGAATATCTTAATTTACTTAAACAAATGTGTCTTGGGTCAAAACTTTGATGAGAACAAAAAAATCGAGAACCAGAACCCAAAAACATAGATCCATGGTTAGGTTCAATTTTTTTAGAACCATGACTATTTCAAGTTAGTTCGATTCCACTAGAAACCCGATGACCCTTGATCACCCCTGGTTTCATCAAAACTATGTGAACAACATCTGTAATTCGGCCAGGGGCCACTCAAAGTGTGTTTTGGTGGTAAAGGCAACTGTCCCCACTAAAATTTGCTACCCTCACTATAATTTTTAAAACTCGAGGCGGCGTCTACTCTAGTACACATATGTTTTAGTATAGTCCCTTTTACGTTATTTGTCCACATATTTGTATGCCAGTTGTAGGGGTGTAAAAAAATGACCCTAACCCGATATCCGACCTAAAACACAATTTGAAATATTGGGTTAGGGTCGGGTTAGGAAGAAAGAAATGTGTCATTCCAGTTGACCCAAACCCAACTTGATATAAAGAAAAAAAAAATCGGGTTGGTTCGACTCCAACCCAAATTAACCTGAAATCCTTAACCCAGCCCATATCTAAGCCACTAACTCCTTCAAACCATGGCAGCCCAACCTTAAACTAAATCCCTACCCAATAAAAAATCCCAGCCCAACCCAATTCCCTAACATTATCTAACTAACCTAGTAACCTCACTGCCTCTAAGTTTCCCTGCACCCTCCTCACCACCTGTCTGAATCCTCTTCGCGCCTCATCCTTCACTTTGCCTTGCCATTTCATTGCCCTTGCCTTACCCCACGCTTGTGCCTCCATCCTACCTTGGCTGTTGACCTTATGTAGTTGTCAATCATCCCTCGTATAGTCATCCTCCACATTGTCCGTTCCTTCCTCCTCCATCCTTTCTCTATTGCACGGCCTCCTCCTCCCTCCTCCCTCCATCACACAGCCTCCACCTTGCCTTGCCTCACACGAGCACCTCCTCCATTTTCTCGTGTCGGGCCGTCACACCTCACCTCACCTTGCTCGCCTGTCATCATTGATCTCCTCCTCCTAAATGCCTCGCCTTACCTTGGCCGCCATCGCCTACCACCTTCCTTGCTCGACCCACTGTCGATCTCCTCCTCCCAGATGCCTCACCTTGCCTTAGCCATCAGATCACTTCACAAACAGGTTGGTCGGGTTAACCCGAATCCAACCCTAAAAAATTTGGTTTAAAGTTGGTTCAGGTTGGTATTTTTGGATCATAAAAGAACTTATTTATTTCAGGTTTCAGCCCAAACTCAACTTGAAACCTAAACTTTCACGCTTAGACAATTGATCAATGAGCAAGAGATTGTGGACTTATCTAGAGATTTCACCTGAAAACAAAGAAGTGAATATAATTTCAATATTTCATACCTAATCCTCTCAGTCACGCTTTCTCTGCACTCTAGTCATTCATAATATTAAATTTCTATTTGTCCTATCCTACTTCAATTTCTGTGCGAGCCCACTGTACCACAAACTACTAATGGAGTATTTATTTTTCAACATTACTGTTTGCTAATTGTTCGTTTGTACCAAACTTATTATTTTCTCTATTGTTTAACATTTTTGCTTTATTTTTAAACTTTTCTTATGATAATTTCTCAATTGATTCTTCCATGTTTGTTTATATCACGTGTGCAAGTGTGAAAGGTTATATAATTTTTTGCTTCCCCCTTTCCCTAATTTACTATTAGAAATAGTCATATTTTCTTCAATAATTTATAGTTCAGCTACCAAAAAACATTGTTTAAGAATTTTCTTCCAAGAACATCAATTTTACCCATTGGTGGTTGTCATGCACATGCATGCTATGTTTTTGCATAATAAAAAAATTACATAATTATTTGTTGTAACATTGAACTACGTCGTGTGATTTTGTAAATAGATCATAGATCAATAAATTAATATTTATAATAATATAACTATTAGAACAAATATATATGAGATGGAAAAAGAAAATGATTTTGATTGGAGAAAGAACATGTGATCAATCAAGAGGCTAAGAAATAAATTAGATGGTTTACATGTTTTTTTATCTTGTTTACATGGATAAATATTTTTCCAATTATTTCAATTTAATTTACACATTAAATTTGTCCCCATAAGAAATATTTTCTGTAAAATTGAAAATGGCACTAAATTCGGGAACCATTTATTATGCAGCATCCAAGGCTAGAAATGGGTTATGGGTTGATCCAGTAGGGCCTGGGCCCAGTCTTGGGTTGAAGGAGGAAAGACCCATACTTGACCCACTCAAAGGTGGGTTGAGCCTGTGTCAGATGAGGCCAAATTAAAAGTTAGGTCAAGTTTGGTCCAATTTAAATAAAATTTAAAAATCCTAAAATTAAAATAAATATAGAATAGCATAATTATTTTTTCACTTGTTTCGGCAAAAATAACAAAACTCTCACTAGACTTTACAACTCCTACTATTTATATGTGTATATATGTATTTTTTTAAGAAAAAAAATATTTTTTTAATAGCAAGTTGGGCTGTGCTAATGGTCCTTACTACCTGGTCCCATATTCAGCCTAAATAATGAAAGGGGGATCAAATTGAATTTGAGGCAACCCCAGTTTGACTAAGTTGTGGCTAAGTTTGACCTGAATAAGGTCGGTTTAGCCCATCCCAAGACATATTTCTATCGAAGGCATGCCTTGAATGTTGCACACTATTGACCTTTTTTTCCCCTTAATTATGTATATATATTAATAATGTAGAGGTATTTTTTGGATCGTAATAAGATGACAGTCTGTGACCATCACTAATGAATTATTGGCTATCTGGTCAAGATGTGTAATGTTACGCTCCTTAATCGAATAGTCTCTAATGCATTGCCAATGTGTCACAAACTATCAATTATACTTTTCTTTATTTTTTTGATATTTTATGCATATACTTCCTTTAGCTTTTTTATTTGTTCTTTGGTGATTTGCTGCAGTATATCACATGTTGTCTTAAGAGTATTCTATATTTTAGAACAGTGCAATGATAGAGACTTTTAAAATTCTCTTTTAGTACTTAAAAACATGTTAGAAGTTGCAAGGTAAAGAGGTACTTTCTATAGTGTAGAAAATTAAGGAATGGAATGCTTGCCTTTCAGGAACTTGGAGAACCACCGAACCAACATGTAATGGCATTACAGGGGAATTATGGAGTCTAAATTTGAACTCTAAACTTGCACCCATATCCTTTAACTATTTTGCCAAGTGATTGGGATGGTTTTTGAAAAATATTTTAGCTTCAAAACTTTATGTTAATGCCTATGATAAAATTTTGGGTTTGTTATGTCATTTGATTTTAACCTAATTTGACCTAAACTCAAATTTTGCGCCTTTATTGGGTTGGGGTTGGGTGACTTGAAAATGCATTTTCTCACCTTTGAACTCGACAAAATGTTGGATTTGGGTTGAAAAATTGGGTTTGCATTTGACTTTCAACTTTACTAACAGATGATGATTAGTGGTTCATTCATTACAAGTAAGTAGATTGGCACTGGGATCCTTCAAATTCAATAGATCCATGTGATCTGATGGTCCATGGTAAATGATGGTCACAAACCGTTATCTTACAATTCTTTTCACAAATCCGTAAGCAAAATCATCTCATTCATGATTTAAATCACTTAACCTATAGCTCACTTTGAGTCCTACAAAGCAATAACTTCAACATTTAATTTTGACCTTAAAATGCTTCCTATTTCTTTATTTCTAAAAATGATAAACTAACTGTATAGTTGTAATTACCATGAACTCCAACAAAGCACACCTTTTGACAAGAAAATTGAAAATCTTATGTTTTTAATTTTATCCTCACGACAAATGGTAAATGTACAAATGATACATCTAAACTAAACATTGAAATATTTACAAGAAATCTACCTCATGATAGAGAAAACACAAAAAAAAAAAAAAAGGAATAAGAAAAAGGGGAAAAAATGAAATACGACAATTCTTGTGCATTTAACGGAAGGGCCAACAAGGCAAGCAAGACCATTTCCATTGATCCCCTTCTGTTGTTAATTTAGGGTTCTCTGACTCAACTGATGTTTGCCTCTTTGGAGTTTCAGATCCTAACTTTGCATTTGATTGGCTAGGCTCTTTACTTGGTTGGCAAGTTTTCACTTGTTGCTTTTGAGCCTTAGGCCAAGCACTAACAGAGGCATTTTTATCTACTTGTCCTGGAAGTCTACAAATACCAAAGTACATACTCAATTTAGAATATATTGGTTAACAAGTAGAACTAAATAATTGCTTGTTATGGAAAAACTTACATTGGAAATGCGAAGGATGTGACACTACCATCTGAAATCCTGGAATTGTTATTGGCTTTGGCCAAATTTGTGGATTTTTTATTTGGTTCAAGTAAATTTTTTGGCTTTTTATCTGCTTCATTCTCCATTATTACTTGTCTCATTGTCTCTGCTGCTGTTGCTTCTGTCTCCCCAATCCGATCACCTAAGTTCCCTGCTTTGTTGCCTACATCAATTGATATTCTGGCCGTAGACTGTTGGTTGTTTGATAAGTCCATTGATGGTGTGATATTTGGGTTTAGAAGATCAAGATCCCCAGACTTGGACATCCAAAGAAAATGGTCCTTAGTAAAGCTCATGTTCCCCATTTGAATGCTAAACAAGGACTCATTAGAAGCAGTACTCCAATCTGCTTGGTTGGAAGTATTGTCCTTTTTAAAAACATAAGAAGGAATCCTATACTTGGATTCCTCTTCTCCTAGTTGCTCCATTACTTGCTTGGGGGGACATTGTGTTTCTAAACCATTGTTGAGATCAGGGTTGTTCAATGCATCAGTGCTAGTTCCCATTGCATTCGACTTTTGGGTTAGGGAGGTAGATGTGGATGATGGACTAGGAGATTGTTCTGTGGCGCTAGCAATAGTTGGACTTGCATCTTGGTTTTTGCTATAGTCAGGATTGTTTGATTCACTACTACTTGTTCCAGTTGCTTCAAATTGTTGGGATAAGGAGGTAGATGGGGTGGATGGACAAGGAGATTGTCCTTTGTCATCAACATTTGTTAGAATTTTTTCGCTCAAGCCAACTCCCTGAGATGTCATGGAATCACCATTCTTGTTGTTGGTGAAGTTGAGATTGTTTAATGCAATCTTGCTAGATGTTCCAGTTGCATCTAATTCTTGTGTTGAGGAGGTGGACAAGGTAGATGAGGTTAGAGAATTTTCCTTGGTACTAGCCTCAGTTGGAATCTTTTCGCTCAAGTTGCCTTTTTGAGCGGTCTTTGATCCTGTTCTATTGGCATGGCTAGATTCCATGACTAACATTTCTTTTCATTTGTCTATAATCCTACACTATTTCATGGCATAGGATGAAAATTATTTATATGAATCCATTTGAGCTAACCCCAAGAAAAGAGGTTTTAGGCTTCTTCGTCTTGGTAAAAGAATGGTTAGCAACTAATTTCAAGTAACCCTCAAAAAGCCACTGCAAATGATTAGAATTATGAGTTAGTTTTAAAAAAAATCAAAGTCTTATGAATATGTTTATTGTTGCTTGTACATGTCCCTAATACATATATAAAGGAAGTTTATGATTAATTCTACCATTTAGTAAGAAGAAAATGTATATATATTTTTTTAAAAAGACTAACTAGATTAAGGTTTTAGATTAGATTCATGCCTTTTTTCATTCCCAAATGGACAAAAAGAAAAATGAACAAATAAAAACATACATACATAAGCTCCAATGAAGTGCAAGCAAATCCCAAATAGTTGCAAAATACGAAGGCTGCAAAAATCTGCAAAATCCTCTATATTAACAAGAATATATTCAAAAATCAATCAACAAATTAAAACCCTTTGTTAGATTTCCAGGAAGATCTTTGGGGATAGACGAAGAGGAGAGAGAAAGTTGGAGAGATTGTTGGGAGAGGACCGATGAGGATGATGTAAATTTTAGAGGCTTTGCACAAATGTAGGCTTTTTTTTCTCAATTCTTTAACCAATTGCCCTTACCAATTGCTTTATATTGCTTGTTAGGTTGTAACAAGAGGTGTATAGAGATATATTTGTTGAAACCAAGGTGTGTGTAGACTTGGGATCAACAAAATAGAGAGGGCTATGTTTTGTATGTAGCCCATTATATTTATTCACACTATTTTTTCCATAATATCAGTAGTGGATCTAGAATATTTATACTACTTTGGGGTCCATATATAAGTCTAAATTATAATCGGTTTTAACTTAAATTAATCAAAAGTTAAACTTTAAACTATAACACAATCATCTAAAGAGAATGCCTTGCTTGTAACTATTATCCCGTAAATTTTTTATTATTAAAAAAATAAAAATAAACAAAATCATCTAAATAAAAATTTTTTGAGCTAATTCCTAATAGTATACATATAAATAAAAATTATTTTGAGTGCCCTTTAGTTAAATGTAAAGAAAGTCACTAAATTTTATTAATTTTCAAAATAAAGTACTTCTAAGTTACTAAATATATATGTTTTGTATTTAAGTTTGAATTGAATTAGACTTTAAGATTATTTAAAACAATTTAAAAATGAATTTTGAAAGAGAAATACTACTATTAGTTTTTCAAGTAAAATATGAAGATATTTAGTTAACTTTTCAAAAAATTAAATAGTGGTATCCTACTTCTCAAGGTGGATTGCCTACAAACATACTAATTCTAGTTTCTTTTTAATAAATAATATAAAAATAGAAGATTTTATAATTTTACACTAAAAACAAGTAGGAAAATGTTTATTTTTTTGATGACATTGACACTTCCATTAAGAATTAACATTATGAAACATTTGAACTTAACTTGGTTTAAGTTCAATGACTAAAATAGGCTAACTTATAATTTGAGAATTAATTATACCAATTACATAAAGTTCAAAGTTAACGTTACATTTAAGACATGGTTTTAAAATAAGAAAGAAGAGCAACAAAAAAAAAAGTTTGTAATGAATGACTTTTGTTTTTTGCTAAATTTTTATTTAGAATAGTAGGGTCCAATAAAAATTTAAAATGGTGTCCAAGCTTAATTTTACATAACATTTACTAACATTTTTTAAATAAAAGTGGAGTTTGTGGAACTCACTTCAATATACATATGTCCGCCACTGCATAATGCACAATTGTATAAAATTGTTGAAATCCATCTCATATTGTATAATATTTTCTTAGGATAGAAATTAAGGTGTATAAAGTTGTTTGCACTTTTCTATTTTTATCCTCATAAAAATGCCAATGACTAGCTGTACTTTTTAAACTATAGCAATTCACATGACCCTTTTAAGGTTTATGAGTAAGTCTAATGTGCGTCTTACCCTTTATCACTATATATATTTATATTCTCATACTAATATTCATAGTATAAAACAGCTGTGGCCGTATAAAATCTTACTTCATGCAAAAATTTAGAAATATGTACAAACTAGATGACACATACGTATGAAACTCGATGCATAAGAAGAGTGGAGGATATGTACAAAACATATAAGGCATATGCAAAGATGAGATTAATTAAAAAAGTTATAGATATATTCAATTGTATGTAAAATTTCATTCTTTCATCCTAAATATAAGTGTGAACGTATCAAATGCGCTTCTTGAAAAAATTAAAGATATGTACAAGTCGAATGACAGATATATATGAATCCCGTATACAAATATACCATTAAAAAAAATAAAGAAAAAAAGAGTAAAAAATATGTACAAGACCTATACATAAATGCAATCCTAAAATCTATTGTTGTCATATTTAATAGCACGTATGACTTCAATCATTGAAATGTTTTTATATGCATTATGTCATTCATATAACTTCACTTATATGTACATTAATTTGTATTCATTTGACCATTATTTATATTTTCATAAATTTGTACAAAAATTATATTTTTAAATGAAATAAAAATTAAAATTACAAAATAAAATAAAATTTTGATTAATAGTAACACAATAATGATATGTATAAATCTGATGATAGACATGTATGAACTTTATGTATAGATAAGATTAGAGATATGTACCAACCATATAAGATATATATATCAATGGGATCACAAAATTGTCACCAAACTAAAAAGAAAAATAGGTGTGAATGTGCCAAAATGCTCTTCCCACCAAAATCTAAGATATGTACAAATTAGATTGCATATACATGTGAATCTAATATACAAAGTCAAGAATATGTGTACAAACATGTAAGACATATGTATAAATAAAATTCTAAAAATTGTTATACTTTTAATTATATGTACGAGTTCAATTGATTGAAGATTTATGTAACACTTACTTATATTTTATTGTATATTAAACATGCACCCTAGGTTCATAAGATTATTTGTACAAATAAATTTATTCTTTTGAACATATATGATTACATGTTTCTTCAATTATGTTTATGTATTTGTACGTGTTGTATTTCATATTGAAATTGTTCCTGCTTTTTTTTTTATACATATAATTTTATGATTTTTAGGCATTATTTAGTACTTATATAATACATACTAAAGAGTCATTAGGGACTCAATTGAAATAAATAAATAAATAAATAAAGGGATAGCAAAAGAGTTTTGACTCCAAACTCTTTTTTTTTTTCCCGAAACCTATCACAATCACCACCTACCTCTAATTGCCATTGTCGTTCCTTCTCCCTGACGATGAGCTACCACTCTGTCTCACCCCTAACATGAAAATGCCCTTAAATCACAGGTGACGTCGTTGACCCCATGAGTGACACCAACCATGACTTCGGTCAGTGAATTTTGCCATGTTCATATTAAATCCAACACAAATAATCTAGATTGATAGACCAATAAAAGATTGTAGGTCACTAGGCTGTCAAGGAGGACCTGATGGGCGTGAAATTGCATTTTGGGTGAAGGAGAAGAAAGGGATGGTGGCACCTAGAGAGGAGTTGACGTGACAATGATGAAATGATAGAGACATGCTTGGTACTATTATGTTTTAATAAGGGTATAATCTAATTTAGGGGTAATGATGCATGTAAGATTAGGCGCCTATCAGGCATTGCTAACTGCTAATAGGGGTGAAAAAATGAACAAATAGTTCGAGCTCGGCTTGAGTTAAAGCTCATTCATGACTCATTCGAATAATTATCAAGCCAAACTTGAACAAAATTTAAAGCTCAATATACAATTCAAACAAAGCTTGAATTGCTTACTACTTGACTCAACTCAATTTAATTTTAGATTTTTTCTTTAATTTAAGCAAATAGCTTGAGCTCGACTCAATCTCGTTCAGATAAAAGCTCGTTCGTATTGTTTTCAATCCAAACATGAACAAAATATCAAGCTCGATAATTAATTCAAGCTGAACATAAACAGCCTACTACTCGGCTTGGTTCAGCTCGTTTTTAGCCATAACTGCTAAGCATCACTTTGCAACTTTTTGGAAAATAATGACTAAAATGAAGATTTCTAAAATTACAAGGACCAATTTGGCTTAAAAAATTAAATTGTTATTTTGAAGTTAATGTTGAAATGATTGTAATATGAAAAATTTAACTGCAAACAGTTTAAAAAATATAAAAAATATGTGCAATAAGTTTGGGACTACCCAAAATACTAATTATTGTATATAATTTGGGACGTGGAGAGTTTTCTCTAATTTTTTGCATCAAAGCGAAGCAATACTAACTTTTTTTTAACTAATACTCCCTCTATCTCAAAAGTTTTACTCTATTTATTTTTTATAATTAATCTAAGATTTTTTATTTTTAACATTCTAATATATAAATAAAAAATATTTATATATGAATGATAATTCAAGATATGTAGTTTCTAAATATATATTTTTTTTAATTTTTTCTAACAAACAATAATATGAATAAAATTAAGTTAAAATACAATAAAAAGTCAAATGTATCAAAATTTCTAGGATAGAGGGAATATAAAATAATTAATTACTGTATATAATTTAGTCCTTTCTCCAATTTTTTGCATCAAAGCAAAGCAATGGCGAATTTTGTTTTATTTTAGTGTAGCTGAGTGGAGATTTGACAAAAAATTAAGATATAAGTGGAAAACTACAGTTTGAGACAAATAGATGGTGAATTTGAGCAATTAACCTGTAACTTTTCACCGTTGATTAGAGCAGATGAGACAAAGTCATCCAAATCGACGACTCAAAGCCGCTCGTATCATCAACTGCCAGTCAATAAACCAAATCTAGAGCTCTTGGACTTCGATCAATGCCTCCCAAAAATCGTAAGCTTCTTTCAGCAGAACCTAAATTGGATCAAAATCAGATCGATCAATGGCCGAAATTCGTAGACCCACCAGCGTTCTCGATTCTTTAGGGGAAGAAGTCATCAGAATCGTCACCCCAGTCTCGATTTGCATGTTTATGGTGGTCATTTTGGTCTCAATTCTCAGCGGAGATTCGTCATCATCTTCTCTGAACTCGATAGCCACCATAGCGTACACCGAGACAAGTTCAGATTCATCCTGGGATAAGTTGAAAGGTGCCCTTTTGAACTCTCTTGCATTTGTGGCTGTTGTCACTGTCGTTACCTTCCTTTTGGTGCTCCTCTTCTATCTTAGATGCACTAAGTTCTTGAAGCTGTATATGGGTTTCTCCGCTTTTGTTGTTTTGGGGTTTCTGGGAGGTGAAGTTGCCTTGTTTCTGATTGAGGAATTTAGTGTTCCAATAGATTGTGTGACCTTCTTGGTGGTTCTGTTTAATTTTTCTGTTGTTGGTGTGCTAGCTGTTTTCATGTCAAAGATGGCAATTTTTGTAACTCAAGTTTATCTGGTTCTCATTGGTGCTTTGGTTGCTTATTGGTTCACTCTGCTGCCTGAGTGGACCACTTGGGTGCTTCTAGTTGCAATGGCATTATATGATCTGGCGGCTGTTTTGTTGCCGGTTGGACCGTTAAGGCTTTTGGTAGAGCTTGCTATATCGAGGGATGAAGATATCCCGGCTCTGGTTTATGAGGCTAGGCCTGTTATTCAGAATGATTCAGGTTTGCGGGACAATGTAGCCCAAAGGAGAGTTTGGAGAGAGAGAAGAAACGTTGGGAATGATTCAAGCGCGAATCCAGCTTCTGGGACTCCCTATACTTCGAATTTAAACTCTTCCAATTTGAACTTCAATTCTGATGCAGTTGGAATAGGCCAAAATGAGACAAGATTGGTGAGTGCTGAAGAGGGTTATGTTCCAGTTCCAGAAAGGGTTACAGAACTCTCTGCGCCCTTGATTGATCACAGAATGAATGCTCAAGATGTACCGTCGAATGAAAACTTGATGCTAGAGGGCATTGGGTTGGGATCATCTGGCGCTATTAAACTGGGACTTGGTGACTTTATCTTCTATAGTGTCTTAGTTGGTAGGGCTGCAATGTATGATTTTATGACGGTATACGCATGTTACCTTGCGATTATAGCTGGATTGGGGTTAACATTGATGTTATTGGCGGTTTATCAGAAAGCTTTGCCTGCTCTTCCTTTCTCGGTTATTTTGGGTGTGATGTTTTATTTCTTGGCAAGGTTCTTGTTGGAAGAGTTTGTAGTACAGTGCTCTTTGAACCTTGTAATGTTTTAGTAGTGAAACTATTCATATTTTTGTTGCAGAGGAACCCTTATACTATGTTGTTTTAGTGTTCACGTCTTGAATGGAACTGATAGGTCGTATAGATGAGTTGGAAGCTGGTGAAGGTTTAACCTCCAGTTTTCATATCTCAGGGTGGTCGATCATCCCGTCTTTCCTCGACGTGAGGTCCTTGCACTACCTTATATGGAACAGTTATGACGTGTGTAAACCATAAGGTGTTGGGTAGAAGCTGTGTGCTAAAATTCTGAATCCATGAATTTTGCGGTCTTCTTCTTGAATTCGGTATTTGGCCGGTGCTCAAAAGAAATTTAGGACCAGAACCATGAGTTGCATCTGTTTATGGTTTGGACTCTGCAGGTGCACTACACAACGATGCTGAAGCTTCTGCTGAGCTGTTTGTTTGTTATCATCCTGGGGGCAGAAATTGAAATATTCTAATGACCGGGCTTGCTCGTCTGTTTTACAGACGTTCAGAAACTAAGGAAGCATACTGGTTAAAGTTGAAGTTGAAGAAAAACACCAAACTAGTCTAGCACTAGGTGTATTAGCTGCGCGTTGCGGCGGTAATTTGTTTTTCGGGCACTATCATTAATAAGCAAAGTTTGTGGCTTAACAAAACATATAACAATATTTTAGAAACTTAAATATTACAAATCAAAGGGTCAATAGTTCAAAAAAAATATGATGACTAAAAAGGCTAAGTAAAAAATTTTGGAGTTGCAACGTTTCAATCTATGGTATATATATATATGGGGTAAAAGACAATAGTTGTCCTTAAACTATGGCCATGTTGCATGTTGGTCCTCGAACAATCGAACGTTGCATTCGTAGTCCCTAAACATTCACAATGTTGCTGATTCATCCTACAGTCCAATGGAGCTGTTTGTGTCTGATGGAAAGTTGACGTGGGTGATGAACTGGGATTGGGTGGGCTAGATTTATGGTTTTAAAACCTGGGCAGTACTCGTTCTTCAACTTCCTCTATTCGCATCCTCTGCTGGGGTAAGAAGGATCTGAAATTAGGGCAATCAAGTGCAGAACGAGCGTGGCGAAGAGGAGGGAAGGTTTGAAAATTTTGGCTCTGGTCGCATAATTAGATAATGTTTCCTTTCAATTCTGTGGTTTATGAACGTTATAGTTCGATTGAAGAAATATAGTGTAGTTAGGGGTTTTGGTGCTGCAGGTGTTAATGTTGGTTGATATGCTCTTATAATGTTTTGAGAACTTGTGATATATGCAGAATGTCTCTGAGTAGCTCGAATCAGGTAGAAGCTGAAAGGCAACGCTTTGAAAACAAATGGTGCAAATGTGGAGTTCAGCTGTGATTAATGTTTTTGGGTAAGAGAAAACTCCAAATAAGTTGTATTATTGTTGTGCTAACAACAAATGTGGGTTTCTGGGTTGGTGTGTGCCAAGAATCATGAATGAAGCAGGGGGATAGAGGCATTATAGTGGACAAAGTGGTGGAAGGAATGAAGTGACAGAGAATGGTTTTATAGGTAGTTATGTTGGAGAGAATGTGTGCTTGAAGTTAGATAGGCTAGAACACTATGTTAGCCTGAAATTAGAAAGGCTTGAAGGTACTATAAGGAGAACAAGGGAATGACTTATAATGGGCTTGCTGTTCAATGCATTTGCCATTGTTGTTGTAATAGGTGTTGTGATGATGGGAAAATGATGGCTTGTACTCTGTTTTGAAATAAATGAAATTGTCTTTGTTGCATTCAAGCCTTTGGTAATGCTTAGTGCTTTGTCTGACTTATGTTTCTGTTTACTGGGTTGAAGGGCTATTATGAGATATGTGGAAAAAACATAGTTCAATGATTGAATACAAAGAAAATAGGAGAATAATAAAATGCCACTTGAACTTTATATACATTTTCTTAAACATAATAAGAGTAACAAAATGAGTCTTGTAGTAGTTCAGAAACTGCATTTGTACAAAATATCCAGAAGATAACTCAGTTGTTCACCCAACATGTTAAGCCTATCTAATTTAAGGGTTTACAATATGTCATCCAAGCAACAAAATATCCATTGGCGTTGAAGTCTAAGCTACTGGTTAGTAGTCCTAGGTGTTGGTTGGCTCATCACCTTTGTTCCTCCTTCTGACCTCCTTTTAACCTGGAAAAAACATAATGTCAACAAGTATTTTAGAGTATGTCCATTTCATTATACCAAGCAAGGGTGACAATTACTCACTGGAAGTTTTGGCCTTTGTGGCAGTGGCTGCGACAGTTGAACATATGCCTGGCTTGTATTATCCACTCTAACTTAAATCTTGCATAGCCAAAAGAGGGACAACTCTAAGGAAGAACTCATTACAAAGGCTCATAAGAAAATGTGTACAAAATAGAATATGTACTCATAGGTTGAGTACTCTCAGTTGATGCACAAGTTTTCTTTTTATGAAACCTTGCATTTTGACACCCTTCTTTGATAACTCAGCTTTTATTTGTTGAGCTTGAATCTCATATGTTGTCTTTCTCCTCATTTTCTTAGGTCTCCCAGCCTTAGGTCGCCCAACAAGAGGTGGGAACACTTCAGTTCCATTATCTTTGGGTCACATCTCACATCCATTAATTGACATGATTATGTGCTCATAAGTTTTGAGATAAGTTTCAATCTTGTAACAGTTAGCTACAAAATCTTCAGGTGAGAAGCTTAATTTCCTTATGCAAGCTATAGCATGAGGACAAGGAATGCCTAATAGGTCCACTTTCTACATGCACAAGTTTGTGCTTTAAGGTCAACAACAAAAAAATGTCCATTACAATCCATTTGAAACTGATCAGCTCCAAACTAGTTAGCAATGCAAAAGACTTAATCTTGCTTCATTTTTTTTTCTAACTTCTTTTGAATTTTTGGACATATAGAGCTATTTTGCTTTTTCATAAAATCTCTCCTTTGATGGATCCTATTTATCAGCTTGAGTCTGATCATTTCCATGCATGAGAACAGTGGTTTGTCCCTAGCCTCTAATATCAATTTGTTGAAACATTTGATAGAAGTGTCAAAGTGTGACCTTGACCAATGGTGTGGATCCCTTTTAGACAACCAATTATGTGCTCTTTTATCCTCATCACTTATAACATTCATCCATTTAGTAAATTCTTGCACATAAGTTGCTCTAGCTGTATTCCACATTAAGTTTTTCAAACACTTACCACTAAAACCAGTCACCTTGAAGTTAGTATACATGTGTCTTACACAAAAGTGATGTTCTGCCCCTGGGAGAAGTTCCTTCAACACTGGTACTAAGCCCTGCAAACATAAAAGGAAATTACAGTCAAATATATACCTAACATAAACACAATCAGTAATATTAACACATTAAGACATCACCTTCTACCTATCACTCATAATGGTCCAATGGTAGCTATTTTCTATATAAAGGTCAACCATTAGATTGCTGAGAAACCAGCCCCATGAATCTTTGCACTTAGATTCAACTATTGCTCATGCAATTGGATAAATGCTATCATTGCCATTGATCCCAACAGCTACAACAATTGGCTTCCATATTTTGGCTTTAGAAAGCACCAATCTAAACAAATAACTAGCCTATATCCAGCTTAAAAGCCATTTTTCAAAGGCTTAAGACATAAGTACAACCTAGTAAAGATCTGAATATCACACTATAACTTGTAAGTTAAACCTGGGTTGTGCTTTTGAACTTCATATCCATACCGTTTAACCTCTCTATATTGTTGTTCCTCATCCCACTCATACCATTTGTTTGTAACCTTGTTAACCCTCTAAGCTTTGTATCTGTTAATCTTAAGTAGGAAGTATTTTCTCACACTTGCTATAAATGCCATTGGATTTCTATGTAGGATCTATTCTGAATTGCTCCTTATATTGCTCAGCAAACCAAGTGTGAGTAGCAAAATGATTGTGATGACCTCTTATGCATTTGTGCTCCAGATTCATGTTCTTAATTTGAAAGGTATGCTCTTTTTGCATGCAAGAACAATATATGAAAAATGGACAATCCTGTGCACAAATTGCCTTCACTTTGAATTTGTCATTTTTCTTCAACCATATCTTGTCATATTGATTTTTAACTGAATATAGGATTTCATGCCACATAAGAATTTCGGATTCTTCATGTCAGTTAGATGATTGAACCTTGGAAACGGATCTAAAGTCCCATCATCATCACTCCCACCTCCACTATGCAACTCACTAGTAGCTGCAGTAACAATGTCATCCCTATCCCCTACAACAGCAACCAATAGCCCTTTCCCCTTACCATCAGCAACTAAGTCCATAGGCTCATCTTGAATGTCATCATCAACTGCATCCTTATCAGAAACATCATATTCATTATCAATAAACTCTGATCCTACATCAATTTCTTCTTCTTTAATGCCATGCTGCATTTGATCATTGTTTAGTCCCAAACTCTCATCCAACTTTATTTTCTCTTGAATTTGATTCATAACTAAATCTGCTAAACTCTTCTTCTACAAGTAAACCTCAGTTGACTTAGTAGGTGGAATGGAGTAAACTAGCTCTAAACGCTGCAAGTCAGTAGAAAAGTTGACGAGGCCATCAGCTATGCTTTTACCTGGCTTCTTCCAAAAATAATAAATCTCAGCATCCCCAACATCAACCTTTAACTCCTTAATCATCAGATCAATCTTTAACAATGAAAGCTTGCCCCTTTTTGCACCAATCAACAAACCTAATTCCCTTACCAGAATACTGAAGCTCCAAAGTCTCATTTGATGGATAGAACAAATAGTCCTTATAATGAAACTCAAGTGAAAAGTACTTTGAATTGGGACCTATAACATACAAAAGCCATATTAGAATCGAAGGAGAACATACACAATTGTAACATGCACACAAAGCTGTTTGTTACGGAGACATATTCATGTAACCTTTTTGATCAACTAATACTAACTTAAACCACAAGATAGCCTTCCCCTACATACTACCCTGCAAACCCTACCCATATAGGCTTTTATAATGCTTGAACCCCACTACTTATTAGTAAACTACTACCTCATTACAAATTGTCATCCTATATCCCAAACCATATCTCGTGCCTTCGTCTTTTGACACAACCATAAAAAACACAACTCAAACACTAGTGACCTAAATCTCCTACCCTAAATTCACATACCCCTAACTGTTACATTGATCACCAGCCATAACCCCTTTCTAATAAACTAACCGTATTATATAAACCACCACCATACCATTGACATTTTGTGTCAGAACATCAACCATCACCATACACCGAAATTCCCTTAAACCTTTAACAAAATACTTACCATACTTAGGGGGATTCTTCTTCCTTTTGCTCTTCACAATCCAATCTATTCAAACTAATCTTCTTTCACATTCTTCACTCGAACAGCAACTCAACCCTGCCTGATTGTGAACTTCTTTCCCTCAATTCCACTTAGGGTTGTGTTTTCCCCTCTCAAATATCCCGCTAATTTGCCTTTCACTCCCCAACTCATTCCCACCGTTGCCAACTTAGATACCACGTACTCTTTTTGTCAGCCACAGACAATTCAGGTGGATGGTAGGATGAATAAGACACATTTACATAGTTATAGGACTACGGATGCAACGTTCGATTGTTCGAGGACGAACATGCAACATGGCCATAGTTTAAGGACAACTATTGTCTTTTACCCAAATATATAATAATAATAATAATAATAATAATAATAATAATAATAATAATAATAATAATAATAATAATAATAATAATAATAATAATAAAGTTTGGAGATGAAGAAAGGGACGTTTAGAGTTCTAGTAATTAAAAGTTTGCTTTAACTATTGATAGAATAAAATTTTCTATGAAAATAAAAAAATGGAAAGTTGGAGTTGACTTAAATCTAGTATAATCTCTATGGGATAAATTTTTAAGATTAATAGGTTAAAAGTGGGATTTCAGGTACTAAAATTGGTGTTTTATCATTGAGACACAAAAAAAAAAAAAAAATTAAATGAATTGGGGGTTTAAATATAAAAATTCATGTAAAGTCTAGAGATAGTTCAAGTAATTGCTAAAATCAAATAAACCATAACAACTAAAGTTTTCCCTCAAAAGATAGAAAAAATCTTCTCATAGGAAAGGGATGTTCAAGTATTGGTACAAAAATTAAAGAAAAAGTTTTAGAATCAATAGAGCAAATGGGAAGACTACAGATAATGAGGGTTTAACATTAGCTTTGCAAACAAAAATAAAAAAGAAAAGAAAAGAAAAAGTAGAAAAAGGACTCAAATGGAAAACATATAGAATTTAAGGATTGTAATGGAAAAAATTGATAGCTAATGGCTTGAAATAGATTTAAGCAAGAAAATGCTAAAGAAACCAAATGTGGAAAATTTCCTTTTAATTTTTCTCTTGGAATGTGCAGCCCCCAAACTTATCAATACTACTACTCTCGTATTGTCTCTAATTACCTATTCGTCAGATGGAAAACTTTAGGGATTGAAACGGAAGAAAGGAAAATTATGGATTGAAAGAGAGGTTATACTATTTATTAGGAAAAAGAAAAAAAAACCATAGATCACTATAGATCTACAGTATTTTGGAACTCTATTTTAGTATATAAGAGTTTCATGGTGCCTATGCGTTGCGACGGTTCAATCTATGTCAATATTAAATATAAATATAAATAGTGGTGATCATTGACGAAAGAAAAAAAAACTTCATAAAAATGAAAAAAAGCAAAGTAAGAACTGAGATAAAAAAAAAAGTCAAGTAAAGTTTTGGGACTAAGAGAGCAACAAAAAAAAAAGATTCTAAGTATGAATAGATAAATTGTGGTGATTAAAATTTTGTTTCAGAAGAGAGAAATAATATGAAAAATTTAATAATATAAGACAAAGAGTGGAATTTCAATGATAAAAATGGTGACTAGAATGGTCTTTAGGCCAAGAGAGAAAATATAAAGATTTTTAGAATTAAAAACTTAACCATCAACTTAATAAAAGAAAAAGAAAATAAATAAAAACATTGGCTAAAATGAATCAGTTTGAACCATACTAAAAAGTTGGCAACTCATATTGAATAAAGTTTTGTTCAAAAAAATAATAATAAAAAACCAACAAAAAAGTCTAATCACTATGGTTGATTAAAAAAATAAAAGAAACAAACCATGGTTACAAAGATTTTACTTTAGAAGATAATAAATGAAAAAAATAATTTTTAATTGATTATCATAAATTTATTGAATATAAATTTTTATTTATTTATTATTAAATTTTATTACAAAAAATATCTGCTATGATTTGTGGGTAACCAAACCTCTCCATTTGTTCTCTTGGTCTCTAATTTTAAACTAGAGTCATGACAACGTAGGAAAATTATAATGATTAAAGTTTCAGTTTATAAAACAATAACAAAGAAAATTAATAAAAAATTAGGATTAAGACAAAAAAAAAACTTTAGGTATTAAGGATTTAATAATTGACTTAATAACGATAAAAAATGGATTAAGTAAAAAATAAACAAATTATAGCCATCAATGCCTTACTTCAAAAGATAGTGTATAAAACAACAACAAAAAAAATGTTTGGGGACCAGGAGAACAAATAGAAAATCTAGTTAAATAGTTATAAAATCTGGGGACTAAAATCTAATACAGACGTAACTTATAGCCTAAACTGGAAAGATTAAAAGGTTAGGGACTAGAACTGCCCTTTTTTTCTTTGCTTTGGTCTTTTTTTTTTTTTGGCTTTTTTCTGTTGCGATTTACTCAAAATTTAATTTTTAATATTGATGAAAAATTTATTTAAAAAAATTTACTTTCAATTTTAATAATTACATATCAAATTACTTTATTAAACTACAGAACTTGGAGTAAATAATTGATGTTATAAAACTTAATCATCAATAATGATAAAAAAAATGGCCAAAATACAAAACTATGTTTAGTATATGTTAATCAATTAACAATCTAATCATTAACTTAACAAAGATAAAAAAAAGTAAAAAAAAAAAATTGACTAAAGCCGAATCAAGTAGAACTAGATCAAAATTAGGTAAATTATAATGATTAAAGTTTTATTTTAGAAAATAAATAAATAAAATTAATAAAAAAATGTTAGGATGAAGACAAAAAAGGAAAAACTTTAGATATTAAGGATTCAACAATTGACTTAATAAAGATAAAAAATGATTTACTTAAAAAATAAACAAATTATTGTTACCAATGTCTCAATCTGGAAGATAGTACATAAAACAATAACAAAAAAAAACCTTGGGGGCCAAAAGAGCAAATAGAAGATCTAGTTAAATAGCTATAAAGTTTGGGGACAAAAATGTAACACGGACTTAACTCAGAACCTAAAATGGAAAAATTAGAAAGTTAAAGATTGAAACTGTGTTTTAACCGAAACAAAAAATTGCAACATAGGCCCTTGTAAAGTAAAGCGCTTTGCGAAAAGAGGATCAAACTTCATAAAAAAGCAAATCGCGCCTAGAAAAAGAAAGAAAAAAGACAAAAACCAAAAAAAAAAAAGATAGAACTATTCATTTATAGTAAACATTGTTGATGAATAGTGAAATGCATTCCTCTTTTAGAATATAGTATAATATATGATGATCCTTTTCTGCATCTCCTTTGTTGTACTTGCTGAGCATTGGTTCAACCTAAATGCTAGAAAGCTTATTTACATCTGTGCCATTATGACATTCACCTGGCTTATTTACATCCGTGCCATTATGACATTCTTCATTTATAATTACAAGTTTGCCATTATTTATACCTATTTGTTCTTTTTTATTTTGTCATTTCTTGATCTAGGTTTTTCTCAAGAATTAGTTTCTCTGTTTCTTTTTCTACTCTGTTTCTTCTTCTAGCTTTGTCTCGCGAGTTTCGATCATTCTTCGGTTGCATCGATTGTTCTTTGGTGTGGATTTCGATCTTAGTTTTTTTCCTTTCCCGTTGAAGGATAAGTTTCGGAACTCTTGTTTTGAACGAGGTGTTTGCTTGTGGGCGGTAATGGATCTAGATCTGAATGTTTCTCATGCTCCGTCTTCCGACGTTATTTGCTCTGTTAACTTAGGTACGAACGAGTTCTTGATATTTATTTGTGTTTCGTTTGTGTAGCTCATATTTGGATGTCTTTTCATGTTAGATTTGTTTTTTTAATGTTAGGCTTAGTTCCTTCTGTCTTAGTTTCCGGTGATTTAGATTGTGGAGTAGATATTCAGTCTTTGATATTTGCTGTGGAGGGATCTGATTTGAGTGCATTGTCCAATTCTTTGGCGATCTCAGGTGGTATTCCTGTTAAAGGTACATGTGCTTTTTTATAGTAGTATATGTTCTTTTTAAGAATACTGTTTGTTCGTTTTAAGAATACTGTTTGTTTTTTTCTATTTTAGATAATACTATTTTTTTTGTTTTTTATATTGGCTTTATATATATGATTTTTGGTCTGGCACGTTTGCTTTTTGGTTTGTCGCGTTTGCTTTTATGAGTTGGCTTTGATTTTTTTATGGTTCACAATCTGTTTTCTTTACAGAACTGGTGCTTTGGGCTTTTATGTTCTTTTCTTCTTTAGTGTTTGTACATTTTTACAGAACTGTTTGTACCTTTGTGCTTTAGACCTTGTTCTTCTATTTTTCAATATTCGCTTTATGTGTTTAGTCTTATTCGTTTATACTACAGAGTTTGTTCTTTTAAAATGCATATGTTCATTTATGTGTTAGACTTTGTTCTTTTTGTATGTTGTATATGTTCTTATAATGGAGCTGCATGTAGGTTATTCTGAAGATGATGGATTTGAACGGATTGATATGACTGGTATGGAGTTTGGCAATGAAAATGAAGCATATGAGTATTACAGGAGCATGGTCTTAGCCATGGTTTTGATGTAAGGAAGACTAGGCTTTACCGTCGGGCAGATGGTTCTTGTTGTAGAATGGAGTTTTGTTGTTCTTGTGCTGGTGAAAAACATAGTTCTGTGATTGATGGGAGTCATGAAAAAGCCAGTTTTCATTCTAATTGCAGGACATTTGTGAGGTTTAAACTTGATATGAGTGGTACTTAGAAGTGTGATAGACATGATATGCAGCATAGTCATCCATTTGTTCCACAACATCAAACTCATTTTTTGCATGTTGCGAAGCATATAGATGATAGTAAGAAGAATATGTTGATGTCTTTCATGCAAATTGGTATTCGAGCTATAGATGCATTCAGGATAATGTACCAAGAATGTGGAGGTACTAAGTCTGTTGGGTTTATGAAGAAGGATTTATACAATTTTTTTACCCATGAAAAGTCAATTCAAATTGGGAGTGCTGATGCACAGTCATTGCTTGATTGTTTTAAAGAAAGATGTATTTGTGATGACAATTTTTACTATCAATATCAAGTTGTTGATGGTCGTTTGGGTAATTTTATATGGAGAGATTCACATATGTATGAAGATTATCAGTGCTTTGGTGATGTTGTTGTTTTTTATACAACATACAGAACAAATATGTATGGTCTCATATGTGCCTCCTTTGTTGGAGAGAACAATCATAGGCGTATTGTTATTTTTGGTTGTGGCTTCTTGATCAATGAGGAGAAGGAGACTTTTGGGTGGTTGTTTGATCAATTTTTGGAGAGTATGGGAGGTGTTCAGCCATCAACTTTTATGACTGACCAAGATGCTACCATTATATTTGCTACTGAGAGACATTTGCCTGGTTCTAAGCATAGGTTGTGCCTATGACATATTTCATAGAATACACGAAAACATTTGGGGTGGTTAATGAACAGCAAAAAAGATTTTTTTAGAACTTTGACCCGGTATTTTTATGGTTGTATTACTGTTCAGGAGTTTATTGAAAGGTGGTCAAATATGATAGAGACATTTGGTTTAGAAGGTAATAGTTGGCTGGATAGTATATTTGTATTGCGAGAGAAGTGGTGCCCTGCTTATTGCAGAGATGTTTTTTCAGCAGGTAATTTCCCATTTATATATGTGTGTTGTTTTATATATTGTTGTTTGTTTTTCTTCAGTTAATGCTTGTTCTTTGGGTAAAATATCTACAATATTTTTGTTACTAGTATATGTTCTTTTATGTATTAATGTATGTTCTTTCATTCGTTAGTTGGTGTTCTTTTATGAATTGATGTCTGTTCTTTTTGTAGGTATATTGTCAACCCAGAAAAGTGAAAGTACAAATCACATGTTGAATGAGATTTGCAGCAACCAGACATCACTTTTGTCAATGTTTCATTCGATTGAGTTAAGAATTAGAGAATGGAGATATGCTGAGGTTGGTGAAGATTTTTGTAACCGAGGGTCATTGAGTGTGAAATTTTGTTGTTCACTTTTGAAGCGTGCTACTGAGGTATATACATTTCATATCTATAAAGAGTTTGAGGATGAGCTTGAGATTGGTTATTTTGCGGATTACAAGTTGTTAAGTGAGGTTGATGGTGTTTCTGAGTATGAAGTTGCAAATCAAGATTCTGAAGGACGTTACTACATAGTGTCTTTTAGAAACAGTGATTCAATTAAGGTAAATTGTTCATGCAAGCACTTTGAGGAGATGGGGTGGTTTTGTTTGCATATCCTCAAAATTTTTAATGTGAGAAATGTTACAACAATTCCTACTGCGTATATTGTTAGAAGGTGGACAAAGAATGCTAGAGCTGGTAAGTTTATTGATAGTAAGGGTGGTGGAACTAATGTTAAGTTTGTTACCATGTTTTGGAGAAACAAGTTGATGAAAGATATATATGATGTTGTGATTTCATGTCAAGAAATTGAGGAGGTGAGGCATTTATGTGAACAATGGGTCACAGATTTGAGTATAAAGGTGAGAGTTTGTTTGAGTTCAAACCAAGCGATGGGTCCTATCAGTAGTTGTGTGTCTGGGGTTGATGAGCCTGGAATACAAAATCTGTTGCCCGTTAGGACAAAGGGGCACAGCAAAAAGTGGATTCAGAGTTGTGTTGAAAAGCAGTTGAAGAAGTCAAAGAAATAGTTTCAAATATTTCTTTGTTCTTTTATGGTCTACAATTTGTTCTTTCATGGGGAACTGTATGTTCTTCTATGAAATTTTATATGATTCTTTACAAAGGAATAACATTTTCATACAAGTGTTATGAATATATAGTGGAAACAAATAGTATCAGGTAAAAGTATAGAGAGGTTTTGATGTAAGAACAAAGAGTTACATTGAAATGAACAATTGTTCTAGTGTAAGAACAAAGAGTTACATTGAAAAGAACAAACATAAAAGAACAAAAGAACATACAATCTAAAAAAATGGACAATGCATTCTAAAAGAACAAACATAACCTTCTAAAAGAGCAAACACGAAAGGACAAAAGAACAAACGTTTCTTTCTAAAAGAACAAAGAGTTACGTTAAAAAGAACAAACACAAAAGAACAAAAGAACAAATAGGCAGTTATAAAAAAATGAGATATAATGAAGACAAACAGTGCTTTGTAACATAGAAGGTAACATGAATGAACAAAAACTTCATTGCCAAAAGGATAATAATTTCTTTGATATTCATATTTTCTTCATAGAAAAATATATACAATCTGGAAAGAAACAAACAGTCTAGATCCAAAAACCATATACAAAAGTATAACAGTTGACCTAAGAGTTTGTTTCTCTACTGTCCTATGGCTTGAAGAACTAGATTCCTTCTGGTGTTGTGCTCTGAAATGAGAAGTTCTGCTACGATCTTGATGCGATGAATCTTTATTACGTCATTTGGTCCCAAGTCATAATCAAACTACTTCCCCTCATAAAGTTCCATGTGTCTACATGTGAAAATTCCGCAGTCAACTGCATTGAATAGATATTCATTTTTCTTGCCAGCTTTACGCATGACATCTTTCCAAAGTAGCTTCGCATGTGAGTGTTGGAAGACTGTTATAAGATGTTTGAGTTTGATATTGTTTTTGCCAAAGTAGCAATTGAATATTAACATCTGAGACAAGAAGAAAAAAAAAGCACAAATCTTTCAAAATAAAAGAACAGATAGATAGATCAGAGATTGAGCGACTTACGAGGGCACTTTTTATTTTCTCGTATCTTGCTTGTACTGTTTGTAGGTTGTCAACTGACTTAACTTTTCTTGCTTTCATATCAAACATTATAATGAAGAAGTGTTCGTGTTGGATGACTGGAAAAAAAATCTACATCAAAGTAAAATTATACTTTAGATAACAATAACAAATAATATACACTAACATAAGTGGAATAACAATAAAAAATAAATTCTACCAATTCATATTATTCCAGTGGCCGTAAATTCTGGTTTGCAGTCCAGTTTGTCAATGTTTCAATTCCTGCTCGTTTAATCTCCTCAATAACAGTTTTTTTATTCTTTTTTTACTTTTTTCCATTATCTAGGATATTCAGGGCAGTGTACTTGTGGAAATGAGTAGAGAGACACGGAAGAAAAAAAAACTAACATGCAAAAGGACAAACAGAAGCATAAAGAAGAGCAAACAGTACCATGAAAAGAAACATACAAGAATATCCAAAAGAACACACTGATAGAAGAACATACAATAACAAACACTGATAGAAGAAAGAACAAATATAGAATTCTAAAAAGAACAAACAACAACATATGAAAAAAAAAGAAGTTGAGTAGTGGTTTAGGATTACTGATAAGAGAGGAATGATGAAAGCCCTTTTATTGTGAGCACTTTGGTTGTCCTTCTTGTTTAGTAGAGCTGTCCACACGTGTACAATTTGAACTTCAACGCAACCTTCACCAAGTAATGTTGCAAGTGTGTCCGTTGGAACCGAATTACTAGAAATTTGAACCAAAGTTGAACTGCATATTATAAATCACAAGTAATTTACACAAGGGACTAGAAGAACAAACACGACATTCTAAAAGAACAAACAAGGCTTTCTAAAAGAACAAACACCAATGGACAAAAGAACAAACAAAACTGGTTTCAAAACTTATTTGATAGTATATTAAATTTGCGGGATTAATGACTCATTGAAAGGGCCTTATCCACAGCTTTGATTTCAAGGTCTGTAAGCTTTTCAGTAGGTGCATATGCAGCATACTTTCTGATGAATTCATTTTGAATGAAGCTGATGTATTTTGTAAGTAGCGTAGCTACTTCTGGTTCATTAGTTTATTCATTCAAAGTATTTGGTGGAGGCCTCAATATTGGGAGCTCAGTCAGGAGTTTTGATACGGGAGAGTTGACAACAACATTATTCATTGGAGAGTCTGACAGCAATGTGAAGTCTGGTATTTCATCCAAGTAATTCACAGGTTCTGCAAAGAAAATGTAAAAGATCATTTGTAATGCAAAAAAATAAAACAATCATTAACAAAATTAATAGTGAGAGAATAGAACCTTACTCTTATTTCTCTCTACCTGTTTTTTGGTCTGAATAGCAATCGATTCTTGGTTAGAATAACAATGTACATATGGTAAAAGAACAATTAACAACTCATAAAAGAACAAAAAGTAACACATAAAAGAACAAACAAGAATGTAAAAAAAAACAAACAGTGAAGGCTAACAGAATAAAAAAACAACTCATAAAAGAACTTACGAGAACATACCAGCTGGTTGGCCTCCAAGAATTGATTCATGTTGTTCGTTCAAAATATTACCAGGCTTCATATCATCATCGTCATGATCATGTTCCTCCAGATTATCAAAACATAAATCTCCATCAACTTCATGTACATATGGTAAAAGAACAATTAATCACTGATAAAAGAAAAAAAAATAACACATAAAAGAACAAACAAGAATGTAAAAAAGAACAAACAGTGAAGGCTAAAAGAACAAAAAGTAACTCATAAAAGAACTTACGAGAACATAAAAGAGAACAAATAGTAATAAAAGAAAGAACAAGCAAAAAAGAACATACCAGCTAGTTCGTGTTGTGTTTCATCTTTTTTTCCTTCATGGCATCTATGAATTGATTCATGTTGTTCGTTCAAAACATTACCAGGCTTGTGTGAAAAGAGGAATGTAATCCTTCGTGTGTTTGTACATTTTTCTTCAACAGGATTTTCCAGAGCTGTGCCAACTCCTTGCTCCCCTGTTTGCTTTGGTTGTGCTTCATTGCCTCTTTGCTTCCCTAGTTGCTTTGGCTATGGAAAACAGTCATCATCGTCATCACTGTCATGATGATGTTGCTGCAGATCACCACGTCTTAAATCTTCTTCATTTATCTGATCATCCTCTTCTTCCCGATCATCATCAAAGCCTTCTTTACGCACGCTCTCACAGCTATGTCTTTGTGGTTGTGTGGATCGTTCTCTTGCACGCTCCTACAGCTGTGTCAACTCATGAATTTGGTTGAGGGCAGTTGAAATGAACTAAGAGTCAGATGGTCCTTCTTGTGCAGGTGTCCTCATTGCCATGTATTCAGCAATGGTTGTTGTCTGATCGGGGTAGGCATTCATGGCATCTTTCATGGCCTTTAACAAATCCCGATTGGCATCCGCAGCCCTGTTTGCATGCTGTAACATAGCATCAATAAGTTCCTCAAATCTTTCAACCTCTTGTGAGGCTGATTCTCCCTGTGCATTTTCCTCAGCCTTTCTAGATGTGTTCTGCAAGTTTTCCAACCATTTTTGTCTGACAGTAGCAACTAGTGTATCATCCGCCACCTAAACATAAAAAACAATGACAATGAACAAAGGGTAATATGTAAAAGTACAGACAAGAATATGGAAAAGAACAAACACTGATATAAAAGGCACAACCAATAGAATATAAAACAACAAGTGATACAACAAATAACAAACAGAGAATTCTAAAAGTACAAAGAGTAACATGTAAAAGTATAGATAAGAATGTGGAAAAGAACAAACACTAACATGTAAAAGAATAAATAAGAACAAATAAAGAAGCCTAAAAAAACAAACAGTAACATGTAAAATAACAAACAAAAAACATAGAATTATAAAAGTACAGACAACGTGAAAAAGAACAAACACTGATACAAAATGTACAACCAAAAAAATATTAAACAAGTGATACAACAAACAACAAATAGAGAATTCCAAAAGAACAAAGAGTAACATGTAAAAGAATAAACAAGCACAAATAAAGAAGCCTAAAAGAACAAACAGTAACATGTAAAAGAATAAACAAGAACAAACAAGAGCAAAAAGTGTCACCTTTCCCAGTCCAAAGGAACCTGCAGCTTTTTCTTGGTTGATTCTTTGGATGATTAATTTGTTGTCCCATCCAGACACTCTTGGTATCTGCCTAGGAACAGTTGATTAGCCCTTCATCCAAAATCTGTCAAAGTATAGTTGCTGCTAATGAACTTTTTAGAATTAGTTAGTTGTAACAATAGCGAGTTAATAATGTTATGACATGATAAAAGGAATACTTGAAGGAGAAGAATGCATCCACCAATGTTGGTCATTGAACTTTTCCGCTTGTATTTTTCAATTGATGAAACAAGGGAATCAATCAAGTACTGAGCCCAGTTCATATCCTTGACAAATGATAAATCCTCCGTTGCTTTCACAACTTTCCATGTGCAGTCATTTGCTTTTGCCGTTAGAGCAATCAAATGTGTAACAACAAAGATAATAAAGTTCCTTTTGAAATTCTCCCCTCCCTCTTTGTCCTGAAGAATTGCTTCCCTTAGTTGCCTCGGGTGTGGGGATTTGCCACCAAACTGCGGCACCCAAGAAGAAAAAAATGGGGCTCGATCAGAATTTGGTGTGAAGAACATGTCATATGTTTGCACAGTGATCTGCCTAAAGGGTATTCCAAATAATACATGGGCATCAGCAGCGTTAATCTCAGTCTCCCTCTTGTTTGGAATACATAGAGTCAACGAGTTGCATTCAAAAGTGGAGATTAAAAAGTTCATCAACTCTTGCCTAATAGTGATCCCGGGAAGATGGAAAAGCTTTTCAAACCCAAGCTCCACAACAGCATTTTTCTGTTTAGGGTTGTTTGATATTATTTGCATTAGCTCATGAACTTGCAATGTAGAGCATCTGGGTGTAAGAGATGACCTGCAAACAATGAAAAAAAAAGATGCCCATCTAAAAGAACAAAGTTGCCAATCTAAAAGAACAAACATTGCCTTCTCAAAGAACAAAGATGCCCATATAAAAGAACAAACATATCCTTATGAAAGAACAAGCACTAGAACACAAAAGAATAAGAAGGCTCGCAAGTATAAACACCAAAACACAAGAAATAATTAAGGTTTCTAAAAGGACAGAAAACAAACAAATCACAAAAGAAAACAAACATATCATTCTAAAAGAGCAAACACGAAGGGACAAAAGTACAAACGGTGCTTTCCAAAAGAACAAACACATGAGTAACAAAGAACCAACAATGCCTTCTAAAAGAACAAACAGGCACTTCTAAAGAACAAACAGGCACTTCTAAAGAACAAACACAAAAGAACAAAAGAACAAATAGGCACTTATAAAAAAAATGAAATCTATGGAAGACAAACAGTGCACCCTCAAAAGAACAAACACATTCACCTTTGAAGAACATAGAAGAACATACGGATACCGTTAAAAGAACAAAAATGAGAGATACCTTTGATGTTTGATTTCTTCTGGCTTTTTTCCAAATTTTTTCCTCCTTGGAGATGCTTTTAGTTCGTCTTTGGAAACCGGTGTGATTTTCTCTTTTTTTTTTTTTCCTTGTTCAGGAGCTTCTCTATTTTTTCTCGCTCTTATTATTGACTTTCTGCAGGGATTAAATACGTTTATTGTGCAGAAGAACGACCAACAATAGAAGATGCAACAGGTTAGATGGACAGGTATGGAAAATGATAAGTACTTATAGTTGCTCACTAAGCGTTTCTACATCCCGCGATCTCTTTATCGTTGTGATTCTTCGATTTACACTGGAAATCAGTTTATCGTCAGCTAGGTTTTTTCACGACGGAAGTTTAGCGGCTAGGACAGAGATTCTGTCCGGCGTTTCAACGAAAAATGGAGTTGAGCGGCTGAATGCAAGTATGCAACAATGCGTCGACGGCGGAAACAAAAGCTTCTCGGAGAAGTTGAATAGTTTCGGGTTTCACGCTGCAAATATTTACTGGATGGCATAAGCTGTAATTTCACGAGTTTTGGACGCGATGGCATGCTCGTAATTTCATAGAAATCATAGCGCGTCTGCCGGATGATAGTTTTTAATAGGTAGGGGTTGAAGTGACAGTAGTTATATAATAGGAGGAAGGCTTATGGCAAAAGCCAGGTTTATGCAATCAGTACTAAAAAAAATATCAATTGAGGCAAGAGGACTTGGATACACTTCTACTCAACTTGTTGATAAGAAAACCTGGGAAAATATATGATGCCAAACAAAGGCCAAAGAGCGCCAGTGATCCTCTAACTTACATGAAACGGATGAGTGAGCCCTCAAACTTGTGAAAATATGGCGACTTAGTCTATTTTGTACGAACACCTTCCACATCAGCCATTCTTCTATGCTGTGATTTGCATTATTGGCCTTTAGATCTATTTAGGCAAAAGGGGAAATTTTGCCATTAAAGTATAAGGTGGAGAGTAATTTTCCACTAAATTATTTTTTTTAGAGAAATTTGCTATTAACGTTTTTGAAACATTTTTGAAATGGGTATATTTGCCACTACCGTTAGTGACATGTCAAGACATGTTGACAAAATGATGATATGACAATATTTTTTCAACGTGGAGCCAATGTGGAGGCACAGGTGGAAATGGTAAAAAGGAAAAATTATTATATAGTTACTCCAGTTGTTTTTCTTTAATATTTTTCACCTTAATCTTTCATATTCAACACCAAAGCCACCATCTCTAACTTATCTTCTCAACTCACTGGAATTGAAAGGTCAGAGAAGTGCACCTACAAATTTTTCCACCATGATTTTCTTTCAACTTGCTCACATAACCAGGGCAATCTCAGCTTAGCCTCAGTAACCCAAATTTATGGATTTGCTCAATTCTAGCGACGGTAATTATTAGACAATTGTTGCTTGTCAGGCAATTGTTGTTTGCCATGTCTTGCTCACAATCTGCCACAATTAGCCAACCCCCTACTTCGTTCGCTCATTTTGGATATCACCACCTTCATTGATGTCAAAACTTAATAGCAAATATGCCTATTTTGAAAATATTGATGGCAAATATGCCTCTTTTGAAAACATTGATGACAAATATGCCACATTTTAGTTGACTTAGCTAATGGAATATCCAACTCACCCCCACTCTAATGAAATATTATTTGTGATAGCGGAATATTCTCATCCTTAACTGCTATAATGGTAAATATCCTTTTATTCCAAAACATTAGCAATAGATATGCCAATTTAAAAAACGTTAGTGGTAAATTTCTCTGAAAAAAATACTTTAATGGCAAAATTACTCTTCATTCTATATTTTAATGGTAAATTGCCCTTTTGTCCATTTGATTTAGTTGTTTAGTTCCCTCTCTAGATATCTCATACATATGAGTTAGTCACTTAAGTTGATGTTTACTTTATTTCATAGTGTAAAATATTCATCTTAATATTTTACATTTTTTATCGGTTTATGTTCATAAAGAAATCTAGTGCTTTGTCTTTCATGCATTTGTTAATCCAAAAATATATTTTATTTTATATTAAAAATACCACTTTTAGTAAATTAATTTTCACTTTACATAGAGTATATCACCCATCCAATCAAGTAAAAATGATACGTTATGTAATAAAAACAATACTAGTAATTTTTTTAAATAAAATATAAAAAAGAAGAAACTTGACTACAAAATTACTAGAGGTTTCATTAAAATACTACACGTTCGATAGATGAAATGAAAAGTGAGAATTTTTAATAAAATATAATTTTTTGTATCATTTTCAGAAAAGCAGTTTTCCTAGTATTCAAAATTTTACTAATGGTGTCAATTAAATCTTAGAATCTTTATTATCCTTTTATTTTATTTAATTAATAATTTCTAGTGACCTTAGATCTCAAATATTCAGAGTTTGCCACTCAATTATTATCAAATTGACTATAATATCTTTCTATCAGCAAATTGTGAATTTAGCCGAACAAAGCTATATAATATACACTTCTTGATAATAGAATTCACGGACAAATCAATATTAATAATATAGTAAATAATAAGTAATACTTTGTTTGATCCATTTTAGTTGTGTTGATTTGAGTACTAGGCGCTACAGCGTCGAAGTAAACCAAATGCCTAAAATTTAAAAGATTTTCATACATAATTTTAAAAATTTTGACAAGATTTTTCCCCTCAATCTATTCACCTTGTAAACTTCTCCACAGCCTCCTTTTCAGATGATCTGCAATGAGGCTAATTCATCATCCTTCTCTAGGAAAGCTAAGTCCTCTGCTTTCTGGATCAATTTACTATATATGATCATGCTTGAATGGGTCCCTCAGCTGTACTTAACTTCTGCTGCTATTTCTATTCTGCAAAAAATATAGTGTTTTTGATATTGAGAAGATGTAGTTGCTTCAGCTTTATTCAACAATGGCAGTGCTCCTTCAAGATAATTGTTCCCTCAGGAGTCAAAGAATTGGAGATTGCGGAAGGAGCGAATGGAGTAGGGGGAAAATATATTTTAAAAATAAAATGTTTTTATTTCAAAAATATACTCTATGTTAAGTGAATTTGTTTACTGAAAGTGATATTTTTAATTTAAAAACCAATATATTTTTGTATTAACAAATACATGAAAGACAAAACATTGGGTATTTTTTTATGAAAATATTAAGATAGATATTTTACACTATGAAATAAAATAAAAATTAGCTTAAGTAACTAAATTATAAGTATAAAATATCTAGAGAGGAAATTGAATAACTAAATGAATCCAGAGACTAATAGTACAGTTCAGAACATTGAAGGATTACGGAAATAGCGTGATTTCTATGTGAAATGGACTAAGTCATCCTATTTATACAAGTTTGAGGGCTTTAGTAACTCGTCTCTTTTATATAAGTCGGAGGGCTACTGGTGCTGAACATGACGCAGAAGGTCTTTAACATTCCATCCATGTCATGTGGCCAGGTTCAAATCTCGTACCTCCATGTTCGATTTTCAATCTACCAAAAAAAAATTGCATTTTACAGGTCCGTTCATCAGTAAATTTATGAACTCACCACCAAAAAAATTTACAAGCTTCACTGCTACTAATACATGAAAAGAATTCATGTTAACCATACCACCTACCGTACGAATGCCTGAAGCCTGCTTCACTGCCCTTCCAGATGCACATGAATAGCCTACTGTCCTTCCTCATTTATCACCCTCAACTGCTTCTGGACCATCTCGCTTGAATGCCTGTTAAGTTCCATCATCATCACCTGACACTTTTTGAATTCACCCCAACCCGGCAGACCCGCCCAGCTCCTGGGATTTGTGTGGCTACCACAAGGTCACAGCCGAGAGGTCAAGAAAACCAAGAACTTGACCCCTCTCAAGAATAATCCTCAAGATTTTACAGAGCTTTCAGGGTCCAAATGAATATTGTTTGACCCTTTAAGGGTAATCTGGCGAAGTGGAGCAATTTTTTTATTATAAGCCAAGCAAAAACAGAGGCCTTGCCATATGATGTACATATGCAATAGGAGACCCCAATTTGGGGACACCAGAATCACAACTTTTGGGACATACATAAGTGAATTAGGATCACGATTACATGCATTGACAAATAATCATTTGTCAGGGGAAAAAAAGACATTGACAGACAACCAGAAAGTGAAAAGACTTAAAACCTTGAGGCTTCACCACGCTTGCTTGAATTGCGAAATGATCTTGGTGATCCTTCGAAGAGATCCAGTAGTCGTGTTTCCAGATCCTCGGCAGTGTACTTACCATGTCGGTCATTGATATGGATGAGGTTTCTCCCGTAGAATGTGCGGTACGCATGAATTACTTTTAATGAAGTTGAAATCTGCATATCAGCCCTAAGTTGAGGGTCTGGGATAGACCAACCTGTCTGGCTCTTGTATACCTTCTCAAACTCATTAAAGAACATCTTGCATCTTTCTTTCAGATTCGTTGCCTTTGGAGAGCCTGAAACCATATGACCATCATCCTTGAGCAAAGAAAGGGCTGAGCTCCAAGTGGCTCGCTCATAGCTCCTTGCATGCTGTTGAAAGTTTGCAGTTTGCTTTCGAATCCATTCATCTCCAAAGTATGGCCTGAGTTTGGAGCCTTCAACCTTTTGAACCATGTAATGGATGTTGTTCATTAAGAAGATGTGACGCAAAGGATCAACCTCGTACAACTTCGCCTTCCTCTGAAGACTGCTCTCTAATGCTGACATGATTAACTGAAGGTTGTGAGCCATTGGACATGAAATGAAAGATGACATACCCAGCTCACAATCTGTCTCAGAATCTAAATTTGAAGCATCAGCTTCTTGGATCTTGAAAAGCAAATTCAGAGTTTTACTGTAATCAGGGAGGATCCTAATGTAATTCATGACATACTTGTTAAGCTGATGGATTCCACCACCACGAAGGGGATGTATAGATGTGTGGGTTGAAACAGCTTTAAAAAATTCAGAAAATGTGCCCCTAATTGAATCCCCCAATGTCTCCAGAAGAGCATGGAACTCATTCCTGATCCATGAGCAAACCACTTCAGAAAACAAGGCATCTATCTCTGGGAGAAGATCTGCAAGAATTTCATACATGTCAAGCAAGCGATGCAACCTTTCTGGTTGATGTGGTGCCATTGCTATTGCTTCACCAAAATTGAGGAGGCGAAAAACTGGAGGTTTTGAAATATCAAAAAAGCAATCAGAATTAAAAGATCCCAAGTTCCCCAAGACCTGCTCACAAAGCACCTTTTCACTCGTCAGATGGTACTGAATAATGGTCCTCATAGAGCAAGTCCATTTCTTCATCTCACTACTCATGCTATTCCATTCCATTTTCAGCACATCTTCGATACTTGATTTTCCCATGTCAAGGCAAGCAAAATACTGTTCCAATGCCTCTCTCCTTACACTAACAAAAGCATCACAGAATTCATCACCATAATTTGAAGCAATCATTGCACTGGCAATGGACCTCAGATCAGAGATGACATGCTCATTAACCAAAGCCACAACATATTTATACGACTGACCACTGCATTCATTTGTTTGGGATGATTCCTCGACTGATTCATCCTCAACCAAGTCAAAGGACTCGTCTGAAATAACATCATCTCTGTGAGCACATAAAGACATGTGCTTAGGCTCAAAATATTGCTCATGCTGTACAAGAAGATGGATTAGCTCTTGCTTTAATCTAGACATTGCTCGATTTTGAACACTACCAGCATGGCTCAAAAGTGCCTTCTGATTCATACTTTCAACTACAGAGTACTCTTGTAATTTGTCAATCACTGACTGAATTTCTTTAACAGTTTCCAGATAATCAGAGGCAACCTTAGCACCAGCATCCCAAATCATTGTTTGGCAAGATTCCCAGCTCATTATCTTCCTTTCCGCACGTGTCAGCCGCTCCTCAACCTCCAAAAAAACCTTTCCCTTTCCTTCCATGTTTGCTGTCATTGCAGACAAGTGGGCATCCAGATCAACAAGGATTTTCCTCAAATCATCACTCATATTCTTCGTTGCACCTAGTGCCTTAACTATGTGTTGAGCAGCTGCAATTACATGTCCCTCTCCTTCCAAGGATGGGCTAGTGGACTTGCAATCCCCCATATCTTACCAACAATGACGCTAACAAACCAAAAAGATCTATCAACAATACCTCAGCTAATCCTCAATATCAAACAGAAACATCTATCAACAAAGTCTTCAAACCCGAAATCAGTGGAATCCAAATGACCTCAGATTGAATTCATCAAAACCCCATCTGGGTCTTGTGCACACCAAAATAAACCGGTAATCCAGCAAGATCCCAATTCCCACCTCAGCTCACAGATCCTTGCTGATCAAACCATAGACTTACTCATCTAACCCATTCCAAGCAATCCCAGAAATGCAAAAGACCAAGAAATGCCAAACGACATATGCGTACCCGTCTTAACAGACAAGAACCTACAGTTTCCTGTTGCCTTAGTTGTTGTCCAAGTCAAAACAACCATCAAAATCGAACAAAAGAACAGCAACAATCTTGTCCCCACTTCTCTCTACTTAGTCCTTTGAACCCTCTTCCCAATCTCGCTCACAAACTCGAACGTTGTTATGTACAAAGAAGATAGAACGTACCCAACTAATCCTTCGGTCTAAGTTGATCGCAGGAAAAGTAATCCCAAATTTTGAAATCGGGAACAACCGCAAAGCGATGAAATCTCCCGGAAAATGTACGGCAGCTTCCAAGCACAAAAATTTGGAAGTGAAACAGGAAAAAGATAACAGAGATTCACAAAATGACAAGCGAAACACAAGAAAAACAGACAAATAATTTCTTAGAATCTGATGCGCTTCGAAGAAAGAGACAGCGACAAGATTAGCCGTACCCTGGAATTTAGTGGTACGGAAATTTGAAATGCAGGCTTAAAAAAATAAAAAAAAAAACTTTCTCCGCAATTTCCAATCCAAGCTACAGATGAACCTCCTTCGCGGACCTTTTGTTCGTCCAGATCCAGTTGGGCTACTCAGTGTAAATCACAATGCTGGTCCAAACTTTTTTTGAATTGTTTGTGTCATCCTCAAGTTTCAACTCATTCAATTTAGTACCTGGACATTTTAAGAAGAGAACTTTGCACCCGTGCAATTTTAGAATTTTCTTTTCATTTTTGTTTCACAATTTTATTGGTTAAAATTATATATATATATTTTTATAATTTTCGCTTTGTGGACGTGAAACCTTTTCTTATCTAAATTTTTGAAAAATCCATTTAATAAAATAGAAAGTATCATTAGATGCTTCTCCTAAATTTCTAAAAAACCAGAAAACATTGAAATATTCAAGTTATGTTGTAATACCATGTTTTACGTTTGTATTACTAGAGAAAAACTAGAAAAATAAAAAATGAAAAGATTTGCTACACCTATGCGGAAACTCGATGTTTTTAGCAAATGACATGAAGGGTGAACAATTATTGTTTTTCATGTGATATTCCTAAAAATTTCTTGAATGGAAATTATTTATGAATTTGTGGTCAATCATCCAATTTAAATTTTGTTAAATATTTTTCATGTTCGGCCAAAAAATAAGACATTTTTAAAATAAAAGAAGTATTTTTGTGTTTTAGCGACTTGCTCTATAAGTTAATTCTGTGTATCAAAAAACAATTTTAATTGAAAGCAGCTAGATTTCTTACCCACATCAACATATAATAAGTCTTTTTTACTAAAATATGCAAGTTTTTTTTTCTTTTGATCGGCATATTAAAAGCTTTATTAAAAAAATAGTAAATTTTAGAGTGAAAGATAATGGCACAGGCAACCTGATTTTTTTTTTTTTTTGTACTCAGAAGCAATAAAATGACCTAAGGGTGGAAGGAAGTTACAAGATTGTGTGCTGGAGAAACACGTTGTCATGGAATTATGACCAGCAAACAATGATCTAACCTCTCTATTAAGCGCAGACAATTTAAATGACTAAACTTACCAACTTCAGACTTGGTTGACATAAGTCTGTCTCATTTATTTTTTTCTTTTGATAATTATAAGGGAAACTTACTGAAACCCCTTTGAGGTTTATGTGAACCTACATTTATGTCCCCAATTTTTTAAATATCTACAATTATCACCCTAAAAAGTTAGCATACCTACACTTACCTCTCCAAAGCTAACACCGTTAAATGACCATTTAAAAGAAAAAAAGAGGGAAAAATGCCTAATTTTGCCATCCTAGTCTTTTTCCTTAGAAATTTTGCCCCCCGACTTATGTATCTAACAAGCTACCCTGTTTCCTCTTTATTGTTTGAATTTATTCGATTCCTCTTCTACATCTAACAATTTGTTGAAAAATAAACTTAACTCTCTTGTTCAATTCACTGCTATCTAGAAGGACTACTGATGGAAAGTCTAAAGCCAGTGCAGCAAGGTTTAAAACAAGCACTGACGTCGGCACCGATGCGTTGAAACTTCATTTTTTTTAATTAAAAATTTTCTCTATGCATCCCTATAAATAGATGTATTTGCTTGTTGATTGTAAGCAAAGAAATTAAGAAATTTCAGAAAGAACTTTAGAAAGGAGAAAAATATAAAGTTTATGGGTTTTATTTTGAGGATAAAAAATTTCCTCTATTTTGTTGTAATCTCAACTAGAGTGTAATAAATCTGTTCTATTTTTCCAACAGTGGTATCAGAGCCTTGTGAGGATCACCGTAAAAGCTTTCTGATGAAAAAGTGTCACCCGAAACTACCGGTCGAGCTGCCAAAAAATTCCCCTGTTTTTTTCTTCGCATAAGATTTCTAGAGGTTGAAGACAACCCAGTCATCAGCCACATCATTACCCAGTCACTGCCATGTCATTAAAAGTGCCACATCATCTTACCACATCAGCAAAAGTCAAAGTTTGACTGCCAAATCATTAGCCACATCATCGTCCACATAGGCGACACTTTGGTGCCACATCATCATCCACATAGGAGACATCTTGGTGCCACATCAGGCACAAATCCCAGTCATCTGCCACGTAAGCTAAAATCTCTAAAATTGCTAGTTAGTCCCTATAGTGTTTCAGAGTTGCAATTCTTGCCCTCCGAGTTTAATAATTTTCAATTTAGTCCACAAGGATTGTTGAAAATTATTTTAGTTCCTAGAGTATCAATATAATTCAAAGGATACACTTCTAAAGGTTTTTGACCGTTCTGGACATAATAGTGGTGTTTGTATTTCAAAATTCTAACTCTAGAAAATTTATTTGAGGCTTTTAAGCTTAATATGGTGAACGGATCAACACAGACATTTATTTCAAAGTTGTCAAAAGACAACTATGACAATTGGTGTATCCAACTGAAGGCCATCCTTGGTGCTTAAGATGTCATGGACATCGTTAAAGATGGATGTATTGAGCCAGAATCTATAGATGTTGAGAATAATTTAACAGAAGCTCAAAAGGCGATCCTCCGAGCCAATTGAAAGAAAGATTGTAAGGAAAAATCTATTATCTATCAAGGGGTTGATGAAGCCACATTCAAAATTATCGCATCAGCTCCTACATCAAAAGCAATATGGGAGACGCTTCAAAAGACATACAAAGGAGCAGATAAAGTAAAGAGGATTCGTCTTCAAACACTTCGAGGTGAGTTCGAATCTCTGAAAATAAAATCTATTGAATCCACTACCGAGTATTATACTCGTGTAATGGTCATTACAAACCAGCTTCAAATAAATGGAGAAAAACTTGAAGATGTATGAAGATGTATGAATATGTGAAAAAATTGTGATCTTTAGATCCAAAATTTGATCATATAGCTTTGACTCTTGAGGAAACCAAAAGTCTAGAGACAATTTTTATAGAAGAACTTATGGGATCTCTACAAGCCTACGAGCAGAAGGTGAACAAACGAAATAATGAGTCACTTAAGCATTCACTCTAGGCAAAGCTACATCTTGCTACTGAGAGGCAAGAGTAAGGGGGGACATCAAACTGAGGACAAGGACGAGGTCGAGGATCTTATGGAAGAGGTGGCGAAAGACCCATGAAAGGACATGGACAATAGAACAATGTTCCACGAGGAAGAGGATGAGGAAGAAGAGACGGTTACAACAACCGTCAGAATTATGACAAGAGAAATGTTGAGTGCTTCAACTGCCATAAAGTTGGCCACTACAGTAATGAATGTTGGTTTAAACAACCAACAGAAAAGGTTAGTGAAGAAGCTAATATTGCTAAAGTTGAACAGGTGATTGGAGAATCTTTGATGTCGATAGCACAGAAGTCTACCTTGGAGGGTCATAATATTTTGTATTTAGACACTAGAGCCAGTAATCATATGATTGGTGAAAAGAGTTTATTTACCAAATTTGAAAAAGTCCAAGGAGAGATATCATTTGGAAATCTCTTTAAGGTGTCAATACAAGGAAGAGGAGATGTGATGATCAAGGAAAATGATGGAGGTCATGCATTCATCTCTGATGTCTATTATGTGCCAGACATGAAAACTAATGTTTTGAGTCTTGGTCAACTTATGGAAAAAGGCTACTAGATAAGTCTTAAAAACAAGCAAATGATCATTATAGATGCTCGAGGGAAGCTGATCATTCGTGTTACGATGGTAAAGAATCGAATGTTCCCTCTATCCATTAAATATGACACACCAATGTGTCTGAGTGCAATGATCAACAATAAAGACTGGCTATGGCATCTAAGGTACAAACATCTAAATTTTCACAGTTTGAAGTTGTTAGAAAGAAAAAAGATGGTGAAAGGTCTTCAAAAAATTCAGCATTAGAATCAAATTTGTGAAAACTGTGTTGTGAGCAAACAACACAGGAATAGTTTCAGAAAACAAGTTGATTGGAGATCTTCCAAGCCACTCCAGCTAGTACATACGGATGTGTGTGGTTCTTTGGTTCCAGTTTCAAATGGTTAGAATCGTTATTTCCTTACTTTCATCGATGATTATAGCAGAAAGATGTGGGTGTATTTTTTGAAGAGCTAATTTGAAGTATTTGACAAATTCAAAGAGTTTAAAACTCTTGTGGAAAAGCAAAGTGGCTATCACATTTAGTCATTGCGATCAGACCAAAGAGGGGAGTATACATTAGAATCCTTCAAAAAAATTCCTTAGACAACAAGGAATTTAACATCAATTTACGCTAGCATACACTCCTTAATTGAATGGCATAGCTGAAAGAAAGAATCAAATAATCCTTAACACAGTAAGAAGCATGTTAAAGGATAAGAATATGCCTAAGTGTTTTTGGGCAGAAGCCGTGTTATGCACAATATATTTGCTCAATAGGTGTCCTACAAAAAGTTTCGCTTCAAAAACACTATATGAAGTCTGAAGTACTCATAAGCCTAGTGTGAGTCATCTAAGACTATTTGGATCTATTGCTTATACCAAAATACTAGAGGCAAGAAGAACAAAGCTGGAAGACAAAGGCGAGAAGTGCATCCTCGTTGGATACGGTGACAGCATTATAGGTTATAGATTATATAATCAAATTATGAAGAAAATCATTTTCAGCTGAGATGTCATCTTTGAAGAAAATGAATCCTGGAATTAGGATCAACTTGAAGCCTCCAAAGATGCAGAGGTGATATTTGAAGAAGAAGAACTAGCGGAGATAAGAGAAGCGGTAATTGAGCCACAAGTGCCTAGAAATTAGCAAGCACCTTCACGTAATCATCCGGGTACTTTTACTATAAATGAAGCATCATCATCAGTTATGCATGATGATTCATATATAGGTCCTAGAGGAACTCGTGATCTAAATGATTTGTATGAAAATACAGAATTGATAGATAAGCATGTAAATTTGTACTGCCTAATGATGACCAGTGATCCAATTAGCTTCGGGGAAGGTAATGAAGAAGAGAAATAGATAAGAGCAATGGATGAAGAAATTCAGTCCATTGAGAAAAACAAGACTTGGGAATTGACTACTCTGTCAGAAGATCATAGAGCCATTGGTGTAAAATGGGTCTACAAGACAAAGAAAAATGCTCAAGGAGAAGTCCAAAGGTATAAAGCAAGAATTATTGCTAAAGGTTACAAACAGAAAGAAGGAATTGATCACGGAGAAATCTTTGCTCCAATAGCAAGACTTGAAATTGATTTCACTTTATGCACAGAATAAATGGAAATTTTATCAAATGGATGTGAAATCAGCATTTCTAAACGGTTACCTTGAAGAAGAGATCTATATCAGTCAACCATCTGGATATGTGAAACAAGGAAAAGAAGATAAAGTATACAAGCTGAAGAAGGCACTCTATGGATTGAAGCAAGCTCCACGTGCATGGAACATGAGGATTGATAATTATTTCCAGGTAAATGGTTTTGAAAAATTTCCTTATGAACATACATTATATGTGAAGAAAGAAACATATGGAAGCATCCTATATGTCTGTCTATATGTTGATGATCTGATCTTCACCGGCAACAATCCTGGTATGTTTAATTCATTCAAAGAAAGCATGGTAAAAGAATTTGAGATGATTGACATTGGTGAAATGGCTCATTTCCTTGGCATCAAAGTTATACAAAGAAGTGAAGGATTCTTCATCTCTTAGACCAATTATGCAAAAAAAATCTTAAAAATATTTTCCATGGAAAATTGCAACCATGTATCAACTCCTGTTGAAACAGGATTGGAGTTACGGAAGAATAATCAAGGAGATGTGAACAACACATATTTCAAGAGTTTGGTTGGAAGTTTGAGATATTTGACTTGTATCAGGCCAGATATACTTTATGGAGTTGGACTAGTCAGTAGGTATATGGAAACCCTTGATTAGTCTCATCTAAATGCAGCCGAAAGAATACTCTGGTATATCAAGGGAACCATCAATGATGGTTTGTTGTACACATCCAATAATGAGTACAAATTCATTGGATATTCTGACAGTGATTGGGGAAGAGATCTTGATGAAAAAAAGAGCACAACTGGATTTACTTTTTTTATGGGAGAAATAGTGTTTACATGGTCGTCAAAGAAACAAACTATTACAACCCTATCATCATGTGAAGTTGAGTATGTTGCTACCACCTCAGCTGTTTGTCATGCAATATGGGTGAGAAGTGTCTTAAAATACATGGGATTCTCACAAGACTTTCCCAGTGAAATCTACATCGACAATTGATTAACAATTGCATTAGCAAAAAACCCAATGTTTCATAAGAGAAACAAATACATTGATACACGATATTATTTCATCAGAAAATATGTGAACGACAAAGAAGTAGAATTAGTCCATTGTAGGACGTTTGATCAGATTGTTGATATTTTTACAAAGCCACTCAAACATGATGTGTTTTCAAGATTGAAGACAATGCTTGGAATGACAAGGCTTGGAGAGTTAAGTTTAGGGGGGGATGTTGAAAAATAAACTTAACTCTTCTGTTCAATTCATTGCTATCTAGAAGGACTACTGATGGAAAGTCTAAAGCTGGTGCAGCAAGGTTTGAAATAGGCACAGACGTCAGCACTGACACATTGAAACTTCATTTTTTTTAATTAAAATTTTTCTCTATGTATCCCTATAAATAGATGCATTTGCTTGTTGCTTGTAAGCAAAGAAATTAAGAAAGTTCATAAAGAACTTCAAAAAGGAGAGAAATAGAGAGTTTGTGAGTTTTATTTTGAGGATTGAAAATTTTCTCTATTTTGTTGTAATTTTAACTGGAGTGTAATGAATCTGTTCTTTCTCTCCAACACAATTTACAGTGACAATAACTGATTTTTTGATTGCCTGCTCTGATTCCCTAATTGCTTGCTCGATTTCATTTGCCTCTACTATAATTCTCCAATTGCTTGCTTTGATTTCATCTGCCTCCAGCTTGCAAATTGCCTTCAATGAAGCCAATTGTGCCATTCTCTCCTTTTTGATAAGGGACTCAGTTCAATTTGTCAGAACATTTGAAGCCAATTGTGCCATTCTCTCATTCGCTAACATCAAATTGCCCATTCTCTCCTCTAACGTCCGTTTGCAAATCCTAGAATACTCGGCCAACGACCGCTCACAATCACCCACGACCACTTTCAAATTATGCCTGTAAATCTTAGAATACTCGGTTGACGACTGCCAACATGCATCCTTTGTTAATATGCAACAATTGAACTTGGTGAGCATAGAGGCAAGGGAGACAAAAAGAGAAGGAGATGAGGTGAAGGTCATAAAAGAGAGATGTGGTGGTCCCCAAGTTCTGATTCTCCCTGGGTTTGCACAAGAAAACATGCCCGATTGCTACACAATTCATGGGTTTGCTGAAGCATCATGGGTTTTTTGGAGTATTGTGCTTGATTACGAGAGCATCGTTGCCTGACTTGGATCGCCTTTAGTGTTGATTGATTTATCCTCTTTCTGTTCCATTCCATGTATTCTCTCTCTATTTGATTCATCATTTATTGATTCTTGCTTTCATGGTCCATTGTTTCGTCATTTATTCTTGCTGGTTTTATTCGCTGAGTTGGAAAGGATGAGAAGGAGGGAGAAGACAATGAAGAAAAGGGTAGAGGTGGAGGCAAAGGAAGAGAGGAGGGATGGAGGGAGATGGGGCTTAGCTTGCCTAGATATAGAAGTTGGTGAGCAAAATTTTTAGGGAAGAAAGCTAGGAGGGCTGCAAAGGAATTTTTTTCTTTTTTATCATAACGGTGGATAATGGAGTTAATTTCTTAGGGAGTCAGTATAAGTATTTGAAAAAAATGGGACATGAGTGTAGGTTTGCCCAAACCTCAGGGGGTACAGGTATTTTTCCATAATTATAAAGAAATAAAACAACAATTAGAATGTAAAGTGAGTAACTTAGACCGATCGATAAAAGTGAAATCTCGGCAAACCTCATTATTTAACTTCATTATTAGCGAAATGTCCACAAATGATCCTATCTGAGTCACGTAACTTAAATTTGTCCTAGTGAGCTCATTTGTCTCATATGGTGCGTCTTATCTAGATCATTTCCATTACTTTCACTGCTAATTTTAACAAAAATTCAGTGAAAATGCCGAATTTATTCCTAAGATTTTCTTAACCTTACCCACCACACCTTAAAACTTCTAAATTTGACATTTCAATCGTTATCTTCGTCAGACATAATTTTCTCTCCCATATTCATGATTTTGACCATAATTTTCTTTTTTCCTTCTGATAAAAAATTGAAAAAATTGCACCTTCAATTCAGATTCTTGAACATCATTGCGATCGAATATTGAACACCAATGCAATTGAAAATTAAAAAAAAAGCAAAAGGGGCAAAAAACCCACTGGTCTTTTTGACTCAGTGTATATCACCAACTACTTTTTTTTTTGCAGTTAAAATTGCCACTAACGTTAATTTTATAATTGAAATATGCCATCGCCGTAACTTTGGACACGCTGGATGTTGATGTTGGCTTTATTGCTGGTGTGGCATGCACATATGGAGTAACATGTGTACATTTTTTTGCTAGGTGAGAAATACGGTGTAATGGGCGGGAAGTCCGGAGAGGAAAAGGTGAAGAGAAACTGGTTTCGCCAGTTGAACCATCAGACGAGACAGAGAAGGCTTTTGTCTAGCAGCAGAAAAAGTGAGAATCAGGGCAGAGATTTGTTCATTGGGCTGTAAGTGGAAGAATCACTGTTGATTTGAGGTAATGGGGAGTACTGGTTTTGTTTTCTTTTTTGTTTTCCTTGGGTTTCATAGAATGTACAAAATTTGGTAGTTGTCTTGGTTTATGTCTAACTTATATTGAATAGAAGCATTGGTGTTGATTTTTAGTTCATGGGTAACTGATCTTCATGGCTGAAAATGCAAATGGAGGGCGGAAGAGATGAGGGCTCCCTTGGTATATGCAATCCATCACAGTAGAAAGTTCGAGGAGGAACCTTTCAGATATGTTGGGGGTGCGGTGAAAAACATTGTATCCAAAAGGTATTTTACTAGGTATGAGGATATTCGTATGTGGATTGAGTCATTGAAGTTAGGAAATGTTGGCCGATTATGGTATAATGTGAATTGAGGGAGATTGGAAAAGAAGGAGGAGTTGAAGCTGTTGTGTGATGATAGTAGTGCACTAGCTTTTAAGAAGCAGTTTCTGAGAGGGGGTTATGGTAGCATTTATATTGAACACTAGGATGGAGAGGTGTTGAGTGAAGTAGTAAATATTCATGGTAGGGTTGGTAAGGGTACAACATGTGAAGTAAATAAAGATGTGGGGTTTTATGGGGGGAGTACCTATAAGGACAATGTGGAGGACATATGTGAGGGAGGTTCAAGTGGTAGGTTTGAGGGTAATATAGGCAGTACACAAAAGGGAGATGGAAAAAAAGTAAAATTAGTTGAAAGGAACAAAAAAATAGTCAAAAGTGGGGCTGGGTAGAGTGAGGAAGACCATTCTTTTGGGGGCACACAGTTCACATGTGAGGATTTTCTGAATGATGTTGGCTACTTGTTTGATTTTGATGATGAGTTGAGAGAAGCGAGGGAGAGGTTGGCAAAACAGGCAAAAATGGATGATGAGGTAGATGATGATTTAGATGATAGGGATAAGGATGATAGTGGTGATAGTGATTTTAATGGTGATGAAGAGGCACATGAGGATGGTGAGTCAGAGTCAACCGATTATATAAACTCATCAGATGCTAGAAGTGTAGACTTAGATATTGACTTTGATGATGAAGGCAATGCAGATAGGCTGAGGTTCAGGAGAAGCAAATTCCCAATGTTCAACCTTACAGGTGACTTAGTAGTATTTCAAAATGGTATGCAATTTGTTGACAATCTTCAGTTTAAAGATGCAGTTGCTAGATATGCTGTAGAATCACATAGAGATGTCTATTTTAAGGTGAATGAAAAAAAGCGTGTTCAAGTTGTCTGTTGTGAAGGTTGTCTATTTAAAGTATGGACTTCATACAATAAGGAGATTGATTATTTCCAAATTAAATCCATTAAGAAGTCTCACACTTGTAGGCGTAGGTTCAAGTTGAGGTTGGCTTCTGCAAAATTGGTTGCCCAGATGTACTGCCAGTTGATAAGAGATGAGCCATCAGTGAAAATCAATCAGATTAGAGCAAGTTTGAAGAATGATATGAAGTTGAGTGTTAGTTATGACATGGGGAAAAGAGCCAGGAAGATGGCTAGGCATGAAATGGAGGGGAACTACAAGGATGAGAATAACCTTTTGAGGGATTATGTTAGAACGTAGGACAAATCCAGGGACAACTGTAGTGCTTGACTTAATTCCTTCAGCTAATATATCATTTTCCACATTCAATAGGATTTACTTCTATTTTGAAGCTTGCAAAAGAGGTTTTTTGGAGGGGTGTAGACCTATTTTTGGTGTTGATGGGTGTTTCTTGAAGGGTTTGGTTAAGGGAGAACTGTTAATTGCTGTTGGGAAGGATGCAAACAATCAGATGTACCCTATTGCTTGGATTATAGTAGAAATTGAGAACAGTGAGTCTTGGACGTGGCTTCTAAAGCTGTTGATGGAGGACCTTGAAATTCACAATAGTGGCAGATGGACTATTGTATCTGACCAGCAAAAGGTATGCTTCTTAGGTTTTTTTAAAATTCAGCTTTAATTTGTTTTATGAAATAAGACTAAAGTTGTTTTATGTTATGTAGGGTTTAATACCTACCATTGAGGAGCTTCTGCCTCATGTAGAGCATAGAAGATGTACTAGGCACATATGTGCCAATTGGCAGCAGAAGCACAGAGGAACAGTTTTGAGAAACTTGTTTTGGAGAGCTGCCAAATGTACAACTAGAAGGTCTTTTGATGATACAATTCAGCTGATAGACTAATTCCCTGGTCCAAAGGATGATCTGCTAAGAATTGATCCCAAATATTGGTGTAAAGCTTTTTTTAGGACATTTCGCAATTGTGATGTCAATCATAATAACCTATGTGAAGCATTTAATAGGGTGAAGGAAATCTTGAAGGCTAGGCAAAAACCAATATTCACTATGTTGGAAGATATCAGGAAGTACATGATGAGGAGGTTTGTTGAGAAGAGAGCATTTGGCAGTAGGTGGGATGGAAACTTTGGTCATATAATATTGAGCAAACTACAGAAAGAGTATACTGAAAGTGCTGATTGGGAGGCAGAATTCAGTGGGGGAACGTGAATTTAAGGTGAAATGTCGAAGTCAGCAACATTCTGTGAATTTAAGCACAAAGAAATGTACTTGTGGAAGCACGGAGTTAAGTAGGATCCCATGTAGACATGTTGTTTGTTGCATTCTGGAGAAGAGGGAGAACCCTTAAAATTATTTAGATGATTCTATAAGAAAGAAAAATTCATGCTTGCCTACAGGCACTTAATGCACCCTGTGGGTGGACCCAATGTATGGCCTAAGTCAACTGGTATACCAATAATGCCACCATGTGTAAGGAAAATGACAGGGAGACCAAAAAAGAATAGAAGGTGTGAGGCTGGAGAACCCAAAAAAGGGTCTGCAAAGCTATCTTGAATTGGTCAATTGATCACGTGCAATTTATGCCAACAGGAGAGACATAATAAGAAGTTATGTCCACCAAAAGCTACAAAGACAACTGAGCAAGTACAATTGGTTTTCCATTATAAAACTGTGTCTAAAGTTCCTTCTAATACATATAATCTTTGTAGGTAAAAGGTAGCAGGACAGGGGGATCATCAACTTCAATAACAAGAGGGAGGTTCATGAGAGTTGAAAATCCAAGACCAAGTAAACTAGCTTTTAAGAGACCAAGAAACTCTAATGCAACACCAATAGAATCTGTCAATAATACAATCCAATGTAAGTAAAAATTTGTCATTCATACAATCCAACCTTGGTAGCATAGAACAAGTTGTGTATGAAAATGTTTGTTGTTGTTTTCCTTAGGTACAAGTGGTAAAAATATGCAACAACCTGTGTAACCACAAGTCTTGGGGTCCCAAACATCAGTTATGTTGCCAGTTATCTTACCAAACCCCCAGAGCAAGAACAAGTTCTTAAATGATGATGCACAATTTGGGAGGCTGCAACATTTACCCATGGGCAATAACTGACAAGTTGAAGGCAGATGTATTTTGTGATGTATGGACTTTGTTTATGGAACTAAGCTTATTATGTAGTGTAAACTGTGACATATGTTGGCATTTTTGTTGTATGCTTTCCATTTAGACCCAGTGCTGTATCAAAGGGTCAAACATTGAGGATTGAACCTGTAATTGCCAACTATGTGAAGTTAACTTCAAGTTTTATTCATATCTTCTGTTCATGTTATGCAGTGATTGCATTACTCCTTCATTACCACAAAATCAGGAACAACGTATAAAATCCAACATTGTCATTCATTACAAAAGGATTAGTGACATTTAAGAACTCATACCCAATGTCAAACCATACCAAGCTAAGAACATAACCAATTACAAAAATAAATCTCCCTCCCCTGTTACAGAATCCAACATTGTCATTCATTAGAAAAGGATCGGTGACATTTAAGAACTCATACCCAATGTCAAACCATACCAAGCTAACAAAATAACCATTATAAAAATGCATCCCTCTCCCCTGTTACAAAACCATGACTTTTGCCTCTTTCTCTGATCTTCCAGCTTCATTTTCAGCTTCATCAGCTCTAACTTCAAACTTTGTTTTTCTTCACACTCAGCCATATGCTCTTCAAGCCTCAACATGAGGTCCCTTCCCTTCAACCTTAGTGCCTCATTCTCTCCAGCCAGTGCACCCATCTTAGCCCTTATCTCAGTGACACTATGTTTTAAGCACATATACCTCTCTCTCTCTCTAGTTTTATATCACCTCGTAATGACATGTAGCATTGTCTCAGAACATTATTCTTATGTTCAAGTGCCCGCTTTTCACTTATAAGCTGCCTAATCACAAATGTAGCTAGGCTTGGAAATTTTGAACATACCAATCAAAATAATCACACCGAGTACCATCCTACAACAATTACCTAACAGTGTTACAATAAACCATTAAACTACATCTGCTTAGTGGTACAAATTACTGTAATATACTTACCACCTAACTCTGGCATCCGTAGAATTGACGTCTTGGATTCCTTTTTGTCCATGATGTCTCAATTGGGGATCTCAACCCACAATTGCACATTCGAGCAACATTCAATCCAACAGCTTCGCTGCTACTACGGGAGATTGTTGACCAACTCTCAGATGAAGCCATCCCCTTTCACGCCCAAACCTAATCAATACCCTAATCCAAAGACCTACCTCTCTATTCCTCATTCAACTTCAACTAATTATAAATGAATATGAACCCTAGTTCCTAATTTTTAATCCAACTTTCTCTTGAATTCAAAAATCATTTTGCATATATACACGTCATCTTGTCAGTTGTCCTACTCAGCATGCACTTCAACAAAATATTCTATTCCGTCACCGTATATACTCTCGTTAACATTAGCAGTGTCTTCCTTCCACTTAATTGCAAACATTAATGGCATATTTTAGTTATAAAATTAACGTTAGTGGCAATTTTAATTGTAAAAAAAAAGTAGTGGGTGATATATGTTGAGTTGAAAAAACCAGTGGGTTTGGTGCCCCTTTGCCTTAAAAAATTGCACTAGATGATTTGGGTTCTTCCTTATCCTCAAATCTAGAAGTGGAGCAAAGATGGATAGACGAATGAAGATACTTTGGTGAGATGAATAAGGATGAATTGGCGAAGATAAAAGAAGGAGATGAATTGGAGGAAAATGGAGGTAGATGAATTAGAGGATGAGGAGATGAATCAGCGAAGAAAAATCGAAAGGAGATGGAAAGAGATGAAAGAATGAGAAAATTTGGAGGGGGAGGTCGAGGAATTGGGGGACAATAGGAGACAAAGGGACAGATCAAGGCCAGGGGGATGATGGGAAACATGAGATTGAGGCTGAATAGGCAGGGAGAGGTCAAGGGTGATTGGGATGGTGGGCAATAAAGAGAAAGGTTAATGGCGACTAGGACGGTGGGTAACAAAGGGAGAGGTCGAGCTAGTGGTGAAGGAGAAAGGATGCTAAGAACAAAACTAGACTATTTTTTAAATTTCTTTTTGATGCAATTTTGCCTTTCAGGGACATAAGTTGTTAATTCATAAGTTTTAGGGTATTAGGAGAAAAAAGACATAAAATTTAGAGACTAGATTTGTCATTTCCCTTCAAAATTCCATTAAAGTTAATAGCCAAAATGACAAAAAGGACTTTGATAGAACATGTTAAATGAGTTAAAGGAGCTTGTTAGGACAAAGTAGAGTTACGTGACCCGAATAAAACAAAAAAATAAGTTAAGGAACCTACACTGAATTTTATTTTTATTGACAAAATCTCTTAATCAAGTTGATAAAATCAATGAAGATTTTATTTGTGGCTTAAATGAATAGAAGTAGGAACTGGATTTAGTAAATTGGGATAGTAAGCAAAGAATGAAGGTGGGTTGGGAATTAGGAAAATCAAGGTCATCTTGCTAAATTGGCTTAGGAAGTTAAACATAGTAGTGATAAACTAAGAATCTTGCTAAATTGGCTTAGGAGGTTAAACATAGTAGTGATAAACTAAGACTTTTTCACAATAAATATAAAAGAACCAACACACTTAATCCTACTCTCCTATCTAGAAAGAAATAAGGAAAATTGAAATCTGTAAGAAAGGGGAAAGAAAAATTGTGTATAATGGCAAAGACACTAATATTGTGGTTAGATGATTAATTCGACTTTGGTAAATTGAGATTCAAACTTTATGGACCGTTTCATGGGCATGGAGATGTTCTCAAGGTTGATAAAAATATTTGATGATGATAAATGACTATGAGATAAGTTTTCTTTCAAAATTTTAGATGGTATTAAGTACTTGATTCTTCTTGTTAATGTGAATAATACTTCTTTTTCTCCTAAAACTATTGTATGTTAATTCTCAAATGATTGTAAATTTACTTTAACATCAACATATCAATTTATCATAAAAAAAACTACATGTCTAAGAATAGGTCTTAGGATTGGATTTGGAGTATCCATACTTTACTGAAGGTAAAACATTTTATTTGGCTCTTGATTCATAGTAAGATCCCTACTAATTCTTTTCTTAACTAAAGAGGTTTATTGTGCCCCAAAATTGTACTATCTACAAAAGTGAAAAAGATGATATTGCTCACATCTTTTACCGTTGCTCAAAAGTTAAAGATGTGACAACCTTAACTTCTCTTATCTTGGGTACATGCTTTTTGAAAACTGGACTAAGCAACATTGTCTAGACTTCTCCAAGTCTAATTAGCATGGAATTCCAAAGGGCATCCTTTTTTACTTTCTACCTTTGGGAGATTTGTTAAGATAGAAACAGGAGAGTCTTTGAAATTTGATTACTAAAAAATAAGAAACTCTGTAATAATGTAATCAAGAAAGTTGGTGAATTTCATGCTCTTGGCCCATCTCAAATAATTCCTTCCACTAAAATAATTCTAGAAGTTAAATGGACCCCCATCTTCAAATGGTTTAAGGTTAAATACTAATTGCTTTTGTCATGAAGAAGTTGGTAGGAGATGGACTAAGGGAGTCATAAAAGATTGTAAAGAAAGTCTATAGCTATTGATAATCAATGTGGGGTCGTATGGGCTAAGACTAAGAGCTTGGTAGATGGTGAACTGGAGACCGTGCAACCAAAGAAGATGTCATAGCCTTTGGGTGTTTTTCCCGAGGGAAACCCTTTATCGATCAAGTCAGTTCTCGGCAGAGGAAGTGAAAATGGTGGAGTGCTTGGTAGATATCTAATACCTTAAGATTAGTGACTGAGGCTAGTTTATATAGTTGGAGGGAAAATCCAAGAAGATCACTTCTAGATAGAAATCATCTTGTTTATCCCGTAATTTATAGATTTTGTTTCCATCCTTGTTGGGTTTCTTCTTCGGCCTGGTTGGGGTTGGGCTTCTGGTTTTCCATCTCTGATTTGCCTAATATAGGCTTACTAATGACGGGCTGTGCATAGTCTCATATTTTACGAATAACTCCCTTCTCTTTAAGAAAATGTGGCTTTAGGTCTTATATTTTGAAGGCGAGGTTAAAATGTTGTAATTTCCCTTCAAGGTGTTTTACTTGGGTGTTTTTGTCTCCTTACGTACCCCATTCATGTCATTTCTATGCTTTTCATACATCATCAGATTTAGTGGGTATGATGACCCTTCAACACCTTCCTGAAGAAGGTGTTGAAATGTTATCAGTTTAAGAAAAGCTCAATTACTACTTCATCTTTTCCACATGTGGCAATTTTAATGGTCTGATTAGAGGATGAAATGATGCTTATTAAATGTATTTTCAGAGAAGTGACCTTGCGTGACTCTTTAGCGGTTGTTCTCAACCATGTGTCTACTTTTAATGGCCTAAATATTCACTATAATGATGGTGGCGATTTCTAAAGGGTTACCTAAAAGTCATGGTCCCCTCTATATGAAAGGTAGGGTACTTATTCTTTTTCACCATTTCACTGCTTTCTACTGCTTTCATTTTATGTCTTTTTTTTCACTTACTTCCGTTCGAAGTTCTCTTTTAGTACCGTTCAGCTCTATTTTCTCAATCTTCTGGTCCTTTTGCAAGTGATTCTAATAAGGTAACGAGTTCAGGCTTTCCTCAACTGTTTCTTTTTTTGCTTAGTTAGTATGTTACAAATTTTGCATTTTGGATTTGATTTTGCTTGTTGTATCATTTTTTATTTTCCGTTGTTCTTCCGCCGTTTGTCATATGCTTGCAACAACCCTTACTTTCTTTTTGCTAGTTTTTCTAAATAGTGCATTCAAGGTCATCATCGAGAAAGGCTAATGCCAGTCAAATTCCTTTATCCCCTAGCATGGTTGACACTTCAAAGGAGTCATTCATCCCCAATCTTGAAGTATTAAAGGTACAAGGACGTCACTTACTGAGGAAACCTTTCTTGCACATCACTCACTAAGAAAACCCTTCTGTTGAACCTCAGGAGGTTCTTTTGCCAAACGGGGTTATGGCTGCTCTTAATAGAAGGTAGGCATTGGAGGATGAGGGCCTCGTTAGAAGGGACCCAAAGGTCAATGTCCTTACTGTCTTTGTGGACTAATTACAAATGGGTTTCGGTTCTTCTTCCATCCATTAGTGGTATAGTTTTGTAAGCACTTCGAGGTGCCGTTTTCACAATTGACCCCAAACTTTTTTACCCACATAAACACCTTCATCTTCTACTACAAGATGTCCATGGTGGACCTTTTCCTAGAATTCTTTCTTTAGTCTTACACGTTGAATTTGAAGAACGACTCATTATTCTTCCATGTGGCATCTATTAATCGATGAGGGAACAAGTCTTTTCCATTCGTCTACTACAAGGACTCGTGGGCCGAGTGGAAAGACCATTTATTCTACACTTTCAGGGAACATGCATGGGGCTTCCCATGTGAGTGGGCAAAGACCCCCAGTAGGCCTGGTTTATAGGCCTTTGATTTACGGGGACTCTAAGGGTCATCGAGCTTACACCGAGTTCTTTACCAAGTTGGAGTCAGTGGTGGGAAACACTAACTTCATGGACTTGCCCCCCATATATTACACAAAAATCAAGGAGACGTTGTTCAGGTGGGTAGGAATCAGCAGGGCCCACATGATGTACCCTGGCATGTTAAGCCCTGCTAACTAGGCTTAGTGACAAAAGGGATAGTTGGTGGAGTCCTTCGAGATAGCCTTCCAAGCATATAAGGTCTAATGGACCTTGGGAGTCATACCCTAAATATATGTTCATTCATCTTGCTTCTTCTTTGCTGAAATGATTCTAACTTGGTGTTTTCTTTTTGTAGATATAGATGGCTGAGCTAGGGAATTCATGAAGTATTGCAACAACATTACCAATGAGTTGGTTGATGCCCGTTAGTTTTAAATCTTACCGGCTGAGGTAGCTTATAAGTCTGGGGTTTTGGGGAAGTCCTTTACAGCTCCAACTTCCAAATTGGTATCCCTAGTGGTGAAACTAGATAATGAGTTTACTTTTGTTCTTTCATGGGTGCCTCAGCTAGTCCAAAAGAGGGTGCACTCTTCCGCCTCCAGGGGCACTGAAATGCTACATGTTGGAAGCAATGGTATGTCTCATTTTGATGACATTCCATTCCATGGCATTGATTGTGTCAATTTGACATTATTCTGTGCTAACTATGGATCTTTTCATCCAGTTTCTCTTGCAAAGCGTCCTAGGGGGAGTGGTCCTTATCTGTCCTTGGCCCCATTGAAGTTGCCAGAAGGCTTATCCCAAAAGACATTGGGGTTTTTTCTTCTTTTCCTCGCCATGATCCCTACAGGGGTCATTCCCCATAAGGCCTTGATAGAGGCGCCGTCCAGGGTGGCTTCGAAGTCTACTCATCAAAGCCTCCCTATGCTTGAGGTGGATGATAGCTTCAAGCCCTAAAACCTGGTGCTCGAATAGGGCTAGACATAAAGGCATTTATGGGGATTGTGCCAAATCATGTGTTCGACTCACAGTGGGTATTGGCCCTTGGGGAGTCGATCTTGGAGGATTTGATTGACCTCACCCATCACATCCTGGATAGATTGAGGACCCTTAAAGACAGGCACTGTCTTACCCACCTCACCTAAGGGGATAGTGCCCAGCTGATAAGCACTGTATGTGGCCTCCTTTACATACATTCACTATTGTTTTTTGTGATGAACATGTTCGTGTTAAGTACTAATTGATTTCATCCATAGGAGGCCATCGTCACTTACTCCATAAAGGACATATGTGATGCCCATGAGAAGATAATGCAATCGTTGGCCTTATAGGTTGATGACTTTAAGTCTTCGAATGAGGCATTGAAGAAGAAGTTGGTGGAGGAGTACACTACTAGAGAATCCCTGACAAAGGAGCTTTAAAAGCTTAAGGCTAGCAGGGAGAAGTAGGATAAGCTCTCCAAGGATTTGGCCAAAAACTATCGGAGTTAGCAGAAGCCTTTCATAATATTGGGGAGAGGGAAGTCCAGGCCATCTCCGAGGTCTAGCAGCTGAGTTCTCTATTGGAGGCTGCTGAGAATAAGATAAGGGCCATCGAGGTGAGCCATTAGATGGACCATTACCTCCCCAAGGTGAAGCTAGCTCCAACTCGACCACTGCCATAGTCCCCATCGTGGAGCTCATTGTGAAGGTTGGCTTCATCAGCCAAAGGGCACAAGAAGCATATGCAGAGCTTCGGGCCAAGGCTAATGCCCGCATGAATGAGCTCATCTCAACCATCTAGAAGTAAGACAAGGGGCACGGTAAGGAAACCTTTGAAGAATTTAAACAGGTTTTTTTTTTTAACTGTTTCCAGGTTAAGCAAGCACATATAAACCTGGACCTATCTTTTCTATCCGCTTATGTAACCTGGGTTCGGACTTCAATGCATGGCTGAAAGATGGGAAGGCTGGAGTGGCACATTCCAATGAGGATTCATTGGTGGCAGACATTGAGGAAGCTCTCATTGGGGATGAGTTCTAAGTGGCTTCGTCTATAGGCCTTTATTGAATTAGGTGCCATCTTGGGCTTAGCAAAAGGTACTTCCACAGCCGTTTAAGGAAGGGTACTAACAAGAGGTATTTTTATAATTGTTGTAGAAGGGCATTGTTTTTCCTAATCCTTGCATCGAATCTGTCATATGATTTGTGCTTCCCCACTAGTATCCTTTTGAAATCCTTTAACTCTTTGGCTATAGCGGGTTCGTGCGTCCCTATCAGTATCTAATTCATAGTGTTTACTTTTCTAGCTTTATGCATAGCAAGAGATGCTTTTGTAAAGGATTCTAATGTTATGTATTAATGGAATATTTATTTTATGTCTTTATCTATATTTTTTTCTTTGGTTTGATTTCAATGTTGGGTAACAACCCAAAGATCAGCCTCATTGATAGCTTAGCTTGAAACAAGTCTAAGAGGTCATTCCCTTCTAGCCAGTCTTTATTTTTTTGTTCCATAATCTAGTTCTCTTTTGCTATTTTCTCTATAATTTCTTTTGGTTGTAGCCCCATGTCTGTCTTTGTTTAATTGTTTTTTATTCTAGGCCTAGCCTCGAGTAAGAGTGTGCATTATTCGACTAAAGCCGAAAAAATTAAAAAATTGAATCATTTCGGTTGTTCGGTTTGGTTTATTCAGTTTTTTTGTTCGGTTTCGGTTAAAATTGAAATTGTAGAAAATGGTTTATGTTCGATTTTGGTTGGGTAAATTGGTTAATTTGGTACCGAATTAACCGAATTATTTTAAAGGTATTTGGGCCCTGCTGGTTGCCTGTTGTGCTGGCTGTTGCCTGTTGTTAGCCTATTACTACCCAGCCCATAAGCCCAACACCCAACTCTAGCTTCCAAGTCCAACAGTTCCAGTCCTACATCAAACGGCGGGCCAGTCTTGGCAGTCCAGTCCTCCTGGCTCCTAGTCATCCTTGACTCTTCACTAACAGCCTAACAGGCTACACGCTTCGGCTTCGCTCCTCTACCCTCCCCAGTCCCCTATGGCTCAGTCACTCAAACTCTTAGTGAAAAGTGGCTATACGTGTGCGACCTTGTTCCATTTTTCACCTTTACTTTTCGTCTGCGATGCAAGCCCTTGCCATTGTGTCACCTCACCTCATCGCCCCCACCACCACGCCAGCCGAGTCACCCAATCACTTGTTCTTGCCTTCTTGGTCAATTCATGAGTTTGGGCATTTAGGGTTCGTTTAATCCATGGTTCTTTCTATTTAAAATTCTTGCATTTATGATTTTGTCTGTGTTTTTATAGTTGGAGTAAAATGGCTTGAGATTTGTGAGGGATTTCGATTTGTTTCGTTGCGTAGCCTCCATGAGAAAGAAGCAAAAACTAGCTTATTAATTGGCCGTTCAACTTTAATGCACTTAATGTTGTGCCATTTTTTCACCGAGGTTGATAATTAGCTTCTTCGCCAGAGCTTGGCCAATGACTCTGCTTCTTTACTTTTTCGGCTAATTCTTCTTCTTTGGTTTAATCCGATAGGTTTGCTTGGTTAATGGTTCATGGGTTTATTTTGGCTTTTTTGTGGTGTTGGGTTATTAGCACGTTTGTTTGTTTAATTTAATAGTCAAATATTGGTAAATATTGTCAGATATCAATTTACGAAAGAGTCTTTAAACAAAGCTGCTTTCACAAGATTAGATAACGAGCTAGAGATATTGCTTTACGAAAGTAGTGGAAAATAACCCACACAACACAAGGTTTTTTCACAATTGGTCCCTTGATATCTTGGAAACTTTATTGGTTATGGGCTTTTATCATGTTAATTCACAATTGGTTTTGAATTTGGTTTTAGAATTCGTAAGATGATCCTTTTCTGTTTTATGGCAGTGCTTGGGAGTTGATTTGAGGTATTTATTTTATCATCCAAGACGGCTTCAACAAAGCAATCGGGCAATGTAGGGATTTATATTTTTTAAAGATTTGATAGGAGCATTATTTACTTAATTACTCTAGTTGTTAGGATTATATATACGTGATAACTGTTTTAATGGAAATATGCATGTATCTTTGACACTTTGTAGATGACAAATGATGTTACTGATTTGGATCCTCAAGAAGAAAGTTCCACATCACTAGCCTCTAGTCCCTCTCGCTCTCATACACCGGATGAAGATTCTCTTCCCACAGTTGCTCTATGCTCTTTAAAAAGGTCAAAAGCTTGAGCAAAGAGGCAAGCTGCAAAAAGGAAATCAATGAATCCAAGATCATTTTTGTGGAAGCACTTCATCAAATTTATGGCATTAGATGGCATAAAAAACGTAGATGCAACTATTGTGGCAAAGAATATGCTGCTGACCCAAGAAATAATGAGACAAGTTCAGCACAGGCTCATATTTCAAAATGTGAGAAGCATCCTGAGGTAAAATCTGTACAAACTCATCTTTATGCTGCAAATAATGATGGGGGAAGGAGTGCTTGGTTGTTGGAGGTTTGATGAGGATCCCATTAGAAAGGCTTTGACTTTCATGATTGTTGTGGATGAACTACCATTCAAATTTGTTGAGAGTGAAGGATTTAAGCACATGATGTCAGTTGCGTGCCCTAGGTTTCACATTCCTTCTTGTTATACTATTGCTAGGAATTGTTTTCCCTTTACTCTGATGAAAAAACCAAGTTGAAAAATTATTTTAAAGGTAGTTGTCAGAGGGTCTCTCTCACCACAGACACCTAGAATTCTATACAGAGGGTCAACTATTTGTGTCTCACTGCTCACTATATAGATGATAACTGGGTATTGCAGAAAACAAATCTTGATTTTCTATCCAATAACTAGTCATAAAGGTCATGAAATTGGTATGATTGTGGAGAATTGTTTGCGTGATTGGGAATTATATCGGATGTTAGCCATTACTATTGATAATGCTAGTTCAAATGATGTTGCGGTTGATTATTTGAAAAAGCAAATCCTTAATTGGAGGAGTAGAGTTGTTGGATGCAAATACCTCCATATGAGATGCATTGCACATATTGTGAATTTGGTTGTTACTGATGGTTTGAAAGAGTTTAATACATGTGTTGCTTGTGTGAGAGATGCAGTTAGGTTTGTTAGGTAATCACCTGCTAGATTGTCCACTTTAAAAAATTGTGTTCAATTTGAAGGAATTGAGAGCAAGGCCTTGTTGTGCCTTGATGTGAGTACGAGATGGAACTCGACTTACATGATGTTAAAAGTAGCACAAAAGTTCCAAGCAACCTTTAAAAGATTTGGTAGGCAAGATCTAGTCTATGTAGTTGAGCTTGAGTCTAATCATGGAGTTCCTACGGATGAAGATTGGGAAAATGTACGGTCATTAGTGTGCCTTCTTGAAAATTTTTATGAACTCACATGTAGGATATCTGGTTCTTTATATGTGATTTCCAATAGATTTTTTCATGAAATTTGTGAAGTTGAAGTGTTGTTGCAACAATGGGAAAGCCATGAGAAGGAGGCATTTGCTTTAATGGCCAAGAGAATGAAAGCAAAGTATGACAAATATTGGGGTAATGTTGAGAAAATGAACATGTTAATTTATATTGCAATTGTCCTTGACCCTCAATACAAACTAGCCTATGTTGAATTTGCATTGGAGGATATGTATGTGGGAAGTGAGAATGTTGGAGCAACATTGAAAATAAAAGTGAGAGATGCTACCGAAGAGTTGTTTGATGGTTATAAGAAAATTATTCAACCTGAGTCTGGTGAGTCATCTTTGAGAACCCAAGAGCTAGTTGAGTTAGGAAGTTAGAGAAAAAAAAAGTACATAGTCACAGAGGAAAGACTGAGGAAGTTTGAACATGCCACTGGAAGTGTAGAAAATAAAACAGAACTACAGAACTAGAAAGGTATCTTGCTGAACCAAGAGAAACAGTTTCTTCAAATTTTGATGTGTTGACGTGGTGGAAGATGAATTGTCACCGCTATCCTGTAATTGGAGCTATGGCCCGTGATATACTAGCTACTCCTATTTCCATTGTGGCATCAAAGTCTACATTTAGTACGGGTGGTCGAGTCCTTGATCCTTTTAGGAGCTCCCTAACCCCTAAAATGGTGCAGACACTTGTTTGTACCCAAGATTGGCTTAAGAGGACTCGATGTGTTAATGTTGAGGAGGACTTAGAGGTGCTTGAAAAGATTGAGTCTGGTATTATTCATACTTCCATTATAATTTTACATTTTGTTTAGCATCATACATTTACACTTATTATGATTTTTTTTCAAAGATGTCTGATATGAGTTTGGGACTTTAGTTATTGATATTTGGAAATACATCAAGAATTGCAAGTAAGTATGAATATTTTTTTTATGAAAGAATGAATATTTATTTTATACTTAAGTTACTTATTTTATACTTGAGATCTCTTTCAATTGACATTATTTGTTATATTTATGACTCTTTGTATGATGCAAAACAATTTGGATTGAAGGTTAAGGCATATATTGTTTAACGAGAAATTGGGGAAAGCTTGGCCAACTTCTTCCTCTTCCATTCCATCTCCATCGGAAGAAGTATGGACATCATGTAAACTTGTGGGATTGTCTATTTATTAGGATGCTATTAGAATGTTTGAACCTAAGAAGTTCAAATGCTTGGTAGGTAATTTGTTGGATTGTCTATTTAGGATTTTTAAAACTTGGATGTATTACTACTCTATGTTTTGTTGAATTGTTATGTTCAGGTTACAAGAAAATTTTGTAAAACTAGTGGAAAAATTCGGATTTGGTTTTATTCGATTCTATCAACTAATTCGGTTAATTCGGTTTGTAATAGTAAAAAATTGAAAACTGACCAAATCAACTAATTCGGTTCGGTCAAAACCGAATTGACCAAATACCCAACCTTAGCCTCGAGTATGTCTTGGGTTCATTCTCACACGGCTAGCCTTCATTTAGTTTATTTTGCATTTTTTGATGATCTTTTCAAGATTTCATTTTATTAATCCATCTTTCTTCATATCTAATCTGGCCAAGCTAGGGGCCTCATAAGATAATCCATCAAAAAGATAAATTTAGGAGAACAAACACCTTCATTAATTTGTGTTTACACAAAGTATGGTAACAAATCATTTGAATGATAAGTTCTAGGCATCATTCTTCCTTCAGTATTTGTTAACAAGTATACTCCATCCCTGATCTTACTCTTGATGAAAAAGGGTTCATACAAATTAGGCTTTAGTGCCTCATGTCTCGGGTTCCCTCCCGTTAGTTCTACTTTGATGAAGGCCCTTCTTCCAACTTGGATAGTCTTCCTCATAACCTTCTTATCATGGATTAGGGCAATTTATTTCTTCTAGCATCCTTACATAGATTCTAGTATCCTCTCTTAACTCCTTTAATAGATCCAATCTCTCATCTTGTGCCTTGTCATTTCCATTAGCATCAAATGTTTGAACTTGTAGGGTTAGATGCGTAGTTTTCATAAGCATGAGTGCATCTGTTCCATAGACCATGGTAAAAAGACTCTCACCAGTTGGCCTTCGTGGCATCATTCTGTAGTCCTATGGGACACTAGGCAATTTTTCTACCCGGTTAACCTTGGTCTCGTACAACCTCTTCTTTAATCCCTCCTTTATGGTCCAATTGGTGACTTGAACTTTTTTTTTTTTACTGTGGATGGGCAACATGTGCAAAAAAAAAGGCAAATACCCTTTGTTTCTGCAAACCAGCCAACCTGCTGGTTGTCAAATTACTTACCAGTATTTGTGACGATGGCTTGAGGGAATCTGAAGAAACAAATTATATTTTTCTACTAGAACTTGATAATTTGGGGGGCCATTATTGAGGCTAAGGACTTTACTTCTATTTGTTTGGTAAAGTAATCTATAGTCATAATGCAATACTTGACTTGTCTAGGTGCTATAGCGAGTGCTTCAATCAGATCAAGGCCCTATATAACGAATGGCTAGGGATTAATGGCCAATAAAGCTCTAGAGGATGGCAACCTCTGTATCCAGGCATTAAGTTGATAGGAGTGGTGTCGTTGGATGAGCTTTATATTGTCTCCTTGATTCATTGGCAAAAAATATCCTTGTCGCAATATATTATGAGTAATTGGGTTTGCACCAATATGTGTTCCACAATATCCCTGATGGATTTTTTTGAAAATCTACTACCCTTCCTGAGGGGTTTATCATCATTATAGAGTAATATAGACCCTCATCTATACACTTCTCTCCTAATGATGATGAACTTTCCCGAACGTATCCTGGTCTTCCTTTTTTCCTCGGTATCCCGCTCAAGGTCCAGATTTTAAGGTAAAGATGTATTGGCTATCTTCAGTCATCCTCGAGGGCTTGGTGTTCCAATAGGTGGATCAATGGATCCATAAGTTCTTCTGTCAAGTCCTTTTCTTAGCCTTTTGAGAAGGTGTCCACTTTCATATTCTTAGCCTTCAAAATCTTCTAGACTTGTGCAAGGTCAAACGTCTACATTAAATTCTTTTCCATATTCAAGTACTTACAAAGAGTGGGATATTTGACTCCAACTGTTCTGGTGGTTTGATTCACTATCAACTGGGAGTCACTGTATACTTGCAGGCTTCATACCCCTGTCTGACCAGCTATCCATAGTCCTACTAGGAGGGCTTCATATTTAGCCACATTATTCATAATTGGGAATTGGAATTTTATTATAAGTGTTGCCTCTATCCTAAGGGGTACTTGTAATGCCTTGGTGCTCGAGCCTAGATGCCCCATCAATGTTCATCTCTTAAGGCAGAATTGTACCTGTGTGTTTTTCTTCAACCACTTCTATTGGTGTTATTTTTACAATTGAGTCAGCTAAGGCCTGGGCTTTTATTGTTTTCCTGAGTTCATACTAGATGTTGAACTCTTCTTGCTTGATACATTATTTGGCTAGCCTCCCAGGCTGGTCAGGCTTTTGAAGGATGTCAAGGAAAAGCAACTCTAATTGGATGATGATCTTGTGCATCTAAAAAAAAGGTATCATTTTTCTGGATGCCATCACGAGGGTAAAGAATGTCATCTAAAAGATGGCATATCTTGACTCTGCACCTTGGAGTATCTAGCTTATGTAGTAGGAGGGCCATTGCTCAGGTCCCTGCTCCTTGATGAGTATGACACCAATGGAACCATCTGTTACTGCTAGTTATAAAATGAAAGTCTCGGCAGGCTTCAGTTGTTTTAACATCGGGAAGTATCATAGATACTCTTTAATTTGTTTAAAGGCTTCGCAACACTCCTTAATCCATTCAAACATTGTTTTTTTTCTTGAGTATTTGAAAGAAAGGCCGACATTGCTTCCTGAATCAGGAAATGAATTGTCCTAGGGTGGTTAACATTTTTGCTAGCTTCTGGACATTTTTCTTGTTTTAAGGCTGTCTTTTATTCGTTATTGGGATTTATCTGAATATAATGGTAACAGTTGAATGTGTTCATAATGGACAGGCTTTTAAATTTCATTATGGCATTGACCAATTAGTCTATGGATAACAATAGGTAGGGATCCCTGGGGTAAGCATCATTTAGGTTTGTATAGTTGACACACATGTACCATTCTCTATTCTTTTTTTTTTTCACCAAGACTACATTAGCGAGCCATTCGAGGTACCGTACTTCCTGAATGATGCCTACTGTTAATAACCTTTTGATTTCTTCCCTAATGAAGTCTTTTCTCTCAAGTGCTATGTTTCACTTCTTTTGTTGAACTAATCGAGTAAAGGAATTAACTTGCAACTTATGAGTGATAATCTTTGGATATATTTCTGGCATGTCATTAGGATACCATACAAAAGCATCCATATTAGCCAGTAGGAATTCAATAAATGATCATTTTACTTTGGGGGGGGGGGGAGGTCTTTGCTGATCTTTACACTTTTGCCAAGGGCCAGCTTCACTTCTTTTGCATCCTTAAGCAATGATACACCAGGCTTGTTGTTATGGGATCACTCCCTCCTTCTTTTCCGCTCTGTTGAGGCTTGCTTGTTATCCCTTGGTCTCTTTAGGCGGGCCACGTAACTTTGCCACACCGACACCTGGTCTATGTAAATAGTGGCATCTCTAACAGGAGTAGCAAAAACCATCATTAACCATTTAACATGTACTCTAATATGGAGTTGTACCTATGCTGGCATTTTGAGTATTGCACTGTATGGTGATGACACATCTAAGAGTAGGAACTTTGATGTATGGGAATCATAGATAGTCCTTTCATCCTTGCTGGTAACCATCAGCATAAGGGGCAACTTAATCGTCCCAAATGTCAGAATCTTATCTCTCCTAACTCCAAACGTGGGTACCAGGATGGAAGTCAGCGAAGGTTTTCTAATTTTGATTTTCTCTAACAGATTAACAAAGAGGACAATGAAGTTAGCTCCTATATCTAGTTAAACTCTCTCAACGTCAAAGTTGTTAATCCTAGTCGTGATGACAGTTGAGTCCACATAAGGCATAAGAACGCAATACCTATAAGCCATCATAAGAATGTTACCTGCATTTGCCACCTCCAATTGGGCAATCTCATGTTCTTTCTGCTCCCAAGATGTGAAAGACTCTCTTTTGGTAATCATATTCACGACCCTTATGGAAGGGTCTCGGGTTCCTATGATCTCTTAGAGGTGATCGCATCCTCTTTTGCTGACACCCTTAGTTGCAATTGTCTTCATAATCTATTTTTTGGGGTCTTTTTTCTTAACTTCAGTAGATGGACGATGGCCTAACCAAATATACTTTTAGTTTCTCTGCCTAGATCATCTCTTCAAGGAGCTTTTTCAACTACTAGCAATCTTTTGTATTGTGGCCCTTGTCCATATGATACCAATAGTACTTCTTCAAATCTTTCTTATTCAAAAGGCCCATTGGCATGGCCACTTGGGCACTTTGTTTCTCTTTTCCAAGGTATATAGAATGCTTGTTCTCGTATCCCTTAGTGGCGACAAAATTGGATTTGGTTAGGATGGCTTTGTATTTCTACTCCTCTTTCTAGGGGTAAGTCTGCCCTTTTTTGCTTTCAATTGTTCTTTCTAGATCATAGGTCAATTGAGCTATTCTATATGCATATATTGAGTAGCACAGTCAATAAACTTTTCTATATTCCTGACAGGGTTCTTATGTAAATCCCCAGCTAATCTAGGGTCTCTTGATAATCCTTGGGTTATGGCCACCAGATGTAATTTCAGGGGACAAGTCCTATACTTATACTACTTCAGCATTGAGCCTCCGTACATAGTCCTTTAGAGACTTTCCCGGACTCTATCGTATCTTTAACAAATGAACTATCGTCTTAGTGGTTGACTTACTCCCCAAAAAGTAATGGAAGAATGCTTAAGAAAGGTCTTTGAAGGAATGGAAATGATGCCCCTTTATTGGTTCTGAACTATGAGCCACTGCCTTTATGAATGTAGAGCTATATGCTCAACAAATGATGGTGTTCGAAGCCCTTTCTAGTCTTATGGTGATGATATACCTTTGTAAATAATTGACAAGATCTAATAGGCCATCGTGTAGGTCAATCTTTGGCTTCCGAAAACCATTAGGAATTGGGGCATTGATTATTTTATCTGTAAAGGGCTAAAGCCACATATCTCAATATCAATGGTAGAGCTAGAACCGACTGCGGGGGGTTCAAGCAACCTCATGCGCTACTCCATCTAGTCTAGCCTTTGCAGAATGGAACTTATATCATTACTAGCAAGATCGTCAAATTGCCCTAGTGATGTAGGAGGCTCATATATGTGGACCCTTAGGAGTGGATCCATAAGTGGGCCTAGATGGGGTTCATTAGGTGCTAGATGGCTCTCAGTGGCCTTTTTGGGCACCTTTGGCAGTATTATCCAAATTCTCTGTTGGACTGTCATCTTCAGTTGCTCAAAAAAGGCATGTTGAAGGGCTTGGAACTAATCATTGTCCGAGGGAGCGAGACCCTTCCCTATGTGGGGGTTCCTCTGTGGTGCTAAGGGTTCTTCCCCTTCAACTCTGTGGGCAGTCCCCTCATCTAGAAGTCCTATGTACTCCATTGGTCGATTGGTTTGGTTTCTACGTTGGCTTTTGTGCTAATTTCCCAACTAGTTTTAATTATCCATGTGAGATTTCTAAGTGTTCATCATTTTTCCCATACATGGTGTCAAATTGATAGGCAATGTGGGATCGTATGGGCCAGGCCTAGGTGTTGATGGATGGTGAACTAGAGATCCTGCAACCAAAGAAGACATAAGAGGCCTGGTGTGTTTTTTCTGGGTAAAACCCTCAGATGATCAAGTTAATTTCGGTTAAGGAAGTGAAAATAGTGAGTGCTTAGTAGAAATCTCATGCCTCAAGATTGGTGAATGAGGCTGATTTATAAAGCTGGGGGGGAAAAATCTAGGAAGATCACTTCTAGATGGAAATCGTCTTATTTGTCCCATAATTTAGAGATTTCATTTTCATCCTTGATGGGTTTCCTCTTTGGCTTGTTGGAGGCTGTGCTTCTTATATTCCATCTTTAATCCACCTAATATGGGCGTAGTCATTATGAGTTGTGCATAGGCCTATATTCTACTAGCTTATTTTGTAGGTTTGTACCTTTTGGGTTTTGGGTCAGGTTTGGGCCCAAACTCAATTTTTCTAAGCCTATAAACAACTATTATTTACTGGGCCAAACCCGAACTAATTTAGTTTCCCAACTTGAAAAAATTGGATTAGGGTCAGGGTTAGTTCGAGTTTACCTGAATCTTTTTTATCATGTATGTCTGCAAGGGAAGGGACGGCTACTGATGGCGTGAGGATGAAGCAAGGAAGTGTGGCTGGTGGGGTGAGGGCAAGTTGAGGCGTGGTTGGGTAGCGTAGGGTCTCGAGAATAATTAAGCAAAAACATGGATCAGTGATGGGTGAAGGTCTTATGGGTGGTGATTAGGCGTAGTTAGTCATGGACAGTGTAGCATCTCAGACTCTTGGTCGGGGCGATGGAGGTAGGGACAACGGAGGGTGGTGTGACGCAAGCCATGAAAGTGCCTACAAATCCATGAAAGAGGAAGGATGCGAGGGAGGGAAATGTGAGATTAGTATGATGACTGAGAGTAAAGGATTTAGGGTTAATAAGGTTAGGTATTTATATTATGGGTTGGTGGGTTAGGTTGGGATGGGAATGGGCTGAGAATGGAATGGGCTAGGAATGGATTATTAGGCTAGAAATCAGGTTAAATCGGGTTGATTCTGGGTTTAACCCTAAACCAACCCAATTTTGACTTTATAGAATCAATTCGGGTTTAGGTCAACCTGATTCCCATTAATTCTATATACTAACCTGACCTTACACCAATATTTAAGGTTGGTTTTGGGTTAAGGTTAAAAAAAAAACCTTTCACCCATATGGTTTTGTATGACATTTGGTAAACACAAGCAGTATGGCTGAATTATAGGCAATGGCTAAGAGGGTCAAGTTTGCTAAACACATCAACATCTTTCTTATCATTATGGAGTTAGATTTACAAGTTGTGGAACAATTTCTGAATTCAACTCTTCTTACAAATTCTAAATTAAATACATTCTTTAATTGTTATAGGCTTATAGTATAGAGGAACAATGTCCTTAATAACAATGTGTTTTTTGGAAAGCAAACTTGGTGGTGAATCTTCTTGCCAAAAGTGGGACAACATTGACTAAAAATAATATGATTGTGTTTGGAGATTTTTAGTTTTCATCATTGTATTTTTGTTCTAACAAGTGGTATGAGAATTATTTAGGGCATATTCAATGTAAGTTAATATCCATTTACTTTGTTTTTTGTGTTTTTTTGTGAGACTTCTAGTGGGACCTACAAATTCATTCATTAACTGCCCCCACATTTGAAACTAATTACTAGAGTTTGACCAGATAGAAATGAGCCCACATGGTCATACTACTCCACCCACCAACTATTTCCTTTAAAAAAGTTCACCTCTATTGGCACTTCTCAAAAAGAAGGACAATCATGTTTTTCCTACCTTCTTCGTTGCAAGTTATGGGCTCTGAAAAGTTTTCTTGCTGGTCATCTATTAATAGGGATGAAGCTAAGATTTCAAGTTAAGAGGGGGGGATTATGGAATTATATGTATATAAATTTATTTAAATTATAGAAAAAATACTAAAATTATAGTTAGAACCATTATGATTAAAGATATTAAAACTTACTAATTTCAATCTCTGTAATTATTTTAGTATAAAATTCACTAAAATTAATAATAAAAAATAAAAAATTAAGAAATACAAAAATTGAAACATAAGTCATATAAATTGGGGGGTGGGTGGCATATAGAATAAAGAAATTGTAATTGTAAGCTCTAACTTGCAAAACATATTGTGATAATAGTGACACTCTTTTTAATGGAGTGCAACAATAAGGACTATGTACTATTTGGATCAAAAAAATTATAGTCAAACCCACCAGGTAAAATCGATAACATACAAGTAAAAAAAAAAAATTTACTGCCTTATGCTTCATGAATCTTTATTGTTGCAAGCTCTTTTTGCTCATTATTTTGTTAGATCTCTCTGTCTTGATTTTGTATGCCCAAAAAATAAACTATGTGGTTTTTATATGTGAGCCAATATGATTGCTTGTCTTTTTCTCACATCTTAAGTCAATTGTAATTTGGCTTTAACAAGCCATTTGACTGTCCGCAAACCTCAGCCTAGTGGCAGAGTCTCAAACATTCCTAGCTCATGAACTGGGTTCGAATCTTGCTAAGCGTGATAAGGTACGACAACTATCAATTATGGCTTGAAATCCTCCAAGTTTCAAGAAACAGACAAATTTCCCCCCAACATTTACTAAGTATCCTCTAATACCCTTGTACATGCTTTTGAGTATTAAAAAAAAATCCATTTGACTAACGTGGTAATAAGAACTTAGAAAAACTAATTTAACTACAAGTAAAAAACCGAGGCTAATATATTAATATTGGGTATAAATTTTACATAAAAGTTGAAAATCAGTATTTTTTAGTTTCTTTACTAGTTGTGTTGTTATTTACATTTTTTTACTATTTAATTTTTTAAAATAATTCACAAAATACACATTATATATTATATGTTATATAATTATAATTATAATTATGCAAAAATATTAAGGGATTAGGGGACAGGACACCCCCAGCCCCTTTTGTCTTCGCCTCTGTCTGACAAGTTTGGGAAGAAAATTGTCTTTGTTGATGATGACAAGTGCAGTTGCTTGTGTGGGCTTCCAAAATTTGCCGGCCACCATTCCACAGTGGGGGAGGATCGGCATGTTGAGGTGAGATGACAGTGGGGAGCATTTTTCACATAACAAAAACCCTTTAGTCCATACTTCATCTGGCAGATTTCACACACAAATCGACAGACAATTAGGGGTGTAATTTTTGGGTTAGGGTCGGGTCCCGAAAATCACAACCAAAATATCCATCCAAAATTCAAAACCCGAATCAACCCAGTTTACCTCCCCAACTTAAACCGACCCTAACAAAAAAAAAATGGATCGGGTTGGGTCGGGTCGAGTTTAAAAACTTAAGAAAAGGCAAAAAAAAAATGTATACTATTTATGCATTGCAACATGTAGTTGCAGACATATCAGGATTCAAAAAATGTGCATTTGTACCTAAATGCAACTTCATAACACATAATAGTCAACAATCCAACACATACACATTACATTTTCCAAGTGCCAACATTGTTATTAGCTAATTCTAAGTCAATTAGCTTGCTACAAACACATGCGGTGTCAAGTGCTAAGTGCATGGCAACAGGGCAAAGCCAAATAGCAACAAAAATGGTTCACAACCACAACTACAAGTCCATAAGCAACAAACTACAACTACAAGTCCATAAGTAACAAACCAAAAATACAAAGCGAAACAAAGTAACAGTACCAAGCACAAAGGGAAAACCACTAGTAAGCACCAAGAAAAAACCAATAGCAGCAGCCAATATCTAGCAATTCTCCACAAGCCACAGGAATAATTGCAACTAGTAGCAAGCTAGTAAAATAAGTAGAAGATTATACGAGTGTAATTAGAATAATTGACAAGCAAGAAATCAATTTAACATAATTTGATTAACATTCTGGATTTTAATAACTAGCGTCTAGTGCATTTGGCTTAATCAATTAAGCAAACAAATAGGCAGACTCAACACCCAAGCAATTAATCAAACAAAACAAATGGGCAGACAGGTTCAGCCATTCGACCATCACTCTCAATTTTCAATAAAGCTAATATCCAATCAATTAATCAAATTAAATCTAAGCTAATATTCATCAATCATCAAACAAAACATTGCTACTGAAATTGAGGGAGAACTTCTCTGGGATAATTTGCCCTAAACCTAATTTGCAATTGAAAATCAACAGAGACGTACCGTCGGTAATCAATTCTTGCTTGGCTTGAGTAGCGTTAGCAGCCGGTAGGACTTAGGAGAGGGCCGAGAGTAACAGAGATGATGCACTCCACGAGTTCGCGACAGCCACACATCCATTGTAATTGAGTCTGACAGGCGCGTGTGATGGGCTGAGGAGTGAGGCTGATGTTGAGCTCAAGCTGGCGAGAGAAAATGAGCAACGCTGCAGCAGGTTGCGGCGATCGTGGAGGCAGAGCTCTCTGGTCTAGCACTTTCTCGACGGTGTCGAGACTCAACGCTTGCTGGCTACTCACTGGCTCACTGCTGTGCTATGCCTAAGTGTGCGTGATTTCGTTTTGCTGGCTGGGAAGGGATAATTGGGGATTTGGGACTTAGTTATGGGTTAGGACTTAATGGGCTGGGTTGGCCGCACGTATATTCTACCTAATTTCTAAATGGTGTCGTCAATGGTGGGCTGGTAGCGACTAGGCCTTTTTTTGGGTTGGATTCATGTGGTTTCGGGTAATAACTGAACCAACCCAATTTCAGACCTTTAAAACAGTTTGGGTTCAGGTCGACCCGAATTCCCTTAATTCATTTCTTTAACCTGACCCTAACTCGTAAAATAGGGTTGGGTTTCGGGTTAAGGCCAACTTCTTTCACCCCTACAAACAATGCAATGGGGTGGGGAATTAGCTCGAACACGTCAAACTGTGACTTGATGGATTGGGTTTGTCTGAAACGAAGGCCGATTAACGTTCAACCATAATGGAGAAGTCCCATTGATTGAGACAGAACTCCACCTAGTGCATAAAAGGATAGAAGTAGCTCTAGGTGCATAAAGGGGCAGGACTTTGCTCGGTTTTGTCGTTAATAACCCATTCTTTTATGGAATTTGCTATGGGGACATATGCCTTAGATATGGCTCCAGTTAAAAATGTGTTAAATTTTATCGATTAAATTAAAATGATCTAGCTCTTAATTTCCTAGATTATGTAATAGCTGTTATGTACACCTGACTAGTTTGTTTTTGTTTTATATACTAGTTGGATGTTTAATTTTTTTGTTTTATTATGTGCCTTTTAATGCATATTTATTTTCCAAAATAACTATAAAATAATAGTACTAATAAAAGGTTTTGAATTATGTCATTGACAACAGATGTCACAAATGGATCTGAATCGTCTGTGACCATGGGTCCCATATAACGGATCTGGACCACCTGTGACTGTGAGTCATTCATGATATTTGTTATCTGCAACATATGGATTTTTTCTAATAAAAACAAGGAGCATAGGAGTAAGGAAGGAAAAAACTCGCATCATTTCATTGAACTACTAGACTAGTTGACAAAAGGAAACTTACAATTACTCCATGAGATATGCCTTAACCTACAGTTTACCCCCTCTATTTCTAAAAACCTACATTTTACCTCCTATATTTTTTATACTGTCTGATAACAATTTTTGAAACTGTATTTAAATTTTATGATAGCCATCTTCCAGCAAATTTCAATTTCTTCAATATTATTTTTATAGTTAATATATATTTTAAATTGTTAGTTTTTCCTTTCCAATAAATTACAAAAGTCTCATTGTGGTTTGATCTAACTTACACTTTGCCCCCTCTATTTTACAAAACATACACTTTACCCCTACTTCTTTTATAGTATCCAATGATAACTTTTGAAATCTTAAATTAAACTATCTGATAACCATGTTATAGTAATTTCAAGATTTTTTATATTTTTTTATAGCTAACCGATCTTTAAAAAATACTAATATGCATTTATAGGAAGAAAAATGCATTTACAAAAAGGAAAAACTGATAATTTAAAATGTCTATTAACTATAAAAAATATTAGAGAGACTGAAATTACTGGAAGGTGATTGTTGTATAGTTTAAATTACAGTTTCAGAAGTTGTTATCAGACAGTATAAAAGAACCAGGGGCAAAATGTAGGTTTTAAAAAATAAAGGAGGCAAACTATAAGTTAGGGTAAACCTCAGAGGGGTAATTATAACTTTTCCTTTCTTTTTTGTAAATGTATTTTTCTCTCTATAAATGTATATCAGTATTTCTTAACGGTTGGTTGGTTGTAAAAAAATATTAAAAATTTTAAAATTACTGTAATGTGATAATTAGACAGTTTAAATTAAAATTTTAAAAATTGTTGTCGGAGGATAGTGTAAAGGAATTAGGGGTAAAGTATGGGTTTTTAATAATAAAAGGTACAGTGTAGGTTAAAAAGGGTTTAATAGAATTTTATCGGCTAGGGTTTTAGGCTTATCAACCAAACCACAATGAGCTTTTGTAATTTTCCCTTAACAAAAAGGGTTTAAGAGAATTTTATCAGTTAGGGTTTTAGGCTTTTCAGATTCCTAGTTTCGGCAATAGAATATTTGTCTTCCCGAACCTGCGTCTTTGTCTGTCGGCCCGCTGTCTTGTTGTCTGATCAGTCATTTCCGAAGGTCCCAAATTTCTGTTCCTCTCTGATTGCTAAATCATACAGGTTTTCAAATTTTTGTTCTTTTTCCTTTGTGTCGCCTGCTTTTTGCTCCAGTATCTGACGATTTCTCTCCGCTAAACTTTTGCAGGATAAGAATTCCAGAATGTTGCCGCTGTTCCTCCTACCCCGTTAGGTAAAAATCCTATGCCTCTGTTGCCCACTACGTTTTCTGTTTTCTTTTACGTAGGTCGGCGCGTCTTTTTTATTTCTGTTTGGTTGCTGGGATATTGGCTCTTGATAGCTGTCGGACTTTGCCTTCCTGGGTTGTCTCGAGTTTTCTATTCTATTGCATTTGTTTTACTAAAATTTGTTACTTTTACACATGAAAAGAATCTTGTGGGCATGCTCTTTATGTAATCCTTGAATGTGTTCGGAACCTAGGAAGCTTCATTCTGTGATTGAAGTTTTTGTTTCTTTTTGATGTCCAGATTCGTTCGAAGTCGTAATCTGTATGAAATGCTGGTTTGTGAAACAAAGGTATGGTTGCGAATACAACTTTTGTACTGAAAGGCAAAGTGATTGGGTGTCAAACCTTTTATTTACTTGTCTTGAGAGTGTTCAAACATGTCTGTTTTTATGGCTGTATGAGGGAAATTCCTCTTGTTTACAAAATTGACTAATGTCTGGATGTAGAGAATTTGAGCTATTGGTGAATACAGCTTCCTGTGACATTGATACTAACAGGGTTCTTGGCTTTGCCCATTTGAGCCACCTACTTTTCTCTTTATGTTTTCTACATTGTAAGAGGATTGAGAATTAATATAAAATCTTTCTCCTGGCTCACACTGTGTGTGTACTTTTGGTATAAACATTCTTTTATGAGGCTCAGCTGATGTTTCAGCTTTTTGTTTTTTGGTTTCTATTTGTCTGTGGAATTGTAGGATTTCAGAGCTGGTGTGGGGAAGCCTAATTCAATACCTTCACATGTTTTGCAGCCAGGTACTGTAGATTTCAACTCACAATGTTGTAGTGCCTTTTGATGAATATTTCTATAGAAAAACGTTTCAGTGATCTAGAGTGCTGAGAATTAATATTTTTTTGTGCATTCACTTATACCATTGGAGACAAGTGAACCATGATCATGTTTTTGTGCCATTGAATAAATTTGGACTAACCATTGAAGAAAAAGGTTTAGTTATTGAAATGAAAATTAGTCATGCTATGGAGAATTAAACATCCATCTATCAGGTGGCATGCTACCATTACTTTGTAAATTAGTTACATCTTAACTGTAAAACTAAGCTTTGGAAAAGACATAATGAAAGCATGTATTGCTTGATCAACTACTGAAGCTGCTGAAATTTTGTTGAGAACTAAGTGACAAATTGCTGAACTCATATGTTAATGAACAGTTTTGGGCACCCAAGTTGTTCATTGCAATGGTTGTTTGAAGGAATGTCCAATATCCATGAATCTTATTACATACACAAAAAAAGGCAATAACAGCGTTACATTCTTGTACAGTAGTTAGCTATATGTTTTATATGTTTAAGTGGTTGTGTCTCTCATCTTTGCTGATATTGTTTGACACTTGGACTTCTGAAAACCAAAGCAGGTAAATGGATGCTGTGTATTTTCTTAGCTGCCATGTCGTTTAGGTCATTACAAATTTCATTTTCTTAAATTGTTTCTCTTTGCAGGATCTTCTTCAGCAGATACAAGCCCCAATGAAATATCTAAGAAAGGACAGTGTTGGTTTGAATTGAAACGTTCTGGGATGGTACAGTGGAGTGTTTGCCAAGAAGCTGAATCAATTGACCAGCAAGGAGAGTGCAGTCCACGGTTTTCTTCCACTGTCATTAAGGAAGAAAATTCGAATATGTTCAGGGAATCTCACAAGAGAAAATGCCTTGGAGGTCAGATGGTCGGTGAGCCAAAAGCTGGAAGAAAAAGTAAAACAACATTAAGTACTGATGGTTGCAAGAACAGGCCAATGAAACAAAACAATCCCATGCTAAGATGGTCTGTTGAGAGGTAAATGCTACAAATTATCCTTGTTTATAGGTTTTTCTTTTCCCGAGTTGAGATTTAACAGTTTTGCTTCTTCAAGGTATAAAGTGGCTGAGAAAAGGCTCCTAGAAATTTTGAAGGCTGAAGGGGCCACGTTTGGGTTTCCAATTTCCCGCCCTGAATTGAGAATGGCAGCTCGTAGATGTATTGGTGATACTGGACTGTTGGACCACCTACTGAAGGACATTGATGGCAGGATAGCACCTGGTGGTACTGAGCGGTTTCGTCGGTGCTACGATACCAGTGGGGTTATGCAGTATTGGCTTGAATCTGCTGACCTGGTTCATGAACAGAAAGATGTCAATGTTAGAGTAGCTGATTCCAGCCCTCCATTGCATAATAGGTCTTTCCTGGATTCTGTGTCTGCCAGAGAACTGAAGTTGCTAAAAGAAGAAGTGGCCAACTTAAAGAGGTAATAGAATAGAATGCCAACTCAAGCAAGAATAAAGAAGATAAATCGTTAACATTTACTTCAGCTGCTCTTTGGTGTTTTTTGGGTAAATAGGAGTATGCAATGTGGAGCAGCCAAGCACCAAGAACCTGATCAAGCTAATTCTATTGAGGTGAACATTGGGAAATTTTTATTTGTATTTTTGTCTAACTGGCATTAGTAGCATTTGACCAATGTTGATCGCCAATTTTTTTGGTAGTTTATTTCTTTTGTATGATTCGATTTTAGGGGATAAACAAAGAACTTGTGAAATGGAAGGCAAAGACGGAGCAAAGTTTGAAGGAAATTTCAAGTTCCTTAGGTGGTATGCAGGTATGGATCAAAGCCGTGTTTTACTGATTAGATAGGGTATTGTTTGTCTTTTGAGTTTCTTTACAACTCTCTAGGAGGATTCCAGTCTATAATTTGTTTGGTATGTAACTTTAATTTCAGCTGAGCTTACCATAACCATTAATTCTGGTATTAATGAAAATGTTGGAGGTGGCTCATGAATATATGGTGTTTTTTTCTTTCTGATCAGGAAACTTACAAGGAAATACTGACATGGAAGATGAAAGTGGAGCAACAGCTGATGGAAATTTCTGATTTGCTGTGCAGCATGCAAGCATCAAAACAAGACATTTCCTCCAGTCCAGCATCTGAAAGATGGGAGGATTGGTTGGAGGGCAACAACTTACAGAATATGCAAGGAGAGGATTTTGCCCCTTGGCTGGAGAATGGAGATAAGGTCCAGTTTGGGCAGTTGGCTCCAGTTCAGGATCCATGCTTGGCCACCCCAGCTTGGTTAAAACCTTGTGATAGCATGTCTCCAGGATCTCTTTATGCTTTACAGTTGGAGGGTCTCAAACCAGGAACTGTTAATATGGACAGGTACTAAAATCATAGTAAATTAAATCCATACCTTTTGGATTAAATGCCTCAGCAGAAATTTTTTATTCTTCTATCTGATTGCGTCGACAGGTATATCCCAGGATTACCGAGGAGCCATTGGGAAGATCAAACTATTGTCACACCAGATTCATCAGTGACTGCGAATTCAAATTCAGATATTGATGGTTCATCCTTTCAATTTCAGGTGATTCATAAATTGACATGCTTCATGCTATGCATTCTTAAGAACCATAGTCTATTCATATGTTCTCCCGTTCACTGTTGACAGGAAATGCGCAAGGACTTGATGAACTGGAAAGCAGAAGTTGAACATCGTCTAAATGAAATTTCAGGTGCTCTTATTGGAATGCAGGCATCAAATTCAAGGAACTAATCAGCTTTTTTGACCCTCTGATTTCAGAGGATGGATATGAAATGTGCAGAGACGTGACCAAGTTTTTGCCCTTTGTCTCCCCCTAACCAATCCTTTGGATGACTTCACTAGGATTTAGATTTTGTACAGGAAAGAACATATTGAAGCTGAAAGCCTTCAAGTCCACAAATCCGTAGCACTCATAGCCTGAAAACATCAAAGAGATACATAGTAGAACTGAACTAGTGGAGGGGTTGCTTTAACTGCAGAAACATAGATGTCTGTTCTTTAACTTGTGATTATCTTATATGCATTACAGAACGAATTTTTTAGCTGATATTGTAAGTTTTCTTTTCTTTTTTTTTTGTAACCTATGACTTCCGGTGTTGAGAAGTTTCTCAAATGAACTCTGGCTAATTTGGTAAGAGTCAGGAGGATACACTTTAGGGTGGGCAAAACAAAACTCGAGTCTGAAAGTTTGGTTGAGGTAATTAAGCCCTTTCCTACTTGAGTCAATAGGCATTTTAAGGTTTTTTAAAAGTGGGTATTCCGAGTGTTAACTGTATAAATCGTATGCTCAGTTTCTTCCTTGATTTCTTATAGAGATGAAATGTCAATGTTTTTATTAGATAAATTAAATCAATAGTATAAAAAATAGATTTAAAAAACATTTCAAAAGTCCACTTTACTGTTCAGTTCCGGCATTTTGAGGTTTTTTCTTTTTTTAGTCGGTCTTCACTAATTCCGTTTGTCCCTAAACCTTCTGCCGTCAAGTCTACCGTTCAGTATGTGGTTGAATTACCACCAGACAGAATCACCACCTCTAAAGGAAAATAAAATATAGGCGTAAGTGTATGATTGGTCCTGCAACTTTGTGGAATTGGACGAATTAGTCCTCCATCTATGACTCAGGATGATTTTGTCCTCCAGTTATATTAGTTGGTCAATTGAGTATGACAACTTTCATTAATTTGGACAATTAGGTCAAACGATGACGTTTACCGTAAAAACAATAGAAGCGTGGTATTGAGGTGGATTGGGAGGAATAAATTAGGTATATGGTACAATCACGCCCTTAATTAAGAATTGGGCAGTCTCAATGTCAAACCCCAGTACATGAATAATCATGGCATCGAAAGCTATCTTCCATCCAACTCCATGAAAGGCAGCTGACATCTCAAACTCTGTCTGCGAAGAGCAAGCTCCATCTAAGCCCCACCTACTTCAACCATTTTCATGTTCTACAGTGCTTGGCATGACTGGATAGTATTTGTAGTGAAGTTCCCCAACATCATCACCTAACAACTTCTTCCATCCATTTGGTCCCTTATAATAAACTGCAAAATGAAAAACAGAAACAAATTTAAATAGGTACACTGCTTATGACATATCATCCCTTTTCTTTTAAAGTTGTTCTTCCTCGCACTTAAGAACCCAAAAAAAATATGTGGATTTCCTCAACATTCACAGTACTAATATGTGAAAATTCCAGAGACAGTCATAATGGAGACCTAGAAATCAATTTTTGTAATGCAAATGGAACAATATAATCAAACCATAATAAAAATAAGCATACCCATTTCTCAAGTAGACCATAGGCATATGATGAACCAGAACCAACAGAGAAGCGCATGCCCTTTAATCTTCCCCCTTCAATGTCCACATAGTACAATCCTACACACTACGACATACATATTGCAATCGGATGAGAGCAAGGATTCAAATTGTAAACGTATAAAGTATATGCGCTCACATGTGATGGAGGTTTGTTCAATACCGTTTCATCCAATCCTTCAATCATGGTTCCTACAAATAATCCTATTCCACAGTAGGAATAAAGAATGTTTGCCAGCAGCTTGGATGCTCCAGTTACTGAAATTATGCGTTTGTTGGCCAATTCATGCAGTTGGCACTTAAAAATAGGAGATAAATCGCATTCATTAGTGTTTTTGTACATAAATCAAGAGAAAACATCAAATCTCATCTTCTAAAACCTGCCTATCGCACAAGATTAATAGGCGATCCGACTCCAACATAATACAAAAAAAACCCTAGACTCAAAACAAAGAAACAGGAAAACAAATCCAACCAAATCCTTACTTGCAATCTACCTGCAATACCAAGCCTTCCAAATCAAAATATCAATCGACTTCCTTATCGAGATCGAGATGAGAAAGGGAGAATCGAGATTGAAATAAGAGAGAGAAGAAACCTGGGTACAGGGGATTCGCTTCACGAGATGCACCACTCCTGGTTTCTCTGCTTGCTCGAACAAAACATAGCTAATCACAAGATCAATTGATTTTTTATCAAGCTTCAGAAGAGATAGTTGTTCACTATTCAGAAGAGAAAGGAGTTTGCAGTGTTACTTCTGTTGTTTGCACAAACTGAATAAGATTCCTGCAACTGCAACGCCTAATTTGTTCCTACCAATCCACGTCAGCCCCACGCTTCTATTGTTTTTGACAAGCAAAGGTTTCCTCCTTCCATGGTTTGACCTAATGGCCAAACTAGTGAAAGTTGCCGGACTCAATTGACCAACTAATGTAGTTGGAGAACCAAATCATACTAAGTCAAAAATAGAGGACTAACTCGTACAATTCCACAAAGTTGGAGGACCAATCATAAGTTCGAGCAATCATACACTTAAGCCTAAAATATATAAATCTTTCTTTAATTAATTCACTGCTTTTGAGTTTTGAGAAAAGAAAAATACTTCATCAGTTTGTAGAAATAAAATATTTGATACATTGAAATAAAAAATCTAATAGAGGCGGATCTGAAAAAGGATAAATTACAAAAGCCCTCATTTGGTTTGAACTAACTTATACTTTGCCTCTTCTATTTTTAAAAACTTACACTTTACCCCTACTAGCTTTATAGTATTTAACAACAACTTTTGAAACTTTAAATTAAATTATTTGATAACCATGTTTTAGTAATTTTAAGATTTTTTATATTTTTTTCATAGTTGAAAAATATTTAAAAAATAGTGATATGCATTTACAGAAAGAAAAATACATTTACAAAAAAAAAAAAAAATTGATAATTTGAAATGTCCATTAACTATAAAAAAATATTGAAGAAACCAAAATTACTGGAAGATGCCTATGTACAGTTTAAGTTATAGTTTTAGAAGTTATTATCAAACAATATGAAAGAACTAGAGAGCAAAGTGTAGGTTTTAAAAAATAAAGGGGTAAATTGTAAGTTAAAGTAAACCTCAAAGGGATAATTGAACATTTTCCATCCGAAAAATGGGTCAAGTTGGCGTTAAATACTTTATATCATTGCTCTCATCTCACAAATAAGCCCATTAGACTTGTGTTTCTTTCAAGGCAAATATTTTTTTTTGATATGTTGCTCTTATTTGTTAATCGTTAGAAAATATAGAGCTGAATCCTTGGAATTTTTGCTTTGACCAATCATAAAATAGATTTAGTTAAGTATTCACTGGGCTCTATATCTTAAAACTTGCTCCTAGTGTTTGGAACATCTTTTGTGCTGGAATTACGAACCTAGAAAATGAACAAAGATATGTATATATGTTTTTCTTCCTATATTATGTATGATTTGACTATTAAATGAAATTGTTGATGTATTTCATATCTGTGGACATATATAATTTGCCTATATTTTATAATTATTTGAATTATAGGAACAGGACAACATGATAGTGTATGTAGGATTAAGAAAGAGAAGAGGGATATATATATATATATATATTAGCAATTGCTTACTGTTGCTAAAAATGGCCATTATTTAGTGAAAGCTTACTATTATTAATTTAGTGATAACTAACTGTCGCTAGATTAAGCAAAGGCAAACCATCTCTACATTAGTGATGGTTGACTGTTAATAATGTTAAAGCTTAGTAATAGTTAGCTGTCACTAAAATATGTAAATTTTTCTTTAATTAGCTGAGTGTTTTCAATCTCATCCTCAATTAACTTTGTAATGCTTTTTTAATAATGAAGAGAAATGTATCCATTAAAATTCTTGGAGAATCTAAAATAAATTAGAAAACTCATCCCTTAACTGCCATTATCACCAGGAATATAGCAGCATCATAAAATTGGCAATTGGATATTTACAATAAGAAGTGGGAGCTTTGGCATAATGTTTACAAAGCATATGGCGATGCCCGTGATGACGACATAGTGTGAGGCTTAAATGACCGGTGATGGTGCAAGAGATGAGGTAACAAATTAGGACTATCAGTGATGGCTAAAAGCGGTGGAAGAAGGCTAGGGGTTGGATATGATGGGAAATTTGTCTAGTCGCTAACCATGGTGGGTTATTTGGTTTAGGCTCCTAATTATGGAGTTTTTGAGTTTTGCATATTTGGCATGTTGTCTTGTCCATTATTTGTCACACAATCACATTTAAATAGAATATTCTACTATTTGACGGAATATTCTCATTGTTAGTTACATTGATGACTGTATTAGTCACAATTAAAAACATTGGAGATCAATTTGGCACAAAATTATAAGTTTAGTGATGCAATTAAAGCCACTTAAAATTATAGTGGGTAATAGTTAGGATTTAGATACATAATTATGGTGCATTTTTGGTACATTCCCTTCTTTTAAGAGTTATACATGTTTTCTCCCCATCTTCTCTCTCGAAACTTAGCACTCATTTCCTTTTTACAAGCATTCAAACACATATGCATCGCGTCCTTTTCTCTCCCTTTCTCAATTCTTTACATTTTCTTTCCCTTCTTTTGGCCGTTCCCAAATCCTAGCTCGAAGTAAGGCAAGAAAGCACCAAAAACTCTAGTAATAATCTCCTAGACCAAAGGATCTCCCTCTCTTATCCCATGAATAGAGTTATGGGAAGAGACATACACCTCATCTTATTTGGATATGTTCATTAAAAAATGAGATGAAAAAAATTTAATTGTTATTATAATTCTACACTTATTTTAACTATTTAACCTATATTATATACTAAACAGTTTTCACAAGTTTGATTTCACAAGGGAAAATGATACAATTGTGCTAAAAAAATCAAAAAGCAAATCTTGAGAAAACCAGCCAAAGCCTAGTGATAGTGTTTTTAAAGCAGGACCGCTTGGATAATCTAGTTTGTGTTTAAACTGGTTTGAGAGATTGGACTGTTGGGTCAAAGTTGCCTTCATTAGGGGTGAGCATAGGTTGGGTAAACCTGAAATCCAACCAGAACCACTCATATTGGATTGGGTTCGGTTGGGTAAAAATGGACCATGGTTCGCGAGTTGGTTTCACATATAAGAGATCCAAATGATTTTTGAGTTAGTTCTGATCCAAGGTGAAACTGAACCTGAGATATATATATATATATATATATATATATATATATATATATATATATATATATATATATATATATATGTATGTATGTATGTATGTATGTATGTATGTATGTATGTATGTATGTATGTATGTATTTCTTTGAAGAATTATGATGGTCATCTTGTGTTTTTATATTAAATCCTTAAACTGATATCCCAAATTGAAATAATATGAAAGTTATGAGATCATTCACAAAATCTCCATATTCAATTAAATCATTTTGTTTCCTAGACCAACTATGCTTGGGTCATTTTGCTTTCAATCTCTGTACTCCAAACTACTTTATATGATACAATCCTTATATTTTTTTGTTTATGAGTCATATGAAATTGAAAATTCATGATATTAACATATTTCATGTTTTGATACTGAAGAAGATGATCTTAAATGCTCAATTTTCCATGTTAAATGTTGTGCTAATGTTGGAATTATGGGAGAGAAGTAAACTGGTTAAGGTGGAAGATACTTCATAAGCAACTCTTTTGAGCAATTTTGGTAACAACATATTAAACTCTTTTAAATATGTCAAAGTACATATATTTAAATGCTAATTTAATTGTATATTATGTTGAATATTTCATAAACTGGTTATGGACGTAATTTTATTGAATTTTGGCGATGTTATAGGTATATGGTATAAACAAAAAAACCAGAGAACCAGAACTGAAAAGCCTAGAACTATGGTTCTGGTTTTGTTTAGTTCCCAATTCTCAGGTTGGGTAGAAAAATTTTGGAACTAATGGTATTTTAAGTTGGTTGGGTTCCTAACTTAGAGGTGAGCAGTGACCTTATTGTTAGTTGAAAATATTCTGGACTATAATGAAAATTTTGGTATAGTGCAAGGACTAACCTTGTATATGAACTTTTTCTTGATTCTAGCCTTCTTTCAAATCTCAATCGAGGCCTCGAGCACCAAGGTTTACAGAGACATTCTCCAAGACATAACCACACTAATTAAAACTTTTTTTAAGATACTTTGGAAAACCTTTTGAAAAACAGTTATTGGATTACCTGGACATAACATCGGGGATTGAAACCACTAGTTTACAATAATTAGAATTGAAGGCAGAAGACGACTTAAAGAGAGGATCCACAGAGTGGCAACTCTTAAGTCATCATTTGCCTTCAAGCTTTATAAACTTGAAGATGATCTTAGTTTGAGAAAATCCATTTGCGTGGCAACTCAGATTATCTGAAGAAGTTGGGAAACTAAGAACCTTTGCCTCACCCTTTAACCAGAAATTTAAAGAGAAAAAGTAGACATTAGGAGGAAGATATATGAACGGAGTTTTGTATTTCCTCCCGGATAATTACAAACTGAAACTAGACCTTTTTATATAGGCGGAGGTGAAAGAAAACAAACAAACAAGATGATGTAAGGGCTTACGTCAAAGTAAATAATTCATATTCAGAAGTGACAGACCACTAACCCGGAATCTACTTTAATAATTTATAGCCATACTGTAGCACACCAGACTTTGTTGGGAATAAGGACAAGGACATCACAGGTCATCATAATTTGGATGGTTGGGATAAAATTCGTCCAAATTATAACTTGAAAATTCTGAATCCTGTTTTTCCCGTCAAAAGTACGGATCATCGATGCGAGTGTCATCCAGAGGGTCTTCTGTCCATCGGGTAGATCTAGACCATTAAACCACTTCCAATGAATGCAAATAAAACCACAACTGCAATCTGGTATAGTGTAGTGTTTGCAATGTTGTCAGCGGTAGATCTTTGTCTTCTTCAACATTGAGTGGAGAAAAGGGAGTCGGCGCAGGACAGGAAATAAGATTAAAAGTCTTTTGTGCCTTTCTGCTCTTTCTCATTTTTCTTTGGCTTGGCGGAGGCGTTGAAGATCATCAAAATGATGAAGAGCTTCATGGATCATTTCTTGGGAATCCACAAGTTAAGATGGCCATTTTGGAGTGTCATGAGGCCATACTTCCATGGTGAATAGAGTATGGTTGTATCAACAAGCCTTTCGAAGAAAAGCACGAAAGTCTATAAGGCACTTCCATGGAGCCCTAGCTAGGTTGAAATCTAGGTTTTTATAATGGTGGTATATAGGGGAAGGAAAGAAATGCAAACGGTTAGGGGTTTTGGTAAAGTAATAGGTCGATGAAAGAAATATATAACATGAGCAACTCCATAAAACATGGAAGAGTTTAATGGAGAGATATTATTTAGCTGGTAGCTTATTCGGCGATCAAGGATAGCAGAGTTTAAAGCTTTGTAGGACTGATGGAGGTTATTAATCCATTTGTAGAGAAGGTCAAACCAAGTGAGGAAGACAGAGAGGTTTGAGGAGAAATCAGAATGGAAATTTCAGGAGAAGGTGAGGAGCTGGTGAAGCTGGGAGATATTGAAGGTGATACCTATGGTGTGAATTGAACAAAGGTACCAGAAGAAGCAGAGAGCTACAGGTGGGAAATCAAAGACATTTGGAACAAAAAAGAGGTGAGCAAATGGAGAACTAAGGATGAATCTCGACAGGTTTGACAGGACAATCATCAAAACCATACTTCTCTATGAGAGAAACATGGTAGTGGAAAATTCTATGTCTCTGGGTAAAAGTGAATGATTGATGCTCATATCGCTTAACATTAACCGGGAGGCCATTAGTGTTTTGGCTTGGGAGGTTTGGGCGGTTTAAGGAAAGGTTTGGTTGGTCTGCTCAAGATATCAGCAAATGTGTTGGAGTTGTGCTTTAAATGCTTAATGTCAAAGCTGAAACGGATGAACCATTACTGCCAGCGAAGCAATAAAGCATTCGGGAGTTAACAAAGACTATTCATTAAAATGAGTGCAAATACTTAGGGGGTGATAATCTACATTTAGTAACAAAGACTTAAGTTTTTTCTCCTTTCATTAATTATTTTCAAGTTAAGTTTATAAGTGTTATATATTCAAAACATAATTTATTATGAGTTATTAGATTATGTGTTTTGTTTATTTTCTTAGGTTGTACTTGTTAAGGACTAGCAAGAACTCAGTTAAGAGTTGTGATGAATACTCATAAGTGTATTGTTGTTAAGAGTTTAAATTATCATTATACATTTTAAGTGTGACTAATTTTTTTAACTTAAAGCACTTTTTCCACCGGATTACTATTCAACAATTTACTATTCATAATTGCTATTCACTGATTTACTCTACACAGTTACTATTCACCAACTTACTATTCATATGTATATTTCACTGTTTATACGCATATTTACTATGCATACGCAGTTTACTATTTATTAATATTAAAATATATATATTAAACAATTAATTTTTTATATAGGTAAAATTATCATCTGGCGACCTTTCACGAAAAAAATCATATTTGGAGCTGTAGATGTCAAAACTGAGTCATTCCAAATTTGATCCATCTTCATTCCGAGAGTTAGTTTTATCATTTTCATTATCAAAATCTGATTATAGATGAGATTCTTTGTTCTTTTGTGTGCTGAAAAGCAGTTTCAATAGAAAAATAATAACTTGAGCTACATATATCCAATTTGAATGACCAAGGTATTGTTTTGAAGATAAATAAAAGATCTACAAGTTCCGTGATTTAAAGAAGAGCTGATTCAATATGCACGGTGGTCAAAATATTAAAAAAAGTTACAACCAGCCTTTGTTGATTTGTATTTACCGACATTTTATTATTCTATTTTACTATTTTATCCACTCAAAAACTCTATAAATAGGCACCTTGGGAGGAGGACGAATTCATGTCATTTCTTAGGCTATTTTTATGTTCTTGTATCATCTTTAACTTTTCTTCTTTAATTTTGTTCTTGTTTTCAATACTGAAGCTCTGTCTAAGCATTTTCTCGTTCTTCTTCTTGTTATTCCTTTGATCTTTCAATCCATGTTCATTTTATCTTTCTGCATGTTGTTTACTTTTATCATGGCTAATTAATCCTCCTTTTGCTAAGGTGAAAGGGTGAAGCTTTTGGTATAAATGTTATAATTAATTTGAATGGATCACAACGTTAACGGTATTTTATTTCTTAATCTATTTAACTTCCCTCCTTGTTATAGGAGTCTTGATTTCTGATAATCAATCATTGGTACAATGACTACTTGATTTCCTTTGTAGAACGTGGCTTGCCGGCTATATTAGAATCTCAAATTATTGTAGACAAAGGTTGACATTATGGATACTTGAACCCATTAGCCAGTGTTGGCGTTTTAAGATTAACAAGAGCTAATGCTAACTAAGTTCTCCGATTGAAACCTCTTCTATGTGTGAATCCCAATTGAGTGGCAAGATAGAGATGAAAATTAATCATAACCGATATACTAAAAGTGGATCCCCTAACCTTTGCTATTTATTTGAATTTGGTTTTTTAATCAACACCTGTTCACACCTTACACAAAAATCTTTCCTTATTATCAAATCTGTAATTTGTATTCCTTAATTCATTTCCTTGTAATTCGACACTCAAACTCTTGAGATTTTATTACTTATGATGACCTATACTTGGATTACAACTACTAGAGTGTAGCAAATTCTTGGCGTGCAGTGGGCCTCTCTACCTATACTTGGTTTATTTTTCGATGGAAGCCAGCCTTTCAAGTCAAAATTGAAATCACATTAAGAACACTGTCGGGAAGTTCTTAGACAGTTTGTATGAAATGTTGTACAAATGTAAAATACTTACCTAGTGGATAGTATGTTTTTGGCCTTTACCTGGAAAGTAACTACTGTAACATAATTTTGATGTGATATATATAATAGCTGAAATCATATTTTGATGTGAAATATATGATAGCTGAATATGCATAGAATCAAGTTCAAATGCATGATAGACAGTTTGACCGAGTATTATGAATTTGGTTTATTAGTCAAACAATCTTTATATTTATTAAATGAAAATTGATATTTAAATCTTCTCAATTAATAAGTTATGGCCAGAATAGTTGGTGAACTTTTAAAAACTTAAGTATCTGGCTAAGTATCTTGAGTTTTATGACTTTGACAACATGAGAGTTCTTACTTGTCCTCCGATTTGATAAACCCTCTGATGGCACAGGTGTGCATAAAGTACGGGTCCTTTTGGGTGATGACAATTTTTGGTATCAAAGCTACAGGTTCTAGTTGGAATTGAGGTTCTTGTTAAAGTTGGTGTCAAATTGACATGAAGTGCTTATTGGTCAAACTCATAAGAAAAGTACTATGGACTTGAGTATTTAAACAATGGTTACCACTGTGTGATTTCAGGAGGAATAATGACTCGAGACAAAGAAAGGCAAATGAGCAGCAAGATATTAAGGCCGGTCAGTTTAATGACCAACAACAAAAAATAGAGCAGGTGGCAGAAAGCAAGGCAGGATCAGAAAATAAGGCCTAAGAGCTTGGATATAATCAACAGAGAATGGAGCAGATGATGGAAACAATGTAAGCTACCATAGCTCAACTGGTAGCAGGCATGCATACCCTTACTAGGGGTCAGGCCCCAGCACCTGTAGATGCTATATGGCTGAGAGAGCTCCAAAAGAAAAAAGGAGAATGAGAAGACCAGGCAAGGAGCCTATAACTAAAGACCAAAGTAGCAAGAATGAAACAGATGAAGAACGGAGGAATCCATGGAGTAAAAGGCTAATGTCAGAGGTAAGAAGAGAAGTAAGAATTGAGGAAGAAGGCGGTGATGGAATTGAAGGGAGGAAGGAATTAGGCCATAAGGCTAATAAAGGGGAACTAGTCTCAAAGAGTACAAGGAGGCCGGTTCAAACAGTAGTTTAACAATTTGATTTATTTCGCTTCATTTGGCCGAACACCAAAATTGTCAAATGTAGAGGAAACGGTTGGCAGCTCTTGGTCTCTGGTGTTAATGGCGAAGCTTTGCCGATGGAAGCTGAGCGATGGTGATGGCTATGGAAAGGGTTTCGGTTCAAGAGAGTGGTTTGGTTATTGCGCAGGTTAGCAGAGCTAAGGTTTGTCGGAGGAGGAGAGCAATTTAGGTAAGGTTTATCAGGCGGGTTGTGGGCTAGAGGGAATAGGGTGAAGTTTGGGTTTGGAGCATAGTTTCAGGGCAAAGTTATGAAAAGGTTAGGGGAGTACAAGAGAGTTTTTCTTAATTTTTTTTGTTGTTGTCTTAATAGTCATTAACATAGTCAATTTTTTATGGGGTAAATGTAAATTTTTTAAACGACACAATCATAGGTTTCACTAAACCTTTGGGAGCTTTTTATAGTTTTCTCATTTATTTTCTTTTCTAGATTTAAATCTGTCTCTCTATCAATTTCTTTTTTCTTCTGAATTTGCTTTTTTTCTTCTAAAAATCATTGCTTTGTTTTGAGTGTGATGTTGACTAGAAAAATAATTCAAGCCTCAGATCTGCCTGAGGCACTACATGTTCGAGATTAAGTAACTGACGACATGGCTGAATTGGAAATAATCGAAAAGGTTATGGATAGAGGTGGGAACCGGGTCGGACCGGCCGGTCCTGGGCTTGGTTTCTGAGGCCCGGGCACGGACCGGCTCTAGGCGGGGCGGTCCCGGGGCAGGGCGACGCCGGTCCCGGGGCAGGGCGGGGCGGGTTTCATTTTTTTTTTTGTTAAAAAATATATATATATAAAATAGAACAATTATTAATTATATAAGTCATAAATATTTTTAAGAAAAAACACCACCTCCGGTGTAAGTTTTATTAAGTTAAAAAGCCAAATGGCACTTACAAATAATCGGAACGTGCCTTACATTTTAAAATGGCAAAAACGTTCCGAAAATGATAAATAATAGAAACCTATGATCTGTGCTGAACAGCATAATCACATCAAATACAAACTACATGTATGATTGAAAGAAAAAAATTTAACTCTCGGTATCGGATATTACCTCATCATCCGAACTCTTTTGGTCTTAATGCCAGAGTGCTGCGAGGCCCCAATCTCGGTTGCACACGCATACTTCTACTGCGTCGGGTGTCAATCTTGACCGTTTTTCTGTTATCATCCATTTTCCGGCACTAAACGCTGCCTCAGATGAGACGGTCGATACTGGAACGGAAAGAATTTCTTGTGCGATTATCGACAAGATCGGAAATCTTGATCTCTTTTGTTTCCACCACTCCAAGATGTCGAGGTCGCTTGTCTCGAATGATGTGTTAAGATAGTCATCGACTTCAGCTAATCCCGATGTCATCGGTCGAGGTCGTTTGAGCATTTGGAGCGCTGGGTTGAATCTTGAGGAGATTGATCTCCTTGGATGCTCAGTTTGAGAAGCTTCGGATCTTACCTTATCCGAATGCCGCTCACAATATAACTTGTATAAAGAATGCAAGTACTCGGAAGCAGAAGCAGACATAGCCAAAACATTTATATGAGACATTTTTAAATAAGTATGAAAAATTCCTTCAAGCAGTGTTGTTGTGCCCGTTAATTTTACATACGGGTCAAGTAAAGAAGCGACTAAAAAGATAGGTGGAATGTTTGAGAAATATTGAAGCCACTTAGCCCGCATGGCTTCGACAGTCGGTTTTAACAACTCATCATTTTTAAATTGATGTAAAGCATAGGTGATGTTCACTAAATGAAACAAAACTTGATGACTTGTTGGGTAGTAAACACCAGAGAAAAATTCAGTTGCCTCGTAAAAAAACTTAAGCAATTCACCGGTTTTGGAACATTTCTCCCAAATTTCAGTCGTAAGAAATTCAGAACCCATTTTTAAATTCATGAAATGTGACAACAAATTTGCATACAGTAATGCATCTTGCAACATAAAAAATGTGGAGTTCCAGCGGGTTGGGCAATCCAATTTAAACCGTTTCCAAGAAAATGGTTTTTGATTTTCAATACAAAAGCTTTTAAATTCACGAAAAATAGCAGGTTTGGACATCAAATATTTTAATGAGTTTTGAATAGGCAAAATCTCATTTTGGAGAACTTCTAAACCTTTTTGCACACAAATGTTTAAAATATGGCACATGCATCTAACGTGAAAAAATGCACCGTTGAGCAGTGGTTGCAAGTTTTGACTCAAAAGACGAGCGGCAACATCATTATTTGAAGCATTATCAAATGAAATGCACAGAACTTTATCAGTACAAAAATAATCACGTAAAGTTTCTAAGATACAATTAAATATTTGAAAACCAGTATGATCTGTTTCAATAACCTTAAATGACAAAATTCGTTTTTGCATTATCCAATCAGAATCAATTCAATGAGAAGTAACACAATAGAATGATTGACCTATAGGTGATGTCCACATATCAGAAGTAAATGCCACACAATGATCAAGAGCAGAAAAATATGCTTGCAAATCTGATTTTCCGATTTCAAATTGTCTAAAGCTTTCTTTCCTAGCAGTTTTTCTAGATACTTTTCTAAATGCAGGATTTAATTGTGATTTTATCCAAGATTCTAGGTGGACATCTTCAGCTTGTGAAAAAGGTTTTTCGGTAAGCATCATCCAATTTACCATATCTTCTCTACAAGATTGTTGGTTAAAACGAAATATACCTGGTCCGCCGGCGCCGGTTGTAGACCCAAGTTGTGTTTGTCCTCCAGAACTAGTCCCGATACTAGGGAGGATGTTAGCATGTTGATTTTCAATATGCCTCTTCAGCGTTCTAGTGCCGGAATTCTTTCTATGCACAAAATTTTTCCCGCAATGTTTGCATTTTCCGTACCTCGACTCCCCTTCGTTTATGAGCTCATAATGCTCCCAAACCCAAGCAGTTAGTCTCGTGGATTTACCTTGTGCTTGAGTTCCCTCCACGCCGGGTGCATGACTTGTAGGCGTCGGTTCTGTTGACGGATTCCCATACGCCATCGCATCCAACTCTTCCACTTCATCATCGGATAATTGATCGTCGAGACCCAAATCGTAATTCGTCATATTGATTCTGGCATCATCGTCGTGAAACTCTTGAATTGAAATGCCTTTATCGGCGGGCCGAAATCGGCGACGGAACAAGGCTCGGAGGCCGGTGTTGCGGGAAGATGAACTATCTGTTGACTTGCCCTTTGCTTTTGAAGCCATGACTCACATACTAATAGTAGTGATTAATGCAAAATCAAGAGAGAATTATGAAGATATTAGGGAGAGATTAGTAACAAATTTGGAAGAAATTAAGAAAATAAGGAGAATGGTTGAGAGAATATAGTAGATGAAGAAGAGAGGTTGAGTGATTGTGTGAGGATTGAGTGAAAATGGCATTGGTATTTATAGGGGGAGGGGAAAAATTAGTTTGACCAAAAAGTCCTTGAAATTTAGTTGTTGGGAGGGGCAAAAATGAAATTTTAAGGGCTGAAATAGAGCAGAAAAACGTTGGAGGGCCTGATGTGTAATTAGCCCTTTTTTAAAAAAAAATTTCTGCAGGTTTACGTTGCGCAGAGCCGTTGCGTGTGGGTTGGCGGGGCGGGGCTGTCCGGTCCGAGCCGGCGGTCCGGTCTGACGGGTTGGTCTGGTCCGGACCGGTCTTTTTTGCATCCCCCCTCCTATTGGGCCCATATTCGACCCACAAAATTACAGGCCTCTTGCGGGGCGGGGCGGGGCGGGTTTAACTGCGGGGCGGTTTCGGTTCGGTCCGGGCCAACCCGGCCCACGTCCCACCTCTAGTTGTGGAAGTAAGTTCTGTGAGATATGGAGGGCACTATTAGCTGCCATTTCTGGATGCAACCTTTTATCATCGATAGCTTCCTGATGGTTTTAGATAATAAGTTCTTGAACCCTATTCTGTTAAGAAACAATGTTACATGTGCCTTGTTGCTTCTGCATGAGTGTGTATTATGTTTGGCTCTATGTTATACACATTGCTGCCGGCTTTATGGTGTGGCTTTGACACTACAAAATTCTCAGTTTAGAGAGAAGTGAATTTAAAGCCCAGACAAATGCCATAGTTGATGCTCATTGGTCAATTACCCAGATTTTGGAAGGAACCCTACATGCGGCTATGAAATACCAAGCGAAATGTTCAAGCTAAGGCTGGATAAGAACGAAGATTCTAGTGAAGGAGCCATGAGTCACGCCTTCATTTTCACGTTTGTGTGGCTTTTCCTCAGTGGCACTTTCTTTCTCACATCTGCTTAATCTGTTTGCTAACTGCTGCGACATCGACGTTGTATCCTTGTTGAGCTGTAGCCCCAAAGCTAGCGCCTAGAGGTATGTAGTATATCGTCTATTTCTTCTACATGTAATATCAGCCAATTCATGTCTTATTTTTGTGTTAACTTTTGACTGCTTGCTCAAAAACTGTATCTTCTATTCTTACTAGCTAGTAATCTGTTTATTGAAAGAGATTTCTTGCCGCTAGTATTTGATTTGCCGCCATTTTTCACTTCCAATATATTCCTGAAATTGCCCTTTTTTGGATCCCACAAGTCTTGAACTTCAAGCAAGCACAATGTTCCTACTTGATCAACTAACACTCCTTGCAAGCAACCATATCGCTGATGACCACTTTGATTATTAAAGCCTGTTCTATATATCAACGTCCCACAAATTTATTCCACCCTCTTCGTTGGGCTGTGTAACTTTATCTCCTCCATCCTATTGGCACCTTCATCTTCTCGTACAATAATTCTCTACATTTCTGAGTCATGTCATTTAGTAACTTGATTTGAGACAAGGAAAAAAGTTGACCAATAAACTTGAACACTGTAATATAAATTAAATTAACTGGATTTACCTTCATGAGTATATATCCAAATGGAGCTTAGTGTCCAAGTATATATCCTCTTTGTTACATTCTCAATTAGAGACTGATTTCTTAAGTGTAGAAGCTTCGACTCAAAACTCGAAGATAACTTAGAAGCACGATCCCTCTAGATATCCTATCAGTTTCACAATAGCTTTCTTCCCTTCCTCCTGGACTCCCACAAAATATAAATATATATCTTCATCTTGTCCAGATTTAGGTCGAGTGCCACAGCAAATCTTATTAGTTTCACATGTATAATCTCCACATATCTTGCATCCCTGTTGCATAAACAAAGTAAACCACTGGCTGTAGCTAATCTTATAAATTTACCTCCTGCTTGTTATTCTTCCTCCCTTTTTAATTTTGCAAACACCATATCTTCATAGCAGCTCTTTCAAGGTTATCCTGCTTGTTACTCGGTCTCCCATCTTCATTTAGCATATATATAGACAAAGACATGACATACACACACACTGACACTTTTCAACACATTTTCAACTTTCTGACCACTTGATACATCTTCTTGCTACTTCTACTCTCCGGCCAGACTTTGTTCTTCAATGTGATGAAAATTCTAATCAGCTATCCAATTATTGTACTAGAATCAAAAGTACTCTTCCATACTTTTTCCCTTCAAGACTAAAAGCTGGACAAAATTGGCTCACATTAGTACAAAAACTAATAGACGACATAAAAAATTACCTTTTGGCGCTAGCTTTGGAGCCGCAGCTTTACGAAAGCATAAAGTCAATGCCACAACAATGACCAAAGAGATTAAAGCGAATACGAAGAACAAAGCACGACAAAGGCAAAGCAACACAAGCATCAAAATGGAGGCACAACTCATTGGCTCATCGACTAGAATCTTTGTTCTCCTCTAGCTACATCTTTAAAATTTTGGCTCGATACCTCACATCCTGGCAAAACAACACAAGCAACAAAGTAGAGGCAAACTCATGGCTCATCAACTAGAATCTTTGTTCTCCAGCTACATCTTTAAAATTTTGACTCAGTACCTCACAGCCTTATGTGGGGTTCCTTCTAAAATCCTGGTGAGTGATAGCTAAACATCAACCATGGCATTTGTATACGCTTTAAATTCACTTCTCTCCAGATCGAGGATTTTGTGGTGTGAAAGTAACACCATAAAGTAAGCAGCAGTGTACAACAACATAGAACCTAACACAATACATACCCATTTAGAAGCAACTAGGTACATGAAATGATGTGCCTCAAACAAAATAAGGTTCAAGAAATTACAACCTAAAACTACCAAGACGCCACTGACAATAAAGGCTTGTATCTAGAAATATTTGTTAGCAATGTATTACTCCTCTCTCAACTATCATAGGTTGAGGAAATCCATTTAGGCCGTTGCTACTTCCACTACCCTTTCAATGATTTGCAGTTCAGTCATACCATCAATTTCTTTTTTTTTTAATGTGTGATGTCGTAGGCTGATCTAAGAGTTGAATTTTATCGTTGGTCAACATAGCCCTTAAAACAAGGCGATGGCTTTCAAAAGAAGAAAAGTAGATTTAAAAGAGAAAAGTAAGAGAGATAGATGAATTCAAATCAAGAAAAGAAAATAAAAAAAAAAAAAGAATGAAAGGTAGAAGAAAGTTGAGAACTTTAGAGAAAGGAAATGGTATTTCATTGATTCTTAAGTTAATTGTAACCAATTCTATAGTCGTCCTAATAAAGCTGGGTCTTTACCCCTCGCAGCCACTTTGTGCCTTAGCATGGCACCAATGTCTTATAAGACAAGTGACCGTTATAGAAATAAACAAAACTCTTAGTAAACATGAACATGGAGGTGAAGAGGTGAACATAAGCGCTATATGTTACCGGGAGTTTTGTTCATTTCTTTAACAGTCGTGTGACCTGCTATTTAAGGTATTAGAGCCACATTAAGGCATAAAGTGGTTGCGAGGGATAGAAACCTATCTTTACCAAAAGAACTATGTAATTGGTGTAATTAGCTTGATGATCAATGAAATAAAATTTTTTTCAGTAAAGCTCTCTTATTTCCTATACCTCTCTTCCTCTCCTCTATTTCTTTTCTTTTCTAGATTTTGTATCCTTCTCTCTCTCCTTCCCTTTTCTTTTTTGACTCCGCATTTCTTCTTTTGAAAGTCACAGCCTTGATCTGAGCGCCATGTTGACCAGCAAAAAAATTCAAGGTTCAGATCCGCCTGAGACACCCCATGTCCAAGAATAAGTAACTGAAAGTATAGTCAAGTTAGACATATCGAAAAACCGGTGAAAGTAGTAACAGGCCAAATAAATGTTCTCAATTGAAGATACCTGGGAGAAAATAGGGCATTGCTGACAACCATTTATATGTGCAATTATTTATCATCAATGGCTTCCTGATTGTTTTAGTCAATAAGTTTTTAAACCCTATTTTATTCAGAGACATAATTTCGTGTGCCTGGTTACATCTGTATGAGTGCGTATTATGTCAGGCTCTATGTTATTGTACATTGCTACCTGCTTTATGGTTTGACTTTGACACCACGAAATCCTTAGTTTGAAGATAAGCGAATTTAAAATCCAGACAACTACCATCGTTAATGCTTATCGGTCACTGACCTACATTATGGAAGGAACCGGGTAAATTGCACGCGTTACCCCTAACCTTTTAATTCTGTTTCTGTTCTAATCCCAACCTTCATTTTGTTCGTTGCGCCTCCCTAACGTGGCTAAAACGTTCCATTTTGAACCTTTTTTGGATGAAATCCGTTATATTAGATGGAAAATGACACGTCAACATAAGATTGTAGGGAAAATGTTTGTTTTAACCCTTGTAAACATTTTCATTGCCAAAAAAAGCCATAAAATTTTCAAATCTCCCTCTCCTTCCTTCCCAACGGTACCATCTCCGGTGGCCCCATCTTTAGCCTTCCTCTCCTGCCTCTCTTGCGACAACCTTGTACTCCATTCGCGCACCCACTCCTCTGATTCCCTCTCCCCACTACCATCCAGATACCTCTTCCGATTTCCTTCCCTGATTCCTGTTGCAATACCCGTTCACCGTTGCGATCCAAAACACACCAACGTCAACATGCCAAGAAATGTTTGTCACGCCGATTGGAGTCACGCCGTCGTATCTAACATGAACGGAGCACCGGCCATTGGAGTCATGCCGATTCAGCGCTTGAGTCATCTCCTTCCACTGCCACGATTTCTTCCAACCCTTGAATCTGCCTCGATCGGATCATCAGAATGTTGGGCGCCTACGAATCGCGAATGCCTAGAATGATTACCAAGCAAATGAGTGGGCGACAGCTACGGGGTGAAGGGTTGCTCGACTTGGCGCGGCGACGAGGCAGCACCTGGTGGAGCACTGCTGCTAGGAGTATCAAAGAATCGGAGAAAAGGCAGACGGAATAGGAGAAGAGGTAGATGGAATCGGTGAAGAGGCAGACGGAACCGGATAACAGAACGAAGATCATCGGCACTATCACCGACGCGATGACGGTGCTTGATTAGGTTGCCCAGATGCACTGCTTGATTAGGAGCGAAAGAAGGCAGAAAGGATGGAGATGAGGGAAGAGACGGAGAGGAGGGAGGAGGCAAAGAGAAGGGAGAGGAGAGAGGAAGGGGAAGGGCGAGGAGAAGAGATGAGAGTGGTGGCAGGTGAGGGAGGCGGACAGCGGAGAGGTTGTTCCAAGAGGGAGGCGGAGATGACGAGGAAGAAGCGTGAGGGGTTTCTTGCTAGATTTGAAATTTTTAAAGCTTTTTTTGGTAAAGAGAAATGTTTACAAGGGTTAAAACAAACATTTTCCCTACAATCTTATGTTGACGTGTCATTTTCCATCCAATATAACGGATTTCATCCAAAAAAGGTTCAAAATGGAACGTTTTAGTCACGTTAGGGAGGCGCAACAAACAAAATGAAAGTTGAGGTTAGAACAGAAACAGAATTAAAAGATTGGGGGTAACGCGTGCAATTTACCCGGAAGGAACCTCATGTGTGGCTAGAAGGTACCGAGCCAAAAAGTTGAAGAAACAATTGGAGGGGAGCAAAAATTCCAGTTAAACAGCCATCAGTCGTGGCTCCTCTTTTATGCTTGTGTGGCTTTACCTAAGAGGTTCTCTCTTGCTTGCATCTGCCTTAATCTCTTTGGTCTTTGTTGCGACATCAACGTTTTCTCCTCATAGAGCTAAAGCTCTTAAACTAGTGCCTAGAGGCATGTATTAGATCGTCTATTGGTTTCTTCACATAATAACAGCTGATACATGTGTTATTTTTGTGGTAACAGTTGATTGCTTGTTCAAAAACGATATCTTTTATTCTTGCTAACCAGCAATCTGTTTACTTAAAGAGATTTCTTGCTTCTAGTATCCAATTTGTAGCCATCTTTCTTTCAATTTATTTTCAAATCTACCCTTTCTTTTGATCCCACAAGTCCTAATCTTCAAGTAAACACGATGTACCTATTTGATCCACGTACACTCCCTACAGGCAACCATATCTCTGATGATCACTTTGATTACTAGAGCTTTGTTCTATATATCTACGTCCAACAAATTAATTACACCCTCTTCCTTGGGCAGTGCAACTCTATCTCTTTTATCCTGTTGGCACCCTCCTCGTACAATAACTCTTTACATTTTTTAGTTGTGTAATTGGTGACTTGATTTGAAAGAAGGAAAAATGTTAACCAACAGACTTGAATACTATGTAATATAAATTAAATTAACTGGAGGATAACTTCATAACTATATATCCAAATGGAGCTTGCGATCCGAGTATATATACTCTTCGTAACATTCTGAATTAGATGTTGATTTCTTAAGTGTATAAGCTTCAACTAAAACTCAAAGATAACTTGCAAGCACGATCCCTCTAAATACCCTATCAGTTTCTCCTGAATAATCGCCACAAATCTTGCATTCCAACTGCAAAAACAAAGCAAACCACTGCCCATAGCAAATTTTATTAGCTTACCTTCTGCTTGTTACTCTTCCTTCCCTTTTCATTTTGCAAGCACCATATCTTTGCAGCAGCTTTTTCAAGGTTATCCTGCTTGTTACTTGGTTTAGCATCTTCATTTTAGGAAACACTACATATGTACAAAGACGTCACATACACACACATTAACTCTTGCTTCTTTCACTTGGCATTTCAATGTTGCCATATGGCTGCCTATTCTAGATTTCCTTTTTACATTTTCAACTTGTTCACCACTTGCTACATTTTCCAGCCACTTGTACTCTTTGGCCAAACTTCGTTCTTCAATATGATTATAATTCTGATCAGCTAGACTTTGTTCTTCAATATGATTATAATTCTGATCAGCTATCCACATATTGAAGTAGAATCTAAAGTACTCTTTTCCATATTCTTGCCCTTGATGACTAAGAGCTGGACAAAGAAGGCTAACCCTTGTATTGTTAACCCAGTGATTAGTGAAAGTTTGGCACTTAGAACCATTATCTGGAGTCCTCATAAGCATAGAAGAGGGCTCTAGAGTCTTCACAGGCATAGGAGAGGGGATTGAGACAAATGGATTAGGAAAAAGCATAAGCAATATTAACCATGAAGCTTATGCTCTAGCCACCTCAAGTTAACTTATGGAAGATGGATACATGGAACAAGACACTTACAATCAAGTGATCATCAAAGATATGGTTGATTGTAGGGGGTATTGTTAGATCAAATGGGCACTTCATGTTTACCTGAAGATCAGGACTTGTGGGATCTAAAGAAAGGGGCAAATACGGGAATATATTGAAACTGAAAGATAGCTGCAAATAATATATGAGCAGCAACAAATCTCTCTGAGTAAATGGAATGCTAGCTTGAAAGAATAAAAAATACAGTTTCTGCGCAAACAATTAACATAAAAATAAGGTATGAATCGGCATATATAATGCGCAAAAACTAATGGACAATATACTCCTATGGGCATTAACTTTGAAGCTGCAACTTCACAATGATAGAACATACATGTTGCAACAGTGACCAGAGAGATTAAGGCAAATACGAGCAACAAAGCACCGCTGAGGTAAGTCAAACAAACATCAAAGTGGAAGGACAAGTCATGGCTCCTTTACTATAATCTTCGCTCTTCTCCAGTTGCATATTCAAAATTTTGGCTTGGTATATCATAGCTTCAAGTGGGGTTCCCTCTAAAATCTAGATGAATGACAAATGAGCATTAACCATAGCATTTTTCTGGGCTTTAAATTCGTTTTTCTTTAAACCAAGGATTTTATGGTCTGAAAGCCACCATAAAACAGGCAGCAGTGTACAACAACATAAAGCCAAATACAATATCCAACCATACAAAAGCAACCGAGCAATGAAATGGTGTTTCTCGAACATAATACGGATTAAGAACTTGTTGCCAAAAAACCACGAGTAGGCCATTGACGATAAAGGCTTGCACCTAAAAAATGGTTGTCAGTAATACCCTCCTCTTGCAGATATCTTTGGTTGAGGACATCCATTTAGCTCGCTATTACTTCCACTGTCCCTTTGATTATGTCTCTTTCAACCACACCATCAGTTTCTATTCTTGAACATATGATGTCTCAAGCGGATCTGAGGCTTAAATTTTTTAGTTGGTTGACATAGTGCTCAGAACAAGGCATTAGAAAAACAAATTAAGAAGAGAAAAAGAACAGGGAGAGTCACATTTAAATCCAAAGAAGAAAATAAAGAGAAAAGAGGGTAAATGGTAGAAGAAAGTTGAAAAATTTAGAGAGGAAGTGGTATATCATTGATCAAAAACCTGACTAGAACCAATTCCACAGTCCTTTTGATAAAGCTGGGTCTCTACCCTTAGTGACCACTCTGTGAGTCAACGTGACACCAATACCTTAGATAACAGGTCATAAGACTGTTAAATAAACAAATAAAACTCCTGGCACATAGTGATTGCGAGGGGTAAAGACCCAACTTTATTAGAAGAACTGCGAAATTGGTTGTAGTCAGCTTTATGATTAATGATATATCACTTCCTCACTCTAAAGTTCTCAACTTTTGTCTACCACTCATCTTCGTATCTCTTTCTTTTGCTTTCTAGATTTGAATCAATCTCTCTCTCCCGTCCTTTTCTCTTCTGAATTTGCTTTACTGCTGTGGCAACGTGGTTTTTTTTTTTTGAGTCGCCATCAATCGGTTTCACCTAGGTCGATTAGACACCTAAAAATGGTCTACGAGAGTTTGAGGGTTCGGGAGTACTGTTACGTTAAAATAACTTTATTCTAATACACAAAATTGGTACCTCAGTTGATTTTAATTTTGTCTTGCTTGTTTTTAAATAACTTCGGTTAATTTTCAAACCAGAAATTTTAACTGAATTATCCAGATATGGACTTTAAAATCGATATGGACTTATAAATCTTGATACTTGATTTTTTATAATTTTTGTATAATAAATTTGATATTTTCGAACCATAGATTCTATCAAATTATCCGGATATGGAATTTAATGAAATTTAATTTTTATTTATTATTGAATATTTTATTTAATTATTAATCCATATCATAAATTCTGCCGAATTATCCGAATATGAATTTTTTAATTTTTGGTGCTTGATTATTATTCATTTTTATTATAAATTTGATATTTTTCAAATCATGGATCATATCGAATCACCCGGACATGGAATTTAATGAACTTTAATTTTTAATTTATTACTAAATATTTAATTAATTACCAATTCATAGATTTTTACCAAATTATCTGAACATGGATTTTTAATGGTCTTAATATTATTGTCTTTTTTATTATTTTTTTAAATTTTTTTTTTATTTTTATTTAAAAGTAATTATTTAATCCATAGATCTAAAAAAAATACTTATTCAAAAAACCATTGATTTTTATTGGATCATCTGGTTATGATTTTTTTTAATTTATTTTAATAAATGGAATAAAAGGTTAAATTTTGTTATTTAAAGAAAATAATAAAATAAAAGTGTCTTAATATTCCAAATAATGTTAAGAATGACGGAAAAATAAAGGATGGGGGCTTGGTTGTAATAGAAAATAATAAAATAATAAAATAAGGAAGTAAGATGGGACTCTTGGCCAGCCATAAAAAAAATGATAAATAAATAAAATGAGTTTAATCATCAACATAAAGAAAAATAAATTGAAGAAAATAAATAAATAAAAAGAAGGTAAATAAATAAAGTGGGACTCTTAACCATCCACGTAAAAATAAAGTGCAGAAAAGTGAATCAATAAAGAAATAAATAAATAAATAAAGTGCAGAAAAGTGAATAAATAAATAAAGTGGGGCGCTTAGCCGTCCACGTAAAAATAAAGCGCAGAAAAGTAAATAAATAAAGAAAGTGAAGCGCTTAACCATCCACGTAAAAAAAATAAAGTGAAGAAAAAAAATAAATAAATAAATAAAGTGGGTCGCTTGGCCATCTACGTAAAAATAAAGTGCAGAAAAGTAAAATAAATAAAGAAATAAATAAAGTGTAGAAAAATAAATAAATAAATAAAGTAGGGCGCTTGGTCATCCACACAAAAATAAAGTGCAGAAAAGTAAATAAATAAATAAATAAAGTGTAGAAAAGTAAATAAATAAAGAAAATAGGACTCTTGGCTGTCCACGTAAAAAAATAAAGTGCAGAAAGTAAATAAATAAAAAAAGTGATGCGTTTAGCCATCTACGTAAAAAAAAAAAAATCAAGTGTATAAAGTAAATAAATGAAGAAAAAGAAAATAAATAAATAAAGTAGGGCGCTTAGCCATCCACGTAAAAAGTGCATAAAGTAAATATAAAAAAAGTAAATAAATGAAGAAAATTGGCACTTGGCCATCCACATAAAAAAAAAAAGTACAGAAGAGTAAATAAAAATAAGTAAATAAAGTGAGGCGATTAACTATCCACATAAAAAAAAAAAATAAAGTGCATAAAGTAAATAAAAGAAAATAAAATGATAATAAAGAAATAAATAAAAAAAATTAATAAGGTGGGGCGTTTGGCTACCCACATAAAAGTAGGAGGTATAACGTTCCATAAAAAAAAATATATAACAAGAAAGAAGAAAAAGAAAAATAAAAGAAAAACAAGTTGTTAGTAATTAGTTCTGCAAATAAAAAAAAGTTAGTGACTTATGTAGATGAATATGAAAAGTAGAAGGGTTAAAAATGGGTTATACCCAAAGGGAAAGAAATTCAAATCCGGCGGGTCAGTTTCGTTTTTTTCCCGAAGTGGTTTCGCTCCAATTCTTCAATTCCGGCGGCAATGGGAGTCTAAACGCGGTGGCGGCTAGGACGGTTCCAGGTAGGAGGAGGATGGTGGCCGGCGCAGGAAGCCGGCGAGGTGGTGAGGGCAATGCCGGAGGAGATCACGACGGGGAAGGAGAAAAAAATGTCGGGCTGACGCACGTCGGACAGGCGGCGGCGTGTCAGACGGCGAGGGCTGGAGGTAATGACGGCGTGAGGACAACGGCGAAAGGATTGACGAAAAAGTGGTTTCGGCTGGAAACGTTGGATAACGGACGGCAGCAGGGAACAGGGATAAACGTTTAGGATTTTTTTTCTGTGAGGAATTAGTGGCCAAGGACTATAGCTACAGTTTTACCTTTTTTAAGTAAGAAGCTAAAATCTTGCTAATCTTCTTTTTTTTTTGCAGATTTGGACCCCTATTTATAGGGGAGGAGCATTGGATTCCTTCAATTTAAAAAAAAATTGAAATTTAATTAAAAACAGATTTAAAACATAATTTGGTCAAAATGACAGTTTTAGTCCTTCAGCTTTCATTGACTACTGGTTTGGTTCCAAGTTTTTCAAAAAATTACTGATTGGCCCAAACGTATCTATTCTGTCAATTTGGCCCAAAACCATGCGAATAATTACTAGATTTCCTTGGAACTTCCAAATTTTGTCAGATTCTTCCCAAACTTCTCAATTTTGTCAGATTTACCCTAAACTTCTCAATTTTGTCAATTCTTAAAAAAAATTCCCCCTTTTTATGTTATATATATATATTATTTTTCAACTAACCTTACGAAACAAAAATGCCCCTTAAACTGATTAATTTAATTTAATTTAATTTTTTATTTTAATAGCCGAATGAAATTGAGTGTCAACAACTGCTTTTGAAAGCCACCCTTATTTTGAGCGCCATGTCAACCATCAAAAAAATTCAAGCTTTAAACTCGCCTAAGGCATAACACATTCAAGAACAAGTAACTGATGATATGGCTGAACTGGACACAATCAAAAGGGCAATGAAAGCAGCAACGAGCCAAACGAATGCCCTAAACCGAAGATACTTGTGAGAGGGAGGCATTGCTAATAACCATTTTTGGATCCAAGCCTTTATTTTCAATGACTTCCAGATGGTTTTACGCAATAAGTTCTTAAACCCTATTACATTTGAGAGACACCGTTTCATGTGCCTGGCCACTTATGTATGTTTGTGTATATTGTGTTTTGCTCTAGGTTGTTGCATAATGCTGACTGCTATATGGTGTAGCTTTCACACCACAAAATTCTTGGTTTGAGGAGAAGCAAATTTAAAGCCTAGCAAATTTAAAGCCTAGGCAAATATCATGGTTAATGCCGATCAATCATTCATCAAGATTTTTCAAGGGAACCCCACATGAGGTTGTGAGACACCAAACCAAAATGTTGAAGATACACCTGAAGAAGAGCGAAAATTCTAGTGAAGAACCATGAGTTGCACCTCCATTTTGATACTTGTGTAGCTTTACCTTAGCAATGCTATCTTCCTCGCATCTGCCTTAATCTCATTGATCTTTGTTGTGACATCAACATTCTATCCTTGTGGAGAGCTGCAACTCTTAAGATAGCGCCTAGAAGTATGTAGTGTATCATCTATAGGTTTTTGCACGTAGTATTAGCTGATTCATGTGTTATTTTTGTGTTAATTATTGACTGCTTGCTCAAAAACTGTATATTTTATTCTTGCTAGCTAGCAATCTGTTTACTTAGAAAGATTCCTTGTTGCTGATATCTAACTTACAACTATCTAATTTTCAATTTATTCCCGAATATAACCATTTGTTTAGATCCTATAAATCTTGATTTTTAAGTGTTAACACCCAATTTCGTCCGGCTATTAAAATAAAAAAAATTAAAATTAATTAAATTAATTAGTTTAAGGGGCATTTTTGTTTCGTAAGGATATTTGAAAAATAATATATGTGTGTGTGTGTGTGTGTGTGTGTGTGTGTGTAAAATATAAAAAGGGGAATTGACAAAATTGAGAAGTTTGGGGTAAATCTGACAAAATTGAGAAGATTGGGAAAAATCTGACGAAATCTGAAAGTTCCAAGGAAATCTGGTAATTATTCGCATGATTTTGGGCCAAATTGACTGAACATACAAATTTGGACCAATCAATAATTTTGTGAAAAATCTGGGACCAGACCAGTAGTCAATGAAAGCTGAAGGACCAAAACTGTCATTTTGACCAAATTATGTGTTAAATCTGTTTTTAATTAAATTTCAATTTTTTTTTAAAATTGAAGGAATCTGATGCTCCTCCCCTATAAATAGGGGTCCAAACCTGCAAAAAAAAAAAGAAGATTAGCAAGATTTTGGCTTCTTACTTAAAAAAGGTAAAACTGTAACTATAGTCCCTGGCCACTCCTTCCTCACCCAGAAAAATCCTAAACTTCTATCCCTGTTCCCTACTGCCGTCCGTTATCCAATGTTTCCAACCGAAACCACTTTTTCGTCAATCCTTTCGCCGTTGTCCTCACACCATCACTACCTCCAACCCTCGTCGTCTGACACGCCGCCGCCTGCCTCCGTCGCGTTGCCTCCCACGCCAGCCCGCCGTTTTTTTCTCCTTCCCCATCGCAACCTCCTCCGGCATCGCCCTCACCGCCTTGCCGTCTTCCTGCACAGGCCACCATCCTCCTCCTCCCTGGAACCGCCTTAACCGCCACCGCGTTTAGACTCCCATCGCCGCCGCAATTGAAGAATTAGAGCGAAACCGCTTCAGCCAAAAAACAGACTCGACCCGCCGAATTTGAATTTCTTTCCCTTTGGGTATAACCCCTTTTTAACCCTTCCACTTCTCATATTCATCCACATAAATCACTAACTTCTTTTTATTTGCAGAACTAATTACTAACAACTTTTTTTTCTTTTCTTTTTCTTTTCTCTTCTTTTTCTTCTTTCTTGTTATTTTTTTTTTTATGGAAGGTTATACCTCCTACTTTTATGTGGGTGGGCAAACACCCCAACCTTATTAATTTTTTTTATTTATTTCTTTATTATCATTTTTTTTTCTTTTATTTACTTTATGCACTTTAATTTTTTTTTTATGTGGATGGTTAATCGCCTCACTTTATTTATTTATTTTTATTTACTCTTCTGTACTTTATTTTTTTTTACGTGGATGACCAAGTGCCCATTTTCTTCATTTATTTACTTTTTTTTCATTTATTTACTTTATGCACTTTTTACGTGGATAGCTAAGCGCCCCACTTTCTTTATTTATTTTCTTTTTCTCCATTTATTTACTTTCTACAATTTATTTTTTTTACGTGAACGGCCAAGCACACCATTTTTTTTATTTATTTACTTTTCTGCACTTTATTTATTTATTTCTTTATTTATTTACTTTTTTGCAATTTATTTTTGCGTGGATGGCCAAGCACTCCAATTTCTTTATTTATTTATTTTTTTGCACTTTATTTATTTCTTTATTTATTTTACTTTTCTGCAAGTTATTTTTACATGGATGGCTAAGCGCTCCACTTTATTTATTTATTTATTTATTTATTTATTTATTTATTTTTCTGCACTTTATTTATTTATTTACTTTTCTGCACTTTATTTTTTTTACATGGATGGTTAAGCGCCTCACTTCCTTTATTTATTTACTTTTCTACACTTTATTTTTATGTAAACGGCCAAACGCCCCACTTTATTTATTTATTTACTTTTCTGCACTTTTTTTTTACGTGGATGGTTAAGCGGCCCACTTTATTTATTTACCTTCTTTTTATTTATTTATTTTCTGCAATTTATTTTTCTTTATATGGATGATTAAACTCATTTTATTTATTTACCATTTTTTTTATGGCTGGCCAAAAGTCCCATCTTACTTCCTTATTTTTTTATTTTTTTATTTTCTATTACAACCAAGCCCTCATCCTTTATTTTTCCATCATTCTTAACATTATTTGGAATATTAAGACACTTTTGTTTTATTATTTCCTTTAAATAAGAAAATTTAACCTTTTATTCCATTTATTAAAATAAATTAAAAAAAATCATAACCAGATGATCCAATAAAAATCAATGATTTTTTGAATAAGTATTTTTTTTTTAGATCTATGGATTAGATAATTACTTTTAAAGAAAAATAAAAAAAAAGTTTTAAAAAATAATAAAAAGGAAAATAATATTAAGACCATTAAAAATCCATGTTCGGATAATTTGGTAAAAATCTATGAATTAAAATATTTAGTAATAAATTAAAAATTAAAGTTCATTAAATTCCATATCCGAGTGATTCGATAGGATCCATGATTTGAAAAATATCAAATTTATAATAAAAATGAATAATAATCAAGTACCAAAAATTAAAAAATCCATATTTAAATAATTCGGCAGAATTTATGATATGGATTAATAATTAAATAAAATATTCAATAATAAATAAAATTAAATTTCATTAAATTCCATATCCGGGTGATTTGATAAAATCCATAGTTTGGAAATATCAAATTTATTATAAAAAATTATAAAAAATCAGGTACTAAGATTTATAAGTCCATATCTGGATAATTTAGTTAATTTCTGGTTTGAAAATTAACCAAAATTATTTAAAAGCAAGCAAGACAAAATTAAAATCAACTAAGATACCAATTTTGGACGTTAGAACAAAGTTATTTTAACGTAACCGCACTCTCAAACCCTCGAACTCTCGTAGACCATTTTTAGGTGTAATATCGACTTAGATGAAACCGATTGGTGGCGACTCCAAAAAAAAAACCACGTTGCCACATTAAGTAAAAACGATATACCAATTTGATCCACCAACACTCCCTGCAAGCAAGTATATCTCTGATGATCACTTCGATTACTAAAGCCTTGTTCCTTATACCTACATCCCACAAATTAACTCCACTCTCCTCCTTGGGTTGTGCTACTCTATCTTTTCCATCCTATGGGCGCCCTCTTCTTCTCATACAATAATTCTCTACATTATTGAGTCATATAATTGGTAACTTGAATTGAGACTAGGAAAAAACTTAAACAATAGACAAGGGAAATCGAGGACAATTCTCTACAGAACACCAACTCAACCTATGACAAAAATCTTACCTTGAAATCGAAACGGGAGTGCAAGAGCCTAGAAAGATGATCTTGAAAGTCAGAGAATCAGAAAAGGCTCAGAGATGCACAAAGAACCCTAAAGCATTACGAATAGTAAGATGAATTTAAAGCTCCAAAAAGTAATACAGAAAATGCAACTAGAGTTTCCCCAGCCAAAGAGCCCATCTCGAGGGAAGATACTTCCATCCAATAATTTGTGGCAACGTGGCAAGAGCCGCCAAATCAAATTGGAACACTTGGAATCCTTCCCTTTGTTCCCGCCTCAGGAGGGCTCTTGTTATCTAAATGGGCCTTCAGGCCTTAAAAGCAAGTACAGCCTAATAGAAGGCAAAATAAAAGATCTACCAAAACTAGTTTAGTATTGTGCCTAAACACAACCAATAAATAAGCCCACCCAGAGCACGCCTTGATAATAGAGCATATTGTGGGTCGACTGTCTACCAGCAAAGACACGTCAGAGGAGATATCCATAATCACGAGATTAAGTACATCAAGGGAGGATTTCATCCCCCATGATCACTACATCCCAGGGCCCATGAAAAGCAAGGTATTTGGAGGAGCCAGGTACGCACAAACAAACATCTCGCTATCACTACTACTACTCTTTTCCTTTCACAGCACCCTACTGACTTAAGCATCAAAGGGTCACTCTTGGGGAATACACCCTGGGGTCCTTTAACCTTGTCTTTGGTTACAGACATCTGACCATTACATTATACACTTTATCCAAGAAGATAAGCATAATCCTATTTCATGATATTACCTTATCGTCATCTTTTGTTTGCATTTTAACATCAAAGGACAGGGAACCAAGGCAAAGAAGTGTATAACCCTTATTTGCAAGTCCAAAGAGCACAATATTTCACATATTGAAAAAACCAAGAGAAACCAAGATTTGATATGAGAAAATGATGATTCATGGTGTTCATTCAAAATACTGATTCCTGTCTCATATGTTCCCATTGGCTACCAATACCGGAAAGAAACTAAAACCAAGTGATTCAAAGAAGACACCAGCCTACCATTGAAAGATGTACACAAAAAAAAAAAAGGAACAGAGGAAAGGTAGACATATCAAGAAAACACCACCTTAAAAACCAACAAACAAAAGGCTGAGGAACAGGAGGTGGAGAATACATCACATATGTAAGAACTAGCACTTTTAAGCATTCTATTTCCTAGGACATAAGGTTTAAGTTCTTTTAATTATGAATTAAAGTGACCAATCGAAGTACTGAATTGGGCATGTCCATAAACTGAACATGAAAGAAAACACACCTATGATTTTGTTCTTTTAATGCATTTTCTGTGCCAGGTGAACCTCATTGTTTTCTGCTATGTTGAACAACTGAAAGAATTTGAGAAAACCCTGGAGCTTTTAAAATTGTTATTCATGCCAATGACCTCAAAAAGTTAGTTACTATAATCCATAGGTTTGTCTTCCATGTTTCTGTAAGGATTCCGTTTCTTTGAGTTTCATGACCAAAGGAATGAAAATTCTAAGCATGATGGCATTAGTATAAGGCCAAGCTGACATTATCATATGCGCTCTTAACCCCTTCCCTACAACTACAAACCAACTCTTATAGCCATACCCAAATGATTGAAGAAAAAAGTTAACTTACAGAACCCAAGGGCAGACTGAATGTTCCTGAAGTAAACAAATGTCATCACAGTACTCTCTTGCTAGAACGACTTTGCACTGACACATGTGCAGCTGACAGATGTCATCCTGTCAAAATAAACAAATCAAGTCACATAGCTTGGCAATGAAGAAATAAATAAACATTTTGAACATTAGAAACTGTTAAGGGAAATATCCATTGTAAACTCAACATCAAGCATGTAGACTGTGAAAATCAACAAATTTCAGTTTGCAAAGAAGAAAAACTTTAACTAAATGAATTATAAACCACACTAAACAGCATGCAACAAAAAGAACATACTGCATGTGAGTCTCAGTGGTGGAACTGAAAGGCTAAATGCAATCCTTTTTAGCGAGCTTTCCCACTATGCAAGTGCTGGGGATGGAGAGTTATCTAGTATACACAGCCTGGAAATTGACAACACCTGAACTTAAGAAGTCATGCTTCAAAATCCGTCTTGTTAATCTAGAAATAGATAGAAAAGCTAGGCTTCATGACCTCACCTCGCTATCCTGGGAAGCTTGTTTCTTCTGGTCATATCCATAACAATACGCCAGTACTCAGCTGCCTGTTGATTTCTTCCAAGACCACAGAAACTCCAATTTCCCATTCATCTCCATCCACTTTCCTAGTTTCCAATCCAAACTTTAACTTCGCAGCCGCCAGAGGTCAGTTTATTAATGTTGATTGCCTTAATCACTCCCTTTTCAACAACCAAAGAAAACAAATCCTTCAGAAACTTCCCCACTAAAGACTTCTGTAAGTTAAGAACAAAACTATTCATGCATTGATCACCTTTTAGACCAGATGACCAAAAAAACACTCTATATCTAATCAATTTTTTTGTTGGTCCGCTTCAATTTGATTCCACAGTAACTTCTGATTTTTTTAATCCAATGGAGCAAACTGCAGTAAAACTGATATGGGAATTCTCAATTAGCTGCAAATTGGCCATCAACACATATGAAAAAGCTGCAATGGAGCTGCGCGTTTTGGAGGTGCAAAAGGGTAAGGCTGTAAACTGCTTACACACACCAGGAGAATTAAACGAATCCCAATATCCTATATTGAGTTAATTCTAGAATCCTAGTTGCCAACGATGAAATTTTACATGAAAGGCCCGTAATTAGTGGAGCTTACTGTATGGTAGTATATTTTTCTATCCTGCAATTATGCTTAGGATCTAAGAAAGTAGAAGTAATACTAAAACAACCAAAATAGAAACCAACATATCGACATATGCAATTAAAACTGTATGCATTCGAGATCAGAATAGAGAACATATCAGACAGCTTATGGTTTGGAAATCATTGCCTGCGATTTTCAGACGACTGACCTGTCGGAATATTGCTTGTTTTTAGCTTTGGTGAATGAGTTTAGTGGGACAAAGAGGACGAAGACGGCAGCGGCGAGTAGGCAAGGAAGTGGGTTTTGAGAGGACAGAGAGCACATGGCGGCAGATTTCCATTGATTATGTCCCTCTCAAGTTCCAAATCTTCTTCTCCCTGGGCGTTGCTGAGCTCATATGCGAGGTTGCCATCTGAAACGTGGCGGAATCAGGGAGTGACCAAATAGCCCCACCTTGCCACACAATCCGTACACAATGTACCCTAATTTAGCATGATAAACATACTAAATTCATCCTTGAGCATCTTTAAACAACTATAGCTCACTCTCTCTCATGCTTGTTAATTATTCAACACATAGCCACTTGCAACAAATACAAGTCCCGCAGCTATTAATTAGCCTTCTAAGCATGAAAGTAACTTTAAAACCCTTACCTCAGAAAATTTACTTACAAGCATTGTCAACAACTCTAGCCTTGTCTCGGTTTTAGCCTCTCGTTAGGGTGCCCTTACGGTAACTTGAGTAAGCTCCCAGAATTGATCATTTAGCATCATAAATAAACCATACCCAGGCCAAAAATTAAACAATTTCCCATATGGTTTAAATGACAAAATTAACCCTCAACCTTCGGCTTATATGGTAAACGGCCCTTAATTCATCCACTCACCCACGTGTTTTCTTGTTGCTAGCTTCTTATAATTTTAGCAGCAATTCAAGGGGATCATTTTTACTCATTTTCCATTATTTCCAGCCCAATAAGACAGAAACAGAATAAGAACAAATCAGGAATTTAAACAGGAAAACAACAAGAAACCAGGCCTCACACCTTCCACTCACCAACGTGTTTCTCCTTGTTTCTAGCGATCAATATACCTGATAGCCAAAGGCTATCGCCTCAATCTGGCCGAACACCTTGCCACAACAATGGCCAGAAGAACTGGCGCTTCCCGGGAACAGGTGGAATCATGCACCTCGGGAGATAGCCGGAGAGCTCCGAGCCTCGGCACGCCAGTAAAACTTGAGGACTCTATTCGCCCCCCAAGGTTGTGAACAGCGCGCCTTCGGAAAAGTGGCACCAGACATTGCTGCCCGAACATGATATCCCCGAAGGCGGAACCCCCTGGAACTGGGAACCCCCGAACTGAGGGTATGCTTCCCGAAGAGGCTCTGTCCGAACTAGAGGACAACCTCGCCCAGGGACCTCGGGAGTACGGCAGGAGCATTTAAGGAAGCATTTAAGGAAGCCTCTGACACGTCCCACCACAGACGTAAAAAGTCGCCCTGACGCGCAGACGCCATCAGAATCACATCATGGCCCGTCTCAGCACAAGGCTCAAGGCCATCTGGTTACCAACTATCTGTCCCCTACGCCCAGAAGTTCAGGAGCATCCGACCGCACACGTGTCATGATCTGAACGGGCTAGGTATTCCTATATATACAGGAAATAAATACTTGACAGGAGGTTGGTTGGCCAGAGATACAGCTCCCACACTCTGAGAAAATACCAGGCGAGACTTTTCTGCCTTTCTCTTTGAGCTAGTGACTTTCTCCTTTTTCCGGCCACCACTGACTTGGGCGTCGGAGGCTCCCCCTCGGAAAAACACTCCGGGGGCCTCCTAACCCTGTTTACCAGCTTTTCAGGTACTCTCCTTGGGGCGATCCACCTTCCAGGCGTTCTTCCTCCTAGAAGTCTCTTCAACAGTCATCATGACTCACAACGATGAGGCCCTAGGCCATCATTTGGCGCCGTCTGTGGGAACCCGCTCGCAAATCGCCGTCGTTGAGACTCGGCGTTCTAAGGACAAGGGACTCCCAAGGTCCTCGTCCGCGCTTGAGATACAACCGGCCGCTGAGCAGACATTCCCAGAGACTTCTACGCCCGAGGAAGACCGCCCTCTGGTAATCACCATGAGCTTCTTGAGGGACTTTCAGCGCTCGGTCGTTGCGGAAATGACTCAGCAGATCGACCGGAGATGGCCACAGCAGTCACAGGCCCAGAAACCCTCCTCGTCAGCACGCCCTCGGGAGAGAAGCCCCAAGTCTACATACCGCAGTTCAGGAAGTCGAGAGCCTCGCGGAGAATCATCCACAGAAGATATAGCCCTCGGGAAACGGCCTGTGGGACAAACCAGGTCCAAGCGACCGAGAGTCTCACAGCGAAGCAGTTCGTCGCCCGAGGCGAGGTCCCTGACCCCTGCGCGCCGAACTCGCTCCCCGAAGAGGCGTCATCGATCTTCCTCCCGCAAAAATGGTCCTAGCACCACTGCGCTTATGGAAAGGATATTGGCACGGCTGGACAGAGTGGAGAAGCAAGTGGCCAGAAAACCCGTTTGGGACAGGCTGTCGGGGGCATTATGCGAAGATGACTCCCCGTTTATTCGCGCCATCGTTGAGGCAGCTATGCCAGGTGACTTCAGAGTGCCTAGGCTGGAGATCTATGATGGCCGGACCGATCCACAGGCCCATCTGACGAAGTACAGACGGAGCATGATAATGCACGGAGCTGATGACGCTACCATGTGCAAATGCTTCGAAGTCACCCTCACGGGCCCAGCAACAGCATGGTACAATTCCTTGCCCCCAAGGACTATCACTGAGTTCCAGGAGTTGTCCACAGCCTTCACCCAGCAGTTCATTGGGAGCAGGCCGACGGCCAAAATGCCTGTGCAGATGTTCGACATAGAGCAGAGAAACGGAGAGACAATCCGAGACTATGTCGAACGATTCAACAGGGAAGCACTCAGCGTCCCGGACTTCCGGCCCGAAATCCGCATCCTCGCTATGACATGGGGACTTCGGCGTGACTCACAGCTGTTCTACGAGTTCTCAAAGGACCCCCCGGAGACCCTCGGAGAATTTTACCGAAGGGCAGAGCAGCACATGACAGCCGAGGAATTGAGGATGGCGGGGCCGAAGTCTGATCATCACCGCGCCGAAGGGTCCAGCCAGCAAGCTCGGCATCTTTCTGAACACACAGGCCGACCACGACGAATGCGAAGAAGGAAACCTCAAAGCACAACACGGACCAACATTCTCATGGCGCTGGAAAGGCAAGGGACGCAGATTCGGCGGCCAAAGGCCATGGCCGCGGATAATAAGAAGAATGCCAAGAAGTTCTGCCAGTTTCATCGCGACCACGGTCATGACACCGAAGACTGCTTCCAGCTGAAGAAGTACATAGAGTCGCTGATCAAACAGGGCCAGCTTCGCAAGTACCTGCGGATGCCCTCCCCAAAAGGCAGAAAAGAGGAGGAAGAGAGGGCCGAAAACGAGGACTATGACTCCGACAGGCGGAGAAACAGAAGTCCAAAAAGGCGCCTTCCACCTCCAGTAGGGGTCATCCAAACCATCACCACGGGGCTCCCATCCTCGGAAAGAAAGCGGAAGGCCAGAGAAATTGCAGTTATGGAGTATCAAAGTCCATCAAAGAAACTGGCTCGCAAAGATGGCTCCACCGTCGTCTTCCCCCACGACGACCCGCTGCTGATAATGGCGAGAATAGGGAACTGGGACGTCAAGAGAGTGTTGCTTGATGATGGCTCAAATGCTGACGTCCTATTCTCGCACTTACTGCCGAGCTTGGGCATCTCCAGCAGCGAGCTTAAACCTGTCACCACGCCCACCTTCGGCGTTGGGCCATCCGAACTACCCGTCCTCGGATGGATCGACCTCCCCTTGATGATGAAAGGCACTTCGGTAGACGGAGCAGCTGAGTTGTATGCGTCCACAGTGGCAAGATTCATCGTCATGGACGTCCCGTCTTCGTACAACGCCATCCTTGGAAGGCAGACTCAGGGGAACCTGCACATTCGCCCCGATGTGAAGTACTTGACTGTCAAATTCGCCACCAAGGATGGAGATGCAGAGGTCTTCATCGACCAAGCCGAGGTAAGAAAGGTGTTTGTAAAAGCACGAAAGGCTCCGGCAAACAACTCTACACAAACGGTGGAGGCAAAGGCGCAGGAGAAAGGCAAAGAAGGAGATCCCGCAGAAGCAGAAACGGAAGCAGTAGATCTTGTCCCAGGACAATCTACCCGAATAGGGAAGAGCTTGGCCAAAGGTGACAAGGAAATCTTGTATCCTTTCTGCTGAAAAATAAAGATCTGTTTGCCTACTCGCCGAAAGACATGCCAGGAGTGAACCCTGGCATAATACAGCACAGCCTCAAAGTAAGCCCGGAAGCAAAACCTATCAGGCAAAAGAAACGAAGCATCTCAGCCCACAAAAGCAACTTCGTGAAAACCGAAGTCCAGCGCCTATTGGATGCTGAAGTTATCAGGGAGGTAAAATACCCCGAATGGTTAAGCAACGTGGTCATCGCCACAAAAGAAGGTAGCAGCAAACTCTGGATGTGCATTGATTTCAGAAACTTGAACGATGCTTGCCCGAAAGATTCATTTCCCCTCCCACCAATAGATCAACTGGTAGATTCAACGGCCGAATACGGGCTCCTGAGCTTCCTAGATGCCTTCAGCGGCTACCATCAGATAAGGATGGACCACGAAGATGAAGAGAAAACTGCCTTCATCACCGAGGGAGGAACGTACTGCTATGTCAGAATGCCCTTCGGGCTCAAAAATGCAGGAGCCACCTACCAGAGACTGATGAACAAGGTCTTCAAGGACCAAATGGGGAGAAACATGGAGGTATATGTTGATGATATGATAGTCAAAAGCAAGCTGCCCGGCTACCACGTTGCAGATTTGGAGGAAACCTTCCAAAAGCTCAGAGCCTTCGGGATTCGCCTTAATCCCGAGAAGTGTATCTTCGGCGTGACCTCGGGAAAATTCCTTGGGTACATGGTATCCGAAAGAGGCATCGACGCCAATCCTGAGAAGATTAAAGCTCTGCTTGAGTTCCGAACTCCTGCCACAGTCAAAGACGTGCAGAGACTAACCAGAAGAATAACCTCTCTGAGCAGGTTTATTTCCAGGTACGGAGATAGGTGTAGACCTTTCTTCAAAGTCCTCACAAAGGCAGCAAAGATGGAAGGCGACCTCGGAAGAAACAATCATCCTTGGGACGAAGATTGCCAAAAGGCCTGGGAAGAAATCAAAGTCTACCTGGCCAGCCTGCCGACTCTGCGACAACCTCGGGAGGGAGAACCCCTCATACTGTACCTCGCCGTCACAGAAAAGGCCGTGAGCTCGGTCCTGGTGAAAAAAGAAGGGCCGAAACAATGGCCGGTCTACTACGTCAGCAAGTCCCTGCATGGCGCCGAAGTCAGGTACCCTTTGCTTCAAAAAGCTATATACGCCTTGGTGCTTGCAGGAAGAAGACTGCGACCATATTTCCAGGCTCACCCCATCATCGTCCGAAGTAGTCTACCACTACGGGATGTTATGAAGAGAGTTGATCATTCGGGAAGGCTCTCCAAGTGGTGCATAGAGCTTGGTGAACACGAAATCACGTATGAGCCTCGGAAGGCCATAAAAGCCCAAGCATTGGCAGATTTTATCGCCGAAATACCCACCACTGAGGAGAACCACTCAGATCCGAAAGAAGGTGAGCCAGAATGGACCTTGCATGTTGACGGAGCCTCGGGGTCCGAACACCAGGGAGCTGGAATAGTTATCAGAGGACCCGAAGGCCTAGAGGTGATGAAGGCTATCAAGTTCAGCTTCAACGTCACCAATAATGTGGCTGAGTATGAAGCCCTCATAGCGGGATTACGCTTGGCCAGAAAGATTGGCGTGAGAAACTTAAGGGCTCACAGCGATTCCCAGCTGGTAGTTCGGCAGACGGCAGGAGATTATGGGGCGAAGGACCCAATCTTGGCAAAATACCACGAGCTGGTAACAAAACTCATCCAAGAGTTTGACGCCGTGCGGATCGAAAATGTACCCCGGCGGAATAACACTGAGGCAGATTGCTTAGCGAAGTCCAAAACATACACCGAGGTGCTAGACCATCCAAGCATCTCCGTGCTAAGCATAACGACCTCGGGAACAGGGTGGAAGGACCCCATAAAGAGATACCTCACAGAGAATGAGCTTCCCGAAGACGTCGGCAATGCTGCAAGACTGCGAAGACGCGCCGGAAGATTCTTCCTAATTGGTGAAGAGTTATATCGGCAAGGATATGCAAATCCGCTGCAGAGATGTGTGGGCGAAGAGGATACTGAGATGGTCCTCGAAGAAGTTCACGAAGGCATGTGCGGCTCGCACATTGGAACTGATGCCCTTGCAGCAGTGATACTCCGCCAATGATACTTCTGGCCTACCCTGAGAAAGGACGCAAGGCAGTTCGTCCAGAAGTGCGGTAGTTGCCAGAGACATGCAAAAATCCAGAGGATACCCTCGGAAATGGTAACGTCGGCAGACTATCCTTGGCCCTTCGCAGTCTGGGGTATAGACCTTATTGGGCCACTCCCCACAGCGCCCGGAGGCGTGAAATTCTGCGTGGTAGCAGTGGACTATTTCTCAAAGTGGGTAGAGGCAGAACCACTAGCAACTATCTCGGCAAAAGAAGTGCAGAAGTTCGTATGGAAAAACATCGTATGCAGATTTGGCATACCGAGGGTACTAGTAGCTGATAATGGATCCCAGTTCATAGACAAAGGATTCCAGGAATTCATCAGCGACCTCGGAATAAAGATGCACTTCGCCCCAGTAGCTCACCCCCAAAGCAATGGGCAGGTAGAAGTATCAAACAGGACCATAAAAGATGGCCTGAAAAAGAGACTTGGGGAAGCCAAGGGGAAATGGCCAGGAGAACTCCAAAGTGTATTGTGGAGCTACCGAACGACGCCACGAAGAGCCACAGGGGAAAATCCCTTCTCACTCGTCTTTGGAACAGAGGCCATTATCCCAATAGAGATAGTTCAGCCTTCAATACGGGTGCAAGTATTTGATGAAGGCGGAAACGACCTCGGTCTGAGAACTAAGCTCGACCTTGTGGCCGAACACAGAGAAATAGCCGAGCTGAGAAGAAAAGCTTTCCAGCAAAGAGTGGCCGCGGCTATCAACTTAAAAGCCAGGCCAAAAGAAATCAAAAAAGGAGACCTCGTTCTCCGAAAGGCCGACTTTGCACCCCGAAGGCCATCTCACGGAGTACTTCGCGCAAATTGGGAAGGACCTTATCTGGTTCTCGCCGAAGTACGAAAAGGCGTGTACAAGCTTGGCGACGCCGAAGGCGTAGAATTGAAAAACACTTGGCATTCAGACGCCTTGAAAAAATTCTACGCCTAAGGTTGAGCGGAGGAGATATATTGTACAAGAAATATTCTAAGTACAGAATGGTCTGGAGAAGAATGGTCTTGAGAAAAATTTTTTAAGTATACCAAATTGTCCAAGATAGAATTCCGCGAAGGTGCTCGCCACGAAAAAAGCAGATGTGACTTCCCGAAGTCCCTTGAGCCACTATGCTCGGGAAAAATGGGAAACAAGAATCTTGCAAAGGTACTCGGCATAATCAGTGCAGAGAAAATTTTCTGAACACCCTTGAGCGAACATGCTCGGGAAAAAGGGAAAGCAAGAATCTCGGAAAAGTACACGCCAAAACAAAAGCAGAGGTAATTTCCGAACACCCTTGAGCGAACGTGCTCGGGAAAAAGGGAAATGAGCAATCTTGTGAAAATTTTCCTAAGTCCCTTGAGCAAATATGCTCGGGACAATAGAAAGACAGAAAAATTTGGCTGAAGGTTTTCCGAAGTCCCTTGAGCGAACATGTTCGGGATAAAAGGGAACAAAAAGCCTGCAAAAGACTTAGCCAAATTTTTACAAACTTTCCAGAAAGTCTCTTGAGCGAGCACACTCGGGACAAAGGAAGGTAAAAAGTTTCTTTGGTTGCAGGTTTTCCGAAAGTCTCTTGAGCAAACGTGTTCGGGACAGTGGAAATGAAGAAACTTGCAAGAAAGGACTTAGCCAGAAGATTGTTCATTTAGAGCAAACGCTGACTTACAAAAGAAGTGCCCAAAGAAGGAGAACAAAGGAGAAAAATAAGAGGAGCCCTAAAACAAACTAGGGAGGGCCGGGCGGACGAAGACCAGGAAGCTTCAGATGCTCGACCTTAGACCACTGCCACCGAGGTCCCTCAGGAATATTTAGGCCCTCCAGAAAAGAGAGGTCCAAATCTGGGAACCTCTGCAGGACTTGGTGTCGAGCAAGGCAGAAGCCGTCCTGAAAGGCGACCTTGGCCATTTGATCAGAAGTATGTTTTTGAACGCCAAGGTCGTTGAGCTCGTCCCTCAGCTCAGCAATCTCCTCCTCCAGCTCGCTTAACCCCAGCGTCCCTCCGGACTCCTTCTTCAGAGCCTCGACCTCGGCTCGGAGAGCATTGTTCTCATCCGTCAACCTCGCCGCAAGACTGTCAGAAACAGCCTTGTCCTTGACAAGATCTCCGTTGGCGGCGAGCAGCCCCTTTACTTGGTCGCCGAGGTCGGCAATCTTCCGGGAGTCCTTCTCAAGTTCTTCTCTCTTCTTTGAGAACTCCTCCCGAACGGCGGTGATTTGCTGAGAACAATCCGCTGCCAGCTGCTGGTTGCTGGCAACCGCCTTCGCAAGCGAAGCCTTCGCTTCACTGAGTTCCCGCGAAGTCGCATCCTTGGAGGCAGCCTCTCTGGCCACCCGAACTCGGAGGTAACCAGCGTACTCCAGCAGCTACGGCAAGGCAAAAGTCCAGGTTAGTACAAATCTAAACACTTAGAAAATTGAGAAAAAAGAGTGTAAAGACTATACCTGAGCAGCATGCTCGGTGACTTTTGCGGCGAGGGTATTATCCCTCGGGTGAGCCGCCGCAATGGCCCGAAAGGAGGCGTCAGTGGTCATCCCCTTCCAAATCTCCTTTGTCATTTTTGGACAGTCGTCGGAGAACAAATTCATATCCTCCGCGATTGTCCAAAAGGGCTCCAAGGGGATCTTCCCCTCAGGGATTTTGGCATCGCGGAGGGCCCGTTTCCTCTCATGAATGGCCCTCCAGCCAGCAGTAAGAGGCTCCTCTGTGAGTAAGAAGGAAGTTAGGAGTAGAAGAAAAATTCGCGAAAAGCAAAGGAGCTGAACTTCGCCTGAAGGCATACTTGGAGGAACCTCGGAGATAGTGTCCTCGGGATCCTCGGGCCCCTCGGTAGAAAGACCCTTACCCTTCTGCCGATACCGCTCCTCGGCAGTAAGTACTTCTACCACTACAGTGTTTCTGGGGGCCTCGAGGTCGGGAGGAGGCACCTCGGCGGAAGTAGCGGGGACCTTGGCCGGTGAAATTTCAACAAGACCAGCCTCTTCGCCAGCTTCTTCTTCCGAAAGCTCTGGCTGGGGAGGCTGGATAGCCTTCCTAGCTCGCTTCGCCGAGGCCCCGCCCCTGTCGACTTCCTTCTTCGGGAAGCCGCCTTCTTTGTCTGCTCCCCCTTCTCCACTTGGCCAGAAAAGAGGGCCTTGTAATAGGCGGCAGCCCCATCGCCCATCTCTGAAAAATAGAAGAAATATCAGCGTAAGTCCGAGGAAAAAATTTAAAGGGGTGGAAGATTACTCACTTTCGGCAAAAGATTCGAAAGAAGTCTCCCCCTTAAGGAGCTTGACCAGCCAGGAGTCCTTCCCAGCGATGGCGGGAGCGGGCATATTGAGGTCAGTCTCGTGCTCCTTAACCACTTTCAGCTCCCGAAGGACTTCTTCGGTCATCAACCTCCAGTTGATAGGAAAGGGGTAAAGAGCACGAGGAGAGACCTCGGGAACCCAGTCAGCGACTGCCCGAATGCGGGCGTCAAAATCCGCGAACACGGAAGCCAACGGTGGGGTCAGCAGCATCCTCGGATCAACGACGTCTGCGTTCAGCACTCCCTGAGCCCATCTGGTCGGGACATCAGACCAGTTCTTATCCACCTTCAGGAAAAAGAACTTAGGCTGCCACCCCCGCCAGCTATCCTTCGTGTCGAAGGTGAAGGTGAATTTTTTGCTCCCGGATCCCCGAGGCAGCAGGAAATAGAAACCACCCTTCGGGACCACATAGAGCTTGTAGTACTGCATGAAAATGATGAAGTGGGGCTCTATCCCGAACACGCCACACATGCAGAGGTAGGCGTTAAAATAGCAGTATGCGTTCGAGGGAAGCTGGTTCACAGCAATGCCATGGAATTGGCAGAAGTCGCAAACCACCTTCGGGGGAGGATACCGAAGTCCGGCCTTCAGTTGGGCTCAGAAGACGGTAACCTCGTCGTCGCGGTTTGAAAAAGCAAAATGGCTAGAACGAGGCAGCCTAGTCACAGCGTAAGACGGAAGAAAGAATTTTTTCTTCCACCTCTCTAGTTTTTTGGGGGTGGTACAGCAAGGATGGGCCAGAATAGGTTTCCAGCTCTCGGGAACAGGCATCGTAGACATGGAAAAGAGTTTGAGATGGAAAAGAAAATAGTTTCGAGAAAAAACTCAGAAGACGAGTTTGGAAAAAAAACAACAGTTTTCCAGAAAAACTCAGAAAAACAGAGGAATCAGAGTACTCTGGAAATCAAAACCCACCAAAAGATTTGCCTAAGGACGCCGTCGTAAAAGTTGGTAGGAAAAGCTCTGATTAAAGAAGCTCCGCCACAGAAAGCAAGATAAAACGCAAGAACAGAGGGCAAAGCAGAGAGAGAGCAGAAAAACAGTAAGTGGGACTTATGATGGAATGGGCTATTTATAAGCCAAAGGTGGGTAGCCGAAAAGAGATCATAAGTACCCATTGGAGGCGAACCGTCGCCGTAACTGCCCGCTGCACCCGAAAAGGCGCGCCCTCTGTAAATGACGCGTCTCTCTTCCAATGGCAAGAAGCCGCGTGTCAACCGCTGCGCAGAAATAGGGGACATGCCTCCCCAAACGTCCCTGGAAAACCGGGACACACCTCCTGATTGGGACACGTCGTTTGACATCCCTGAAAGTGGAGACGCGCCGCTCAGTCTGACACGCTTGGCCATCAGACCTGCAGAAATAAAAAGCAGGCCACCTCGAGGACACCAAGAGACAGGCTATGGCTGAACAGCCCATGACTTTTGGGCAAGAGGTGTATCTTCGGTACAGGCTTTGCCTCGGAGACACCAAAGAATAGGCCAAGGCCGAACAGCCCAGGCCTTCGGGCAAAAGGTGCGACCTCGGAACAGGTTATGCTTCCCAACAAGACTCCCAACAACAACCTCAGAAAGAGATGCAAACCGAAGTCTTCACTTCGGCTTTCCAGAGGGGGGCATGTGATAGCCAAAGGCTATCGCCTCAATCTGGCCGAACACCCTGCCACAACAATGGCCAGAAGAACTGGCGCTTCCTGGGAACAGGTGGAATCATGCACCTCGGGAGATAGCCGGAGAGCTCCGAGCCTCGGCACGCCAGTAAAACTTGAGGACTCTATTCGCCCCCAAGGTTGTGAACAACGCGCCTTCGGAAAAGTGGCACCAGACATTGCTGCCCGAACATGATATCCCCGAAGGCGGAACCCCCTGGAACTGGGAACCCCCGAACTGAGGGTATGCTTCCCGAAGAGGCTCTGTTCGAACTAGAGGACGACCTCGCCCAGGGACCTCGGGAGTACGGCAGGAGCATTTAAGGAAGCATTTAAGGAAGCCTCTGACACGTCCCACCACAGACGTAAAAAGTCGCCCTGACGCGCAGACGCCATCAGAATCACATCATGGCCCGTCTTAGCACAAGGCTCGAGGCCATCTGGTTACCAACTATCTGTCCCTTACGCCCAGAAGTTTAGGAGCATCCGACCGCACACGTGTCATGATCTGAACGGGCTAGGTATTCCTATATATACAAGAAATAAATACTTGACAGGAGGTTGGTTGGCCAGAGATACAGCTCCCACACTCTGAGAAAATACCAGGCGAGACTTTTCTGCCTTTCTCTTTGAGCTAGTGACTTTCTCCTTTTTCCGGCCACCACTGACTTGGGCGTCGGAGGCTCCCCCCGGAAAAACACTCCGGGGGCCTCCTAACCCTGTTTACCAGCTTTTCAGGTACTCTCCTTGGGGCGATCCACCTTCCAGGCGTTCTTCCTCCTAGAAGTCTCTTCAACAGTCATCATGACTCACAACGATGAGGCCCTAGGCCATCAATACCTTAGCAAATAAATCAGGGAAACAATATCCCCAATTGTTTTCCAGCTCTTCTCCACCCAATCAGAATTTAAAAAAGAAAAAAAGGAAGAAATCAAGCATTTCTTACCTCTCCCACGAAGACCGAAACTAACATAGCCGCAGCAAAATCGGACCTCTCGGTTCAATGCAAATTAAGCTTGTTTCCCAGATTTTAAGGTTTGTTCTCCCTAACAAGAAAATAAGGAACAAAATCATCAACAAATTCCAGCAGCTCATCACCAAACCAAACCCAGAAATTAAGGGGAAATTAAGTTATTTACTTACTTGGAAAAAAATTGAGCTCAACTCTAGCTCCTCATGCAAGAACAAACATTTTCCACCCCAAATCCTTGCTAATTTTTCGTTAATTTCTGTTGGTGAGCTAGGTTACAAAGCTTCGCTCGTGCTATTGATGGAGGTTTTCGTGAGAGAGGGCTTTTTTATGTCTTCGGGAAGGAGAGGAGAGACACGAAATGCCTTTGTCAACCACCACCGTTTTTTGTCTCAAGGTCCATGTGCCACGCACATGGTCCCTTATTTGTTAGCATCTATTCTTTTGGTCTTAAGGCTTCTAAGGGTCTCACTTAAACCACTTGAGGAAATATTAGTCATTTCATAATTTGTCAAGAGAATGGAAATCATGAAAAACAATGTCCTTCAGTGCAATAAAAATAGGTCAGAAATAATCAAAATATCTCTCTTGACTTGGGCTGCCTAAATAAGCTTATATCCTTGATTACCTTGGTAATCGGTTTGTACCTCAAAAGCTATTACAAAAATGACGAGATCCAATGACGAAGAAACTGTAGCAAATTGATTGTAAGATTGATCCTTTCCTCACTCCATAATTTGTTCTCGTATACCAACCAAAAAAAAAACCTTGTTCTTATCCCTCGATTTGCCTCATAATTACTAGAATCCCTTCTTTGCTGATCTGGGCCTCGCGCTTGGTTGCAAGAAATAAGTGTTGAACTGCAGACGAGAGAAGATCGAAACTCAGTAAAAATATTTATTTTATTCTGCAATTCTAGTTATTTTGTGAATTTATTTATTTTATTCTGTATGTGTTTTTTTATCTTATATTAAAGTCAATTCATTTTAACTTAAATTTACTTAATCTAAAAATAACTTATTTTTATTTTTACATTTTTTTGTCTAAAACCAATTTTATTTGAAAGCTAAGAATCAATTCGTCTTAACTTAAGTCAACTAACTTTTTTTTGCTTTTACATCTTTTTTGTCTGAAACCAATTTTTTTTGAAAGTTAATATTATGTAAATGTAACAATCCATTTGAAAGAAAATTTTTATAATGTTGTTAAATTTTTATGAATTTTTCTTTTTTAATGCCTTAAACTAGAAAAATTCATAAAAATTTAGTAAGATTACAAAAATTGCATTTTTAATGGATTATTCCAGCTACATAACATTGGCTTTTAATTAAAATTAGTTCTAGGTAAAAAATATATAAGAATGAAAATAAGTCAATTGACTTAAGTTGAAACGAATTGACCCTAATATTATATAGGTGTAATGATTCATTTGAAAAAAAAAATTCATGTTATTAAATTTCTATGAATTTTTATTTTTGAATGCCTAAAAAATAAAAATTCATAAAAGTTTTACAATTAATGGATTATTTTACCTAAATAATGTTGGCTTTAAAATGAAATTGATTTCAGGTAAAAAAGATATAAACATAAAAATAGGTCATTTTGGATTAAGTTAGCTTAAGTTAAAACGAATTGACTAATCCTATTCTTCAGTCATGTTTCTACTTGTTATTTCATCTAATTAGTTATTTTTTCATTAGTAGTTATTTGTCCTTTTGAATTTAACTTACTGTTCATTTATGACTTTCTACTTATCTTTTTAAATAAACTAGTTTCATAACCCGTCTAACGAACGAAATTGTAGTTCATATATAAAATTGTGTATCAATGACAATGTACTACTATCATGCGTAAATCAATTGCAGAGAGATGACATAATAAAATGAAGTTACAGCTTGAAGGACAAAGGGGTAGTCATATCGTGCAAGGAAATTCAATTTTTGAGAATTCTGCAGCAATATCACAGCAATCCACGAGTTCAATCCTGTAAATAAAAGAACGTTTGTTAATAGGAGTAACAATATATAGGACAATAGGAAAAAGTTTTTATAACTAACATGTGGATGAAATAAAAAAAAATGGAGAGATTAGAGAGTAAAAAATAACCATTCATGTGCCGCAATAATCAGCCATGCAAAATCATGAATGGTGTTTTCACCAATAGAAGGAGGAGGGGTATTATGTAGATTTAACCTGTAAGGATATTGAATTATGAAGGTAAGAATAAAATGAACATTGGAAGAAGTAGACAAGACTACATGGAAGATGATACTTACAGAACAGATGCAATTTCATCTTCAGTGCTTGTTGATATGGCCGAGTGTAGTGGTTGAGCAAAAGTGTAACTAGAAGAACTTGCTTCCTCGCTAAATGAAGATTAATATAAAGAATAAGAATAAAGATTATATTACCAGATAGGAAATGAAATCATATAAAAGAACATACCCATGTATAGATTCATGTCGAACAAGGGATGAAGTAATGTTAACCAGTTGTTTTCGGGAAAGGGGTGAATATCTTTCACAAGCCTTCCTGGGTTGCTGTTGAGTAATAAAATTGTTATATGAAATTGGAAATCCTCCACTTCATTGATTGCGTGAAACTTCTTAAGTATCAATGGGGAAGAAAGATTCTGGAAGTTAAAAGATGTTAAGTCAACCTCAAGAATGAGCTCATGATTCAGTGATTGATCAATCCACTCCTGAAATTTTGTAGGGCCATTATCCTATGTAAGTAGCATTGATTAGTGAAGATCTTAGTTAGTGAGATGAATTAAACTTCAAAATCCAAGTTTGGATAGCTGAAGAAAAGGTAAATGAAAGAATAGTAGTAAGATGAAGGAGGGACCGATTGTTCAATAAAACGGAGGATTGCAGTGGAGCAACCAAAAAATTTTGTAGCCACTGCATCAAGCATGGTAAATAATATTGTGCCAGTAGAGTCTAATACTCGCACAATTGCCTTAAACCTGCAATGGTAAAGAAAATGATTGAATAAATATTGGTATGTATAAGATAACGTGAATGTAAAAGTGTCAGAAATCTAAATAAATGAATGATTAATAGATACCGTAAAGGTGGTGTACGATTGACAGTGTTACAGTCACGGCAGAAAAAAGTTAGACCAATTGGTTCAACATTTTTACAACATTTTTTTACAACTAAAATACCACCACCCTCGTTCAATGAGTAGTTCAGCAGCAGTTGCACGACAAGTGTAGGAATTGGACTGAAAGTGAAATACAAATGTTGATATGTAAGGAATCGTCATCTTGTATACTGTAGCAGTTAAATGTAATAGAAGGTGACTAACTTACAAATGAAGGGCCACAGGCAAGCAATTCCTTAATTTTATGAATTGTTCTCCGGCGCCCATAAAGAAGACGCATGTCAGCTTGACATTCAGCCGGATGAGGAACATACTGATGGATAATAGTCATTGCCGTTGATGATCTATATGGTGATAAAATATGTGTTTCATAAGAGTAGATAATAAAAAAACCATGTATGTAATTCCCATAATAAAATAGATAGGATGAGGGAGAAAAAAGTGAGAAGGACATACGATTCAAGGAATTGGTTGACCTCAGCAATGTCGATGTTAACATAAACTTTAATTCCTGATGTTGAAGCCAAATTATATGCTCCTAAAAATTAGGAATATATATAATCAACAGGAAGCTGATAGAGGAATTAATATAAGGCATTAGTTATAAGTTAGTAAATAACAGACCTTGACACATTTTCACAGAGGTCGAAGTGATAACCAGAATTTGGTTCGTTGATGAATTAAGTAGTGAGTTGAAATCAACTGAATTTGCCTGAGCTCCCCAGAAAGTTATGTCCATGGTTGAACCATTAAAGGATTGATGTAATGTTTATGAAGAATGATTCTGTAGCCGTAATGGAAATAAGATGCACATACAGCAGATAATAGTGGTAGATATAGTTACCTTATATTCTGAACCTTGATGATACATTTTTTTGTTGGTAATCCATCAGAGCGAATGATCTAGAGACATCAATAACCTCGATGAGCTTTCCAACAACATGTGCAAATTGAAGAATAGTAAGTTGAAAGTCTAAACTAATGACATACTAGATGTGAAATGCTTTGTATTGGAAGTCATACCACATAGTTGAAAATTTGCGAGATGCCGGAGATGAATTTGATCAAAAGACACAAACTCAAATTTATACCGTGGAATGTTTGGAATAGGAATAGAGATCGGTGTGACTGTCGTACTTGCAGTGAAGTGAATTATGTTATCATTAGTAATTGGTCGATATGCTCTGTCAGCCCTAAAAACACCAAAATTGGAGATGATATAAACATTCCCTTCCTATAGAACAGATGTCAATCTAGGAGCTATGGAGTTGGAAGCCATTGCATGAATGTGATCATTCTAAAAAGAGACATACAATGTATAAAAAAAAGAAGTAAGTATAGGGAAATTGTAAATTTGAATAAGGTTTTATGGTTGAAAGATTATCTGGAGGAGTACCTTATCATCAAGCAGTGTTAGCAATATTCTGGATCGGTCATTGTTGTTGACATTGATGGCTTTCCAAATTCACGTTACCCATACCCTAATAGTCCACCTATAAGTAAGAGGACTTAATTGACTAATGGGTGTAAGTTGTGGCCTTATCTTCAGCTGTAACTTGGGAAACACAAGAACAAACTTTTATGTTAGTCCACATATATAAGTTTATGTCAAATTAAGTTGCAATCACATAATACATACAATAACAGTTCAAAGAATGATTAAGGTTGGTTGAGCCGCTGGAAGACTTCACGGTACACTATATTCCTTGTTACTATGTTATTACAGTCATCTGTATTGATGAGTACGCGAAAACTAGCAGGACTAGTGATCCGAGAGACAACTACATATAGTTGGCCATGGCTGAAAACAGGTTCTGGTAGATATAGGCCGACATAGTTAAAAGTTTGTCCTTGACTTTTATTTATAGTCATGGCAAAACAAACCTTGAGTGGGAATTGTCTCCGGCAGAAAACGAAAGGCAAGTCGCTATCAAAAGGCACCATTTTAACTTGTGGAATTAAATAACGGTGTCCAGAGTTCAAACCTGTGATAATTTCTGCCTCAATGACCCTTTGTGCTAACCTTGTAATGACCATTCGTGTGCCATTGCACAAACCCAGGGATTGGTTCAAATTCCTCAACAACATAACAGGAATGCCAACCTTCAGTCGAAGTTTATGGTTAGGGAAACTGGAGAACTTGAAGATATTAAGGTACTCTGTTGGATACAAGGATGTATGTGATTCAAAGTTATCTGATACAGGTGAAACTTTATCGGCACTGAGAAAAGTTTCCACATCACCAGGGAGCATACTAATAATAGTATCATTCACCTTGTCAACAATATCATTAGTACATGAAAGAATAGATCGTTCCTTCAAGTAGTTGACATCCTCATATCTCAGAACCAAATTCGGGTAGTTGTAGCAATGACATTAGCAATAGGATCTATAGAAGATAGAATTAAGTACTCAGTCGAGATCTCAATCCATGTAGCTTCCTCTTCATCCTCAGATAGTTTTTGTGATAGTACAGAACCATCTCTTACTTGCATAATCCATTGATAAAATGCATTTACTTCAGGTGATGTTGAGTTTTGTAGGCGCATATTTTGCGTAAGGTAGTACACTATACATTGAGGCCAAAGCGGAGATGACAATATTGAAGCTCCAACTATATTCACACGACTACCATGTTGAATAACAGGAAAAATTTGTCTAAAATCACCACCAAGAACTACAGGAATACCACTAAATATTTTGGTTGCAGAACCAGGATCAACCACAGTAAGAATGTCACGAAAGATGCGATCAACAGCTTCAAAGGTATGTCGATGTGCCATAGGAGCTTCATCCCATATAACCAAACTGGTATTGAAAATAAGCTCAGCCATTAGGGTTGATCTTTTAATATTGCACATTGAAGTACTATCTGCAGGAATAGGGATCTTAAACCTAGAATGTGCAGTTCTTCCTCCGGGTATAAAAAGTGATGCAATTCCAAAGCTCGTTATAGCGAGGACAATTTTACCAGACGATTGTAGTCTAGAAATGATAGCGTGCCATAAAAAAGTCTTACTTGTTCCTCCACTACCCTGCACAAAGAAAAAACCACCTTCACGAGACTGTACAACACGAAGGAGCTCTGAGTAGACATGGCGTTGGCCATCATTTAATTGTTGAACCAACTCTGAATGTTCTGCAGCAAGAGCAAGCCTATTGTAGTTAAGTTCCTCAATTAGGAGTGAGTTTTGGAGCAAGATCGTACTATCAAGTTGTGGGAATGGCATAGTTAGGAATTCTCGCAAACTTCTTCCGACCCTATTCATTCCTACTTCAATATCATATAGTGCATAATTTTGTTGTTCCTCTTCAGTAAGAAAAAGTTATGAATTGTTGAATAACCTTCGTTGCCGGTATAAGATATCTTCGCATAAGGAAGAAACATTACCTGTCCATAGTGCAAGTGGATCCTCAACACAAAAAAATAGTAAGAAGATCATAAATAGCTGTCGTAACTGGTTTGCAGATGCCCACTCAGCTGCCTCACATAAGCACTGATTCCATTCTCCGTTACCCTCTAGAAGCCCTAGTGCAAAACACGCTTCTCTATATGTTCGGTATAGAACCCTATTCACTGTGCGGATTTCCTCATATGATCGCGGCCCTTTAACAACATTCAAAAGAATGCGTGAGTAAAATTTTTCCCCTGCAATCGGGTGGACAAAGTATAATCTCCCAACACTGTGTCCCCTATGGCGACGAGTCCACATTTTTGTTTGTCTATTGAGCACAAAATGTTGAGGGAATTGAATGTATGTCAATGTAGCTGCTAGCTCATCATACGAATTACAGTGCATTCAAGCCTCAAACTTGGTCATACTTTCCTGCTGAGCCCGCACGATATCATGAAAGTCTTCACCCTTTTCATACATCACATTCTGCTCATTAGGTAAATAGAAAGACAATTTTTCTACAACTAGATGATGCCCATGAATAAAGAAGCCAAAAATACACCAGATGGCCTCAGATGCTGAAACAAACCTACAATCCATGTACGCCTTTATCTCATCATATTCATTCCTAGATGACCTACTTGTACTACCCTAACCCAGTCGATGCCCTTCCAAAATAACAGTTGACATGTCAGCACCCTTACACACATATTTACACAAATACTTGACACACATGCCCCTGTTTGTGAGCTCCATATTCACATGACAATCATTCTTAACACATAGATCACCGTTATGCGAGATGACTGAACAATTATCTAATGTTATTCCATTGATTGTTACGACATGATTATCATGCCTCCTCTGATAAAGGGGGAAACCATCTTCGTTAATCATGGTCTCATTCTGGAAAGGACGTGGGTAATGTTTTAAACAGGAATTATTCACCATACATGGACATCATGGGTTGGCAGGCCCACATGGACCATGAAGCATATGGGTAACAACTGCCTTATATCCGACGGGATCTTTATCCTTATCAGGGAGTTCTATAGAAATGAACCGATCAATTTTAGCAGGCGTGTTAATCTTGTCGTTTGGATGAAGAAAAAGAGCAATATAGGTAGGCCACGCTTCTGGAATTCAACTGTGCAAATATCTCCAATGGTGCGGCCGAAGTGTCTCCCTTTGGTGATATCTTTGCATAAAATAGTATAAATTCATCATGAATACACGATCCACAATATCAGGTCTATCTTCAAGGGGCTGTCCAGGAATTAGTTGGAGAAAATGTTGAATTTCTGGCCATTTTGGGTTACACGTATATGTAATGAATAAATCTGGATACCCCATAACTCGACTTAACGCCATCGAGTCTTAATAATTTTGTATCATATACCTTGGACCCCCGACAAAGAAAGACGGTAGAATGGTTCTCCTACCATACAATGAAGCATCTATATCACCCCGATTCACTGCATCTTGTAACCTACACAAGATCTCAGCACAAAATCGATTTTGATTCCTTCTAAGCCAAGAAAAATAGGATTCAAGGGTTACACAATAAGCATCAACAGCAAATTCATGGAATAATCAACCCCTCAAGAGAATAAGAGAATGAACATTATGTCGTTACTGCATTTGAAATGCATAAACTCCCTTGGAGTTACAGTTCTTACATGAGATAGCTGGCCATCCTCTGTCACATAACTTATTTCAAAATGGTAACTATCTTCTCCATACACAAGGAATAAAGGGAAATGCATAGCACAACACTTTGGGTGGAAGAAGTCAATTCTATGTGGTTTTGAATTTCATGGATAAACAAGTATATCTTGATAGTTACCGTTGTCCTCATCAATGTCATCAAACAAGCCAGCAACCTTTTTAGAAATAGGGAGATTATAACGTCTATTGCGTCCCCTAGAACTTAGAAGCCGGATGCGCACACAGGGCTGTGTCATATCACTAACATGATCTCGGGCCATTCTAAAAAATCTCACTAGCGCATTGTGTTCCTCAAACATCCATATCAAACCGTCAACAATGAGTCAATTATTCTTAGTGTAACTTCCATCACCAAAACTCATAATCTGATTGTATGTTTCATGCTCAGTGTCATACAGGTAAAGCTGGGCAAAGCAAAGACGATCTCCCGTATTAGGATATAAAGATCCAATGCGGTAGTAATTCATTCCAAAAGATCTGAATGTTGGTGGACCTTGTCCATCATGTGTACTTGAATCGACATATGCACCAGTTGAGGTGAAAGAAAATCTACAATTGAATTCTCCGATATGCCTACGAAAGTACTTTGATATCTCATCACCATTATAGTCAAACAAATGGTGAATAAATTCAGGTGGTGGTGGCGAATGAGGAATATAAACCTTGCCCTTACGGCAACATAAAAAGAATTTAGGGTTACTCCTGCTATGTGACTTATTGCTTCTTTCATCATACTACATAATGGCCCCACAATGTGAACAAATACAGTTTGGGGAACCAAGATCTTCATAAGATGAACATCTCCCTAGATCATATAATAAAATTAGGAAGAGGATAACATATTACTTAGAAACAGGGTAAGGTGATAAAAGAATATGGCATACGTTGATGATCATCTTGTTGTAACTGATGGCCATGAATACTAGGTTCTTGAATGTCATCAACTTCTTGGGCTTTCACATCGAAGTAATATTTGGTAAGAAAAGTTATGCATGTGTATCAGAAGGAGGTCGATGAACTATAATGGAAATATTTTAAACATCATATAACCGTACCTGGAATATGAGGTGTGAAATCATTGAATGGTGTAATAGGGGTATATTTGGGACTGAGAGATAATCTTCTGTGCATGCGTGAACGTCTTCTACCAGAAGAGGAACTCTCACCCACTTCCAAGGTTTGAGGAATACACACTAATTGTGAGGAATGAGATATTAAAGAAGGCGTACGAATGGCATCTTGGTTAATTGGTGGTGAAGAATTTGTAAACTCATCATTAAAGGGGGGTCGGTTTGATATATCAGGAAAAAGAGGACGAGATGACGAAATATTACATGGTGAATGAGTTGGAACAGTAGAAGAAGATGGGGTTCGAGATAAGAAATCAAGTCGAGCGGTGGCTAAGCAAGGAGTAAAAGAGCAAGGTCCAATAGCCAATCGGTTAGAATTATGATTGGCTATAATTGGAACAAATCAGCGAGCTTCTCGATTAGCACGTCACAGCTCAATCCAGTGTGCTCTTCGAGCACGAGAATCCATGTCCTTACAATTGTAAGGTAGTGTAACAATATTAATATAATCCCTAAGCCTAATTGTATATGATAGTCAGTTTATAGAATCTACACGGAGTTGCATCAAACAAAAAGTAAATGCATTGAAAAAAAGTCAATCAAGGAGAAAGATATATATAATGAAAGCATAACAACAATATAAATCACACTAAGGAAGGAATAATGAAAAACACATTGACATGAGAACAACCATTAAGGAAGAGCAGTGGTATAGACCAATTAAAATGTGTTCAGACCAAGCGTTGATAAATATGCGCCTACAAAATAGGGAGTATATTTAAATGGGGACACGAAATAGTAAATCCTAAGTAGAATAACCCTAACTTGTAAATCGTAGAAAGTAAAGGGACATGCCTATTCAAACCTACGAAGCAGTGTAATGAGAAACCTAAACTTGTCATCAACTACACATTCTTCACACAACCTAGGATCACCAATCTCATAGTAGGCCTCAATCCACCTATTCATACGAGGAGTGAGAAGGATGCAATGGACACACATTCCACAACGGCGATGCTGGTTCTGTGGATCGGCAGGTTCAATGAATAAGTAACACTTTCGACCAGGCCATCTCTCGACAACAGTCGCAATCACAAAATCAGCTTCATGTCGAAGATCAATGATACACTTCCCCCAACGTCTGCCCTCTTCTTGTTTAAGTGTATTGATGTATTCAATCCCTTGTTTCATATGAAAAGGACCACAAACACTTCCAAGAATAGCATATAGGTACTTTGCAACAGGTATCCCACGAACAGAAGATAAATATATGAAAGATAATCCTTCATCAAATGCACCGTACTTAAAATATGAAATAACGCCATGAATGAAGACAGCGATCGGATGGCCGGAGTTCTTCAACTTTTTGTACCGAGGGGAAGCTCGATTAGGATACCAAGCCCACATGAGAGGTGAAACATCGAAAGAAGTGAAAATAGCAAGGATAGTGAAGGCAATTGCAAAAGAGCTGTGCACAGATGCTAGATTCCTAGATTCATTTGGCGTATCAAATAAGACTTTTGAGAGAATGAGAGCAATAATATCAATGGGTAGGCGCAACATGATGAAGAATTGTATCTGTAAGGTGAGGCACGTACAACACAGTAAGTGGGGATAGGAAATAAATTTGAACAAAATTTTTTTAATAGCAAATAATATTCACATAAGTATGACTTTAAAGTAATTATGAAGTATAGGAATATAAAATTAGAAAAGAAACACAATTGGGATGGATATTTTTAAGATGAAAATACAAAAATTATCATAACCATACGTACCATTCTTCGATTCCCTATTCATATACTTTTTTTTGAATTTATTTATTAAAGTATTAATCATTTGTTACCAAAACATAAATAGTAGCCATAAATATAAGGCCTAATGTCTCTTTTGCCCCTTGAACGTCAACTTGGTTTGACTTGCCCCTCAAACTTTATAAATTGGAACCTTTTAGTCATTCAGTCCAATTAAATAAAGAATATCTACTAAAATAAAAATAAAAGAAAAATCGAAGGGCTAACTAAATCATTTGTCTAATTATTAACTCTTGTGAGCAAACAATAAGAAGCATTAATACAAACCTATAGGGAAAAATAAGGGAAAGATGAATAATCTCAATATGAAATTGAAGCCTTTGTGCTTATTGTTTACTAACAACGGGCAACTATTGGATAAATAATTTAGTTACCTTTTAGTTCTATTTTTATTTTTATTTTAGTACACATTCTCCATTTAATCGGGTTGAGAGGATAAAAGGTCCCAATTTTTAAAGTTTGAGAGTCGAGTTGAACCATGTCAAAGTCCAAGAGGTAAAAGGTACGAGTTGGCAAAATTCAAGGGGCAAAAGGGGGCTTTATGCCTAAATATAACATGTGAATGCCATGAAAAAAAGCCAAATTTGGGTATATTTGAAAACAGGATGCACGGTATCGTAAACAAGGGAAAAGTGCATATAATTCTATGCTCCATTATTGATAGGTTTTTTCCTTAATTTGTGTAACAAAAAAATGTGGCATTTGAGTAAAAGGTATAGTATTTTTAAAATGTAGTTTATGCAATATTCCATAATTTATTTAAAACTAAAAGACATCCATGTTAAAACTGTGACAGTAAAAAATGTAAGATTTAAAGTTTGGGGTGAAAATGAAAGGCGCTTCGGAAGTTAGGGGCAAAATTGACAAGCCGCTGAAAGGTGAAGGACGAAGCAGTGTAATTTCTTTGCCAGAAAATTAATAAATACCAAAATTTTTGGTATCTCTTCATTTCACTACCCTCTCTTTCTCTCTCTAAGACTTACCTATGCTCTAACTTCTCTCTAGAATAGGGAAACATTTTCTGGGTTTCAAGCGCCGGCGCCACCGTCCAGATGAAATTTCCAGTGGCGTTGATGGTAGATTTTAAAATGGTCGTCGCGACAACATTTTTTATGGTGCCGTTACTTGGGGGGATTTTCCAGAATAATGCCGCCGTTGATATGAATTTTCCGGCAGCGGTGCCGATTAATTTTTTTTTTTTTTTGTAGATTCAATTTTCATAAACATTTTCCTCTTCGTCTTCGCCTCCTCTACACTTTTCTTCAAAGCACAAATGTCAAATTCTAAAGGGATTTCTCTACATCTGGCGTCTATTTTTGTTTTGAAAATTTTTTTGTCTACCCTGATCTACCAAAAAATGTTGCATTTTGTAAGAAATAGTTTAAGACAAAGGTAAAGGTCATGAAAAGAGGAATCTGGTGGTCTTAAGATTTTTTAAATTCAGGGGAAAAAAAATTACTTTTTTTTTTGTGGGTTTAGTTGCTTCTCAGTTTTAAAAAAATGGAGGAGGAAGTTTGACGATCTCCTGCCAAAAGGATACACAGACATGCGGCCGTTCAGCAGGACAAGAATGGGCGCGTACTCACCACACACCGCCCTCTGTGGCGGTCCTTCTTTTGTAAAGGTACCCTTCAATTTTTTTTTAACCTGTTTCTCCTAAATTCATACATCCTATGGGATTACATTCAAGTAACTAGCATTTTTTTTATGTTTTTCTTGTTTAATGTGAGGGAAATAGAAGAATTCAGTAGGAAGGAGGAGCAGGGGAGAGGAGTTCTCTTAAGTGGGAATGAAGGAATGCAAGGAGGAGCAGGGGAGAGGAGTTCTCTTAAGTGGGAATGAAGGAATGCAAGGTAAGGCCTTTAACTTTTTTTTTTATTTTGTTTTTAAACGGAAGTAAGGAGTTCTAGTAGGTAATACATTTAATGCGTGTACTCTATGGTTACTGCGGTAAACATATCTGGCATCCTTTGATTGTTTGCTGTCATAAACTAATATCCAGGTGTATAATTATGGGATAATCACCTAAGAAGCTTAAGCGATGAGTAAGGGAAAGGCAATGTGAGGACTACTTAGTTTAAGAAAATGTATAAAAGAAATAATTATGACGGAAAATAATATTTGTACTTTAATAAAAGCAAACTGCATACAATTACCATATGTTAATACAACTTTAGCCCAAATAAAAGATAACTTAATATGAATGTTCTTAAAAGAGGAATGAAAAGTCTCAACTACTGGCCTCGGAAGGGTTAGTCTCGATACTCTCTAGGTTTCAAGGCTGAACTGCAGCCAATTGAGCCTTAAGATTTGCAATCTTGGCTTGCAGAAGATTAACTTGCTCTATGAAACATTATTCATAGCTGCAAATGTGGTTTGAATTATCTCTAACTGGTATTTTAGGGCATTGTTCTCCTGTTCCTTCTCTGTCACCACCTTCCTCAGTCTAACATTACCATCAAAATTTACATCATGGATGAAAAAACCATGAAACAGCTTAATCCTATGTATAGCAGTCTCTGCTGCTGACTCCTTAGCATACCCGAGGTTCATAGATAGTCGGCTGTCAACTTTGACAAAATTAGTTTCTCCTTCTGTTAATCCAAGCTGAATATGGACATTCACCCCAAACTTGCCTCCTTGAAGGGAATTAGAGTAAGCAGGCTTAACTTTTTTAAGCATGTCACAAATGTGTTCGAGGCTTTCAACGAAAGGGATGGACACGACCTCGATGACATCCACTAAAACTAGAAAATGAAGTAGCATAGTAAAATAAGTTGGATGGAGATTTTAAACAAATATTTTACTGTCTAGATCTTTAGAAAAATAATCAAGGGGATATAACTTTTTTCTTAAAACATTTGGCACACATTTGAGTCTCTGCATGGTTTGATAATGTTAAAAAAATTGAACTATTTCTTGGAGATAGAAGTACCACCACATTGCACTTTCTGAACATAGTTAGGAGATTAAAGAGTTAGGATTTTAAGGTAATTATTAGAAACACAAACAGGAGGAACGAACTGTAAACACACAAAACACACATAGCAGATGGAATGAATGTTATAAAATGTGAACCTGTTTCCTGTTGCGTGTATCTCTTTAAAATGGGTAGTCTTCTGATGCGTGCTCTTGTCTGTTGAGAATAACCAATACCTGATAGTGAGTCCAATGTAGTATGATAACTGGATCTGATGGTTTAATATGACCAACATGTGTACCTATAGGAATTAGTAGACTAACTCTCTTTTATGCCAATAATTGATATCAGAAATTGTCTACTGCTGTTGATAAAATCCCTTTGAAAAAAAAATATATAAAGTGTAAGTCAAATAACCAAAATTAAAATTACGGGAATGAAGTAACACATGCTGTATAAAATTTTGTTATTGAAATGACATGGTGTCCACTACTGTGTACCTTCACAGGCTGAACAAATGGAGGACGAAAGGTAGCAGTAACTAGAGGAAGAAGCAGAATGGCGAACTTGCGTAGGAGAATGTGTGGACTAACTTTGGTTGCGTGTAAAGTAGAAAATGTAGTGACTCATTTTTTTATAGTGATTGATTGTAACTGTAAATAAATAATGGGTATCAATAGTGGAGGAGAAGAATAGTGTAGTGGAAGTAGTGATTGATTGTAACTGTAAATAAATAATGGGTAACAATAGTGGAGGAGAGGGATAGTGTAGTGGAAGTGTGGAGATAATTGCGCAAATGGACCGTTGCAATTTGAACTCAAAAAATCGTGATAGGAACGTGGGATAAACTCCAAATAAAAAAAATCTTTCGTAACTGTGAGTAGAACAGGTGTCAATTTGATGTAAAACACAATATTTTTTTAAAAACCTGTATATATTAGTTTGCGTTAAATTGAGGTCTAATTATAATCTACCATGTCATTTAGTAGGGGGTAAAATTGGAAATTACCAGGTGTCGTTTTGTAGTTCATTTGAAGTTACACGTGTTGCTTTGTCAATTATTGTTGCATTTTTTCAAATTATGAAAAGACAAATAGGTCAAACTACTTGCTTTCATATATAATAGTAGATTAGTTATTCTTTAATGAGTAGCTCTTTGTTCTTTATCAGTTCCTTCTTAGTTAAACTAGTTATTTTTTTCTTAATAGTTATTTGTTTTGGGTCAACTTTCTTTTCTTTTATCAATTCTTACTTATCCTTTTAGATAAATTAGTTATTTTTTTTATTGATAGTTATTTACTAGTTACTAGAGCGCGCGCACTGTTGCAGGATTAATATGGAAAATGGACATGTTAAAAGGATAGGTTTGTGCAAAAATAAGACATAATATGTAAGATTATATTCAGACAGGACATTAGAGCAGCAATTTTTACTAACATGCTATTATTTTTTATGTAGCCGGAAAGAAAGTAAATTACACAGTCAACCTCAGAGCCCTAGTGCCAAGCAATGAGCTTTGGAGACAAACGAGCAGTTAACCACAAGCAACGTAACTCTCCGAAATGTGGGGTATAAAATAAAATACCAGTAAAATTGGAAATTAAGATTTCGGAACTGCCTAGTTTGCCTAGGAGTTTAGCGAATTCTAAAATTTCTAGTCCAGTCCCAAACAGTGTCATTTTAGTTATTGTTCAATAAACAGTAAATAACTCTATACATTTTTATATATAGTAAAAATTAGTTGTTCGTTTATTAATAGTTGTTTGCTCTTTGGCTGAACTTACCAATTAACACTTTTGTTTGTCATAATTTGTTACAAACATAGAGTCAATTCGTTTTAACTTAAATTAACTTAATTCAAAATAACTTATTTTTATTTTTACATATGTTTTGCCTCAAAACAATTTCATTTGAAAGTTAATATTATGTAAGTATAATAATTCATTTGAAAGTAAATTTTCATGATGTTATTAAATTTTTCTTAATTTTTTTAATGCCTAAAGTTAGAAAAATTCATAAAAATTATATTTTCAGTGGATTATTACACCTACATAATATTAGCTTTTAAATAAAATTAGTTTTGAGTAAAAAAGATATAAAAATAAAAATAAGCTATTTTAGATTTAGTTGAAACAAATTGTCTCCTATTTTACGTCAAGATGCTCTACAAAAGAAGTCCATGAAGCAATGCAACTAATTATCAACAGTCCAGCTTAGAAAAAATGTTGATATAGGCGTTGAAAGTGTTTTTCACCTCCCACAATTCATTGCTAAAGTAGGACTTGTTTAACTTATTGATGTCTGTTTTCGACTACAACTCTCTAAGCTCAACATTCTAAATAAGAAAAGATAGAAATAGAAGTTGACAATTCCTTTTATGTTATTCTTTGTGTGTTGTGAACTTGTTCTTTTGAAATAGTAATTTTAAGAAGGGGCTTGGGTGATGTGAATATGTTTTTTTATGATGTTAAATTTTTTTTATGTTGTTTTATTTGCATGTTGTAAATTTGTTTTTCAAAATAGTAATTTTTAAGAAGCGATTCAGATAATGTGAATATGTCCTTTTTATGATGACAAATTTGTGGAATATTCTCAATTCTAGATAACAAAAATAAATTAAAAAAAAAACAAATCTTTTTAGATCCGCCTTACGTTGTATCTTCAAATAAATTGGTACAATAGATTCAATAATATCATAGCTCTTTAATTCAAGTACTGACAAAGGATTTCTAAAAAAATCAATATAATAAATATTGAATTGAAAAGAAAAGTTTTCCCTATTTTTGTTGAACAAAGTTTGACCAGTGAACTGTATTTGATTATAATAAGATAGAGAAATTCATATATCTCGAGATTCAAATAGATGATTTAAAAAGAAATCATTTCTTTTAAATTGAATTGAATTAAAAATAACTGATGAATGAGAAAGTTGAATTTAACTATTTTTATTTTGTTTCATTCAGAAATAGAAAATTAGAATCACAAAAGTATAGGAAATTTTTGTACCATTAGGTAGGCTGAACAATTCAATTCTAATTGAAAGTAATTATACATATCATGTGTTAAATATTTAGTTTCTATTTAGTTTAATATCTATAATTAAGGTAATTTTTTTTATCCTATGAATTTGTTATTTTTATTTTATGAATTGTTTTTTTATTGTATGAATATGTTCTAGATTGATTATCCCTTTTTATAATAATACTAAATATGCATTATCATACTAAATGTTTGACCATTGGTAACATTTACATAGTATTAGTCAAATCTTGATTGTTTATCAATTCTTCTTTTTGTAAGTACTATGATATTTACATCCTTTTATATTTTTGGCAGGAGTCCTGTCACATGTGAGACTGACTTACACAAGAAAAAAAAAAGATTTACACAAACAAATTAATGAGTGATTCTATTGAGAAACCAAAACTTTTACATGTCAAAATATATATAGATTCATACTTTCATTATTATTTATTACAACCTTTTGCTACGAATTAAGCTGGGAAGAAATCTAATTTCCCAATAAAACTAACTCTCTCTCCCCAAACCTAGTTCTCTACCGCCTCCTTCACTATCATCTGACTGGTTTTCTTTCATTTATTATATTATTTGATTGACTTTATCTGACGTTATCTATCAGATTTTATGGTAGATGCAATATTCTTCAAATTTTGATGTTTCAAAGTGATTTGAGACTCTCATAGGATAAATTTTCAATTGAAGGCGGGTAGTAATGGATCTAAGTTTTTCTATTAGATTCATTAGAATCTTGACCCTACTGGAGTATCTTGAAATTTGGCAATAAATATAAAGGCGATTATATAGAATAACGTCAATCTTTATTTTTTTTTTAAGTTTTATTAGTTGTATTTTTATTTCATAGATAATCTTATTTATGTCTCTTATTCAAGTTTCTGATGTTTGTTTGGTTTCGGCATTTTTTAGTTATTGTCATTTTGCCCTGGGTTTTGTTCCAATTATTTATGAATTCTGTACCTCAAATTTATTCTGCCTTAACTGGAAGGTTCGGCTTGACCCGATTCTCTTCCCTTCTTTTAGTGTCGCAAGAACTAGTAGTATTTTGTGGCCAGTTTTATGTTTCTATTGTTATTAAAGTTTTATGTCATCATTGAGTTGGAAGATATCATTTGACTCACACTTTAATTGGAATACATCATCTTTTGTTAAAAGAAAGCAAAAAAAAAAAAAAAAAGATGGGAAGACATCTCGGTCGCAAAGCATTGAATTGAATGCGAAAATATTAAGGGGGGATCTTCATAAAATCCACGTCGAACTAAGTGGTGTTCAACCAAAGATATTAATGGCGCAGGTTGTCTATGGTCTCCAGTTCCAAACTAAAGAGAGATCGAAAATATAATTTTACATAATTTTACATCGTTTTCAGATAAACATTCAATTAGTATGAACATTTGTTTTACACCTATAAACAATAGCAATCATTGATACAAACATACTCAATTTTCTAATGAAGAATAATTTTAAAAACCAAGTAAGAAAGAACTTTTTTTCTTTTTTTTTTTAATAAAAAAAGAAAAAAGAATTTTGTATGCTCATTTCATGACTAAGCTGTATGAAAATTCATCTTTCTTTGCTAAGAGGTTACTTTCAGAAAGCATATATGCGATAAAAGGTGTGAACAAATGCTTCATAAAATATTCAATATATAACAATGTATTCCGGCATTAATTGGAACTAATTTCATAACCCGTCAAATGAAAAAATTAAATATGTTTGATTACAATCAATGTGAATGCTGGCAGTTGAGGCAAAGAGAATGGTGATGACGGTGCGGAAAGAAGCGTAGGAGAGGAAGCATTTACATTCACCAAACTGCCACGACCTCTGGAGTCTGGAGACAAGAGCGGAGAACGTGCAGCTAGGGCCTCTAGTCATTGTTTTCTTTAAATATTTACAGTTTATCTTCTCAAATGTTGATAATTGCGATAATGTAATAGATAATATGAATTATAACATAAAAAGAGCAGAACTAAGAAAGAAAAAGGAGATAAATAAGAAGAGAGGGAGAGAGGAATGAAGAAGACAAAACGATAAACAAGAAACAAAAAAAAAAAAAAAGAAGAAGAACAAAGAAATAACTTAAATGGGAGCAAAAAACATATAATAAAGATATATTAAACATACTAAACAATATGATAAATATAAATTGTTAAAAATACATAAATAATTATATTTTGAAGAATTTGGAAATAATAGAAACATTGACGAGAGCTAAATTATACTAGTAACTATTTAGGAGTTTAAATTATTGAGTAGCTAGAAATATAAAAAGAAAAAAAATACGTTTGGTTAATATGCACAATATTGAAACTTGAAGGGCAATCAAAGAAATTAATGTTAATGGGTAGAGTGACGGAGTTAATACTTCAGGAGAAAGTCTAGATATTCCAAAATAGGGGTGTAAATATAGGATAGGGCAAATATAAAGGATGTTTTTTTTTTTTATTTTCTCATTAAATAATGAGTTTTTTAATCCATTATTTTCAGTTTTTTCAATTCTTTAGTTTTATACCAATTGAAAATGTCTAAAAAGCCCAAAAGTTGTTTTAAAATATTTTTTTAGAAAATCAAATATTTTTTATTAAATTTTCTTTTTTCCTTAGTTGGCTATGAAAAAAAAATTAATTTTTTTTTAAAGAAGGATCATATATCATTAAGAATCTGCCAATAGAGCCTCAGCCAGCAAGACAGGATAAGGTAAGCCCCATTCCACCCAACCTAAGAATTCCTTGGACATAACCACAAGAAAATGTGCCACAACGTTTGTAGAATGAAGGACATAAACAAACTGACAAGACTTAAAACACCGAATCAATCACAATATCATTGTGCACAACTCCATATGCATATAAAGTTAGCCGTGAGTAATGCAAGAGAGCAGCTATTGCCACCTGATAATTTGATTTGATAACAATATTTTGCCATCTTCGTGCTCGACCTTCAAGTATTCCTTTCCAAATAGTAAAAGTCTTAGCATAAGCAATATCATGGACATATGGGCCTATGTAAGAGATTGCAAGAAGGACAAAAAAATGAGAATCTCTTGCCACCACACCAAGACCTGTTGAATTGAGAGATGCAAAAAGATCGGCAATGTACCCAAGGTGAAGGAGTACGTTGGTGCATCACATTAGCTTCTATGTAAAGCCAATTTCATACCTGATAGGTTAAAGCCTTTGGTATAGGGCAGATTACATCAAATACATACAAGTTTCAGCTGTGCCAACCAAACTAGCCTATTGCAAGGAAACTTTGCCATTCACTTTCCCGCAACACTTCATGAGTCGTTCGAAATATATCCCATAAATGGGGAATACTACTCTAGAGCCTATATAAGGCAAACTGGTGAAGAAGTTTTTGAGTGACTGAGTAGAACAATATGTGTTCAGTCGATTTAGGTTCATCACCATAAATGGGGCATATTTTATTGGTGATGATGTGACACCGCCACAAGTTAACTTGAGTGGGAAGAGAGTTAGAAATCACTTACCACCAAATTTTTTTTAACTTTTGTGGTAATTTTAATTGCAAAAAAGGCTTCCATTAGGATTGTTCTTGTTGTGAAGCACCTGAATCCAAATGTAAGAAGCTATGCTACAAATGGTAACCCAAACGTATAATGCACTCCCCCTTTGTTTCACCACCCTAAGTGAATACATCTGAAGTTGGTTGATAGCTGATTGAAATTTGTATAATATGAGAGACATCAATCAGGTGAAAAATAAATATCAGGAGCCTAAGGTTTCATCCACTTCCATCATGGAATAAAAGATCAACAACCTTCCAATTTTTCATTTCTGGTATTGGAACTGTAAACAGTAAGAAAAGTAGGTGCTAAAGAAACCCATCTATCTTTCTATATATTAAGTAAGATTCCATCTCCAACTTGCCAAAATCTTCCCATTTATAAGAGTTTGCATCATACCAGAATAACCTGCAAAACATGAGATCAACTAGGAGAATCTTTATTATCCAATAAAGTCAAATATGGATGAAATCTCCCTTTCATAACTTAAGAGATTAAGGAAGTTGGATTCTTCAACAAATGTCAACTTTGTTTGGTGAGGAAAGCTACATTAAAGGCTTCCAAATCTCTGAACCCTAAACCTCCATTCATATTCAATCAGCTCATGCTCGTTTAGGTGCACTAATTAACAGATCTATGATTAGAGTAATGGCTCCAAAAAAGGTTTGCCATAAGTGAATGAAATTTCCTAACAACTGTCTTAGGGACAGGAAGACAACTTATAACAAATGAGAAGATTGCTTGAAGAATAGATTTGAGAAGTACTTCCTTGCCTGCTTGGGAAAGTAATCTAGGTTTCCATAATTTCAATATATTGCAAACCTTATCACATAAATATTCAAAGTACTAGTCGCATTTATGACCCAGAATGATTTCGTTTCCCAAATATTTTTTGTCCTCTAGATCCTTTATAATGCCAACAACTTGTTTCAATCTTACTCGTTATGCTTTAGGAACAATAGTACTGAAAAAGATGGATGACTTTGAGAGATTTACAAGTTGGGCTAATACTCATTGATGTTACTCCAAAAGAGTTGAAACGAACCATGCTTCATCATCATCAGCATGAGTGAAAAAAAGTGAATTGTCAACAAATAAAAGATGCAATATGTGAGGACTGGTCACTCCAACCAAGATCCCATGTATTAACCTATATCTAGATGCTTGATGAAAGAGAGATGAAAATCCTTCAACATAGATAAAAAATAGATAAGGGGAGATTGGGTCCCCTTGTAGGATGCATCAAGAAGGATAAAAGATATCAAATGGGGTACCATTTACCAAGACCGAGTAGCAAACTGTATGAGCATAGTTCATTATTATATGTACTCAATGTGAATCAAAACCAAATATTAGCTTTCAAACCATATTCATTTTTGACAAAAAACAACAAAATTGAAAATAATGTTTTTTAATGAGTTTTGAATGGGAAACAAACAGAGGCAAGTCTAGCATAAATTTAAAACTTTTCACTAATTTTTTGAGAAATGATCATAAATTTTGACTTTGTCAGTGATCACTTGGTAAGACCAACACTACGCTTGCGCCAATCCAACACACTTTGATATATTGTACTACACACACAGTGGAAACACAAGTACTCACAAAACCAACACACCAATTCATTATTAAGGATCGGAGATTACGCGAATACAAAAATAATGAAAGTATAAAGGTCTCTCATATACTCTTGCACGTCACATAATGCTTTCTTATAGAACTTATTATCTTCCTCTTACTAAAAGCAAACCATTTTTAATTACCACTTCACATTTAGGCAATACCCAAACCTAGTTATATTCAATGAAGAAATAAATCACTACGTATTCATTAGTCTCAACTTGTTCTTCAAGTTTTGTCGTATCTTACTTCAGCTACATTTTCCTTGCTGATTTAGGAAAAAAAAAATAGCACCACCTAATTCAAAATTATAATTTGATCTCTACCGAACCTATATAAATGAAGTGAAGCATAATGGGAATAAAAGGCTAATTTCTAGGAAGGAAGAAACATAAGGATGAGCAGAGTCTCAACTTGCAACCTAATTTTTTTATTTCATCCTTACATTTTTTTGCTCTAGAGCAGTTACAAGAATTTTAGTCCTTGCTCTTAGCTTTATGTGGGTATAATTATCTTAATTAGACACTTTTACACAAAGTTATGGTAAAAATGGCTTAAATTCAAAAAGTTAAAAGGACTTTCAAAGTAATTTGACCACTTTTAGAAAGAAAAAAAAAACCCCTTTCAACCTTAATTTTATTCTCACCGACATGTATACAGTGTGAACTGTACTAGTGGTGAGTTAGGTATCGACTACACAAAGAATTGTATGAAAAGAATTCTATCAAGTACCAAAGTGTATTGACCTCAACTTTAACTAGAGTAAACTGATAATGGAGACAAGAAATAATAGGCTAAACTACCAAAATTATGGATCACCCAACAACCAAACTAAATAGACATAATAAACCATCATAAACACATATTTACAAGGTTTTTAAAGAGTGTTATCCAAATAGGTTACTAGATAGACATAGATTGGGCACAAGTATCTACCTAGCCGTAATGATATTTTTTTTATAATTGTAGGTGGAAAACTCTAAATTATCAACTCCCTTCTCTCAAGGTAGGTCAATTAGCTCATTATCCCTGTTAGATATTCTCATTCTAACCGATTGTCTTAGGAACTCTTAACCTCAAGTTCTCATCTATAGCCTTATAGGAATAATAGGTTCTCTCAATTGTACCCATTACCCACACATTCTATTAGCCTTCTTCGAACCTAAGAAGTCTTTATCACATTTTTTCCTAAGTCTAGTAAGTCGTTTAACGCAAGTGGTTAATAAATGAAGAACACATTCAAACACAAGCTAAAAAAAGCTGATAAATCATGGAAATAATTAATGAGTTATGTATTTACAAGCATCAAATTATCCATAATGGTTCATAATATTAATAGAAATAACAGATCTAACATATTTACAAAAATCCCAAAACTAAAGTAAAATTGGAAGAAAAATCAAATCTAAATAAAAATTCATGTTGTAAAAGAGTTCCCACTCCAATCTAAGCAGGAATCTCCATGTATTTGAGCTAAAATCTGCATATTATCGATCTTTATTGCTTTAACATCTAAAAAGGTGTATTTAACTCATGCATTTCATAGCTTTTGAATCATTAACAATAAAGTTTGCCGGGATGCATCTTCACTACTTGAATTGTTTACTAGATAGCTTTTGAAACATCAAGTGAAAAACAGATTTGTAATAGTTTAATTGCATGGTTCATTGTTCCATGTCAAAGGATCATGTATAGTTATAAATATTTTTGGTTTTATAAAAATAGTATAGGAAATATAATTGAAGTAAAATTATGAGCAAGACTTGCATAGTAAAAAGGACAATTATTCTTTGATAGAGGTAATGTGGTTTATTATTTGGGTAGATGTCATAAGTCATCCCTAAACTATATCCCATGCTGCTTAATCGTTCTGAAGCTATTAAGCGTTGCACCAATCGTTCTCAAACTATTTAATTATTGCTATATCGTCCTGCTATCCACCGCACCATTAAGCATGAATGGAAAAATGATGCTACATCAGCAGCCACGTCATTTTTTCATTCATTCTTAACGATTGTGATGGATGACAGGATGATTAAGCAACTTTGGATATAGTTTAAAGACCATTAAATAATATTTGATAGTTTCAAGACGATTAAGCAACATTGGGTATAATTTAAGAATGACAAGTGCAATTTACCCTTATTATTTTTTGCCTAGCACAATCGTACTATGAGAATCAGTTAAAAAGCTTTTCATTTTTATGATCTTTCTAGACGGTCTTTCCCAACAACTCATACATTTCTAACCAGGATAAGTACACTTCAAGTCTTAAATAATTTTTTTTTACCAAATCAGTCCTAAAGCTCCTTGAGTTTTTCAAACAAGTCATAAAACTTAAAATCATTAACTTCATTAGTTCTAAAAGTTCCACCATTTCACGTTTTGCTAAGTCAATCCAAAAATCATTTTTACTGAAAATGCTTATGTGGAACTTAACCTGTTATCTCTAGTGGCTAAAATAACACCTTTCAAACTTTAGTAACTTACTTGAAAATTTAATAAATGTGTAGGAGTCACCTTGTAGTTTTTTTAAAAAAAAAATTAGGGACTGAAATGTATTTCTAAAAATTATAAGGACCAAATTGTAATTTCTAAAATATTAAGAGTTATTATCTCAAATTGGGGAATAAAGTAATATGGAACCTAATGAAGTGAGTGGATCTACGTTCTTTAAAATACTAAAAGCTTATCAAAGCCCCTGTAGTCTATTGCTGATGGGTAGCAGAAAATTTGTTTTAACAGAGATGGTCGAATTCAAATTTCTATAAAGCAAAGGAGAATGTTCATTCTAATCCATAGAACTTTGAATTAATTCATTCCAAAATTTGGAAAAATAACAATAGTCTCAATTTTTTCAGGAATTACAATATGGGTATTGCAAAGTGATCACTAAGCTTTGATAAATTTTCAACCAAGTTACTAATGTTATGTCAGTTTAGTCACTGTATATAATGGCATTAAGTGTTAAATAAGCATTTTACCTAAAAAACATAAGTTTTATGATTGGCTTGGCAAAACGTGAAAATAGGTTAACAATTTTAAGTTTTAAGGACATGTTTGACAAATTGTAGAGTTTATGATTGATTTGGGCAAGCTAGCAAAAGTGCAGTAGATCTTACTTGGCTCTGCTCCTTGCTTCATGATCTTGGTGTCTTTCTACTTCTCGTACTCCATTTTGTGACAATGTAAGTGCATTGTACATGAGCATTAATCTAGTTTTTCATGGTCGTACTAAGCACATTGAAGACAACTATCACTTTGTTCGAGAAAAAAGTGGCTGCTGGTAATGTACCACTCACTACACCAATTCTTCTACACAACTGCATGAGGATTTGTTTATTGAACCACTCATTCATTATCGTTTTCAGTCTCCTACCAACAAGCTCATAGTTGTCCTTTTTTCTGCACTTCACTTGAGGGGGTGTAATGAGCACATGGCATCTAAACCACTAAATATGTCCAACCAACAGCAATATTCAAACAAAAAGATTAGATAACATCGTACCATTTGAATTTGTATTTTTTATTTTATTCCAAACACACCTTTTATCCACTTGTATCTATACATCTGAATTACTCAATACATAAAGTAAGAGCGTAAGCACTCCAACAAAAATTTTCAAAGAGATGGGTCCTGAAAGGAAAAGAAATAAGCTCTTTGTGCTTACTCAAAAAAATAGAAAGGTCTTGATCCCTATCCGAGCTCTTAGGAAGAGAAGGCCCTCGAAGGAATAGAAGACAGTACCTTTAAGCCCCCCAAATGTTACTAATCCCCAAAGCAGGGTACTCTGCTAGAAAATAGACTTAATATCTCTACTTCCCCCAATTACGTGTCTTCATATGAAACAAGGTGCAGGAAGAGGAAATGGCCGGAGTGTTAAGAGGACCAAAATGTTGGGACCACGCAACGGGTGATAATTTCGGGAGTAAGATGATTAGTACAGATGGCACCAGAAATTTATGTGATTCACCCTTAATTTTAGGGCTACGTCCACGGAATAAACTCCGAGATTTTCTTCCACTATAAAAAATAGTAGGCTTACAAAGAGAGAATCTTCTCTAGACAAAAATTCTAAAGGTTTGAGATAAACCCAAAATAATGACACTCAAGTGTTTCCCAAACACTCCAAATAAAATTCTCACTATTTTGTCACTTTCCAAAAATAAATCTCTTTATCATAATATCTTTTTCAAAGCAAGTATGTTTTGCTTTGGCTCTCAGTTTGACAAAATGAACTGAAGAACTTAAGGCTATTTATAGGAGTTCCACTAGGTCACTATTCATATGGCGGCTACTATTCATTCGACGGCTACTGTTCATACGGCGGCTACTGTTCACATGGAAGCGGGAATTTTTTTTCTTTTTTTTTTTTTAAATTATTAACAATCTCCCCCCTTCCGCTTTATGTGAGAATTCTGTCATTCCTACCGTGAGTCAACAATATTCAAACTTTTCTCTTGGTAGAATCTTGGTCAGCATATCAGATCCATTTTTGTCAGTATGGATCTTCTCAAGCTGTAGTAGCTTCATCTCTAATGCATTTCTTATCCAGTGATATCTTACGTCAATATACTTGGATCTTGAATGAAAGGAGGAGCTCTTACCAAGGTGAATTGTGCTCTGACTATTATAGAATAGTTCATATTTCTCCTGGTGAAAACCAAGTTCTTTTAAGAACTTTTTCATCCACAGCAACTCCTTACATGCTTCCGTTGCTGCAATAAACTCAGCTTCAGTTGTTGAAAAAGCAACACATTTTTGTAATCTTGATTGCCATGACACAGCTCCCCCTGCAAATGTAATTAGGTAACCTGATGTAGATTTTCTCGAGTCAACATCGCCAGCCATATCTACATCTGTGTAGCCAACTAACACAAGCTTTGCATTTCCAAAACATAAGCACGTTTTGGAAGTACCACGAAGATACCTGAAAATCCATTTCACTGCAGCCTAATGTTCCTTACCAGGATTTGAAAGGAACTTACTCACTACTCCAACTGAGTAATTAATATCTGGCCGTGTACATACCATAGCATACATCAAACTTCCAACTGCTGAGGTATATGGAACTGTTTCCATTTCTTCATTCTCTTTATCAGTAGAAGGGCATTGCTTAGAACTTAATTTAAAGTGATTAGCAAAAGGACAACTAACCGCTTTAGCCTTGTCCATATTAAATCTCTAAAGTACCTTGTCAATGTACTTCTCTTGTGATAACCACAATTTCTTGGTGCTCCTATCTCTTGTTATCTTCATGCCAAGAATTTGTTTTGCTGGCCCTAAGTCTTTCATAGCAAAAGACTTACTCAACTGCTTTTTCAAGCTGTTGATCCTGGAAATATTCTGACCAACAATCAACATATCATCCACATAGAGCAATAGAACAATGAAATCATCATCAGAGAATTTCTGCACAAACACACAGTGATAAGAAGTAGTCTTCTTGTAGCCTTGCTTCCCCATAACCGACTCAAACTTCTTGTACCACTGCCTAGGTGCCTGCTTCAAACCATACAAGCTTTTCTTTAGCTTGCAAACATAGTCCTCTTTTCCTTTTACTTTGAAACCCTCTGGCTGCTCCATGTATGTGGTTGTAGACATTATCTTCGACAAATTGTCGGATGAAACCACATACTTGCTCATGCTCAAATGCCCATTCTTCTTCCAATCTGTCTTCCGGTTTGGTTGTACCAAATACGAGCAAGTGCATCTTCGTCACATATGACAGATCCTTCATCTTGCTTCTCCATATGTGGTAATTCGAGCCATTCAGACTAATCATCTTGCTGGTCTTGGCCTCCATGATGCTAATAAATACCCAGTATCAACCAAAAATGGTGAATAATAATCTAACTTATTTTCTGATGTGGAGAATCCACTTTTCAGCGGCAACCACAGAGCATACAATAAGTAGATATAAACACCGGGTCTTGCTCTGATACCAGTTATTGGGACCGCGCAACGGGTGATAATTTCAGGAGCAAAATGATTAGTACAGATGGTTTTTAGCAATAATAATAATAATAATAATAATTTTTTTAATTAGTTTTTTTAAAAAATTTTTTTTTTTTTAAAAAAAGGCCGGACGAAATTGGGTGTCAACAGCTGCCCCCCTTTGCATGCTTCATGGGACATGATGTATGCAAAGTAGTTACCAAATTTCGTCCATCTTAGCTAGCCATTGAGAACTTTCTCGCCGCCTAAACTATGTGGTTAAGGAAAATTTTTTTAGAGCCTCTGCGATAAGAACTCTCCTATCATTGAAGGGAAAATTTGATAATTTTGAGGTTAAGGGTCCTACCTTAGAACCTCGACAATAGGAACTCTCCTATCGTTTGAAGTAAAATTGATTGTTTTGAGATTAAGGGTCCTACCTTAGAACCTCGACGATAGGAACTCTCCTATCATTTGAAGGAAAATTGATGATTTTGAGGTTAAGGGTCCTACCTTAGAACCTCGACGATAGGAACTCTCCTATCGTTTGAAGTAAAATTGATTGTTTTGAGGTTAAGGGTCCTACCTTAGAACCTCGACGATAGGAACTCTCCTATCGTTTGAAGGAAAATTGATGATTTTGAGGTTAAGGGTCCTACCTTAGAACCTCGACGACAGGAACTCTCCTATCGTTTCAAGGAAAATTGTTTGAATGCGGTTAAGGGTCCTACCTTAGAACCTCGACGATAGGAACTCTCCTATCGTTTGAAGGAAAATTGATGATTTTGAGGTTAAGGGTCCTATCTTAGAACCTCGACGACAGGAACTCTCCTATCGTTTGAAGGAAAATTGTTTGAATGAGGTTAAGGGTCCTACCTTAGAACCTCGACGATGGGAACTCTCCTATCGTTTGAAGTAAAATTGATTGAATGAGGTTAAGGGTCCTACCTTAGAACCTCGACGATAGGAACTCTCCTATCGTTTGAAGTAAAATTGATTGTTTTGAGGTTAAGGGTCCTACCTTAGAACCTCGACGACAGGAACTCTCCTATCGTTTGAAGGAAAATTGATGATTTTGAGGTTAAGGGTCCTACCTTAGAACCTCGACGATAGGAACTTTCCTATCGTTTGAAGGAAAATTGTTTGAATGAGGTTAAGGGTCCTACCTTAGAACCTCGACGATAGGAACTCTCCTATCGTTTGAAGGAAAATTGATGATTTTGAGGTTAAGGGTCCTACCTTAGAACCTCGACGACAGGAACTCTCCTATCGTTTGAAGGAAAATTGTTTGAATGATGTTAAGGGTCCTACCTTAGAACCTCGACGATAGGAACTCTCCTATCGTTTGAAGTAAAATTGATTGAATGAGGTTAAGGGTCCTACCTTAGAACCTCGATGATAGGAACTCTCCTATCCTTTGAAGTAAAATTGATTGTTTTGAGGTTAAGGGTCCTACCTTAGAACCTCGACGACAGGAACTCTCCTATCGTTTGAAGGAAAATTGATGATTTTGAGGTTAAGGGTCCTACCTTAGAACCTCGACGATAGGAACTCTCCTATCGTTTGAAGTAAAATTGATTGTTTTGAGGTTAAGGGTCCTACCTTAGAACCTCGACGATAGGAACTCTCCTATCGTTTGAAGGAAAATTGATGATTTTGAGGTTAAGGGTCCTACCTTAGAACCTCGACGATAGGAACTCTCCTATCGTTTGAAGTAAAATTGATTGTTTTGAGGTTAAGGGTCCTACCTTAGAACCTCGACGATGGAAACTCTCCTATCGTTTGAAAGAAAATTGATGATTTTGAGGTTAAGGGTCCTACCTTAGAACCTCGACGACAGGAACTCTCCTATCGTTTGAAGGAAAATTGTTTGAATGAGGTTAAGGGTCCTACCTTAGAACCTCGACGATAGGAACTCTCCTATCGTTTGAATGAGGTTAAGGGTCCTACCTTAGAACCTCGATGATAGGAACTCTCCTATCGTTTGAAGTAAAATTGATTGTTTTGAGGTTAAGGGTCCTACCTTAGAACCTCGACGATAGGAACTCTCCTATCGTTTGAAGTAAAATTGATGATTTTGAGGTTAAGGGTCCTACCTTAGAACCTTGACGATAGAAACTCTCCTATCGTTTGAAGGAAAATTGATGATTTTGAGGTTAAGGGTCCTACCTTAGAACCTCGACGATAGGAACTCTCCTATCGTTTGAAGTAAAATTGATTGTTTTGAGGTTAAGGGTCCTACCTTAGAACCTCGACGATAGAAACTCTCCTATCGTTTGAAGGTAAATTGATGATTTTGAGGTTAAGGAAAATTCTTTTAACCTCGATGATAGGAACTTTCCTATCATTTGAAAATTTGATTGAATGAGGTTAAGGAACTTTCCTTGAACCTCGAGCGAAATTTATATGAAAGCAATTAGAATTGGAATAATTTTCTTCGAAAGTGTGAATTTGCATAATAGGCAAGTGTGAAACTTTAGACTTCGATAAAATGAGTGAATCTTGATGATGACAATATCGCTAACAAATTATGTAAAGGGAACGGATGTTTGGAATCAATATCCAAGGTTCATCTAATATTTTCTTTAGTAAATATAGATTCGCTTGAGAGATATGTCATCCAAATAAGGTTGAAGCTTAACTATCCCAAAATGTTATGCCTAGTAGACCTAATAGGATGCGTCTCAAGAGCAATAAAAATTACTCTTTACTCAGCCATTCCAACCTAAAGGCATTGTCCTATGGTTTTAATATCAGCATGGACGAAACTATCTTATAAGATAAAAAAAAAAAGAAATTCCCTGAAAGAAAAACTAAAACACGAAAGAAAATGCTGATAATAAAACTAAAGGACAAGCAAAACGGATCGGATCACTTCTTCTTCCACAATACTTCAACAGGGTGAGTAGAGGACCATTATGGGAGTGAACTGGTCGGGAAAGACTGTCGTGTCCAGTCTATCTGAATCATTGCTGGATCTGGTTCAGGAACAAAAGCTTGTATTTTATCTAGCAATTCTTCAGCAGTTGTTGCGGATATTATGATTCGCCGTGCCACTCTTGATATGAAATTCTTCTGCATAGCATAATCCATAAAAGCTATCAGACCTGTAAAGAAATTGTTAACATTTAAAAGCCCAATGGGTTTCTTATGCAAATTAAGTTGGGCCATGGAAGCAATTTGAAAGACTTCTCCCAATGTGCCAAAACCACCTGGTAGAGCGATAAAAGCATCAGCATTTAAAAGCATTTGTAACACACGCTCTTACAAATTTTTAACCACTAATTCTTCTCCAATCGTGCCCCCAGAAACAAATTTCAAAGGTCCAGGGATGATGCCCAAAACTTGACTTCCTCCTAAAGATGCTGCTGATGCAACACCTCCCATTAATCCGACACTACCTCCTCCATAAACTAAATGTATTTTTCGCTCAGCTAATACTCTACCCAAATGGTTGGCTGCCTTTAAATACTCTTCATCTTTTCCAGGAAAAGCCCCAGAAAATACACAAATACTTCGGGATTTACGAGTTGGGGTTTTCTCCATTCCTATCCTTATCCTTGTGAGAAAAGAGGATATATTTATAGAGATGAAGAGATAAGGCAATAATTTTATTTTCAAGAATAGATACATTATTGCCAGCTATTCACAGTAGTCACGAGTATGACTCTGGTCAGGTATGGGTACACTATCGTTAAAAGAGGAGGAAAATTTTCAAAATAGCTGCTAGCATGTACAGTAGTCACTACTGTAGCTTACGTCAGGAGTAGGTACGTGATTGTTGGAAGAGAAGGAAAATTTCAAAAGTGGCAGCTATATACAGTAGTCCGTGTCAGGAGTGGGTACATTATTGCCAAAGGAGAAGGAAAATTTTGAAAGCGACAGCTAGCATGTACAGTATCGTGACTATGGCTCATGTCAGGAGTTGATACATTATCGCCGAAAGGGGAGGAAAATTTCAAAAGCGACAGCTAGCACGTACAGTAATCGTGACTTTGGTTCACGTCAGGAGTGGATACATTATTACCAAAAGGGGAGGAAAATTTCAAAAGCGACAGCTAGCACGTACAGTAATCGTGACTTTGATCCTCGTCTTCCACTGGCTTTGCGTCCAGTAATGGCTTCAATGCTTTCTATGAATCGGTGATTTGCATCCCATCCAGTTTTCTCACAAACTGGCAAACTGGGTCGTTTAAAGTCAGATTCCCAAGACTATAACGATCTCGTTCTTTTTGGAAAATTATCCATAATCCAACAACCTCAAATTGCACTATTCCGCAAGAATGCGCTTCAAGAACCTCTCGAATATCTTCCAGAGATTCCTTACGCAAGCCATTCTTGATGAATTTTATTCTATCATTACAATTTCTGGTGATCACTCCTGGAGAACGACATTTATTGCCGCAAATCCACCATCCACAATTATGACAAACGCCTAGCCTCTTTGCTCTTCTCTTTTTGGCATAAGCGCTTTTACCAAAGCCGGGCATACGAGGAAAGAACGCATCTGGAACTTCACCAGCCGAACGAACTTTAGCTTCGATTAGCCATCGCACATTATCAGGAATGCCTTTGTGCATAAATAGTCGGAATCGTTCACATCTAGCTTGATAAACCTTTTTAAGAACATTTATTGGGAAAGAAGGGAAATATTTTCGTAGAGCGGAAAGAGAAGGCTCCATTGATGAATGAGGCATTTAAGAGAAAAAGAAAGAAATTAGTGATTGTAGGAAACGGAAATAACTGACTTTGGGAGTTATGGAGTACCGTATCCAGAAGGAAGAACACGTATTTATAGTGATGAAAGGATAATGCGTTTATTACACTTACGGAAGTAAGTACATTATTGCCAAAAGAAAAGAAAAATGACAGCTTATATGTACAGCAATCATGACTGTGGCTCTCATCTTCCACTAGTTTATGTCTAGTAACGGCTTCAATGCCTTCTATAAGTCGGGGATTTGCTTCCCATCCAGTTTTCTCGCAAACTGGCAAACAGGGTCATTAAAAGTTAGATTTCCAAGACTGTAACGATCCTGTTCTTTACGGAAAGTCCACCATAAATCCATAATTTCCCATTGCACTGTTTCACAAGAATGTGTTTCAAAAGTTAATAGGATATCATCCAAAGATTCCTTACGCAGGCCATTCTTGATGAATTTTCTTTTATCTTCATGATTTCTGGAGATCATCCCTAAAAAACGACATTTAGTATCGCAATTCCATCGTCCACATTTATGACAGACACCTAGCCTCTTTGCTCTTCGCTTTTTGGCATAAGCGCTTTTACCAAAGCCGGGCATACGGGGAAAGAACGCATCTGGGACTTCACCAGCCGACCGAACCTTAGCTTCAATTAACCACCGCACATTATCAGGAATACCTTTGTGCATAAATACTCTGAATCGTTCGCATCTAGCTTGATAAATCCTTTTAAGAACATTTTTTGGGAGGGAAGGAAAATGCTTTCTCAGGGTGGAAAGAAAAGATTCCATTGATGAAAGAGGAATTTGAGAAGAAAGGAAGAAATTAGTTATTGTAAGAAACGGAAATAACTGACTGTGAGAGTCACGGGGTACCGTATCCAGAAAGAAGAACACACATTTATACGGTGAAAGGATAACGTGTTTATTACGCTTACAGAGGCAAGTACATTATTATCAATAGAAAAGACAAATGACAGCTTATATGCACAGCAATAATGTCTGTGGCTTTCATCTTCCACTAGTTTATGTCCAGTAATGGCTTTAATGCCTTCATAAGTCGGGGATTTACTTCCCATCTAGTTTTCTTACAAGCTGGCAAACAGGATCGTTTACAATTAGATTTTGGGGACTGTAACGGTCTCGTTCTTTATGGTAAGTTCTCCATAAACCGACTATTTCGCGTTGTACTATTCCACAAGAATGCGTTTCAAGAGTCCCTCGTATATCCTCCAGAGATTCCTTACGCAGGCCATTCTTAATGAATTTTCTTTTATCTTCACGATTTCTGGAGATGTATCCTAAAGAGCGGCATTTAGTATTACAATTCCATCGTCCGCATTTATAACAGACATCTAGCCTCTTTGCTCTTCGCTTTTTGGCATAAGCGCTCTTACCTAGGCCGGGCATACGAGGCTTAAATGCATCTGGAACTTCACCAGCCAAACGGACCTTAGCCTCAATTATCCACTGGACATTGTCGGGAATGCCTTTGCGTGTAAAAACTCTGATTCTTTCACATCTAGCAAGGTAGATCTTTTTAAGAACTTTTAGTGGGAGGGAAGGAAAGTATTTTCGCAGTACAGAAAGAGTAGAATCCATTGATGAGAGAAGAATTTGAAAGAAGAGGGAAATGAATCAGTTATTGCAGGAAACTGGAATAACCGATTTTAGAAGTCACGGGGTATCTTATCTGCTGTTTAATCAGAAGGAAGAACACGCATTTATAGTGATAAAAAGGGATAACGTGTCGATTACACTTAGGGGAGCATGTACATCTGTCAAAAGAAAATGCAAATTTTTCCAAATATAACAAACTGTATGTACAGTAATTGTGACTGTGGCTCACATCTTCCACTGGTTTTACGTCCAGTAACGGCATTAACGGCTTCTATGAGTCGAGGATCTGCTTCCCATCTAGCTTTCTTACAAGCCGGCAAACAGGGTCGTTTAAAGTCAGATTCCCGGGATTGTAACGGTCTCGTTCTTCATGAAAAATACTCCATAAATCAAGAATTTCATGTTGCACAGATCCACAAGAATGCGTCTCAAGAGTCAATTGGATATCATCCAATGAGTCCTTACTCAAGCCATTCTTGATGAACCGTATTTTATCTTCTCGATTATTGGAGATCATTCCTAAAGAACGACACCTAGTCTTACAAGTCCACCTACCACATTTATGGCAGACTTGTAATCTTTTCGCTTTTCTTTTTCTGGCATAAGAACTTTTGCCAACACCAGGCATGTAAGATGCAAATGTCTCTGGGATTTCACCTGCCAGACGAACCTTGGTTTCAATTAACCACCGTACATCTTCAGGTATTCCTTTGTGCATCAGAGCTCTTAATCGTTCACAGCGAACTCGGTAGATCTTTTTTAGGATGTTCATTGGGAGAGAAGGGAAATACTTTCGCAAGGCGGAAAAAGTAGGATCCATTTTCTAGGAGGAAGTAAAAGAAAGAAGGGGTGAAGGAATCAGTTATTATGGGCAACTGAGAGAACCGACTTGAGAGTCACGGAGTACCGTATCCGCCGTTTAACCGGAAAAGTGGATCCTACTTTATTTTAGTATCATAGATATTTCTTATCTTTGATATCTCATCAGGCATGACATTGATCCAGTCCTTGATTATTGAATCCATTGTCTGCTTTCGACGACAATATTTCTCGATATCCGCGCTTATCTTTGACCATAGCTATTTCTTATCTTGGATACCGCTAAACTGGCGTCAATTCTGTCCATCCCGGTGTAGCCTCGATTATTGAATTGATTACCAGGATTTTGACAATATTGTCTACTTTATCCTTGAATTGCTGATGGGGTTGGGTCCACTATATCAGCTGTGCATTCAGCGGTAGATTGGTAAAAGTGGATGTCACTGAGATGTCAGCTTATACTGCTGTGACTATGCGGTGGATACGCTTCCCATTTGATCCTTGTTCTGTATGCCATGCATGCATGATGTGAAATGCGTGAATGCAGAGCATGTGTAACTGATGGATTTATTTTTTTATATCTTTGCTTTACTGGATCCTCTTTGTAATTGCCTTCTATCGTTGAATCTCTTTATGCTTTCCAACTGTTGTCCATTGTTTCGCTTTCCAGCTGTTGTTCATTGTCTCGCTTTCCAGCTATTGTCCATTGTCTCAAAAGCCTAACTCTTTTCAAAAATCTTCTTTCCTTGATTTGTTCTTAAATTTTGGCTTCAATTTCCTTAATGTCCGCCTCGTACTTTATGCCTCTCTGGATAATTGTCCCTGTTGAGATATTCGTGAGTATGATTCTTTCTTGCTGACATGGACATGTTAAGACTTTTGAAGCGATCATTCAGGCTATCTCCCAAAGATTTGTTACTCCTTCTTCTTTGTTAGCCTGTGTTCTGTGCCGCTCGCAAAGCAGGACTTCAATCTTATCTGTTTTAATTCATAAAGCTTATCAAAGTAATGTACGGTCTTTGTTTTTTTTTTCTAAGTTTTAATTATTACTATTCTTCCTTCAAAAGTCACAATTTATTGCACACTTAAGGTTAGTAGGAATGTGAGATTTGAAGGAAAAGAACTGGATAAAAGCGACTTTAGCATTTTGAACGTGAGAATCAAAGGCAAGCTAAAGAGAATTGGCTTTTTATTTATGTGTAAGAGAATATAAAAATCTTGGGTACAGATAGATAATGAAAGTGTAAGGGAAGAAAGCTCTCTTTGACAACTTTGATCAAATAAACTTTGGTAACTCTGTATCCACTTCTTCCCTTCTGTCCGAAAATGTCTTCATTATGCAAAGTATTTCTTTACTGAATCTGAATTTACTGGCTTTGGTAACTCTCGTCCATCCATTTCTGTCAGAATTAGTGCCCCTCCTGAAAATGCTTTCTTTACAACATATGGCCCGTCATAATTTGGTGTCCATTTTCCTCTGGAATCATGCTGAATGGGTAAAATTTTCTTGAGCACTATGTCACCCTCGTGAAATTGTCGTGGGCGAACCTTTTTATTGTAAGCACGAATCATCCTTCTTTGATAAAGCTGTCCGTGGCAAAGGGCTATCATTCTTCTTTCATCAATTAGGTTTAATTGCTCGTATCTAGCCTTGATCCATTCTGCTTCTCTTAATCGAGTATCCATTAGTACCCTTAATGAAGGAATTTCGACTTCGATAGGCAATACAGCCTCCATACCGTATACCAGGGAAAAAGGTGTTGCTCCAGTAGAAGTACGGGTAGAAGTTCTATAAGCATGTAGTGCAAAAGGTAACATCTCATGCCAGTCCTTATAAGTGACGATCATCTTTTCAACAATTCTCTTGATATTTTTATTGGCCGCTTCTACTGCACCATTCATCATTGGTCGATAAGGTGCCGAATTGAGATGTTTGATTTTGAACTGCCGGCACAAAGTCTGCATCATTGCATTGTTCAGGTTCGTGGCATTGTCTGAGATGATACATTCCGGCGGCCCATAGCGACAAATGATTTCTTTCTTAATGAACCGGCATACCACCTTTTGAGTCACACTTGCATATGACATAGCTTCTACCCATTTAGTGAAGTAGTCAATTGCCACTAGGATGAATTTGTGACCATTGGAAGCTTTAGGGGTAATGGCTCCAATGACGTCAATTCCCCACATGGCAAAAGGCCAAGGTATTGCTATTACATTAAGAGGGGTGGGTGGAGCTTGGATCTTGTTGGCATATATTTGACATTTGTGACATTTTCTCACGTGATTAATACAATCACTTTCCAATGTGAGCCAATAGTAGCCAGCCCTCATTATTTGTCTTGCCATGGTATGACCACTAGTGTGTGCTCCACATATTCCAGAATGAACTTCTTCCATAATCTTTCGTGCTTCATGAGTATCTACACAGCGAAGTAGCATCGAGTCTGGGGTTTTCTTGTAGAGTATGTCTAGGTTTAAAAGAAAACCCATTGACAATCTTCGTAGAAATTTCTTGTCATTTTCTGATGCTTCTAGTGGATATGTTCGTTCTTGGAGGTATTTCTTGATATCATGATACCAAGGCTTTCCATCCAATTCTTCTTCGATGCTCATGCAATAAGCTGGAGAATCTATTATTTTCATTTCGAACATAGGAGTATGCTCAGGGTCGCTTATCTTGTACATAGCAGCCAAAGTAGCTAAAGCATCTGGGATTTGATTATCTTCCCTTGGAAGATGATGGAAACTTATACTGTTAAATCTTCGAGTCATGTCTAGTATAAGCTTTTGGTAAGGGATTAATTTTGAATCTCTTGTCTCCCATTCTCCATTGATTTGATATATGACTAATGCGGAATCCCCATAGACTCGGAGATCTCGCACTTTCAAATCCAATGCCATTTGGAGTCCCATAGCACATGCTTCATACTCTACTATATTGTTGGTACAAGGAAATGTAATTTTTGCTGTGAGGGGAAACTGCTCTCCGCTTGGAGAGATGAGTATAGCTCCAATCCCTTGTCCCAAAGCATTAGATGCTCCATCGAATGCCATTTTCCATGTTTCATTTTCTTCATCGACTTCCTGTTTTATCGTCATTATATCTCCATCAGGAAAGTCCATTCTCATGGGCTCATAATCCTCCAATGCTCTATCAGCCAGATATTCAGCGATCACACTTCCTTCTACGGCCTTTTGGGTGACATACTGTATGTCGTATTCAGATAACAGCATTTGCCATTTTGCAATCCTGCCTGATAAAGCGGGTTTCTCAAAAATGTACTTAATGGGATCAGTCTTGGAGATCAGCAATGTTGTGTTGTTGAGAATATAGTGTCGTAGTCGATGTGCTACCCATGCAAGGGCACAACAGGACTTTTCTACTATTGAGTATTTAGCTTCATATGTGGTAAGCTTTTTGCTCAAATAGTAAATTGCATGATCCTTCTTGCTTGTCTCATCACGTTGACCCAATACGGATCCTAATGAAGAATCCTGTATGGATAAATATAGAATCAACGGTTCTCCGGATCAAGGTGGTATCAAGACTGGTGGATTTGATAGATATTGTTTGATTTTCTCGAACGCTTCTTGGCATTCGTTATTCCACTCAATCGGATTGTTCTTCTTTAGTGATTTGAAAAGCGGTTCACACTTGGACGTCAATTGTGATATGAACCTTGCTATGAAGTTGATTCTACCCAGAAAACTTCTTACTTGTTTTGGAGTCTTCGGGGGTTGCATTTCTTGTATCGCTTTGACTTTACTCGGGTCAACTCGAATCCCGTCCTTGCTGACCATGAAACCCAATAACTTTCCTGAAGAGGCTCCAAAAGTACATTTGGCAGGATTCAACTTCAATTGATATTTTCGAAGTCTATCGAATAGTTTTCTTAGCACTTTTAGATGCCCCCCAGCAGTGAAAGTTTTGGCGATCATGTCGTCCACATATACTTCAATTTCTTTATGCATCATGTCATGGAACAACGTGACCATGGCTCTTTGATATGTAGCAGCAGCATTCTTTAACCCGAAAGGCATCACCTTATAGTAGAAGGTACCCCAAAGGGTAATAAAAGCAGTTTTTATCATGTCATCTGGATCAAGTTTGATTTGATTGTATCCAGAAAAACCATCCATGAAGGAAAAGTAGGAGTTTCCTGCGGTATTATCCACCAGTGTATCAATATGAGGAAGTGGGAAGTTATCTTTAGGACTGGCTTCGTTCAAAGGCCGGTAGTCCTGACAAACTCTTAGTTTCCCACTTTCTTTCTTTTCGACTGGGACAATGTTAACCACCCATTCTGTATATTCAGCGACCCCAAGGAATCCTGCATCCCACAGCTTTCGAATCTCGTCTTTTACTCTTAAGATTAACTCCGGTTTTAATCTTCGTAACTTCTGTCTAACAGGCTTCACCCCAGGCTTCAAGGGTATTTTGTGTAGTACTATGTCTGAGCTTAAGCCGGGCATATCTTGGTATGACCAAGCGAATACATCCACATATTCTTTCAATAAATGGACTAATTCTTCTTTTTCTTCAGGAGGGAATAAAGTGCCAATCTTGACTTCTTTTACATCCTGACTATCTCCCAGGTTGAATACCTCAGTTGGTTCTTGACTTGTTGCTCTTTCTTTTTCATCTCGCTCAATCATTTTTAATAGCTCAGGAGATACTTGAAGATCTTCGTCATCCGAGTCGGTAGTGTTTACAGGATTATCAAAGTTCATTCTTTCATTGTCATCAAAGAGAGTTTTGGGTCTGCATTATCCAGAGAGAAAAGAAAGAGAAGAGAAAAAAAATTGGCACGAATGAGATGGATGCAAACTGGTACTTTATTTACAATGTGCATAAATCACAACTTTATTGGAATAAAAAGCAATAACTAAAAGGTTCACTTAAACAAAGACTACATCCTATTGATTGAACCTTTCTTTAGGAGGTTTTTACTATTAGATTACTTTGTAAAGCTTTCGATTATAACAGGCAGTTCTATCGCCTCCCAATTGTTCAGCACATCCCGTGGGCCACAAGGTTGAACGAGCTCCTCCTCTTCAGGTGAATCGCTGATGATTGCCTGAATAGAAAGACTTTCAAAAGACTTGTTGATGTTGATAGTTAGCTTGCCTTCATTGTCATTTTTCGGAATGAGACCACCACTCACGAACGTTTCGGTGATTTCAGGGATATCCAGATTTCTTTCCTGGAGAGGATGCCCTGTTAATCGTGCAATCCTCTTTTCTCTCTTTTCAGCTATTGCCTTCATTTTATCGTGTCTTGTCGGTGTGAAGCCTAGGCCGTATTTCCCTTCATTTGCGGATATTTTCAATGGCTCTGGGATTCCTTGTAAATCTTGTCCCAAACCTAACCCCGGTGAGTATCCTCCTTTTATCATGAGTTTGGCGACCATGCGACTTGTTTTAGAGATGTTAGGAACGGGTTCTTCTCCATATTCACTGACATAAGCAGCATTGACAATCTCAAAAGACCTGAATGAGCAATCAGGTATATTTTCATTGACCTCAACATATTGAGCATCCGCAGGTCTAGATAGCAGAATGTCTTCTTCAGCAAAAACTGTGATTATCTTTCCTTCAATGATGAATTTCATTTTTTGATGTAATGAGGAAGGAATTGCTCCAGCCATATGGATCCATGGTCTTCCCAGCAGACAAGTATAAGATGGAGAAATGTCCATGACTTGGAATGTGATATGGAAAAGACAGGGACCAATCCCAATTGGTAGCTCTATTTCTCCAACCACATCTCTCTTTGTTCCGTCAAATGCTCGAACAACAATATGACTGTTGTTGAGGTGTGATGGGTCTAAACCGATCTTATGTAAAGTTTCTAATGGCATTACATTTAGAGCTGATCCATTGTCAATCAGAACTCTAGCCATAATCCGATCTTTGTATTTAATCGAAATATGTAGAGCCTTAGAGTGACCCATTCCTTCTGCTGGTATCTCATCGTCAGTGAATGTGATGAGATTTTGTGCCGTGATGTTGTTGACAAGGTGGTCAAAGTTGTTCACGGAGATATTTTGTTCAACATAAGCCTTATTCAGGACTTTGAGAAGAGCTTCTCGATGGGCATCGGAACTTAAGAGCAATGAAAGTATAGAGATCTTTACTGGCAGACGGTTCAACTGCTCCACGATGCTGTATTCACTTTGCTTTATGAGTTTGAGAAACTCAGTAGCTTGTTCATCTGTTACTGCTCGAGGCATCTCTTGCTCTTTAGATGTGTTAATAGGTCCATTTGCTGGATCCGTAACATTCTTCTCTTGTTGGAGCTTATTCATTTGCTCGGGAGAATAACACCGACCGCTTCTAGTCATGCCCCCAACTTCTAACGGAGTTGATGTGATGTTAGAAGTATAGCCATAGTTCCATGGAACAGTTTTGTCTGATTTGTACGGGAATGGCTTTGGAACTTGAATTCTTAAAGGCTTGAGAGCAGATTTTGAGATTGGAATGACTAGTGGTCTTGGCATGATATTGACTTCTTGTTCTTTAATTATCACATTCACGTCATCCTCTTTATCTGACATAAAAACGTGATTTGGGAGGAGTCCATGAGACTTTGTAGACTTTTACGGAATTCTGGGCATTCTTGGATAGAATGACTCTTACTGTTATGAAAGTTGCACCACTCCTCATGCTCGACTTCTTTATTTCCAGAAGACTTTCCTATGATAATCCCTTCTTTCACAAGGCATGAATATACATGCTTAAGAGGGGTTATGATATCATTGACTGTTTTCTTCATCGGCCAGTATTCTTCCATCATATTGACTGGTTTGGCTTGATGAGGAGGCAATGGATTATGAGTGACGTTTGGTTCATCGGAAAAGTCCAACCACTTTGACTCAATTAATTGTTGGACTATACACTTCAATGCTATGCAATTTTCGAGTCCGTGGCCCACGGCACCATCATGATATGGGCAATTTAGTTTAGGGTCATACCATGTTGGATATGGGGGTTCGAATGGCCTTGTGGGAATTGGGCGAATGAGTTGGCTCTGGATGAGTTTTGGATACAACTCAGTATAAGTCATGGGAATCGGTGCGAAAATTTCTCTTGGTCTTGGTGCAGGCATTGGAGGAGTCGGAACAGGTGGCCGTAACTGATTAGGCCTGTTGAGAGGATAATTGTTGGGTCTATTGGGAAGATAATCACTGGGCCTATTTAGAGGATAATCATTGGGCCTACTGGTAGGATAATAATTGGGCCTATTGGCAGAATAGGATAGGCGAGGTCCGGTAGCCACGGTACCCACGAGGGGAATCCCTCTTCCTCGTCCGATTTGTTGTATTTCCTCATCTTTTCTTCTGGATGGTCCTCCTCTTTTCATAGGATCACTAAAGGACTCAGTAATCTTCCCGGTCCTGATACCATGCTCGATCCTTTCTCCAGACATGACTACGTCGGAGAAGTTAGTTGCCGCATTGCCAATAAGTTTGTCATAATATGGGTATTTCAGTGTCTGGACAAACAAAGTGACCATTTCTCTTTCTGTCATGGGTGGCTGTACTTGTGTAGCTAAGTCCCTCCATCGTTGGGCATATTCCTTAAAAGTTTCTGTTTTTTTCTTCTCCATGTTTTGGAGAGTTTGGCGATCCGGAGCTAAGTCCATAACATGTTTATAGTTGCCGATGAAGGCCTGAGCAAGGTCATTCCAAGTTTTTATGTTTCTTGGACCTTGGCTTAGATACCACTGTAATGCTGATTTTGTGAGACTTTCCTGAAAAAGTGCGATCCACACCTTCTCAGCTTTGGTAAGTGGTTGTAGTCTTCTAAGAAACAAAGTGATGTGAGTGATGGGATCACTCGTTCCATCGTATTTCACGAAATCTGGCACCTTAAAGTCCGAAGGGATTTCGACGTCTGGCACTAAGCAGAGGTCATCCACTGAGAGAGATCCAAACATAGTACCTCCTTCAATGGCTCGCAGTCTCTTTTCTATCGTTTCGAGTTTTTGAGATTCTGCTTCTTCTTTTGGTAACATATTCTTCTCTTCATGTATGGTGTCTTGTTTCAGGTGAACACTAGCAGACTGTCCTGGTTCTTGAAACAGGTTTTCTTGGACTGAGACTCGTTGCTGAGTGAATCCCGGAGGATAAGTGGGATCTTGTGCTTCTTTGATGGGAATTTGAGTTGCTTTCCCCTTGATTAGTTCCATCAATTGTCTCATCTGTTCTGCCATACTTTCAATCTTGGACTCCATCTCTATGAGACGTCCTTCGGCTTGTTCTGCCATTAATCTTGTTTGGAGCAGAGTTGAATATCGGTGTTGAGGTCCAATTTTACCCTTTCAAGGAATATTTATTTTATTAGATTCTATGTGTATATGATTGATGTGATGGATGCATGCATGAATATTGTAAAGACTTGGTGAAAGAATAACTATAGTGGAATTTCTCAATTACATTCAGCAAAAGTTTGTTTCCTTAAAAGAAACGACCCAAAGTACAATACTGCTTTTTGGCCTTAGATATGAACTCCATCATTCTTTGAACATTTACTGATGGAGTAGGACAGCTCAGTTCTTCTAACTCCTTGGCTTCTTCGCCCATTAGTTGGGCTTGCTCTGTAACTTTTCTGACTTCTACCAAAAATATTTGTAGTTGTTCTTGGGAAAGCATGTACTGATCTTCCCAATATCTTGCTCTCATCTCCTTTTGATCATTTTCGTCCACTAGTTGGGAGATAACTTGTTTTTGGCATTCGATCTTCTCTTCGAGGAGTTGTGTCTTGTGACCGAGCTGTTGTATGTCGAGGTGCATCTTCTTGTTCTTCTCCTTTTCTTCATCTAGTTCTTTCTCCAGCTCTCTTTTCGCCAACTTTCTGATAAGCTCGTCGGGTAGAACTATTCCTTCTTTTCGGTCATTTCTCCATTCATAATAAGCAGTGGGAGAAATAATAGGGCCCGACTTTAATATGAAGAGTCTTTTCCATGCAATTGAAATACCCATTGCAAGCTTATTTGAATTTGGATCTTCATGTGAGAATTCCAACTTACTCAGGTTATGCGTCATGGGTATAAATTGCATGGACCCAAATTGTTTTCGCACTTGAGCTGGGGCATAACTTGTTCCTCCCCATATACCTAGGAGAGGAACCCATGGGCAATTGCCGCAACGGTAGACTACTCGGGTGGAGGTGGACCAGGGGGCTCTCCATTCAATTTGGAATTCAGTGATATTTCTGAAGTAGTCAACCCATGCTTCCTTGCTATCATGGTGAGTGGTTTCACTTTTCAAAAAAGCTTCGATTGGTATGAAGTCCTTTGAAAAACGATTTTCGAAGTGTTGCTTATCACAATGAAGGTGGCTTTTAATCCAAATGTTGAGAAGGTGTGAACATCCTATGAATTTGCCCCCTCTTTGGTGACAGAAGTTTAATGCCCTAATAGTTTCGCATAAGATTACTGAGGTCGGATTCACTTGAGTGTAGCAGACTTGCTCAAATAGCGTGATAACGTCTCCTTCGATGAATCCAACAATTCTTGGGAAGACTACCAGGCCATATATTGCCAATGCAAAAAGCTTGCGTCGTTGATTCTTCTGAGGAAGAGAATGGCTCAATTGCTTCAAATCTGTCCAACTGATAAATTTCCGACATCCTTTTGTTGCAAACTTGGCTTGAAGACTGGAAGCTGGCACATCCAATAATTTTGCCAGGGCTCGATGAGGTTCCGTTCTTCTGTCATGTTGATACGTCTCAATTGGATAGTCGGAGGACCAACCCAAGAGGTTACTGTATTCTTCTAAGGTTGGAACCAGATCTATCTTATCGAACGAAAAACACCGATAAAATGGATCCCAGAACTGGATTAGAGCCCGGATAAGTGATGCGTCGACGGTGACTTTTAGTAAGCGAGCAATATGACCGTACGTTGCTGTGAATGCTTCGCGATCCGTAGGGCTCCAACTATTCCACACTTGTAACAATTCAGTGGTGTCATTCTGATTTATCCGGACCGATACCTGGTCCTTGAGCTGTACGTGAGAGTGGGACATCAGAAAATCTCCGTGAAGTTTTTGGGCCATCTCGGAGTATTCCATAGCTTCGGGCTGAGTTTTTATTACCGTGTTATTCCACGATCCACTGACAGCCGTGGGAAGGTAATCGAGAATATCCATGATAGTAATTTCTTTCACCAAATATTTTTCTTTAATGATGAAATGTATATGCCGGAAAAAAAAAAACAGAGTTAGTAAAAAGGTAACACATAGATTCATACAAACATATAGAAAAGACAAGGCCTATGGTAATTGGAACCGAAGTATAGGAGTTTCTTAATGGCTGGCTCTACGGAAGAGTAAGGAATTCTATATGCAGAATGTGGTTAATCAAAAAGGATAGGGATAGTTCCCGAATCCCGTCACTAAATTATAGTGACGGCCCAATTCCTTACCCTCTAGGGTTAATGTAAGGAATGGATTAATTCGAGTCGTAGCTTTTCGTGGGCCCATGCAGAGACTAACCGTCTCAGAAGGCAATACACTACTTTGCTACTTTGAAACCGGTGAAGGCTTGGAGACCATGGCCTCACAAGGACAGCAACACCAATTCCGCTTAGAATGAATTGTGTTTGATTTGAGGAAGCTCGGGTATAGAGCTTCATATTGTGAATGCATAATGCATGTTTTTGCTAAGTAAATATAGCATATAAAAATCCACATAATAAGCAAAGTAAATCAAAACAAATCAACTTTAGGTTCGACTCACTAACGTATCCTCCCCAATGGAGTCGCCAAGCTGTGGCAACCTACGGGTCTTTTTCGGGAGTCGCCACCAATCGGTTTTCGCTCAGGTCGATTGGATACCTTAAAATATGGTCTGCGAGAGTTCGGGGATCGGGAGTACGGTTACGCTAAAACAATATTGTTATAGCGTCCAAAATTGGCACCTTAGTTGATTTTAATTTTATTTTACTTTGCTTTAAAAAAATTCAGTTAATTTTCAAACTAGAAATTTTAACTGAATTAATCGAAAATGTTGATTTTGGTAATTAATTCGGGTAAAATTTTATACTTCTGAACCATGGACTCTGCCGAGTCATTTGGACACGGAAGATTTTGATTCCGAACCATGGACTCTGCCGAGTCATTTGGACACGGAATTTGGTGAAATTTTAAATAATTTTATCCATATTGTAAAAATATGGATTTTTATCTTTTTATTTAATTTATATAGTTTTTTTTTTTTAAAAAAGGTTTATATTTCCGAACCGTAGATCCTGCCGGATCATCCGGATATGGAAATTAATTTAAAGTTAATTATTTAATTATTATTTTATGAAATTAATTATTAGTTTAATTATTAATTTGGAAATTTTAGGTTTATTAATAATCTAAAAATTTGATTTCTCTTTCTTTATATTTTCTTTTCTTTTCTTTCTTTTCTTTTTCTTATCTTTCTTATCTTTTTTTTTCTCTTTTTTTTTATTAATTTTTCTTGTTTAATGAAGGATATTTATTATTTAAAGAATTACTTAATCTATAAAAGAATATAAAAGTAATTAATTTTTTTTAATAAGAAGTTAATTCAAAAAAAAATTTGATCATGGTACGGGGCGTTGTTACTCAGCCAGACCCTCTTCACCAGGTGAAGCAGCTCAAAAGCGGGCACGAGACAGTTTCCAGCCAATATACCATGAACTAAAAATTTTTTTTTTAGAGTTAACAATATGGCTTAGATTTATTTTATGTTTTTTTTTTTAAAGAAATAAATTTATCAAGGTTTTATTAAAAATAAAAGAAAGATTCATATTTATATGTTATGTTTATTCTTTTTTATTCAATAAGAGATAAACCAAAAAAGAAATTATTTAATCAAGATTTTATTTATTTAATAAAGAAAATAAAAACTTATATGTATATTTCAAAAATACAAGAAAAGTCTTAATATTTTTATTTGATAAAAGGCAAATCAAAAAGTAATTATTTAATTAAAATTTTATTTATTCAATGATGAAAGCAAAATTCATATGTATTTTTCAAAAATAGAACAAAAGTCTTAATTTTGTTTTGAATGAATTAAGCAAAAATGATTATTCAAGAAAAGAAACTAAAAAATTTTATGTATATTTTAAACATAAAGGAAAATTTTTGATATTTATTTGTTTTGTTTTTGATAGAAATTTAACCAAAAGTAATTATTTAAAAATTTACATGTATATAAAAATCTTGATATTTATTTGTTATTTTTATATTATTTTTGTTTGATGAAAGATTTTTTTAAATAATTTTAATTTATATCTCTGAAAATATATCTAATTAATAAGTCTAAAATATTTAAGAGAAATTCAATTCACTTTTTTTTTTTATTTATTTTTTATTATTTTTGACTAAGATTTTTATAAAGGAAACAAAAAGTTATATCTTTTCATTATTTTGAAAGAAATAAGTAAAAATATTACTGAATAAAATATTAACTCAAAATTTTTACTCTTTTTATTCGTTTTACTAAAAAATTATATTTTATTAAATAATTAATATATTAGTCCAAAGTGTTTATTTTTAATAAAGAAAAATTTATTTATATACTTTATTAAAAAAATATTTCCAAGCCATGGATCCTGGCGGATCATTTGGTCATGGAGTTTTAATTTTTGTTAAATTTTAATTATTTAATTAATTATAATTATTTTAATTATAATTTTATTAGATTTTTATTGTTGTTTTTATTAAATTTTAATTATTGCTACTTTTAAAGATATATTTAAAAAGAAATGATTTGTATTATTATTTTTTTTTATTATTTACTTATGTTTATTTAATTTTAATAAAAGGAATAAAAAGTTAATTAAATTTTTTTTGCTTTTTAAAGAAAAAAAATTATATTAGTCTTAAAGAATAAAATTAATTATTCACATAAAAGGATTTTCTTTTAATTAGTTATCATTTACTTATTTATATTAGTTTTTCTTTCATGATTAATTTCTTTTTTTTTTTTAAATAAAATTTTTGCATAAAGTAAATAAAGGAAAATGAATAAAGTGGAGGTTTTCTTTTTTTTGTTTTGGTTTAGACATCCATTTAAAAAGTAAAAGATGCATAAAATAAATAAACAAATAAAGAGAAAACACATAAAGAAATATTAAAAACAATTATTAAATAAATGATAAAAATGGGGCTGTTTGGCCATCCATTAAAAGAATTAAATAAATAGGAGGTATAACCTTCCATGAATTATAATAATTAGCAAAAGTTAGTAACAATAAAAATAAAAGTTAGTAAGTTAGTTGAGTTAATTGTTAGTAACAATAAAAATAAAAGTTAGTAATGTTAGATCAATTAATTGTTAATAACAATAAATATAAAAGTTAGTAAAGTTAGATTAATCAATTGTTAACAACAATAAAACAAAAGGTTAGTAATAATAATAATGAATAAACAAGTAAAAATTAAAAAGGGTTAGTAATTAATTCTGCAAGAACAAAATAAAAAGTTAGTGACCAAAGTGAAAGAAATTGAAAAGATGAAGGACTGAAAGGAGGTTTTACCCTTGGGAAATGAATTTGAAATTCTGTTTTGCTGGGAAAACAGAAAACGCGACGAAGCGCAGCTGGCACGGCAGGGAGGCGAGCACGGGCGTGGGGCGGCGAGGCGTGGGCGGAGGGGCGACGGCGGCATGGGCGGAGGGCGGTGGAGGAGCGGCAGGCAGCAGCCGGCGGAGGGAGAGAAGAAACGCGGCGGAAGGAAAACGGAAAGGAGAAAAAGACGGCGGCGGGACGGCGTGGGAGCAAACGACGACCGGCGACGGCGTGACGGCAGGAGGAGAAAGAGAGAGAAAACGAGAGGAGAGAGAGAGAACGACGAAGGAGATCAAACGAAGGAGATAGTCAAATCGTAGAAAAATAAAATTTTGAGACTTTCTGGCAGAAGGACGAGAGGCTAGGGAATAAGGCTGTAATTTTCTCTATTTTTAAAACGGAGCGCTAAATTTTTCCTATGATTTTCTATGTGTTCAGCACTGAATTTTCGGGGGTATTTATAGAAGGAGCTTAGCTGAACTGTGGACGGATAAATTAATAAAAAATCTCAAACTTATCTTTTAAATTGGTAAAATGACAGTTTCAGTCCTTTACGTTACTCTAGCTCTGGATAAGCTCAGAAGCTTCTGATTTTGACAATTTTAACGTTTTCTGTCAATTTGGGCCAGAAACGTCCGTTTAGGCCCAAAATTGACGCGAAAAATTACCCAAAGTTCCTGAAACTTTCAGAATTTGTCAATTTTGTCCGAAACTTCTCAATTATGTCATTTTTACCTCAAACTTTTAATTTTTTGTCATTTTTTTCTGAAATTTTATTTTTATTTCAAACACATACATATTCACACATATATTATTTTAAATCAAATCTTCTCAAAATAAAAATATATTTTAAACTAATTAACATAATTAAAATTTTTTTAGCAATAATAATAATAATAATAATAATTTTTTTAATTAGTTTTTAAAAAAAAATTTTTTTAAAAAAAAAAAAGGCCGGACGAAATTGGGTGTCAACAAATTTTAACTTATTATATGTTACTCATCTATGATAAAGATAACTTTTAGTATTTTTTTTTTACACAAAATCAATAGTATAAGACATAGAGTTCAAGGAATTACAATCACAAAAGGGAAATGTAAACTTGTTCGGCACTGAGAGGTAACCAAATCCAGTATTAAGGCATTATGGGAATATTGAGAAAAAAGGAGGAGAGGGATTTGATCCTCTTAGTCTTGGTCAAGGATCTAATGTCCCTTTGTCATTCCAGCTAGTGTGGTGAGACAGATAACTTCTAATTAAGTATATTGAAAGAAGACAAAAACCTCAATTGTTTCATATATAAGAATTGCATTCACAGGAAACTAATGATTGGTTTTAATAATTTCTTTTTGTGCAGTGTAGTTGATTATTCTTCAAACACGTTTTCATACGTTAGTAATTAAGTTTCGGGAATGGGATTCATGTTAGTTATTAAAGTTTAGGGCATGTTTGCTTAAAATACAAAATATTTAAGGGTTAGTTGACAGTTGTGCCAGTTCTGGAGATGCAACAAATCAATGCGGACGGTTTAGCATTAAGTCGGATCAATTCAAAACAGATTATTTTTATTTTTATGGTTGTTTTTCCAGAACTAGTTTATACTATATAGGTTTACTTAATTAATTGAATTATCATTTTAAAATTTAATTAAAGTGTTATTAATGAAAAATACTTTTCAGACTTTTTAAAATGTAGAGTTTGAATAAATACGCAATTTGGGCAACTAATACCTATATAAAAAATAAACACCTGTAACATTATTAATACGCTCAAAGGAGCAACTTTGGTTGGAGGGTGTAAAAAGGAGTTTTCCTGTGCATGTACACAATGCAAACGTCCATTTTTGCTTAGTGCTGTGGAAAACGTGACAGTAGGGGTGATAAAATTTGATCTAATAAAAAAGTCTAGACTGACCTATTCAAACCCAAATATTATATGGCCAGAAAATTTAATAACCTGAATTTGGTTGTATTCAATCCGATCTGAACCGTAATTCAAATAAAGTTAAATCTAAAAAAACCCAAAATATGAATAGCCCAAACCTGAAATACCCAAACTTGAAATAACTCAAGCTCAAATTGGACTGAACCCGAAATAACCCAAACCCAAGACTGACCTGACTAAAACCTGAAAAAGACTTAATTTCTAGGATTTGTTGAATTAGCCCATAACTATACGAGATCATCAGATTTTACATTATAAAATTACCAAATTTACCTTAAACTCTTGAGAGTTGATAGATTTGCCTTAAAACATTTAATTTTACCTAAAATTTTTTAAAAACCTTCAATTAACACCCAAACTCTTACCTACATTAACGTCAAACGACCTCTAAGGGTTTAAATTAGTACTTAAACTAAATTAATTCATATTTTGACTCTAAATAATGATTTTAAATCCTGAAATAATTATAACTTGAAGTACTAACATAATTTAAATGCATCTGATCCTGCCAACTTCTTAAGTTATAAAATGACCGAGTTTATAGTTTCATGAATCGAATTTGCAAAGTTTTGAATTAGGTATTTTTATTAAAATAATTGTATATTAATATATTTATATCTAGTTAAATTAACTTTTTGGATTGTTTTTTTATGCCTACTAATTAGTTAAATTAAATTTTTTAGATTGTTTTTTATGCCTAGTAATTTTTTAGTTATGAGGTACCTAAATTTTGAAATTTTCATTTTAGTCACTCATAAAAATTGTAACATGAGTCTTTAAACTTTTCAAAGATTTGCATGAAAAATCAAATTCTTTAATTTAAATTTTAGCAAAATCTAAATAAAAAATTGAATTAATCCAATTATTTCAGCTTATGCATCAATAATCCGATTAGACCTAAAACCCAAATAACCCGACCTGAAGTTACCCGAGACTGAAATTGACCCGAACTGAATTAAATCCGAACCCAACCTAAATCCAAATAACCCAACATAAACCTGAATTAATACTAACCTGACTAAATCCGAACTTGAATGACCTGACCCAAACCTAACCCGACGTACCCAATTTCCATCCCTACCTCATACTGTGAAAGTCGGCAATAACCAAAGTCCGGGGTAAAAGTGTAAGAATCATCAAACCATGAGAGAAAAGTGTAATTTTCCCTCATGTTCATACTCCTGGTTGCTTGCTCCGACCCACTAGTTCATCGAATTTCAAGACAAGGCATTGTTTCTCTTTCTCGAATATTTCTCATTTTGTTTTAAAATTTCACTCCTTTCATCGTTTTCTGAAAGAAGGGCAAAACATTTGGCTTTTGGGTGGATTATCATGGCTTCTCTACACTTTGTGTTCGAGATTCTTGGTGGGTTCTAATCGAGTTTGGGTTCTAATCGAGTTTTTTTTTTCTTTCTTCCTTACTTGATTTGTTTATTTCTGACGCTCCTTTATTTGTATTTTCTTTCACGGATTCGGATGTATTATAGTTTCCTTTTGCATCCTCTCTGTTTCTAGGAAATATCATGATTTTGATCCTGTACGTCGCTCAAGCGTAAGGCGCCTCTGTCTCTCTCTCGCCTTCTCACAGGGTGTTCTGGAGAAATGAGGCTCTTTTTTCTTAGAGGAGGATGAAACTTGAAGAGCTAACAGCAAAAAACCCTTATCTTTTTGGAACAAGTTGATTCGGAAGTGAAGAAAAAGCTTTCGGTGTTGAAATTGTCCCCTTTTCCTCAATGTTTTTTAAAAACAAAATCAAAGTTCGAACCTTTCTGTGTTTATTTTGAACTTTTACTAGTTGTTTATACGATTTGGGCACGAAGCGGAAATTTTTCTGCTTTCTCTTAGACTTTTCAATTCAAGTGCTAATTTTTGCCTGTGAAAGACAAATATTTTCTTTTTGGACAAGTTGATTCGGAAGTGAAAAAAAAAACAATTTTGGTGTTAAAATTGTCCCCTTTTTTCTTAATGCTTTGAAAAAGAAAATCAAAGTTCCAATCTTTCTGTGTTTATTTTGAACTTTTACTAGTTGTTTATACGATTTGGGCACGAAGCGGAAATTTTTCTGCTTTCTCTTGGACTTCTCAATTCAAGTGGTAATTTTTGCCCGTGAAAGACAAATATTTTCTTTTTGGTACAAGTTGATTAGGAAGTGAAAAAAAAAAAACATTTTGGTGTTAAAATTGTCCCCTTTTTTCTTAATGCTTTGAAAAAGAAAATCAAAGTTCCCATCTTTCTGTGTTTATTTTGAACTTTTACTAGTTGTTTATACGATCTGGGCAAATTTTTTTTTCTTTTTTGCTTTCTCCTGTACTTTTCAATTCACGAGCAAGAAAAGGGGGAAGAAACCGGAATCATCGACCGTAAAAAAATCTTAACCCCTTCATCATAATCATGAAGCGGATCATTTGATTCACGCCTACTGATTTTTTGTTCTTGATTCCATACCGCATTCTCCCCCGAACTGCGGCGAGCCGTTGAGCTACCGCCGGAAGCACGGCTATGGGAAGGCGAAACCCCCGCTGAGCGGCTAGAGATGGAATCCTTGGAAGAGCCTCTCTCCGGAAGCGTCATTGTGATATCTTTGTCCAGCTGCCTCTCGTTTATTCTGTAATCTCTAATCTTTCTCGTTTGTTAACTTAACTCGAGAGTGATTTTTGGTTCTTTTAGTTTTACCTCTGATTAAAGTTAAACCCTTAATTAGTGCTTAACTAGGAGCGCCACTCTCAGTTTGCAGCCCATCTTCCGGCAAAATTATGATTGATTTGTAGTTTATGGTTTGAAACTGGATATGGATATCTTTCAGGTACAGTCTGCCCCCTGTGTCAAAAGACAACTTGCTGCTTTTAACAGGTAATGGCATAGGAGCGGTTATTGCTGTAGTATCCTTGACAGTGTTTGTGATATATGCTACCACGTTTGAGAGGATCAAACTCATTTTGTTCTCCACTCTTTTCGGCATTATGTTTCCATTTACGGCGATGCCCTCCCCCTATTGCTTCAACGGCAGGCAAGCCAACGCCGTAGCTGGCATCCTTCCCTGCTTGTGCTCCTACATGATGTATGCCTCCCCTTTCTCAATTACAGTTAGCACAACGATCCAATGGAAGCAAACTCATAAAACGCCGCTTGTTCGAAACAATTTCACCCCGGTTTCTGTCTTGGGTGTGTGTGTGTTGGTTTGCAGGGGATGGTGGAGAAAATCAAGAGCTTTGAGTATTTCTTCGAAAAGCTGGATACTGGTGTTCAATATATGGCATTTATGCCACTCCTTGGGTTCCTCTGTGCTACTACATGGCTTGTTTACGGTGTGCTTGCGCTTGATCCGTTTATAATTGTGAGTTGTTCGCTTAATCTTGCCATTAGTTCTCACCTAGAAGTTTACACGTTTTGTTTTCTTTCAAATGTAGCTGAAAATCGAAACAAATGCAGTTTGCGATTGGGTTAGGATGTGTGTTTGGAGGAGTGCAGCGGATTGTGGACATACACCATATTTATCGCAAAAAAGTCAGGCAGCCAAGCCCCAGTGCGCCTCCTACACAGCCAGGTTAAGTACGTACTAGAATGATTCAAAACTTGGATATGCCCGGGTTAATATTTTGTCATTTTAATGTTTGCTAAGGAAATTTGCCATTTTGCCTTTTCGTGAAGGAAAAAAAAAAAAAGAGAGAAAAGTTGGGCACTGGTCATCATGGTTCTAGCTCGGAATGAAGTCACCTTTCGTCTCTCGAATTCCAAAATGACCATTAAATTTCAAGCATTTGCCTATGAGTTCATCAACATCTTTTTAAATCTCAATCTCGAATTAAACTCTTTCGATCGAGCCAGTAAGTACATTAAGCTTGAAATAAATAAAAAAAATTCAAAATTTAATTTGCACAAAAGCTCAATTTTCCCAAATATGGAAACTCAGAGTGCACAACATCCAAGTTATATTGAAAATCGTTCTAGTTTCAGTAGCCACTCAAATACTACAAAAAAACAGTGTTTGCAATTCCAGCTGCCACTACAAAGTGAATGTAGAAAAGCGGCTGTCACAATAGTCACAGTCAATCACAAAAAGTGACTAAAAAGTAATCAATCACAAAAGCATTAGTCGCTAACAAAAAAACGACTAACTAGCAACTACTAAAAGCTATTGTAGGGAGCAGCTGCTTTACTTTTTAAAGTCCTAAAAAGGAAGTGACTAGTGATTCAATCACTAAAGTAAAGTGACTAAGTTTTAGTTGCTCTTTCTGTCAAACTTTGTTTTTAATATATCATTAAAAGAAATAGGAAATGTATTATATAAATAATTTAAAATGATTTATAAAATAATGAAATTAAAAATTGAAATGAAATTAATTAAGTATTAATACAAAAGTCAATTATGTACAAAAATCATCGTGACTCGGGTGCATGAACCGAGGCCTATTCATCACCCTCAGTGGTGGGTTCATATTAGGTACCTTATGTCTCGGGTTCCTGACTCCCAAACTCACCCTGCTAACTTCTTTGGTCTTGCTGAGTCATCAATGGCACCTTAGGATAGTTGGCATCAAACTCTTGATGGAATCCCATAAACTGTGTCAGTGGATGATGAGGCTGGTGCTCAAATCTCATCATCGATGTAGGCAAACGATGCAAATAATGTGTTGTTTGATGCTGCTGCTAAGATCTCATCATCCATGGAAAAGGTGCAATAGGGGTAGGAATGTAAGATCCCAACATCTTTAGATAAGGCGCAGAGGATAGGGGATAGGTTCCCGATGGCCTAGGTAGGGGTTAGGCAGTGGGGCACAGGACCCCCCTTCGTTCGACACTCTAGGTATGTAGATAGGATCAACAACTGAGGGCAGGTTGCCTTGAGCCTACATCTGTGCTAATGTCACAATGCAAGCAGGCATCAAATCAGAAGCAGCTCAGGTTTGCCACCCCTATTGCACTTGCATCATGAAAACCTCAAAATTCTAGATCTTCATGTCCGTTTTAGCCTAATGAGCTCACTAAGGTGCCATCTCGTCCTAAATAGTAGCAAGCTGAGCATAGAGCTTTGCATTCTTTTGACATAGCTACTTTATAGTATTATCATCATACCCCTAAAAATTGCCCTCGGATCATGCACGATGACGGAATCAGTCAAAAAAGGCTAAAACTTGTGGTACCCCTATCCAGTGTCCCTTTTAACGCCCGTCGATCGCCTTTTTCCAAGTATTACTTGTAGAATGTAGGGTGCTAGGACCTATCTAGCTCATACTGAAGTACGAGCTCCTCCTCATACTTGGCCTAACAAGGCGTATAAAGTTTGGGATTCAATAATAGTGAAACTTATTGTAAAATTAGTAATTTTAATAGAATATTATTTTAATATTGAAATTACTTACTACATCAGCAATTTGTTGCTAAGAAAACACCTACTGCGACACACGCTTGATCACAATTGGGTGAATGAAGTCAATGAAAGCTGGAGGTTGGTCATCCTCATTTGTTACCTGAAACTACAAATAATTATATATATATATATATATATATATATGTGTGTGTGTGTGTGTGTGTGTGTGTGTGTGTGTGTGTGTGTTAGAATAAAAAATATGAATAGTACTAAAGGTTGATAATCTTACCATGCTATCGTAAACTATTTGCTTTGTCTGGCTTCCAAAAGAATGCTTGGGAGGCTTTGTACCCCTAAGTGCATATGTGCCAAGCTACATGATCATAAAAAATGCTAACATAGTGAAGTACATAATTAAATATAAGAGATTATAAGACAACGATTTGATAGAAAATGAGTATTTACTCGATTATTGCTCATCACTAAGCGAATGTGCTAGAATCACTATGTTGCCCCATTGTTGCACAAATTTGCCTAGTTATCTAGGTGAATGTAATCTAGTTGGTAAGGTCATAGGAGGCGGAAGTCTTGGTTTGTCAAACTTTTGGCCAAAATAAACCATAATAATGTTGTCTCTTAAATTGTTGAGCTTATTCTTGTATGGTTTCCCAACAATGAGAAGTGCTCTCTCCCCTCAAGTATTTGGGCATAGCTAGTCCCAAACTCCCATTTCAAGTAATCAAGTTTAGGTATAGCTATGGATATCAATTGGCCTGGTTTGGACTGGGTATAGCTAATACTAAACCCTCTTTTCAAGTAAATGGGTTTAGGTAGTATCAGCCCCGTGAAAAGATGGGTACTACCAACTAACCCATTTTAAGATATATGTTTGACTTTTTTAGACTTCCTTTTTATATATTTACATATATTTTTAAAAGAATGTGTATATTCACAATTAATTAATACTTAAAAAATCATAAATTAAAGTAATATAAGATAATTTATGTTAAATTATAATTTTATTTTTGGAATAAAATTATATTTTGAATATAAATATACTAATTAAAATGGGGTGTGGATAGAGTTAGGTAGGATAAGTTAAACTCATATCCTCCCAATGATTTTACAAGTAAGGTCGGTTTGGACTTGGGTAGCCAAATTCAGGGAAGGTAAGGCTGGATAGGATATTTTTTTATATCGCTGGAAATAATAGTCAATTCCAAACATGTGGATAAAGTGTAAACAACTAAACATCGCCAAATCCTGAGGGAGACCTATAGTTAAGTATTTTATGTTCATACTTCTTGGTCGCTTGCTTCAACCCACCACTTAATCCAGATTTCAAGAGAATCCAAAATTGTTTTTAGTTTGCATTGTGAAATTGCATCTCCTTGGTGGATGAGAAAATTTGGGTTAGAAGTCAAAATCATGGCTTCTCGACACTTATTGTTCGGAAATTTTTGTGGGTTTTAATGTTTGTAACTTTTCGTCTTCTTTCTTTGATCTCTTTGTCTGTTTTCTTTATGGACAGATGGACTCTGTAAAAATTTCAATTCTATTTTGTCCCTACTTTTAGGAATTGCCAACTCTGTCCTCATGTTCCTCGCTCAGGTATGAGCCCCTTATGTCTCTCTCTCTTCCTCTCTGTCTATTGTTTTATAGAAGTGATTAGAACTATTTACATGGAACAAAAAGGAAACTGTTCTTGTTAAAATTGCACCATTTTCCTCAACGCTTTGTTGGGAAAAAAAGTGAAGAAGTTCTGATTCTATGAGTTCACCTTTGAACTCTTATATTATTTGGACACAAATTATAGATCTTTTGCTCTTTCTTGAACTTTTCAATTGATGAGCAAAATAAGGGGAAAGAAACTAGATTTCAAGAGAATCCGGCATTGTTTCTCATCCATTTTGGTTTCCTTGTGAAATTTCATCTCCTATTGGTTGAAGATTTAGGTGCTTGGGCGGATTGAGAGTTGAAATCATGGCTTTTCCACACTACTTGTTCGTAATTTTTGGTGGGTTTTAATATGCCTGTTCGTGTCCTTTCTTTGATAATTTTTTATTCTCTTTTGTCCATTTTTTAGGAACTGCAGCCTCTGTGTTCATGTTCCTTGCTCACGCATAAGCCCCTTAGTCTCTTAATATGTATGGGGGTTTTATGGAAGTGATCAAAATGACTTATATGGGAATCTTTTGTTCTCTCTTGAACTTTTCAATTGATGACCAAGAGAATGGGAAAGAAACCAAAAAAATCAATGGAAAGAATAATCTAAACCCCTCAATAACCTTGATTGATGTTGACTAATCAAAGGGCTGTTTGAACGAGGAGCGGGAAATTGAGTCCAAGTTACAGCTTCCTGTTTATGAAAGCATCCCCAAGTACGGAAGATTCTGTATTGCTATTGCAGTAAGTTGTTGTAGCGGCTAAAATAGAAAACGACAAAACATTAAAAATAACATATAAAAAGGTTTCACCTATTAACTGAGTATTTTGATTGTAAATGTAATTATAAGTTTAATTTATAATGGGAATACAAAGTAAAACTATGAAATAATTTGTTATATTATATTAAAAAGTTTGGGAAATATAATTGTTGACAAATTATTGTTAAATAATTTAGATATAAGTAAAAAAAAATGGAGTTAAAGAGTTTGAGAGAAAGAGTAGCATGTAATAACAGAAGAAGAAGCAGTGATGGAAGTAAAAGAGAATAAGAGTTAGTGTAATGAGTTTGATTTAATGTGAGATAGAAATAAAAAAGAATAACATTAAAGAGTTTGAGAGAAAGAGTAGTATGTATTAATAGAATAAGAAGAGAGTGGGTGGAAGGAAAAAGAAATGAGAGTTAATGTGAGGTATTTGATTTAATGTGGAGAAGTGAATTAATGTACGAGTAGTGGTTGTGTTTCTCAGTAAGAGGGAGTTAATACAACCAATGAGGGTAGATGGGTGGATCGGAGAAAGTCTGGAAGCAGAAGTGGAAGCTCTAGGCTTTGTTAATCTTTTTCCATAATTCTAACCCTAGAGAAGATTAATGCAATAATGTGATAACAGAATGTGAGTGTAAATCATAGATAAATCATCAAGAGAGAAGGTGTAAATCATCGAGAGAGAAAGTGTTTGTGAAGAAATCAAGCTAGTAATAATGATTAATTTATTTGTGAAATGTTTTGTCAAGGTTTGGGAAGAGTGTAGTAAAAGAACGACACATGAAAACACTTTTAAAAATACGTAATAGCCTTTTAGCTAACTAAATCGCATTTGTTAGGACTAAATCAATTTTAGTTTTGAGTAAGTCACATTTCTCTCAAATGAGGTGTTAGTGTTTGTAAGTAACAGAAAGATGAAGATTAGTTAGCATTAGATTACCTATAAAGGTGATGAACAAGATGAACAAGTGATTTTAGTATAGTAAAAGTAATTAATTTATAGAAAAAGTGACGTCACGGTATGTACTAAGCTGAAGTTGCAAATGTCAAAAGGCATATAAGTGATGACCATAATGTGTAAAAGATGAGAATTGATAGAAAAGGTGGGTCAAAGTATACAAAAAGCAAAAAAGGCAGCAAGTAAGGCTACAACCATTAAAAAAGGTGATAATAATATATAAAAGGTGACAACATAACATAAAAGGGTTTAACAATATAAAAAAATGACAAACTAATATTAAAGGCAATAAGGAAAAAAAGAGACAAGGCGTTAGGGATATATTGCTTTTCTAGAATCATAATCACAAAAATCTTCCCATGTCACCTTTTTCCAAGTATAGTCACTTTTACCCAAGTACAATCGCCTTTTTTCAAATACAGTCACATTTTCCCAAACATAGTCACCTTTTTTAAATTTAATGGGTATGAAGGGTAAGAGGCATGGGAAGTGAAGAAGGATAAAAGATGAAAAGTAATAATGAAGTTACTACGTGGGTGGTTGTAAAAATTTAATTGTGGTGTAGGGTAAATTTAATTGAAGTGTAAGGTAAATTTAAATTATAAGTTTAATTTATGAATGGAATTAAATAGTAGAAAGATGAAATATTGTGTAATATTATATTACAAAATTCAGTAAATATAATTGTTGGCAATGTTTTTGGTAAATAATTTAGATAAGAGTAAAAAAATGGCATTAAAGAGTTTGAAAGAAAGAAGTAAACGGGTGGGTAGAAGGAAAAGGGAAGTTAATGTGATGAATTTGACTTAATGTGGGATAGAAGTAAAAACAAAACGGCATTTAAGAGGTTAAGAGAAAGAGTAGCATTAACATGACAAGAACTAGGTGGGTGGAAGAAAAAAGAAAAGTGAGTTATTTTGAAGAATTTGATTTAAAGTGAAGAAGGAAATTAATATAGGAGTAGTAGTTGTGTTTGTTGGTAAAAAGTTAATACAATCAATGAAGGTAGATGGGTGGATCAAGAAAATTTGAAAGTAGGAGTTTAACGAAGGTTTGGGCTTCGTTCATTTTTTTTTCATAGTTCTAAGTTCAGAGAAGATTAATGTAACAATGTTAGATGAGAATGTGAAAGTAAAGCATATATAAATCATCAAGGGTGAAGGTGTGAATCATCAAAGGTGAAAGTGTTTATGAGGGATTCAGGTCAGTGGTGATGATTAATCTATTTCACAAATGTTTTTTAACGGTTTGCAAAGAGTGTAGAGAAGAGAGACGCATTGAAAATGCTTTCAAAAACAAACAATTGCTTTTTCTTGTGAATAATCACATTCGATAAGATTAAGTTGCATTTGTTTTCTCCAAAGTCACATTTTTTTCTTGATTGAGGTGTCATATTTATAAGTAATAGAAAACCATGATAAGTTAGTGTTATTTAGGTGATGAACAAGATGAACATGCGATTTTCATAGTATAGAAGCGATTATGTTATAAAAAAATTATAAATGAGAAGCATTTGTACGTCGATAAAGGTGTCTTTATGTCAATAAAGGCAACTGTATGAACATATGAGCAGTTATGCATATGTACTAAAACAATTATGAACCATAAAAAAATATATTAATGAAGAAAAAGTGATTGCTGTGGTTCCATTTTCTTGTAGGAATATATGAGTGGTTATGCCTATGTACTAAAATAATTATGAACCATAAAAAACTATATTAGTGAAGGAAAAGTGACTATTGTGGTTCCATTTTTTAAAGCGACACAAATGAAAGTAAAACCTTTTGTTGGAGTATGTGAAAGCATTTATTGTTGTATAAAAACGTTAATTATTAATACATCATGTGCTACATGAGTCATGCAGATATTAGAAATGTATAACAATAGTGAAATTGGTGGGGATGGACATATGGAGAGGAAGAAACTCATGGACATATAACATGACAAATGAAAGGAATACCAACTGAGATGGTTGTAAGAATAAGTGGAACTCGTGAGATTTCTCCACAACAAGTAGAGAGTGATGATGGTGAGCATGTGCAAAGTGATGATGAAATTGGTTTGAATGTAGAATCACATTAGGAGGTAGATAAAATTCCAACAGGGAATGAATGAAATGCAATTGTTATGAAGATAAACAAACCAATTGCATAATGGGAGATAGAATATTTTCATGAGATAAAATTTGAGTCCATTGAAAAGGTTGAGCAATTCTATAACAAATATAGGCATGTGATGGGATTTTTTTCCAAAAGAAAAGATATTAAAGTTGATAATGGGGAAATTGTATATCGGCATAAATAGGTTTGTGGGAAAAAGTGGCACAATAAACCAAAATTGGAACCAACAGCTAGAGTAAGAGAACCTAGGAAAGTGAGTAGATGTGGTTGCACAACATCATTTTGAGTTAATTACAACCAAGTATTAGAAAAATATGTGTTAAAAGAGTTCAACACCAAGCATAACCATGACCTTGCCGAATAATAAGAAGTTCATATTTACAGTTCTAATAGACGCATAAATGTGGCTGATAAGGAGCAAGCCAAACAAATTAGGAAGATTAGTGTGAAGACAAGTCAAATTATGGATTTTATGGTGCAGGTTGCTGAAGGTTTTGGGAATATGGGGTTTACTACCAAAGATGTATATAATTGTGTAGATAGCGACAAAACGGAGCAAATTTTAGATAGTGATGCAGAGACTGCAATTGCATATGTAACCTGTCATGCAAGTAGAGCCCTGAGTTTTATTGTTGTTATGTAGTTGATAAGGAAAATAGGTTATAGTACATTTTTTAGGCTGATAGTTCAATGTGCATGGACTATGCATGTTTTGGTGATATTGTTGGATTTAATGTGACATTCAAAACGAATGAATGCAGGATGCTGTATGTTGTGTTTATTGGGATAAACCACCACAATAATAGCATTGTTTTTGGATGTGCACTCGTGTTTGATCAATCTGAGAGAGGTTATGAGTGGCCGCTAGAAAGGTTCTTGGATTGCACGAGAAGAAATGCACGTGGAGCAGTTATTATTGATGGTGACAAGGCAATGAGACTTGTAATAAGGAGAGTATTTCCATAGGCAAAGCACCCCTTATGCTTTTATCACTTATAATGCAATTGTAAGAAGAATGTGAAGGTCAAGAGATTTGGAGATCATTTCACAAAGATGATTAATAGTTTGGACAATGTGGATGAGTTCGAGAAGCAATGGGCAAGTACTGTTGCTATGTTCAAGCTGGAAGATAATGAGCGGGTGCAAAAAACCTATAAGAGGCGTAAAATATGGGAAATTTCTTATTTGAAATAATATTTTTTTGCAAGGTAGACAAATAACCAAAGGTCAGAAGGGATGCACTCTCATAAAAAAAGGTTTCTTGGAAGCAAGCTAAAGTTGTATGAATTTGTAAGACAGATCGATATAACATTGGGAAGATTACATGATATTAAAGTGCTAAATAATTTTAAGAGCAGATATACAAATCTTTAATTCATTACCCATCTTAGGACACTTGAGAATACACGCTGCTGGAGTGTACACCCTATCAATGTTCCAAAAAGTATGTGGTAAGATAATAGATGAGGCAAATTATTCCATAGTGTTATGAGAAGGAAAAAATGTACCTTATTGCTCGATATGGTAGAATGGCCCAACTGCAGCTAGTACATCACTTGTTGGACAGAGAGATATGGGAATGTTCTTTCAAATAGGCAACTTACAAAGGTAAATTTTGTATAAATTAAGTTTTTGTTATTTTGATTGAAAATTATTTATAGGTATGCTAAAGAATTGTATGTTATGCTAGTGTACTTGGAATTCCATGTCGTCATATGTTCTCAGTCTTGAAGTTCAAAAATTCAACAAGGATACCCAAGAGGTTGATCATGAAAAGATGGACAAAGGACGCTAAAAAATTGGTGCAAAATATGGGTGCTAAAGATAATTTGACTAATATGGAGGAGGTGTACAATCCAAGATAGTCACAAATGACTACTATGGATAATAATTTTTTTTTATCTTGTAACTATGTGTGATGCAAAATAGTATAATGAAGTAAGAGAAAAATTAAGTAAACTAACTATTTGGGCTGGAGAGTTGTAACCAGAGAAGTCAGGAAGAATGAAGAGTATGGATAGTGAGGCTACATTTCTTGATTTAGATATAGTTCGTAATCTAGTTGTCATCAATAGTAGAAGACGTGGGATGAATAAATCAAACATTTGTGAATGTCAGATGAAGTACAAAAAATGTGGTTCAAATAACCACACAACCTGTATGTGCATGAATGAAAGAACATGTTTTTTTTTTTTTTATCATAACAAATCAGTTAGCTTCATCTTGGATGGCCATGTTAGTAGTAGCCAACCAATCTCTTTAGGTTCTCAAATTGGCCTAAATAATGAAGAAATTCAAACTAATACAGTCCGAGATAACTCTAAAGACATTTGGAGAATGTCACAGTCCTTGGAAGGTAATGATATGTCATTCCAGAGTTTGTTAAAATCTCAATTCATGGGGTAGACCTTCAACATAGGGGAATTTGGGTTTACAAGTGCAACAAGTCAGCTGACTATTATGATCATAACGTTGAAAGTAGCTTTCAATGGAAATGGAGGCATCATTCTAGTACAGGTTAATGTAAGACATGTCATTACCATGGAGACCGTGTATTGATTTAAAACCTGGGACTGTAATGATAGTATTGTGTTAAGAAAAATAGTAGATGTTAACGAGAAGCAATGAGTAGTTATAAAAAGCCAATACTATCAAGAAAAATGCAATAATAGGTACAAAAGCCATCTTACACAAATTATGTGTGAAATTGCGATTTCACATTGAAAAAAGTGACTTTAGTTAAAAAGAAATGACAAAAGATCAATAAAGATGATAATATAACCATAAAAGCGATAGGGTTAATTAAAATGTGACAACATTTTAAGAAAAGCACTTTGTTTATTTGACAAAAAAAATTACTGGAAAACAAGAGGAAATAAGATATATATCATACTTTAATCTAGATAATAAAGGTTTAAAGCATTGAATAACATTTTAGCATCTACCATGCGTCTAACATAGCATAGGTCATATTGTCTTCAAATGAAAATAAAAGCATTGTAATACCAACATCTAATGTGACATAATTGTGCCTAGGGTAGCTAGGAGCATAGATGTAGAGTGTGCATTCACCTTCTCATTCTTCCTTTAGTTGTTAGCTTATCTTCTATGTGCTTAGTACAGCCCTTAAATCTTTCACCACTTGCAGGCTTATCTGAGTCTGAACTAGGTTGGTCATTTGACCCTGCACCTGAGTCATCTCCATCATCATCTTGATTGTCTTAGGATTCACTGTCTTCACTCTCAAAATCTTTACCTTATTCACCAACAGAGTCTTCATGCTAGCCATTGTCATCCTGTTGAACTCCTTTTAAGTACATTCATCGTCGACCTCATTGCTCTCTTTTCCATCATTCTCGGAACCTTGCTCTTGTACCATTTATTTGTCGGGATGACAATGCGGCCTGTTTTCCAAGCCAGAATCCTGTGTTGTTCATCCACAAGTTACCTGGAACCATAAGATCATTAATATGTTTATTAATGTAAAAATTGCACATAGCCTATACTTACACACTGTTTGAATGAAAATTTCTTAGCATCTTTCCACATTTTTTCCATAATAGCCATCTTAAGACCTACCACCAAGCGTAGCAGCTTTTCCATAGTGTCTCTCCTCACCTATAAATACATGTTAAATCGTAAGCCTAACGTTATTACGTGATTGAGTACAACAACATAGGACATCGTAAACTTACAAATTTTATCAAATGATTAAGCGGTAGATCCTCCACATCCTCATCATTAATGCTTAGAATTCAGAGCAATTTAGCTGCTCCTATCTCAAAATCTGGGAGTAACATAAATGTTGTCGGTAGCTGTATTTTAGCTTCTTCTACTATTCTGTCTATTTGGTGTGCAGTAGACATAGATGCCCCAGCTAAGCCACTGGTAAATGCACTTGGGCCACCACATTTCATGGCTTCTACAGCTCCTTCATCATGCCCTCCTACCACAATTGAAATGTAATGGACAGCAAAGTGGTGGAATTTTTGTCACACAAGGATCCCTTAACTGTTGTTGTCAGTTCCTCACGTCACCACTTATTGTTCAACATGGATGTTGGTGGTAGGTTCGGAATAGTCTTGTCATGAACTTGTCGATAGTTAATGTGTTGTCAAAAGACCCTCTCACCTAAAAACTATGCTCAACCACTTAAACTTTCAAGTAAAATTTGACACCTTGTTTACCCTAAACTTTTACTCACATACTCTGAAAGGTCATCTATGTATTTTTCCCATGGTCATATCTTCATCGTCGGCATTCTTATTATCTTAAACAGCTCAATATACATTTTGGTGTCACATGTCATGTCACCTAAATGTCCCTCAGCATAATACTTGGCTTTAGGGTATGTCCCATCTCCGCTCAAATTTAGGTTAAGTACAATATCCATAAAATGCTCGCATGCCTATGTTTGTCATGAGAAATAATTTATACATGATCATTCAATAATTATTTGCAAGATAGGTGATGTACATAATTCAATAAAGTAATTAAGCTATGTAATAGTCACCTGCTAGGATTGCTAAAAGCCACCACTCCTTTGAGCACCATTGCTGAGACCATCCATGTACAAGTACAGATTAGCTAATGCAACACTTCCCCAATTACACGTTATGAGTCGAGATGTGTTTGCTACAACTAAAATCCACCATGTATAAAAGCTAAAAGTGCTTGTGTCGCAAAATATGCTGGTCCTAAGAAAGGTTGCTAAGAAAACACACTTCAAGTGTTCTTTTCTTTCCATAGTATTCAAGTGGTAGTCTTTGTAGGTGTGAACTATTATCTTAAAACTCACCTTTCTCTTCTGATGGAATATTGTCCAACCATTATCGACTAGCAGTTATAGGCGGGAGGCATCTTTGCTTATTTTTACATCAATAGGTATCCTATAGCCACTGTAATGCAAGCCTAATTGCAGCAAACTCTGCAGGTGTCATGGTCATCTCACCTATGGTTGGATAGTGAAACGTATGGGTTGTATCCCACAAAAAATGGCTTAGTGACTAAGTGTCTATCGCAGTAATTGGACTTCAATGCTTTGACTGTGTTGAATATGCCCGTCACTCTAATAATATATTTCACAGTCTTTAAGAACCCATTAAACCACTCCAATAGAAGCTTCACGCTGTTATATTGACGGTATGCATTGCTTATGCTATAAATATCAAAGTGCATATCAAAATACATATAAGAACCCGGTGTGTGCATAACAAGCGACCAGCCACTAAAAAAAGCAACAAGATTTAAGAAAAAATGATGATGGGCGACAATATAAACCTAAAGGTGACAATTTAAATTAAAAAGTGACAACCAACAAGAAAAGACGATAATAGGAAAAGAAAAGGGAAAATGAAAAAATGTGATAACAACAAGATCAAATCATTGCTTTTTTAAAACTAGTAATGTTTTTTCAAAACAATATTGCCCTTTTAAAAACAATAATGTCTTTTTTAAACAATAATCACTTTTTTAATATCAGTCATTTTTTCAAAATCTTAGATTTGACTATAGTTAATGTGTGGAGCGGACTATACGAAAGTCAAATTTTACTTTAAAATGGTTAAATCCACCAAAAAAAAAATTGATGCATCGAAAACTCAACAACATGATTAGTTTAAATCAAAACATACCAGGTGTGAATTGCCTTTATTTTCTATGTATTACATTTTTTTCCTGGCAAACGCTTCTCCATTTAACTGTCACATCTTACTTCTTTTTATCGCTTTTTTTCCTGTTGTCACTTTTCTTGGTTAGATGTCGCCTTTCTTTTTTCATTGCCTTTTTTTTTTTTTATTACATGTTACCTTTCACTTTCCATAGCGCTTTTCATTCAAAACATGTAGCATTTGGAAAATGTATCACTGTTTTCCCTTTAATATGTTTGCTATACAAATAGACAACAAATCAAGCAATCAGGTCTTCTTTTTCATATCTTTACTTTCCTTTTTCCCTTTCCTGTTTCCTCTACCCTTTTTAACTTCATCTATAAATGCTTTTGGACTAAGAACTTCATTTTTCACATTTTTAACTTTAGCAGCACGTGTTCTTCGCTTATCAGCAGTTCGAACAGGTGGATCACTTGATGAAAGTATTTTTAATGTCATCTACCACTTCAGCACGTTTAACCACTTATGCGTTGTGCCATGATGTTACTGCTTTTTTTAGAAGTTGGGAATAGTGATTCTCTTCATCGCACAAAATTTGAACTAGCAAATCACATAATTGTTGATGGTTATCCTACCATAACGCCATAAAACGTTAGACATTAATACTAAAAAAAGATAGCTAAGTAATGAATAGAGAGTGAACCGTACTATATCACTATTGAAATATGTTGCTACCTCCGGATTCTCCATTAGCATATAAGTAAGAATCCCACAATCATACCCATGAGGTTGCTCTATAATTGGAACTCATACATGATGAAAATCTAAAAAGCAATACCCTTTTGGTAAAATAATGTACTCCAGCGTTTTAACTTATAATTAAAACAACTCCACTATAATCACCCTCTCATTCCAGGTTTCAAATTGCCATAACTTCAATACCAAACTTATAATGTGTAATATCCAATGCCTGTACTTATGCACATGTTTACTAAGTGACATGGAGTCCCACACCTGCACTTATCTATTTAATATATCTTGAACAATAAGGAAAAATTGTTTATAGGGTTAATTGTACACTGGCATATAAAATCTGCAAAAGCAAATCACATCATATGAATAATACAATAAATGCAATGGCAATAGTTGAGACATTTAATCTTTACAAAACCTTTTCAAGATGCCATCGAACCCTTGCATCAAGATCAAACCAGCCATGGTCATCAGTTTGTTCATAAGCACATGGTTCACCCCTAGTATAGCATGTTGCTTTGCGCAAAAAAATATTCATTCATCACCATAGTTAATAACGTACACCTAAAATGGACATTTATATTCACGCAAATAAAAAATTCTATTGGAACCACCAACAATGAATACCCTTTGTGTTCCCCTTTTCTTTTGCAAAAAGAATAGTCACTATATACCTGAGAATAGTTAATAACGGCCATTTGTATGGCCTCAACGTCCAAACATCTTTTTTTACCAACTCATTGCCGGATGGTGAAATAGTAAAAACTTCATTAGCAAACATCCACAATCATTAATCATTGCATAAACCTATCACAATCATATAAAGTTAACAAGCATACCTCATATGTTTTATGTATTCTGAAAAAACATGTTTGATCACTCAATGAGTTCTGTCCTCAATAGAAGCTGCCACCACATAAGGCCCAACCAAATACATTTCCCCAAATCAACTTATCGTTCTTCCAATCGTGTAGAAAGGTGATTTCCGCCAATGTGATGGAATTACATCACTCTCTGATTTTTTTTTCTTGTTATATCTTGCTCTATAAAAAATTTTAACTTATCCTTCATGTCCTACAATTAGTTGAGCAGTTAAGCAATTAATTAAAAAGAAAACAGTTAATTAGCTAAGCACTAATTACCTCATCATCTTCATCATTTTGTTCAGTTGAGTCCCCTTCAATTTAAAAACCATCTTCTACATTTTCAACTCGTAACTTCTTCTTGCAAGAACTTCCAACATTAATCCTGACATGCGATTCTAATGAGCAAACCTCATAATCATAAATCTTTCACTTATATGGTTCTTTAAATTTTCCAACCTTCTCATTCTCAGTCTCCATCATGGGAAACAACTCATCCTTCTTTATAGGCATTCTAGCTTCCTTGTCTTGACCATTGTCAGGAGATCCTACATCACACAAATTCAGTCTTTTATCGAGTCAACTTGAAGTAGGAACCTTCTTCGGTGTTGGCACATTAGATGCATGGTATCCACTCTGTCATCCTTGGGCTGTCTTGTTTCTCATTATACAACAAGCACATTAACAGTTTGAGCAACCTTTTCTATTGCACCTTTTAGAGTTTCTTGCATCAATTGAATCATAGTAATGTCCATTCTCAATCCTTCATATTGTAGCACCGGCTTCCCCATATATTCAACTTTTCTCTATCCTTATCCATCTTATTATTCCTTTCTGCAGTCTTCCCATTTCTCCTTACAACACTTTCTTGGCTAGCATTTTCTTCCTTTCTATTCCGGTTTGAGGCGTATTCTTTTTACACATCATCTGCATCATATACATAATGTCTATCTCCCACATCATCTGCATCATGTCTACCTCTCTTCATCTCTTCTTCTTCCTCAACATCTACATTATCTTCATTCACGTAACTACCATCATCATTGTCCTCCAGATCTTCTATAACCCTTATATCAATCTTCGCCAATAACCTACGAGTCACTTCCTTATTAAGCTGAACCACTTTTGGATTAAAACTATTGTTCTTCAATTCTCCATCAGCAACCTTCCTCACAAAAAACATCTGTCCACATAAACAAAACATAACTGGAATCAACTATATATATAAAATAATAATATGCACCAAATTACAATATGCATTGAACAACACTTACTTGTAAAAATAAAGCACATCCAGTTAATTTCTTATATTTTTTCATCTTGCACTTCTCAATTCTTACTACCAATTGATCCACAGTGAAACTTGCTTAAGCCTTTTTCTCAATCTTGCTAATATCGCCAACATATACAAGATGAGGCAGACCAATATGACTTCGAATTGGTGGACACATAATATGATTCATGCAATACAATAAATATGTTCTTTGCACCTTCTTTGAATCATTACTCTTCAATAGATCATGCTTTACAGCTTCTTGCCTAATGGTCCACTTTTTGTCCCATTATTTCCAGCAATAATATGCCACTAAATCATCTCTAGTTACATTACCTCGATTCAACTTAATTCGCTCACTGCCATCCTTAATCCCGATTATCTCAGTGAAACCCTCTACTCCAATCTTATACTCTATCCCATCTATTCAAATGGTCATCTTCTTCACATCAAACTTTTGAATCTTATACAACATGCGATTTTATTCCTAATAAGCTCCCAAAAGTTGTTTCTTCTAGTATCTTTTCTTTTTCCTCTCCTAACTTCCTCATCATTATACAAAATGTAAAAATTGTAGACTTTGAACTTCAATTTTTCCTTCTCTTCAACTTTGTTTGCATACTCACTTTTTTGATCAAATGACATTTCCAGGCAACTCTTATGAAAAGCCTAAAAATAAAGTCATCTCATTATAATCTTATTACTCTATACTATTATAATTCAACTATAATATACTTACTACATTATTATATGCCAATCCAACATCTTTGCATATCTTTCTCTCTCTCTCTCTGCCTTCCTGCATATATATCAACATAAACTCTAATAACCATAGTACACAAGTACACACACCAATAGCTAAAACTAGTATACTCATTGATAATTATTCTATACACTAGGTAGCCTTTCATCTCTCTGACTTTTCTTCAATGTTGAAATATCTTTGTGGTCATCATTGTACAATACAACATCTTTTTCCTTACTGGAGCAATGAAAATGGCAGTAATATAAATTATTAGACACAATACAAGACAAAGGCATTATAATTCACCTAAAACTAACTACTTAGGCAAAAAATGACAAATTGACCATAAAGGCATTAATAATTAAATAAGAGCAGCTATTTTCATGAACATGTGACTTATGTTTGTCTCCTATTTCCTAATCTTGTCGCATTTGTTCTTTGGCAGTCACTTTTCTATAATTGCCATCATTTTTCAGTAACTAACCGTACATTAGCACCCAAAGTCTAACTTCCATTCATCAATTCCTCCCAAACCCACTGACTTTTTACCATAAAGACATAAAAGTAACACTTACTTTTCGTCTATTTATGATTTTCTCTTCTTATTCTTTCTTATTATTTTAATGTTTGTTTCCATGCCAACAATGTCATCTCACTCAATGTAACAACACATAATTGCCACATTCGCCTCTTTTCAGCTTCAATCTCCCTTTCGAATTCCTTGAAATTTGATTTTTTAGTGTTAACTTTCAATGTGTGTGTAATTTTTAATCGCTATTAAAATAAAATCTAGAGCTACAGGTTACGGGTTAAAAGTCCATTCACCATCCAATGACTATGTGCTCGCACCTCCTAATCTAATGGCTCCCAACTCACTATGGCAAGTTGTCATAGTTTGGCTACTATGGCATTATAGAATGCCCTCCCAAGTACCTCCCTGGACTTTGCTTTTGTGACATCCTTGGCCAGCTACCATCTTCATGATTTTGTAATCTTTAGTCTCTTTTTTTGTTCTTTAAAACTTAAACCCTTATGACTTATCAATTACATGATTTGGACTGGCTTGGTGCTTAATTAGAAACCTGCCCATCTACATCTACTGGGCAAAATTTGAAGTCAGTTTTTATTGTATGAAACTAGGATTATTTTAGGTATGGATTGCCATTGGTGACAAAAGACAACTTGCTACTTTTAATAGGTAATGCCATAGGGGCTGTAATTACAGCAGCGTCTTTGTTGACGTTCTTGATATATGCTCCTAAGGTTGAGAAGTGGATACTTTTGGTGCCTATTTTTTTTTGGTATTTTTTATTGCACTTGTTGCTATATTCACCCTCATGGCTTTGAGGGCCAAGACAAGATGGTCCTCTATGGCCCTAGTGCTTGTATGTCATCCTTTGTGATGTATGGCTCCATTTTCCCATTCATGGTAAGCACAAGAATCCTAATAGAAATAAGCCCTTTGTTTTAGAAGTTGACAATTTATGAGATTCTTGTTTTGGGACTATGTTTATTTGTATGGGTCGGAAATGACCAAAATCTGGAGTTTTGAGCACTTGTTCAAAATTCAGTACATGTCATTCATGCCAATTTGTAGCTTGTTCTGTGGTGCTACATAGGTTTGTTATGATGTGCTTGGGTGTGATTATATTATTTTGCTTAGTATTGTAAGTGTTTTCCAAAAAAGATGACATTTTCTTTAATTTGTACCCAAAGTGTAGTTGAAAATCAAAAGAAATATAGGCCCCAAATGTGTTTGGATGCGAGGTTGTAGTAGTGTAGTTGATACTGGATGTATACTACTTCTATAGCAAGAAATGGAGGCAACCAAATGGCACTGGTCCTCCTACTGAGTAAAGTTAAGTAGATACATGGGAAAACTGAATTAACAACTCTCTGCATATGGAGGTTCCTTTTGGCCAAAATGACCGCAAGCTTGTTAAAATTAGAAGAGTATTGAAAATCAAAGAAAATGCATTATGCAAAGATCAATTATAAGTGTTGAAACTAGTAACTCTTCTATTTAGGGCCACTAGTTCTACTTCAGCTTTCCATCGAGTGCATTCTAACTTTTAATTACACATTTATTTACCTAGGTTATAGAATGTGATACTTCTTTTTCACCAATTTGGCAATAGGAAACAAAATTGGTTTTATTGACATTGCAACATGTCTACTTAAAGAATTTCTATGAGAGAATGCCTTTCTCCTATTTCTTAAGTCAAACGGATTCCCCTTATATACAGGATAAGAGATATTTACATAGCTAATATGCTAAGATAATGCTTATGTATAATAATTTCTCTAATACTCCCCCTCAAGTTGAAGCATGTAGATCATGAATGCTCAACTTACGAAGAAAAAAGTCTAAATGCTCCTTGCTAAGAGCCTTGGTAAAAATGTCAGCCACCTTACGTGATGAACAAGTATATTAGGTCTTCATATTCCTAGCGTGTATTTCATCAAGAATAAAATGACAATCAACTTCAATATGTTTTGTTTGCTCATGAAAAACAAGATTAGCTGCAATATGGATAGCCTCACAATTGACCACATCGGCTAGCGATGCTTGATACCAAGATCCCGTAAAATGCTAGTTAACTATTTCAATTCACAACCTGCAATAGCCATTACTCAATAGTTTGCTATAGTAGACAATCAAGAAACTGTCAGTTGCTTCTTGGTTTTCCAAGTTATCAGAGAACGACCAAGAAGCACAAAACAACCAGTTAGGGAATGACCAGTGAACGGACAACTCGACTAATCCGAGTCATAGAAGGCATACAGTTGGAGACCACAATTAGCTTGTAGAAATATTCCTTGCCCCATACTACCTTTCAAATATCGCACAGCTTGTAAAGTTGCATCCTAATGTTCATGTTTGGGATTTTGTGTAAATTGTGAAAGAATATGAATAGAGTAATTGAGCTCCTGTCATGTGATCATCAAATATATCAACCTGTCTACCAAATGTGTATACTTTTCAAGGTCACTAAATGCATTACCACTTACAAAGGGCTAACTTATGATTTTGTAGCTAGCCTTTCACTTACAAGGGCATATTTCCGTTAACTAAAAAATATGCCTTCAAGTCCACTAGCTATTTCAATCTCTGAGAAATATTTCAAAAAATCAAGATCCTTCATATGAAAACAAGTGCTGAGGTACAGTTGAAACCTGCTAATAACTTCCTTTACATTGCTGATAATAATTAAACCATTAGCATACATGCTTGTGATATGTGAATAAAGAATAATCTAGATGAGAATGAATGAAACCATAAGCTTCCACCACCGAAGTAAGCTTAACAAACTAATTTCGAGAAGCCTGTCGCAGTCCATTCAATGATTTACACAACTCACACACTTTCTTAGTGTCTTTAGAAAAAAAACTGGGTGGAAGGCACATATATACCTCTTCTACTAGATCTCCATATAAAAAATCATTATGCACATCCATCTAGTGTAATTTCCAACACTGTGCAGCTGTAACTGCTAGAAAAGTTCAAACAATCAACATCTTCACGACAGGGGCAAATGTGTCATTATAATCAATACCTTCAACTTATATGTTGCTTAAAACCACTAGTCAAGCTTTGTGTAGTTCAATTATATTGTTAGAGTTGTATTTAATCTTGTATACCCATTTGCAGCCTAGTAATTTCTTTCTTAATGGTAGGTCCTCCAAAGTCCAAGTTCCATTTCTCTCTAATGTGTAAATTTCTTGTTTCATAGCATTATGCCATTTTGGGTTATGCATCGCTTTAGAAAACTTTGTAGGCTTTTTTCCTACTGTTATTATTGCCAACAATTTCTTCTATCTTATAGAAAAATTAGCACAAGTCACACAACGAGCTATAGGATATAGCGTACTTAAGGACGATGATAAAGTAGATGAAACAGGAGAGAGGTCTAAGCATCATGTTGTGTACCATATGTAGTCATTTGATTTTTCAATAATCCGTTTTTCCTTGTGTCTATGACCTAATTGTTAATCTGGTAGTGTAACTAACATCTCTAATTGCATCACTTTAACAACACCTTGTGTTTTATCACTCTCAAGGAACTCCTCCCCACTTCTGCTCTCCTTTACCACTATATTGTCATCGCCATGAATATTTTCCTCCTCACCAACACCAATGTCCACAAGATAATTAATCACACCATTGTCATCATACACAGGACTAGGAGCAGATATCTTATTGGTTGATGATGAACATGCAACGTAAGGAAATTCTTGTTTAGATAACACAACATCATTTGATATGAAATATTCCCCAGTCTCTAGATCATAAAGTTATCATCCTTTCTTTCCATAAAGATAGCCCACAAAAATACAAATGTGTTTGCAACTTGGTGCTTCGCCAAACAATACCTCATAGGGTGTCTTTCCACCATGCAAAGTAGTAGGAGTTTGATTTATCAAATACCCTGCAGCCGCTACACATTCACTCCAAAACTTTATAGCAAGGTTGGCATGTAAATGCAATGCACGTGCAACATTTAATATATGCCTATGCTTGCATTCCACTAGCCTATTTTGCTGTGGCGTCTTTACACATGAATTCTGGTGAATAATTCCTTGTTCAGCAAAATAATTTTTACAAGCATATAAATTTAATTCCGTTATCACTATGTACAGTCTTTACCCATTTATTAAACTATGTCAAAACCATAGTACAAAAATTTCTAAGAATTGTCGCAATCTTCCTTTTTTCAAGCATAAAATAAATTCAAACTACGGAGTATTCATCAACAATAGTAAAAAAATAAATGGCACCATAGAATGTAGGAACACGATAAGCACCCTACACATCACAATGCATCAATGCAACAGGTTTAATTGCTTTATTATTACTCTGAGAAAAAGTGTCTTGTGTCTGTTTGGCCTTAAAGTAGACATCCACATCTTATTTTTTCTTGATAATTACTCACTTTAGAAAGTAAACCAACAGCTTGATCAGAAGGGTGTCTTATCCACTTATGCCATAAAGTATATGAATCTAACCCACTTGTCCTATAGGCTCATGCTAAAGCCACAATGAGAAAAAGATAGAGCTCATCTTGCCACTCTGCCATTCCAATTAGCATCCTTGTGTTGCGGTCCTATGTCACACATAGCTCATTAGAAAAAGTGATTATGTAATTCAGTTCATTAGCTAACTATAAGATAGAGTTATAGTTTAATTTTGAAATGAATAAAACATGTTTCAACACAAATCTTTCCCTAATCACCACGTCACCCTTTTTTACTGCCATGGTTTCTTTGCCATCTGGCAAACTAACTAGGCATGGTGCCATACCAATTATATTTTTCAACAATTTAACATTTACCGTCATGTGATTTGATGCACTTGTGTCCAAAAGTTAAGAGTAGTATATAGCTTACTAATCAATTTTTCTGAAGAAGATGACCTATGGGTGTTTAGGAGCGACAAGAGCATCAACAACTATTACACAGCAAGAAATGAAGATTGATCAAACAACATGCTTAATTAACAAGAAAAACGAGAATCCACTCATAGAGAAAGCTAAATACTTCAATGTTATGGATAGATTGTCTTATAATAATGAAAAAATGCCTATTTATAGGCTTATAAAAAAAACCTAAACCAAAATAATTAAAAAAATTGAAAATAATTACGAAACAAAATCAACGGAAACTTTAGAGGCCCGAATACCCCTAAAAACAATGAAATTTTGACCCAAAAAATACAGTCATAGAAAGCAACGCTCCTATGATACCTGTAGAGCATAAAATTCCTTTCAAAATAACATAATTTTAGTATAAAGTATCACATAACCGTCTTTTAGTAAATTCAAATTATGTAATATATTTTGGATAATTAATTGAGCAACAATTAACAGTTAGTTATAAAAAATTTCAGTTTCACATCTCTAAATGAGTCCGAAAGCTTTACAATTTTGAGAGCTGTTAGTCATAAAACTTATTCCTTTTTTTAAATCAATTTTTTAGATTTTATTTTAAATTGGACAATAACTCTATTTCCAGTAACTTCAAGTAGTGAAACAGTTTTTAGGCAGTTAATTGACTATTTAAATTATTAATTTTTTCTTTCTATAAATTATGTTGATGTTCAGTAACTATATTATAGTAGATTTAAGAATAACTATTAACAACTTAATAAAGTTTTGGAACTAATTTAAAAAATGAAAAAATTTCAAAACTAAAATAGAGCAGTACGATATAATTTAAAACTAAAAGTGGCCTTTGGTTTGCGCTTCTTGCTCATCCAAATTATTACTAGAGAAGAACGTATGGACCAAGAACCTACTGGCAAAGCATCACTCGGATAATCGTGGTATGAGAACAATTTCTTACATTTTTGAAACATTAAACCTTAAGAAATTTTCAATTGATTTGAAGAATAAACATTTAGAAACTTAGCCAAACAAATTTCTCAATGATATATTATCGTTGAAATATCCAAATTTTCTTTCCTACATCGGAGATGGCAAAATTAAAGTAGACCCAATGACCTGATTCAATGCACTCAAATCCAAAATTTGGCTTGAAAAATCAACAACCATTACCTGGCCTGAACCTAAACTCATTTTAAGTGAAACTTAAGAAAATTTGAAATGACCCGAAAGCAAATTGGCCTTAATTTGAATAACTCGAACCCAAAATAACGTAATGTCTGAACTTAAAATAACCCGAACTTAATTCCAATAAATCCATTAGGTCAACCCAAATATGAATTGAAATCTGATTCAAATTCACAAGAAACTAAAATTAACCCGACTTATATTGATTCCGAATCCAAATAAGGCCGACCCAACTCAACCTGAACCTGAAAATTTACTTAACCCAAATGACGCGACTAGGATCCAAATTTATGGCAACCCAATTAAACTCAAATGTGAATGATCTAACACAAATCTGACCTAATGACCCAATCAATTATCATTCCTGCTTGCATCTTATAAATTATTAGAAATCTCACAAATAAAAAAATAAAATTAAGAACAAATTTAGGTCTTATTGGTGGCAAAAACAATGTACCATGTTTGATGATAGGTATCAATAAAGCTAATATAAGATTTATAAATAGAAAGGAAAAGTATCGTCTGCATTGTGAGGAATAAGTTGTATGAGTCATGGGTTTATCTACTCTTTTTATATATGTGTTATGCCACTATAGTGGCTTCGGTTAGGCTAACTAAAGATAATACAACTCAACCATCTTATCATCGTTCTACATACACAAACACAGTTATAAAACAAATCTACACCTACAACTTTCTTTACCCATAACAAAAATAATGTATATGAAAAATAGTAATTTATTGTAATAATGTACAAACACAAATGTCGGAATGGAGAGGTCGAGAATGTGTGTCTAGACAAAAAGGGACTAAAGTTTATGGATAGAGTAATTTTGCAATTGATTTCCTTTTTTTTTATAGGCAAATTTTCATGAATCTTTTTGAAAAATACAAATTTGCCGTCAACATTTTGTATTGAGAGCAAATCTGCTATTGGTAGTTAAAATTACTTACAAAGAAAATATGCGAAAGTGAAAAAATTTCAAGTTTTAATTCCAAGTTTTCTTTACCTAACACCCTGACTCTTAAATTTATAAATTTATCATTTTCACCTCCTTGTACCTTCCCCACCTTTGATCCTGACAACACTTTTTAGGACAAACCTGACCAAACAGAGGTATATTGATGCAAGTTAGACTAAATCTAGAGATGTTGTAGTTCTAGAATAAAGGATCGATGACAATAATGTTGGAGGGTTGTTCCACGACAATGGGAAGGTGAAAACAAGAATACTCAGCAATAGGGGTCTTTGCTCAAATATAGAGTTTTGACTCATTCTAGTATTGTGAAATGTTTGAATAACTATAAGCTAAGGAGAAAACTTATTAGGGCTAGTCTAAAAGTTGTGTTGTATAATACTCTCTGAATAAATAAAATATTTCAACTGCTTAATGGACAATGAAAAAACTAATTATAAATTTGTGTGCAAAAAAAAATTAGTGGCAGAATTACTCTCTTTCATAAACTTTAGTAGCAACTTTCCCCTTTTGCCTACACAGACACACGCACACACTAATGGACTTAGAAAATTATTTTAATTGCTCCAGAACATAAATCTTAACAGTCTACTTCCCCCCAGCTTTGATACTGACAACACAGGATAATAGGGAGATGAAATTAATTTTGAAGAAATTAATATAACAATAAACAATGAAATTTGCTGAAGTAAATAACAAAGTGAAAGTGCATACATACATACATACATATATATATATATATATATATATATATATATAACCAAGGGGAAGTCTAAGGGAGTAAAGAACCTACTAGTTTGTGCGTCAAAGAAACACACAATCACAAAGCTATAATTAGCCAATAAACAACAATTAAACCTTTCCATCACATCAACAACCTAGACTATAGTACTTGCCAATGTTGGGTTTGGTGGCTTCTAAACATGAAGAACTTCCAAGCCCTCTGAAAAGTCTGAAAGAAAGGTAATATGTAAAAAAAAAACAAAGTAATATGTAAAAAAAAACAAACCTTGCAACATTAATTGTCGCTAGTATAGCTAGGGATGTAAAGGGGCTGGGCCGAGCTTAAGCCCAAGTACTAATCAGGCTCTAGTTTGAATTACTTAAGCCTGAATTTTGAGGCTCGAGCTCGGCTCAAGAAAGGCTCGAGCTCGGCTCAAGAAAGGCTCGAGCTCAGCCCGAAAGTCCACTAGGCTCGAATGCAGACCTTTTACAAACTGATGCGCGGCGGCTTCATCGTTGATAGTCATGGTGACCGATGGAGGGACACCCGGAGAGGAAGAATGCCTGGTGGCCGGTTTACCCAAGGGAAAGTGCCTGAGATGCTCAAAAAAGGTGGGTTAGGAGGTCCCCGGGGTGTTGTTCCGGGGAGAAGCCTCCGACGCCCAAGTCAGTGGTGCTGAGAGAAGGCGGAGGAAATAGCACTGAAGGGTTCAGTGAACTCGCCTGGTCGTATTTTCTCAGAGTGAGGAGTCGGAATATTTGCCAACTATTTGCCAGGGTGTATTCCCTGGTATTTATAGAGGTGTCCAGCCCGTTCAGATCGTAACACGTGTTCGGTCGGATGTTCTCTGAATGTCTGGGCGTAGAGGACAAGTAGCTGGTGGCAGGCTTCCTTGAGCCTTGAGCCGAGACCGGCCATGATGTGACTTTGATGGCGTCGGCGTGTCAGAGCGCCGTTTGAGGCGGCTTGTGACGTCTGTGGGCGACATGTCAGAGGCTTCCTTAAATGCTCCTGCCGTACTCCCGAGGTTCCTGGGTGAGGTCGTCCTCTAGTACGGACCGTGCCACTTCAGGAAACATGCCCCCAGTTCGGGGGTTCCCAGATTCAGGTAGTTCCGCTTTCGGGAAGATCATGTTCAGTCCGCACTAGCTGGTGCCACTTTTCCGAAGGCGGTCTGTTTACTACCTCGGGGGGGCTAATGGTATCCTCAAGTTCCCTGGCGTGCCGAGCTCGGGCTCTTCGGCTTTTCTCCGAGGTGTGTGATCCCACCTTTTTTTGGGTAGCGCCAGATCTCCTGGCCATTCTGGTGGCAGGGAGTTCGGCCAGGTGGAGGCGATAGTCCTTCGGCTATCACATGCCCCTCTTTTGGAAAGCCGAAGTGACGACTTCGGTTTTGTTTTCTTTCTAAGGATGTTCTTTGGGAGTCTATAGAGAGTAACACCTGTGTCGAAGGTACACCTCTTGCCCAAAGGTGTGGGCTGCTCGGCCTTGACCTGTTTTTTGGTGTCTCCGAGGCAAAGCCTGTGCCGAAGATACACCTCTTGCCTGAAGGTATGGGCTGTTCGGCCATAGCCCATCTTTTGGTGTCTTCGAGGTAACCTGCTTCTTTGCTTTTGCAGGTCTGTGCAGCGTCGCGTCTGATGGCCAAGCGCGTCAGTCTGAGCGACACGTCCCAGTTTTTTAGGGATGTCAGAAGACGTGTCCCCTATTTTGGAGTGGCGGTTGACACGTGGCACACTGTCATTGGAGGAGAGTCGCGTCGTTTACAGAGAGCGCGTCTTTTCAGGCGCAGAGTGCAGTTACTGCGACGGTTCGCCTTCAAAGGGCACTTATGACGTCGTTTCGGTTACCCACCTTTGGCCTATAAATAGCCCATTCCGTCATAAGCCCCTTTTGCTTTTGCTTCTGCTCTTTCCCTGCTTGCCCTTTTCTCTGCGCTTTCTCTTGCTTTTGCGGCGGAGCTGTTTTAACAGAGCTTTTTCCGGCAAGCTTTTACGACGGCAACCTTCGATTTTGGCAAGTCTTTTGGTGGGTTTTTTTCTTTCCAGAGTCTTTTGATACCTCTGTTTTTTTCGAGTTTTTGCCGGAAGTTGTTTTCTTGCCTTTTTCCGAACTCATTTTTCTGTCCAAAATGCCTATCCCTGAGAGCTGGCAGCTTCTTTTATCCCATCCTTGTTGCACCACCCCTAAAAAACTACAGAGGTGGAAGAAGAAGTTCTTTCTTCCCTCTTACGCCATTACCCGGCTGCCACGATCTGACCATTATGCTTTTTCAAACCATAGTAATGAGGTTACCGTTTTCTGAGCCCAGCTGAAGGCCGGACTTCGGTATCCTCCCCCGAAGATGGTTTGCGAGTTCTGCCAATTTCATGGCATTACTGTGAATCAGCTTCCCCCGAACTCGTACTGCTATTTTAACGCCTTCCTCTGTATGTGTGGCGTCTTCGGGATAAAACCCCATTTTGTAATTTTCATGCAGTACTACAAGCTCTTCGTGGTCCCGAAGGGTGGCTTCTATTTCATGCTACCTCGGGGATCCGGGAGCAAAAAATTCATGTTCACTTTTGCCACTAAGGACAGTTGGCGAGGGTGGCAACAGAAATTCTTCTTCCTGAAGATAGATGAGGCCTGGTCGTATGTTCCGACCAAATGGGCTCGGGGAAAGCTGGATGTGGACGTCGTTGATCCGAGGATACTGCTGACTCCAGAGTTGGCTCCCGTGTTCGCGGACTTCGACGGACGTATTCGCGCCGTCTCCGACTGGGCTCCCGAGGTCGCTCCGCGCTCCCTGTACCCCTTCCCCATTAACTGGAGGTTGATGACCGAAGAGGTCCTTCAGGAGCTAGGGGTGGTCAAGGAGCATGAGACTGACCTCGAGATGCCAGCTCCTGCTATCGCCGGGAAGGACTCCTGGTTGGTGCAGCTCCTTCGGGAGGAAGTTTCTTTCGAAACGCTTTTCAAAAGTAAGTTATCTTATACTCCCTTGCAGTTTTTCCCTCGAACTTACGCTGATGTCTTTTTTCTTTTTCAGAGATGGGGGACGGGACTACTGCATTCTACAAGTCCCTTTTCTCCGACCAGGTGGAGAAGGGCGATCAGACAAAGAAGGCGGCTTCCCGAAGGCGGAAGTCTACTGGCGCTGGTCCTTCGGTGAAACGGGCAAAGAAAACTGCCCAGCTTCCTCAGCAAGAAATTTCTGAGGAGGCTGCCGAGGAGCTTGGGGCAGCTGAGATTCCGCCGCCCGCGGCTTCTGCCGAGGTCCCTGCCGCTGCCGAGGTTCCTTCCGCCGACATCCCTCCCAAGAGCCCTTCCGCGTCGCAGGCCTTTCTGGAGGCCGTGGCAGAGGCTCCTTCTGCCGAGGAGCGGCGCAGGAAGAATGGCAAGGGGATTTCGACCGAGGAGTCTCAGGGCTCCGAGGACGTCGTGGTCGAAGTGCCGCCAGGTTTGTTGTTTTCAGAACAAGTATGGCTCTTTTGTTTTTCTGAAATTTCCTTTATCTCTGACATGCTTCTCGTTTTTGCCATGCAGGGGAGTTGCTTACTCCGAACTGGGCGGCCGAACACACGAAGAAGCGGGCCCTTCGCGATGCCAAAGTCCCGCAAGGGAAGATACCCAAAGAGCCTTTCTGGACGTTCACGGAGGACATGAACTTGTACTCCGAGGACTGTCCTCAAATGGCGAAGCAAATTTCGAAGGGGTGCTTATAGAGGCCTCCTTCAAGGCTATTACGGCGGCCCATCCGGGCGATGACACCCTCGCCACGAAAGTTACCGAGCATGCTGCTCAGGTATGCTCTTCACACCTTTTTCCCATCAATTTTTCCTAAGTCCTTGGCTCTTACTGACCTTGCGTTCATCTTTTCGCAGCTGCTGGGGTATGCTGGCTTTCTCCGAGTTCGAGTAACCAGGCAGACGGCGTTCCGAGCTTCGGCCTTAGAGGCCTTAGAAAAAGCAAAAGTCACGTGCTCGGAATTGACCGCCAAGAACCAGCAGTTGGCAGATGCTTCGAAGAAAGAAGTTGTTGCCCTTCGGGAGGAGTTCCGGAAGTAAAAGGAAGACCTTGAGAAGGACTCTTCCCAGAAGATTGCTGACCTCGGCGATCAGGTGGCGGGGATGCTCGCTGCCAACCAAGACCTTCTCAAGGATAAGTCAGATTTTGACAATCTAATACTGACGTTGTTGGCTGAGAAAAACACTTTTGAAGCCGAGGTCAAGTCTTTGAAGAAAGAGCCCGACGCGAAAAAGAGGATGAAGGCGCTGAAGAAGGAGGTTGCAGATTTGAAGGATGAGCTCGAGGACCTTGAGGTTGAGAAGGACAAATCTGACCAAATGACCAAGGTCGCCTTCCAGGACGGGTTCTGCCTTGCTCGGCACCAAGTCCTTCAGAGGTTCCCAGGTCTGGACCTCTATTTTTTGGAAGCTCTGAACATTCCCGAGGGGCCTCGGTGGTCCTGGTCAAAAATCGAGCACTTGAACCTGCCTTCCATAATTCCGGCGCTGAAGGTGGTGGAAAAGGGCACAGAGGCTGGTGGCTCCTGGGACGCCGAGAACTCTTAGGCTATTTTATGGGCTTTTTCCTTTTTTTCCTTTTCATTTTTGTGCTCCTTCTTTGGGCACTTCTTCTTTGTAAGCCTGATCATTCTCAATGAATATTTTTTGGCTAAGTCTTTTTGCAAGATTTTGCATTTCCATCATCCCGAACAAGTTCGCTCAAGAGACTTCGGGAAACCTGCAATCACAATTTTTTTTTCATCGTCCCGAGCACGTTTGTTCAAGAGACTTTTCGGAAAGTCAGACTTTTTGGCTAAGTCTTTTTGCGATTTCTTTTATTTCCTTTCGTCCCGAATGCGTTCGCTCTAGAGACTTCGGAAAACTATTCTACGCTTGTTGCGGCGAGTACTTTCGCGAGATTTTTTCCATTTTTTCGAGCGTGATGGCTCAAGGGATTTCGGAAAGTCACATCTGTGCTTTATCACGGCGAACACCTTCGCGGAATTCTGTCTTGCACCATTTTGTACACTTAAGAATTTTTCTCAAGGACATTCTGTACTTAGGATATTTTTTGTACAACACAATCCTTCCGCTCCATCTTAAGCGTAGAATTTCTTCAGGGCGTCTGAGTGCCAAGTGTTTTTCAATTCTACGCCTTCGGTGTCGCCAAGTTTGTACACGCCTTTTCGTACTTCAGCAAGAACCAGATAAGGTCCTTCCCAGTTCGCGCGAAGTACTCCGTGGGATGGCTTTCGGGGTACGAAGTCAGCCTTTCGGAGAACGAGGTCCCTTTTCTTGATTTCTTTTGGCCTGGCTCGTAAATTTATAGCCGCGGCCACTCTTTGCTGGAAAGCTTTTCTTCTCAGCTCAGCTCAGCTATTTCTCTGTGTTCGCCGACGAGGTCGAGCTTCGTTCTTAGGCCGAGGTCGTTTCCACCTTCATCAAATACTTGCACCCGTACTGATGGTCTAACTATCTCGATAGGGATGATGGCCTCTGTTCTGAAGACGAGTAAGAAGGGAGTCTCCCCTGTGGCTCTTCGGGGCGTCGTTCGGTAACTCCATAATACGCTTTGGAGTTCTCCTGGCCATTTTCCTTTTGCTTCCCCCAGTCTCTTTTTCAGGCCATCTTTTATGGTCCTGTTAGATACTTCCACCTGCCCGTTGCTTTGGGGGTGAGCTACTGGGGCGAAGTGCATCTTTATTCCGAGGTTGCTGATAAATTCCTGGAATCCTTTGTCTATGAATTGGGATCCATTATCAGCCACTAGTACTCTCGGTATGCCGAATCTGCATACGATGTTCTTCCATACAAACTTCTGCGCTTCTTTTACCGAGATAGTTGCTAGCGGTTCTGCCTCGACCCATTTGGAGAAATAGTCTACTGCTACCACGCAGAATTTCACGCCTCCGGGCGCTGCGGGGAGTGGCCCAATAAGGTCAGCCGAAGTTACCATTTCCGAGGGTGCCCTCTGGATGTTCGCGTGTCTCTGGCAATTACCACATTTCCGGACGAACTGCCTTGCGTCCTTTTTTAGGGTAGGCCAGAAGTATCCCTGGCGAAGTATCACTGTCGCTAGGGCATCGGTTCCAATGTGTGAACCACACATGCCTTTGTGGACTTCTTCAAGGATCATTTCAGTATCCTCTTCGTTCACACATCTTTACAGCAGATTCGCGTATCCCTGTCGGTATAGTTCTTCACCGATTAGGAAGAAACGGCCGGAGCGCCTTCGCAGTTTTGCAGCGTCACCGGGGTCTTCGGGGAGCACATTTTCCGTGAGGTGCCTTTTTATTGGATCCCTCCATCCTTTTCCCGAGGTCGCTATGCTCAGTACTGAAATGCTCGGATGGTCTAGCACCTCGGTGTAGGTCTTTGACTTCGCCAAGCAATCTGCCTCGGTGTTTTTCCGCCGAGGTACATTTTCGATCCGTACGGCGTCAAACTCTTGAATGAGTTTTGCTACCAGCTCGTGGTATTTTGCCAAGGTTGGGTCCTTCGCCCCATAGTCTCCTGCTGTCTGCCGAACTATTAGCTGGGAATCGCTGTGAGCCTTTAAGTTTCTCACGCCAATTTTTCTGGCCAGTCGTAATCTCGCTATGAGGGCCTCATACTCAGCCACATTGTTAGTAACGTTGAAGTTAAACTTGATAGCCTTCATTACCTCTAGGCCTTCGGGGCCTCTGATAATTACCCCAGCTCCCTGATGTTCGGACCCCGAGGCTCCGTCAACATGTAAGGTCCATTCTAGCTCACCTTCGTTCAGATCCGGATGACTGTCCTCAGTGATGGGTATTTCGGCAATGAATTCTGCCAGTGCTTGAGCTTTTATGGCCTTTCGAGGTTCATAGGTGATATCGTGTTCGCCAAGCTCTATACACCACTTGGAGAGCCTTCCCGAATGATCCACTTTCCTCATAACGTCCCGTAGTGGTAGGCTACTTCGGACGATGATGGGGTGTGCCTGAAAGTATGGTCGCAGCCTTCTCCCTGCAAGCACCAAGGCGTATATAGCTTTTTGCAGCAGAGGGTACCTGACTTCGGCGCCATGCAGGGATTTGCTTACATAGTAGACCGACCATTGTTTTGGCCATTCTTCTTTCACGAGGACGGAGCTCACAGCTTTTTCCGTGACAGCGAGGTATAATACGAGGGGCTCTCCCTCGCGAGGTTGTCGCAGAGTCGGTAGGCTGGCTAGGTAGATTTTGAGTTCTTCCCAGGCTTTTTGGCAGTCTTGATCCCAAGGATGATCATCCCTTCCGAGGTTGCCTTCCTTTTTTGCTGCCTTAGTGAGGACTTTGAAGAAAGGCCGACACCTATCTCCATACCTGGAAATGAACCTGCTAAGAGAGGTTATTCTTCCGGTGAGTCTCTGCACATCTTTTACTGTGGCAGGAGTTCGGAACTCGAGCAGAGCCTTAATTTTTTCGGGGTTAGCATCGATGCCTCTTTCGGATACCATGTACCCAAGGAACTTTCCCGAGGTCACCCCGAATATGCATTTTTCAGGATTGAGATGAATCCCGAAGGCTCTGAGCTTTTGGAAGGTTTCCTCTAGATCTGCAACGTGGTTGCGAGGGAGCTTGCTTTTGACTATCATATCGTCAACATACACCTCAATGTTTCTCCCCATTTGGTCCTTAAAGACCTTGTTCATCAACCTTTGGTAGGTGGCTCCTGCATTTTTAAGCCCAAAAGACATCCTGATGTAGCAGTATGTTCCTTCCTCGGTGATGAAGGCGGTTTTTTCTTCATCTTCGTGGTCCATCCTTATTTGATGGTAGCCATTGAAGGCGTCTAGGAAACTTAGGAGCCCGTATTCGGCAGTTGAGTCTACCAGTTGGTCTATTGGCGGAATAGGGTATGAGTCTTTCGGGCAATTATCGTTCAAGTTTCTGAAGTCGATGCACATCCGGAGTTTGCTGCTGCCTTCTTTTATGGCAATGACCACGTTGCTTAACCATTCGGGGTATTTGACCTCCCTGATGACTTCAGCGTCTAACAGGCGCTGGACTTCGGTTTTCACAAAGTTACTCTTATGGGCTGAGATGCTTCGTTTCTTTTGCCGGACAGGCTTTGCTTCCAGGCTTACTTTGAGGCTATGCTGTATTATGCCAGGGTGCACCCCTGGCATGTCTTTCGCCGAGTAGGCAAAGAGATCTTTATTTCACAGTAGAAAAGATACAAGGTTTTTCTTGTAACCTTCGGGCAAGCTCTTCCCTATTCGGGTAGATTGCCCTGGGACAAGTTCTACTGTTTCCATTTTTGCTCTCGTGGGATCTCCTTCTTTGCCCTTCTCTAGCGCCTTTGCCTCCATTGTTTGTGCAGGGTTATTTGCCGGAGCTTTTCGCACTTTTACAAACACCTTCCTTACCTCGGCTTGATCTATGAAGACCTCTGTATCCCCATCCTTGGTGGCGAATGTGACAGTCAAGTACTTCACGTCATGGCGAATGTGCAGGTTTCCCTGTGTCTGCCTTCCAAGGATGGCGTTGTACGAAGAAGGAATGTCCATGACGATAAATCTCGCCATTGTGCAGGCGTACAGCTCAGCTGTTCCGTCAACCGAAGTTCCTTTCATCATTAGGGGGAGATCAATCCATCCAAGGACAGGTAGTTCGGACGGTCCAACCCCGAAGGTGGGCGAGGTGACAGGCTTGAGCTCGCTGCTGGAGATGTCCAAATTCGGCAGTAAATGCGAGAATAGGACGTCAGTATTTGATCCATCATCAAGCATCACTCTTTTGACGTCCCAGTTCCCTATCCTTGCCATGATTAGCAGAGGATCGTCATGGGGGAAGATGACGGTGGATCCATCCTTGCGAGCCAGTTTCTTTGCCGGACTCTGATATTCCATGACCGCAATCTCTCTGGCCTTCCATTTTCTTTCCGAGGATGGGAGCCCCGTGGTGATGGTTTGTATCACCCCTGCAGGAGGAGGAGGGCGCTTTTTCGGACTTCTGTTTCTCCGCCTGTCGGAGTTGTAGTCCTCATCTTCGGCCTTTTCCTCCTCATCTTTTCTTCCTTTTGGGGAAGGCATCCGCAGATATTTCCGAAGTTGGCCGAGTTTTATCAGCGACTCAATGTACTTCTTCAGTTGGAAGCAGTCTTCGGTGTCGTGGCCGTGGTCGCAGTGAAACTGGCAGAACTTCTTGATGTTTTTCTTGTTATCAGCGGTCATGGCCCTTGGCCGCTGAATCTGCGTCCCCTGCCTTTCCAGCGCCATGAGGATGTTTGTCCGTGTAGTGCTCAGGGGTGTGAAGCTTTGAAGTTTGCTTCCCCGCATCCTCCGAGGTCGGCCTGCCTGTTTAGTTGGATGCCGGGCTTGCTGATTGGACCCTTCGGCGCGGTTGTGATCGGACTTCGGCCCAGCCATTCTCAGCTCCTCGGCGGTCATGTGCTGTTCGGCCATTCGGTAAAATTCTCCGAGGGTGTCCGGGGGGTCCTTTGAGAACTCATAAAACAGCTGTAAGTCTCCCCGAAGCCCCCGTGTCATGGCGAGGATGCGTATTTCGGGCCGGAAGTCCGGGACGCTTAGAGCTTCCCTGTTGAATCTTTCGACATAGTCTCGGATGGTTTCTCCGTTTCTCTGCTCTATGTCGAACATCTGAACAGGCATCTTCGCCGTTGGCCGGCTTCCAATAAATTGCTGCGTGAAGGCCGTAGACAACTCCTGGAACTTAGTGATGGTTCCTGGGGGCAGTGAGTTGTACCACGCAGTTGCTGGTCCCGTGAGGGTGACCTCGAAGCATTTACACATGGTAGCGTCGTCAGCACCATGCATTATCATGCTGTGTCTGTACTTGGTCAGATGGGCCTGCAGATCAGTGCGGCCATCATAAATCTCCAGCCGAGGTACCCTGAAGTCGCCTGGCATGGCTGCCTCGGCCACGGCCCGGGTGAATGGGGACCCATCTTCGCAGAAGGCTCCCGTCAGCCTGTCCCAGACGGGTTTGCGAGCTACCTGCTTTTCCACCCTGTCTAGCCGCGCTAGTATCCTTTCCATGAGAACTGTGGCATTAGGCTCTTCCTCTGGGAAGGGAGATTGTTGGCACCTCTTCGGGGAGCGAGTTTGGCGCTGAGGGGACAGGGACCTCGCCTCAGGCGACGAACTCCTTCGCTGTGAGACTTTTGGTCGCTTGGACCCAGTTTGTCCCACAGGCCATTTCCCGAGGGGTATATTCTCCGTAGACGACTCTTCGCGCGGGTCTCCGCTTCCCGAACTACGATGAGTCGACCTCGGGCTTCTCTCCCGAGGGCGTGCAGGTGAGGGAGGTCTTTGGGCCTGTTTTTGCTGTGGCCATCTTCGGTCGATCTGCTGTGTCATTTCGGCGACGACCGAATGTTGAAACTCCCTCATAAAGCTCATAGTGATTACTAGAGGGTGGTCTTCCTCAGGCGCAGAAGTCTTTGGGAGTGTTTGCTCAGCAGCCGGTTGTGTCTCAGGCGCGGACGGAGACCTCAGGAGTCCCCTATCCTTAGAACGCCGAGTTTCAACGACGGCGATCTCAGAGCGGGTTCCCACAGACGGCGCCAAATAATGCGCGGCGGCTTCATCGTTGATAGTCATGGTGACCGATGAAGGGACTCCCGGAGAGGAAGAATGCCTGGTGGCCGGTTTACCCAAGGGAGAGTGCCTGAGATGCTAAAAAAAGGTGGGTTAGGAGGTCCCCGGGGTGTTGTTCCGGGGAGAAGCCTCCGACGCCCAAGTCAGTGGTGCTGAGAGAAGGCGGAGGAAATAGCACTGAAGGGTTCAGTGAACTCGCCTGGTCGTATTTTCTCAGAGTGAGGAGTCGGAATATTTGCCAACCGTTTGCCAGGGTGTATTCCCTGGTATTTATAGAGGTGTCCAGCCCGTTCAGATCGTAACACGTGTTCGGTCGGATGTTCTCTGAATGTCTGGGCGTAGAGGACAAGTAGCTGGTGGCAGGCTTCCTTGAGCCTTGAGCCGAGATGGGCCATGATGTGACTTTGATGGCGTCGGCGTGTCAGAGCGCCGTTTGAGGCGGCTTGTGACGTCTGTGGGCGACATGTCAAAGACTTCCTTAAATGCTCCTGCCGTACTCCCGAGGTTCCTGGGTGAGGTCGTCCTCTAGTATGGACCGTGTCACTTCGGGAAACGTGCCCCCAGTTCGGGGGTTCCCAGATTCAGGGAGTTCCGCTTTCGGGAAGATCATGTTCGGCCCGCACTAGCTGGTGCCACTTTTTCGAAGGCGGTCTGTTTACTACCTCGGGGGGGCTAATAGTATCCTCAAGTTCCCTGGCGTGCCGAGCTCAGGCTCTTCGGCTTTTCTCCGAGGTGTGTGATCCCACCTTTTTCCGGGTAGCGCCAGATCTCCTGGCCATTCTGGTGGTAGGGAGTTCGGCCAGGTGGAGGTGATAGTCCTTCGGCTATCACAAACATTAGTTTCCATCCAAAACCAGACGACTACTCCAAAGCCTGAAGATCTACGCATGGACCATCAACCACAAATATAGTGGGATTTTGGTCTTGAGCCATCATTTTCCTATATTTAATGACTGATAAAACTTGTTGGGAGGGTCTGTATAAAAGAACCTTTTGCACTAACAGGAAGTCTCTAGATGATGACATTTACAGTATAATGGTTTTTCTCTTGGTGTTAGGGACTAGGAATCGACTGGTGCATTATGGAAAACACACTAATTTCTTTTTAGCTAAATAATCCAAAGATTATAAATTAAAAAAGTGACCCATTTAAATGATCATTTATTGTAGGAAGCTAAGAAATAATACAGACAGGCCTCCAAGGTGTGAGTGCTATTTAGAGGCGGAGTGGTGCAAAAGGTACCACATATGTCTATAAATCTATAACAGCCCTAGAAAAGATGAAGCATTGTCTTTTATTCTACATTACATTAATGACGTATGTAACTCTGAAGTCCATCATGGGAGGCAAGATTACTACTTGTCAGAAGAGCATTCAACAAACACTTCCACAAAAAAATTTTAAACTTCTATGGGATTTGTAAGCCACACACTCTCTTTATTAGCTTTGAAAAATCTGGGTTTAGAGGAGACCCTACCAAACCCTCACAGGGTGTAATAAATGGGTTGTTCTTTGGACCACTAGGCTATAATATTTTTAAAGTAGGTTCATTTATAAGTCTAGATTACAATCAATCCTAAAATTTGACTTATTAAACGTTAAATTTTAAACTATAACACAACTATCTAAAGTTAATATAATTTTTTTAGTGCAAAAAAAAAAAAAAAACACAGCCATCTAAATAAAAATTCTTTGTGTTAATTCCTAATAGTATAAATACAAATAAATATTATTTGAGTAACCTTTTGTTTTAATTAAAGTAAGTTATTAAATTTTATTGATTTTCAAAAGAAAGTACTTCTATGGCCACTAAATGTATATGCTTTGAATTTAACTTTAAATTGAATAAGTCTTTAATATTATTTAGAAACTTTAAAAATGAATTTCAAAAGAGAAATAGTCTTGTTACTTTTATAGGTAAAGTATTAGATATTTAGTTAATTTAAAAAAAAAAATTAAAGGCAACTTACTTTTCAAGGTGGATTGCCTATAAATCTACTAATTCAAAATTTTTACAATAAATTAATCTAAATATAGTAGATTTTGTAAATTTATGTTAACAACAAGTGTAGAATAGCATATTCCTTTGACTACATTGACAAGTTTATCAGGGATTAACATGACTTGCTTGAAAATTTTGAGCTTACCTTGATTTGTAAAGTCCAATGCTTATATGTTGACTAGTAATTTAAAGATTAACTAAACTAATTAAGTAAAATATAAGAGCTAATGTTACATTTAAGCTATGATTTTAAGATAAGAAAGAAGAATGACAAAGAAAAAGTTTGTAATGAGTGACTCAAATTTTTGTGTTAACAATTTCCTTCTTGTGAATATATTATTACGTTTGTTTTTTTTATAGATTTTTATTTGAAATAGTGAGGTCCAATAAGAAACTAAAATAGGGTCCATACTTAATTTATGTACATTTTACTTATATTTTTTAAATAAAAATGGGGTCTGTGGACATAATTTTAAACCACATAAATGTACCACTGGGAGGTATATATACATATATGTATGTATGTATGGGAGGAAAATTTAATAGTAATGAAACTATAAATAAGAATGGAAACGTTAAGAATTTATCACTTATAGATATTTTTTTTATTGAAATAAAAAAACTCTAACAAGGATGTCGACGTGATCATAGAGCAAGAAAATTGACTCTATTTTGCAATGCAGAAACAATTGTGTTTGAGAGAAATTAAATAATGTTTCTTTTGATGCATTATTCAATTTCTTTTTGATTTCTCACTTAATTGTATACTAATTAAAATTCTATAATTTATGAAGCCCAAAAATAAAAATTAGAAATAATGAATTTCTTAAAGAGGAAAGAGTGAAGCTCACTTAAAAACTGAGACATTTCAAGGGCATTTTCAGTGGCCAACCGTTCCCCTTGTTATGATACCCACAATCCTAACGATTAGGCCAACCAGGACACTGACGTTTTTTAGGTGAACCGTACGATTTCAAACAAGAGATCGATGAGTGTAGTTTTCATTAAACCTCAGGGGCTTGTTCAGAAATTTAACTTATCTAATGTTGTAATGTTTACCCGTCCTTCCCGTGAGACCTACATAAACCCTAAAAGGGATTTTGGCGAGACGGGGGAAGAACAGAGACAATCTCAACTCTTACTGAAGCTCTAAGGTAGAACTCCCTCCTGGTTATATCTGCCTCAGCACTTCATTTCATAGCTTTATGCTTTCGGTTCTAGCTACTTTTTCTTTTTAATCCCTTCTCTTAGCTCAGTTTCTTTGACGTTGTTGTTTCATTATGCCTTTTATGGTGAATTTGATCGTTAGGTTTTCGTGGAGTCCTATCTTGATCTCTCTTCATAATTTGGTTATGATTGATTCGGGAAAGTGGATTTCAGAAGTGGAGCTCTTCTCTTTCTCTATCTTCTCCTCAAGCAGTAAAATTTATCAAACTTTTCTAGGACGCAACGAGTATGAAGTCAATCGAAAATATCAGACGCAAGGTCATCTTCGTTGGGGAACTTCAATTTTCCCTTAAAATCTTTTTTTTTTTTTTTTATAAATGAACACAAAACGAATGCTTTTTTTAATTTCTTCTTTGATAGGCTGATCAGAAACGTCAGAACCAGCACCTGTAGGTGTTTTACCCCTTTCTTTGTCCCTTACCATAAGCCTCTTCGATGTGGGTTCTGTTTTGCGTGCTTATGGTCATATTGCATACGCACTTGAAAGGCTATACGCACTTGAAAGGCTTTTGGTTGGTTGATGGGGTTCCTCTCCTGTCGATTATGTAGACTGGAGAGAGCCAGTCTTTTCAGACCATTTTCCATGTCAATAACTAGGGGTAACTTTATAGAAGTTTTCAATATTTTGAACCTCTGTGTAGCAGCAGTTGAAATGTTAGGAGGAATCTGAAGTTGAAATGTTAGTTTATGTTATCCAAGGGGATGAATTTCGAAAAAGAAAGAATTCAGTCATCAAAAGCAGTACATATTTTTCCAACATGATTAAGAAAATTGTTATGGAAATGAAAACATCACCAATGACAAGTTGCATCATGTAGCATGCAATATTTGTTGTAGTATGTGCCCGTTAAAAGAGGAGAAAAGCGATGGATGAATTTTTGTTTTTTTGGGAAGGAAGAAGTTGGTGTGATAAGCCTACCTTGAAATATAAGCCAGAAGAAAGGAAAACAAAAAGAAAAAAAATGAAGCATACACCACTGTTGCTCTGCAACCATTGATTTACATTCCTTTCACGTGGCAATCATCCAGTAGGATTGGCTTCCCCTGATCCAAATGGCAAATAGTAAAGGACCTCATCATCAGTTGGCAGTCCTTTAGGAATGAAAGCATATGATATATGTTGTTTGTTTGATCTATTACTTTTGCCCTGATCCCCCTATTGAAGCTATTCTTCATAAGCGTTCATTGAACTTATGGTATGACCAAAGGTTTCTTTGTTGTTTCTTGTTGCGTTTTTTCTTTCCATTCTCTTTCATATAATCACCAAACTTGTTGCCTGATCTTTTTCTTTCCCCAGTTTTCATTTTTCATAGGTAAATTCAATGGCTTTCATAAGTAAAGTTGGAACTATACTCAGGCAGACTGCAAGTAAGCAAATTAGTGTGGGTCCACCTGTTACAAGGCCATCCTTCTTTCAAGCATTACGTTGCATGTCCACTACACCAAGCTCAAGAGTATTTGTTGGGGGTATGCTTGGCTTTCTCTTTTTTCTCTCCTGGTACTGCAACTTTATTACCCTTTTCTTGTTCTAAGGCTTTGCATGTTCTAAATGCAGGTATATCATACCAGACGGATGAACAAAGTCTGAGTGAAGCATTTAGCAAATACGGTGAAGTTATTCAAGGTGTGATGATAGTGGCCATGACAGATTTTTTAAGTTTCAGGGTTTAAGGGGGTTAACTTTTAAATGCTAGCAACTTCTGGTGATGCTTAAATATACTACTACATTCTTTCAAATTACATAGAAGATGACAACGATGATATAAGCATCAAAAAGTATTTATAGGAATTTTATTACATTCACTCTGTCTGGGTCCAAATGCATGTGTATTAGTGTACTGTCCAGTCATGATTGTTGTTATGAAATCTCTGGGTTTCCGTATTATCTGTTTATAGTCAGGCCCATCGTTAAAGATATTGTATTGGAATGTTTTAGTTTTCACGTCAACGGAAGCTATATTTTCTGTTGGTTTTCATAATTGATGTGATGATGTATTGTTAATATGTATTGCAGCAAGAATAATTGTGGATCGAGAAACTGGAAGGTCCAAAGGGTTTGGGTTTGTTAGCTACAACAGTACTGAGGAGGCTTCTAGTGCAATCCAGGCTTTGGATGAAACGGTAATTATCTCTTTGGAAAAAAACTGTGACATACTAAAGCTTGTAAATTGATTACTAATGAGACACGGAGTGCTAAGAAGTTATTACTGTAATTTGTAAAATTGTGAATATGTTTAGCTTGAGACTAGCAACGATTAGGTATATAAGCTGCTACAAAATTCGAACTGTGGCTGGCTCGATTTCTAAGTTGAAAAGTTATGGTCTGTTGAATTCTGGTCAATCAAATACTCCTCCTCCACTATGTTTGGATTCAGGCAAAAAAAAAAAAAAAAACATCTATATATATATAGGACATAGATGCACCTAAACTTTTTGCCTGTTGTATTTGCTAAACTTGTTTAGTTTGCTTTTAGATCCCAAACAGTAGCTTAACCATTTTCCATTTAACGCAGGGACTGATCTAGTCTGTTCTTCTCTTTTTTATATGCCTATCATTTTTTTTCACAAAAATAATATCATATTCACTAAATTGTTAGTTTAGTGTGGAAAGTAATAGCTATGTTCATTAATTTACTAACTCAAGTTTGACATCTTCTACGTCCATCTACAGGATCTTTTTGGCCGTCGTATAAGTGTAAAATTTGCAAATGAGAGGCAGCGTTTCCCTGGAAGAACAGGCTATAACGATGGCTATGGGGGCCCATCTGGAGGCTATGGTGCGCCATCTGGCTATGGAAACAATTATGGAAGTGGCTTTCAAAATAGTAGTAGCTATAGTGGAGATTTTGGTTCACCTGATGGGAATCAAGGAGGTAATGCTGGGTTTGCAAGTAGCAGTGGATATAGCAACACTAATTATGGAAGGCAAGAAAGTTATGCTGATGCTGCTGGTTATGCAGGCATGAATAACTTTCAAAATGGTAGCTATGGTGGAAATTTAGGTTCATCTGATGGGAATTATGGAGGCAATGTAGGGTATGGAAGTAACACTGGATATAGCAACTCTAATTATGGAAGCCAAGAAAATTATGGTGGGGCTACTGGTTATGCGGGTGGAAATAGCTTTCAAAATGGTAGCTATGGTGGAAATCTGGGCTCATCTGATATGAATCAAGGAGGCAATGTAGGATATGGAAGTAGCACTGGCTATAACAATGCTAGTTTTGGAAGCCAAGAAAATTATGGTGGTGCTGCTGGTTATGCAGGTGGGAATAGTTTTGCAGGAAATGACCAGGGAGGCGTAGGGAACACTTATGGAAGCAGCTCTCAAAATGGTAACTATGGTGAACATGTTAGTTCACTTGATGGGAATGAGGGAGGTAATATAGGGTTTGGAAGTAACAGTGGATATAGCCACTCTAGTTATGGAAGCCAACAAAATTATGGTGGTGCTGCCAGTTATGCAAGCAGGAACCAAGGTGGTCTGGGTAGTGGAAGTTGGGACGGTGTTGATAGTGCTGGTGGAAGTCAGAATTCTGGTACCAGTAGCACAGGTGGCCATGCAGGTGCTGGTATAGGTGACAAATATCAATCAGGTGGAAACTTAGGTGGTAATGCTGGTGGTGGTAGTAACACGGGTGAATCTGTTGGTGGTATTGCAACTGGTATTGGGTTCAGCGGTGCTGATCAATCAGGCAAGTACAGCTTTGGTGCTCACATCAAAACCGATGGTTTTTCCAGTGACGCTGGTGGATATCAAGGAAGAGCTGGTGCAAGTTTCAGTGGTGGAACCACAGATCAATTTGGTGAGGGTGAAAGAGGAGAGGAGGAAGTGGTTGCGGGTTTTGAAGATGTCCGTGATGAGGACGATGATGCTGGTGAGATAGCTAAAAGGGCTTGAGAGTTGAACGTCAAGTCTGGAGCTTTGTTGAGAAGTGTTTATTTCCACAACGCTTTACTGGTCTCATTTTTACAGTATTTTAGAGCTTCATCTCCTGGTAGTTACCAGGAATCGTTCCTGGGATTTTGACATGTAGATGATTGAAGAGTCACTTTGGCTTACTTTCTCGGTCATATTTTTCTCCCTCCTGAATAATAAGCTTGGATACATTAACCACGCGAACTTTTTTTTGTCAATAATTCATCCGTCTTCATCGGTCTTGTAAATGTTTACCTCAGCTTTTATTTTGAGTGTGTTTTTTTTAAAAGATACTCCCTCCGTCTCAAAAGTTTTGCTCCATTTATTTTTTGTAATTAATCTATGATTTTTTATTTTCAACATTTTAATATACAAATATAAAATCTTTGTATATGAATGATAATTCAAGATATGTAATTTTTAAATATATTTTTTTTAATTTTTTTTAACAAACAATAATATGAATAAAATTGAGTCAAAATGTAACAAAAAGTCAAATGTATTAAAATTTATGGAACAGAGGGAGTATTATTAATTGTAAATAACACAACTGAAGATCTATAAAAACAAAGGTTCTTAGATATGCATTTAATGTCTTCTCGATATGGCATCAAAGAATAAAACTTCTAAGAATAACTGGGGTAAACCTCGTATTTAGACCTATAAAAGAGATCTTAAAAATATAACATATGTTACAGTTCAAACTAGAATTAAGAAAGAGACTTCTTTGCATCCAACAGCCTTCTTGCATTGAGAAATAAGTTGTCAAGCAAATTATCAGCGGAATAAACTTCCAAGTAGCATACAGTTCAAACTAGAATTAAGAAAGGAAAGAGAAGAATAAAGTCTTCCAACTCCAGAAAGATTTAGAAATTACTTGTATGATTAGGCCTAATTCTCCCAAGATCAGCACAAGTATGGTATCATGTTCAATACCACATAAGAACCAAGACTTGAACTTCACAAAATGATTTTGCGTGCATGATCAAGCCCAATCTAACTCTGTATGCCAAGGGGAATGGTGTTTCCCCGGTGGCTTCCCAGGCTGCTGCTCCATAGACTATAGTCCTAGCTAGAGGACTAAGGGCAGCTCGTTGAGCCCCTTGCTCTTAGCATCCATAAACCGCTTGTTCAGATCATTCATATCGTTCGGTTGATTACCTCTACCTGATCATTAGCTTACAGATGGTTAGTGTAATGACTCTAAAATTAAATTTACTATGTAAACCTGAAATTTTATTAAGTTAGTTTGTTTTAGTTAATGATAGAAAAGCTAAGTTAAAATAATAATATAATAACCATTAAAGCCTTGGTTGGTTATTGAAGTGTAGAAAAAAAGTAAAAAGGAAAAAAAAAATTAGAGTAAATAGAGAAAGAGTGTTAGAAACATAATAGAATAGTGCCAAGTTAATCTATATAAACTTTCGTGCAACTCTTATGTGATTATGGTTCTTTTCAATCAAGAAGAAGAAGTAAAGATTTAAGATCAAGATTATACTTTGGATTTTTTTCTTCAAAAAAAGTCAGTTCGTTGAGTTGTCATTTAGCATTTTCTTGTATATCTATATCATAGATGTTCATAAAAGTTTAAGAAGAGATAAAATTATTTGCGTAGGATTTTGATAGTTCCAGATATTGAAAGAGATAATAGATGTTTGATAGTGCTTAGAATGAATTAGAGACGATTTTGGGTAAGGTATGGCCGGAAAATAGCCAATTCCGGCGAGTCCAGTCCAGTGGGCTGGAAGAGGAGAAAACGAAAAAGTATGCTCTAGAGTAAAATCGGACTAATTACATAGTGGGTCTTTAAGGTGTGAATACCAGTCCCTGAGGCTATCAACACCAATTCAGTGAGTTTTTAGGTTCCAGAAATATTTTTTTAGGCCACTGACAGAATATTTTGGGTTATTTCTTAATTTTGTATGGTTTTGACTTAGGATTTTATATAATTATTTTAGGTGATTAAACCATTGTTTTGGGAGTTAAAAAGTTGCAATTTGAGGTAAGTTTTGGGAGTTAAAAAGTTGTAATTTGAGATAAGTTGTCATCTATCATTCTAAACTTAAATTATTATTTTAATATTCATTTTATTGAGGGTAAAATTCATTTGTGGTGTCTAACCTTTGGCATTGTCCTAAAGAGGTTCCTAACCTCCATTTTGTACTCTCAAAGTCCCTAACCTACCAGATTTTGTTCCAATTGTGATCCATCAATTTTACAGTTAAATGTATCAGAATCTTGACAAAAAATACCCAATTTAGTAATACTTTTCTTCTTGGTCTAAATCCATATTTAGCCCTTAAACTTTGCAAACTGGGACAGATAACCTCTTTAACTTTGACTCGATCGCACTCACTCTCTAAACTTTACAAAATAGGACACATACCCTTCCATCTAATGGAATGGCCAACATCCGTTATTGTCAATGACCTAGTTGAAACGAACTGATAAAATTGGTCAAGATTAAAAATTTCTAGATTAATAAAGACATATTTAGGAATGCAACACAAAATCAGCTCTCCTGCTTCTCTCTCATCTGCCATGCGAATCCCTATTGCCGTATCCTTCACCGCCTATTTCCCTTTGCTGAAACTCCCCTTCAACGCCAGAAACTATGTCCATATCAGGATGTCGGCCACCCTGGTGTCCAGCTACGTGAGCGCTCTCACCAATGTGGCGAAGAACAATGACACACTCGACTCCACCAGTGCCAACATCGAGAAGGTCGACAAGGTCTTCTCTAACCCAGCAGTGCTCGATTTATTCGCTAACCTGACAATCAGGTCCGAGAAGAAGGAGGTGCTCAATGAGATCATCAAGTCGTCGGGGTTGCTGCCATACACAGCTAACTTTCTGAACATCCAGGTGGATGCCGGCCAGATAGATTGTTCAATGGTGTAATTCCTATTTGTTCTTCATTAGTTTGGAAATGTTTAGTCTTGACCAATGTTATCAGTTTTTTTCAACTAGGTCACTGACCATGCTGGAAGTTGGCAATTCCATTAGATGGAGGGGTCATGTGGCAAAGTTTAAGGGGTGAGTTCAACCCAATCAAAGTTAAAGTGGTTATGTATCCAAGCTCTTGAAGTTTAATGGCTAAATATGGATTTAGGCCTTTCTTTTTCCCACTCAAAGCACCCCCCAAGCTAGTAAATTTAACATTTCAACCGCTATTTCCCCCTCTTCCTCTTTCACTCTCATAATCTCCAATCTGACCCACTCCCGGTCATCCCCTCTCTTGCTTCGCCAATCCGTATTTTGCCACTCTTCCTCTCTTCATAATCAACTTCGGTCACATGCACAGTATATAATCAGTTATAATGGATACGAAAAATGGAGAAATCAAATCAGCAACAAGAACAAATCTTTAATTTGCCCGACCCTCACCTCATTTTCATTTCAAAGTTGCCAAAACAAATGGCTGACAAATATGTCACGAAGGACACGGGTGTACGTGCATGGTCCATGCCCAACCCGACAGCCATGATAGCGTGTCGTGCTCATACTTGTTCACCATTAATCGTCAAGATTTGAGCAACAGCAGACCCAATTGTTGCTCACCCAAACGTCCTCTTCCGCTGCCACAATCGTTTTCCCTATTGGATTTGACCACCTTCGGTGCTGTTAACTCCACACCTAATTGCCTCTCCTTCCGATCTAGTTGTTGCTTGCCATTCGCAACGCCCTTGGAGAGATGAGATGAGAAGTTTTAGATCATAGCAGAGATGAAGAGGTCAGGCTGGCCTGAGGCGATTATTTTGTGGTGGCAACATACTAAAGTTGTGTTGCCCCCTAATAAGGCTTAGCCCCTTGATTCACAGCAATAACCAATCGATCATGACGAACCTCACTCGCCCATGCACTCGGATTCAGGCTGTCTCATTTTCCTTGTTTATAGCTCTGAAAAGCTCTCTTCAGTAGATCACAACAGTGAGGGATGCGTGAGCCTAGAGGAGGAGGTGGTAGACATGTGCACGCGACAACGTGGGCTAGGCGGACGATGGCGAGGGTGAAGCATGGCCTAGAGATATGGGCAAGGCAGACAACGGATGCAGTGTGGGCAAGGCGGACAACAGTCTGAGAGATATGGCGGTAGGTTCAAGATAGAAGAGGGAGAGAATTGAGAATTTTTTAGGTATAAAAATAGGTAAACTCTTTGAACGAGGGGTTGAAGTGTTGGTTTGAGGGTGCTTTGACGAGAGAAAAAAATGTATTGACTAGAGTTGGCGTTTACCACAAAAAAATTATCAAAATTAACCATGAAATTGACAGAAAGGCCACGCTTGGAACAAAAATTGGGAGGTTAGGGACTTTAAGATAACAAAATGAAATTTAGAAACCCTTTTAGGACAACATGAAAATGTTAGGGGCATCAAATGAATTTTACCTATTTTGTTGATTTTAAAGTATTGAATTACATTAAATTCTAGGTCTTTTTTTTTTTCAAAGAAGACCTATGAGCCAAATCTAATGATCACTTAAGAAAGCATTACACAGCCAATAAGGAAGAGGATCTCCCCAAGACAACCTGCCTAAGAACTCTAATCCCTTTCGGACAATAGAGTGAGCAACACTATTAATTGAACAACTGACAAATGAGAATGTGCAGGAAAGGGTTGAAGCTTTGGTTTTAAAGTATAAATAGTTTAATCTTTGGACTTCTTTCCTTGATTTCATCTTTATTATTTGAAAATTTATTCTAAAGTTTTGTTGTTTAAATATATTTGAAATTGTTACATATACATTATCTATGTTTCTAAGTATATAAGTCGTATTTCAATAATTATGGGATCAAGCATGTTTTATTTATGTATCGATATGATTTTATAATTTTTATGCACCTTTAGATTCTATAAGTTTATGAATATGAATATATATGTTTTCACTATGTTTTAATAGGTATTGGTTCTGTGTCTGTACTATTGGGAAAGTGTAGTTTTGGACTCTCTGCTTAGGTTATTCTGTTATATTCTGTTTTGCAGTGCACTATTTAGGACTAGTCCTTTTGGGCGCTTTAGCGATAGTGATTCTTAGTCGGCCTATGGCGTAATACAATGGTTAAAGTATAATTATTATGACACGATGTATTACAGTGGTTAAAGTGTAGCTACTGTGATCACCTTGCTTGCTATGTTAAGAAATGTTATATTTTGTTATCTATTTTGAACTGCTCTGTTTTGACTAATGATTTCAAGTATGAATTCCACATTTATTTTGTCATGTTTTACGATAGAGTTAAATGTATTTGTTTTTGACAATTAAATGACTTTTTTAATTTTTATGAATATGGTTCTCCTAAAAATGGATATTCTAACATATTTATATATTTATTATATTTTCTCATTAATATTGAATTTATGATATTTCCAATAAGATTGTTTTATACTCAATCATTATATTATACATTTTATGAACAATTTTTATGTTTTATGGAATGGTAGACAACCCACTGCTTACTAGGCATTCATGCTTATCCCTCTTTTCTCACTCATGCAAATAGAAAAAAAAAATGAGGTTAGCTAGTTGGGGAGTGACTATAAGAGCTCAAGATTTGAGATAACATTAAAGTAAGATTTAATTTATGACATAGGCTTAGAGATATTATGTACAAGATCTCAAGTTGCAGTTGCTTTGCCACTCGATGCCAAATGAAAAGTAATAAGCTTGAATTATAAGTTATGATTATTTAGATTATTTGTAGGCTTGCATATTTGAAGAAATTTTGTTTCTTCGAGCATGCATCGTGCTATTGTCCTGATATTCTAAGGGTGGGTTTTAGGGTGTGACAATTAGGCTAAACCATATGGGAGGATAGGTTTTGGGGTGTGACAGTTAGGCTAAACCATATGGCGGTTTCTATAGTTTTTCCTATTAAATAATACACATAATAAGGAAGAAATCTAATTTAGTTAATTAAATAAAATTAGTAACATATGTTTGATTAGCTTTGTAAAGCACATATATTTTTCATAATGATCATATAAACACATTAGACAACAAATCAATTCAACTTAAAATGTCACCATCGGCTTCCATGTGACTGTGACGATAACTTGCTAGCATTTGAAATCACAAAAAGCAAATATGACAAAGTTGTCAAGCTATCCTAAATACAACGGTTAGAATGTTTCGGTTTTAGACCACCAAGTCATTCGAAATGTTTGGAACTGACAAAGAAATTAAACTAGCAAATCTCTATAAGACATATTCAAGAATAAGTAGCTCACGATATGAATGAACTTGACATAATCAAAACAACAATCAAAGCAGCAATGACCCAAAAGGATGTGCTCAATCAAAGATACTTAAAAGGGACTGAGGCCATTGTTGGAAATCATTTTTGGAAGCAAGACTTTATCGTCAATGATTTCCCAATAGTTTTGGGTAGTAAGTTCTTAAACCCCATTATATTTGACAGACTTCATTGCATGTGCCCACTTGTTCTGTATGGGTGTATGTTGTAATTAGCTCCATATTGTTATACACTTATGGCTATTATAGGGTGTTGTTTTCACACCATAAGATCCTAGCTTTGAAGAAAAGAGGAATATAAAGTCTAAATAAATGGCTTAGACTATATTTCTTGGTGAAACTCATTCACTAACATCTTGAAGAGAAACCCATGTCAAGCTGTAAACTACAAAGGAGGAATGCTTAAGATGCAACTAGAGGAGAGCTGAATTCCGTAAAAGAGCCGTGATTCATGTCTTAACTTTGATGGTATATAAAAAATGTTTATAAAAATATTAAATAATAGAAATAATGAATAAGAAATCCACTTTATTGAGTTAAATATAATCAATAACAACAAAGTAATTTTACTTGAACTGTCATCTCTGACTTTCATGTGACTGTGATACTAGTATTTGAACTCTTAAAAAGGAGATGTCAAAAAGTAATCAAGCTATAATGGGTGTGATGTGTGAGAGCTTTTAGACTTCAAAACATCATGTCATCCAGAATGCCTGGAATTAGTGGACAAATTCAACTAGAAAATCTTCTTCAAACACACATTCCAAAATAAACAATTAACGACAAGCTTGAATTGGATAAAATTGAAATGGCAATCGAAATAGAAACAACCTAAATGGATCTCCTGAACTGAAGATACTTGCAAGAAAATGAGGCTATTGCTGAAAATTGTTTATGCATGTAAGGTTTCATTGTCAATAGCTTTCAATGGCTTTAGGTAGAAAGTTCTTGAATGTTTTTTATTTGACAGACACTTTTATGTGCCCGTTTGTTCTGTATAAGTGTGTCTTGTGATTGTCTGTGTCACGCCCCAAAACCCACCATAGGACTTTCAGGACAATGACACACCACACACGCGAAGAAATAAAATTTCCTCGAACATGCAAGGCTACAAATATTTCAAATAAAACCAAAATACCATAACTTATAATCCAAACTTATTACTTGTCTTTAGCATTGAGTGACTGAGCAACTATAACTAAAAATCTCATACACGATATCTAAGCTTATGATGTACGTTAAATCTTACTTTAAAGCTATATCAAACCTTGAGTTCTTGTAGTAACTCCCCAACTAGCTAATATTATGTTTCTTGCTATCTGCATGAGTGGGAAAATAGGAGGTAAGCATAAATACCTAGTAAGCAGCAGGATGTCCACCATCCATAAAACATGAAAATGATTTATACAATCTATATAACATAGAGATCAAGTAGAAAACAATCTCATTGAAAATATTATAAATGCAATATTAATTAGAAAATATAATCAACATATAAATATGTTAGAATATTCATTTTTAGGAAAACCATACTCATAAAAATTAAAAAGTCACATAAGTGCTAGAAACAAATATAATTAACTTTACCATAAAATATGGCAAAACAAATATGAAATTTATACCCGAAATCATTAGTTAAAACAGAGCAATTTAAAACAGATAACAAAAAATAATATTTCTTAACATAGTAAATAGGGCGATCACTGTGACTATACTTTAATCATTGTAGTACATCATGTCAGAATAACCATACTTAACTGCTATAGTACGTCATGTTAGAAAAAATACACATAGCTGCTATAGTGCATCATATTATAATAACTACATTTAATCGCTATAGCATATTATAGACCGACTAAGAATTGTCATCAGTGGAGCACCTAGAAAGACTAGCCCTAAATAGTGCACTGCGTGTTAGTGTTGTGTCCAAAAGCCAATCATGAGATAATTGTATTTTTGCACATTGAGCCATGATTTTTTATTAAGGCATTAATCCAGCAACTATGTGTGTTGTTTTGTTTCTGCGTAACGTAGTAAACATAATTATAACCCTAGAATAATGATATTCTCAAATGTCCCTGGTCTAGTATTATTGTGGAGCGAGTTACAATAATACGTAACGACTAGCATATGTGGACACTAATATGATTTATGTAGTCTACATATAGGTACAAGTTGGAGAACTTGTGTACTGGACTGACCCACCATGAGAACGCTACATGGATCGTTATATGAGTGTCATAAGTGATTCTCATAGTGATCATGGTATATGTAGTCCTTTGACCTAATGTCATCAATGTTCCCTACATATAAGTCACATACTTTGATACTTCCCTTTGTTGTTGTAACTGAGTGAACTTGAATGAGGTCATTGGGTATATCACATATCATGCGAAGGGATTTATATGATCAAGTGAGATTTGTTCCTCCTATGTAATGGGAGTGATATCTTCGGGCCCCTTGATAGAGTGAGACTTAGAAAAATGCATGGCCATGCTCGGAGGAGTTGATATACGATATCAATGTCATCAATTTAAGTTAGTCTACTCGGTAATCAAAAAACCAAAGATTGGGCTATGCGAGATTTGACACATTCCATGTCTCATGCCTAGTCTTGATATCTTGGACAAATGGACAATGACATATATGGGTAATTATCATAAAGGTTTAGTCGAATCACTGACAATCTTGTTACTTGGGCAGCAATGATGTGTTGCTAGATACCGCTCATTGCTTATTATCATAAATGTGATTTATGATCATTGCCAATGTGGTAAGAGCCTATTGGGTTACACACATAGAGCTATTTGGATTATTAGAGTGCATGGGCTAATTATTTGGGTTATGGTTTCGTGATAATTTCATCTTAATAATTGGCCCAAAAGTTAAGCCATTATTAAGTTCGAAATTAAAGCCTAATTGGATTAGGGCTTTGAAACCCATTAGGCTTGAAAGTTGAGTCTCACTATAAATATAACTTTTAGTGAGAAATTCACAGCCTTGCTCTAGCATCCCAAAAGAGACAGCTGCACCCTTCTTTTGCTATTCCTTGGAGGACGCAAGCTAGCAGTTTGAGCGCAAGAGAAACGCATCTTCCGGGATGTGGTGGAAGCGTGGTGATCCCGAGAGGCTCGTGTGGATACCATAGAGAGCTTGAACACATCAACTGTTCAAGTTTTGTGATTTGACTCTATAGTTGGGTGAGATATCTCAACCAAAATTAGGTATGAAAATTTTCGAACACCCGGTTTACCCCGTTTCACTTGGATCCTGGAAGGTTTCAATTAAATTCCGCTGCGCTTGTTTAGGTCCCAAAACCCTATACTACGTATCATACTTACCTAATACCCTGTAAGAAGGGTGATGAACTACACTTTCCCAGTAGTCAGGCATAGAGTCAACACCTATTAAAATAGATTGAAAACATACATATTCATATTCATGAACTTTTAGAATTTGAAAATCTATAAAAATAAAAAATCACATTGCTGTAATAACATAAGCAAAACATGCTTGATCCCATAACCATTAAAACACAACTTACATACTTAGAAATATAGATAATGTATATGTAATTATTTTCAATATATTTAAACGACAAAACTTTCAAAAAATAAAGGTGAAATCAAGTCTTAAAATCAAATTATCATACTTTAGAATCAAATTTCGTAAAACTAGAATTCAATATAATCCAATACTTTAACATCAATAAAGTGGATAGAAAAATAACAATTTAAGTTTAGAATGGTGGATGACCACTTACGTCAAATTGCAACTTTTCAACTCCTAAAACAATAGTTTAGTCACATAAAATAATTAGATAAAAGCCTATGTCAAAATAAAATAAAATAAATAAAGAACTTAAAATTATTCTCTGTTTGTGACCGAAATGAATATTTTTGGAACCTAGGAACTTGCTGAATGAGTGTTACAAGCCCCAGGGACTGATATTGCAATTAATCCGCATATTGTTTCAGCCTACACAGTTGGAGTGAATAAATTATAACTTTCTAAACTCTGACATGTAGATGAACATGACCATAAATGTGAAGGAACTGTTGGGTAGTTAGGCCAATTTTTGTGCAAAGTATGATTTCTTTGTTCTCTTGTTCGCAAATAAATCAATTATGTTATTCAATCATCAAAATAAATTATATCCTACCAAATCATTGAGTTACATCCCTCTTTGAGTTCTAAGTATAACTAGCATGGTTACTGAAAAAAAAAACCAACAATCACTCACCAATAATTATCCCTTTCAAGGAAAAATTCACAAGTGCTTCTTCCTTAATCCTCAATTGATGGTTGTTTCTTCTACTTCCTTGATACAAATTAGTAGTCACATGAGAAAGAGAGAAAAGCACCCAAAACTAAACAAATTATGCTTAATAAAATCTTGGGGTTATTACAGTCTACATGTTACTACATATTTCTTGCTAGTTTGTGTTCTGATTGCCTACATGTTATTATACACTTCTTGCTACTTTGTGTTGTGGCTTTCACACCACAAGATTGTAGTTGTAAAAAAAAAGGGAATATAAAGTCCAAATAGATTGCATGGCCTATGCTCCTTGGTGAAGCTCACATCATCAACATTTTGAAGGGAAATTCACTTCAAATTTGCTTTGAAGAAATGGACTTCAGAAAATGAGTAATGAGTCGTGCCTCAACTTTGGTGTTATATAAAATACGCTGACCAAAATATTAAATAATACACTTAATGAATAAGAAATCCACTTTATTAAGTTAAATAAAATAAATAACATTTGATTGCTTTGTAGTGTACACCTATCTTTCATTAAGATTATGTAAACATATTGGACAACAAAGTAATTCAAGCTGAATTGTTGGCACAGGCTTCCATATGATTGTGAGGGTAACTTGATAGAGCTAACTCTGAAAAGCAAATATGACAAATTCGTTCAGCTATTGTGGGTGTGATAGGGTGAGAACTTTTAGACTTTGGAACCCCATGTCATCCGAAATGTTTGCAATGGTAGAGAAACTCAATTGACAAATCCACTTAAGACACTTATTCTAGAAAAAAGTAGCTAATGATATGGTTAAATTGGATAGAATTGAAATGATAGTCAAAGTTAGGGGTGATCATTATTCGCATTTAAATTGAAAAACCAAAAAACTAAAAAACTGAGAAATTTTAAAATTTTGGTTTGGTTGGTTCGGTAATTTGGCTTAGTTTTGATTGAAACTGAATAAGATTATTTTCAGTTTTAGTTATGTGAGTCAGTTATTTTGGTAACCAAAATAACCAAATTACCCTTTATTCATAATTGGATCTTGGGCTTTAGTTGGGTTGTTGCGTTCATCTAATTGTTTATTGTTGGGCTTTAGACTTGAGTCATTGTCTTTCCCTCCTTTATCCCTAACTTAGTTAAGCCCTTATCCTTTGTTTTGTTTTGTCTCACTCAGATAAGAGACTTTGTTTTGCCTCATGAATAATGGTTGCCAGGAGCATGAAACCCTAACCTAACCTTTCAGCTCATCATCTTCACCCTAGCCATATACTCATCATCATTGTCTGGTGCGCAGTGGTCCCTTTGCCTAAGTGTCGTAGCTAAGATTCGTGCTCCCTATACTTGTCACCTTGTTCCACAATCCCTCTGCCTAAGTTCCTCCTTCTGCTTATGATTGGTGCCCTCATTTGGTTCATCTTACTTGTGGTAATACGGCTCTTCATGGCCCTGCCAGGAAACCTATGAGAACAAGTTCTATGCTAGTTGCGATTAGCTAATTAATTATGTGATGGGTTTCGAGAGCCAAATAGCGCAGCGGAATTTAATCGAAACCCTTCAGGATCCAAGTGAAACGGGGTAAATCGGGTGTTCAAAAATTTTCATACCTAATTTTCGGTTGAGATCTCTCACTCAACTGTAGAGTCAAATCACAAAACCTGAACAGTTGACGTGTTCAGGCTCTCTATGGTATCCACACGAGCCTCTCGGGATCACCACGCTTCTACCATGTCCCGGCAGATGCGTTTCTCTTGCGTTCGTAGTGCTAGCTTGCGTCCTCTAAGGAATTGTAAGAGAAGAGTGCGGCTGTCCTTTTGGGAGGCTAGGGCAAGGGGACCTACGAATTTCTCACTAGAAGTTGTATTTATAGTGAGACTCAACTTCCTGGCCTAATGGGTTTTAAAGCCCTAATCCAATTAGGATTTAATTTCGGGCTTAACAATGGCTCAACTCTTGGGTCCATTATTAATACGAAATTAAAGTGAAACCATAACCCAAATAATTAGCCCATGCACTCTAATGATCCAAATAGCTCTATGTGTGCGACCCAATAGGCTCTTACCACGTTGGCAATGATTATAAATCACATTTATGATCATAAGCAATGAGCGGTGTCTAGCAACACATCATTGCTACCCATGTGAAAAGATTGTCGATGATTCGATTAAACCTTTATGATCATCACCGATATATGCCATTGTCCCTTTGTCCAAGATATCAAGACTAAGCATGAGACATAGAATGTGTCACTCTCGTATAGCCCAATCTTTGGTTTCTTGATTACTGAGTAGACTAACTTAAGCTGATGACATTAATATCATATATCAACTCATCCGAGCATGGCCATGCATTTTCTAAGTCTCACTCTATCAAGGGGCCCGAAGATATCACTCCTGTTACATAGGAGGGACAAATCCCATCTTGATCATACAAATCCCTCCGCATGATATGTGACATACCCAATGACCTCCTTCAAGTTCACTCAGTTACGAGCAACAAAGGAAAGTATCAAAGTATGTGACTCACATGTAGGGAACCTTGATGATCTTAGGTCGAAGGACTACATATACCATGATCACTATGAGAATCACTTATGACACTCATATAACGATCCATGAAGTGTTCTCATGGTGGGTCGGTCCAATACACAAGTTCTCCAACTTGTACCCATATGTAGACTACATATCTCATATTAGTCTCCACATATGCTAGTCATTATGTATTATTGCAACCCGCTCCACAATAATACTAGACTAGGGACGTTTAAGAATATCATTATTCTAGGGTTACAATTATGTTTATTACGTTACGCAGAAACAAAACAACAAACATAATTGCTGGATTAATGCCTCAATAAAATATCATGACTCAGTGTGCAAAAATACAATCATCTCATGATTGGTTTTTTGGGTACAACACTAACATTATGTGCACCCTTGTTAAAAGCTCATGCTACTAGTTATTTAACCTAAAAATGCAATCATACATGCAAGAGTTGTTTTGACTTGGGTAAATGGAAAACCATAAAAAATTTATATAGCCTAGGCACTTAGCGTGAAATTGAATGTTCAAAAAGTCAAAGTAATACAAAACCATCATAATGTCATTATAATCCTATATATAATTAACCGTGTGTAGGCATCAAAACCAAATAAGACTATGCCCTATACCTAAACGCAACCCTAGAGTCCATAACTCTATTCACACACATTGGAGGCCGATAACATACATCATGTATATACAAGACTAGTACTACTGAGATCCAATCAACTAGCTTTCACCTTAGATGAGAAATCCCGGTGGCAAGCCTCAATAATCCTCCACGTGATCACTAGCCTCTGTGGCCAAGAAAACTATGGTTAGTACGATAACAACTTAACTATCAACTAGTCAAACAATCTAGAATCTCAAGGATTCACAAACCAATGTATCTGTAACAAAAACTATCACAACAATCCTTAATGATTGTCGGGTCTATTAACTTTAGTATCTGCACAACATGAAACTAAGGGAGTGAGAATCTTATGATTTTCAATAAGGGATCTTCAACCTACAAAAAAAAAAACACTAAGGACAACACATATGTAGTCATATGTAATTTGCTATGAGTTCATACAACGTGAGACTAAACCTATGTGCATATTTTTCAATCCCTTGGGACTTGTCCTTTGCCTAGTCTTTAAACTATAAGGCAAAGACTTGTCTACTAGAAAACATTACTTACTAGCCTAGCTAGTGAAGTTCATCACTAGTTTTGACCTTCTTTATGCTGTACAAGCGAACATGGTGGATGCACCTTACTTGAGTTTCAAGGAACTCATTAGGTGTACTAAGCCTCTATATAGTATCTCAAGTCCTCAGACTTGCCTAGGTCACATGTGTACTAAGCATCCACATTAAACCTTTACCAAGAGTGCACTAGGTTCTCACTTACATCTCAAATAATCTTACCTAGGCTACAAGTGCACTAAACCCTCAGTCAAGGCACATACGTAATACACCATTACTTGGTTCATACTAATGGAGTAGCAATGACCATGGTTGGACTTATTTACTAGGTTCTTTGGAGTTCACCTTGGTGCACTAAGGTTCCCACATCAGAACTCAAAGTCAAAGGGCCGGCTAGGCTCCCAATGGTACTAAACCCTATACCTGTCTAATGGTGCTCTATTGTGGTCAATCATGCCTTAGCCTTGAACAAAAGTGCAGCTAAACCTAGGAAAATCCAAGCTTGGGGAAGGCATTGAAATGGTAGAGCTCTTTTTAGCTTCGAGTGGAATCTTGAATCACCTCAATCAGACATCTAAGTGAAAAGTTATGATGAAAATACTATTAGGTGTCAAAGCTGGTAGGGATGCATCACCACAGTACAGAACACTTTGGTTTTTTCATGAAGGGCTTGGTGACATGTCCCCAGTTCTTTCATGCCCAAAAATTTGAGGCACTTGCATGTACACATGCACAGGGGCACAATGCACCAATCCTACCAAGCTTGCAATGCCCATAAACATCAATCCAAGCAAGGCAATATCATTATTGTACCATGATCAACAAAACCCACCAACTAATGACATTCATCAAACTACTTGAATTTAACAAGCAAACAAGCTATGAATTGCACCAATATGCATGAATCATAAATCTCTTACCTCAAATACACAAGAATTAGCAAGTATCAAAGCACCAAAAGCTAAGAATTTCCAATACCAATGGAGCCAAGAATTTCCAATACCAATGGCTCCTCTAGGTTTCCTACGTTCCAAGGCACAAACAAGGCATATGACACCAAATTAACACTATCCCAATAAAACCCAAGCATCAAATAGCTAAACAAACAAGGAATCAACAAGGAATTGAAGGCACCTCACGTACAAACCAAGCACCAAGCAAAAAAATGTGATTCCAAGTTTGAAAAGCACAAAACATCCTTGAAACAAGCCACCCAAAGCTTATACACCCACAGAACCTTCAATTTTCACTAAGAACTCTTGAATTTGTGCAAGAATTGAAGTATAAATGGAGAGGGCAAGAGGGAGCTCGGGTTTTGGAAGAGAAAATGGAAATAGTAGCAACCAACCTTCCTTTTTACCAATTTTATAAGCCTTTGTTCCCATAAAACCTCAAACTTTTATTAAGTTATCAAAAAGCCTCCAACCCTAAATAGTAACCCAAGATCAAACCCTAGTCAAACCTTTTAAAAACTTAGTCAAATTTTTTACTGTTAAGCAAGGGTTAGGTTTTAAAACATGTTTTTGACTCCTGGGACTTAGCAAGGCACCTTGGGATATAAAATTACCATTTTACCCCCAGACCTCTTTTGATGCCATAATCTCCTCGAAACCTACTAAACTTTAACTAACATGCTTGACCTTGCTAAATTAACTTAAAATGAGGTATTGAACTAGGGATTTATTAATTTACATATACCTTAAACAAGCTTCCAGCTATGAGGGCTATAACATGTTGCCTTGTCTACACCCTCCTTACATAGTTTGAATCGATCCAAGGGAGTGGCTGTTACACCCGGAAAGTGATGAATGATTAATTACCGGGTTAAGTGGATTAGTGGCATAAATAGTTTCCTAATTTGGAAACTTAGCGAAATTATTTGTAGAGACTTTGAATTATTTATGGAATGGGCATTAATGAGTGTTGGACACTCTGAGAATTATGCTTGGCTAAGGCCAAGAGTTTGGGTGATAAAAAATGGCAAGTTTGGAAGTTGAGGGACTCAATTGCACAAAGAAAAGTTGGGTGGGAGGACTCAATTGCAAAGTTGGAGAAAGATGGAGGACCAAGTGAGTAATTTGGCCATTTTTCATGAAAAATATATGCATGGCCGGCCACCCCATGTTACCAATTTAAAATTGGCCTACTACACATTCCACTCATAATTATTTAATCCCTCCACTACATCCTCCACTCACCAATTAAACATTACCCCACTTGCTTTTGTCCCCCACTTTCCCAATTTGACTATTCTATTACTCATGCCTTGTCTCCCACTACAAATCCCACTCACCATATTTTAATCACCCACTTACATTGTCTCCCACTACAAATCCCACTCACCATATTTTAATCACCCACTTACATTGTCTCCCACTTTACATTATTTAATTCTCCCCACCATCACTTGTCCAAGCAATGCTTTAATGAGCATTTGACTTATTCTCCCACCTTTTTCATTCAAAATTCGGCCATACCTCCAAATTATGCATTTGATATGCATTTTGGGTGCATTTCACTTCATTTAGCACCATGACCACCCACCTTCTTTGAATATACGTTTAATGCACATTTAGAATGCATTTGAGTTTCATTTCTCTTTCATTTGCAAGTGCATAACCGGCCATCACTCCCACTTTCATTTCATTTTCATTTACGCTCTCTCTCTAGCACCAAAAGCTCTCCCTTCTCTCTAAGTTCCAGCCATGGTGTTCTTCAAACTCCATCTCCTTCTTTCTTCATCTAAGATTCGGCCATAGCTAGAAATGCATGTTCTTGCACATGCAAACACATTTTCTTGAAGCTTTCAAGCTCCTAAACCCATCTAGACCAAGAACAAAGTGAGAAATCAAAGAAAACCCATGAAGAAATGCTTGTGAAGTTTCGGCCATATGGATAAAATGGTGTTCTTGAGCTCAACTCAAGAGCTCTTTATATGCATGGCACTTTTAAGCCATGGAAAGCAAGGATGGAGGTTTCAGCCATGAGTATACATGGCATTTGGAGGCATGAAACCAAGTGTTCCTGGTGCCTCGAGGCTTGTATGGCCATTCCAAGGAAGGAAACAAGCAAAAGATGAAAGAAAAGCAAGAGGAAAGTTTCGGCCAAGTGTGAATCTTGGCATGCATGGACATTTTTCCAAGTGTTCTTGGTATCATTAAAGTCCTTGTGAATATACAAGACAATGGCAAAAAGTTGGATGCAAAAAGGAGAATTTTGTAAGCTATGGAAGTACTAGAAGATTCGGCCAAGTAGTAATCTTGGCATACATAAGTTTAAACCATGTGTTCATGGTAGTACAAGTGTTCTTATGAACATGCAAAGTGTTAGCCAAGTGTTCTTGGCATAAATGGTCCTTAGAAAACTTGTGGGACTAATTTGAGCAAGAAAAAGAAATGATGGGCTATTTTTGGCCATAATGGCATTATTGGCAAATGGGCTAAATCCTGAAAAGGTTAATATAGGCCCAAGTCCTGAAAAGGTTAATATGGGCCTAAATGATAAGTTGGGCCAAGTCCAGAAAAGGAAATAAACAGGCCAAGTGGGCCTGAGTTCCTGGAAAGGCCAAGTTGGGCCAGAATTCCAGAAAAGGCCAATGTAGGCCTGAGTTCACAGAAAATTGGGCCTCAGTTCACAGAAAGGCTAAGTGGGCCTTTACCTCCTTAAGTGAGGTTGAGTAAGTTAAACCAAGTATGCTTGGTAAATTATGGTTCTCTTGTTTAATAGAAAGCAATTAAGTAACTTGTTAGTATTTTGGGCTTTATAGGTCCATTAAGGAAATGGCAAAGTTCCAACAACAAACAAAGCAAAGCAAAGGCAATGAGCAAAAGGTTACACCAATGGTGGTAAGGATCCTTTACTCACTTATTGCATGGTGTACTTCCATGATATTGTTTGTGAGTATAAATGCCCCTATGTGATGGTCATAGAACCAAGTGACCATAGGTGTGCAGCGGGTTAGTTGTTCTTTGTGTGAGGGCTCATGTTACTTTCTTAGTTTAATAATTGGGCACGTAAGTGCATAATTGATGAGGTATCATTGCTTCGGCAACTTTGGGCACGTAAGTGCATATTGGACGAGGATTGTTGCTTCGACAACTATGGATATGAATAATGGGCAATTGTGGATATATATATGGTTTGATTAGCTAATCAATATAAAGGCAAGTGTTAGAGTTTATAGTAAGAATGGCCAACTTACTATGTAACTCAGAGCTCTAAGGGAACGGGTGGTATGATTAAGAAGGAGAATTGAGGTTTAAAGCCTTGGACACTTGCCAGGGGTGCCAGTGGTGCCAGGGGTGTCATTGGTGCCAGTACTGCCAGTCTGGCCAGGAGTGCCAGTAGTGGGTGGCAGTAGTGATTGCCCAGGAAAACTTGTGGTTGAGTGCGTGTGTTGTGTGCTTCTCTGAACCGTTGTTGTTTGTGCATGCTGACCCAAATTATTATTATTATTGTTGTTGCTGCTATTGTGCTGTATCTTGTGTTTTCTTTGTTTTAGTGTTTTCCTTTGCAGGAACAGGATTTATTAGCCATGGTATTCTTGGCATGGGATTTAATTGCCATGACATTCTTGGCTTAAGAATAGGCTTTGGAGGCCATATGTGACTACGAAAGTCACGAGAGATTACCTCATTCTGATTTGGCATTGCCATTACGTTCTTGGCACAATTTTGGCTTTTTAAGCCGGATATGACTACGAAAGTCATGAGTTACTTACCTCACACTTGGATCCTTACTGAGTTTTATAACTCACCCGCCCTTCTTTATTTTTTTCAGGAAGTGGATTTGATGGCTTGATAGTTCAAGTAGGGAGTACTAGAGTACTCGTTATGTTTTGCTAAAGGGTTGGGTATGAGTTTAGTGTTGCTTAATATATTCATTTGACTCTAAGTGACTTATGTGGTATATTTTACTTGCGGAACAAGCTAATGGTTTGGACTTCCTTGTGCAGGCTTGTGGAGTCTAGAAGTTGTGGGAACAAGGTCTATTAAGCTGGAATGAGTTCCAGGTTATGAGTTAAGAGTTTGGGTAGACATAAGAACTTGGTCTGTAAAACCTAAACTTAACTAGTTATGGACATATAGCATCCTTGGTATGTTTTCCAAGTAGGAGATGCTTGTTAGATGCACATTGTGATCATGATTATCTTAGGATGAATTTTGATGAAATGCCATGATGGATATTCATGTTATGTGTACTAGACTTGGCTGATGCTCATGGATATATAAATGTGGTTTTCAAAGTTGAAAATGAGATGGGCTTCTTTGTTGCCATGCATTGGATTAGTACACTTGATGGACACATATCCTATGCACTTACTGGATTAAGTGTATGCTTTGCTTGAATTGCAAGTATGATTTGCTGATTATGTGTGTAACTAAGGGAAGACTTCCAGTGAATCTGGATTTATTGGATTTTGTTCAAATGGCATCTAAAGACTTGTGTGTGTAACCGGCTAAGTGGTAAAGTCCATAAATGGAACACTAGAATTCCACATAGGTATTAGCTCGTTCCTGGAGAGCACCCTGACAACACATTGAAAGTATTTAAGTAACAAGCTAGTACCAGAATAGATCCTGGAGTCACGCCGTAGGTGCTCATAACTAGCTAATAAAGCCCCTTCAGCATGAATAACTTCCGCTGCATTAATCTGATAATCGGGCCCAGATGGGCCAGGGGCAGTTTGGGGCGTGATAGTGGCTTCATGTTTCATTATTATGGTTTGTTTGGCTATGAAGTTATAAGTGTTTATGTATGGATTTCTAAGTGTTTATGCTTAGAATTTAGATATTTTAGGTGTGTAGTTTAGCAACAACTTGTTTAGTTAATTCAGCCAAAGTGCAGGACAATTTGGTTTTAGGCATGGCTACATGGAGCTTTCTTTCTTGTTAACAATTTTCAGTTAATTTGGTTATGACCCAAACCAAACTAAAATATTTTGGTCCAATTTAAGATCAGTTCCTACCCTCATTTTAGTTTATTTGGTTTCTTACCATCCAAAATAAAAATCCAAAAAAATTGATGTATTCGATTCAGTTTAAACAGAAAATACCGAATAAACACCCTTTGTCGAAGCAACAAAGGCCCAAAAGAATGTCCTCAACCAAAGATACTAACAAGAGAATGAGGTTATTACGAAAAATGATTTTTGGATGCAAGGTTTTATCATCCGTGGCTTCCCAATAATTTTAGCCAATAAGTTCTTAAACCTTATCCTATTGGATAAACACTATTTCATGTGTCTGCATGTTAAGTATGGGTGGGTATTGTGATTAGCTCCACGTTAATACACATTTTTAGCTACTTTAGGATGTGGCTTTCACACAAGATCTCTTAGCTTTGAAGAAAAGACAATATAGAGCCTAAATAGATGGCATGGACTATGCTCTTTGGTGAAGCTCACTTTACAACATTTTAAGGGAAACCCACATCAGGATGTAAAATGTTTGAGATTTAGATGGAGAAGAGTATGACTTTAATAAAGGAGGATGAGTTGTGCCTTAACTTTAATGATATGTCAAATATGTTTACAACAATATTAAATAATAAACATAATGAAGAAAAAATCCACTATATTGTGTCTAATACAATCAATAACATATGTATTGGTTTTGTAGTGCACAAACGCATTTTGTTAAGACCATATACATATATTGGACAACAAAACAATTCAACCTGATATGCCATCATGGGCTTCCATGTTATTGTGGGTGTGACAAGTCGAGAATGTTTGGATTTTGGGATACTATGCCTTCCAAAATGCTTGGAACTAGCAGACACATTCAACTAGTAAATCTGGCTTAAACACTTATTAAAACACAAGCAGTTGATGATATAGTTGAATTGGACAGAATTGAAACATCAGTCAAAGCAGCAATGATGCAAATAGATGATCTAAACCCAAGATACTTAGGAAATGAGACCATTGATAAAAATCATTTTCGGATGCATTTATTGTTGATGGCTTCACAATGATTTTGGGCAATAAGTTTTTCAACCCAATTTTATTTAACTGATATTGTTTCATGCTTATGTTTGTTTTTTATGGTGCATGTTGTGATTGGATCCATGTTGCTATAAACTTTTTACTACTTTATGGTGACTTTCATACACTAAAAGATCCTTGTCCTACAAAAAAAAAAAAAGTATAAAGTCCTAACAGATTACAAGGACTTTGCCCCTCGATAAAGCTCACTCATCAACATTTGAAGAGAAACCCATTACAAACTAAAGACAACTAAGATAGAACATTTGAGATGTGGTTGGAGTATAACATAACTTCAATATAAGTAGAAATAAGTCATTCCTCAACTTTGATGTTATATCAAATATGCGTTTAACAATATTAAATAATACACAAAATCAATAAGAAATCTACTTTATTAAGTTAAATAAAAGCAATAACATATGTCCAATTTCTTTGTAATGCATACTTATATTTTATTATGATCATATAAACACATTGAACAACAAAGAAATTCAAGTTGCACTATAAAAAAAAATCTACAAATGCACCTAGATTGAAACAGTCACTAAAAATCATTTCAGTATTCTGAGGGTCACATCACTTAGAAAGGTTATGATGACCGCTCTAAATATTTGCTTAAAATTATGGTAAAATTCTAATTAATGTAAGACTTTGCAAAAGTTTGAAAAAAGTAAAAAAGAATCAAGGAATTTTAGAAAAAAAGTAAAAACTGATTGGGAAAATTCTTCTGTGGGTTCGATTTGAAGAGATTTTCTGGGTTTGATATTAGAATTAGGGTTCCTAATTACTGAGTATGATTATTGATGAGATCCAGATCTTTGAAGGCAAGCAAGGAATTGGTAGCTAGCAAGGTGGGAAGAGGTGGAAACTGAGGAAAAGCGAAGTGTGTTTGTGAAAAGCAAGCGCATCACTTCGATGAACAAGACGATAATTATTAGTCATAGAATACTCTATCCATGAGAATATTTTATTATTTTGATGCCTTTCTTTATTTTTTTATTAAAATATTTTCCCCAAATCTATGGGTTTGAATGTCTTGTAGACAAGCTTTGTCAAACAATTGAGAGGAGTTTAAGGGAAAAAGCAGTCCAATGTTATTAACAATTAGTCAGTAAAGTATCAAAAATTCATCTATTAGTGCGTAATGTTTCTAGTTTTTTTTAAATTTTCTATCCTTCTAACTAAACAAACACTGCAAAAGAAAATTTGATTGTCAAAATACATTATAAGTACAAGTTTTGAGAAATAAAGAGTATGTGGATAATTTATACAGGAGTGAACTTTTATTATGTTTAAGGAGACCAAAACCCTAACTCCAAAGTTAGAGGGTATAATTCTATTAATTGTACCTTAAAATTATCATTCAAATGAAGTTTCAGATACAATACAATAATTTGTTCGATGCTCTTTTATCGTTGAGAAATTGCCTATAATTAACCAGAAAATAATGTCAAGTCGTATTTTTAATTTTGCAAGCTCAAGCAAACCCTAACGATATGTGTATAATGGAACACCTCCACTACAAGAAGATAAGAAAACGCTCTATCAAATTAATGTAAGACTTTTCAAAAGTTTGAAAAAAGTAAAAAAGAATCAAGGAATTTTAGAAAAAAAAAAAGGAAAATTAAATCCAAAACCTAAAATTTGGGATTATGGTTGATCGAGCAATCCAAATCCTTCTTTCCCTCTCATCTCATATGTTCCTTTAAATGGCCTTTTGAGTATGCCATATGTTTATTTTTTGTCCTTTACATCATTTACAAGTAAGGTTCTGCTTGCTTTAGTTTTCAATTTAAAAGCAATGCGAAGTCAATAATTCAAAATGTGTCAACTTATTGTGGCTTGTAGCAAATGAAGTTTTCAAGTAACAGTGAGGTCAAGATTGTTGCAGTGCAGGAAATTGCTTAATGTTTTTGAAGTTAGTTCTATCTTGTGTTTTGAACTTTACTGCAATTTGGAAATTTTGAGTGCATTAAGGAATTGGCTATTCTAGTATGATTGTTTTTGGGTTCTAGAAGAATCATTGTGCGGTTTTAATATATATAGTCTAAAATGTGGTTCAATAGCAAGCTATAATACTGTTATTGGTGCAACTGAATATTTTAATAGCCATTGAGGTCATAGAACAATTTGTTCCTTTTAAGGGTGTTTTCTGTGGGAGGATTTTTAAAATCCTAAAAATTTAAAATTGTTGAGGTATGGGAGACATAATATGATGTGGTACAAATATAATATTCAACTTCCTCATGTTGCAGTTTTACTAATGCAAGCATTGTTGTTTTTAAAATATAAATACCCTACAATATATAGTTCTCCCTTAATTTCTGTCACAAACAAAAACTAAGTTAAGTTGTTATTGGATTGATAGTACTATAACTTGGCATGTAATAAAGTTGTTGTTTGGATAATAGTAGTATTCACATTATGCTTTTCATTCATCGTAGTCAAATGATGATGAAGCTTTGATGACACCCATGGAGAAAACTAGACATTATTTGATATATGTAGATTTTATGATACATAAGGTTAACATTACCTATATGTTGTTTTATATGTTTAAAACTTTATAAATTGATACTTTTGGCATTCATGTAATGATATCAATGATGTGGATGTTGGATGCTTTGTATTATGGATATGTCATTTTATTATTATTATTATTATTATTATTATTATTATTATTATTATTATTATTCATTCTTGTCTATATTTAAGCATTTATATTACCCAAATGAAATAGCATGTGTACAAAAAAATATTAAAAAAATAAAATAAAATATATGTAGAAGCGGTTAACCGCTTCTAAATATTGAATCAATGTATGAACCAAAGAAGTAAGTACCTCAATTAAGTGAATTATATAACCATAACTTACAATTGGTTAGCCACTTCAAAATATTCTAACCAAAATTCAAGCAGTTAAGCACTTCGATAGAAGCTCATGTAGGTTAATATCTTCAAAGCACTTAACTGCTTTAAAATTCACCGCTGTAAAATCTGATCTGGTTCCATAATTATTTTAGAAATGTTGAGTTGAGCTCAATGGAAGTGGTTATCTAAAGTGGTCAAGAACCATTTTTGTTTATGTTGAAGAGGTCAAAATCAGTTCTACTAAGAAATAAAAACTGCTTCTATGAATCTATTTTCTTGTAGTGTGAATTACTATCATAGGCTTCCATGTGACTATAAGATTAACTTTTGAGCATTCGAACTCTAATAAGGCAAATGTGACAAAAGCACCAAGCTATTATGGATGTGATGAGGTCTAAAATATTTGGATTTTAAAATACCATGTCAATTGGAAAGCCTGGAAAAAAAGTGGAAAAACTCGACATGCAAATTTGCTCGAGACATTTATTCTAAAACAATTAGATGATGATATGGTTGAATCGGGCATGATTTAAACATAATTAAAGGAGCAATTACCCAAGTGAATGTCCTCAACAAAATTCTAGCTCTTAAGAAAAAGGAATATAACGCCCCAAAAGATTTTAGCTCCAAAGAAATGAGAATATAAAGCCAAAAAAGATGACATAGACTATGCTCTTTGGCGAAGCTATGTTAACAACATTTTGGAAGGAAACCCACATTAGGCTATATAATATTAAAATGAAATGTTTGAGATTTGATTGAAGAAGAACATGACTAATAAAGAAATCATGAGTCATTTCTTAACTTGATGTTATATTAAAAATGTTTGCAAAAATATTAAAGAATACATATAATGAAAAAGAAATCAATTTTATTGAGTCAAATAGACTCAATAACATATGTTTAATTAGTTTTGTTATGCACACATATTATTTATTAAAATCATATAAACATGTTGGACAATAAAGCAATTCAACTTGAATTGCCGTCACAGCTTTCATATGATTGTGAAGGTAACTTGCTATAAGGCTGTTATTGAACCAAACCAAGCTCAAACCCTTTGGGCTCGAGCTCAGCTCATCGAGCTCAACAAGCTTGTTATATTAAGGTCGAGTTTGGCTTAATGAGTGTTTAGGTTTGCTTCGAATGTTTGTTAGACTAAATGCATATTTAAAAGGCTTAATGCGAGTGCTCAATTTGAACTCGATAAGGCATGCTTGAGCTCAAGCTTATGCTCATTTTGAGCATCATGCAATTATACACAAATACAACAGCTTTTAACCTTGTAAAATACATTGAAGCAAAGCCTAACACAAACAATACAAATACATGCAGCCCTTAGCGAACACATATACAACAAGCAAATAAGGTACTGCACATATATGTATAAATAAAAGGCTATCTAGCCCACCCCTTCCTTTTTATGTAATTGAGATTCAAAAGCTCATTAATATAACCAATAAAATGGGTTGCATATAAAACCTTTGTACATTTATGTTGTGTTTTTTTTGTTGAATTTTTCCCAATAAAAATGTTGATGTAAAGTATTATAGGGATTTGAAAAACATTTTTTTTTCAAGAATCAGTGAGCGTATTTGGCTCTCTACCACCAATGTCATATGTGACTTATTTGCTTCATGATAATCTCAGCAAGGAAAAAATGTTAATGATTTTAAGGTCAATGTGAAAGGTTGATGTTAAAAATTGTAATTTTAATAAAAGGTTAGAGCAGTGAGTGTCAGATCCCATTGAGGCAATTTTATAGTATATCATAACAAACAGATTCTTAGTTTTGTTACAAAGTAAGTATCAAACACTTAATGTCTAAAAAATGATCCATGAAACGAAGAAAATGATGAAACTTTTCATTTCTTAAGGGTGCAATCATACAAACTAGCATAATATTAAATCAGAAACTAAAGAAAATTTCTAGCATTAGTGAGTCATGGTAAACCAACAAATAGTGGGTACGAAAAAAAAATTTTAATTGAAAAGTAGAAATATAAAGTAACAAAACATTAAGATATAGTCAATATACTGAAGAACAAGATTCAATCTTTAGCTTCTTAGTCTCTAGAATTTTATAAGACAATGGGATAACAAAGTCTAGAAGGCACACACATAATTTTGCATTTGAAAGTTCTAAAAACAATGAACATATAGTAAAAGAAAGGGAAATAAATGGTATCGACAAGAAGACAATGATGCATTCAATTCAATACAACATTTGCTAAGGCAACTTGTTCGTCCAGATCCAATATCATCAATTTGTTCAAGAAACTGAGCTGTAAATGAATTGTCAATCATTAAAAGAGAAGAAACAAGATGGAGTATATTTCTGTAATATAAAACTTCATGAGTCTCATCATCTGATTAAGCAACCAATATTGTTTAAAATAAAAATGCAAACTCCTTAAACACCCACATACAAATTTATAAGCTACACTTAGAAATTAACATGGTACAAACATTTTATAAGTTTTTGCATAAGTCTTGGTAACTAAATACCTCCTGTACCAAAGCTAAGTCAACTGACTTCTTGTCACAACCAAACTGAAACAAAAGTACGTTTGTGTATTTTGGGGAAAAGTTTGTCCGGATACTTATTTTGACAACCTGCACCAAAAGCACAGGAAAGGAATCATCCTTAGCCCACAGTATTATCAATTTGTTCAAATTGACAACAAAAAAGAAATTACCTAAGAAACAATGGCTTGTGTCTTAACTTTGATGTTATATCAAGTATGTTTTTAATAATATTAATTAATACACATAATCAAGAAGAAATTCACTTTATTAAGTTTAATAAAATCAATAACATATTTTCAATTTCTCTGTAGTGCATACTTATCTTTTATTATGATCATATAAACACATTGGACAACAAAGTAATTCAAACTGAATTGCATTCAAAGGCTTCCATGCGACTATGAGATTAACGTGCTAGCATAAATAACTTTGATGAAGCAAATGTGATAAATTCATCAACATATTGTGAGTGTAATGGTGTGTGGACCTTTAGACTCTAAAATGCCATATCATTCGAAAAGCCTGAAATCAACTAAGAAACTTAATTCTCAAATTTTCTTGAGACATTTATTCTAGAATGACAAGCTTATGATATGGTTGAATTGGACATAATTGAAACCATAGTCAAAGTAGCAATAACCCAAATGATTTTCCTCAACAAGATACTAGCTTTTAACAAAAGGAAACGTGAAGCCCAAATGATTTTAGCTCTAAAGAAAAAGGAATATAGAACTCAAAAAGATGGCATAGACTATGCTCTTTGGTGAAGCTTCTTAAACAACATATTGAAGGGAAATTTATGTCGGGCTGTAGAGTGTTGAGGCGGAATGTTTGATATTCGATTGGAGGATCCCATGACTTTAATAAAGGAGTTATAAGTTGTGCCTTAACTCTAGTGCTACTTTAAATATGTTTACAAAAAATATTAAATAATACATATAATGAAGAAGAAATTTACTTTATTGAGACAAAAAGCATCAATAGCATAGGTTTGATTAGTTTTGTAGTGCACACATATTATTTATTAAGATCATATAAACATATTAGACAATAAAAGCAACTCAACTTGAACTACTGTCATAGGCTTTTATGTGACTATGAGGGTTACTTACTATTACTTGAAGTCTCAAAAAAACATATGTGACAAAGTCTTCAAGTTATGTGGGTATGTCAAGATGAGAACATTTTCACACTATCAGGTGGATGTTAAATGCTTAGAGTTTATGTTCACTAAACCTATTGCATGTGACACAATAATAATGAAACCTATCATGCTTCTGTTTTTCATAGGTGGATAGAAATGTAATAAAGAAGCAATCCAATTTATTAAGTCAAATAGAATTAATAACATGTTTTATTGGTTTTTATTGCACTCATAACTTTTATTAAGGTCATATAAATATGTTCAACAATAGAACAATTCAACCTAAACTACTTTCACGGGTTTGCATGTGATTTGAAGGTAACTTGCTAGCATTTGAACTCTTAATAAACATATGTGATGAAGTTTTCAAGATATTGTGGGTGTGATGAGGTGAGAGTGTTTGGACTTTGGGATGCCATGTCATCCAAAATGCGTGGAATTGATAAAAAAATTTAATCAATAAATCCAAGTGAGACATATATTCAAGAATATGTATTTGATGATATAGTTTAATTAGACATAATTGAAATAATAATTGAACCAACAATGGCCCAAAATGAGTGATCTCGAACCAAAATGCTTAGGAGATGTTGGGACAATTGCTGAAATTCATTTTTGGATGTAAGTTTTATCGTCAATGGCTTCCCAATGGTTTTTGGCCAGTAAGTTCTTCAACATTGTTTTAATTAACTTACATTATTTCATATGTTTTCTTGCACTTTTTTGGTGTGTGTTGTGATTGAATTCATGTTGCTATGCACTTTTTGGTACTTTATGGTATGATTTTCACTCCACAAGATATAAACATGTTGGATAACAAAACAATTCAAACTGAATTATCATCACAAGCTTCCATGTGACTGTGAGGGTAACTTAGTTGCTTTTGAACTCTCATAAAGTAAATGTGATAAGTCATCAAGTTATTATAGATGTGATGGGGTGAGTATTTTTGGATTCTAGAATGCCATGTCATTTGGAACGCATGAAAACCAACAGACAAACTCAACTGGCAAATTCACCTGAGGTAATTATTTTAAAATAAATAGTTGATGATATGGTTGAATTAGACATAATTGAAACCATAGTCGAAGTAACAATGGCCCAAATGGATGTCCTCAACTAAAGATACTTATGAAGGAATGAGGTAATTACTGAAAATCATTTTTGGATACAAATGTTTATCTTCAATGGCTTCCCAATGGTTTTAGGTAGTAAGTTCATGAACTTTGTTATATTTTGCAAACAGTTTTATGTGTCTACATGTTCTATATAGGTGTGTATTGTTAGTGGCTCCATGTTGCTACATACTTCTTACTACTCTATAGTGTAACTTCCACACCACAAGGTCTTAGCTATGAAAAAAAATGAAAATTGCTAGCATTTGAACTCTAAAAAATTATAAGTGACAAAATCTTCAAACTATTGTGAGTGTGATGAGATGAAAATGTTTGGAGTTTAGGATGCCATTTTATCTAAAATGCCTGGAATCGGCAGAAAAATTCAATTAGCAAATCCCTTTGAGACACCTATTTAAGGACAAGCAATTGATAATATAGCTGAATTGGACAAAGATAAGATGACAATCAAAGCGGCAACCCAAATGGATGACCTTAACCCAAGATACTTAAAAGATGGGGAGTTTATTGCTAAAAATCATTTATGGATGCAAGTTTTTTTGTCAATGGCTTTTAAATGGTTTTGGCCAATAAGTTGTCGAACCTTATTCTATTTAATATTTTAACTGGCACTGTTTTGTGTACCGACTTGTTTTGTATTTATGTATGTTGGGATTGGCTCCATGTTTGTATTCACTTCTCGTTACTTTATGGTGTGGCTTTCAAACCATAATACCATTACTTTGAGAAAAAAAAGGAATATCAAACCTAAGTAGTTATCATGGAATTTCCACATTGTACTATAAGGTGCTAAGGTACAATGTTTGAGATGTAGCTAGAAGAAAATAGTGACTTTAGTAAATGAGCTATAAGTCATGCCTTAACTTTGATGCATGTATGGCTTTTCCTTAGCACACTTTATTGCTTTTATATGCCTTAATCTCTTTTATCATTGTTGTAACATTGAATTTTTCCCCTCAGCAAGCTGCAGATCTAGAACTGGTGCCCTCTCCCAAAGGTAAGTATTACATTATGTGTTAGTTTCTAAATTTAATATCTACTCCATGTTTTATTTTTGTGTTAATTTAAAAAAAATCATGTTTGATTTTTTGCTTTTGGAGGGCGGCCATCAAGCTTCATGTTCGAGCTTTCTATTCATTGTGGATTGTTTTGTTCCATCAATATGTTTGTTTTAAAGAATGCATGCACATTTTCTTCTTAGCCTTTGCATATGTCTAGTCATGGCGAGGTCTAGATTCAGGTATCAATTCAATAACATAGAAGGAATGGCTCATTAATGACTAGCATAGGTTATCAATTGGTTGCTCTTTGGTGAAGCTAACCCAACAAGATTTTGATGGAAAACCCACATCACATTACAGAGTATCGTGGTTGAATGTTTGAGATTCAATTGGAGGAGAGCAAGGCATCAATAAAGCAATATGACATAAAAAAAAGTAGCCTGAAATACCTTTTTAAGAATAAGCAATATATGATATAGTTAAATTGGATGAGGTAATGTGAGTGTGACTAGGTGAGAATGTATGGACTTTGGGATGTTATTTCATCCAAAATGCCTAGAACCAATAAAGAAATTCATCCAACAAACACACCTGAGAAACCTATATAAAAATAAACATTTGATGTTATAGTTAAATTGGATAAAATTAAAATGGCAGTCAAAGTAACAACAGCCCAAATAGATGACTTCATCCTAAGATACTTAGGAAATGAAGAGGCCAATGCTGAAAATCAATTATGGATGCTAAGTTTATCATCAATAGTTTTCAATGGTTTTTGGGCAGTAAGTTCTTGAACCCTGTTTTATTTGACAAACACTATTTCATGTAACCGCTTGTTTCGTATAAGTGTGTCATGATTGGCTCTAAATTGCTATACACTTATGGCTACTTTATGGGTTTTTCCACCCAAATATCATAGCTCTAAAAAAGTGGAATATAATGTCCCAATAAATGACATGGACTATGCTATTTAGGGAAGCTCACTCACCAATATTTCAAAGGGAATCTCATGTCATGCTATAGGTTACCAAGCCAGAATGTTTAAAATGCAACTAGTACAGATTAGTGACTTCAATAAATGAGCCATGAGTTGCACCTTAACTTTGATGCTTTTATGGATTTTCCTTAGTGACACTATCTTGCACTTATGTATCATAATCTCTTTGGTTACTGTTGTGACATCGACATTTTGCCCTCAACAAGCTACATTTCCAAAGCTAACGCCCTGCCCCAAAGGTAAGTATTACATTGTCTATTAGTTTCTAAATACAATATTTTATCAAATTTTTTTTTTGTTAACTTAAAAAATTATGGTTGCGTTTGGAAGCAACCACCAAGCTTCTTATTTGATCCTTTTGTCCTTTATGGATTCTTTGTTCATCAATTTATTTGTTTTAAGGAATGCATACACATTTCTTCTTATTTTTTGTACATGTCTGGCCATAGCAAGGTCTAGATTCATGTAGTAATTCAATAATATAAGAGTGGTACATTAGTGACTGGCGTAGGTTGTAGATTTGGTGGAAAGTAGAGACTAGGAAAGATAGAAGGGATTAGAAAAGTATATATGGCTAAAGATATTGTGGAAAAAAAAAAAGAATGCTTAAGTTTTAGGGTTGTAAGGGAATTTGGAAATCATGGCTCTTCGCAGGTTTGATACTTAATTATAGTGCATCCAACTTAGTGATAGGTTGAGGATCTTTTGGAGGCTTTTAGGCCATATATCTAGTCTTTTGGCAGTATCAACTACTTCTAATTCTCAGATCCTGACTACAACGAAGTCATAGGTATATTTATCCTCCCCCTTTAGAGTCGTAATTCTCAACCATTGACTAAATTGAGGTTGCCCAATACACTTATTGTTTCATTTCTATAGCCTTACAATTTCCCTCCAGATTTACCTCACCTACCACAATTGTAACACAGGTCACCTAGCCTATCATTTGTTGCCATCCACCTCTCACTATTTTCACCCTTTTGAGGCCCAAAAGCCAATCTTTAATGGTTCCTCAATTGGCAACATCACCTTTGCCCTAAAAAAGCCCCTACTACCTATATCATCTTGCATAAGTTCTAAAACTTAACTCAAATGAGAAGCTTCTTGATTACAAAATCCGCAAATGAATTGACAAAGCCTCATCTACATAGAGAAACACTATTACTCATCATATTCTAGGACCGTCATTAATCACATGACTAATTTTTTTTTTTTCATCTAAAAATGAACACTGCAGCAATTTATCTAAAACAATTTAGATTGACTTAACACTATAAAATTTCCAAATCCTCATCAAAATGTTTGTAACCATAATTGCATTGATTCTTTTGCCACTATTCAACATGGTACTAAGATGGAACGTTCTTCCACAACACGATCTGAAATTGATCTAGCATTACATACTAAAACCCATATAAACAACTCTTACCAAATCTTATGCATCAACATACGACTAACGCGAAAAGGTTAACTAGCTTCACTTATTATTATTTTTTTTAGAAATCAGTCATGGCTATAAGTGCAAGATTTAATAGTTTTATAAATAAGTAGTACATGTAGAATTATGCAAGAAAAATCATTTATGAATTGGATTTGCATATAACTAAATGAACTTTAAATCCTAAAGATTTACTTTGTGTTTATTGAGTTTAGTTTGGTCAAAAGTGTTTTACCTTTTTTAGAACTTGTTTCAACATCCATCTATACATATTTTGCTATACAAGAGTTCTAATCAAATACTGATTATTTTGAAATGGTATAGTGGCAAAATTAGGTCTCACTAAAAGAGCAAAACAACTTATAATGTAAGAGTAAAATGGCCAAATCACATTGTGCACATTCACACTTTTTATTTTATATATAGTTATAGATATAGACATTGTAATCAATCCATTGTCTAGAACATTGTTTACCCTTTAATTTGGAACATGTGGTTTGAAAATAATACAAACAATTTTATTAATTTTAAGAAAACTAATTAAAAGAACATATGGTTTGAAAATAATACAAACAATTTTATTAATTTTAAGAAAACTAACTCCATGTGAATATAAATGTTACAAATGAAATATTAAATTAATGTGAAGAGATAGTGTAAGAAGAATAGATAGGTTTCATGTATGCTGGGAAGAATTGAAATGTGCCCAAAATCAGCATCCCTAATTTTGACACATAACTAAAATAATAAATGAGTGGATGGGATAAAATAATTAAATTTCATGCTAAAATGGTTTCGATAACATGCTCCCTAGAACCTTAACCAGTTAAAACTGGTACTAACAACAAGAAAGCTAAAGAATTTTCTTGATCAAGAGTGGCAAAAGCTGTAGAATCATAAAACCACTAAACATTCCCCTGCCACATTACAAAATTGGCCCTGTATATCTACTGACAATTAAAATTTGGATTAAATCCTTAATAAGTAGAAATGACTTACACATAAACTATACTTATACTAAATCCTATGTTGATTTTGGTGAGCATTAGCTTTGAAATGCCTTTATTCAAGTGGTTGGTGGCACTGGAAATTGCCTAATTTGAGGCTGTACTAAGTTAATAGTCATTAGAATCAATTCAGTTAAGATGCAATTTAGATGTGATTTGAGCTTAGTCATTAAGGTTCTGATTCATATTTTAATAAAGAGATGTCTATTTGAGCCAATTTGGCAACATAAGTACTTTATGTGGCCATAAAAAAAAAACTAAATTGGTCCAAGAAGTAAATGGTAGTGTTTTTCTTATGATTTTTTATAATTAAGAAAGGCGTTAGATAATAAAGCAATTAAACTTAAAATGACATTATGAGCCTCCATTTGATTGTAAGCATAACTTGCCGGCATTTGAACTTATAAAAAGTATATGTAACAAAACCATCAAGTTATTGTGGGTGTGATGGGTTGAGAATGTTTGAACTTTGGAATGCAATGTCATTCAAAACATCTAGAATTAACTAGGAAATTTAATCAATATATCCACCTAAGACACCTGTTTAAGAACAAGCAGTTGATGATATAGCTCAACAAAACAAAATTGAAATAATAGTCAAAGCAGTAATAGGCGAAATGAGTGTCCTTAACAAAAAAAATTTGGATGAGAACGAGGCCATTGCAAAAATTCATTTATGGACACAAGGCTTTGTCATCAATGGCTTCCTATTGGTTGAAGGTAGTAAGTTCTTGGACCATGTTTTGTTTGATAAACACCGTTTCATTTGCCCTCATGCTTCTTTATGGGTGTGTTTTGTGTTTTACTCTATGTTGCTACATATTTCTCATTGCTTATGGTGTGGCTTTCACATCGCAGGTTCCTAGCACTGAAGAAATGGGAATATAGAGCTGAATAGATGGCATAGATTATGCTCATTGAAAAAGCTCAGACATCAAATTTTAAAGGGAAACCAACATAAGACTATGGAATAGCGAAATGTATTGTTGGAGATGCAGCTGGAAAAAAGCAATGACTTCATAAAGAAACCATGAGTTATGCCTCAACTTTGAATATTGTTTTCCAGTTCCTTAACGACACTATATTGCTCTTATCTAACTTAATCATTTTGGTCACTATCAAGATATTGATATTCTGCCTTCAATAGGCTACAACTCCAGAACTAGCAACCAGAGGTAAGTATTACATTGTGTGTTAGTTTCTGCACATAATATATAATCTATGACTTATTTTTATGTTTCATGGTTGCTTGGTGGCTTCTAGAAGACAGCCATTGAGCCTTGTGCTATCGCTCTTGTTCCTACTAGATTGTCTCTTCCATCAATGTGTTTCTTTTTAGGAAAGTGTCCACACTTCTTTTTAGCCTCTATATATGTCTAATCATGGCAAAGTCTAGGTTTAGGTGGTAATTCAATAATAAAGAAAGAATGGATCATTAGTGACTGTTGTATGTTATCAACTAGTTGTAGATTTGGTAGAAATGTGTGACAGGGGCAAGTATAAGGTATTGGAAAGGTACATGTCATTAAATGTATCATGGAGAATGGCTTAAGTTTTAGGGTTGCAAAGGAAGCTAGGAATCATGGTTCTTTACGAGTTAAATATAAGCACATTGTGTCTATGTTAGTGAAAGATTGAGTAGCTTTTGGTATGTTTTTAAGCTAAACATCTAGTCATTTGATAGTAACATATGGTTTTAATTCTTTGATCTTGACTGCTATTGAAACACAGATCTCATTGTCCACCTTTTGGAGTAATAACTCTTAGCCATGGACCTTACTGAAGTTGTCTAGTATTGATAACTTGTTTCCCTTGGACACCCAACCTGCTACAGTTGTAACATAAGTTTCTTAGCCTCTCATATGCTACTGCAATTCACTTCTTGCTATCTTAATCCTTTGAGGCCCAAAAGCCAATCTTTAATGGTTTCTTAATCACCAGCATCACCTTTACCCTAAAAAAGCCTTTACTACCTATATCATCTTGCTCAGCCTCCAATTATAATTTCTAAAAAGCATTTGTTGTAAGATCTTGGAACGCCAAGCCACCTAGGCTTTTGAGCAAAGAAATACACTCTAAGCTTTTCCAATGAATCTTAGGTTCATTTATTTGATTCCCCTACTAAAAGTTGGCCACCAAAGAGCTTATTTCATTACACTACTTTTAGGTGAACTTACAACAACTCATTATGTAAAAAGGAGTTGCATGGGCTACAAACTTAATCAGAATTACTTTTTCAATAGGTAAAAAAGCCGACCTTTCTATCCTTTATAATTTCTTGATTACTTTTTCCTTAACAAACCCTAAGGCTTCAATTTTGGACTTCTCCAGATAGTTGGAAAACCCATACTTACCTAGGTTTTTTTTTTTTTCAAGGGGAATCCTGAACTATTGACTGATTCTATTTTCAATATTTGTATGAGTATTTTGGATAAAAAGCAAACTAGATTTCCCAAAGTTTACAAATTACCCTAAAGCCCTACAGTAGCTATTTGTTTGAATAAAAAACAAAAAGTCATCAGCAAATAAGAGGTGCATCAAACTTGGACACAATCTCCACAATTTGACCCCTGTCAACTCCTTTCTCTCTTTAGTACCTAAGATCATCTTAGAAAGTTCCTTACACAGATAAGCTAGTAGGGGAAAGGGTCATCTTATCTTAACCGCCCTCTAAAAGGAACAAACACATTAGATTATTTACCATTGAATAAGATTTATAGGACACAAATCTAACCAAGACCATTATCCAATCTATACCATTTAAAAAGCTCGTACGAATCAAAGTGCCTTCTAGAAAATCTCACTCAACATAGTCATATGCTTTATCCGTGTCTATTTTCAATCCTATATCTCTAGCTAAACCTTTTCTTTTAGTCCTAAGAAAAGGAAATGCATCATAGTATGAACATGAATTTACTTACGCTTGATCATTGCATTATGAAATGTCGAGATATGATCCATTTAATTGTGGTTTTAATATATTCATATTGACTGGGAGACAAACTTGTAACAATAACTACATAGGCTAAAGGCCGAACCAGACACACAAGTTCAGGTAAGGAAATGTTTAGGACCAGGACAAGAGCATTGAGGCTTCCATGAGGATTGAATTTATTACCTTGATTGAAGTAGGCATCAATAGCCTTAATGATGCTTTCTCCCACTGTTCCCCAGAAAACTTGGTAAAAAAGCCGGGATACCCAATTAGGACCAGGTGCTTTTAGGGCCCCCATCTGAAAAGCTGTTGCTTTGATCTCATCCTTAGTGACCTACTTCATGAACTCTTGGTTTAGCTCCACACTAACCACCATCTTAACATGCCTCAAGACCTAACTCATATCTCTTAGACCATATGAAGTAAACGGCCTCTCATAGAATTCTTTAAACAAAGATCCTATCTCTTCTTCATTTCCACCCAAACCCCTCAAAAGTTTTTACTTTTAGGAACTTATTTGAAGCTACAACCATTGAGCTTCTTCGTGTCTGTGTTCTTTTTCTTTTTTGGATCATGTCTTTATTTTGTTTCAAATTGTGACAGTTATTGGTTACAACTTTGAGAAGCCCTACAGTTAATTCCACATTTTCAACTTAGGCCCCAAACAAATTCTTGCTGCTAGTATAACGGATTTACTAGAGGTATTGCCCTTATTAGTGATTATAAGTGATTATTTATGTTTATTTCTATATGTAATCACCATCTTTTTAACTTGTAGTTCAAAAATAACTGCAAAAAATTTTTAACAAAAAAAAAGAGTATATTTCTTAAGTCCAGTATGGAAACAATTCATAAAAATTAACTAATATATAGAAAAAAAATATAATACAAGTGATTATGTAAATAAAATACTCCATCCGTCTCAGGTTTTCTGCTCCATTTTTTATTTTGGGCCGTCCCATATTCTCTGCACCATTTCCTTTTTTAGTAAGTTTTATCATGCTTAATGACCATATTACCCTCTTCTTCTTCTTTGAAAAAATGAAAGTAAGGAGTTAGAGCAAATGCATCGATGGTTGTCGGCAGTTGGATGCGGAGCTGGTCGACTGACGTCGCTGATGGCAGAGCTAGTCCACCGAAGCTGTTGACAGCGGCCAGTGAGGAGATTTAGATCGAGGTGGTGGGAGATCACCAAATTGAGGAAATGGCCGATTCGAAGGTAGGCGATGAGGTGAAGAGATTGAAGGTGATAGACGAGGAGATAGGAGGCGAGAGGCGGGGAGAACAAAGGCGAAACGTGAGAGTTGACAAGGCAGAAGATTGGAGGTTAGAGACGATGAGGCGAGGAGACGATCAGAGATGAGGCGAGAGGCGCCAAATCGAGAAGATGGCCGACGTGGGAAACCGAATCGATGAGATGAGGAGATTGAAGGTGAGAGACAGTGAGGCGAGGAGAAACAGTAACAGATTCCACGTCTGGCGTATAGCAGTAGGAAAGGAGAATTGTTAAACTAAGGGTAAAATTGGAAAATGATACATATTTTTACCATTTCTTAATCTCCGTGTAAAACACAAATGGAGTAAAAAACTTGGGACGGAGGGAGTATTAATTTTTAAATGCTATTAATTATGGATAAAAAAAATAAGCAAAATCTTACAAAAACTAATTATTTTAGTGGTTTTAGCACACATGGGAGCCATAAGTAGTATATGTTCTCATTATGCCCCAAATTTTGAATTAATTAGCATGCATAGGGGACATGCGTAGGGGGCCTAAAAGCTTATTTATTTTTTTTAAATACTCAAGAGCTAGAAATGGTACAAAGAAAGGTCAGAAGCAGAGCAGAGCTTATTAAGTTCCCTCATGAATTGGTGGAACTGCTTCTCTGCAATAAGATGACAATAAAGAAAAGAAGTGAGATAAAAAAAAATAACAAAAAAAACTACTAATATTTTAGGGCTAGCCCAAATTTGCCACTAATAGTTTTTTACCAAAATAAACCAATGATATTTCTAAGTTAGACCGAATTAACTACTATTGTTAAAATGAAGTTGACATGGCTTCCTATTTTTTTTCTCTCCCTAAGTATCATTTTTTTTCAGTCTCAACTCTCACTCTCTCTTTGCACTTGGCATTTTCTTCACCATCACGCCATCACTATCAATTGAGCCTCTAACTCACCCATGCAAACCTTGTATTATGCCCTATCCCACCCTTTTGTTATCAATGGTAGTGACCCCATATTAGAGATGGGAGTTGGACCGGCCAAAACCAGGACCAGCCCAAACCAAGACCGGCTTGTAGTCAAACTTGCCTTGGATCGGTCAAAACTAGCTCGGCATGGCCCATAAAAGGCCCTTAAAAATGTGTGCCGAATTTGGGCCTAAAGGGAGAGGTCCACGCAAAACAAAACAACCCGGCCCAGGACAGGGATCGGCCAGTCCAGTCCGGTCTCGACTGGGCCTAACATTGGGCAACGGCCAGAAATGGTAACCTGTAAAAGATTTTCAAAAAAAAAAAGGTTAATTACATAATCAGTCCCCCAATAGTTTTCTGCTATAATTTGATCCCAAAATTTCACTTTCACTCCCCCCCCCCCCCAAAACAACTAAAATTGAAGGACTTTTTTTGTCCAAACAACTTTTGGCCCTATCCTATAAATAAGAGTGTCATTTCCACTCTACCCTCACACCAAAATTCAATCTTTCTTCTTCCTCTACTGTATTCTCTCAAGCATTTTAGTTTTTTTGCTAATCTTTTTTAAATATCTTCATAATCTCCTCTAAATTTTGCATTAATCACTACTATTACTTCAAGAGTCATGGCTTCAAGAGGAAAGGGCAAGTCAATAAAGCCTTCATCTTCCTGCACCACCAGCCTCCGAGGCTTGTTCTATTGTGGTTCTTGGCAAACCGAAAAAGGCATCCCAATTGAGGAGTTGCACGACGATGATGCCGGAATCGATATGACAAATTACAATTTGGCTCTCGACGATCAATTATCAGATGATGATGTTGAATAAATAGATGCAACGGTTGCCGAGGATCTGTCATCACAACCGACGCCAACAAGCTGTCAACCTATTGCAATAGAAACTCAAGGATAAGGTAAATCCTCGAGACTCATGACTTGGGTATTGGAGCACTATAAGCTAGTATATGAAGGCGAGTCAAGGTATGGGAAATGTAAACATTGCAGGAAAAAGTTGGTTCATAAAAAGAATTATGGCACTAGAACGCTGCGGCACCACATTGAAAATTAACATCCTAATGTCTTTCCCAATGCCACGATTAGTTCTGGAGGACAAACACAACTTGGGAGTACAACCAGCAGGTTAGGTATATTTCGTTTTAACCAACAATCTTGTAAAGAATGCATGATAAATTAGATGATGCTTACTGAAAAACCTTTTTCACAGGCTGAAGATGTGCACCTAGAATCTTGGATTAAATCACAATTAAATCCTGCATTTAAAAAAGTGTCTAGGAAAATAGCTAGAAATGAAAGCTTTAAACTACTTGAAGCCGAAAAATCATATTTGCAAGCATATTTTTGTACTCTTAATCATTGAGTGGCATTTACTTCTGACATGTTGACATCACCTAAAGGTCAATCATATTATTGTGTTACTTCTCATTGGATTGATTCTGATTGGGTTATGCAAAAATGAATTTTGTTATTTAGGGTCATTGAAATTGATCAGACTAGTTATCACATATGCAATAGTATATTAGAAACTTTACGTGATTATTTTTGTTCTGACAAAGTCCTATGCATTTCATTTGATAATGCTTCAAACAATGATGTTGTTGCTTGCCTTGTGACCCAAGCATTAAAACCACCTCTCAATGGTGCATTTTTTTACATTAGATGCATATGCAATATTTTGAACCTTTGTGTACAAAAGGATTTAGAAATTCTCCAAAATGAAATTGTGACTATTCGGAACTCATTAACATTTTTGAAATCAAGACCTGCTGTGTTTTGTGAATTCAAAATTTTTTATTTTGAAAATCAAAAAACCATTTTCTTGGAAATGGTTTAAATTGGACTGTCCAACCCTTATGCATATTTGTTGACATATTTCATGAACTTTAAGATGGGTTGTGAATTCCTTACGATTGAAGGATGAGAAAAATGTTCTAAAATCGTTGAATTGCTTAAGTTTTTTTATGAGACAACTGAATTTTTCTCCTGTGTTTAATATCCAACCATTCATCAAGTGTTGCTTCATTTAGTAAACATTACATATGCTTTACATTAGTTTAAAGATGATGAGTTATTGAAATTGACTGTCGAAGCCATGTGGCCTAAATGACTTTAGTATTTTGAAAACATTCCACATATATTTTTAGTTGCTTTTTTGCTTGATCCATAAGTCAAATTAACTGGCATGACCATATTGCTTGAAAGCATTTATCATACTTATTTAGAAATGTCTCATTATAAATGTTTTGACTATGTCTGCTACTACTTTCAAGTACTTGCATTCTTTGTATAAGCTATATTGTGAGCGGCATTTGGATAAGGTAAGATCCGAAACTTCTCAAACCGAGTCTCCATGGATATCAATTTCATCAAGATTCAACCCGGCCCTCCAAATGTTGAAACGTCCAAGACTGACAACATCAAGTTTAGCTGAGGTTGATAGCTATCTCAACACATCGTTCAATCCAAGCGACGTTGATATATTGGAGTGGTGGAAACAAAAAAGATCAAGGTTTCTGATCTTATCAATAATCGCACAAGAGATTCTCACTGTTTCAATCTCCATCATGGCATCCGAGACAGTGTTTAGTGCGGGAAAATAGGTGACATCAGAAAAACGATCAAGATTAACGCCCGATGTGGTGGAACTATACATATGCAACCGAGATTGAGGCCTCGCAGCACTCGCAAGCAAGACCAAAAGTTTTTGAATGACGAGGTAATATCTTATTAAGAGACTTGAATTTTTTTTTTCCTTCTTACATATAATTTGTATTTTATCTAACTATGCTGTTAAGCATAGATCATATGTTTTTATTTTTCATCATTTTTGGAACTTTTGCTATTTGAAAATGTAAAGCCTGTTCCCATTTTTTGTAAGTGTCATTTGGTTTTCTACTTAATAAAACTTACACCAGCGGCGGTATTTTTCCTTCAAAAAAAAATTAATTAATTGATTTGTTTTCATTTAAAAAAACATCAAACCCACAAACTCGGCCTAGGATCGGACCATGATCGAACCACCTATACCCGGTCCATTCCTGGGTCTACACGACCTAAACCCAGGCCCGGCCTGTCCTAGGTTGGGTAGACCCGACTCCCATCTCTACCCTAGATCCTCCTAGTTGATGAACTTTCAGTTGACAAATCACGAAGATAGTTGCAATTAAACTCAGACGGCTAGCTAGGTGCTGCGAATCTAGTGACAAGTCACTGCCGGGCGACATAGGGGCGGCTTTGTGGTCACGAATGTGCGCCTTAAGGACGGATGTTGAATAATAAACAAACAAAGCATAGTTGGAAACTATTATAATAAAGAATTCGATGACCAAGTAGAAGAGCTTTGTGAATTATATCAAGGAAGCTACAACAATACGAAGAAACATCATTAGCAATGGGGTGACCAAAGTCGCCGACCAGAATGACTCTGCCAAGGATGCCTGCAAACGCCAATGGGGTGCCACTACTGACGGAACAAACTACAATACCCACCCCCGAAAACGGGGTATCCATGCCTCCCCGATCTTAACCGTTAATCCTCGTTTGGCGATGAAAAGGCAAACCGGCTAATTGGCGTGACAGGTGAGGAGAAGAAAGAAATAAATAATAGAGAGGGGGAAGGAGAGTGAAATAAATAGAAAGGAAAAAAAATAAAAAATTCGTAGAAAGGTAACCGGAGAAAGGGGAAAAAGTATGAGAAAAAGAAAAAACGAGGGGGAGAAAGTAAGAGAAAAAAAATATGAAAGAAAGTATTTTGTTGAATAAACATTTTTAAAAAGAAGAAAATTAATTTTTAAAAAATTAGAGGTGTAAAAAAAATTAATTATGAAATAATACAATTAATAAAAAATTATTTTATATGGCAATGGAACTCATATATTGATCAACTTAGTAAAGCAAATGAAAAAAATGATTAACAGATAAAACTTTTGGATGATATTTCAAAAAATTTAAATTACATAATTCAATTTTTATGTGATTTATTTCTGGTTAATTTTACATCTTGTAGTATGTTTAACTAAAAATATTCATAAAAAATTATTAAAGTTACTTTTTAGACTTCTTGGCATGTGAATTATCAATAAAAGTATAATTTAGGTGAATAGTCACTTCTTATAAGAATAATATGCAATAATATACTAAAACCCTCAACCCTTAACCTTCACCCTTAATCACTTCATATAAGAATAATATACAATTTTTTCATCATGTGAAGACTTTATTTTTTATAAAATAGTTATTTTTTAAATAAAATGCATCACTGTTTTATGTCCAAATATTTGTTTTCATGTACGTTTTTTTTTTTGTAAATTTTTGAAATTCTATCCGAAAAAAATTAGTAAAAATATATTTTATTGTCATAAAAATATTCACAAAAGTTTTTTTACTTTCCCCATTTTAAGGTTAGAGTTGGGTTTAGGGATAAAGTTAAGTTTTGAGTTTATGGGTTATTTTCATATTTAGTAAATTTAATGGTATTAGCAGGTAAATGTTAAAATTACAACATTGATACCTAAACTTTTAAGTGAACTACAATAAATTAAGTTAACATAAATTAATTTAGGAAAATGAATTTGGATTTTATTAAAATAAATAAGTATAACTTAGATGTAATCAATTTTTTTATAAATTTAATCACTTTTCTGAAAAAAATTTGGATTTTTTTAGTTTTAATCATTTTTTTATTTAATCACTTTTTTGAAAAAATTTCCACTTTTTTTAGTTTTTTATCAATTTTTTTAATCATTTGTTTAAATTATTTATTACATTTGAGAATTATTTATCACTTTTTTGGTTTTTAATAGCCAATTTTTTAACATTTATCACTTATATATATATATATATATATATATATATATATAATCACTTTTTTTTAGTTTTAATCACTTTTTTTGACTTTTTTGAAAAAAATTCACTTTTTTTTAGTTTTATATAGATTTTTTTTAATTTAATCATTTTTTAAATTTATTTATTCCATTGTAGAATTATTTATCACTTTTTTTGGTTTTCAATAGATTTACCAATTTTTTTTACACTGATCACTTTTTAAAAAAAATTTATCGCTTTTTCATATATTTAATCACTTTTTTGAACAGATTTTCACTTTTTTTTAGTTCTAATCGCTTTTTCCTTTATTTAATCACCTTCTTTTAAAAATTTCACTTCCTTTTACTTTTTTATCGGTTTTTTTTAGGTTTATCGTTATTCCAAATTATTTTTTCCATTGTAGAATGATTTATCACTTTTTCCGGCTTAAATAGTTTTTCAAAAATATTTTCCAATTTTTTTTACATTTATAACTTTTTTTTTATTGTATCACTTTTTTTTTAATGGTATCGCTTCTTTTCTAATTGTATTCATTTTTTTAAATTTTAATTATTTTTTTATTTTTAATCACTTCTTTTTCATTTTTAATCATTTTTTTTTCCAAACACTTTTTTGAACTTTTTTATCTGTTTTTTCATTTTTTCATATTTAATAAATATATAAAAAATATTAAAAAAATATTAATTGCTGAATAATATACTAAATAATATAATTACGTATGTCAATGATTGTCAAAATATAAAATCTATGTATATTGATCAACTTAGGAAAAAAAATATTTATTGCATTTTAGAATTTTTATCACTTTTGTTTTGTTTTTAATCACTTTTTAAAAATATTTCCCATTTTTTAATATTTATCACGTTTGTTTATATTTTATCATTTTTTTATATTTAATAAAATTTTCTAGTTTTAATCAATTTTTATTTATTTAATTGATTTTCTAAAAAAATGTTTCCTTTTTTTAGTTTTTTTATCACTTCTCTTATTTAAATCAATATTTTAAATTATTTATTGCATTTTAAAATTATTTATCACTTTTTCAGTTTTTATTTTCCTTTTACTAATATTTACCAATTTTTTAACATTTATCACATTTTCTTTATTTTATCACTTTTTTATACATTTAATCGCTTTGTTAAAAAATTTTATCACATTTTTTTACATTTAATTGCTTTTTGTTACATTTTATCGCTGAAGTTACCTTCCATGTGACCGGGTTACATTGAAGGTAACTTAAAAAAGTGACCAGGTCACGTTGAAGGTACCTTCGTTGTGACCGGGTCACCTCGAAGGTAACCTAAAAATGTGACCGGGTCACCTCCATGGTACCTTCATTGTGACTGGGTCACTTTGAAAAGTAACCTAAAAATGTGACCAGGTCAAGTCGAAAGTACCTTCGTGGTGGCCCGGTCACTTTGAAGGTAACCTAAAAATGTGACCGGGTCACGTTGAAGGTAACCTAAAAATATAACCAGGTCACGTGGAAGGTACTTTCGTTGTGACCGGGTCACTTTGAAGGTAACCTAAAAAAGTGACCAGGTCACCTCGAAGATACCTTTGTTGTGACCCGGTTACTTTGAAGGTAACCTAAAAATGTGACCGGGTCACTTTGAAAGTAACCTAAAAATGTGACCGGGTCACCTCGAACGTACCTTCGTGGTGACCCGGTCACTTTGAAGGTAACCTAAAAATGTGACCGGGTCACGTTGAAGGTACCTTCGTTGTGACCGGGTCACGTTGAAGGTAATCTAAAAAAGTGACCGGGTCACGTGGAAGGTACCTTCGTTGTGACCGGGTCACTTTGAAGGTAACCTAAAAAAGTGACCGGGTCACCTCGAAGGTACCTTCGTTGTGATCGGGTCACTTTGAAGGTAACCTAAAAAAGTGACTGGGTTACCTTGAAGGTACCTTCATTGTGACCGGATCACATTCAAGGTAACCTAAAAAGTGACCGGGTCACCTCGAAGGTACCTTCATTGTGACCTGGTTACGTTTAAGGTAACCTAAAAAAGTGACCGGGTCACATCGAAGGTACCTTCATTGTGACCGGGTCACATTGAAGGTAACCTAAAAATGTGACCGGGTCACATCGAAGGTTACCTTAAACGTGACCCGGTCCCAACGAAGGTACCTTCAAGGTGACCCGGTCACTTTTTTAGGTTACCTTCAAAGTGACCCGGTCACAACGAAGGTACCTTCAACGTGACCCGGTTACATTTTTAGGCTACCTTCAAAGTGACCGGGTCACATCTAAAGTACCTTCAACGTGATCCGGTCACAACGAAGGTAACTTCAACGATAAACTGTAAGAAAAAGCGATTAAATGTAAAAAAAAAAAAAAGTGATAAAATTTTATTAAAAAAAAGGCGATTAAATGTATAAAAAAGCGATAAAATAAAGAAAATGTGATAAATTTTAAAAAATTGACAAATATTTTTAAAAAGCAAATAAAAAATTATTTTATTACATTTTATAATTATTTATCACTTTTTTTGTTTTTAATAGCTTTTTAAAAAAATTTACCAATTTTTTAACATTTCTTACTTTTTAAAATTTTATCACTTTTTTTTTACAGTTAATCATTTTTTTAAAAGAAATTTCACTTTTTAAATTTTTTTTTACTTTTTAGAAATATTTATTGTATTTTAAAATTTTTTATCACTTTTTTTTCTTTTTCCTCCCTCACCTGTTATCCCAGTCACACGATTTCCCGTTTCTCTGCCAAGCCGAGATCAACGGTTACAATTGGGAGGGCATTGGTACTCGTGGGTATTGTAGAAAGTTCCCACTACTAATGCTGGAGGGCGAAAAACTTACTTCTTTATTTTTGCCACATCACTGGATCAAATAAATTTTATTTTCACCACATAATCATCATTTAACAAGATATTTTTTATTTCTAATGGTCTAATTGAGCTGATTTTAAAACATTTTGTTGTTTATTTAGCTTGAGAAAATATTAGTAGTCAATTTAATTTGGGTCAACTCTAAGACATTAGTGGGTTTTCAAAAGGTTGAGAAAGGAATCAAGATGGGTAAATTACACCTGCTACCCCCAACCTTTAGTTGTTGTCTCACTTATAACCCTAACCTTCACTTTGTTCATTCCATATCCCTAACCTCAATAAAATGTTTCATTTTGCCCATTTTTTGGACGGAAATAGTTATCTCAGACGGAAAAAGCCACGTTAGTAGATTAATCATGGGAAAATGCTTGTTTTAACCCTTGTAAAAATCTCTTTTTGTCAAAAAGCCTTAAAACTTTTAAATCTAACAAAAATTCAAGCAAACCTCTCTTATCTCTCATTCCTTTCCAGCGGTGCCATCTTTGGCCTCTCATCCAAGGGATTGAAGATAACATCAACATAGAAGGGAGGCTCAATGCAAGAGCTGTTGTTAGAACCGTTAGGGTCTCGGTACGCAGACGGCGCAAGGAGTGGATGAGAATCGACGAGTGTAACGATGATCAGCGGCGAGAGCGGGTGATGTGAGGCTTCCGCGAACGACGAAATGGCGTTTCGGTAATTGGAGTAGGAGTGGTTGCTTTGGTTTCTATTGACGGTGTGATCAGAGGTCACATTGAGCACGAGGCTCTCCAGTTCCTCACCGGAAGGGTAGAGATGGGCTTCATCGAAGCCCTGGTTCTCGGAGCCCATCATCTTGAACCGAATCGAAATTAATCGAGAGACTAAAAGTTGAATAAAATCAAGAGGAAGCCGAATTAGAGGCAATGATGGAGGGGAAGAAGCGAGAATGGGTGAGTGGATGGGTGAGCGACGGCGGAAAGGGAAGCCAAATCAAGAGGAAGCCAAATCGCAAGCCGGAGATGGGAGGACAGGGCAGAAAGGGAGGCCGGAGATGGCACTGCCGGAGAGGGAGGAGAGGTAGGAAATGTTTACCTAAATTTTTGTTAGATTTAAAAGTTTTAAGGCTTTTTTGGCAAAAGAGATTTTTTCAAGAGTTAAAACAAGCATTTTCCCCATGAGTAATCTGCTAAAGTGGCTTTTTCCGTTTGAGAAACTATTTCCGTCCAAAATGGGGCCAAAATGAAACGTTTTATTGAGGTTAGGGATATGGAATGAATAAAGTGAAGGTTAGGGTTAGAAGTAAGACAACAATTTAAAGGTTGGGGGTAGCGGGTGCAATTTACCCGAATCAAGATTCATGACACTAAATTTATTTTATCTTTTTAATTCAAACTTAGAATCTTATTAAACCAAAGCCACGTGGGTTTTGCTAATAACTCACCAACAATTAAAAGGATCCTAGTTCTGGACAAAGAGTAATACCGCTCCGCGATTTCAGGAAAATCGTATTCGATTCTTCCCCATTGTTCATCAAGTCTTCAGGTGAAGTTGGCTGCTACCCTGGGAGCTGTTCGATTGACTGGCAATATGGCTGCCCACATCAACATACCCCTCCAGAAATCCCGAGTCCATCTAGCACTGAATTCCCTAGCGTCCTCTCGGCTTCATTCGAAACACTATAAGGACTCCGACAACGTCCCACCAAATCAATTCAACTCCAGGAGCAGAGGAGGAGGAGGTTAGGCGTTTGGAGTGGCAGGAGCAGAGGTGGTGGATGTTACTGGATGAGAGATAGAACATGGAGCCGCCATGGAAGACGAAGAATGGCCACAGCGTCATCGTGGCTACTGGCTGAGGCGCCACTTCTGTTGTGGTGCTGATCATTTTGGTGGAGGAATTTGTGGGAATTGAAAATACATATCTACCAAATTGAAGATTCATCGTGTTTAATATTGGAGGCCCAAGGCGCCTGTAATTAAAACGTGGTCATGGACTCGACAACTGGGGAAGATGGGGTTTTGTCTTAAATATGATTCAAGTCACTAAAGTTATGCGAGTATTTCAAATTTGAGCATTCAGGTTATTCATTGCACAGAGTAAATGTCACGTGACATCATGTGGGCAAAAGTGTGAAACTTGTTAAGCCGTGCTTTGGATGCAAGGTTGTTAAGATCCCTATCTAGATCTTAGAATCACGTGATTCTATGATCTAACATCATGAAATATTGTCAAAAAATAATATGATTGATGATATGGTAGGATTAGGTAGAATATCGATTAAGATCCTAAGATCAGTAGGATCTTTCAATCATATTGAATTGATCTTACTTTGTATTGATTTTTGTTTGTTACACTTGTATCTTAACCTAAATTAGAATGTTTAAGTGATTAAGTCATTGTTGCCCAAGTTGGGCCACCCAATTTAATAGTTATATGATTTGAATTATGAAGTAAACCCAAAAACAAAAATAGTTCAACTCTCTTTCATTTAAAAGACAAAACTCAAAACTTCAAAAGCATCTCTATAAAGTTTGTCATTATTGTGTTAGTTATATTTTTCAAATTTCTTTTAGACTTATATTGGTTACTATGTTAGTTATGTTGATGTATGCTCTATTAAGGCTTGAGCTTTATTTGTACTATAATACTAATTATATTGTATCATTGTTATAACACTTGAAATTTATTAAGTTTATAATACAATTGGTCTTTTATATGAATTTTATTATTTATTACAAGTCATTTTTGCACCAAAAATATTATTTATTATAAGAAATTTTGATATTTTCATATAATCTTAAGATCTACAATCCTATTTTATGATCTCTATTCTATATGATGAAAAATAATTTTGAATAGAACCCCGATATTAACAACCTTATTTTAAAGAACGGATATAACCCGCCCCATTAGGAACATAGGTCGGGATTCGCATGACTCTTGGGCCGAGTGGAAAGTCACGGGTGATTTGTGTAGCATTTTTTTTGTTGTTAATGTTTTAAAAAAATTTCAATACAACTATAATTTTTTTTTAGTGATTATTTTTTATACGGAAGTTGATTTTAAGTCAACTGTGACTTGTGTGCTGCCATTTTTTTCATTTTTTAAATTGACTTAGATATTAGAATTTATTATGTATTTGACATTTACATATTTTTTAAAAACATTTCATTAGTTAGATAATTTATTTAATGGGCCGTACAGAGCCGTCGAGTTAAGCCCATTTTTCATAAATCTAAATGTGGGTTCAGTTACCGGGTAAAAGGGACGACGTGTCCCCATCTATCAAAGTTCAATGACTAACTTGATCTACCCGGGTTGACCGGCCAGTGCGTCCCATTGATCGCAATGTCTCCTATCGTCCATAGTCCAAACTCATGTGAGGGACTTAGTTACCAAAACATTAGCATCCCTAGTTGCTAAAACAAATTGTATCCCTAGTTGCTAGAAGTCAGTAATTACAATTGGAAAGCTAATATACATAAGTCAAATGTGGAAGAAAGCTGCTATACATAAATCAAATATGAGATATGGAAGAGTCGGAATATTTGACTTGCTAACACGTTCGACCATGGTTTGGTTAGGTGAATAAATTTAAAGCAAAATAAAAGGAATGAATGAGAAAAAATTAGTATTAGTCAACAAAGTTTTTCCTCTCCTCTTTGTCCCTTCCTATAAGCCTCTTCTATGTGAGTTCTGTTTTTCAGCATGCTTAAGGTCATATTATAGATGGTCTTGAAAGGCTTTAAGTTGGTTGATGGGGTTTCTCTCTTGTCGATTATGTGGACTGGAGAGAGCTAGTCTTTTCAGACCGTTTGCCATATCAATAACTAGTGGTAATTGAATTTTTCAACGTCTTGAACCTCTTTGTAGCAGCAATTTTGGAACTGGTCCACATGATATATTAGTTCTGGAAACTGCCTATCTTGTAAGCAAGTGAGACAGCTTCTGTTAGGAGGGATCTGAAGTTGAAATATTAGTTTATGTTAACTAAGGAGATGAACTTTGGAAAAAAAGTGTTATCACCTCATAAAAATAAGAGAATTACAAAGTGTGGCATAATTGTCAAAAACCATTATATTGAGTAATTCTCATCATAGTGATTGAAATGTGAAAGATAAGGGGTATGATCAACATCTCCCTAAAATTGTTCTAAGTTGGTAACTTGGCCCCCAAGAAAAGCCTTAAGGATTGCTTGCTTATCAAGCAACCTTTGGACTTTTGTAAGGTTTTGGAAATTCGGGTACTTGCAAAACTCTTAAGAAAGAGCTTTGGAGAGTTATGGGAAGGATATAAATGGTATGAAAGTGCTATTGGAGAACCAAATTGCTTATGGAAAACAAGTTTGGATAAAGAAAACACAAAAGGCATTAAGGACCTAAGTGTCCTAATGTAAGTCTTTGGATGTCCAAGCTTTTGACTTAAGTCAAATAGTGAAATTGTGGGGTTATCCCACATAAGGAGGGGAAGCTATGGCATGATAAAGATGTCAAAAATGTGGGCCATGACTTTAAGACTAAGAAACCATGGTTTTGTAGCAAGAAAAATGACATAAAGCATGGTTAAGGGTGTTTAGTGCACTAAAGCCCATTTAAGTAGTCATTTCCTTCTTTTCTTCTCTCATATGCAAATCCACCAACCACCACCCACCTCCACACTTCCTCCATAGCCACCATACCTCCAAGCTTGCAATTAGTTGCAATTGAAATCAAGAAAGAGCAATTGGAAGCATATTAGTACTATTGCTTGGGGTGTACCAAGAATCAAGCTTAAAATTCAGCATACCCATCAAGGTAAGGAGTTCTCTTGCTCTCATGGAATTTTTAATATATTTTCAACCATCCATGGAGCTAGGGCTAGGCTTGGAAGAGAGCCATAAGCTTGATGAACCAAGCTTAGTGAGAGGAATGCACTTAGTGAAGGTTTTGTGACCTAATGCGAAGTGCACAATGATGGCAGCAAAAATAATTATTTCTAGAGTCTAAAGTTAGTACTAACTAGTGTTAAAACTCTCTTAAAACCAAGCTTATACTTAAGGAGGGCTGCCATAGTGATTTTCTTATGTTTATTGCATGTTTTATGAACTAACCAATGTTAATTGTTGCTGCTGCATACATGTGTTTGTTGTTTCTGTTTGGCTGCTACATTTGATTGCTATATGTTGGATATATCCATTGTGTTTCTTGTATTTTAGTGTCTTTGGATGCAGGTGATACCAAGGGTTACACTACCTTAAAAGTATAAGTGTTCTTACTAAGTTTCACAATGAAACTTACTCCCCCTCAAATCTGCCCATTTCAAGCCTAGCAAAAAGATCACATTCAAACTGATCATTGTGGTTTGAGTTTTGCTCTAAACTTTCAGGTATTTGAACTTCCATGTATCTAATTGTGATCTGGAAATTTTGGTGATTTTAGGGGTACATTTGGTATTTTTAGTTATGGTACTTACTGTGTTATGTAGCAGCTGTCTAACATCCTATTTCTAGAGTGCATTGTGTCTAAACCTCTCCTGTAATTTGGGTGCGTTTTTTAGCTAAGTTAAGGCCATTATATAGTACATGGATACATGTACATATAAGACATGTAAAGTTGAAACAAGTATGTGCACATTTAAGGACTGTTTTGCTATGTATCTAAATGTGGTGCACAAGCTGTGTAAGTGTGAATGATAAGATGCTTGTTTGTAAATTTTTTTTTTACCACATAAAGTTTCTAGATGCAAGAGCATATAATTCCTATGTGTATTGGACATGTATGGGATAGCCTTGGAAGACTTACCCCTTGTGAATGAAGTGTTTGCACACTTATGAAATTTTGTATAGGCATAATGGTCCAAAAGTGAACAGAATTTTGACCCTGCACACAAAGTTCTATATCTCCCTGTGTAGAATGAATCTTGATATGAAATTTTGACCACTCCTAGAGCACATTTAAAGGTTTAACTGGGCTTTAGAATTTTTGCATTTAGAGCCCTGTACCCAAAGTTATGACATTGAAAATTTGGCTGAGTTACTGCACATTTGGTTAGAATTTTGTAACTAACTTCAAAAATCTATAACTTAGGCGATAGGTGGGCTATTGATATAAAACCAAATTCCCTGGTTTGGTTTAAGCCTCTACTTAATAATGAAGCAAAGAAAACAAGGGGGTACATGGCTAAATTAATACAATTTTTTGGAGGAAATTTCAAGTTCAGTGGCTAGTTACTTAAACTTAATAAGATTGCCTAATGTACGGTAGCCAAAATTAAGACTTGTGCTAGTGTTTTCCTTCCTTGCTGCCATGGTGTGCATAAGATGTGAATATATGTGTAATGGTTAGACCAATATGCATGCATTTACATAGTGCCCAAGAGGGGCACTTGGGTATGCACACTAAGAGTATTGTTCTGATGGCCTACAGAACATACCAACCCTAGGAGTTTTAAATGCACAATTTTTATACCATAACTGGACTGCCCTGGAATGGGTAACAAGAAGGGTATTGTTATCAAACATAAAATTAGTACATATTTTCCCAAAGTGACTAAGAAAGTAGTTATTGAAATGAAAACCCATCACTTATGGTACATATGTGACTAAAGCCCTTAGCGCCAGGTAGTCACCTTAGGTGCTCTTCGAGGTGACTAGCTCTTAGGCACCACAATGGGGCATTAGCAGATGGCTAGCCTTTGGTCCTCACAACGAGCTCCTCCATCAAAATCCACCAAGGATGCTTCATCATGACTCCTCGAAGTCTAACACCTCAGAACCATCTGAGGTACCAAAAAGCTCGTCGTAGTTTCATATTAGTAGTTGGAGAAAGGCCAGCACATATCTCATCCTCACCCACTGTGCTAGCACAAGGAGCATGATATGAAACACGTGGTAAGCTAACCAATGCTCATGATCTCCCCTAAAGCCACAATATAACCAGGACTCCTTCACCCATAGAGGTATGGTCAATCTATCCCTACCACTCATATGCTGATCCATCGAAATTGACTTAAGTGTCAAAGACTCCCCCAGAAAACATCTCAAGATCCCCTTCTTTGCTCTCCCTGCTATACTTTTGCAGGTTTGCCGTGGCAAGTGTACCCTATTCACGGGTACATGTGAGTTGGTTAACCACCATTCTCCAATGACAAATTGCATCATTTAGCATGCAACATTTGTTGTAATATGTGTCCGTCACCAAAAGAGAGGATAGATGATTTTTTCCTTTTCTCCTCTCTCCTATTATTATTATTATTATTATTATTATTATTATTATTATTATTATGTTGAAGAAAAAAGTTGGTGTGACAAGCCTACCTTGAAATATAGGCTAGAAGAAAGGAAATAAAAAAGAACAAATTGAAGCTATAAACCACTTGCTCTTCAGCCCTTAATTTACATTTCTTTTACATGGCAATCACCTCACCTGGTAGGATTGCCTCCCTTTATCCAAATGATAAATAGGAAAGGATCTTATCAACTGTTGGCAATCTTTTAGGAATACTATATGCCAAGATACAGAAAATTAGTTTTCTTTAGGTTCATTCAATAGTTATTTACAGAGAGCGGGTGTTGAAAATTATTAAATTGATTTGACAACAGATGTTATGTATTTTGATATAAAAAAAAAAAGTTTTAACAATACTCTTGTTGGAACCCCTAATAGGTAAATGAATAATTGCTATGTGCAAATATAATGCGCACCAACAAAGGATTAAAACAACCTTAATAAACAAAGTGTAAGTATCAGTGTTTTTTTTTTGTTCAACTCATGATTGAAGAAATCACTGCCCCCTTACCAAATGAGTGGTATAGCTGTCTGGAATCAGAAAATGATGAGAAATATGCAGAGCATCTTTATACTGAAGGATGAAAAGAGGTGTTTTGACCATATCCATTCCCATTTTCTAGTCTCTACAACACAATTACAGATCCATGGCCAATCCAGTCTTCAGTTAGCAAACAGCATGGCCATGGGCACCTTGATTTGGTCAGCATAGTTCAAAGACTAACAAAACCGTTCCATCCGGCACCTACACTACAACACCGCGGGTACTTGCATTCTGGTCAGCATATAGTTATGATGCTATTACGTACTTCTGCAAACACAGATGCTGCTGCTGGCTTATAGCTTCATTTTTGTGCTTGCCTGCAACCAGATCCAAACACAAATGATAATATTGATAGAGTTAACGTTGACCGAAAGCATGCAATGCAAGGCTAGTAAAAGTTTGATGAAAATAAACCGAATCTTCATACCAGCTGCACCTTCATTTCAAGATCAAACCTAAAAGAACAAACCAAACACAGCATATTCACTTGAACCAGTACAGAAAGAGATATGGTACTCCATAGAACAGGCTGAGGAGTTCCTATATCAGTTGAAGTGCAACCAGTCCAAAAGGTCAGCTCCAAAGGAGCCCGTCAACAATCTGCAGGAAGCCACAACTTTCAATTGGCTAAGTGTCAACAGCCCCACAGTACATTTGGCACTGCTTGCACTCCTACTGAGGTCATTTTATTTCCTTGCTGATGTTAGGAAATAGTATTATCGTTCTATGTGTGTAGAGTACACTGTTAATAAGATCAAGTTAACTCGGAATAAGTTTCCATGAAGGAGATTAAACAGCGTCATTTCTGTATATTTAATATCAAAAAACAAAGTGATAGACACATTGGAGTACAAACTACTGATAAATTTAGTTTTATCACTGCATAGTGTCAAATGTGGGGTTACACTGATAATGTAATAGATTAAGGGAGGAAGATAAATCATGTTGGAACCATATTAAGGACCCAATTGCATCTCTACAGAATTAATAGTGCAAATTGCCAAAGATTCAGGGGATGAAAGACTAGACCATTTGACTAGGGAGGAAGTAAGTTGGTTTATGGAAAGAGTAAAGGACATGATTGCTTTAAATCCAATTTATTTGTGATCACATCAGAATTTGCATCCCACTAAGCTAATTACGAAATCCAAGTGCCCCTCCCTGTCAATTTAGTGCTTGTCAGCCTCTCAAATTGATACTCCAGTCTCTCTCTCCTTTGTTCTTCTGATTTCTTGCCCAGGAAGGAAAACTAGTTTAGTCTTGGAGAAATTGAGAAAACCTAATCACGTAGAAGAGGCTCAATCATCTCTGATCGAACTTGGGGATTAAGTCAATGCATGGATTTGTGCTGTTTTGGACTGTTCAGCTCAAGAGGGATCAAATTCTGGAAATCAAGTTACAGCTAAGGAAATTAGGTATATTTCTGGGTTTCAATGCTCCATGCTTGCCTTGCAAAGGTCAGAAGTGAGCTTCAATGGTCTCCGATCGTGTTGCACGATAGAAATAAACTCGGTGGCTTGGGATCAGAAGTTCTGAAATGATTCTTGCTACAGGGTTCACCTAGAACCCATCTGCTAATGGACTGATTAATGCTCAATGATTGTAATTGAGAAAAGAACTGTAAATTGCTAATTAAACCTCCAGTGCATTTGCAAAGGACAAGCTAGTGCAGAGCTGATGAATTTATGCAGTTAGTTGCACTTAGGATTTGAGGTCACTGAATTCTGTAAGACTTCTTTTCTCGGCTTGTAATCTATTAATCCATTGTAGTGATTATGAGTAATCTCAACCTTACCGGTTTCTGCAGTCTTAGGAACAGAGCCTAGTTGTCAGTTTACTCGTGAGTTTACTAAACTTGTACTCCATTTAAGTAATAACTTGTTATGGATTTTCTTAGACTGTTTAACCCTTCCACAGAGAAGATTAACGTCTGTTGCTTTAGAGGGTTGTACTGGAAGCTTTAAGGTTTTGAAGCTGAGAAGAACTATATATATAGACACACACCCGAATTTATAATTGAAGAGTAAAAGGTTACTAAGTCACTTTATGCGCGTTCAAACTTTTTCTTATGTATAAATATAAAAATAGATACATAGATATAAAGTTGCACATTTAAATTTTGATTAAAAAAATCCATAAAAATATTGGAAAAAATATTTCATTCGAGTTTAAAAAGTAAATAAATTGACGAAATCTTGTGTTTATGGGCATGTCTGATAGTTGCAGAAGTCTAAATTTAGTGGTATTTTTCAAATATTTAATAACAGACATAGAAAACAATCATCTAATTTTTACTTCTGTTTTCCCTTTTCCCTTTTCCGTTTTAGAATATTAATCTTATTTTCGAAATACAAAGCCTATGAGCTCACAATGCGTTTTCGTTTTGTTTTGTTTTATTATTTTTCATATTTCTAGTATTTTAAAATCTAACAAATAGATAACGGCAAATTTGGGCATCATTAAATAGCAAAATAACATAAACATATAAGTTAAGAGCAAAATCTTCAATCAACATCTGAATAAGTGATCAGATAATTTTAGCACGAATTTACAATGTTTAAGTGATCGGATAAAATATTTGACTATAAAGGTTTTCAAAATATTAAGTTACATTTTTAAATTCGAAAAAAATATTCATAGTAAAGAATTTCATCAAATTTTGTGCTTGAGGGCCTATTTGACAGTACCCTACTTAAGGTGCATGTTCATTGCAAAGGTTGAAATCTACTGGCAATTTTGAGTCATTTCCATAAGAAGATCAACTAAGTGCATCAATTGTACAAATTCGTTCTTTTTATTTTGGTTTTCCTTTTCCGCTTTATGAGTCCCAATACATACAAATTGAAAAGATCACTTGGCATAACACACTACTCTAACATTTTAGCACCTTCACACTTTTTATCACACACACACACACACACATATGTATGTATGTATGTATGTGTATATGTGTATATGTATATATAGAGAGAGATATATATATATATAGATATAGCTCTACTGGAGCAATGTAAATGCCACTCAACTCCCACAGTTATTTAAGCTTGTAAATTGGCTTCTGACCAGCAAGATGCCTAACCATATTATGACCTGTGTTAGGATTTATCACAGTCGCCCAGAAATCTATAGAATCTGCAAGTGGATGTGAACACAGGTTCTGAATGGTTTGAGAAATTACACAATTCAGGTTTGTTTTCTGTCTCCTATTTGCGTAATGGTTTCACTGGTTAAGGTTTCAAGTGCTTATTTTATGCCATAATATTTATGCACGCAAAGGATCTTGTCCTAAAGTATTTTGCTAACTTAGAACTTGGGAAATGTTTTCTGGCCATTTTCAACTACTGTGCTCACATGATAGTATAACTTCTACTGAAACTGACTATAAGCCAAACTGAATAGAGTTAAGTTCAACAGCAACAGGACATGGTTCTGTAAATGTCCTAGAACCTAGGTTCACTATCACCTGTTAGGGTATTTGGCTCCTAACAGGGAGCTTTCTAGAAAGGAATTGTTGACCAAGTTTTCTAGATTTAAATTGCTTCAATTTGGAGCAATTGATCACCCTGTTTTGCATTATTCAAACATCTACTTTGCAAACAAACTACACCTGAGCATCAATTGTACATCTTGTTGAGTACAAACTGCAAAGTAGTTATTTCACATTTCTGATCAAAACAAAAGAGGGGGGGGGGGGGGAGTTCATTTTAGCAAGAAAAAAGCAAATGATCCTCCTCATCTTAGGTACCTGGAAGATGAAACATAGTCCTCAATGATGGCTCTATGCTCAGTCCCAAATGTATACCATCTCTCCTTACATGTAGAAGAGTCAGGGTTCTCAATCGCTGCATATTTAGAAAGCAATGAAGTTAATTGTTCAATTTTATACAGAAACTACCGGAACTCATAACCCACAAGACTAGACCTTGAAGCAGAATGTCAATGTCACCGGTGTAGCCTCTCAAGCTCCAAAACTTGTAACTGCTGCCTTCTGAAGATATTGGCTCAGATCTCACTGCATCCAACCGCCTTTCTGCATTGAGAATTAAGTTGTCAAGCAAATTACCAGCGAATTAAACTTCAAGTGACTCTAAACATAGAGTCCAAACTAGCATTAAGAAAGAAAAGAGAAAATAATAAGGTCTGATCAACTCCAGGAAGATTTAAAATTACTTGAATGATTAGCACAAATTCTCCCAGGATCAACACAAATATGGTATCATGTTCAATACCACTTAAGAATCAAGACTTGAAATTCACAAAATGATTATCCACTGGACTTAAGGTTGGCTACAAAAAAATTAAGGGAAACAAAATCAATTGACATTTGGTTACACACAACAAAAATGAACAACGCAATTTAACTCCCAGAAAGAGAGGTGATGCAAATCTAATTGTGTTCAATGCTTGAAAATATAGATCTTGATTAAGTATGCTACAAGGCACAATTATCCCAAGAATCTTCAACATTCATCATCAAGGCATACCTTCTACCGCTGAATCGGATGATCCGAGTGTGTTTGCAAGAGTAGAAGCTACATCAAGAGTTTGAGCTACTTCCAACTTTATTCTAGAAACTAGAGCATCATGCTCAGCAATTGACAATGGAGCACCATTTTTCATGAGAATAGCTTTGGCAGTCTCATCCTGAAGCTTCTTCTTCATTTCTTTCCCCAGGTTTCTCTCCTATGCAGACATGCTTTTTAGACCATCTATTACAATGAAACAATGTTTGAACTTTGGCTGATGGATGCCAGATTTATATTATTACCTTTTCCTTTTGATCATGCCTTGCCTTCTTTCTTCTTTCAACAAATGTCAAGTTTTGTTCTTCAATCAACTTCCTAAAATCTCTGAATATAAAAGGTTATCATATCACAAGGTGAAATATATGAACAAAAGATATCAGACATATTAATGGCATCCAGAAGAGAAGGCTGATATCAATGTACACTTACAATGTTCCAAGAGCTTCATCGCAAAGAAAGTTTAAAATTCTCAGTTTCTGAGAGGAGTTTAACTGATCATATCCGCCATCGTGTGTATGTGAAGAATCGAACAACAGTTGCTTCAAAGGGTACTTAGTTTCAGCAATGTATTCTCTTACAACTTTGAACCAAGAACTTCCGTCCATATTCTGACTTAGGGAAGAATATCTGGACCAGAAAGTTTGTTCAAGTGAGCCAACAGCAATTGGCAAGAATAGAATTCTATACAATGAATTGATGCATACATACTCATTCTCAAATTCATTTTGTATCATGGAAAGCAATTGAATATGAAACTGAACAACAGTGGAGTTGCGTGTGCGGCGCTTTTGTGCTCCATTTGCTAGTTCTCTAAGCAACATTTTTGAGTGTCCTTTCTTCAGATTGAGAACCTAACCAGAAACAAAGTTGCCCCCTGGCAATTAGAAAATTTGCATGAAAGAAATAACTGATAATCACTGCTATATTTTCTTACAAACAGATAAAAAAAAAAAAAGCTAAAGAAAAAAATTTAGCAATTGTTTAAGGGGACTGACTTCACTTTGTTAACAGAGAAATTTCATTTTGAGTTGTTTATAGTAACTGATGCTGTGAGATGGAAGTTCATGGTAGAAGAAAGAACGCTGAACTACCCAAATCCTAATCATACTTATTTGAAATATTTGGATGTATTAGCAAACACACTAGCTGATGCTGCCATGAGATGCAGATTCTGTCAAAAGGATCTTAGATCTTGAAGCATTCAGAAATTTGTTCCAAAAACTAGGAATAGCCATATGTGAATGTCTACAAACACTTTCGATGAAAACATTCTATACATGGAATGAAATAAGTAGCAAAGTCAGGTTTCAAGATACAGATTTTTTACTTCCAACAAAATCATAGGCTTATGAGCAAACAAAAACAGGAAACCAGTTTCAGTCAACTGTGATAATCCTCCAAAACTAACAACAAGATAAAAACATAAAAGTAACTCTAAAATACCTCTCCAAAAGCTTCGCAGAATTCTAGAAATTGCAAGGCATGGCCAGCATCCTCCGTAGGAAAGTTAATGGTAGCTACATTATTTAACAGGATTCCTTTGGGCAGTAAGGTTTTAACATTGGAGACTCTGCTCTTCATTTTAGCCATATTTTTATTCTTGTGGTATCCAGATGTCTCAGCTGGGTTTTTGTCCACGAATTCAGGTTCAACGCAGTTACTCTCAATGGGCTCTGAAGAATGTTTTCCCGGAAACTTGTTGTCAGAGTTAATCTTAATTAGTTGGTCTCCTTCAGCCTCTCTGTGCACCATTTCTCCTTCCTCAGATTCCTCCTTCGAGATCTGATGTTTCCTATGGCCAGTCTTTCTTGTGGAGAAACCTGTACTGTTGTTGTCCACGCAAGCATTGCCTCCATTGACATCAATACTAGATCTTTTCACTTTCCTTCCATTTCCGCTCTTTTTCTCTTCTAACTGCATTGAACCAGCAGGACTCTTGACGCTCTTCCTATTGCTGCATCTTCTGGTCAAAACTGGTCCAGGCTCCTGCAAGATTTTCTTCAAATATTTCAATGTCCGAGGTTCATAGACATCCATATAGCAGTATAATACATTATGCAACAGCAGAGAATACATCATGATACTTACAGTAAAGAAAGAAAGAATTCTAAAAGTTGAAGGATTTAAACATATAATCAACAGTCATTTCTTCTTAAAAGACATGGTAATCTACCACTAGAACTCAAGGACATTAAGCACAGAACAAAAAATCAAGCAGACCTCATCTGCATCCTTCTGTTCTTTCAAAGGAGCAGCAGCATCACTAGACTTGTCAAGTTGAATATTGAGATGTAACATGTCTGAAACTGAAGCAAACCCTTTTGCCTTGGCCGCATGGCAAAGAACTCCAGTAGGGAGCTGACCTCTCTTCTTCCTGTAAACTTCTCAATTTCAGTCCAAAGGCCGAAAATTCTAAAGTAAGGTGCATTTGGGACAAGAAGACAATAGAACACCTACATGCAGAAACTGCAGTTGCAGATTCCTCGGCATTTCGGACACAACCAATCAACCAACATTGCCACGTCCTCAGCCTTCTCCCCATATCTAATCCGACCTTGAATCAGACCAACATCTATAGCAAAATCACAAAAAGGTGAAGAAAGAGAGGCAGACACGAACCTGTTCAAGAGGCATTTGTGGCAAAAATAGAAGGTGCATTGCTTGTTTTCAGTTTTCCCCTTGCATTTGGCTGCAAAATCCAGAGTCTTTTGACGACACTACCAAAACAAGAACTCTTAAGTCAAGACACCCAGAAAATGCCATGGCAAGAGACGACAAACCAAGCTCACGAAGTACCTGGTGACAAGTTTTGCCATTCTGGGAGTCGTAGATGCGATTGTGAAGGAAACGAACGCCGGGCGATTTCTTGCGGGCAGCTCTTCGGTGAGGTGAACCGGTCGAGTTGGTGGGCCGAGTTTTGTCCCTGCCCACCTTTTTCTGCTTCTTTTCCTTCTTGCCCGAAGAAGAGACAGCCATGACTGAACTTTTTCGAGGGTCCGAGGAAAATGTAGATCAGAGTGGCTGTCCGAATTCCAGCCCAAGTGAAGCTGATCTGGGTGTTTTTTCCATTAACAAGTTCGATAAAGGTTTGTGCTTTCTGTAACCGTAATAAACTATATAATAACAATAATATAAAAACAAAAAGAACAGATTTTCACCTTAATTAATTGGTGAGGTTTCAAGAATTCAGATTTGTAATCAATTCACGGGGATGTAGCATGGCGGGAAGGAAAAAAAAAGAAGTATTTGGGCCTGAAAACATGTATAGGCCCAATGCTCATGGTTAAATTCTTTTAACTTTGAAACATTGCATGAATGGTCCTAAACTTTGTGAAATGTTGCAAACTTGCAATGTTTGTCTTATGTTGAAATTTAATGCAACATAGCGTTCAATGAATCAATGTGGCAGCTTTGGCCTGGGGGAACGATTAACAGTAAGATTGCGCAAAATTCAAACATTAGCATGGCATTGAAGAATGGTTTTTGAGTTGGGAATGAAATCAGTTTATTTGGTCGCTGTCAAGACTAAATTCCCTACAATGCATCAAAGGGTGTAGGGCAAAATACTGTTTATGAACAGTAACAGCATCTTATTTTTTTTCCCTTGTTCACATTTTATGGTCAAACTTTTATTTCAGTCCCTAGGTATGTTATGTTTGACCTTTTGGTCTCCAAACTCCTCCATATGATGATCAACTCCTCGATTTGGTTCACTACTGGAGATGTTAAATAACCGGGTTTAGCTAACTCAAACCCTCCCTACATTTGATTGGGTTCAGGTAGTAACTATTCCACAAGTGAGCAAGTACTACCCACCAACCCATTTAAGATATATTTTTTTTTTAACTTTTTTTTATATTTTTATGTATATAATAAAAAAAATCACAAAGTAAAGTAATATAAGGTAATTTATGTTTTTATAATTTATTTTATAATAAAATTATATTTTAAGTATTAATATATTAGTGTGGAAGGGGTGCAAGTGAGGTAGGGTAGGATTAGTTAAACCTATACGCTCCTTATGGCTATGCGAGTAAGGGCACATTCGGGTTTGGGGGGTTGGGTTTGAGGAGGGTAAAATATTTTTTGATATCTTTATAGTTGTGTTTGAAACCAGGGACTCGATCATTAGATGGAGAAGTTTGGGGACTAAAGTTGACAGAAATAATGGACATATGGATTAGATGAGGAGTTTGACCATTTACCAAGAAAGAGCCTGAAAAAGCAAATTTTGAACATGAAACTCTTACCCGCTGCAATCCACGGGAGCTTGCAAACATAACACACACACACACCCATATACATATACATATACATATACATATACATATACATACATACATACATACATACATATTTACATACATGCATACATACATACACACTAGTTATGGGAGCCCATGCATTGTTGCGAGATTAGGGTGCAAATTTAACACTAAAAAATTTATGCAAGTCATATTCAAATAGGCAATTAGATTGGTATTTCTACTTACATGCTATTATTATAGATGAGAAAGGGGACCAGCTTGGTCGATATAATTTTAATGTTAGTTAACTGGGAATTAAATTTTCTACCTACCTTATTAAAATACTCTTAAATATATATTTTTTTAATTTTAAAGTATTTATGAATTTTAATTCTCAATTCAAGATATGAAAATATAAATTAAGATTTCTATATACCTTAAATTTTAGTTTTTTAAATTTTGAAACTCCCATAAATCTTAAATCTCAATGTTGCCTAGGAGTTTGGTGAATGGTACAATTCTATATCTAGCCCAACTTTTATCATTTCGGGCCATTTGGTTCCCGAAGTAATTCACCGGATGATCAAGTCCCTGATTTCAACATTGTCTTCACTTTAGCTCACAAAAGTCGACGACTACTACAGCAGAAGTTAAATATTTAAGATCTCAAGAGAAGTTTGACCATCCATGAAAAAAGGCAACAAAAAAAAAACACTTTTAAGCCAAATTCCTTGGACCTCGTTTTTTTTTTTTCCTTTGATTGATGAATGGTCAAATTCTTATTTTAATCCCTGAATATGCCTTGGCTGTTATTTTATCCTCGAACTCGGAACTCCTCCATCTAGTTATTGAGTCGTCAACTTTCAGGCACAACAGTGAGCGAAAATGGGGAACAAAACATTAGATGGAGTAGTTCAGGGACCAACAGGGCAAAAGTAACATACGTACGGACTAAATAGGAGTTTGACCATTAACTAGGGAAAAGCAAATAAAAAGGAGAATGACAAAATGCCCCTGAGCTTATGCCAAAGTTACATTTTATCTCCTTTTTGTTTCAAAAACCTTTTAAAAATCCCCTGAGGTTTCAACAAACACACACAGTTACCTCCTAAAGTCCATTTGTTAGGTTAAAATCAATGGATTAATTACACTTTAAGACCCTAGCTTGTAGCTATTGCATAAAAATTCTCCTTAACATATAAATTATTTCATAAATTATATTTTTCAAATGACATATATATTGTTAAATATAGTTCCTTTTAATTTACTTTTTAAATGATTTTTCCTTATGGTTCAATTTCTACTTACTTTTTATTATATGCACTTATTTTCAATTTTTACATTTTTATCTTCTATTTATCTCTAATTAAAATGGGTATTTTTCTTTTTCAAATTGACTCACTTTTTTCAAAGCTTGTTGTGGTAACAATTAAATCCCTCTAATTTGAATTAATGGACCATTTGTCCTTATATTGTAATATTATATTTATATATTTATTCATTTCTTAATGTCTTTTTAAGATTATTTTTTTTTAAGTAAATAAGGCATTGGAAATCATTCAAATTTGTAAACATTCTAGTATTTAAAAGAAGACAATTACAGATACTTTAATAAAATTTATAAAAATTTTGGTTTTTTTCTTATTAATGTTAAGGTATGAATCAAGGAATTTTTGTATCTTTAAATTCAAAAATGATGAAAATAATAGGTAGTTTCTCAATTTTAATTAAAAATAATAATTTTTTAGGTAAATACTAACACTAAAATATGTAACATTTAAATTTGATATTAATTGAAAAATAAGGTATATTCTTTCAGTTGCAAGTTGTAATTATAAAATAATTGACTAAATCTATGGTTTCAGTGAATTTTTCAGAGTAAGAAAATTAATAACTACTTTGTTAACTATGACATTCTTAAATAGTGATTAATTAATAAAAATATATAAACATAAAATCACAATAAAATAATTAATCATCTATTAATTCAAATGAGAAGGGTTTTGTAGTTTTCATCCTATTTAGGAATGACCCTTAGAATTTCTTTTGTTTTAGCTTTGGGAAAATCCTAATATAAAAACAATACCATAATTGACATATTACCACCTATCTGATTTAATTAAGTGCTTGATATTACATGCTGAACATATAAGTCACGATGACCATAAATCAAAGTATCATGATCCTTAGCTTTAGTAGTTATTCTAACAAATTTTAAAAAATATGAGATTAAAAGAAAGGAGTATAATAGTCAATTTCAAAAATAAAAAAGGATTTTTTAATTAGGAAACTAAAATTTGAAAATATATAAGAAAAAAAATAAGTACAAAGGCTAAAAAATAATTAAGAAATGAATGGTAAATAATTAAGGAGAAATAATTGAAAAAACTAACTTAAGAGGATCAATGTATAAAAGTATATAATGTCATTCAAACAATACAATTTATAGAGTAATTTATATGTTCGGGATAAATCTTAAATAATAACTAAAACTTAGGATCTCAAACTGTAATTAATCCATTGATTTTAACCTCCAAAGTGAACACTGTATATTTATTGAAACATTAGAGATTTTTAAGAGGATCCTGAAATAAAATGGGAATAAATGCGATGTTGATTAAATCTTATTAGGGACACTTTGTAATTCTCCTGAAAAAAAAAAAAAAAAAACAAAGCAACCTAGTATAGTAAATAACCTACGCCTTTTCGTACATAGTAAGAATTAGCTTATATGCCCAATGTTGCCATAAGATAAAAAAAAAAAAAGGCAAAAGATATCAATAATTACGTTACTTATGGATAAGAGATATGAAAATTAAAAAGTTTAAAAATATTACAATTGCTAGTTTAAGTTGTCTAAAGTGATTATTAAAATTTTTTAATACATAAAATAAAGTGTTTTACCAACCTAATAGAACCGTTGATTGTTAGACATTTCAAGCCTTGCCTAAATAATGTTACACATTTCCACCTAACTGGACGCCTTAATGCCAGAAATATAGCAAATACTAACATTGTAGTATTGGGAACTCGAGCTCCTAGCACTACAGTGCCAGAGCAACATGGGTAAATAAGCAAAAGTGCTTGTGGTGTCATGGCACTGCCAATAGTGCATTACGCCTTTGACTTTTGCATGTCCAATTTTTGCTCCGTTTGCCCCCGCTCTATTCCAATGCCTCCAATATCTTCTCCAACCTACAAAATGAATGAACAAAGTGATAAATGATAAAAAAAAATGTGGTGCAAAAATGTAAGAATTCACAGTCAAAGTTGACAAAAAAGCTAGTAATAAATTTGACCAACATTTTATGCACTTATCATCCACCTATTCGTCAAATTAACCAAAATCACGCAAGATGATTTTTTACATGCGTACATTATGTGCTTGAATAGAAAAATGTTGGTTGTCACTTACCAACTGCACCTCAAGTTCCATTATCTGACATTTGAGTCTCCTATTATCATTTCAAAGGAGGTTTAGCCCCTCATTTTCAATCTCAAGGCTGTGAAGGCATGTTAGCAAAGTTTCATTTCCTCGAACAATGTTTGGATAATATTTCGATGTGATATCTTTGGCTTCCATTAAGGAGTTCCGACCTCCAATACATTAACAACTATTTGGTGTAATGATATTTGAACCAAGTTAACAGATTTATAACCCTAATTAGAATAAATAACCAGACAGACTAAGCCTAAGTCCCAAGCAAAGAATGATATATTGCGAGTGTCTATGTCAAGCTCAGCTGATTCTTGTAGCATCTATTCAAATTCAGAATGTATCCCTCCTACTTATTCTATATATGTATAAATTCTAATCACTTTGTTTCCAAAAAAATGGCCAATAGTTTTTAGGAAGCTTGTTTTGGTGTTTCCATGCTCTTAAACTTATTAGTGAATCTTTATAAACCTCTTCACTGAGCTCCCTCTACATGTAGGAAATCTAAAAGTTAACAATTATCATATAAATAATTATGTTTTAATGAAAGAGACATAGTGGTAGACTTATGTTGTGATGAGGGAATCAGAGCAGAAGATTGATAAGGTGAGGAAAAGAACCAAGAAATAGAGAAGGAAAAAGATGGGAAGACGAAATGGAAAAATCCTTCTTCCTTCATTCATGCATCCTTTCTCCTCAAATAACCAGCATAACAGTATTCTATTAAGGATAGTACAACTTAGCAATATTCTAAATACATCCATCTAGACGTAATCCCTGAAACGGAAAGGAGCATGTGAAGTTCTAGAACTCTTCCTTGAATAACCGTCAAGCTTGGGTTGGGCAAACATTTGGGCCGTATCATTGCCCTTCCTTTCAGGGGGACAACCTTGTCCTCAAGGTTAAAGTTCGGGAACTATCTTCAAAATTCAACAAGATTTTCCCAAGCTGCGTCCTGTGGGTTTTGAAAGTGCCATTAGACCAAAATTTGATCTACAAAGTGTCCTTGCTGAAGATTCTTCCAGAACCTGGGGACCTGAGTTGGTTAGAGAATAGGGTGTAAGCCCATAAATTCAATAAGGAAAGTGGCTTGCTGTAGAAGAGGATCTAAGACTGTTGAAGGTTCTAATAGCCTATAATAAGGCTCATATGTGTTGTGATACTACGATTAAGGCTCCATAAATTCCTCCTAGCAGCCTCAAAAGTGAATTTGCTAGTCCGTTTTCTCACCCTGGTTTATACTAAACCTCATAATCGTACCCTATCAGTTTGGAGAGCCATTTTTGTTGCTTGGAAGTATGAATGGTTTGAGAAAAGATTTCCTTCAAGCTCTGATGGTCGGTTTGAAGATTTCCTTCAAGCTCTAATGGTTGGTTTGGATAATAAAGTAAGCCCCCAAAAGATATTGCCTCCATTTGCGTATAGTTTCCACAATGGCACACAACTCCCAAATGTATGTGGAAGAAGTCCTCAACTTCGGTCCCAATTGCTTGCTATAGTAAGCAATGGGTTAACGCCTTTGGGATAGTACTGCCCCTATCCCAACCCCTGAAGCATCACATTGAACTACGAATGGCTCAGTGAAGTTTGGCAATGCAAGAGTCGGAGTTGATAATAGAGCTTCTTTCAACTCTTAGAAGGCGGCAGTCGCCTGATGAGTCCATATAAACGTCCCCTTCCATAATAGTTGGGTTAATGGAGTAGCCTTAGCTGCATATTGGGAGACAAATTTCTGGTAGTAACCTACAAGCCCTAGGAAGCCTTGGAGTTGTCAGGCATTGGTTGGCTCTGGCCAAGATCGAACAACTTGAATCTTCTCTAGATCGACCTCAACTCCAGCCCCAAAAATTCGATGACCCAAGTAAGAGATTATGGATTCTCCAAACACACACTTGGCTCTGTTGACATGAAGGCAATGGTGTCTCAGGATATCCATGACTTGCCCTAAGGTGACATAAGTGTTATCCCCAAGTCCGACTGTATATAAGAATGTTATAAAAAAAAACACTAAGACATGCTTTCTTAAGATGGGTCAGAAAACTGAATTCATCAAGGCCTAGAAGGATAATGGAGCATTGGAGAGGCCGAAGGGAAAAACAAGGAACTCATAATGCCCTTTATGAGTTCGGAAGGCTGTCTTTGCAATATCTTTCAGATGGATGCGGAGTTAATGGTAACCCGCCTTCAGATCTAATTTGGAAAAGAATTGCACCCCATTCAGTTCATCCAACAACTTATCAACTGTGGGGATGGGAAATCGGTCCTTGACCATTACCACATTGAGGCACAGGAGTCGACGCTAAATCTCCGACTGCCATCTTTTTTATGTACCAACAAAATAGGCGAAGAGAAAGGGCTAGTACTTGGCCTGATTATGTCGTCCAACAACATCTACTGTACTAATTTTTCAATCTCGTTTTTTTGGAAATGGGGGTAGCGATAAAGCTTCACATTGATGGGGCGGCATTCCTAGAACCAAAGGAATTCAGTGGTCAACCGAACGAGTTGGAGGTAGACCTCTAGGTTCCTCAAACATGAACTCATATAGCTCTAGCAGGTCTTGAAGATATTTGGCCAGTGATGGGGTAGCACCAGTTGAGGTGGCTGAAGAGTTGATGGATAAAGTGAAGAGCGCTGCCATGTTGTTTGCCCTTAGCTTGCAATGTAACTGGCTATAGGAAATAGGTGAGAGGTCTATATTCTTTAGCCCATGAAGAGTGACCTGTTCTTGTTGGTGCATCAAACTCATCAATAAGTTTTTGTAATAAAAAATGACCGGGCCTAGACTCGCTAGCCATTGGACTCCCAAAACTATGTCAGCACCATAAATATGCAATAAATATAAGTCTACCAGAATTCATGTTGGCCCAATTTAAGAGGTACTTGGTGGCATCTTCTTGGGCTCTCTGAAGTAGCCTTATTGCCCACAGTGATGTTTAGATGGTCTACCGGTTCAATGGCAAGTCCTAGGTGCTTAACAATTCAGGCTTATATGAAGTTGTGGGTTGAGCCCATATCCAACAGTAGCATGATCTCCCTACCCTAGATAGAACCCTTGATGCGTAGCATGGTGACTGTCGTCCGTCCGTCAATCGCATGTAAGGATATGGCCAGCTGTTCCTCTGTTTTAATGGCAATATGATCCAAAACAAAATGTTTCCATTCCACCTTATCTTTCGTCACCATCATACATAAGAACTGTAGTGGTTTGCAACGATGCCGTGGCATAAAGCGTTCATCGCAGCTGCAACATAGGCCCTTTTTTCGTCACGTACCCATCTCGATGGGCGTTAGGCATTGGACAAGAAACTTAGAGGGGACCTGCAGTCTGGTTGGGGTATGACTGGGGTTTGGATTGAAGGGAGCCATAGGGAATTTGAAGGTGCTAGAGCGTGGTGTGGATTGTGGAGCGGACATAACTTTATCAGCGGCCAATTTCACCATTCCCATGGCCTAGGGTAGGGTCGTGGGTTGCAATAAGAATAACTCCTTCTATATATCCTCAACCAGCCCTGAAATTAAGCAATTCAAGAGATTCTGATTTGAGAACCCCCTCATTCGTGTTGACAGTAGCTCAAATTCAACAATATAGGCATAGACCAATGAAGCTGGTTTGAGTTTATACAAGGCTACTTCATGATTGATATATGTTGAGGGACCAAATCGCAGTTCCATCGCTCAGGTGAATGCTTCTCAAGTGGTGAGCTATTGGGTAAAATGCATCCAATGATACCATAGAAGGGCCGATCCGGTCATGTAGAAAGCTGCGAAAGCTTTTGGTTCGACTGAGTATGGTGGTAGGCAAAAAATTTCTCAATCTAAAATATCCATCCTAATACTCCTTTACCTGAAAATATTAGGATCTCAAGCTTTGGGAGATGCGATGGCGGTGGTTTTGCAACCTCCGTCGTAGCTGAACAACCAAGCTAAGTTTGATTGTAAGAGGTTGGGTTTGTAATGATTGGTGGTGATAGTGGGGGGAAGAAGCGAAGGTTGATTTAAAGCAAGGGGGAGATGGTTGCTTCTCCATCCTGGTGAGCTTAACCATTATATCTGAAAGGATAGTCTATCATGATGACAAAGTCTTTTGGATGGCATCGGACAAAGAAAAATGCTTCTATATGGCGGAAGCGTGTTGTTGCACAGTGGAGCAGATAGTCTTCATGTTCTGAAGGGTTGCCGAATGAAGCTACATTTGTTCAGCGAGATTTGCCACAGTTTCCTCCACAGCCTTCGTTCTGGTGGTCATGCCTTCCCCCATTGCAATGCTTTCTCCGTCTCAACGACAACACCAATAATTGTTCTGATGAGGTAATTAGAGTAGAAGATTGATAAGGTGAAGGAAAGAACAAAGAAGCAGAGAAGGAAAAAGATGGGGAGATGAGATGGAAAAATCCTTCTTCCTTCATTCATGAATCCTTTTTCCTTAAATAACCAACATAACGGTATTCTGTTGAGGATAGTACAACTTAACAATATTCTAAATACATCCCCCTAGACATAATCCTTGAAACAAAGATGAGCATGTGAGGTTCTAGAACTTTTCCTTGAACAATCGTCAGGTTTGGGCTGGGCAAAGGTTTGGGCCGCATCAACTTATAACAAAACAATGATCACATCAATTTATTTGCCTTTCATACCATTTTGATTCTCTAATACTGTATCGGGTTTTCTATCTTCCGTATTTTTTCCCTTAATTATTGCGTTCTTTTCATCAACTTGTTCATTAGCAGGCTCTAGTTCATGTTTAATATATCATCTTTTCATCAAAAGGTTGTATCCATTATTAGTGTCTGTTTAAGCATGTTAATACTTTGCACCATTCAAGCTGTATATGCAGTGTTGGTGTAGAAAACAATTTAACCTTTATTTTGTTAGGGTAATAATATAGTTAAAAAGATTGGATTTAATCCAATTGGAATTATAAGATTTTGATTGATGTAGTGTAGTATCTTCTAATATAGGCAAATTGATATTGTACAAAATTATTGTGTTAGTTATTTTTGGTAAAATAATAATGGTCAGTAGAAATGGAAATATTATTATCTATTAATTTCCATTCAACTCACACTGATTGTCCTTTTGTTTTTATAGCAAAGTGGAGAAATTAGGTAGCTTTATTTATCATCAAATATTCGGGCTATATTAGTTTTAATTTAATTTAGTAACTTAATTGTCAGGGTAGATAACAATTTACTACTATTTCTTTGGTAAAATAGTATTAATCAGGATATGGAAATTGTTGGGCAAAAGCGAAAAAACAGAACACAAGCAAAATTTTTCCTTTTCAACCATGATGATTCCACAACCTTTCCACTATCTAAACTAAAAAATAATTACACACACCAATTCTCTCAAACTCTCAAGCTCTATTCTTTTTCAAGCCTCACAACACACCACACACATTTTTCTCCCATACCAAAAAAATCTAACATAACAAGTCTTTTTTATAGGTCACACAACAAACCTAAACCATATCAAAATAGGAAAATTAAATCCCAAATAAGTAGGAAAACTAAAACGAAATCATAAACAAAAACCATAAACCCAATCCTATAACAATTTGAATTAGTAACAACTTCAAGTCCTCATCTTCTTTGAATTTGAGCCAATAACCTAACAATCTCCACTTTGGCTCAAATTCTCCCTACTTCCACCTTTTTACCAAATCTACAAAGCCTATATTCTTGCTTGTAGGGACCTTCACATCCACGGGATAAATCTTTGTCTCTCCTTTCACAATTGTACTACCAACCAACTCATACAAATTATTTGAGTTCTTCACTCCTTTTATCACAATTAATGCATCCTTTGAAATCTGCAATCCTCCACTTTAAGCAAAAAATCCATAACCCAAGCTATCCAATTTACCAAGTGAAATAAAATTTCTTTTGAATTTCGAAACATACCTCACATCACCAAGGGTCTTAATACTTCCATCATACAATTGAATCTTCACACTGTTAATACTTTCAACTATCTCTTCTTGGTCATTCGCTAAACAAATTGGCTTATCACATGTCTCAAACTTTGTGACCACTCCCCTTTTTGTGCAAACATGCTCTGAACAAGCAGAATCAAATACCCAAACATATTTCAAATCTTTCTTCACACTAGCTTCTTGTACCATTAAAATCACAGCTTCATCATCACTTTTGTCATCCTCCACCACGTTCACATCACCTTTATTTTTCTCCTCCTTTTTTTCTTTCTTCTTCTCTTTTGCCTTCAAAAAATTCTTCCATGTCCTCTTCCAATTTTGGGCAAAAAAATTTGATATGTCCCAAATCATGACAGTACCAGTATTCTGTATTGCTCTAGTCTTTTCCTTGTTTTGAACTTGATCTTTCTCTTGAATCTGTTTTTCCTCTCCAACTTCTCCGTCGCTCTACCATAAACACATTATTTTCTTCATCTTTTTCTTCAAATTTTCTCATTTGATCATGCTCCAAAAGCACAGTGGTCACATCTTCGATCTTCAAGGTATCTCTTCCAACAATCAATGGAGTCACAACAGGCTCATAAAATCTTGATAAAAAATTAATCAAGATTATAGTTCTATATTCTTCTTCAATCTTCTCGCCAATACTCTCCAATTGTGTAACAAGCTTATTAAACTCATTTAAGTGTACAATCAAGCTAGTTTCATCTTTTATCCTCAAACCATATAATTATCTTTTCAAGCATAATTTGTTAGTAATAGACTTTGACATATACTTACCTTTGAGCTTATCCCACTACTAAAAAAATTCTTTTTACCAACGGCCCATTTTTCAATAGCTTGGCCATTGGAAACTGTGAAAAAAATTGACCCTTGTGAAAAAAAAAATCTCCAACGACATAACCGTTGGAAATGTTGAAAAATTTCCAATGGACAATTTTCCAACGGCCTAAACCGTTGGAAAATAGTAAGTTAAATTATGCATCTTAGTATTTATTGCTTCCAACTGCCTAGGCCGTTGGAAAATTTTTTATTTTTCCAACTGTCTAAGCTGTTGGAAACTTTTTTTATTTTTCCAACTACCTAGGCCGTTGGAAATTATTTTTATTTTGTAATTTAAAATGTTTTTATTTTTTCAACTGCTAAGGCCGTTGGAAATATTTTGATATATCAGATACACACACACACATTTATATATATGCATATTTATATTGCATTGATATTGATATTTATATAATATATCATAATATATATTTACCATAATACATATATATTAATACGTATATATATCTTACACATTATTATTATATTTATACATAGTATATGATATATAATGTATATGCCATACATATATTATTATTATTATTATTATTATTATTATTATTATTATTATTATTATTATTATTATTATTATTATTATTATTATTATATGATTTTATATATATATATATATATATATCACATAAGTTAATGTATCATATATATGATATATATTAACATATATATTACATATATTAATCTATCATATCTATTATATTACAATGTTTTATATATTATAATGTATGTAACATATATATTAATGTATATAAATATATTATAATGTTTCATATATATAATGTATGTAACATATATTTTATACTATAATATAACTTAACCCATATATATTATAACCCAGGCCAAATATTAAAGCCCAGCTCATATAACCCCTATATATACATCTTAACCTAGCCCTAGTCAACCCCTCTGCCGCTCACAATTTCTGCTCACCATCTAGTTTCTTCTTTCTTCCTCGTTGTTGTGCTCTCTTGCCTTCGCCGCTGTGCTCCGTCGATCTTTCTGCTCCTGCTCGCTCTTGCTCCGCCTGTGCTCCGTCGCTCTCTCTACTCTATCGCTCGCTTTCTCTGCTCGCTCTCACTCTCCGTCACTCTTTGTCGCCAACCGACCGCCTAGGCTCACCGTATGCTGCCCGATCTTCCGCGTTGGCTCGCCTCGCGCCAGATTCACCGGTGCTCCACCTTGGCTTAGATCTGCCCGTACTCCATCGCTCTCTGCTCCGTCGGTCGCTCTCTCTGCTCGCTCTCGCTCTCTCTGCTCGCTCTCGCTCTTCGTCACCAACCGACCGCCTAGGCTCGCTGTATGCTGCTCGATCTTTTCCCTTGTCTCACCTTACACCAGATCTGCCAGTGCTCCGCCTTGGCTTCGATCCACCGGTGCTCCTCCAGATTCGGATCTGACAGTCGCTCTCTGCTTTTCTTGTATTTTTTTTTATGTGATATTTTTCAGATCTAGTTTAGAATGATTTTTCTGATTTTTTGTAATTTTGGTAATTTTTGTAATTTTATGGTTTTTTGACCTTCTACCTTTGAATATTTTGTTCTGCAGGTATAAGATATAATTATTTTAAAGTTTTTAGTCATATTATAAAATATAAAATATAATTTAGTAATTTATAAATTATATATTTTTTTATTATTTTTCTACAAAGTTTCCAATGGCCTTAGTCGTTGGTATCATTTCCAATTGCCTTAGCCGTTAGTATCGTTTCCAATGGCCTTAGTCGTTGGTATATTTTCCAACGGCCCAAGCTGTTGCAAAACCTCATAAGCCAGACCACAACCTCAACCGTTGGAAATTTGTAACCGCTCCATTTCCAATAGCTATCCGTTGGAAATTCCAACGGCAAAAAAAAAAGCTGTTGGAAATATTTTTCCAACACATGCTTTTCCAATGGCCCTGTTTTCAACGGCTTAACGTTGGAAAAATGATTTTTCCAACGTAAAGCCGTTGGAAAAAGCCATTAGAAAAAGCCCATTTTTTAGTGGTGTCCATCAATTTTGTTGGAGAGGTCTCGTTTAGCACATCATATTTGAGTTATAGTGCAAGAGCCAATCTAATTGTACTCACTGCTATCTGCTTCATCTCTTTCCACCTTTCACTCATTATATATTCGGGCTTTATTTTCTTGAACACGTCGCCAAGTTTCTGTTGAGTTAGCACATCCTTCATCATGCACTTCCAAAGGCTAAAATCTCCGGATCCATCAAAACGATCAATTTGAAAACTCAATATCTCAACTATCTTAAACCAAGCTCTGATACCACTTGTTGGGCAGAAGCAAAAAAACAGAACAACAAGCAAAAATTTTCTTTTCAACCGTGACAATTTCACGGCCTTTCCACTATCTAAACTCAAAAACAATTACACACACCAATTCTGTCAAACTCTCAAGCTCTATTCTTTTTCAAGCCTCACAAAACACCACACACATTTTTCTCCCATACCCAAAAAATCGAATATAACAAGCCTTTTTATAGGCCATACAACAAATCTAAATCATATTAAAATAGGAAAATTAAATCTCAAACAAGTAGGAAAACTAAAACCAAATCATAAACAAAAACCATAAACTCAATCCTAAAACAATTTGAATTAGTAACAACTTCAAGTCCTCATCTTCTTTGAATTTGAGCCAATAACCTAACACAAATAAGTCAATTTGATTGTTTTTCATTTTAGAGTAAAGAAGTGTAGTATTATTTTCGGTCTATTTATTTTGTCTGAGACCTTATTTCAAATTTACGAATTAGATAGAATGATTTGTTATCAAATATTCAGGTTGTATTAATTCTGATTCAACTAATTGAATGAAATAACTTAATTGCCAGTTTAGATAAAAATTTAAGCTTTATTCATTTTTGGTCAATCACTTAATTGCAAAAATTGGATTTCGAATGGAATTGTAGAATTTTGATTAATATGTATCGAGCAATATGTCAATTTGATATTTTTCAAAAGTTATGTCAATTATTTATGGTAAAGTAAGAATGGTGAATGAAAATGAAAACATTTACTTATCTTTGTCTGGTAAAAGAGCATTAGGCATTGATATCTATTTAAGTCAATGTGGTTGTTTTTTTTTGTTTTAGAATGAAGAAGTGTAGCATTAATTCTGGTTTCTTCAATTTGTGTGGGACCTTAATTTAAATAGGTCAAATAGGTAGAATTATTTACCATAAAATATTCGGCCTATATTAATTCACATTAAATTAATCAAATTACATTTTCAAAATGTTACTTAATACATCAGAACCTTTGTGAGATTTTGTTCTGTTCGAACATTGCTATATTGGTATTTAGTGTTGGCAAATAACTATAACTGGGTAAGTAAACATTTGGATTAAATTTGCAAACTTGAATTGATAAGGGCTATAATATGATATAAAAATAAATACGAAGACAAGGTTGGTTAATAAAAACCATTATTTTTTCTATGGGATTTAAATTCCAGTACTCACATTCCCAACCTCATGATCAGTTTCGGCTGGCTCGTCCGCTTTTAAGAGAGATCTATCATTCTCAGTCTTAACATAAGGACAACATCTGATGGGAAGTCCCTCACACAAAAAACTCTCCTCCTTTTGATATTAAGAGCGTCGCCCATTGGGCTTGGCTGCTTTTTGGGGACATATCAAATTTGGTTTGGGAGATTTGGTTATATTTTAATTTAGCCTGTTTATCGATCGAATTAACTAAAACCAGACAAGACAATTGATTACATGTGTACATTATGTGTTTGAATGAAAAAATATTGGTTGCCACTTACCAACTGATTAAGCTCAAGTTCCATTATTACTTGACATTTGGGCCACTCATTCTCGTTTAGAAGGAGGTTCACCCATCGTTTTTAATCTCAAGACGGCTAAGGTTTTGCTAACAAAGTTCCATTTGCTCGCATTATGTTTGTGTAACATTCCGACATAATATCTTGGCTTTCATTAAAAAGTCTCATCTTCCAATTTGTTAATTACTATTTGCTCGTCTAGTTCTTGTAGCATTTTGTCATATTCCAGATGCCAGATGCATACTTCCTACTTCTTCCATGTATACAAAAATTCTGCTCACATTATTTATGAAAAATGGCCAATATTTTCTAGAAAGCCTGTTTTGGTGTCTTTACACCCTCTAACTTCTTAGTGAATCTATATAAACCTCTTCATCGGACTCTGCTTTACAGGTAGAAAATTACAATGAAAGAGACATAGTGGTAGACTTACATGGAGATTCTGATCACATCAACTTATTTGCCTTCCATATCTTTTTTATCATCTACCTTATTTTCACTGTCACCCATTGTTACATTCTTTTCATTAACTTATTCATTGATGGTCTCTGGTTTTTGTTTGGTCACTTTTTCATCAAAGGTTCCATCCATTATTAGCGCATTTTAAGTATGTTAATACTTTGTACCATTTGAGCTGTTTATGTAGTGTCGGGGGTAGATAACAATTTAACCTTAATTTTGTTTAGGTTAATAACATAATTGAAAAGATGTAGTGCCTGCTAATAACCCTTGATTGATGTAGTATCTTCTATTATAGGCAAATTGAGATTTTAGCAAATTATTGTTTTAATTAATTTTGGTAAAGTAATAATAGTCAGTAGAAATGGAAATATTATTATCTGTTAATTTCCATTCAACTCACACTAATTTTGGTAAGTTCTCACTTACCAACTGCACTTTGAGTCGTATTCTTACCGGGAAATACCTTAGATGTAGGAAAATTTATTATTGAGCATTTCGGTTAACTGCCATTATTGCAATATGATGCGTTTTCACAGTTGGTAGAGTCTAGAGGATAAACTCCTCAGTTTGCAGTGAAAAGACAGATTTTATTTCCTTAAATAAAAAAATGTTACATGCGAACTGAAAATTAAGTTGAAAAGATTTTTAACTGATTAAGTCTATCATGCTTTATATATGTGTGTGTGTATGTTTTATTTATAGTGTTTGACATCGGCCTTTCTTATTCTAATTTTAAAGATAAAAATAAGAGGCTTGAAAATTAATTAAATGCTAGACAAACATCTTCGTAAATTTAATATAAAAACTATTTTTGTACGAAAGCACATCTAAATAGGAACTAAAAAATACATTAGGATAAACCAAAGAAAGGAAGCTGCGGATCCAAAGATTTAATTTCAAATAATAAAGCTTATAAATTTACATATATAGCATAAAATCTAACCCATATACAACATAAATATTTTTTTTGTAATAAAATATAAAAAAATGCTTTAATCTAGCATCAAGTATCAACTTTTTTTGCTATTGGTCAAACGATTGTAAAATGAGTTATAAAATTACATACCATGAATTATGTAGAAGATGAACAAGATGTGAATGTAAAGAAAAAGATTCCTTTTAGCCCTCAAACTAATATACTTCTTACCACTTGACTCCTAGATTTTATTTTGTGTCTGACTAGCTCATTAATTTTTCTATATGTTTGAGTAGAAAAGAAAGTAAAAGAAAAAAAGTTTGAGGTATAGGTGGGAAAATATATGAAAATTCAAGGACCAAAATAGACTTTTATCATAGAAAATTATTAGCAGATACACATTTTTTTTCGTTTTTTCCAATAAAATGTATATGGATCTGCCTATGAATGCAAGTCACGTGAGTATATTTACTTATCTTTTGTGAAGTTAGATCAAAATGCGGTAGTTTAAATTTTTAGGGAATTAAATTTTTTAAAATTTAGTTCCAGGACCATTAAAATGATAACTTTCATTTTTTTTTTTTTTGGTTACTCGAAAGAATATGTACAAAGTGTACAGGAATAGGGGAGTATACAAATATCAAAAGAGAGAGATGTTTGCTTTTTCAAGGCCCAAATAACTATCGAATCATTATATGTGGCATCTAAAGGGCAAGTAGTGGAAGTCAGGTTCGAACCCCTATCCTCCACGGGATATCCTTCACCCCTTGGCAACCAGGTATCATTCTAACATATGTACAGCATATTTTAATAACTTAATCTCAAAGGTATTGACACACAGCTGTCGTAATTTCAGAGCGAATTTTCTTGACATAGAAAATTGGCTCTGGTACAAAATGAGCCTTCTCTTCCTTTCGAAAAATCAGAAACAAATGAAAAGACATGTTTGATCTTAAACAGCATATGCTGTGTCACAGCTAGAGTGTATTAATATATATAAAAGAACACACTGTTCAAGTTGCCATGTCAAATAGGCCCTTGTTAGTTGTTACAACCAGCAACCTGCAGCCTGCAATGTCCCAACTAATAATCCTTCTCCTAGGCAAACATCTACAAACACCCACCATCTGCAATCCGGCTAGTGAAACATTACAAGCATCAGATCTGGAGCAGTTCATGCAGCGTCAGGTCGATGCTACGAGTTGAATTGTGTGTTTCTGCAAGAGTCACAGCAATAAAAAATGAAATCCGCTGCCATTTAAGAATGAGCAGAGAAGAAAAGAATAGATGGCTCAGTTGTTAGAACAACATAGACTGCAGAATAAACAAAGAAGATCGCAGGATGATATGAAAAAGAACGCAAGTGAATGGGTACAAGCAGGTTTAAGACAGGCACCTCGAACTAGAAGAATACATGCTGCCAAGCTCAAGTAGAACATATAAGACCTTCAGGTCCTGCTAAGCTAGTCAGGCATTTGGTTCTTTTCCCCTTGTGAGGTTCACTGAAGAATATATGATCACACTCGACACATTTTAAACCTTTTTAGCACCCGGATGGGGAATATGCGTATAACAATAAACTGATTTGCAAGTTAAATAAAGCAAAATATTTTCTTCCCCGAACACAAAATAAGACATCACACCTATCGCAGGTTCTTGATGGCAACAAATGACATACAACTCGGTATCAAGAAACCAGGATCCAGGACCCATTGCTTCTATTTATCCATCTCTCAAAATAATTAAAGAATCACCCAACCTAGCCCTATGGTTTCTGATGACTCGCTTAGGAATCACGATGTCTTGTTATCTGCTCACCTCACAACCAGCTTTGGAAAACAATTTTCTTAACACAAAACCCTGCATTGAAATGGTATTCAATTCATTGACGCTTGATTTATCAGGTTGACATATTATGTACTCAAATTCTCACAGTTGAAAAAAGAGTCATATTACTACAGAGTTACAACAGATAGAATCTCATTTCTGCAGTAAGACAAAATTTTAGCAGGGAAAGGCATAGAACAGTAATAGAGGGAAATGCTCTTCCATAAACAAATACCAGTGAAATCAACAAGCTTTCATCCCAAATAATAAGTCAGATAAATCAATCTTGTGTCTCCATTCCACTCAGTCGGAGACAAGATCGATCATAAGCTCCAAAAAAATGATCCTTCTACATCGATAGCAACTTACTGAAACCCTCCTTTGTTCAGGAAATACTACAAGCATGTGCATATCAAGCAGTGCAAAAAATTAGAAGTCCAGAAATCCAGGCCCGGCTATGTTCGGCAAACTTAAAACCCATTTAAGAATGCATTAATTCAATTTTGCAGCCCTTTTCAAGACTAAACAAATTCAAAACTTTTCAAATTAATGCATTTTGTAATCTATTCCAAACAGTGTATGCGAAGGAAAAAAAAAGATACTGAAATGAGAATAGCAGAGAACTTCAGTTCATGATATTATCAAGAGCTATGAAATCTTTTGATTCTGAGTACCAAAAAAAACAAAAAGGAAAAGAAAAAGAGCTATGAAATCATTCAGATGATATTATAGTTTCTATTCCGGTCGACCCAAGCAATCTAGCATGGACACTGATTTGGTAAAGTTTGGCTATTTTTCTTGTGATTGGTGTCCTATCTTCCTGAAACCTAGTATAAACTTGGATAACTCTCACCTCACTGTCATCACAGACCGTGAGGTAAGCACGATAGAATATGCAAATCAGGACCTAGGAAATTAAAGAGCTGAGAATATACTTAAAATCCTAGGATATGTAGTAGATAAAATACTCGATTGCACATTATGGCGATAAAACAAGTACTTAGAGACCTGCACAAAGTGCAGTATCTTATTTTCTATAACCTACTTCTACATCTTCTGCTACTTGAGTACTTGTCTCTTCAGAACTTATCCTCATCGTAAACTTCAAAAGAGAAACAAATGCCTCATATCGCAGAAAAACTCAATAAAAGTAACTTGCATAGAATTCAGAAAAACAGACAAACTACATCTGAAAAACCGACCTTTATACCCAAGTTTAGAGCATATATCTAAAATATAAAAGTGCATTTATATTCAAGTTAGAGCATATATCGAACATATGAAGTGCATTATAGCAAGAGCAACAAATGCAACATGAGAACATTATAGCCATACCATGTGATGAAAATCCATTCTTCAATCCAACAAAGAACGCAGCAACCTCAAGAATTGAAAATAGAAAACATACCACTGGGTCGTGAATTGGTGGGGCTGCTGCTTCTCTAGATGACTCATCATAATACTACTCATCTGAGCCTAAACTACCACTCGGAAGAGGAAAGGAACAGAAACTTATTTCGGAAAAGAAGAAAAGGGAAAGGCTACAGAGAATCTTCAAGCTCATTCAATTTCTGCTTCTTCTTCATTTCACTCTCATATTGTCTCAATCTCTCCTGCATCTTTTCCTGCAAATAAAAGAGAATAAACCAACAAAATCAAACCTTTAAAAGAAAAAAAAAAAGGAAAAAAATTGAAACCAGAGAACCTGATTAGTTCAAGGGACCTAGAAGAGGATTAGAAATTCTGGGGTTGGGCTTACTAATCTATTGCTGCATTTTATAGGAAACCAACCAAACAGCGGGAGAAGACAGATAAAAGGGGGGACAAGTTTTGACCTTGTAGCTGACTTCCACTCTGTGCATGACATAGAAGCCGAGAACGCCGCCAAGAATAGTTCCGGCGATGATCCGAACATAGCCCCATTGATATGAACTCAACGCCATCTCTGCTTCTCACTCTGGAATAGAGTACCGCTTCCCTTTGTCAGTCAAATGCGGTGGTTTTATGGGAAAGCGTCGCCTCACTGGAGTGAGTGAACCTCGTCGTTTTATGTTTTCTTCTCTTTCTCTCTTTACTCTTTTTTTTTTTTTTCTTTTTCTAATTTTGTTTTATCTTGTTTCTTTTTTAAAAGAAAAATTGCTTTATTTTCTTGGTTTTAGACGCTAATCCCAGTTAAATATTTTTTTTCTAATTGATGATTTTTATTTTCTGTGTTTTAATCTCTTAAAAGTCACCATCCCTAAAACTGAAATTGTTTACTTTTTATACATAGTTATTTTTTATCTTAACTGTATACCTATTAAAAAATTTTATTTTAAAGAGCCCAAAAAATAATTTTAACATATCGTTTATAAAAAGCAAATCTTTTCCATTAATAGGTAAGCTAAAAATTCATAAAAATTGAATTACTTCCTAAAAAATATTATTCAAGTGATTATTAGATATTAATATGATTAATTTTCAAATCATACCAATTTCAAACAAAAAATAAAAATGAAAATAATATATTTCATAGGTAAAATCCACTTAGGGTACCTTATCTTTTTTTTTTTCTAATTTAGTACCCTACCTTCAAATTGTCCTAACGAGATACCTTATCTCTTATCGTATGCCATATCTAAGTACTTTATGTTAATTTCAATATTATATTTGATGAAAAATGTTGATGTGGCATAAAAAATATTAAAATAAATCATAAAATAACACTTGTAGTCATTGAATTTTTTCTATCAACAATTCTAAACCCTAACATTTTAAATTTAACCCTCAGTCTCTAGTTCTTCTACTTCATTGCCATTGCACCCCGTTCGTCGCCGCCATCATCGTTGCTCAATCCTTGCTTATTGCCACCGTAGCTGCTGCTCGTTCCTCACCTGTCATCACCACCATCGTTGCTCATTTATCGGTCCTCGCTTGTCGTTGGTGCTTGCCAAAACCACCTCATCTCCACATTTGACCGTTGTTCACGCATCCAACGCCTAAGCCAAGCCACCCTCCTTCGAGAGGCACACTTGAAGCCTAATCGTGCATGCGAATCACACAAAGACAGAGAAGGCAATCAGACGAAGAAACAAAAAGAAGACAAAAGACAATTAGACAAAGCGATTTGAATCAGATGAAGTCGATCAATGATTCAAATTAGATGATGTGGACCAATGATTCGAATCAGACGAAGAGAACCAATGATTAGAAGACCGGTGGTTCATTTCCTCGCCGCCATCACATCCGTCGTCGTCTTTGTCGCATCCGTTACTAAGGTCATCACCTCTCTTATCTCCCTAACCAACTTTGCCTAGATTTCATTTTTGTTTTTGTTCTGATTTCATTTCTTTAATTTTGATTTCATTTTCCTTGTTCTTGTTTATGGGTTTTTCAGATTATTTCATTTGATTTAACAGCATTTTAGTAGTTGTGGAGGTTTTTTTTATAATTTTCCCAAAAATTAAAGAACTACAATTATTATTTTATAATTTATTTTAATATTTTTTACAGGGGACCGGGCATACCCTCGCTTTTATTTCTGTCCCAAACTGGTACCTGATCTTTAAATCTGTCCTATTGAACTACCTAACCTATATTAAATGTTTCAATTGGGTACTTTTTATTGATTCCATCCTTAAGTCTGACAGAAGTTGCTGATGTGATATTAATTAATACTACAATAAACTTAAAATAACAACTTTGGACCTTAAACTTTTCCAACCACTAATTCTAACCCTAAAATTTACAAATCTAACACCTAAACCACTATTTTTGTTGGGTCAGGTTCTGGGATTTGAAAAAATTTGAACTCTAAACTTTTCCAACTAGCTCCTCATTGCCGCCGACCACCTCCACCAAATCGAAACATCGCGCGGCGGTGGGAAGCTGGTGAGAGCGACGACTGTAGCATTAGAGAGTAGTGAATCGGCTAAACGAGATCAAATCGGAGCATCCCGTGGTGGTGGAAAGCGGTTGAGAGTGATGACGGCGAATCGAATAGACAAGATCAAATCAGAGCACCGCACGGCGGTGGAAGCGGCTAAGAACGACAACGGCGACATCAGAGAGCAGCAAATTGGCTAGATGAGATCAAATCGGAGCATCGCGCGGCGGTAGGAGGCACCTGAGATTGACGATGGCGGGATGGCAGGGGATGGAGTGAACAACATTTTGCGGGATGGTAGGGGACGGAGTGAACAACGCTCTGACGTTAAAGAGGACAGGCATCGGAATCGCTACGACAGACACGATAGACGCTGCCAGGAATACCTTGTGCATTGTCCTAATGGAGAAGGGGCTGAGTGTGATTGTGAGCGCGGTAAACATGGTGATTTAGGTGTTAGATTTGTAAATTTTAGATTTAGAATTAATGGTTGGAAAAGTTTAGGATCAAAGGTTGTTATTTTAAGTTGATTGTAGCATTAGTTAATGCCACATCATCAATGTCCGTTAGACTTAACAATGGAATCAACGGAAAGTATCCAATTAAAACATTTAATATAGGTTAGGTAGTTCAATAGGACAGATTTAAAGATCAGGCACCAGTTTCGAACAGGAATAAAAGCTATGGCACCTCAGGTAGATTTTACCCATTTTTTACATTACATCAACATTTTTTTGTTATATTTTAATGAAAAGTACTTAGATAAGACACTCAATTAGAGATAAGGTACCTCACTATGACAACTTGAAGGTAAGGTATCCAATTAGGACAAAAAAAAATTAGGGTACCCTGATGGATTTTACCCTATATTTCACTGGGGAAAGAACTAGGCTTCAATCTCTCATAACTCTCTTTTCAAACCCACAAAAAAACCAAGAAAACAAAATAAAGATGAAAAAGGACCACACCATTTCTTAATGGAAATGAATGAAGTAACTAGATGTTATATTATAGACCTATGTCTAATTAGACATACTAATCTATCCCTAATTCCTTATAAATAAGCCATAATTCAGTAAATAAATTGACTAATTTACCCCTAGACTAAAACTCACCCTCACTCTTGAAAACTCACCTTTACCGCCGCCGCCGCCGCCGCCGTCTCCTCCTCCGATGAACCATCATCGCTTCTAGATCTTATAGTCATCATCCAGCTCCAGATCTCGCAGCTGCTCGGCTCCAAATCTCGTTGTCATCCGCTGGATCTCATCGATCACCTACCGGATCTTGCTTCTGATTGTTTCCGGATCTCGTCGTCACTCGCTGGATCTCATCATCACCCGCTGGATCTCATCATCACCCGCTGGATCTTGCTTCTGATCGTTTCCCGAATCTTATCGTCACCCACCGGATCTCGTCGATCACCCGCCGGATCTTGCTTCTGATCGCTTCCTCCAAGCACGTTCTTGTTGCTTCCGAACAATAAAAGTGTATGCAATAAAATGTAAATGTGTCTAATATAGTATGTAGAAGTGTCTACAAAGTAATATAAAACAAATTATTACAACGTTAAATTAAAAGTGTCTAAAGCTATAAGAATAAGTGTCTGATTGAATATTGAAAAATGTCTAAAAAAATATATAAAAGTGTCTGGTTAAATAACTTGTGAATAATTAGTTATTTTTAGAAAATAAGTGGCTAAAATTATTAAAATAAGTGTCTAACTAAATATATAAAAGTATCTAAATAAAAATATAAAAGTGTCTAAATATTTAAAAAAGTGTTTAAGTAAAGGTATATGATTCAATGAATAAACAAGTGTCTAAATAAATGTATAAAAATGTCTAGAGTGAAATATAGAAGTGTCCACACAATAATCAACAAAATAATTTCTTTTTCTTTTGAAAAGAAAATTACTCTTTGCAGATCTCATCTCCCTCATCTCCCTCTCATCTCTCTCATCTCTCATTTCTTTTTCACAGCCGCCGCCCACCCTTAATAGCCATAATTTGTAGCTCTCATCATTGCTAATCGTCTCACCTCGGATCGCCTCGCCTCAAATCGTCGCCACATCATCGCCATCATCGCATAAGGTCCTCAGAAGTAGGTTAGAGCGTCGAGGAGGTAGTTGTTGGGCAGATTGGACAGATCGGAGGTCTTCAGCGAGAGACTGAAGTGTCAAAGAAGCCGGAAGTCTGGGAAGTAAGCCAAGAATCCAATCGCCAGTAAGGAGCTCAAGGTGGGAGATCGAAGCGTCGATGAGGAGATCAGACGTCGATCAATGATCGGACCGTCGATTCGATCAAACGGTGATTCAATTAGGCGATTGGTGTTTTGATCAGACGTTTGGCGTTCTTCGGCCTCATCATTCGTGGTTCCTTGGTATCTTCCACCTTCATTGCTTAGTCGCATTAAACGTTCGTTTTTTGCTATTCCTCGGCAGAGTCGCTCAGTCTCCTCGGCTTTTTTGCATGCCAGATTTCAAGCTAGATCTAGTAGGTTGATCGGCAGAATCGAGAGAGAGCATTTGTGAAGCAGGTAGGTTTGAAAGTAAAATTATAAAATAACGAGTATGTCTAATTAGACATATGCTTATGTTATCCATGGTATGAAGTAACATGAAGTAACAACCTTTTTCCCATGTATTAATGCATTATCACAACCATAAATTGAGACTAACAACTAATAAGTCTTGCTTCGGGATGCTGTTGTCTGCAACATACAGATTTACAAATAAATGTACAAACAACCAACTTTGCCTAGATTTCATTTTTGTTTTTGTTTTGATTTCATTTTAGAGTTCTTACTTTTGTTCTGATTTCATTTCTTTAATTTTGATTTTGTATTCCTTGTTCTTGTGTATGGATTTTTCAGATTATTTGATTTGATTTAAAAGCATTTTAGTAGTTGTGGAGGTTTTTTTTAAAAAAAATTTTCCAAAAATTAAAGAACCACAAATATTATTTTATGATTTATTTTAATATTTTTTACAGGATAAAATTCAACAAAGGTACCCTAGCTTTTATTCTTGTCCTAAACTAGTACTTGATCTTTAAATTTGTCCTATTGAACTACCTAACCTATATTAAATGTTTCAATTAGGTACTTTATTTTCATTCCATCGTTAAGCCTAACGGAAATTGCTGACGTGACATTAATTAATGCTAAAATAAACTTAAAATAACAACTTTGGACCCTAAACTGTTCCACCCATTAATTCTAACCCCAAAATTTACAAATCTAACACCTAACCCACTATTTTTGTTGGGTCAGGTACTAGGATTTGAAAAAATTCAAACCCTAAACTTTTCCAACCAGCTCCTCACCGCCATCGGCCACCTCCGCCAAATCGAAGCATCGTGTGGCGATGGGAGGCAGGTGGGAGTGACAACAGCAACATTAGGGAGCAACAAATCAGCTAGACGAGATCAAATCGGAGCATTGTGTGGTGGTGGGAAGCGGCTGAGAGCGATGATGGCAAATCGGCTAATGAGATCAAATCGAAGCATCGTGCGGTGGTGTGAAGCGGCTGAGAGCAACAACGGTGGCATTAGGGAGCAACGAATTGGTGAGACGAGATCAAATCGAAGCATCGCATGGCAGTGGGAGGCGGCTGAGATTGACGACAGCGGGATGGCAGGGGACGGAGTGAACGACATTTGCTGGATGACAGAGACGAAGTGAATGACGCTCTGATGTTAAAGAGAGCAGACATCAGAATCACCATGGCAAACACGACAGACGCCACCAAGAATGCCTCGTGCATCATCTTGACGGAGTAGGGGCTGAGCGTGATTGTGAGTACGGTAAACGTGGTGGTTTAGGTGTTAGATTTGTAAATTTTAGATTTAGAATTAATGATTAGAAAAGTTTATGATCCAGAGTTGTTATTTTAAGTTTATTGTAGTATTAATTAAAACCACGTCAGCAATTTCCGTTAGACTTAATAATGGAACCAACGAAAAGTACCCAATTGAAACGTTCAACATAGGTTAGGTAGTTCAATAGGACAAATTTAAAGATCAGGTACCAGTTTTGGACAGGAATAAAACCTAGGGTACCCTAGAAAATTTTACCCATTTTTTACATCACATCCACATTTTTTATTAGATAAGACACGAGATAAGGTACCTCGCTATGCCAACTTAAAGGTAGGGTACCTAATTAGGACAAAAAATAAAAATGGGGAAAGAACTATGCTTCGATCTCTCATAACTCTCTTTTCAAACCCACAAAAACAAAACCAAGAAAACAAAATAAAAATGAAAAATGACCACACTATTTCTTAATGGAAATGAATGAAGTAACATTAAGTAACCTTTTTCCCACGTATTAATGCATTATCACAACCATACATTGAGACTAACAACTAACAAGCCTTTGCTTCGGGATGCTGTTGTCTGCAACATACAGATTTACAAATAAATGTACAAACAAATGCACACTTCATCAAACATTTAGCTACACATGAAGCATCACTTCACAGGGCAAGTTCTGTTCCCTGCCTGCTTAACACGCAACGAAACCGACTAAGCCTCTATACCAGAGTGTTTCCACAGGCAAGACTCGTGCCGAACATACAGACAGTGCCTAGCTATTCAATCATATGATAAACAACAACAACAACAACAACATCAACATAAGCTACCAATGATGCAGCAAAAACTCATGCCAGACCCAAAACTAAAACAATTTGGAAGAGCATGGTTTTCTTATCTGCAAATTAGGAATCCGGCTGCCCTTTCTTTCTTGACCTAATGGTCCTAATACTAGACTGCCGTACTGGTCGCTTAGGAGCAGGCTCCACAGCCAGCACTCGTGACATCACATATGCCAAGAGTTCTTCGCGGTGGGAGAATGTGAAATCTAAGTGTGCATACTCAAACTCATTGTACGATACCTCAACGCCAGCATCCTTCATCAGTCTGTAGTGTTTTCTCACCATTGAAGGCCGAATAACCTTGTCTTTACTACCTGCAACTAGGTCAACTGGAATGTCGATAAGACTATAGTGTTCACCTATATCTAAAGGCTCTCTAGAGCCGTAGATCTCCATATTTACTGATGCACTCCCATAATCATACATCCTAAATTTTCTGGCACGCTTAATCTGGGCAAGATGATGAACTACATGGAATGAAACTCCTGGCATGTCATCCATGTTATAGTGAGGTAACCCTAACACACCAACCCAATTGGAGCTATCTCCGCCGACACCATAGCTCATTAGTGTCTGAACAAGTCCCCCAACAGCAGGGTAGTTATGGAAATCCCTTGCCAACTTGTTCAGCAGCATACGAAAGAATCTCGTCGGTATGTAAAATGCAGGAACAAGCAGTGAAAATATAGGAGCCAGGAGAAGGAACATATACTCTGCCACTGAAAAGACCGGATTTGAATCATCATGAAAACCAGCGGGCGACAATAAAACTAATCTTGATAGCCTATGAGGCTTCTTTTCAATGCGGCGTGTGACAATGTACATCAGAACAGCAGCTCCCCCCAAGCTATGGCCGATAGCACAAAGTTTGTAAGGCTGCTGCTCGTCATTGATTTCTTCATCTGGCTGGCTAAGTTTCAGCTCAGCAGTTTTAATTTCATGAATCTTCTCAATCATTGCAGGGATATCCTCAGTTCCATGTTCATTGATTGAGTACCGCCAGTATCTGCATTGAACCATTGTCTAAGTACCTTGATATAGCATTTCTTGATATAACCAACAAATTATCTGTATTCCGTGAGCCTCTGGATATATCAATACAATAACAATGAAGCCATACATAGTAATGTGCAAAATCATCTGTCCCAATTCCAACACATAACTGACCACTAAGATAAATGAATGCAAAATTTGGAGGGAGAAATCTTACTTTCTTGAAGAAATATTCTTGTCAACATGCTCCCTTGAAACTAGACCACGAAAATTCCCAAGGAAAACATCGTAGCCTGCAAGTAAGCAACAAGCAAGCATTAGGCATACGACCTATGTTAAACTAGACAATGCTGTCAAAACAGGTACCACCAACAAGAAAGCAATGGTGAACCTTGATTAAAGGCAGCAAAAGCCGGAGAACCAACAACACCATTAGAAACCCACCTGCCAAACAGAATCAACCCATGAGAGACAAAAAATGCAATCTTCACCAGATAATACCGGTGGATGTAATAAACATGAAGCCTAGCTGAAGATTGGATCAATAAGCCTCGACAAAAACAATATTTTTCTTTGTTCCTTTTCCTTTATGACTAACAGATTCAGACACGTAACAGTTAGGTCAGAAAATCAAAATCTTCATTTTAAAGTAGAGAAACCATTTGTTTCAAACTTTAATCAGACACGTAACAGTTAGGTCAGAAAATCAAAATCTTCATTTTAAAGTAGAGAAACCATTTGTTTCAAACTTTAATCAGACACGTAACAGTTAGGTCAGAAAATCAATATCTTCATTTTAAAGTAGAGAAACCATTTGTTTCAAACTTTAATCTTGAGGAATATAAAACTACTAGCTGTAAAAACTATCACAGCTTGCTTAATGGCTGATCACATTCAATCAAACAACAATAGAGATGGATGAAAAGACCCAACCAAGAAGGCCACAGGAAATCACTTAATTGCACAGTTTAAGATTATAACATAACATGCCCCCTCTACTCAAAACCAGGGTAATTTCATCATATGGGCCAAATGAACAACCTAGGGTAGTTTAATCACATCATAAGCATCAACAACATCATATTGAACTTTATCCAACTACATTTGTGTTGGTGGAATGACATTCATAACGCCATTAACTGCTAAAAGTCCTATTGATGCAATAAATTCATGGCAAATCAAAGGGCAACATTTTAGCCAGCTGCCTTCACAACACTCTTGTGAGGGAATATTGAGATGAAATTTTAAACCATCACCATCTGAAGTTCTTTCTACTTGACTGGAGAAGTGTCATGAGATGGCAGCCAGTGAAGATGGTTGCTACAGTCATGTTGCATTACACAATCAACATTGTGGAAACAGTGGAACATGAAGCACGATGAAAAAACACCTTTGCTCTAATTACACCACTGAATCTAATTTCATAACCGACAAAAACTATAGAAGTCTGACCACGATACAAAATCCACAAGTTTCTTGCAAAACCCCTAAACTAAACAAGTGAAACAACCGAGAATGAGTCTCTCACAAATGGGATAATGTAAAGTGATTTTTTAAAGAAAACCTTGCTACTAAAAGATCATAAAACCAAGATGAGAGAAACTACATGAAATGAGATAAAAGTTCACCCTGGATAAAACTAAGATGCCAAATCATCCGTCATTACAACAAAGGCAGACTATCTTCTTGCACATCATATAGAACATACAACCAGGATAGTAATCTTATTGCACAATATATAAAAGATACAACCAGTATAGTTAATACATCATACTGCATCTTAATCCCAGCTATATTACATAACCAGCATGAAGTTAACTGACATAGTCAATTGACTCTTGGAAGTCATATTCCCATTACAAATCCATGCAAAAGAAGAAAGTAGCCATAGTTTTAAGCAAGAATCCCTTGTCCAGGACAATGGATGCAGCTTCCCCTAATCCCAATTTGTTTATAAAACATAAAGTAGCCTCTGTATTGGTTATGCTTATGACATACGGATATTTGAACTGTCTTTCTCCGTTCCTATTTCATTAACAAAACATTTGTAGGCAAATCAGATAACACTCACCCCATAGACGAGTCCAAAATCCCATGTTGTAAATAAACAGCCTTCCTTGCATCACGCCTGCAAAAACCTAGAAACATCAAGCATCAAGATGTTTACACAAATAGATTGAACATTCTCAAGAAAACAACAATACCTTGGTATTCTTTCCAACAGAAGAACATATCCATCAGAAGTGATGACACGAATAGCTTCATATGGATACCTAGAATATGCACAAGAATAAGAAACCAGCAAAATAGAACTACATCGAACCCAACAAACCTCCTACGAAAAATCAAACTGAAGGACCGAAACCGGCAACAACTGAAGTTGCTGATTTGGATAAAATTATTGGGCCACACCAGGGCCTTCCTTAGACGTAAAAACCCCATTCTTGAAGGATGAATTTGGCAGGACGTTGGTTACTTGGTCTCAACACCCAATGTTCTAATAAGAAACTAACTGGTAGTTAATTGTTGAATTAGGATGTTCTAATTAAAAAAAAAATGCTACTAGTCCTTACCCAAGCTCTGTTATGACATCTTGACAAGTACGAGCATCTGTGTTAAGTGGGTGGAAAATAGGAGCATTCCTTTCTTGAGGGGCTGGGACATCCTCACCAAGAGTATCTGTGGTTAAAGAAGCATCTGAAATACCATCATGACCATCTCCAACAGTGCCACCAGGGGATGAAAACCATCTCAACAGGACATTCAAAGCTTCTGATGGTGAAAGAATGCAATGGGCCACCTTGTGAAATATGTCAAAAATTGCTTCGATGAAGACCTCAATTGCAACATGAAGGTCCTGAGCATCAGAACAAAATATGCTATAAAACAAAATTTATGGGAGGGAAACAGATCAAGAAAAAAAAAAGTTTACACATAAAGTATTAAAAAAATCAGTCCACACAAACCTCGATGATTCCACGCCTCCTATCTGTAGCACGGTGGACAAAGTCATCCTTCAGACTGTACATTTTCATGACAGAATGAGACCTTGAAGGCCTTGGACTTTCCGGAAGTGAAGGAGTTCTCGATCCCATAATAAAAATAATGTTCCACATATAACTGGGAATCCCCAGCAGAAGCTTAAAGGGAAGTACAATCCATGTGAATATGTATGCTAACCAATGAGTTCGATGCCAGTCTGATTTGAAGTGAGAGCTAGCTCTGGAAGATCGTGAACATTGAGAAGAAGGTGTAGGCGGACATGAACCATCACCATCTTCTTCTTCAGAAGAATATTCCAAGCTTGAAGTATCAGAATCCACAGAAAGCTCATGAATAAATTGGTTGAATGAGGAAACACCACTGTCACCAACAAATACAGGTAGAATAGAGATGTAAACAACCAAGTTGAAATACAAGGTTCCATATTAAAGGAGCTACAAATGAAATTGCAATAATAGACATAGACCCAATATATATTTCTTAAAAGGAAATTGCAATAATACATGCAATATATATTTTTTAAAAGAATAAACACAGACAAAATAGCATGGAAAAGAAGCCAATGGATAACTGGAGCACAGACATTGAGATTTTGCGACTGAAGCAACTTCAATTTCCTAGAAGCCAAACTCAACTCAACTCAGATATGTCCCTTAATCCCAAACTAATTGGGCTTGATTGTTTAGAGCATTTTCATATTGCCTCCAATTAGAGGTATTAGGTCCTCCTCACCACAACCAACCTAGATCCCTATCCACTTCTCACCCATGACCATCCCTACTGCTACCGACTTACTGCTTAAGGAACTGGAGTTTTTTTTCTTTTTTTTTTTTTCTCTTTTTGGAAAACATAAGCTGGCTGGCTGACACGGTAGCGACAGACTTGGAACAAAAGCATCCAATGAAGGCAGCTGAATTTGTATTCACGGAAGATTTTAAAAAAAATTCAAAGAAGATTTAAAAAACAAGAAAAAAAAAAAGCTCAAAACTGGTATCCTAAAGGTAAGGTAGAAGGAGAAAATACTCAAGAACAGCGATAGACCAAAGAAAAGTAATGTTTGGTGCTACTGCTTTTTATGAAGCATACTTCAGTAAGAGGCAACCTGATACGGTTCAGGCGCAGAATGCCTCAAAAGGAATGACCCTACGTTCACCAGTTGTTTCAACTACAAAAGAAAAGCTAATATGCAATCAAACTTCTACTCTGTCAACCAAATTATAACAGCACGGTCTTATAATAAGTTTTAATCAACTCTACACGTGGCATTCTTTTACATCTTTATTTATAACCTTAATATCCCCCAAGAGCATTAGAATAAATTCCCTAATGTTAATGTACCGAAAAATGCCAATTGATGCTTGAAAGTTATAAGGATATGCAAAGTAAAGCTGAGCCTATGGAATAGCAAAATTGTCTAGCAGCTCTCTGGTTAATAGCAAAATTGTCTAGCAGCTCTCTGGTTAAACAGCAAGCAGAACAATCTAGTGCTACATGAACAGCTTCCTCTAATAATAATGTTCCTCACTTTAACCCATAGGAAAAACAGAACTTGCATATCACAACTGAAATGTACTTTCTTAAACAAAATCATAAGAGCAACAATTGAAACAACTCAATTCGAACTCTTCAAACATGCTACAATCCTTGATAAGCAAGCCACTTACTTTTCCATCCAACGAGGCAACTTAGGTGCTCGAAAAGTTGGCCTTAGCTCCCATCCATGAACACCTTCAAGAATGTTTGCCTTTCCGGGTAAAATGGTAAGCAAGAGGCCTGAGACCCCATTTATCAACCTTGCTATGTTGCTTAAGGACTCATAAGTCACTGTCTTTACTGATCTACACTCGGGAAAAAAAAAACTTAGTAACTGATTTTTCATTAATAGGAGATTCATTAACTTCTATCAAATCCAATAAACCGTCAGATTCACTCTTTCACATCTTGCATTTCCACCAAATAGAAATCAAAACTTCGATTTGGAAGTTGAAATTATTTCGTAAAAAGAACAATTCCCATAAATGACACAAGCTGGAAGATTCCTGTTTCCCTAAAAACTAATCCCAGAAATGGGCAATCAAGTTTACGTCACACCAGTCCGACAACAAAAACAATCCAAAAAAGGAATCAGCTAAAAACAAAACCAGTGAAACTAGATACAGAGACGAAACGAAATAAACGAACTCACTCTTTGGAGACGGCGAGGACGTTGTCCACGAATCGCTGCATAATCAAACAGATCCCCCCGCCCCCTCCCCAAGATTACAGCAACAAAAACGCCTGAAGCGCAATACTCGTCAACCGAATGACGATATCTAACAAGGAATCCAGAAAACGAGGGTTTCAAGTTCCAGGTTTCGACCGCGATTCCTGTCGTCGGTAGGTCGGTTACGCTTCGCTTCTGCCTCTCTGGAATCTGATTTTCTTCTTGTCGGAGTCCCGAGTGCGTGTCGCTTTCAGGGGATTTCGATTTCTCGCGGATGACAATTACACGCGGCAGGTTGGACGGTGGGGCAGCACCTGGAACGCGTGTGTGGTCGGAGAGGATCAGGACTGTTGATTTAAACAGGTGGACGGTTAAGATTTCGTGTAAGTATTCTGATTGCGGGGAGACCTGGCAGTTGCGGCAGGCCACGTAGCACATGGAACGATATCAATTTTGGATCAAATATCTGGCATTCAAAATCAACAGTTTTGGATTTCACGTTTTTTATCCTGTACATGGAATGGTAGTTAAAAGCAGCGGTTTTAGGCGAAGCAAATGTGTTACGTATGGGTTGCGCCTAGTTTATCATTATTTATGAGTGTCACTCTTAAAGAAGGCTTTGAACCCACCCACTATATTATATTATTTTATATTATATTTTAAAAGAGGTATGATTTTTACCGTCCATCAACAGTAATTTACACTGCAGCTTCATTTGTTTTAACTTTCACCAATTTATGGTAAAACCCTTCTTTTAGTCACCGAATATTTCACTCCTGCCATAGTGCTCCCTCACTTTCACCTGCTGTCTCTAACAAGAGAGTAGACCATATGATATGGTGGCATGACTGACACACCATAAAGATTGGAGACTATGAAAAAACAAAAATAAATATTACATGGACCCAAGAGTATTTTATTCCATTTTTTACCATGTTTCAATTTTTTTTTCCTCTCTTACAGAATGGTCAAAATCGCTCTTTAGTCCCTGAATCTAACATTTCTACCGTAATGGTCCCCAACTTTCATGATCTATCATATGCTTTTTTTTCTTTTGCTAATCAAAATTTTTATACATATCAAAAGTCAAAGGTTTTTAAGGAGAATGGAAAAAGGGTGTCTTGATTCTGATCATGGGTGTGGTAGGCTTTCAGATACCTGTTATGAACTTTTAGGAAAATAAAAATTTGATGGTCTGTTTAAATTTAATATGATAAAACCTTAAATAAAACTAAATGACATATTTTTATTAACAATATTAAATACCAAAAGCATTTTCTTTTGCTTGGTGTGACTCAAAGTTTTAATTATATAGGTTTGAGTTAAAGTTTTAATTAGTTAAAACAAATACACACTTTTCATAATGCATGAACATTTTAGTTATATTTTATTGAGAATTTTGATTAGTTAACATGAGTGGACAATTTGTCATAATGCATGAGTATTTTATATAGATTCGATTTAGAAATTTGGCTAGTTGAAATAAGTGGACAATTTGTACTATGCATGAATGTATGATCCTTAAAGGGTCTCATTTTATCATTAATTTGTTAGTGAGTAAAAATCTAGAAAACTTATGCGTGTATATTATGCAATATTATTCTACATCTTAAACACCAGAAGTTTTCTTTCTCTTAATGGTTTTATTTGAATTTTTTAATAGAATTGCTTTAATTATTTTTCGTTTGTTATCTTTAATGCTTTTTTGATACTATATAAACACATCTTCAATTGACTACTCTGTATGTTTACAAGTATCTATACTAAGATTTTACTTAATGTTAAGGTAAGTTTTATCCTTTTACATTGTTCCATCAATGACTTATATTGATTACATTATAGCTAATGTTGCTATAGAATGTACCCGCATTGTCATATGCCTTTACCCATAATCTCATCAAGTCATATAGGACCCCAGAAACCTTATACTAAATTAGTGCTAGGCCTACGCAAATTGCTCATTAGTGGGCCTGCTTATTGATTAACTCGTTAATGCAATATTGTTTTATACTACGTCTTACTATGGTTGAATGTCAATGACCATAAAAGTAATATATACTTGATAACAGCTGGCCAACATTTTAAAATATGCATTCATATAAAACATATTGTTATGCATTGTGAATCCATGCAAGCTACAAGGGAACATAACCATTAGTTCTATATCATTTACCTAAGGCACAAGTTTTATGTACATATATACATCATACACAAAAGTGTTGTATATATGCTGAACACTGAGAATCCTGGGATCCAATCTCACCTGTTTTACACTGCCGAAAGGGATCACTACAGTGTCCAGGTATCCCCTGCTCCTTGCCTCTGTACAACAAAGACCAATAAATTAGTATTTTGAGTAATTAGGAACCTGCAAGAAAGAATATGATAATAATATACCACAGTAATTAACCTATGCACACCTGATACCAAAATATTAACAGTCTTTCCTTCTATTGGTTATTAGCCACAAATATACTAGTATCTACACACAAAATATATAAAGGATGTGAGAACCAGAGGTTCCTAGTAAAGGTTATAACCTATAAGAAAACAACTATATAGGACAATGCATATTATTCATAAAGATGTCAGTATATGCCTAATGCATTTGAGCTCAAATCATAGTATTAGAAACTCATATTATTGGCCAATAATTATGGAAGTAGCTAATTCTTACAATTCCTTCACTCATTAGTCCTATAATTGATAAGTCCAACTTGTCCATATAAATACTGTTTTAAAAGTTTCTTAGTATTTGCCAATATCCTTTATTTTATGTACAGAAGAAAATTATTTGCATATTTAAATGCATGTGTTCGTGCTAGTGTTCCAGGGTTTTGTGAGTGGTTGAGGACACCTCCCTTTCTTAGGTTCACCCAAGGCTCAGCCCATCATAGTGACCGTAGGTATCTTAGGTTCTCAAACCATCATACTTTCCATAAATTAGACCACATTAAAGTCCTTTTTACCTATACACACAAGCTCACAAATATGCACATACACACTTCATATGTACTTCATAGTTTGGCTTCTTGCCAAACCCAAGCATATAAGCTTCTTAAATAGCCATCAATGCTTAATTTACATGCTTGTTAAATTCATCAATAATTTAGTCACTTGATATACAAGTATCTTGGCTAAATTTATTTAACACATAAACATACAAATCAAGTAACCCTTACCTTATATAACTTAGTTTGCAAGCTTTAAGTACTTAGCCTTTTGTCTCAATTATAGTCTCTTCTAAGGTCTTCGTATAGTAGCTTAAGTAATTATCTATAACTAGTTTATATACCCGGCGTTGCTATTGGGATTTCAAATTGTATTTAGTTCTAAGAAATAATAAATATTTAAATGTTCATAGAAATATTATTATAAAAATATACAATCAAATAAAAAATTTAAAAATATCAAATTATTCTAGCATGGTATTGAGTATCACCAATGAATAATTTTTTTGTTCATGTCATTTTAAGTTTTAAATAACAAAAATTGAAGTGAATATATCATCATCTTCAGCAAATCTTAATTTTGTTTGTTTTGAACTCTAAAACGAACCATTTTTCTCCAAACATCATACACGAAAAATGTTACCACAAGATTAAAAAAGATCAAGCTGAAAATCATATATTAAGGGAACAATTTTAAGGTGATTATCAATTTAGATTCTAGAGAAATTGACTATATCTTCATGTCTCTTGGCATCATTAAACCTTGTTGAAACTTTCAAATAATGACATCTACAATATACAATGAATCTGTAAAAGAAAGATAGTAAAACATAACATGCTTTTAAATACAAAAGCAAAAATAGAAAAATGGAAACTGAGATACACACACATATCCCATTTTTTTTCACATAGATTAGTAAACAAAAAAAAAATTTAGAGAGAGCACATCTATTTGAAAAAATCTAGACCTGCAAAAGAAAATTGAAAATTGAATCACAATAAAATTATGAACATAATCTCGAACCAAAAAAATGAAGGAATAATTGTGTTTGGTAATGTTTGAAAAATAAATCTTTAATATATTCTCACAACTCACATACTTTCTCTCTTTGAAAATTTTGTAGACTTCATTCTTCTAGATATAAGTTAAGCATATAAGAATCCATAAAATATATACATTTTAGAAAATTTTAAGGTAGCCCTTTTGAAATGTTTTTAGTTTGATAACTAAAAGCTTTAGAAATTTTCAATAAAGTCCCGAAAAATTATTTGGCCCATGAACTCTTAATAATATATATAAGATCCCAAAAATTTTATAAATCAGAAAATATGGTACAAAAAGTTTGAAAAATGAAATTTTACTAATTGTGCTGAAAGTTTAAAGAAAGTGAAAAAATTTCTCAGTTAAACATAAATTTTTATTCTTATGAAAAAAATATAAAACATTATCCTTTTCATTATTTACGAGATGTGGACAATTATGGGAAGGTAAAAAATTCTTTTTTTTTTTTTTTATAGATCCTAACTTTTTAGATATTCTTAAAATTATTGAACCAAATGTCTCATTAGATGAAAATTATGATGTGCAAGTACCACAAGAAAAGAAATACAAACCTTGTCATTTGCCAAAGCTATAATGGATCATTGTTCCAATATCTCCAACTGCTATGTTTGTCCCCACAGTTTTAACTCAATGGTTAAAGTATTAGGGACATCATAAAGATGTCCAATGTTCAACATGAACTCCTCATTCTCTTATAAAAAAATGTCATATAAAATTGGACCGGTTGTTCTCTGGCTCTCAAAAGGCAGACATTCTCCTCTCTCTACTTAGAATACTAATACTTCTTCTCTTATATATTTGTAAGTATGCTTTTGAGTACAAAAAAAAAACAGTTGTGTTTGGTTTGATAATACTAGTATTCCTTTAAACACAAAAAACTTACCAACTTTATAATAGTCATTGTTAAAATGACGAAAACCAAGAAGATAATTAAGGGGCATATTAAAAATCTAAAACAAATAATTAATAAAAAATTTAAAAATATTTATGCCTCTCTAAAAATCAATTATTGATAACAAAATTTTCAAATAGAAAATTAATGTATGCTAGACGATAATGCTAGTACATAGTAAGTCGAAGAAAATGATGAGATTGATAGAAAATCAATTACGAATTTAATCCATAATTTAAGGTGATTGATTGTGTCTAGTTTATGAAGTAAGCTTATTTTAGGCAATTCCTCGTGTTATTCTATTTAATGCCAAAAACCACAAAAATGCCCATTTACGAAAGTGAACTAATTATTTTAAGGTGCGAAATGTTACGTGCACTTGGTTTTGGTCAATCAATTCCTTATAGTTTTACAGGTTTTGAATTACCTCGTAAATGGTAATTATAGTTTGAGAATACCATTAGATACGAATTATGCACCACCAACAGGGAAAAAATAAAAGACAAGCACAAATATTTTGATAATTGTCATTGTTCCCTTATAAAAAATTTATTATATATATTTATTAATACATTTGATTCGGGTACCTTGATTTCTAAGTTGAATAAGGTTATCTCACCCTCTTTGTCTTACTTAAAGCGCTCTCATGATGATGCTCATTTCCTTGGTTCATCTTTTTTGTCATATATTTTGTGTGTTTGTTTACAGGTCTTTTAATAGGTTACTCATCTTTTAGCTAGAGAAGGTCTTTCCCCTCGTGGTTGTCTTTAGCACTTAAATTAAGTTAAGGAGTATAAATCTTCCGGGAACATGTAAAAAAAATATTATTTATAGATTTTCTTGAATAATAAATACATGAACAATGCCTGGATGTGATATTAGAATGTTCAATATATATGATTTTTATTTCTATTTTAACCAAAAAATAATTTTTATTTCTTTTCTATCACATTATCATCTTCTCCCTCTATGACTCTCCCCTGGTGTTTATCACACAAATTTATCAAACCAAACATCCAGTAACTAAAAACAATCCAAACACCCTATAGCTGACTCTGAGCCCAAAATCTATTGTTAAAATATTTTAGAAAAATTACATATTTTTTATTAAGTTTACTTTTTTTTAAGGTATAGAAAAAATTGTAAAAAATGTAATAATTTGTAAACTAATTTTAGTTAGGTAGATAAATTATTAAATTTTAAATAACATTGATTTTGAATAAAAAATTTACAAAATTAAAAATAATAAGTTTTTTAATAAGTTTTTAAACATGAAAAGAACACAAAATCACGAACCTTAAACCCCATGAGAGGGCTGCAGCCTGCAAGGAGCGTAGGAACCTTCGCCTTGGCCTTCTCTATTGCATCTCCGCCTTCATATGGAGCCACATGCCTATCGCTTTTCGTGTGCAAGCCGGCATTAATACAGCAAATCACTAAGGAATTTTTCTCGCGGCCTCCAACAGCCATAGAACACTTTTGACATATTCTACTGAATTTTTTTAATGTTTGTATCTCAGGTTTTTAATTAAAAATTTTAATCTTGAAGGAGGGAGCATTATGGAGGATTTTATTTTAAAATATTTGCTTTATTTTTCCAAAATCACCTCTGTAGTTTTAGTTGCATAAAAGAATTTCTTATATTAAATATTTGCCTGCTGTTGTTGGCAAATAAGATAGTATGCAATTTCACAGACAAAATTAAAAAGAAATGTGCCTGTTTGAATTAATTATATAATGAGTGATGCATACCCCTTGTGTTACCCTGTCGGTCTTTTGATTTTTTTTTATAATTCGAGATTCAACTGTGACTTTGTTTTCAACATATTTATTTAACAAATTAACTTCTAAGCTTAATGGGACTTGGGATTGGGAATGGCTAGAACAGAAGTTTGAATGTTATTGAACACACTTTTACTAGTTTTTTTATGTAAGGTATCATTTTTCCTCACCTTTAAAAAATTAATATAATGAAAAATATTAAATGAAAGTTGTAATTTTTGAATCTTAAAAGTTTTAATATTATAATTACGAATCTAATATAAGCTTAAATCAATTTATTGATTATCAATATATATATATACAATACAAATTGATATTTACCAGTTGCACTTCTAGCTAGTTGAATAATTTTACGTTTGAGCGCATGTATCCATCCAGCAATAAAAGGTGCCGCGGCTCTGATTTTTGCACTGAAGATGCTAAAAGAGTCCGATCAATATGCTATTTTAATGTACTCCATGCTTCCCTTCGAGCAAATGTTGTGTAATGTCACTTGTGATGCAATTGTTTATATAGTGCATCCACCTCCTAATTTAAGGATAAAAATGTGTAATTTATTCAATTGTAATCGCTATTAGATAGTAAGTCAAACGTTTAAAAATAACAACTTTGTTCCCTTAATTGGGATTCAAAATCGCCGAGTTTCATATATAAGTTTGTTTTGTTATGAATTCTAGTATTAATCTTGAATATAAAATTGGATGCGTTTAAAGTTTGACTTTACTGGAAATATATTTGGCATAAATAGCTGTCCAAAAACACCGTAATAATGAGGTTACTAACATTTCACTTTTACTCGTCAAGATTAAAATTGAAAAGTTAAAAAACACAACGTTTTGTTCCAATATGCTAACGAGATGGTTTAGGGGTATTTTTGGAATATAAATGGAAAATGTTGCTAAATATTTTCCTAAAATGGAAAATCTATCATATGTCAATTTTGAATTACGTCTGGTAAAAGACTTTTTACTCTTAAAGTGTATCTGTTTTTATAATATATATTAGATTGATCATTTAACAATAAAATAACCATTCCTTTGGCCAATAATTAACAATTCCCACTATGGTTTAAATGATTAATTTAACCCTTTTCATGGAGTTAGTCAACCGGCCCTTAATACACTTCTTACGCAATAAATCCCTTGTTCTTCTTTGCTTCTTGCACTTAATTAGAAGAACTTCTTATTCATTTCCCATTATTTCCCAGCAACTTCAGCCACATTACAACCCAATAAAAACCCAAAAAAAATCTAGAAATTAAATTTAGAACCAAGCCCTTGCAATGCTCACACATAACTACACGGTTTCTACTTTCCCTTCATCAATAAATTTAAATCAGTTGTAGCTCTTAATTCTCCTTCACTAGCTAATGGAAATCAGTTCAAACACACTCATTTCAGTCCAAAATAACCAATTAAAAGCTAGAACTAAAGTTAAAACGGGTAGATCCTAACATTTCAAAATTAACCGTACCTAAGGCCCTTCCTTTTACAAGCTTGATTCTCAAGCTTCTCTTGCTTGTTTTCTCCTAACAAGCATCAAGAAACCCAATTTAATAACCATTTCCAGTAACTATAGGATTGAAATAAAGCTTGAAAACAGGCAAATAAAAATTAGAACTTACTTGAACAAGAGACAAGAAATTCTAGCTTGCGGTAGCACAAAGCTTGATTTTTACCCCCAAATCTTGCTTGATTTATGGTTAATTTGGCTTGGCGGGAGCTTCATCCCTTCATCCATGGCATTGTCATGGTGGTTTGAGAGAGGACAGAGTTTTGGGTTGCTAAATGAGGAAGAAAGTGACCGGGTGGCGTTAATCTCCACCCACCGCCTCATTTGAAATTGCCACGTACCTAGTGCCCACTTTGTACTCTTCAGTATATTTGGGATTTATCTGTAACAGGACTAAAAATTTAGGACCAATGTTTGTATTACATCGGGCCTCGTTTCTTCACAGATATAATTACATGCCAGTCTCCAGCTGTTTACGAATGTGTAATTTAATTCCCTTTTCTTTAAGGCTCACATTTAAACCACTTATGGATAATCTTGTCAATCCAAAATTTCACTATGATAGAGCAAAAATTACGAAAAACCATTTTATCTCAAATTTAATATTTTCTCATGGTCTATCCAACCATACAATAAAAATGTGTTACTGTGTGAAGTGACCAAAATGCTCCTTTTGGCTCAGCTTGCTTAAATGATTAATTCAATTCATTTTTACCTACTACACCTAAGTAAACCGAGACTCTAACTTATAAATAAATTATCTAAAATGTTAATTTGTTAAATTAATTCATCACTTGAAAGTCTGCATTTTCTATAATTACTTGATTGATTAGACATATAGCTCTAGGGGCTGTCACACACATACCCACTTACATCTAAAAGTTGTGGGTTTTTCAATATTCATCATTGAAAATAAACAATTTTTTTTTTGCTTTTGCGTCTTTATTTTTTCTTTTTCAAATGCAATTGACCCTTTTTTTTAAGTTTGATCCCCTTTTCAAAAGATGATCACTTTTTTTAGGGCCGATTTTGTAATTTTTTAGTTTGACACTGTCTCACACTTTGTTTTTATAAAATCTCAAAAAAAATTTAAGAAGCACCACAAAGGGTGCATAATTTCTTTCCACAAAAAAAAAAAACAAGCGGCACTTACATCAAGGACCAGGGGCCTACATTAAAAAAAATCTAGCAAAGCCTGACCCAAAATCAAAATAAAAAGGAGCCTATACCTGTGTTTCACAAGCAAAATCAATTAAGTACAAACTAAAATAGATCACTACTGCTACTACTAATCCTAGCCTCAATAGCATCCATTACTTTCCTCTAGACCATATTTTTGCTGAGCTACGCTGCTTGTGATGGATTTGAGCATTCCATTCCTACCAAGTATAATAAACAGTTGCTACCAAACAAGCTCTATAAACTTTGGCAACCAAACCTTTAACTTTAACATTTCTAATAAACCAGTCAATCAAACGCTACCATTGAAATAGAGCATTCCTGATTTTAGTCAGACTAGAAATCTACCTCTAACCCATTTTTGAAAAATAGCACACAAAGAACAAATGATTTTTATTTTCATCAGTCTGAAGACATAAAGGGCAAAGACTAGAAAATAACGAAACATATATCTTCAATCTATCAAAAGTGGAAAGCCTATCCATCATCGCAAACCAATGAATCATGGCATGTTTTGGAACATTCAAATTGTTCCAAATAATTTTATGCCATTTAACAGAATAAAAAATTTCCACAAAATGAAAACAGGCAAGCTTCATAATAAATCTTCCATCTCTAACACAAGACCACCCCTCATTAGATAACAATCCATGAAATTGAGACTGAGCCTTCAAAATGTGTTTCTAGATCATAGAAGAATCATTAGCAGATTTCAACTGCCAAAATCATGCCCATGTATGTAATAAGCATAAATCCATTTTACCCATAAATTCTCTTTATCTTCAAGGAGTCTCCAGGTTTTTTTTTCCCAAAACTGGCGACATTCCACGCCCTTAACTGGAATATACCAAGTCCAGCCTAGTTTTTGGGAACACAGACTTTAGTCCATGCAACAAGATACTTACGACAAGATATTGAACTAGCCCAACTAAAAGCTCTACAGCTTTTATCGATATAGTCTAGCACAGGTTTTTGTGAAAGGAAAATATTATACCAGTAAGCTTGAATACTAAACACAACTGCACCCTTCCAGTTTATGATAGAAATTTGGTGTTCCAACTATTAAGCCTACTTAATATTTTTTCTATAAGAGGTTTATAATGCTTAATTTGGAGCCTTTGATCCATGCACATCCAAGTATTTTATAGGATTATCATTTTAAGTTCATCCAAAATCTGAGATTCAAGCTCCATAGTAACACATAAAAAAAAAAACCTGGCTCTTCTCATCATTTATTACTAAACCAGATGTATGACAAAACATATCCAAACTCAGAAATCTAGCCTTAGCAACCCCAGCTTTTGTAAAAATCATTATATCATCAGCAAACATAAGATGTGTCAGACCAATCCTCTTACATTTAAGGTGAAACTTGATATACTATTCATCAACCAACTTACCTAAGACTCTGGATAAGTATTCCATAGTCAAGATATATAACAAAGGAGATAAAGTGTCCCCTTGTCTTAGGTCTCTCATTCCTTTAAAATAACCACATAATGACCTATTCATGTTTGTCCCTACGTTCCATGTTAGTCCCTAAGCTTCTACGCTTTTCCATGTTAGCTCCTATGTTCCATGTTAGTCCTTATGTTCTATGTTAAATCTCAATTTAATCCCTAAGCTTCTACTTTTTTCCATGTTTGTCCCTATATTCTATTCATGTTTTATTTTGGTCCCCAAATTTAATAAATATTTAATTAGATTATTTCTATTTGTTCTGTTGGTCTCCAAACTTTTTTATTGTTTTTATGTACTATATTCTAAAGTAATATAGTGGTTATCATAATTTATTTATTTTTGTGTTAAGCAAATTTTTTTTACATTCATTAGAACAATTGTTAAGCCTTTAATATCTAATGTTTTTCCATTTTTTTGTCTTGATTCAAACTTTTTTTTTTGTTATTTTTTTTAGTTTTTTTTTAAATAAAACTTTAATCATTATAATTTGCCTACTTTTGGTTATGGTTTTGGTTGATTTTGCTTTAGTCAAATTTTTTTCCTTTTTATCTTTATTAAGTTAATGGTTAAATTGTTAACTTATTAACATAAATTGAACACAATTTTGTGTTTTAATCATATTATTTCATTATTCATCATTGCATTTTTTTGTATGAATTGTTCTTTATAGTTTAATAAAATAATTTGGTCTATAATTGCTAAAATTGAAATTAATTTTTTTAAATAAATTTCTCATTGATATTAAAAATTAGAATTTAAGTTGATAAAAGATGAAAATTTTTAATGAATTATTTTTAATAACAAAATTATACATTATTTTGAAGTACATATGATGTTATGTTTTCATTTACCTACTTTTGGTTATTGTTCAGGTTAATTCGGCTTTAGACAATTTTTCTCATACATTTTTAATTATGTATTATTGTAATTTTTTATACTAAACTTATTGCAAAAAATACCCACTACATCGTACAGGCCACCATAAAAATGCCATGGACCCATCTATTTAAGAAGTAGTTAAAGTTTAGAATAAGCCATTTAAAAAGTAGCTTTTAGCTTTTAGCTTTTAACTATAACAGTTTAATCTTTATTGTTAATAAATTATCAAATCTCTAATACTAATCTTGAAAATTTTCTCTAACAGGAACTTCATTCCCTCCCCCCAAAACAACATCCTTACCAACTCAAATCTTAGTCATCCATTCTCTTGCACTTTAACTTTTCCTTTCGTTGTACTTACTCAGAACTCTGGAACTCAACTGACTTAAAGATCAAACCCAACTACAAAATTCTTCTTCTGTATAAAAATCAGTGAAGTCAATAGACTCAGAAGAGAAAAAAGTGGGGTTTGACAGCCAACTCAGAGATTTTACAGCATTTTCAACTTATGGTAGCCAATACATCCAGTATGACATCTTCAGCAACCTTTCCAAGATCACCACCAATTATCGATGGCCGTTCATGTCGATCGAGCACGAGGCATATGACATCATCTGTATCACATATTCCAATTGCTTTTTCTTTCTTCTTTTAATTTATGCGTGTTATGGATGATTTATGTATTGATTGTTGAAATATAGTTTTTGTTGCTGATGTATATATATTTTTTCATTACAGGTTGTTGACGATGGGCTAATTTGAGCCTAACTCGATTTCTACCTTCCAAACCCAAATCTGTTAGGTTCAAATCAAGCCTGGTTCTTGGTATATTTGTGTTATGTTTAGGCCATGGATTTCAGGTAGAGTAGGTTGTTTCTATTTTGGGTTTGACTGAACCTGACTTTGCCCCTACAGGTATATGTATAGTAATGGAGCTAAATTTTTTATCTAGGGTGAAAAAACAATATGGAGAAAACACTACGATATCTTTCTTATGCTAGCTACAAGTATCTTGTGTGCTTGCAGATAGTGTAGTTTTGAACTTGCAATATCAAAATAAGTTGTAACAATTGTAAGAACTAAGAAGGAGAATGAAAAGACATTATAACAATGTTAACTTGGTGACAATCTAAACTAAGTTAGGTGTAGATAGAAACTTGCATAACTTCTCTAGTAGAGGCTAGCCAATTTGTTTATGACTAGAAGCACTCATTTGTGTATAAGATTAGCTACGATCAAATAAAGAAATGTTGAATGTTAAAGAATAATTGGTTAAAATTGAAAAGTTAGAACAAGGTTAGTTTAGTTTATTTTAGCTATGTTTGATATAAATATTTGATATACTTTTGAATTTTCTAGTTTCTTTCTTGTTTCACTGTATTTTCAAATTTAGGAGGCATTGCTCATGTACTAGGAATTATTGATATTGATTTTGCTTGATGGTTGGACACTCGAGTTGCTAGGTGAGCTATTATTGGCTATTGTGGATTTGTGTTGAGTTACTATCTACAATTAGTGCTGCCTATTCCTACTAGTTATGCTTTTTAGTTTCTAAGACTTATATGTAGATTTGTTATGTTATATGTGTGATGTATCACGATAAATGTAGCCACGTAAGAATTTCAAACTTCGATTTTGGTATGTTTTATATGTATAGAATGATTCATGTGTTAATTGTTGAGCCATAAATTTTGTTGTTGTTGTTGTATATATTTATTTTCATTGCAACCTGCTGGAGTTGAGCTGATTCAAGAACAACCCAAATTTTGCCTTATGAACCTGAATTTATCAGGTTTAGGTTAAGCCAAGTTCTTTATAAATTTGTCTCAAGTCTGGGCTAGGGTTTTGGGGTAGAGTATATTGTTTTTGTTTCGGGTTCAACTAAAACCCGACATCTCCAACTTGATTTTGCCTCTATGGGTATTTGTATAATAACGGAGCTAGAGCTTTGATCTAAGGTAAAAGAGTAATATAGAGAAAAAATTTATGAAAAATGTTTTCCACGAGGGAATTTGAATGTGGAAAAAAATTTTCTTTTTATTTGTTTATCTTTTTTTCATTTTTTATATATAATTTTCTAAATCTTGTCTAAAAAAATTTAGTTAAGATGTTTTCTCACTTTCTTTAAATTTTTAACATTTTGACTAAACTTTAGTTTTTAAAATGTAATAATGTATTTGTATGTTTTAGAGAAGTTTAGGGATTTCTTGTGAATTTGTAAAAAGTTTATTGACTAAATATTTAATTTTTGGGAACTATATTATAATTTTTTGAAATTGTGAGGACTAAATGTAAAACTTTTAGGGACTATTTTGTAAATTTTTGAAAGCTCAAAGACGGAGTTGTGCGTGTCGTTTCAAGTATGGAGATTTGGTTAAACAACAAAATTGTGTTTTTCAATTCTTTATTAAGTATAATTTTGTTTTAAAAAATAAGAAAGAAAACACTCACCCTAAAGCGAAAAATGGCACTCATCACTAAACTAATACCCATATTGCTTATTCATCCTTAAACTTTCAATTGTTGCATTATTCATCCTTTAACTATCATTAAGGTTGCACTGTTCATCTTCCATTAGTTCTGCTGTTAAAATGGGTCAAATTTAGCAAATGAACTAAATTGGGAGTCAAAAAAAGAAATTTGTCCATGAACATGAAAAATCTTCAGTTTTTAAAATGTGTATATGGCTTAATTCATTTTGCTCTCCCCTATGACTTTTACTAGTGTCAAATCCAAAATCTTAGCTTATCACCTCTAAATTCTCACCGAAACTTTGAAACTCAGAAGTTTTCATGTGTGTAGTCAAATTCCTGTTTTAGACCTTAGTTTAGTTCATATGCTCAATTTGGCTTGTTTTAACTGTAGGACTAATGGTAGACGAGTGGTGCAACATTAATGACAGTTTCAGGACGAATGATGCAACAATTGATAGTTTAAGGAAGAATAAGCAATATTGATCATAGTTTATGGATAATAGATGTCATTTACCCCACCATTAGCAGTGAACACTATTCAGATAAAACTAAAACATCTGAGTAATCCAATTTTATTCAAACAATTTGGTTCAGTCTTTTAGTTTTCAGGTCAGTTCAGTCAGGAACCAAATTATATAATTGGTTTTTTGGTTCATTCCTAGGTGCTATTATTAAACCTGAAAAAATTGAAATGGTAGAAATGTAAATATTAGTTTTTTCATGAGTTCCTTGCACAGATAATTCTCTACTCTTCTATGACTCGATGACTCTATTTATCTCCTTCAAATGAGATAAAATCGACTCCTCTTAGTTTGATCATAGTCCTAATTAGCATAAATCGTGGATGAAGACTACGTATATTAATGAACAACACTTATTGTGAATAGAGCAATAGTTCTTACTAAACAGAACATCATAATTTACGAACAACACATCCTAAGAAATGAACATCATATTACAGAACAACACATTTATATAAACAGAACCGCACTTTTTATTGAATAGAACATCATAATTTACAAATATTACATCTCACAAAATGAACAACATACTAAAGAATTTCACATTTGTATGAAAAAAATCATGCTTATTACTGAACAGAATAACACAGTTTAGAAATAGCACATCTTATGAAATGAGCAGCATATTATAGAACAATACAGTTATATGAATAAAATAACACCTTTTGATGAATGGAACATTATAATTTACGAACAACACATCTTATGAAATAAACAACATATTATAAAATAACACATTGATATGAATAGAACAACAATTCTTACTGAACAGAACACTATAATTTACAAACAGTATATCTCATAAAATTAAAAGCATATTACAGAACAATACATTTATATGAATAAAATAACACTTCTTACTAAACAGAACATCATAATTTACAAAAAAAAAAAACACATCTTACATAATGAACATCATTTTGTAGAACACTTTTTACTAGATGTAACAGTAAAATTGTCATTAAAAAAAATTGTATAATTTCTCTTTTATTCTCTTCCTTCTTGTTAAAATATATAAACGTATTCGATAAAATATTAAAGAATAACATATTTTTATGAATGGAACAACACAATAATTATTCTTAAAATAATCTGTATAATTTTTCTCTTATTCTTTTCCTTTTTTTTGCCTACTAACAATTTAATTGTGTGTGTTGTTCAATCACATAGACTAAGCTTAAAAGATGAAAATCAAATAAACCAAAGGAAAAAAGCAAGCCAAGCAAAGAGAGTTTACTTCAAATAAATGGATCAGAACAATATAAATATCAAGGAAAAAATGGTGTTTATATGAAAATGTGTTTGTGTTGAACACTGGTTTTTCTCTTTCAAATCTTAATTTTAGATTTTGAATAAACAGGTTAAGATCCAATATCTTTTTTTTTCAGTACTTTGGAATTTTCCTTTTCTCTAAAATAATTATTAGCGCACTTAAATTTAAATTTTATTAATTGAGTAAATGAATCTGGTGATGAGTGGCAAGAGAGAGAAAGGAGGAAAAAGATGAAGTTGACACTGACAAATACTTATATATAAGATGTGTGGTAGTAAACTTGTAAATTAGCTAAAAGCTAGTGTGCTCTATGTGTGTCGGGTGTATTTTAGTTTTTGCCTATTATAAATATGTGAATGAGACATGTCCTAGTTCTAACCTCAATGGGATTCCCCATAATGGATAGAAATTCCAATGTCATTTAACTTTGGTTAACTTTCTACCTTGATCATGAGCATTCTTTTTTCCTCTCTCAAAAACTTTAGTTGAACCATTTTTACCCACCCAAAAGCTTTGTTCAATTAGCCAAATTAGGCCTCTTTGTCGGATCTAGCCTAAAGATTTTTTCATAGTTTATATTTTTTCCTCAACTTAGACATGGTTTGGCTATACCCTTTTTTGTTTCACTAAAGCACTTCTCCTATTTGATTGCCTATATTTCTTTGGTTCTACTCAGATTTTGTTGTTTTTCAAAAAAGATGATAAGTGGTCTTGATTTGCAAGGCGATGATTGGAAGCAGTTGTCCATAGGACACCAACATGTAGATCTATTATGGTTTAGTTTTTTAGTTTTATTTTTATGTTTTTGTGTTTGTCCCATCATAAATAGAGTTTTAGTCTGGGGTTTATTCTAATTAATTTTAGTTATGTCTTTCAAATGCATTCTAGTTTAAATAAAAGTAGTGGTTTTGATCTAGCTGTCTTCCTTTATATTTGGGGTCGTGAGGATGCTGTTAATGGCTCATTGGGTAACCTATTATGTTCCTGTTATTTTTAAGTGATTTATACCATTGATTGTAGATGTCATATGACTCATTATTAATTGAAATGAAATCTTTTCTGCTAAAAATTATCTATCTAAATATGAAATGACATATTTAGATCCAGCCATTATTGACTTAATGGAAAGAATTAAAACACATAAAATTAAGACATTAATGGGAATGCTTTTTCCCAGATTTTATCCCAAAGCTAGTAGGAGCCTTACCCGTTCCTTCCCAGTTCTAGTGATCAGGGGTGATTATCTGATTGGTTTGATTTGAAACTAATCCAAATACAATAATCTAATTGGCTTTCAATTTTTACAAAGTGTATCCAAATTGTTGAAATTATATATTAGAACTGATCCAAACCATCTTAATTATGTTTTAGTTTTTTTAGTTTAGTTTATTTGATTCTCCTTTCTAAGACCTAGACTCATAGTCGATAAAAAAATAAGTTAAATATTCAAAATTTTACCTTCAGACCTAAAGTTAAATAAGGATAAACAATATATAGTCCAAAACTAGTAGGAAACAGCTTTATATATGTAGAGTGAATATGGACTATAGTAAAATATTTATTATTATTTAGTCTATTCAATTTCTTCGATTTTAAGTATATGATTCAATAACTGATCTGATAGTTGAGCATGAAATTTAGTTTTGGTTTGAACAAACCAAAATAGAAAAATAACTAAATCATTTTATCCAAATGTAGTTTATCTTTTTTATTTTGTCTAAATAATGCTCATCCTTACTAATAATAAACATAACAATGTAGGCAACAACAAAAATAGTCCTCCAAACAAGAAACAAGCTATTCAAACTCTAGTCGCTACTCCCATCTATTTTCTTTGCATCACATTCATCCTTTTTTCTCTGTGCCTCTAGGTGGGTTTGGATTCCAATCCCAACATGACCGCTTGATTTACTGTGTTTATTCGACCTGATCAGCCACCTTCATCTCTTTTGCTGCCGTTTCTCATTCCTCATTTTCTTCCACAAAACTTGTTTATCACCATTTGCAGAAGCATAGTCTAGTTTTTCTAACACTCTATGGTAGATAGATCTAGAAAATCTATTTATGGTATTAGTGAGTTAGGCAAAGGCTAAAAGGTAAAAAATAGCTAGCATCAATCATGAAGCATTTCCAAATAATGAATTGGGTGATAGTGTAAAAAAAAAAAACTATCTTTTCATTAATTAGACTTTACATTGATTGATTTACTATAAGAAGTTGATCAACCTTTTTTTTTTTTGGGATTATCTATTGTTCATCTTAACTATTTGGTCATTCTCTGTCTGAGTTTTATTTTAATTATTTGTGAGTTATCTATTCTAAATTTATTTTAATTTATATGAAATGCTTGACACTCCAATTTCCTTCCTTCCATTTGTATCATAGGAACAAATAATATTTTTAGTGACCAATTTTATGTATTTTTTATTTTTTAAAATTTTATACCATTGTTGATTTGTAAAATTTCGTTTACTTATAGTAATTAGACAAGGTTTGTGATAAAACAATACTCCTTCGTACAACGAGCTGGATTCATATACAGTAGTCAACGATAATAGCACCAATTAAAACGATCTTGATGTGACCCAATACTACAAAACAATTACTGGGGCTCATCATTAATGGAATCGAAATGATCTCTAAATTGATCAAAAGATCCAATAGAGTAAGATATTCCTGCACGGTGGTATTCCACTTTTCCACATGTACGTAGCAACTTCTCTTGTTATTCCTATGATTATTAAAAAGGGGTTGATTGAAATTTATTGAATCTAATAATACTTTAATGATACTTTCTACCTAATGATGTACTAATCGAGAAAAAAGCTATCACATCTAGCGTCCCAAGCACACATAATATATATTTTTTTAACAGCAAAAGATTTTAATGAATATCAGATACATCACATCATTATTTACTTCATCTGATACTATTTTCAAAACACCCAACAACACTTAAAAATTCTTTATATAATTTACTTTGTAGTAATTAATTTATAATTTTTTTATTCTTAATATTTTATATATAAATAGAAAATTTTTATATATTAATGATAAATCAAGATATATATTTTTTAAAAAAAAATTTCTAATAAATAATAATATGAATAAATTTAAGTCAAATTAAGCAAAAAAATCAAATAGAGCAAAGAAAACGGGACGGACGGAATAATTTGATTTATCAGTATTGAAGTCATCCTCCTGCATATCATACCCATACTATTAAAAGTTTTATTCAGTGTGTCCATTGTCTTGCTAGCATATTTGCCTCCGCATTTAATTGCCTTCCAACATGAGCGAAACTGTATTCATTTAATTCCTTTCTCAAGCCATCTATTTATCTAAGTATGTTAACGAACCTCCACGATCTCATAGCAGTCTCTAAGAACTACTTTATAGTCATCAATGAGTCACTTTCAATTGTAATAGAGATGTTCAAATTTTCGTTTGACATCAATAGTATCAAAGCTTTCTTAATTGTTAAGATTTCTGCCTCCCCCGCACTTGTTGCCATTATAGGAGCAGAGGACACACATCATTTCTCACCAATATGGTTCCTCAACAGACCTCCAGCACCAGCAAAATTGTTAGAAAAAGATGTATCCACAATGAACTTCAATCTTCCTTCACTAGGGGGCTACCACATGACGTTACCTTTCACTTCGTTTTTTTTCCTATTTAACACAATATTTGCTGGAGAAAAGAAAACCTCTAGCAAACTCATGTCATTTTGCCTTTATCTACAAACCAACTCTTAATCTTATAACATCCCATGCAATCTGTGGATCCATCCTTTTATTATTGAATATACAATAATTTCTTATAACCTGCCAAATGGTCCAACAAGTTGCGAAAAAGAAATACATCCATATCTCCTTAGATAAGACTTTGCTACTCTCATCTCTCCATCTTTAAAACAATTCTTAATTGAAGGAAGGATTTGCCACTTGTAACTCCACTCCCTTAAAATTGCCTCCCACATGCTGCAAGCAAACTTGCCTTGCAGTGAACAAACAAGTGGTCTAATGTTTCTTCCTCAATGCAGCAAATAGGGCATTTGGCATTGTCCATTTTGAGAATTCCCTTTTCAGCTAACAATCCTCTAGTTGGTAATCTGTTCAACAATAATTGCCAAGCAAATACTTTAATTTTTTCAAGCGCCCACCAGCGCCACACACTAGCTGCATTAGGTGGTACTTGTGACAGTTGATTTCTTGTTGCATTCTTAAAAGATTTTACTGAACATACGCTCAATCTTTCAAAGGTCTAGATTAGTCGATCTTTTTTCTTTGCACACAACACTTTCAACTCAACAGTCCTCATAAAAGAACCAAGGATTTTCTTTTCCCAGTAAAAAATTGGTATTCGTAGCTTTATATTCCACACCCATATTCCATTCTCCCAAGTACCAAACTCATTTATAACTCCAGTTTTATTAAGTGCAAGGGCACAAATCCTTGGAAATTTATCTTTTAGAATTACGCCCTCCACTCAATGGTCAAACCAGAATAGTGTGTTGCTTCCATTATCAATTACAATTAATAGACCTTTCTTCAATAAAGTGTTGTATTTGCTTCTCCCTTCCAGTGGACTTGCTATTTTCCCCCATACAGTTCCTTGACCTCCATACTTCACTTTGACAAGCTTTCTCCATGCCGCTTCAGGCTCATTTCCGAATCTCCAAATCCATTTTGTTAGCAAAGCATCATTTTTTGAGCGAATATCTCCTAGCTCTAAGCTGCCTTTCTCCTTTGACATGACTATATTGCGCTAGCTTATTGGCATCAGTTTTTTTCCTCCATCTTCATTTGCCTCAAAAGAAATTTATGTGAATTTTCTCCAGCTCCTTTATTACACCTGAAGGTGCAAAGAATAATGAAAAATAATAGAGGGATAAGCTATTTAAAACTGATTTTACAAGTTTCCACAATTTCCATGTAATAGGGAGAGAAAGATAATCTGTGTTGGAATGAAGAAGTCCTTTGTCTACACTACACGAATTAGAACTGTGTTAGATATACTACAAACTTTTCATTAAATTTTTACAAAATTTTACGGATAAATTTTGATTGGCAATTGAGAAGTCCAATGTAATATATTAGTTTTATATGTATTTAATAAATTCTTGCTACACAGAGTTTTAATTGTACAAACATTGATCAAATTGTTAGTACATTTAGTAAAATTCAATAAATTATTGCTATTGTTCCCTAGATCCCCAAAAGAAGCTTTAACCATCCCTCCTCTATTCAAATGATTGAGACTCCAAAGTTCACTCAGAAAACTCTAGTATGCGATTTAAGGTAATGGTATATAGATAATTCCCAACCCCCCCCCCTGGTACTGGATACAGAGACGAAATAAGAAAAAGCGAACTCACTATTTCGAGACGCCGAGGACGTTGTCCATCGAATTGCTGCATAATCAAACAGATTCCCCCAAATTGAAGCGCAATACCCGTGAACCGAATGATGATTTCTGACAAGGAATCCAGTAAACAAGGGTTTCAAGTTTCAAGTTCCAGGCTTCGACCGCGATTCCTGTCGTTGGCAGGTCGGTTGCGCTTCGCCGCTTCCTCTTCGGAATTTGATTTTTAGGTTCTTGTCGGAGTCCCCAGTGCGTGTCGCTTTCAGGAGATTTCTTGCGGATGACAATTTACATGCGGCAGGTTGGCTCGGTGGTGCAGAACCTTTGTGGTCGGAGAGGTGCGGGACTGTTGGCTTAAATAGGTGGAGGGTTAAGATTTCGTGTCGGTATTCGATTGTGGATAGTTCTGCCTGACCTCCCAGTCTCGTAAGGCCACGTAGGACATAGAGAGGTCGATTGTGTACCAAACGTCTGGCCGGCATTGTCAAACCCGGCCCAACTCAGCCGGTTGAATCGGTTGGACTGTAACCCAGTACCTCTACTGAGTACTGGCTGGGTTTGACCAAGTTTGGCTGACTTTGACAAAAATCCATCGAGTTGAATTATAACTCAGTGACTACTTTGAGTTACTCTCTAGGTCGGGTTTAAAAACATGCCCCTGACTTTTGAAATCAACAATTTTGTATTTCACGTTTTTTCTCCTGTACGTGGATTGGTAGTTGAAAGCAACGGCTTTAGGCTAGGCAATGTGTAGTATCATGTAGGGGTGAGCATGGGTTGGGTAAACCCGAAATTCAACCCGGACCACCCCCATTAGGTTGGGTAAAAATTGATCATGGTTCGCGGGTTGGTTCCACATATAGAAAAACCGACGGTTTTTAGGTTGGTTCTGGTTCCATATGGAACCAACCCGAGGTGGAACCGAACTCGAGATATATATATATAATTATATAATAAAAATTATAATATTACTAATATACACACACACATTTCTTTGAAGTATTATGATTGTCATTTTGTGTTTTTATATTAAACTCTTAAACTGATATTCCAAATTGAAACAGTATGGAAGTTGTGAGATTATTTATGAAATTTCTCCATATTCATTTAAATTACTTTACTTCATAGACCCACCACTCCTAAGTCATTTTTGTTTTCGATCTTTCATTCCAAACTATTCTCTACGACACACTTATGATATTTTTTTTCATTTATGAGTCATGCAAAATTAAAAATTTATGATATCAATATATTTTAGGTTTTGATACTGAAGAAGATGGTCTTAAAGGCTCAATTTTTCATATTGAATATCATGCCAATATTGAAATTACTGGAAGAAAATAAACTAGTTGAGATGAAAGATGCCCCCACAAGCAACTCTTTTGAACAATTTTTGTAAGAATAACATTTTAAACTCCCTTGAATATATTTAAGTATATATATTTAAATATTAATTTAATTGTATATTATGTTGAATATGTCATAAAACTTATTATGGATGTAAATTTATTGAATTTTGGTGTTGTTATAAGTATATGGTATAAACCGAAAAACCCGAGAACCAGAATCGAGAAACCCAGAACCATGGTTCTGGTTCTGTTCGGTTCTCGATTCTCGGTTCTCGGGTTGGGTAGAAAAATTTTGGAATCGATGTCATTTTGGGTTGGTTCGATTCTACCATAAAATCAAACCAACCCGACCCATGCTCACCCCTAGTATCATGTATGGCTTGCACCTACTTTATCATTATTTCTGAGTCTATAACTTTTAAAAAAGCCTTAAATCTACCCATTCACTTTATCATTGTTCGTTGGACTATTTTACATTAATGTTGGCAGTTAGTGTCAGATTTTAAAACAATTTATTTAAGAGTAGCTTGTAATTTTTAAATCAAGCGATTTAATTTCTACATTTAATAAATCATTAAAAATTTTAATCCTAATCTTGAAAAGCTCTACCTAAACAGGCACTTCATTTCTCCCCCCTTACCAGCTCAAATCTTAGCCCCCTATTCTATCACAAAGTTAGAGTAGGTTGTTTCTGTTTTGGGTTCAACCAAGACCCAATTTTACTCCCTGCAGATATAAGTATAGTAATGGAGCTAAATTTTTTATCTAAGGTGGAAGAACAATAAAGAGAAAACACTCACAGTATCTTTCTCACCCTAGTTACAAGCAACTTGTGTGCTTGTAGATAGTATGGTTTTGAACATACAAATATCAAAACAAACCACAACAATTGTAAGAACTAAGAAGGAGAATGAGAAGACGTAATTATAATAATTTTGACCTGGTGATGATCTAAATTAAGTTAGTGTAAATAGAAACATGCTCAACTTCATCTAGTAGGGGCTAGCCCTATTAGTTTGTGACTGGAGGCACTCTTTTGTGTAAAAAATTAGCTGCAATCAAATAAAGAGGTGTTGAATGTTAAAGAACAATTGGCTGAAACTGAAAAGTTAGAACAAGATTAGTTTACTTTATTTTAGCTATTTTTGGTATAAATGATTGATATACTTATGAATTTTGTAATTTATTTCTTGTTTCATTGTATTTTCAGAGTTGGGGGGCATCCCTCAAGCACCAGGAGTTATCGATATTGACTTTAAAGTTGTTAAAATTATAATCCTGATTGTGAAATCACACGATCTTAAGATCCTGACATAGAAAACCTTATCAAAGTATTATAGGATCAAATACATGGTAGAATCATGATAGGATCACGACTAGAATCATAGAATAGTAAGATCAAATGATCTTACCGATCCTACTCGGGTATTGATTTTTGCCGGGGATAAATTTCATGGATGATCCCTAACATTTAATTATCATTTTTTTTTTACCTCTAATCTATCAAATGTCCTATTTTGATCCTAAACATATTTAAAACCTTTTATTTTGGTTTTAAATCTATGAAAAATATTTCATTCTAGTCTCTAATTGGATAAAATTTGCTAACTCAAGATAATTGTTTGATGGTAACTTTTTAGAGTATAATTTAAATTATTCAGTAACTGTCTTATCACAAATTTAGTATATATAATAATTTTTTTAAAGTTAATGGATATTTAAATTACCAGTTTTTTCTCTATGTATGTTAAACTTATTTCATTCATGAAGAAGAAACTACTAATTTAAATTATCTATTAATTATAAAAAAATTATTATACATTTTAAATTTATTGAAAATCTATTATCGAATATTTAAATTAGAATTTTTAAAGCTTATATCAAATAGTTATTTGGAGATAATGGATTTCATCTTTGAGGACCAGAGCAAAACAATTTTAATATATTTAGGACCAAAACAAAACATTCAATAGGTCAAGGAAAAGTTGCGGTCTATTTTATTTGTCAATAATATGTTTGTTCATGAATTTCTTTCAAACTTATATTGATCATTTTATTAGTTATGTTGATATATACTCTATTAAGGTTTGGACTTTACTTGCATTGTATCAATAATTATGTTGTATCATTGCTATGACATTTAAACTTTATTTGAGTTTCTAATATAATTAGTCTTTTATATGAATTATATTATTTAGATAAGAAATTTTGAGCTTTTGGTAAAGATCTTATAATCTAAGATCCGATCTTATGATCTTAATTTTACATGGTGAAAAACAATACTAGATAGAATCTCCAATCTTGACAACCTTAATTGACTTTGCTTGATGGTAGGAAGCTTAAGTTGCTAGGCGAGCAACTACTTGCCACTATTGTGGATTTGTGTTGAGCTACTGGTTACTATCAATGCCTGCCTGTTGCTACTGGTTATGCTTTGTAGTTTCTAAGATGTATATGTAGATTTGTTATGTTATGTTTGATGTATCATGCACATATGTAGAGATGTAAGTATTTTAAACTTGCATTTGGTTTATTTAGATGTTTTATATGTGTTATAGATTATTTATGTGTTGATTGTTGAACAATAATTTTTGTTCCTACTATATTTTTTTTTTGTTACAGGTTGCTAGCACCAATCTAATTTGAGTCCAACCCAAATTTCATTTGATAAACCTGAATTTATCGGGTCTAAGTCGATTCGAGTTCTTCATAAGTTTGTGTCAGGCCTAAGCTAGGGTTTTGGGGTAGAGTATGTTGTTTTTGTTCTGAGCTCAACTAGAACCTAGCATTTTCAACCTAACTTTCCCCCTATAGATATATGTATAATAACAAAGCTAAAGTTTTGATCTAGGGCAAAAGAATAATATAGAGAAAACACTTAATGGAAAATGTTTTCCACAAGGGCATTTGAATGTGGAACAAATTTTCCTTTTTACTTTTTTATCTTTATTTTTCATGTTTATATATACTTGTCTAAAGTTTGTTTAAAAAAAAAGTTTAGTTGAGGTATTTTCTCATTTTCTTTAAGCTTTCAACATTATGACCAAGCTTCACTTTTTAAAGTGTAATGGTGTATTTGTATGTTTTAGAAAAGTTTAGGGACTTCTTGTAAATTTTTGAAAAGTTTATTGACTAAACATGTAATTGTTAGGAGCTATATTATATATATTTTTTTAAATTATGAGGACTAAATATGAATTTTTGGGGACTATTTTATAAATTTCTAAAAGCTCAAAGACGGAATTGTGCCCCTTTTTTTTTTTTCAAATATGGAGATATGGCAAATATGGAGATTTGGCTAAACAATAAAATTGTGTTTCCCAATTCTTCATTAAGTACATTTTTTTAGAAAATAGGAAAAAAAAACACTCACCCTAAAGGGGTAAATGACATTGTCCCTAAAGTAATACCTTTGTTGCTTAATCATCCTTAAACTATCAATTATTGGACCATTCATTCTTCCACTATCATTAATATTGCACCATTTGTCCTTCGTTAGTTTTGCCACTAAATGCACCAAATTTAGGAAATAAACTTATTTGGGGGCCTAAAAAAGGAATTTGACCGTGAACATAAAAATTTACATGTTTTTAAAATGTTTCTACAGTTTAATTTCTCTTGCACTCTTCCATAACTTTTACTAGAGTATCAAATCCAAAATGTTAGCCTATCACTTCCAAATCCTTATGGGAACTTTGGAACTCAGAAGTTTTCATATCCATGGTCAAATTCATGCTCTAGACCCCTAGTTTAGTTCATTTGCTTAATTTTGCCCATTTTAACTATAAGGCTAACTAATGACAAATAGTGCAATAGTAAGGATTTTTAGGACGAATGATACAATAATTAATAATTTAAATACAAATAAGTAATATGGATCACAGTTTAGCGACAATAGATACCAATTTCTATACCCAAAAGATATTTTCATTTTCATTTTCTTTTTTTTTTGAAAAATTCTAAAAAAACATAGAAAATTTTCTGAAACTAAACCATGCTTTAATTTTGGAGAAAAGAATTTTCCACTTTCGAAACTTTCTAACTTTTCCATGTTTTTTTTCAAAGAAGATCTACTATAAGTATGTGAATGTATCATCTCCTAGTTCTAAAATCAATGGGAATTCACATAGTGGATGGAAATTCCAATGTCATTTACCTTCCGTTGAGCGTTCTTTTCTTCTCTCTCAAAAACCTTAGCCGCATCACTTTTGCTCACCAAAAAGTTTTGTTCAATCAGCTAGATTAGGCCTTTTTGTCGGATCTGGCCTAAAGCCCTTTATTATTATTATTATTATTATTATTATTAGTAGTAGTATTTCATATATATTTTCATTCCTCAATCTAGACATGGTTGATTATACCCCTTGTTTCTTTTACTAAAGCACTTCTCCTATTCGATTGTCTACATTTCTTTAGCTTCACTTGGATCTTGTTGTCTTTTAAAAGAGTTGATCGCTGATCTTGATTTGCAAGGGGATCATTGCAAGCAGTTGTCCATGGAATGCCAACATGCGGATCTATTATGATTAGTTTTTATCTTTTATGTTTTCTTTCTTTTTGTTTGGTATTTGTCTAATCATAAATAAAGTTTTAGTCCGAGGTTTATTCCAGTAAATTTTAATTACATCTTTCAAGTACATCTTGGATTATATGAAACTAGTGAATTTGATCTAGCTATCTTCTTTTACATTTGGTGTTGCAGGGATATTGTTAACGGCCCATTAAATGACTTATTGTGTTCCTGTTATGTTTTAGTGATTTATACCGTTTGTTATAAATGTCATATGATTTATTATTAATTGGAATGAAATCCTTTCTTCTAAAAATTCTCTATCTAAATATGACATGACACATTTTAGGTCCTTTGATTATTGACTTAATAGCATAGAATTAAAACATTAAGGAATGTTCTTTTTCCCTGATGGAATTGCAAAAGAAAAATCATTTTTCCTTTCCTCTTCATCCCAGCGACTGGAGCAAAATATTAGGCCAGAAATTTTATCCCAAAACTAGTGGAAGGTTCGCCTGTTCCTTCCCAGTTCTAATGATTAAGGGTGAGCATTCAGTTAGTTTGATTGGAATCAATCCAAACACAATAATCTAATTGGTTTTCAATTTTTACAAAGTGTATTCAAATTAGGTCAAAAATTTGATATTTTAGGTCATTTGATTATTGACTTAATAGCATAGAATTAAAACATTAAGGAATGTTCTTTTTCCCCGATGGAATTGCAAAATAAAAATCATTTTTCCTCTCATCTTCATCCTAGCGACTGGAGTAAAATATTAGGCCAAAAATTTGATCCCAAAACTAGCAAGAGGTTTGTCTGTTCCTTCTCAGTTCTAATGATTATGGGTGACCATTCAGTTGGTTTGATTTGAATCAATCCAAACACAATAATCTAATTGGTTTTCATTTTTTATAAAGTGTATTCAAATTACCCAATTTACATATTAGAACTGATTCAAACCATCTAAGTTACATTTTGGTCTTTTTTGTTCAATTTATTTAGTTCATCTTTCTAAAATTTAGACACATAGTAAATAAAAAAAAAAAGATAAATATTCAAAATTTTACTTGCGTACCCAAAGTTAAATAAAGACAAACAATATATAGTCCAAAATTAGTAGAAAATAGCTTTATATATGTAGGGTAAATATATGTATTATGGTAAAATATTTATTACTATTCAATTGATTAAGTTTATTCGGCTTCAAGTGTATAATTTAATAACTGATCCAAGAACCGAACATGAAATTTGTTTTGATCCAAACCGACTGAAGTAGAAAATTAATTGAACTATTTTATCCTAATGTAGTCATTTTTTTGGATTTTTTGGTTTTCTCCAAATAATATTCACCTTGACTAATAATAAACATAATAATATAAGCAACAACAAAAATAGCCCTCTAAACAAGAAAGAGGCTATTCAAACTCTAGCCTACTACTCCCAACTGTTTTCTCTGCATCACATTCTTTCTCTCTTCTTTGTGCCTCTAGTCAGGTTAAGATTTCAATCTCAACTTAACCGCTTGATTTACTGTCTTTACTTCACTTGATCAATCACTCTCACATCTTTTTTCACCACTGCTTCTTTCTTATTCTCTTTCACAAAATTCGTTTATCACCATTAGCTCTACAACAGACAGATCTAAATAATCTGTTTTCAGTATTAGTAGGTTAAGCGGAGGTTAGAGGGTAAAAAATAACTAGTATCAATGAATTAGGTGGTGGTCTCAGAATTTTGTTATCTTTTCATTATATCAGGCTTTATGTTAGCTAATCTACTATTAGGGGTTGATTCACCTTTCATTTTGTTAGATCATTTTAAGTATTTGGTCATTCTCTATCTAGGCTTTATTCCACTTATTTATAAGTTATTTATTCCAAATTCATTCTAGTTTGCATGAAATGTTCGACTCTCTGATTTTCCTCCTTTTATTTGTTATCATGGGAAAGAGTAGCATTTTTAATGATCAATTTTGTATTCTTATTATTCCTTAAAATCTTATATCAATGTTGATTTATTAGATATTATTTATTTCCCTTTTGAAAATAGTGTTTGTCAAAAAAAATAAAAATAACAGTCCAACAATGTGGATTCATATACATTTGTCAACGATAATAGCACCAATTAAACGACTTGATGTGACACAATATTACAAACCAAACAGCTGGAGCTCATCATTAATGGAATCGAAATGTTGGACTCTCTGATTTTCCTCCCTCCATTTGTTATCATGGGAAAGAGTAGCATTTTTAATAATTAATTTTATATTTTTATTATTCTTTAAAATCTTATATCAATGTTGATTTATTATATATTGTTTATTTCACTTTTCAAAATAGTGTTTGTCAAAAAATAAAAAAAAACAACAGTCCAACAACGTGGATTCATATACATTAGTCAACGATAATACCACCAATTAAACGATCTTGATGTGACACAATATTACAAACCAAACAGCTAGTGCTCATCATTAATGGAATCGAAATGATATCTAAATTGATCAAAAGATCCAATAAAGATATTCTTGCATGGTGATATTCCACTTTTCCACATGTACGCAGCAGCTACTCATATTGTTCCTATGATTATTAAAAAGGGTTAATTGAAATTTATTGAATCTAATAATAATTTAATGATACTTTCTACCTAATGCTGTACTAAACGGAAAAAAAAAAAGCTATCACATCTAGCCTCCCAAGTACACATCATATAGCTGTGTTACATATACTACAAACTTTTCATTAAATTTTTACAAAATTTTTACGGATATAATTTGATTGGTAATTGAAAAGTCCAATATAATATATTAGTTTTATATATATTTAATAAATTCTTGTTACACAAAGTTTTGTATAGGCATTGATGAAATTGTTAGTACTTTTAGTAAAATTCTATAAGTTATTGCTATTGTTCCCTAGATCCCCAAAGAAGCCTTAACCATCCCTCCTCCATTCAAATGATTGGGACTCCAAAGTTCAATAAAAAGTCTTTTAGTACGTGATTTAAGGTAATGGTATATAGTTAACCCTCTTTCTCTTTGTACTTAGAAGCAACTGTGAGAAAAATCAAAAGAGTAGAGAGTAATCTAATGAGCTGAAGAGACTTGCTTTTTATGGATAACAATCAAAGAGTAGTAAAGGAAGTTCGCCATAAAAATTGTGATTTGTTTCAATAGGACAGTTAACTTCAGATTAACAGTCTCCACTCCATGTAACACAACAAACACTTTAATGAAGCCTAAGGTAATGATGATAACCTACATGTTAAGATTAGTAGCAAGAGTAATCGGCCCCCCTAGAGCTACCATCTTAACTTCAAGGGTAGAATCAAAATAGTATTATAGGTACACCGACATTTTGATAGAAAGAAAAAAAAATCTCCATTATATAGTTGGAAAAAAATAACAAAAAGACCATTAATGTTTCCTAGTTGGCTCAAATCAGCCATTAATATTTTTTTAGGTCAAATAAATTACTGATATTTTAAAATCAACTCAAATGAACGACTAGTGGGTAAATAAGCGAATATACAGTTAGAATTAAAGAATATTCCATTAAATGATGATTATGTGGCAAAAATAAAATATTTTTAATTAGCTGACCTAGCAAAAATTTAAAAAAAAAAAAAAGTCATCAAACATCTTCTTCTTCCCTTGTTCCTAGTGATCGCCGACTCTAACACTTCTGGTAGACCTTTCTCCCGTCCAATTATTAGCAGATTATCTCCAAATCCTACTCCGATTTTGCCTCGTCCTTCGTCGAGAAGAAGGATCTCCTCATTTCTGTATGATTTCGCCTCTTCCTTTGCCAAGAAAAAGGATCTCTCATCACCAAGCCACATGGTAATGTGCGACCTCATCATCGACAGAGCCAGCTACGCCGTTCCAGGCTCTTCCACCTCTTCCAACCCAAGGCTCCTGATGACTCCTCTAACGAGGCCCTCGGCTAGCCACCCTTTTCCTCCCACCAATGCAGCCTTTCTATTGACTCTGACTTCTTTGACAACCTCACTTTTACTCTACGGACGGGGAGTTTTAGGTTGACTCCTCCATGGCTATTGATGGGTCAAGAAGGCTATAGGTCTAGATAGGCTTGTAGAGACCAGCAATCAAGCGATAGAGAAGAGAAGCTTCTTGATTGAAGAAATGCGTGAGGAATCAATCATCAAAAGGCTAGTTTTTGGTTGCTTTGGGTGTGACAAGAAGATAAAAGGAGAGATCAAAAAACTGAGGAGTCAATTTGCATTGTTGCATCAATTTGTCATCCCCGGAGAAGTTAAGCCGTCAAGGAGCTATTTGACTAGGATGTTGACTTTGCCGACGAAGTCTGATCTGGCTTCCCTCTAGCCACGCGGGCTTTATTTTAATGGGAGTAGACAAATCGATCTAACTTAGAAACATTAGTAATTTATTTGGCCTAAAAAAGTATTAGTGGGCTAATTGGGCTGCATTGTAAACATTAGAGATTTTTTCATTATTTTTGCCTTATATAGCTTGACCTTTGGAATAATGGTCAAAGTTTTGGAATTTCTTCCCAACATCCGGAGCTTAACTCCTCATTTTCAACAAACAAGTACAAATGACTTGAGTATTAGGGAAATAGTTTGCTCACCGTACCACATCGTCACAACCAATTTTGTGACTGTAGAATGAGTAAACTATAGGTGACCAAAAATAGTGCGAACCTCAACATGGCAAACAAAGATCTACAAGAAATGGGCAACCAGGGCGAACCGATCATAACAAGCTTAGCCAACACGCAGAGCTCGAGTCAACTTGTTTTAATTTAAGTCAATTTAGTCCAAAATAATTTATTTTATTTTTATATTTTTTTTATCTAAAACCAATTTCTTTTGAAGATAGATATTATATAGGCATAATAATCCATTGATTATAAAATTTTTATTATACTATTAAATTATTATGAATTTTTCTTATTATAGGTATTAAAAAGGAAGATTTTATAAACATTTAATGTCATAAGAATTTTATTTTGAATAGATTATTATGCCTATATAATATTAATTTTTAAATAAAATTGGTTACAGATAAAAAAAATGTAGAAATAAAAAAAAACTTTTTAAATTAGGTTAATTTAAATTAAAACGAATTCCAAATGGAGCAAATTGTTGAACACCAACAACCGACTTGATGGGGCTCATGGCACCAGAGCTCAACCACATTTATGGAAAAGCAGCCTGCATCAATAAAGAGATTTTACAAGAATGTAAAGATTTTACCAGAGCTAAATTTTTTTGGTTACCCTTAGGTCGCATGTACATGGAACTAACAAAAAAATCTAAAATCTCTCAAGTTTGGTAGCCATTGAAGGCACAAAATATTATCATCAATTGCTTGGCTTTCAAGTATAATGCAAGATCCTGTGTACATTTTGCAGGAAAGGCTATTTTGAAAGTTTTCTCCACATTTCTGTGAAGCAGTACAAATTTTCTGTCACCTTACTGCCCAGTTCATCTACGACGGTTCCTGCAGTCCCCAATGATTGTTGTCCCTGGCTTGATTGAACGTAAATTCGGAAATCAAGGCCAAATGATCACTTCCTGCCTTCTGCATCAGCATGAGAACATAAAATGAGAAAGTACATATGTTGGCCTGCATACGACAAGGCAACAACTAGCTAGTACATTAGAAGAGTCGAAAACACATAAAAAGTAAACAATCTTTTGGCCTTTTCAGTAATTTCACAATCAAACATAATCAGCAGAGGTTTGTACCTTGCTAGGAAGGCCACCTGTCCTCCTGAGAATCTCAATTGGTAATGTGTCTAAAACTCTTGTAGGTATGAGTCCATCAGAGTACCTGTAACAGTTCAACCCCACTTAACATCCTGTGGTTTACCCAAGACAACCACTAATTGCATTTCAAAGTTGTAGAGAACTTTTTACCATAGATAATCAACAGTTCCAAGAAACTTGGAATGATAGGAGGTAGCAAGTGGTTCACCATTGAAGTCCCTTGTATTTGCAGAGCCCTGAAAGCATAGCAAGTACAAGAATAAATAGTATGGGAAACGCTAAGGAAAAGAATGAAATATGTATGTGAAGCATAATACTGTCACAGTCGCATAGGAGCTCCCAAGCTTCAATGGGTGCACAGCTAGGTCGCCTTCTGGACTTCCAGTTGCAAGTTTGATATCTTCATTGGTCCAAAACTTTTTCAAGAATCTGAAGCAGGAACCGGAGCTATATCTTATACATTTTTAGGTTTCAGGATATAGCCAAACACAAGAAGTAAATGGGAACAAGCATCATAAAAAAATGGTAAATCGCATGGTGAAAGGAAACCCAACACCTGCTAAAACTATTTTTGCATTGGGTTCGACTTCCAGCCACAAAATCTGTATCCTTCTACTTGTGAATCAAAGCAAAGACCCCTATTATACTCATAAGATTTAATTGAAAGATGGTTCAAAACATTTTGAAACCCTATGGATGTGAAGACCTAAAAGAATTCTAAACACAGTAACACTGCCTAAGTTATCAAGACAAGCAAATGACCTCATAAAAGCAGGTCAAAGTACCTGTCAACAACAAAGAACGGACTTTTTGTCACTTTCTGAACACCAAAGACCTGACTAGGATGGCAACTTCTCTGCCCAGACAGCTCTTCTTTGTCATATAACTTGATATTCAGCTGCAGATAGAGTTAATGTAGATGATTGGTAAGATGCAATTTATCTTTGCTGCAGCAGTTAAGGCCCCATTTGGCTTTAGTATTAGCAATTAGAATTAGAGTTTGGAAAAGCTATCTAAGGATAGCTTTTAACTTTTAGCTTTAGTGGTTTAATCTCTTAACCGTCAATAAATTATCCAAAACTCTAAAACTGATATCAAAAAGTTCTTCCCAAACAGGGTCTAGATAGAAAGAAGAATTCCTGCAACAAATATGTCCTTCAACATAATAGAAGTTTACCTCTGATGACAGCAAGAACTTGTATACAGCACTCTGTCATTGAAAATAATGAGATTGACATATATATGTTACCACAAAAAGGATCATTCAACCCGAGAAGAAAACTGGAACAAAGAAATGTAAGTTCAGAATTACCTTCGGAGTGCAATTGAAGTCACCCCCAAGAACAACAGGAATATTACCCCATTTCTGCGACAGCAGCTTTGCCATTGAGGATAGGAAACGAATCTGCAAAAGTCAACAGGTAACCTAAAACAAGGCTTAAAGTCACTGCAAAGAAGAGCCATTCATATTTCTCTCCAGTTGCCTCAGTATCCCTATAACCCCATTTCCACAAAAAAATAAAAATAAAACAAAAAAAACAGAAACAGAAATAAAAATCTAAAAAGGAAACCAAAAAATTAGTTCCGTTCCTGGTACTGCTAGAAATCTTATGTTCCTGATGCTGCCAACTACTCGAGGAAAGTAATGCCAGTTGTTGAGGACTGACCTGACCTAATTTCACATCCCCCCCGCCTTGTGTTATAAAGCACATGAATGTTTCCCACAACTAGCCTTCTGGATTTTGTTCCACACATCTGTCTGTATGCAGGGAAATCAGATACCATAAACAGTAATCAACCATCAGCATTAAAATGCAAAATTAAAAGACCACAAGACAAGAAAGATAACACCAGCCTGACTCCAACATCAGGTAAATGTTTCAGGAGTTCTTTTTATGCTAATGCTAAAGGAAAGTTTATGTCAATGCCATACTAAGTAAATCATGAGGCTTATACAACACAGGTCATAGAGAACATAAATCCCAGTGAGCTAAAGGAGATGAAAGCACATCACAATTTCAATGAATATTATTGCTTTGCTTGATAGGGATTCTTCAATGATATTCTATAGAATCATTTACTCTCTTCTAATGGGTACAGAATTATCTAAATGTACCATTATTAGTCTTCCTGCATGCAGTCTTTAGTTTCTAGTTTACCAAATAAGACATCAAGCCAGTAGAATGTTTTTCATAATTAGTCTAGCTTTAACTTTATTGCCGAAGTCAAGTAGTCAATTGCCTAAAGACAAAAAGAATGTATTCCTCATGATAGCGCAGGGAATACATACAATCATTGAACACCACCATGCTTATGGCTTAAGAAGTAAGACTGTGCATGCTTGGCATGATGCAAAGCTTTGAGTAATGATATAGTTGATACTCATTCAATACTGTAACAGGAGGACCAAGTACACATTCACCTCTTGAAAAGGACAACAGATATGAATACCTAGAACACATTAGAACACTAAGATACGTATACACATAACAGAATCACCTCAAAAACCGAAAGTTGAGCAACATTGTCTCGAAGACCATAACCCTTGAACTCAATGCTTTCTCTATCCAGCAACCGAAACCTGGTCAAACAAAGGACTTGGTGTGTGAATTCCAAACAAGTAATCTGAAAACATAATAGGGACAAGAATAGGTTCCTTACTTGTTAGTTCTCCAAAATGTTGCACAGCCATCTACATTATTCCCTGTTCGCCGCTGCAATTCATTCAGAATTTTTTGAAGCGATCAAAATAGAGCACATTCATATCAACTTAATGGTTGAATTAGAAGCCTAACATTAGATTCATTGATACACATAAATTCAAATAGAAAATTAACCTTGTAACAGCTACAATACCCTGATCTCTCCATCATACTCTTTATATCAAAGTACTTATCAACCTCCTAAAACAATAGCAAAAAGCAAGCACCTGTAAGCTCAACATAAAGCTTCAAACTAACAAACTCCTCGCAAAACAATAATAATAATAATAATAAATCTTACTTGCATACAAATTATATCTGGGCTCCATCCAATTAACTCTTCACATATCAACCTTTTTCGATAATCCCATTTCATGTAACAAGAAGGAACATTGGGGTACAAATCTTTGTGCTTTGAAGCATTTCTATCCGCCAATATGTTATAAGAGGCCACGATGAATCTCTCTAAATGATAAAACACTTTAAGTCACTATATTATCTGTCTATGTTGATCAACCACCTCGACACAAGTAGTTCGACTGCTGTGCAAATTCAAGAGCCCAAGGGTATGCACTGACCTTGAGAAGGAAGCCGTTGATGAGCTTCAACCCAATGGCGAAGAAACTCGGAAGAGACATCCGCAGACGGTCGCCGACGACGGCTGTGGGGTCCAGTAGTAGACAACGGAGATTGGCTTGTGAGGTCAGACTTGGAACAAGAAACGGAACGAGCGGTAGGTGCACGAACTGAAATGGGATAGAAGCATAAGAGTTCAGTTACGGGCGGACAGGAGCTCCGGCCGATGGGGCTCAGTGGTCGGAGCCAGGAACAAGCTTCGCGGTCCATTACAACCAGCGGCTTTGCAAGCAACGACAACCAAAAGAAAAGATAAGGGAGAATCGGCAAAATCGCCAATAATATTTGTTTGAATGAGCAATTTTCCCACTAATGTTAAGATTTGAGCAGGGTTTTAAATCTCGTATAAGTGTACCGCTTTTCTAATGACATGGCACAGTATTGGTACCGTATTATGTTATTTCGAATGTATTGATTTTAAATAATTTAGATATATATAATTATATAAACAAAATATATATAAATACAATATATAAACGCATAGAACATACCTAAATTTGAGATTGAAAGTGCGAAGTGTAGTTTATATATGTATAGATTAGTTAAGAGTTTTTCTTATATAAATATTCCAATATGTAAAATAAAACCATAATTTTTAAGGTATATAAAAAAAATAAAAGTACAAGTTTTTTTCCAAATATTGGTAAATCTTAGTTATAAAATTAATCAATTACACATATTTATAATATATTTTACCTAAAAATACCAAAAACTGAAAAAAAAATAAATAAATAAATAAAAATACTTGGCTAGTACTAAGATTGTTATGGCTCTCCTAGTTGAAGACTTGTTTGAGGAAGGTAAAATGCTCTAAGTCAAGTTTGGAACCTTAATTCAAGTTCACATAGCAAAAATGAGTAAGTTTATCAAAGCTCATTGAATTCCAAGGAGGTTAAGGCACTAAATAAGGTTTGGGGGTAAAATGGTAATTTTGCATCTTGAATAGTCGGGCTAGGTCCCAAACATTGAAAATGAGTTTTTATAACCTAACGTTTAACTATAACCCAAACTTAGTCGAAATAAATAAGATTTAACCAAGTTTGACTAAGGTTACCTAAAGGAGGGGACTTATTTATAACTTTTTAAATTCTTAGATGACTTCATGGTTAAGTGGCATATAAAATTGGTAAATGAGGGAAGAGCTGCCATTTTCACCTTCAAACTTGAGCTCACCCTTCTCTCTACCAATTTTATGTGATTTCAAGCCTAAAACCAAGAGTTTTTGATAAAAATTAAAGCCACCAAGGATATACATGATGTGAAAGGCTTGTTTCAAGCATGATTTCACATTTTTGAAGCTTGGAGCTATGTTTTCCACTATCCCCTATTTTTTATGCAAGGTAACACTTGAGTTCTTGGTGAATTCTTGTTTATTAGATGTTTGGAAACTTTGGGTTTTAGTTAGAAGGTTATATAATTTGTGCCTTTAGTTATTTGGAACTAAGTGAAACTTTGTAGAATTTGGGTTATTACGGAAAGGTTGCTTGTTTCTTGCTTGTGAAGTGAAGTAGTTCTAGCAATAGCAATAATTAGTGGAAAGGTTGAATCATGATGGACTATGAGATTTGTGATGATTGGAATGATGTTATAATGCATCATAGGTTGGCTTATGATAGTTAGTTGTGATCTATGCAGCATGTTTTACATGTATGTGAACTTTAGAGATTATCCATGCATGTTTGATATGTTTGGAAGTGTCCAAAGTTCATAGCAGCAAAATTGGAGATTTTTTGGGTTGTCACAGGTATTGGTGACGTGTCGCCAAACGTTGCCGTTACCACAAAAATTGGCAGTTTGTTACCAACTGTGGCTATGCATCGTTGCAGGCATAATGGCTGAAATTTTCCAATTTTACTAGAGAGGTCGGGGGAAGACCTAAGAGGATTCTTAGGGTGTCTTGGGGTCCAAGCATTCTAAGGGTCTTTCGAGTCTTCCAAAATTCCTTCAAAACCTAAGAATTTCCTTGAGTTTTATAGTTGCTTTTACCATAAGCAAGGAAATTAGTTTTAAAAGATCACAACTAAGTATCACTAGCTTGGATAAGAGGTTTAGAACCCTTGGCGACCTAGCCGTGCCATTAGCCACAAGATTGTAAGGTGAAACCTTAGTGCACCTAGTTTACGAGGTCTTTATGGCATATTCTACAATGGTCCCACCATAGTGCCCATGTATATCATAAAAGGGAGAGGTTCAACTGGTGGCTTATCACTAGTTAGGCTGGCAAGCCAAGCTTACTAGAGGATAAGGCTATGCCTTGTAGTTCAAGGACGAGGATGAGGAGAGGTCTTAAGGGACATAGGTATATGCATACATTAAACCCTCAGGCTATATGAGCTCACAGCAGGTTACATATGTTTTCATATGTGGAGTCCTTAGTAATTTTTCTTGTTGGTGAAGTGAAGACCCTTATTGAAAATATTTGAATTCTCACTACCTAATTATGTTGTGCAGATTCTGACATTACTGGACTGGATAACCGCTGAGAGTTGTCGGGGTAGTTTGGTGTTGCTGCAAGTATTTCACTTGAGAATCACTATGATTCTAGTCTACTTAGGTGACTTGTTAATTAAGTCACAGTACTAACTATAGTTTTCCTTTGGCCGCAAAGCATAACAGCACGTAAATAAAGACTTTCGTGACTTGCCACTGGGACTTGCATCCAAGGTGGAAATTAGTTCAAGAAGATCTCAATTAAGGCATGTATACATAGTTCTCATAACTGCCTCCATTGTCTATGTTTTGAGAAGTCCTAGACTTTAGGGTTTCTCTTGGGTGAGGGCATTGGTAAACTTTATGTATGAATTCTCCTACATAGTTATTATGTGTAGTAAACTCACATAAATGTTGATTTTGTATGCTTTGGCTATTTGAACTTGTTTTCTATGAAAATTTTTTAGCCAAGTCAATGTTTTATGGATTTTGTTAATCCAAGTCAAAGCATAAAGAGCTTGCATTTTGCATATTCTAGGTTAATAAACTAGTATCATAGAGTTTTAATCCGCGCACATATGAAGCTAGTCAATTGCAACCACCGTAAGACTAGCCTTCACAGGCTTCTTGGGTAGGGGCCAAGGGCGGACATGTCAAAGATAGTATGGAGGGTACAACACGGAATAACCGGTACACCGAACATCGGCCAATTCAGTCTAGTACAGAGGACAACTTTTATCTTAGCTATTCCTTACCTTTTTCGAGCCAATGTTGGCACTTACCACTTGGTACAAGCGATACAATAGGGTATTCAAAACTATGAAAATGAGAGCAAATTTGTCACAATAGTTGTAAAACAAAAGTGAAATAGTCAATGAATATCTAAAATAAGAATATTCCATCCAAAATGATAATTCCTATGTCTTTTGTTTGCACCATTTTACTTTAAATACATACCAATAATTATTAGTACTATTCTGCTCTTCTTTCTAACATTACCTTTCCCGTCCTTAGCCTCATCTCTACTGTAAAACCACCTTTTCAGTCGACTCAGTCTCACTGTAAATCTTTCACCTTGCTCTTTCATTTTCCTGTCTTCCAACTAGCGGCTTTGCAAGTTACAACGACAACTAAAAGGAAAGATAAGGGAGAATTGGCAAAATTGCCAATAATATTTGTTTGAGTGAGTAATTTTCCCACTAATGTTAAGATATTACCAAGTTTTAAATCTTGTACCAAATGATGAACCGTTTTTCTAATGATACGGTACAATGAGGTACTATATCATATCATTTTGAATGTATCGATTTTAAATAATTTAGATATATATATTTATAACATATAAACTCTTAGAACATACCAAAGTTTGAGATTGTAAATGTGAAGTTAGGCTATATATATGTATATTAATTAAGAGTTTTTCTCATGAAAATATTCCAATATGTACAATAAAACCATAGTTTTAAAAGTATGAAAAAAATTACTAGTTTTCTTTCAAATATTGGTAAATGTTAATTATAAAATTAATCAATTACACATATTTGTAATATATTTTACTTAAAAATATCAAAAAACTAAAAAAATAAAAAAATATTTAGTTAATACCGAGATGGTATGGCATAAGATAATTGGTACATCCAGTATTGGCCAGTATACTCCAATATGGAGGATACCCCTTGTCTCAGCTGTCTTGTACTGTTTCCATGCCAGTACCAGTACATACTGTGTGTATCGATCTGTACAATATAGTATTCAAAACCATGAATATAAAAGCAAATTTGTGCCTGTAATTGTAAAATAAAAGTGAACTATCCAATGAATATCTATAGTTAGAATATTCTATCCAAAATGATACCCTCCTTGTCTCACTTTATTTGCACCATTTCACTTTGCAAACATACCAATAATTGCTACTATTTTGCTCTTCTTTGTAACATTACCCTTCCCCTCCTTAGCCTCATCTTTGTCATAGAACTGTCTTTTCAATGGACTCAGTTTCATTGTAAATCTTTTTCTTCACTCTTTCATTTTCCTAACTTTTAATACTAGAGTTTCTTCCTTGACAACCCACATTGTTTGATCTTCAAAATCGAGTTTGTTCCTTGACAACCTTCATCACTATCACAACATTGTTACAAGTCAAAATCAAGGGTCCAAACTTTTCCTAGCACCAAATTATCTTCGCCGCTTGATTTCTACAATTCACAAGAATTGAAACCCTAAAGAAGATTACAGTTCACAAGAGTCAAAACCACATCTTTCTTCGACTCAAAGATCTAGCATTCATGAACTCATTTTCATGTAATTAGAGTTCTTGATTTGGTTATATATTCTCATTCTTCGTGTAAGGAATGAATAGTAGTTAATAAGGGAAGCGAACCAAATTCCTTACTTTTTTTTGTTTGGTTGCGAGCATAAAGAAAAAATCCATTTTTTGTCATTTAGAGTTTCTTTTTTACTAGGTTTCTAAATTCATCATCTAGGTATGGCCAAATTCTTGATTAAATTTGTTTTGTTTAAGATTAACAAAGTCCTTGAACTATATGAGGAATTCATACTTGGTAATTCCATGAATTTAGGGAGTAAGACAAAGTAATAGCAAAGAGAAGGAAACAAGAATGGCAACTTATCAAATTTATTGTCTAGTACAACGACAAACAAGACTAAGAATAAAACTTGCCAACAATGGAAATGATGAAAAAAATTTAGGATAGACAAAAAAAGAATATCATGCAAAGAATATGGGATAGAATGAGTAATCTTTTGTATCACATTAGCTCCACATCAACAACTAGCAAATTAGGAGTAGGAATGAAAACAAGTCGAGCTGGGCCAAGTATTAGACTGATCATGTTCGGTTTGAAATGTCTATCAAGCTTGATATTTTGTTTTTGTTTAGACTGAAAATAATATGAATGAGCCATGAATGAGCTTTAATCCACCGAACTCGAGTCAAGCTTAAGTTATTCACTTAAGTTAATGGAAAAGACTAAAATTGAGCTAGGTGATAAGTAAATCAAGATTTTTTTGAATTATGTATCGAGTTTGAAATTTTGTTTAGGCTTGACTTCATAACAACTTGAATGAGTCATGAACGAGCTTTAATTCAAGCTAAACTTGGGTCAAGCTCAAGCTATTCATTTATTGTTCACCCCTAACTGTGATAACACTTAAAATAGTCCCTAAAATTTTGGTTCTTAGCCCCTAAATATCCAACTTTACGAATCAGCTATTTTGACCATCTTTTCCAATGGATACGACCTCAGTTAAGCTAAAAGCTCCTAGTCACAAATCTGGCTCATGTCCTTCGGGGCTTTGGTCATTCATCACCAACTTGGCTTCCCTTCACATCCCATTATTATCATTGTCACCATGTTCTTCGTCTTCCTTAGCCTTTTGTGCTTAAACAACTTAAGTCCATAAATCTCAAGAACTACTTCACTCAAGAACCTACTCCATTGATTAATTTATAGCCCAAGAAACTAGTAACACCCACTTTAATTCTGAGGAAAAAAATCTAAAAGTGAAGATGATGATGGAACTAATAGATTCAAAAACTTAGAAGTTAGGGTTTCAAGTAAAGAAACTTGAAAATTGAAATTTATAAATTTACATTTTTTTCATTTTTCACATGTACCACATAAGCAATTGTAACGACTGGTGCTAAAATTGCTCAAAATACGTAAGATTAATGGCAAATTTGCATTAAAAGTATTAGTGATAGAATTGTTCCCTCGAGTAATTATTAGTGGCTTATTTTGTCCCTTTTCCCATAGTAGGACACAAAAATGATGGTAAACTCCACTAAAAGTCTTAATCTTTTTTTTTTCTTTTTATTTTGTCCTCAACATGTCAAATCCATCTTCATTATGTATATTTTTTTTAAAACATTTCAATTTAGTCCTTATGTAGCTGAAACTCTTCTAAGTTACTAGTGTTAAACTGATTAAACTCATGCATTGAATTAGGTGACATTGACATCATCCTAATTTAGGTCACTAGAAGTTGATCTTTTCTAGGGTCTTGTAGTGAAGTTCACCAATCAATCCCATGCTAGAGTTCAACTTGCATCCCAAAAAACTTGGTAGGTCAAGTGAAACATAACTTCTTTGGTCATGATTTCTTAGTCATGCCAACCATTAATACACTTTTAGAAACACTAGAAGGCCAAACACACTTGAAACTTTAATTTTGGTACAATTGAATGTTTTTTTTTTTGCATTGAATTCTAAAACGTCTCTTGTAGTTGAATTCAACAATTTTGAATTACTTCTTGGCAATTTAATTTGGCAACCAATTTTCACTAAGGCAACCAATTTTGACAAAAGCAGCCAAAGAAGCATGAACTCTTGGTAGTCATTTGACCATAATCCTGTAAATAGGTTTAATCAACAATCAAATATGTATCTGAACTCAAGAGCTTAAGAGACATAAAGATTGTTAACAAAACTAGGCATAAAGATCTTAGTTTGGAAGTCCAATTTTGTTGTACAATATCTATTTGTTTCCCTTGAGAATCAAAGTTAAATCTCTTTTTTCGGAAGCAAAATCATTATCAAAAATAATTTTTAAGAGTGCTTTTTAGAAGTTTTGTTCTTGGATTGGAATCGCAATAAATCTTGGGAAAGGTGGTGGGGAAGCTACTAATACTGGTATTGAAACCATAAAGGGTTGATGGTTTGTAGGTTGAACTCGCTCTCTTGTCATGCCTTGCACACATTTGCTTTTAGCAACCATAGATCCTGAAGATTTTTTTGCAGACCTAATTTCCACTAAGCCAAATGTACCTAATTCAGTGATGACACTTACTAGCCACTCAAAGAAATTGCTAAGGATTTCACATAGGATTCACCAGTTTAGTTGGCACATGTGACATATTGACCAACACCTGCTTAAAAAAAAAAAAAGGACAAATTCACTTAAAAAATGGTGACGCCGATCTAGCAAATCTTCACCTTAAATCTATTACCTTCTTCCCATCCTATCTTCTGCCCCTCCACCTTCTACAGCACTTGCCAAATTTGGAAATTTACAAACCCCCTACCTCAAATCCACCCTTCGACCCCTGCTTTATGTTGACAAGTCAGGCTCAACCGAAGGCCCCTCATCTGTGTTGAAAAGTCAGACCCCTTCTCATGCCCACATCTCAACATCTTATTTTTGCCCCATATTGTCATTTCATTTCTTAAAGGTGGTAAAAAAAAGGTCCTTATGTGTTGTAATTTAGAACACCATTAGGTGCTATCTAGCTATTATGTTAGAGACATGGCAGTTTCAATAGTTATATGACTAATCGAGCTTATGGAATAAATGTTAAAGGACTTCATTGGTAACTTGATTAATTTAAGGACTGAAGTGGAAAAATGACAAAATTAAGGTACAAAAATTATCCTTTTCCTACAATTTTATTAATCAAACAAGTCTAAATGTTATAGCAGCTTGGCTAGCCTATTTAAACATATTTCATGACTTCGAAGTGTTAAACTAGCATAAACACACTTAAAACACATTTTAAACACTAATTTTCCCCCAAATAAGCTTAGGTATGGTTCTCCCATCAAAACAAGTGAAAAATATGTACTGACTCAAAGGGATGAATTTAGCATGTAATGGTCTAGTAAGCCAAGACTAGGGATGACAGTGGGTAAGGTGAAATCTGCAATCTGCAGATACTCGACTGATGGGTTGTGTATATTTTGTGAAATTTGCACCTGTTTGCCCGTCATGGATTTTGATTTTACCCCATGGGTAAATCCGCCACTCTCGCAACCTGCCACAAGTTTCCTTTGTCTGTCAATGACTTAATTATAACTTTTTAAAATAATAAACTAATATGAAAAAAATAAGTAACTCAAATGATTAAAGTGTAATTTACCAAAAAAAATAAACATAAACCCTATATAATACAACTTAGACCATACTTTTTACCATATTGCCACCGGTCCTCTTTCTTTTTCTGCTTACTTCTCATTATTTGAACAACTTGAAATTTTTTGGGTTTCTGCTTGGGGTTGTTTTTCGTGTTAATTTTTTTTTCAACCTTCAGAGTTATTTTCAAAATCTCTTCCAAGGTTTTTGTTCCTTTGGCTTTTAGTGGTGTCTTAGCCGATTGGTGTCTGAAGAATAATGGTGTGTGTCTTTGTGGATAATCCGCGGGCACCCCGTGACCTGCAGGCAACTGACATGGGTATGATTTTCCGCTTGTCAACCTTGGCGGGGCGACGGATATGGCGAATCCACGCCCAATCAGCCCCGTTGCCATCCCTACTCAAGACAGTGCACTAATGGTGCACATGAAGGCCTCCTGGGTACGCCTTAGGGTCTCTTTGGTGTCTAGGGGATTTGAGGGTAATGTAGCCTAACTCTTGGGCTCTTTGGGTCCATGGTGTGTCATAGAGTCCATGGCACACTAGGGTGTACACTTTTTAGGTGTACATGTGGACCAAGATGCAACTAGACCTTCATCTCCCAAAATGTACACCATTGTATGGTCTTGCTCCGTATGTGCTCAAATTATGCTCCATTTTTGTTTCCCAAATATGTAGCCATAGATTTGGTCATGGAAGGCTTAGGGGCTCGAGGTAGGCCCTTAGTTCGGTCATAGACCTTTGTAGCTTGAACTTGCACATTTAGGGCTGATACGAGCATTCCAAGGCCTCTACTAGAGTCACAAGCTTCTTTCGACTCATAGACTAGTCTGCCTTTATGGAAAGCCTGGAACTAAATGAATGAAGATGTCCCTTGCATGTCATAGACCTCATTTGCTTGAACACAGGTGTGGAAGCTCCAAGTAGGTACTATGGTGCACCTTTGTATGTCCTGGGTGTCCTTCCAAGGAGGCTTGGGTGTGGGATGACCTTGGATAGCTCTTCTGGGCTCCATTGTGTCTAAGGACAGCAATAGGTAAGGTGAAATCCACAACCAGTGGATACCCGGCCAACGGGTTGCATATATTTTGTGAAAATTGCACCCATCTACCCATCATGGATTTTGATTTTACCCCGTGGGTAAATTCGCCATACCCACAACCCACCACAAGTTTTCTTTATCTATCAATGAATTAATTGTAACTTTTGAAAATAATAAACTAATATGAGAAAAATAAGTAACTCAAGTGATCAAAATGCAATTTACCAAACAAAATAAACGCAAACCCTATATAATACAACCCAAATCCTATTTTTTACCACACTGCCGCCAGTCCTTTTTCTTCTTCATGTGTAGGCCTCTTCCATATTCATTCCTTTCTTTCTCCGTTTGGCCATCAATAATCTTCCGACCCACCAAACATCTCATCCCATTCCATCAAGTAGGCTATTGGGGTATCTAGTGGGAAACATTAATCACCTATCTCGTTCCTATTCACCAAAGATTCTTGACTCTGGATTTTGAAATCCGGAGGGAATTCTAAGCTAGCTCAAGATTCTGCTCACTTTTCATTATTTGATTGACTTGAGATTTTTTGGATTTCTGCTTATAGTTATTTTTCATGCCAATCTTTTTCTCACCCTTCAGATTTGCTTTCAAAATCTCTTCCAAGGTTTTTGTTCCTTTAGCTTTTAATGATGCCTTAGCCGATTGGTGTCTAAAGAATAATAGTATGTGTCTACATGGATAATCTGCAGATGACTCATGACCCACCGGTGGCAGACGTGGGTATGGTTTTCTGCCCGTTAACCTTGGCGGGTAGGCGACGAATATGGTGAATCTGCACCCTATCCGCCCTGTTGCCATCCGTAATTGTGTCAAGATTCTCTTTCTTAACTCCTCCAAATGTCAATCCTTGATTTATTTCAAAAGTTGATGCCTTTGAGCTTTAAAGGTTCCTTGAATGCTCTAATTTGAGCTCCGTAACTTTGAGTTCCTTGAACCTGTCAAAGAATGCACTATGACAACCCATGATGTTGTCATCATTCGGAAATACATAGAAGGTTAACAAAGAGTAGATCATTAATATTGTTGTAGAAAAATTCTCTAAGTATTAGGTGTAGTATTAGGTTAAGGATTGTGAGAAATTATAAGAGACTTTTGTACAAGTTTTTAGTATAATCCAATAACTCTCTTTTCTTTACTCGTGAATGTAAGTTGTCTTGATTGAGTCACACAAATTTTTAAGTTTCTTTTGTTTCACTATTTTCTCGACACTAAATTTATCTCGAATAAATTGTCCAGCATCCGCTTTAATCACAACAGATGCACTTGGGATGGATCTAAACACTAATTGACCATCAATGGTACAGCAAAAGCCAAAAGGTGCAAAATCATAATGTTTCCTTGTGAAGTGTGGCGTACGTCTCCTGTTGGGAAAGAGAAATGGCCTAGCTTTTGGTTGCTGCATGTGGGACAGTTTTGTGAGGAATGATTCTTTACTTTGTTGCACCACAAGTGACCAACGCATGAGCACTTTTGCAATTTGTGTCGTGTTATAGGCTCATTAGCTTTAACAAATAGGATAATGTAAATTACTAGTTCATGCTTTTTGTGTTTGTACTTCAGATTTTGGTCCAAATAGCAAAATCCAAGATTGGAAAAATGATGATTCTTCAAATCCAATAGAGCCGTGAGTTTTGAGTCAAAAGTAACCGCCCTTTCCCCGTGAATCCCTGAATTGTGATTTTGTACTGGAATGCAACCAATTGCAAAGTCTTTCCAACAATATTCAGATCAAGCCGTATTAGATTCAGTTAAGTTTCCCAAATTTTATTTTTTTCATGGGATAATTATAATTTGCTCCCTGAGGTTTAAGTAAAATTACACTTTGTTCTCCTATTTCAAAATATACATTTTGCCTCTACTTTTTAATACAGTCTGATATAAACTTCTAAAATTTTAATTTAGACTGTATGGTACTCATCTTTAAGTAATTTTAATCTGTCTGATATTTTTTCCATAGTTAATTGAAATTTAAAAATATTATTTTCTATTTACAAAAATTAAAAATTGATAATTTAAAATGTTCATTAACCATAAAAAAAAATACTATACAAATTGAAATTACAAGAAAATAACGACCTTAATGTTTAAATTAAAATTTTAAAAATTGTTTCCTAACTGTATTAAAAAACATGAGCAAAGAGTATATTTCTGAAACAAAAAAGATAAAATATAATTTTACCTAAATCTTAGGGCCAATTTGTAATTAACCCTTTTTTTCATTCATGGCACTCAAACTCATAAACTTGCTTAAACTTTCATTCTTATTCTTATAATTTTGGACCTGAGTTAGAAAGATGCTATAGTATAGATACTAAATAGTACCATTTTTTATATGAAAAGATATTTGAATCAGTATGTGATAACACTATATAAATTAGTGGGGGAGGTAGGAATCCAATCCCCAAACTTGTCCCACTTTGAGTGTCCTTTTTTGTTGTTTTACCATGGAAAGCGGCCCATTCTTACAAAAAATTATTTTGTGTGATGATGATATTATACTATATTCTAAAAGAGGAAGAGATTTCACTGTTTATCAATAGTGATTACTATTCATATACAGTTTTGTGCTTTTTTTTTTCTTTTTTGTTGGATGCGATTTGATCCTTTTTGAGTTTGATTCTCTTTTTGTAAAGTGTTTGCCTTTCTGAATGCTTATGTTGCAATTTTCTTGGTATCAGTTTTTATTTTTATTACGGCAATTGTTAAATCCTTAATACCTAAATTTTTTCCTTTTTTTTTGTCTTGATCCTAATTTTTTTTATTGAGTTTCTTTGATATTCTTTTCTAAAGTGAAACTTTAATCATTATAATTTACCTACTTGTGACGTGGTTTTGGTTGATTCGGCTTTAGTTAGTTTTTTATTTTACTTTTTTTTTATCTTTGTTAAGCTAATGGCTAGACTATTAATTGATTAACATATGATAAACATAGTTTTGTATTTTGGTCATTTTTTATCATTATTGATGATAAAGTTTTGTAGCATCAAGTGTTTACTTCAAGTTCTATAGTTTAATAAAGTAATTTGGTCTATAATTGTTAAAATTGAAAGTGAATTTTTCTAGATAAATTTTTCATTGATACTAAAAATCAAAATTTTAGTTAATAAAAGTTGAAAATTTTAATTGAATTTGTTTTAAATTAAAAAAAATGATTGTTTCAAAGTACAGGCCGTGTTTTGTTTCATAATGTTATGTTTCGATCATAACTAATCATTTTAATGATATAAATATAACATAAAGAGAGTCCAACTCAAATTTAAAACAAATAGAAATTTTAATTGATTATTATAAATTTATTGATGAGGAATTTTTATTTATTTTTTATTAAATTTATGACAAACATATTTATTACAATATCCGGGTCACCAAACCTCTCTATTTGTTCTTTTGGCCTCTAATTTTTTTTTATTTTTTTATTTTATTGTTTTCTAAAGCAAAATCTTGGTCATCATGGTTTATTTCTTTTCTTATTTTAATCAATCATAGTGACTTCGTTTAACCTTTTTTTGTTGATTTTTTATTATTTTTTATTAAAACAAAACCTTAGTCACAATGAGTTATCTACTTTTTTGTATGGTTTGAGCTGATTGGTTTTAGCCAATGTTTTCATTTATTCTCTTTTTTTCCTTTATTAAGTTGATTGTTAGGCTTTTAATTCTTGAAATCTTTACATTTATTTTCTTAGCCTAGAGACCATTATTGTTATTTTTTTATTTATTAACCATTAAACCCCACTTTTTGTTATTGAAATTTCATTATTTGTCTCATATTATTAACTTTTTCATATTATTTATCTCTTTTAAAACAAAATTTTAGTCCCCACAGTCTATCTCTTGATACTTAAAATCTTTTTTTTTTTTTGCTTTATTAGTCCCAAAACTTTGTCTTGACTTCTTATCCGGTTCTTGCTTTTCTTTTTTCATTTTTATGAAACTTTTTTCCTTCGTCGAACACCAATATTTATATTCATATTTAATGCTGACACGTATTGAATTGTCCCAACGTGTGGGCACCATAAACCTTGTTAATAGCTTAGTGTAGGAATTAAATGAATGCCCTATAAATGTGGGGTAAAATCAATTTCTGGTTCCCTAGCTTTTACATTTGTCCTAAAGTGATCTCTTACCTCGAAAAGTTCTTATTAAGGTCCCTTACCTCATAATGCATGTCCTACATGAGCCCTTTCCATCAATTTATTCATTATTTCTGACAGAATTTGATGACACGACACTTCTTTTGTTGATGTCGTAGTCTAAAACATTATGTGTCCTCCTATTTAATAACAATAAATGATTATACTAATAGAATAAGAAACTTTAGGGTAAAACTACACAAACACATAATCTTATGGGTTTAAAATATAAATTGACCCAAAATCATTTTCTTCCCCAAAATCATCTCTGCAAAAAAATGTGGGCATTTGATCTTTTTCAAAAATTAACCAAAATTTGTTTCGCAGTTTATATTAGCAATTATCTCCTCATTTGGTTGAAAAATTCAGCATCTAAGATCACCAAGACATCAATTTGGCTGAAATCTCCCAATATCGTGGAAATCTGAGAGACCTTAGTTTCTCATATATTCTTGTGACTCACCTGTTTCTTTGAATTTTTCAAACTCTTCGTCTTTCTTCTTCCACTGTATTGAAGATAATGGTTGTGTTCAAAACCTGATAAGCAAATATAGTAGGAGATAATGGATTTACTATTTGTATTTCAAAACATGTATTTAGTTTTATCCTCTTACATGTATAGGCTATATATACTTGTATATCAAAGCTAAACAGTGTGAAGCCTTAAGGCTTTTTGCTCTTTGATGCTATCAATTGTTTATATAGTATCAAAGCTTACCACAAAAACTAAAGTGACATTTTTTTTTCTTTGAACAATGGCAGCAGCACCTACCTTAAACGTGACATTGTCATCTCAAATGATGTTTCTTGTCACAACGAAGTTAACACCAAAGAATTATTTACTTTGAAAGGATCAAGTCGAGCCTCTAATTAAGAGCTTGAATCTGAAGTACCAATTGACAGAAAAGCCTCCAGAACAGTTTCAGGATGGTGGAAATGGTAAGCAGGTTTAGCTGCAATAGTACATCCAATGGAAAATGAATGATCAAATGATGAAGAATTTTCTCACTTGAACATTATCTGAGGGAGTACATTCCCTAGGGATTGGACTTCTTACAACAAAAGCTGTGTGGGACTTTTTAGAGAAATCCTATGCAAGCTCCTCAAAAGAAAAAGAAGCTGATTTAAATTAGCGATTCCATTAGGCTACAAAAAGTGGGGACTCAGTGTTTGTATACCTTCAAAAATTTAAGGCAATCTGTGATGAGTTGGGAGTTATGTAGAAACTATGTCAGACAAAGACAAGGTAATATTTGCAATTAATGGTCTTGATTGTACATATGATTCGTTTACCATTGCAATATTGGCACGCCCTTCACTTCCCATTTTTAGTCAGTTTGTTTGCATCTTTAACTGCCTATGAAAGACTTCTAAAAAGTAGGTTCTTTAAGTTTTCTACACCAAGCAATGAGCAGGCCTATGTTGCAAAAAACTTTAGCAAGAATGAGAAGAATAATAGCTAGGGCAAAGGAAATGGAAAAAAGTAAGAATTCGACTTAACTAGTATAGGGTTTTCACCATCTGTCAATGATAATCACTATGACGTGGAGGGAAAATCTGATCACTACAATAAAAAAAAGAACTCAAATCAATTCAACTATAATGGTCTAATTTGTCAAATTTGTGAAAAATTAGGTCATCAAGCTAAGTCTTTTCGACAACATTTCAATCATGTCTTTTAAGATACATGACTCCTACATGCTTTGATAGCCCTTACACTTAATTCTACTAAAAAGAATGACCGGATAATAAACAATGGTGCAACATTGCATATAACAAATGATCCAGGTATTTTTACAACTTTAGCTACATATAAGGGACATGATGAAGTATATGTTGGTGATGGAAACTCTCTTCAAATTACACATATTGGTCATGTGTCAATTCCAATAAATATTGATTCATTAGAATTGCATAATGTTTTTGTTGGTTCCTGGGCCAGCTAAAAATTTGCTTTCTATATCTCAATTGACTAAATATTATCCATGTGTTGTCACATTTGACTCATTTGGCTTTATTGTCAAGGACTTGAGCAATTTGAAGGTCCTAGCAAAGGGAGCCAAAAGTGGTAAGTTGTACAAGCTTGAAGGTTTTGGTATTGACAAGGCTACATTTTTCTCTATTCACCATCAACGAGTATCTAGTAATGTTTGGCATAATCGACTTGGCCACCCCTATAAAAAATTAGTAGATTTTATTATTCATTCAAATAATTTGCAAGTAGATTCTTGCAAGACTACAATTTCAATGTGTTCCAATTGTCAAATTGCAAAGAGTTGTAAGTTGCCCTTTCAAGTAGACACTACCAGGAGCAATACATTGTTATTTAAAATTCATGTAGACTTATGGGGACCAGCCCATTATTCTTCAGTGCAAAATTTTTGATATTTTGCTATCTTTGTTGATGATTATTCATGTTATACTTGGATATATCCTTTACAAAATAAATTTGAATTCCTGGATTATTTTTTGGACTTCATAACAATGGTACAAAATTATTTTGCGACCATAATTAAATTTTTTCAGTGTGATGAAGGAGGAGAGTTTCATAAAAGAAAGCTACTACATTTTTTCCAAAAAGAAGGAATTTAACAATTGATGGCTTGTCCTAAAACTCTGAAACAAAATAGTGTCATAGAGCGCAAGCACAGACATATTGTGGAGCTCGGCCTATCCATGCGATTGTATAGAAAAGCCCTAAAAACACTATGGGTTGATGCCTTTCAAACTGTTGTATACTTGATCAACAGAATTCCTACACTTGTTCTCGGTATGAAATCTTCTCTTGAGCTTGTTTATGGCATTAAACCAAACTATTTAGCATTAAGGATTTTTGGTTGTCAGTGTTATCCTTATTTGAGAGGATATACAACTAATAAATTTTCTCGACAATCCTTGCCATGCATCTTTATTGGCTATAGTGCAACACATAAAGGTTATTGTTGCCATGAGCCACAGTTAGGTCGAGTTTATATCTCACGACATGTAGTGTTTAACAAGGCTTTACTACCTTTTGAATCAAGTACCTTGCATGTTTCTAGCACTCTTCATCCCGTTTCTACTGAATCATTTTCTTATTAATGGCAGCCTACATCCCTTTCAAATTTAGTAGGTTTTTCAAGAGCTGATCTCACTCTAGCTTATGTCTCGGTTTCAACACACACATCAGCTACTCCAAACTTGGTTCTAGCACTTGCATCTTCACCACTTGCTGCTTCTTTACCATCATCTTGTGAATTAATTGTTGGCATTAGCAAACATGCACCACCTAATGTTTCTAGTACTGTCATGTTTTTTCTCCAACAAAATACTCATCCTATGCATACTAGAGGAAGACTAAAGTTAGTTTACTATACATGACACAATCCTCTTCTATTCCTAAAGAACCAAAGACGGTGCGATGTGCTCTTAACCATTCAGGCTAAAAAGCAATGATGGTTGAAGAACTCAATGCTCTTTATCAAAATGAAACTTGGAGTTTGGTTCCCAGGACTTCAAACGTGCATGTTGTTGGCTACAAATAGGTTTTTAAGACCAAATTAAAGTTTGATGGTTCTTTAGAGTGTTTAAAAGCTCGGTTGGTTGCTAAAGCCTATAATCATATTAAAGGTCTTAATTATGCAAAAAAAATTCAGTCCAATGGTACGTCCTCAAACCATTTATCTTGTTCTTTCATTAGCCCTTTCTTTCAGTTGGTCACTGAAACAACTTGATATTAAGAATGCTTTTCTACATGGCCATTCAAAAGAATCTATCTTTATGGAACAATCACTTGGCTTCATCTCTTCTTCCTCTCCCGATTACGTATGTAAGCTTCATAAAGCTCTTTAAGGTCTAAAACAAGCTCCATGTACCTGGTTTGACAGATTTAGTGATTATTTATTAAAAATTGGTTTTTGATGTAGTAGCTGTGATAGTTCATTATTCACTCTACATTCTACACGAGGAACTGTTTACCTTCTATTATATGTTGATGATATAATGATCTTTTACAACATATTATCTCTCAGTTGGGTAAAAAGTTTGCTATGAAAGATCTTAGGACTCTAAATTATTTTTTAGGTCTTGAAGTAACGTTAACCCATGATGGCTTCCATCTTCCATAACAAAAATACGTTACTGACATCCTAGCTCGGGCTCAAATGGAATGCTGCAAATTTGTCTCAACTCTTCAGTTAACCAACACAAATGCTGCTATTGCTTCCCCACCATTATCGGATCCTAATTTATATCGTGGCTTGGTTGGTGCACTGCAATACCTCACTATTATGAGACTTGATCTTTCCTTCATTGTTCATGTCTTTTGTCAACATATGCACTGTCCTACTAAGTACCACTTTAGCTTGCTAAAGTATGTTTTACATTATGTTCAATGAACCAAGCCTCCATTTTGTTTGATCTTCTTTTCTATCTTTATGTTCTAATTCTAACGCTGATTGGGCAGGATGTCCCTTGACCAAACAATCTACTACTAGAATTTGTGTCTTTCTTGGACCTAATCTCATCTTATGGTTTGCCAATAAACAATTAGTTGTGTCCCGATCTAGCTTTGAGACAGAATATTGTTCCATGGCTATTGCTACAGGAGAACTTACTTGGATTTGCTTCTTGCTTTGTGATATTGGCCTATATGTTTCTATCCCACCTACCCTCATGTGTGATAACGTTAATGCTCTTTACATGAACATCAATCCCATGTTTCATGCTCGAACTAAACATATTGAAGTTGATTATCATTTTATTCGTGAACGTGTAGATGATGGCAACTTAGTCACTCGCTATATCAACCCAACGTCTCAGCCTGCTGATTTGTTCACCAAATCCTTGCTTCAGGATCGTTTTGGTACTTTAGTGAGCAAGCTTAGAGTTACCGTTCTATCTCTTCTTCGCTTGAGAAGGCATATTGAAGATAATGGCTACGTTTAAAACCTGATACACAAAGATACTAGAAGATAATGGATTTACTATTTTTATTTCAAAACATGTATTTAGTTTTATCCTCTTATCATGTATAGGCTATATATACTTGTATATCAAAGCTAAATAGTGTAATGCCTCAAGGTTATTTGTTCTTTGCTATTGTCAATTATTTATACATTGGTCATTGGAAAGAAGCATGAGACAAAAAGCAACATCTTCCCCTAGATCTCAATGAAGTCCTGCTCCAGGGTGATGAATTTGGTGATGCCAAGGGTGCTGCGGAGGACACCCATGGATGACGAACAAAGAATTAGGCGATTTTGAGATGACATTTTGAAGGAATTGAACATAAGTTGAAGGGTTGGCCATGATCGGTGGTTGTTTTCTTGCTTTTTATTGTCAACGTGATTTACAAATTGAGAGATTGGATCCAACCCAGAAAATAAAGTTTTGGGTAAATCTACATTTTTAACCCACATGATTATGTGTTTGTGTCAGTTTTACCTTAAAGTTTCTTGTTCTATCAATATTGTAATTTGTTGCTATTAAATAGGAGGACACATGGTGTTTGGACTGCCATGTCAACCCAAAAGGTGCCACATCATCAAATTCTATTAGAAATAATGAAGAAATTGACAGAATTGGCTCGAATGGGATGAGCATTATGAGGTAGGGGACCTTAATAAGCACTTTTGAGAATAGTTGACCACTTTAGGATAAATGTAAAAACTAGGGAACCATGAGTGAATTTTACCCTATAGATGTACGTAGTTGTGAATTTAAATGCAGATTTTCGGCGAAATGAAATGAGCAGCAAACTTGGTTAGGTCCGGAGCTCCTATGTCACTTAATGCTTGTTAAAATCTCCCCTTCTTTAATTACCCACTTCTCATCTCCCAACGATCCTGACGTGATCCCGAGTTTTCCCCATTAAATTCGACCCCAGACCTCTCTCTTTACACACACACCCCTCTAATGGCCGCTACCACTTTCTCTCTGCTGGCCGCCGCGATCTCCTTCTCTCTCCTCCTCCCCTACGCCCTCTCCCGCTCCTCCCCAGAGTCCACCACGTCTCTCCTTGTCTCCGATTCTCTCCAACAAACCCTCCGCGTCCTCTCCTTCGACCCGTCAAGTACTCTACCTGAAGAGTACCAATACGATGGCCGGTCCTCCATAGATGAGAGCTCGAATTCTTCATCCTCGCCCTTCTCTGTTCCACTCCATCCCCGCGCCGCCGTGATGAAGTCCGAGCACAAGGAGTACAAGTCCCTGGTGCTCTCTCGACTCCGTCGCGACTCTGCGCGGGTGACTTCGCTCAATACCAAACTTCAACTCGCCCTCGCCGATGTTAACACGTCGGAGCTCCGTCCGGTGTACTCTGAGATCCGACCCGAACAGCTCACCACCCCCATCACCTCCGGCACCAGCCAGGGGAGTGGAGAGTACTTCGCCCGCCTCGGAGTTGGCAGCCCGACGAAGCAGTTCTACATGGTAATTGATACTGGAAGTGACATCAATTGGCTCCAGTGCCAGCCATGCACGGACTGCTACCAGCAAACCGACCCCATTTTCAACCCGGCCGGATCCTCCACTTACAGACCACTCTCCTGCGACTCTGCTCAGTGCAATTCTCTTGAAGTCTCTGCCTGCCGCTCTGGCAGATGCCTTTATCAAGTTTCTTACGGTGATGGGTCCTACACTGTCGGCGACTTCGCTACGGACACAGTGTCTATCGGAAGATCCGGGAGCATAAACGGAGTCGCCTTGGGTTGCGGTCATGACAACGAAGGATTATTCGTCGGAGCCGCTGGATTAATGGGACTCGGCGGCGGGCCGCTTTCGATTACTTCACAAATCAAAGCGACCTCGTTTTCGTACTGCTTGGTTGATCGAGACACGGCGGCGTCATCGAGTTTGGACTTCAACACAGCTCCGCCGGGTGACTCAGTGACGGCTCCACTGACGAGAAACAAAAAGATTGATACCTTCTACTACGTGGGTCTGACCGGGTTCAGCGTCGGCGGTCGGCCGGTGGGGATCCCGCCGGAGCTCTTCCAGGTGGACGAATCGGGGAGAGGCGGAATAATCGTGGATTGCGGAACAGCGATTACCCGCTTGAGAACGGAAGCGTACAACGCCATCCGCGACGTGTTCGTGGGCATGACCCAGAGCCTGCCGCGGGCGGCGGGAGTGGCGCTGTTCGACACATGTTACGACCTGTCGGGGAGGACGAGCGTGAGGGTGCCGACGGTGGCTCTCCGTTTCGCGGGTGGGAAGTCGCTGGACTTGCCGGCGAAGAATTACCTGATTCCGGTGGACTCGACGGGAACATTCTGCTTCGCGTTCGCGCCGACATCGTCGCCGCTGTCGATCATCGGAAATGTGCAGCAGCAGGGGACTCGCGTCACGTACGATCTTGCCAACAATCGTGTTGGATTCTCTTCCAATAAGTGTTGAAGGAATCAGAAATTACAATTTGCTCCCTAAAATTAACCTAGCTTCAAATTTTTACCGTCCCAGATTTTTGTTTTTGTTTTAAAGACAAAGGGAAAGTAAAAACAGTTGGGATGGTAAATTATCTTGTTATAGGGGACACTGTTTTTTTTTTGTTTATGTTTTGTTTTTCTTGTACTGTTTAGTGCCAGTAAATTTGTATTGTTGGGCTGAAATTATTGGGATTGAAGAGAGAAGGTTGAGGTAGGGTTGGTATTTAATGGACATCAAAGAGAGGTCCACCTAAATAACTTGGAGGAAGGCTTGGGGTGGTGGAAGCAATCAATTGTGGCATAAGAAGCCAAAAATTGTTGGCAGGTTAAGTGATAGTGAAGTAGATATGTTCAGAATAAAGGGTTATGTTGGACATGGTTGTTTTTTTTATACTGTTTGTTAATAAGATGTTTGAAAATATTTGTCAATGTAGCGAGTAGTTTACTACTTTCTCCATCCATGATGCATTTCTTTGGGTTTTAGGTAAATAAGCTGTGTGTAGTTTATGATATTTTTTTTTAATTTTATTTTTTAAACTAAAATTTAAAAAATTTTATACGTGCAGTAAGAGATTAAATGATGATTAAAGAAACTAAAGAAAGAAATTATTTTTTTTGGCATTTTGTGCAATGAAAGTTTTAAGAATTAAAAAAAATTCATTTTTAGGTTTTATGTAATAATAGTTTAAATAAAGGTATTAAAGTAAATTAAATATTAAGGCTTCAATCTTTTTGGCACGATAAAAAATGATTATATTTCATCATTTTTTCTGGGACAAAAGAAGTAATATTTTATGGGAAAGGCCAACCTCTTTGCTTTGGAAAGAAAGTTATCATTTGTAGAACTATAGTCAATAATTTTCATAAACAAATATGACATAACAAAGGAAAAAACACATTCAATCCTAAAATTAGTTTGCATGCTTTTTTGTTTTAATCTTATTTTCTTCACTTTTCTAATATCATTTTTATTTTTAAATCCTAATTTAAATTGTTTGATAAATATCTTTCAATAAATTAATATGTGAAATAAGTTTTTGACAGTAATGAACTATTTAGTAACTGTGAAATAAATTAATATGTGATATAATCACGTCCCTATTCAATAACTATTTTTTAGTAAATTTTACACTAATTGTCAATATTTTAGTAAAGTTTTAAACTGATTTAGAAACTCCAAAATTAAGAAAGATACAATACAAAAAAGTCCAAAATTTACTAACTATGCTAAAGGTTAATGGAAATGTTGGCTCATTATGATGGTATCTATCTTTTGTTATCATCTTCTGCAAGAGGAGGAAAATGAGAGACTGACGGATTATGATGACTATAAGTCATAACAGTTCGTCAGTTAATCATTGGGGCCCTGATGATCGATTGCCTGTAATGAATATAAGTTATTTGGTCAGTTAAGGGTGATTCTTTTTGAAATTAAGGTACTACAACTGAGATTCTACCATTCTAAGGGAGTTTGAAACAATATCTGCCCTTCATTTTATCTACCTCTAAGAGATTTTTTTTTTTTGGTACTTTAAAATTTTACAGTGCAAATTAAGGGTGTTTAGGAGGGGAAGAAGGGGAGAAAAGACTCAAACCCGAGACATAGGGTGATAGGAGTCCATTTCCCTTCACTTCCGCCAACTCACCGCTAAGAGAATTGAATATTAAACTTCAGATAAAAGCTCAAAAGTTTAAAAACTGGGCTAAAGAATTAGGTGGCTCTAAATCTTGAGTGAACCACAAAATAGGGTAGATCTCGTTCACCCTGACATTATAATTTATAGAGTAAAATTGTGAAAGATCCTTTAATTTATTTTTGTGTCTTAAATTGGTATATTAAATTAAAATTATCCTATTAAAATCTCTTTTCTTATGTTACAATCCTCACTTATGTCTTTTTTGTCAATTCCACCATTGAATCAGATGAAAAAATGCTAACATAATATCAATTAACAGTAAAATAAATGTAAATAACAAACAATTTGAGTCCTCAAACTTTTTCTATCAATAATTCTAAATCTTAAACTTCTAAATCTATTTTTTACACCCCAATTTTGTGACTCCTCCCATTCACAACCACCTCCCATGCACTTTCTGATACCTAGTTCCTCCTCGCCTTCCACTTCTCCCTCCCCCTCCCCTCCTTGCAGCCTGCACAACAATGAAATTACAAGAACAAAACCATCGGCCAACCATGGTGGATAGGAAGTTGAAATTTCCCATGGAGGCCAATTTGCTCCCGTGGCTCTCCGGCCACCACTGCTCGTGAAAATCAACAATGGATGGCACAATTTTGTAAAGCGTAGACCAGGATCAATAACCCTATGGCTTCAAGGCTCAATTTCACATGATTGGTTCAATTTTGCTTCAAATCAAATCTGGATTTTTTGAAATTGTCCAAAAACCTTAACTCTAATTTTTAAAATTGAATGTTGTTAACGTGAATTTGGTCAGAAGGCGTGGTTTGATGATGATCAGTGGCCTGTGAAAACGACTTGGAGAAAAGAAAACAAAATCATTCACAACTCAGAACAAAACAGTGAGTCAGTGACCAGGCGGAGTGAGAAAAAGGAAGAATATCAGGAGGACTCAGAGAAATTATGAGCTGGGCTTTTAGCAGCCACAAATCAAATCTTTTATCCCTTTATTTTTCAATCCCGCATCTGATTCTTGGGGCTCCGGTCCCCCACCCTCAACACCCAGTAGCTGGTGCGCAACGAGGGCATCTAGAGGCGCTATTTATGTAGCTAGTGGGTTCGGGTCTCACTTATCTCACAATGTGGCAAAGTCTTTGGAGATGTGGGACTTGCATGGAATGGGCAAGGATATATAAACCCAATTGAAAGAGGATGACGAGGCTCAAAGATGGGAGGTTCCACAGAGAAGCCATTGGCGTCGTCGGGGTGGAGAGTGGGCTTGTGCATGGTGAATGTGAAGGGAGTGGCAGCAAAAGAATGGGCTATTTGCGACATTGAGAAGGACGTGTGGGAGGACATGCCGGACCCACCGCGGCCATGGACTAGTTGGTGAGGAACGAAGAAGAGATGGATGAGTGGGAGAAGATAATGGAGAACGAATTGCTGGTTGGGGCGCAACAAATGGCCGCCGCCGGCTGTAGAATGTGCTTCATTTGTGGAGATGGTAAGGTTGCCGTGGTGGATGTTTTGGTTACAATGCCAAAGGTATGGGTACTTGACAGCTTGGCAGGGCTGTGGCTCGTCACATCCTGCCTAGGATTAGCCGTCCAAAATTTTTCGTTTATCTTTTTTGTTGCGTAGAATACATTTCACATTTGATTTCTTTGATTTTTGAAAACACAAAGAAAAGGTGAAGATGAGTTGGGTATAAGAGATTGCATGGGAGGTGGTGTTGAAGAGGGAAGGAGTACCAAAACTGCGGTGTAACCAGTAGATTTAAAAGTTTAAGATTTAGAATTATTACTTAAAAAAGTTTGAGGAGTAAATTTGTTATTTTTTATTTATTTTAGAGTTAATAATGTTATATCAGTATTTTTCATTTAATTTAATGATAAAACTAATGGAAATAAGTTTATTAGAATGCGCAACAAAAGTAAAAAATTTAAATAGAATAATTTTAAGTTAGAATATCAATTTAAAAACCAAAAATAGGCTAAGAGACCCCGTGAATTTCCCCCTAACATTACACGTTTCATTGACAGCAACAAACGAGTCATTGTCCACGCAGCTTAACATGGCCACAGGATGTGGAGCCTTGATTTAAGCACACACACGGGACCAACGTGTGCTTCCTGAACCAATTGCATGAACATTTAATACTTCCTTCCCATCTTGATATCCATTCAAAAATTAAATATTTTCAATTTTGTTTATTTTTACTCAATTTACATAGCGTTTGAAACTACAAACCAAGAAACACAATTTTAAATATTTTTTGAAAAAATTAAGTATTTTTTATTAAATTTTGTTTTTCAAATTCAGTATGAAAAGATAACAAAAAAAATAATATTTTCTAAAAAATATTAGGTAAATATAATGCTAACTTTCAAATGATGTTGATTATAGATTAAAAAATTAATAAAATTAAAAATAATGAGTTTTTAATGAATTTTTGTACTCCAATTCTCGACTTACGGGGCATATTAGATATATGGAGAACAATTTTTTTTTTTTTATTTAGAAGCATCATTACCGGTGTACAAGGAAAAAAATAATATATTATTATATTCTATTAATATAATTAAGGAAAGAGGGTGTACATGGGAAGAATATACTCCTACATACCATTATTGTAATTAAAGGAAGGAAAATACTGGTTTTTTTGGACATATAGGGCAATCGAATCAACTGATTTGTAGTACTGTGTAAAAAGTGAAAGACTGAAATCGAACTCTAAACTTTCTCAAATGTCTCGTTGAGCCTTAACCATTATGCTAGAGGCCGTGAACGAAAATTGTAATAAGGTGATGTGGACTCAGCAGTCAACAGAGGTTAAAAAGTTTTTTCCTTAAACTTCAGCCCCATTATCACTATACTCTATAAGTCGCATGGAAATAGTATCGTTTATGGACAGTGGAAAACATTGTTCATGAATAGTGCCGCTTATTTCTTTCTTTTTTTTTTTTGTTTTTTGTTTTTTGTTTTTTTTTTCTGCATTTTTTCGGATTCAATCAACTCTTTTTGAAACTTGGCTCCCTTTCACAACCTAATCGCCTTTTCGAGCGCCTACTTTTATATTTCCTAGTTTGGGGTTAAAACACATTTTCAATCCTTAGTCTTAATCTATATGTGTCATTTTGGTCCCCAAAGATAATGACTACTTAACTAGACTCTTTCTATTTACTTTCATGGTACCCGTTTTTTTTTTTATGTACTATATAACTATCTTCTAAAGTAAATAAACCCTTACTACCTATAATATATCCATTTGCTTCATTGATCCAAAACTTTATTTTGACTTTTGTGTCAATACTTAAATATTACTATATGAGAAACTTTTTTTTTGTTTGCTTTTTTCCTAGGTGATGGTCTCCCTTTTCCTATATTAATTTAATGATTGAGCCATAAATTGATTAACATAAATTAATAATTGAGTTATATAGCATGAGTTATTTACTTTGAAATGTCTATAGTTTAATAAAGCAATTTGTTCCATAATTGCTAAATTGAAAGTGAATTTTTACAAATAAATTTCTCACCAACATTAAAAGTTAGGATTTGAGTTAATATGAGATGATATTTTTTAATGAATTATTTTTCAATGACAAGGAAAATATAAATCGTTTTAAAACATGTATAATGTTATATGTCACAGTATTATGTTAAAATCACACCTAATCATTTTAATTAGGGTAAACTTCACTTGTCATCCATAAATTATATCTTATATTGCTTAATCGTCCAAAAATTATCAAATGTTATATCAATTGTCCTCAACCTATTTAGTTATTGTTGTCCGGTCTTATCATTTATCATAACCGTTAAAGATGAATGAAAAAGATGACATGAATGTTGATGTGATGTTAAAAGCTTGTGTAGCTACTAATGTGGTATTGCTTTTTCATCCCTTTTCAATGGTTTGATAGGCGACATGATGAAAGAATAACAATTAAATAGTTTAGAGATAATTGATGGTTTTGAGATGATTAAACAACATGTGATATAGTCTAGGGAGAAACCCAATTGGAAAAGGATGATGTGGCTCATAGTCGAGTGGAAAGGGAGGTTGTGTATGGCGAATGTGAAGGGAACGGCGGTGAAAGAATAGGCTATTTGAGACATTGAGAAGGACACATGAGAGGATATGGCAGTGAAAGTTTCAAAAAAACTTGAACATTAGAAATTAAGGACATACCTTAAGTCCCAAATAAATGATGAAGGAACAATAATTGATCTTCTTGTAATCTTGAAGCAAACCGATGTCAGATAGGAGTGAAAAACTCCTATATTGTTCACACTTGAACACACAATCCTTATTTACTTTTCTATGTGATGATGAGAACAGAGGAGAGTCAAAGTATTGGGAAAAACAGATAGAGTTAAAGAGAAAATGGAGTAGTTATGTATATATACCTTTTTTAACTCAATAACCACATTTTCTTATCTCTTATTACTGAAACAATATGTTTCTTCTAAGAGACTTCTCATTTCTCTAATTTATCCTATGTGGTAAGGCCCTTGTGCTCCTTTACCACATGACACACATCTATTGGCTAATAGCACATATTACATATATTAATGTATATCTAAGTGCATTTTAAAGAATATATTTAGCTACTCAAGCTAAATAATTTTGACAAGCTCCCACTCGTACTGATATACTTAATATTTACCTTAACACATATTATTTTAATTTCATCATCAACAAACGTAATATTACAATGTCAAGCGTATGACCCTCGACATGCTACCAAGAACTTCACATTATGGTTGTTAGATTCACAATGGAGAACTATGTAACTCTCTCTTCTTGAAGTACTCAAGTCATGCCTTATAAAACCCCAAGATAAAATGATACACTTGTTTAGTCACATTCAGTCTCTTTTACGAGTTTCATGCATTAGAAACTCTTGAACTATGCTAAACCTCAAGTGTACTTTTTAATATTTGAATATCATTATCATTACTCAAATCATTTTCTAAGGGCCTATGATTGAGGAATGTTATAATGTATCTTTTATGTAATATACAACCTATGCAATTACTTACGTAGTGTGCAACTTATGCAACTACATCTTTATCTTTCCTTTAGTCTCATATATTAAGTCTTTAAAAAAAATCATATGGTTACCCAAAAACAGGACACATCAGGTTTGTTCAACTTAAGCCCTAGGCGATTAATTAAAGTAACCATAATGACCCAAAACTTTTAATATTTGACTATAGTCACTAAGGGTTTTAATTGAAGAATCTCACACATGAGTAAGACAAGAGACAATGTTCTCATACTCTTCTTTGGTCAAACTTCATGGTAAGACAATCATGACTTACCATCATGACATATCATATATTTTCTTTCTTACAGTTACATATCTCTAAATGTTTTACAACATTACTTTGTGGGAGGTGCGTTACTTCTCTCTCTTATAATAGATAGATGTGTTTATCCCACTATTCTTTGTAACGGGAGCACATGTAAAAAATTAAACCATGAAGTATCATACTTTCTTACATATAAGAAAACAATTCTCAACCATAGGATAGGATGCATGAGTGGACAAGCAAACTCGATAACCAATATCATCTTACCTTGATTATTTAGGTAAATCAAGATGCCCATTACATTGAATTTGTCATATGTTAGTGGATATGACTCCCACTTAAATGTATAACGCTTGTAGGTCACATATATCTGTATTTTTTATATAATACACATTTAAGATTACAACGGTCTCATCCTTGCTCTTACATAAACATGCAAGTGCGGATGACTCATGTGAGAAGATCAACCCCAGCCTATGATTTGACATATATTTCATGCATTTATTTTCATTGTGGTATCTGTATGAAGTGCACTTGACTTAGAACCGTCATATGTATATTTTAGTGGACATAATAAAGAGAATAATCACACCAACATCTATTATAATCTATGGAGTCCCATTGCCTTGACATGTCTAGCAAAAAGAATTAGTGGTAAAAGCTTTGTGAGAAGAACAGCCATCATCAAATTCGTAGATAGATATTTCATCTTGACTTCTCCCTCTTTTATTGCATATCTAAAAAATTATATTTTATGCTTATATGTTTGGTCTTTCCATGGTACTTAGGGTCCTTGGTATAAGCCAAAGCAGCCATACTATCACAATATATGGTAAGTGGCTTCTGAATGGAGATTATTGACCCTAAATGTTCCAAGAAAAAACCTATCCATAGAGCCTATTGCACAGCAGTTGCACTTGCAACAAAGTTAGCCTCCATCATTAATAATGTTGTGCAAGTTTGTTTCTTGCTACTCCATGAGATGGCTCCATTTCCAAGCATAAAGACATAACCTGAAGTAGACTTGCTACTATCTCTGTCTCCACCTCAATCGGCATCAGAGTATCCAAGTAGGCTAAGTGCTCTTCCTTAGTAACATAGCTAATAATCCTTTGTACCCTTAAGGTATCTAAGGATTCTTTTGACACACTTCCAATGCCTAGGGAGGATTTGAAGAATATCTTGCCATTAGATCTACTATTTGACATATATCAGGCCTTGTACAAAGTATGACATACATTAGGCTACCAATGGCACAAAGGCATGGAACCTTCTTCATTTCTTTTTTCTCTTGAGGAGTAGTTGGGCACATAGCCTCATTGACCTTATAACCCGGAGCCAAATGGAAGTTCATGGGCTTTGAGTTTGTCATGTTAAAGCGTGCAAGGACCTTATCTATATAAGGTTATCGTCACAACGCTAGCAACTTAATCCTTCTACCTCTTAAGATCTTAACTCCAAGGATATAAGCAACTTCTCCCATGTCCTTTATATCAAACATGGAAGATAACCATTCTTTAATGGTCTTTAACAAACTTAAGCAACTACTAGCTATCAGGATGTCATCTACATATAACATCAATATTGCAAATTCAGACCTTTTATTGAGCACATAAACACAATAGTCTCTATGCAACATCTCAAAACCAAAGTTTGCAATGGCATGATGGAACTGATGGGTTTCGGGAGCCAAACAGCGCAGCTGAATTTAACCGAAACCCTCCAGGATCCAAGTGAAACGGGGTAAATCGGGTGTTCAAAAATTTTCATACCTAATTTTCAGTTGAGATCTTTCACTCAACTGTAAAGTCGAATCACAAAACCTGAACAGTTGACGTGTTCAGGCTCTCTATGGTATCCACACGAGCCTCTCAGGATCACCACGCTTCCACCACATCCCGACAGATGCGTTTCTCTTGCGCTCGCAGTGCTAGCTTGCGTCCTCTAAGGAATTGCAAGAGAAGAGTGCGGCTGTCCTTTTGGGAGGCTAGGGTAAGGAGACCTGCAAATTTCTCACTAGAAGTTGTATTTATAGTAAGACTCAACTTCCAGGCCTGATGGGTTTCAAAGCTCTAATCCAATTAGGCTTTAATTTCGGGCTTATTAATGGCGCAACTATTGGGCCCATTATTAATACAAAATTATTGTGAAACCAAAACCCAAATTATTAGCCCATGCACTCTAATGATCCAAATAGCTCTATGTGCGCGACCCAATAAGCTCTTACCACGTTGGCAATGATCATAAATCGCATTTATGATCACAAGCAATGAGCGATGTCTAGCAACACATCATTGCTACCCAAGTGACAAGATTGTCGATGATTCGACTAAACCTTTATGATCATCACCGATATATGCCATTGTCCCTTTGTCCAAGATATCAAGACTAAGCACGAGACATGGAATGTGTCACTCTCATATAGCTCAATCTTTGGTTTCTTGATTACCGAGTAGACCAACTTAAACTGATGACATTGATATCGTATATCAACTCATCCAAGCATGGCCATATATTTTTCTAAGTCTTACTCTATCAATGGGCCCGAAGATATCACTCCCGTTACATAGGAGGGACAAATCCCATCTTAATCATACAAATCCCTCCGCATGATATGTGACATACCCAATGACCTCCTTCAAGTTCACTCAGTTACGAGCAACAAAGGAAAGTATCAAAGTATGTGACTTACATGTAGGGAACCTTGATGATCTTAGGTCGAAGGACTACATATACAATGATCACTATGAGAATCACTTATGACACTCATATAACGATTCATGTAGTGTTCTCATGGTGGGTCAATCCAGTACAGAAGTTCTCCAACTTGTACCCATATGTAGACTACATATCTCATATTAGTCTCCACATATGCTAGTCGTTATGTATTATTGCAACTCGCTCCACAATAATACTAGACCAAGGACGTTTAAGAATATCATTATTCTAGGGTTACAATTATGTTTGTTAAGTTACGCAGAAACAAAACAACAAACATAATTGCTGGATTAATACCTTAATAAAATATCATGACTCAACGTGCAAAAAATACAATCATCCCATGATTGGCTTTTGGGCACAACACTAACAGGAACTTCAAGTACCCTTGCCTTGAAGCTTGCTTAAGACCATAAATAGATTTCTTTAATCCACAAACTTTGTGCTCTTGACCCTTTACAATGAGACATTGCGATTGTTTCATGTAAATCTCGTCTCCCAACTCTCCATTGAGAAAAACGGTTTTTACATCCATTTGATGTAACTCTAGGTCCAAATGTGCAACAATAGCTAGTAATAATCTTATTAAATTGAATTTCACAATAGGAGAGAGAGTGTCTTTATACATCTTCCTTCTGAGTGAACCCCTTGGCCACCAAACAAGCCCTTATACCTCTCAATTGATCCATCAGAATTGGTCTTAATTTTGAGAACCCACTTATTCTTAGTTGTCTGATGGCTAGGATAAAGGTCAATCAAGTACCAAACCTTATTTTTATGCATAGAGTCCATCTCTTCTTGCATGGCATCCATCCATTTATCCTTATCTATACCCTTAAGAACCTCTTGCACATTACTTGATTTATCTACTATAAATGAAACCAAGTTAGCCTTACTTTCATCTAGAATCCACCATTGATCCCAATGCCCAGGTAGTCTAAATTGCCTATGTGAGCGTCTCAAGTTAGGCTGATAAGGAGGCACAACATCATCATGTACCCTCATTTCATCTTATGGTGCATTATTATGTGGCTCTTGTAGAGCCTTTTCTTGTGGCTTAGGGTGGGGTACCTCTTGTTCCATTCCTCCCTCCTGATGTTGATCTTGCTCATGATCAACATATGCTTGATCTTCGTGGCGATCAAACACATGAGGTAGCGGCAATGAAGAAACACTACCCCTAAGATGTGTGGTATCTAGCATTCCTAGGACACTTGATTGACCTATCTCATAGGTTTCTTCCAAAAAGTTCATATTATTACCTTCATCAACTTTTGGGAACTCATCTTCCACAAAATTGGCATCCCTTAACTCAAAGACATTCCCACATTTATGAGTTATGTCTAAAAATATATAACCCTTTGAGTGTTCTGAGTAGCCAAGGAAAACACATTTTCTTGCTCTAGGTCCTAATTTTCCTAGTGGATGATTTGTAATGTGAACATATGCAGCACATCCCCAGGAGTGTAAATGACCCTGATTAGGTAATCTCTTGGTTCATAACTCATAAAGTATGGTACCAATAGACTTGGAAGGCACTCTATTAAGGATATATGCTGCACAAAGCAAGACATCACCCCAAAAAGTGATGTCCATATTGGCCCTAGCCATCATGGAACGTATCATATCCATGAGAGTCCTATTCCTCCTTTCTACCACTCTATTTTGTTGGGGTGTCCTTAGAATGGTAGTTGTCTTACAATGCCTTTCTTATCATAGAAGGCCTTAAATTCATTTGACAAGTACTTGCATCCATGATCAGTCCTTAAAGAGTTAATCATCTTACTTAATTGATTCTCCATTAAGTTCACATAAGTTTCAAAACACCTAAGTATTTTATGCTTATGTATTAGTAAAAATACATTGGCAAATGAGTACAGTCATCAATGAAAGTAATAAAATATCTAAATCCAAATCTATATGATACTCTCATTGGGCCATAAATGTTAGAGTGGATCAATTGCAAAGGATCACTACACCTAGTTGTCTTGCCAAAAGGCTTTCTTGCAACCTTTCCCATAAGGCATAATTGGCAAATTGATAAGAAAACATTGGACAATGACTCAATTAAGCCACTCGTGGCTAACTTATTCATTCTTTCTTGTCCAATGTGTCCTAACCTATCATGTCAAGTCAATGGACTTACGGCATTAACAATGTAGCAACTATCATTGGCATCATTCATATTTAACTAAAACAAGCCATTATAGATTGAACAAGAACAAACCTTACTTCTACCATAAATAATATTTACAAGCCCATGTGAGAAGTTCATAGAATATCCATAGTTTATAAGAAAACTAATAGAAATCAGGTTTCTAGCCATACAAGGTACATATAATACATCAATAAGTATTAAATCATGTGTTTCCAATGGGACCCTATAAGTGTCAATCCCTTCCACAACCAAACTTGCATTGTTACCCACAGAAAAAGTCTTTGTCCTTCTAGGCAACTTGCTATAGGCAACACACCATGTTCTTTCTTTGGCTATGTGGTCCGTTGCTCCTGAATCAATAATCCATGAAAAATTAGATTCAATAAGGTTAGCACATGACACAACATGTTGTTGACACCCAATTTCATCCGACCATAAAAATTTTTTAAAAGAAATTAAATAAAAAAAATTAAATAAAAAAAATTATTATTTTTATTATTATTATTATTACTAAAAATTTTAATTAGTTTAAAATACATTTTTTTTTGTGAAGATTTGATTTAAAATGATATATGTGTGTATTTGAAAGAAAAAAAGAAAACTCCAAAAAAATGGCAAAATTTAAAAGTTTGAGGTAAAAATGACAACATTAAGAAGTTTCGGGAAAAATTGACAAATTCTGAAAGTTTCAGGAGCATTTGGTAGTTTGTCACATAAAATTTTGGGCCTGCCGACGTTTCTGGCGCAAATTGACAGAAAACGACAAAAGTGTCAAAATCAGAAGCTTCAGGAACTTATCCAGAGGCTGAGAGACGTAAAGGACTAAAATTGTCATTTTACCAATTTAAAAGATAAGTTTGAAATTTTTTATTAATTTATCCATCAACAGTTCAGCCAAACTTCCTCTATAAATAGCCCCCCAAATTTTGTTTTGAACACAGAAAAAAATAGAGAAAAAACTTAGAGCTCCGTTTTAAAAAAAGCGTAAATTACTACCTTAAGTCCCTACCCCTTCTCTCTCTTCTAAGAAAAATCAGAAATTTTTTTTTCCCTTAAACACACCATCTTCTTCCCCTCTCCGTATACTCTCTCTCTCTCTCTCTCTCTCTCTCTCTCTCTCTCTCTCTCTCTCTCTCCTCTTCCCAGCTGCCGTTTCTTCCTCCCCCGTGCCCCCACGCTGTTGCCGTAGTCCCGCCACGCTCACCGCCGCACCCCGCCACGCTCGCCGTCGCCGTTCCCGGCCGTTCCGTCGTGTCTCTCCGGCCCCGAGCCCGTCGCGATCCGTCCCGGTTTCCCTTTCCTCCCCCTCCGCTTCGTGCTCCGTCCTGGCTGCCTCCCCCTCGCCCTTGCCGGACCACCCACCGCCAGCCCTGCCTCAGCTCCCCTGCCGTTCGCTGCCGTCGCCCATCACCCTCGCGTTTTACGTAACAGGATTAAAAAAAAAACATATTCTTTAGGTAAAATCTTAGTTTAACCCTCCATCTCTTCATATTTATTCACTTTGGTCACTAACCTTTCTTTTATTTTTGCAGAAAATTAATTACTAACTCTTCTTTATTTACTTGTTTATTGTTATTACTAACTTTTATTATTGTTGTTGTTAATATTAACAATTAACTCAACTAACCTTACTAACATTTATTATTATTGTTATTATTATTGTTATTAACTTACTTTATTATTGTTATTATTATTATTGTTACTAACTTACTAATTTTGTTATTATTATTGTTACTAACAACTAACTTACTAACTTTGCTAACTTTTATTATTATTGTTGCTATTATTGTTAATAATTAACAACTAATTCATCTAACTTTTATTTTTATTGTTATTAACAACTAACTTTACTAACTTTGTTAATTATTATTATTATTATTGTGTTATTAAAGTGGATGGCCAAAAAGCCCCAATTTATTATTATTAATTTTTCTTTATTTACTTTATATAATTTTTAGGTGGTTAAATTTATTTTCACTTAATTCACCTTTACCCATCAATAATAAATAAGTAAATGAGTAAAATAAAAAATAAAAATTAAAAGAAGATTCTTTTATGTGAAAAATCATTTTTAAAAGCTAACTATCTTTTATTATTTTAAAACATAACTTTTTATTCCTTTTATTAAAATTATTAAACAAACATAATTAAATAATTCCAAAAATACAAATCAATTTTGTTTTTAAATATATCTTTAAAGTAATAATAATTAAAAATTCAAGAAAAATTCAATAAAATTATAATTAAAATTAATAATTAATTAAATAATTAAATTTAAAAAAAATTAAAAATCCATAACCAAATGATCCGTCAGGATCCATGGCTTGGAATTATTTTTTAAAAAAAGTATATAAATAATTTATTTTCTTTATTAAAAATAAAAACTTTGGACTAATATATTAATTATTAAAATATAACTTTTTAATTTTCTTTATTAATAAAAAGAATAAAAAGAGTAAAATTTTTGGGTTAATATTATTCAGTAATATTTTGCTTATTTCTTTCAAAATAATGAAAAGACATAACTTTTTGTTTCCTTTATAAAAGTCTTAGTCAAATGATTTCAAAAAAAAATAACAAAAATAAATAAATAAATAAATAATAATTGAATTTCTCTTAAATATATTTTCAGAGATATAAATTAAAATTAAAAAAAAATCTTTCATCAAACAAAGAAGAATATAAAAATAAAAATATCAAGACTTTTGTTTTAAAATACATATAAATTTTTGGTTAAATAATCTTTTTTAGATATCAAAACTTTTTCCTCTTTTGTTTAAAATATACATATAAATTTTTGTTTTTTTTTGTTTAAACAATTAACTTTGGTTAATCTTTTACCAAAACAAAATAAAACAAAATAAAATATTAAGATTTTTCTTTTATGTTTGAAATATACATATAAATTTTTATTTCCTTAATTAAATATTGATTGAATAATTGATTTTTGATTCACCTTTTATCAAATAAAGTATTAAGATTTTTCTTTTAAACACATATAATTTTTTTTTTGGTTGAATAAATAAGATCTTGATTTAATAATTTTTCTTTTTAGTTTATCTTTTATTAAATAAAAAGAACAAACATAACATAAAATATAAATCTTTCCTGATTAATTTATTCCTTCTTTTTGAATAAACATAAAATAAATCTCAAAATTTTTTTAAAGTTTTTATTACTTTTTAATTCTTTTATAAATTAAGTATTTATTTAAATAATAAATACCCTTCATTAAACAAGATAAAAAGAAAAAGAAAAGAAAGATAAGAAAAGAAAGATAAGATAAGAAAGATAAGAAAAGAAAGATAATAAAGATAAGAAAGATAAGATAAGATAAGAAAGATAAGAAAGAAAAGAAAGAAAAATATAGAAAATAAAAATTTTTAGATTATTAATGAATCTAAAAATTCTATAACAAAAAGAATTACGAATTAGTAATTAAACTAATAATTAATTCCATAAAAATAAGAATTAAATAATTAACTATAAATTAAATCAACTTACATATCCGGATGATCCGTCAGGATCTGCGGTTTAAAAAAAATATCACCCTTTTAATTAAATAAATTAAATAAAAAAAAAAATCCATATTTACAATATGGATTAAATTATTTAAAAGTTCACCAAATTCCGTGTCCAAATGACTCGGCAGAGTCCATGGTTCGGAATCAAAAATCTTCCGTGTCCAAATGACTCGGCAGAGTCCATGGTTCGGAAGTATAAAATTTCATACAAATTAATTAATTTAAAAATCCACATTTCGACTAATCCAGTTAAAATTTCTAATTTTGAAAATTAACTGAGAATTATTTAAAAGCAAAGCAAAACAAAATTAAAATCAACTAAGGTGCCAATTTTTGGGCGTTTTAACAAAATTGTTTTAACGTAACCGTACTCCCGATCCCCGAACTCTCGCAGACCAATTTTAAGGTGACCAATCAACCTAAGAAAACTGATTGGTGGCGACTCCCGAAAACCCGACGTTGCCACACATGTACTAAAGAAGGAATCTCATCGAAAACATGTACCTTAGGTGGGCTCTTGCATTTTTTAGCAAAGTGTCTCTTGTTCCCACAATTGAAGCACTTGAGCGTACTCTTGTGCTTCTTCTTAAACTTCTTCTTGTTGGGTCTATTCCCCTTGCCTTCCTCATTTTTCTTCCCCTTGAACCTTTTCTTGTTCTTTTGGGAAAAAGAAGTCTCGGCAACATATGCCCTAGATTGTTGTGAGTTTTACAACCCTAATCCGCAAGCGCACGGGACGTGTGTAGATAGGGTAAATAAGATATCGTTCCCACGAGGATTGATTTGCATTGGTTGCTAATTACCACTACCTTGAGACTCACTTTAGCTAAACAATCAACAATTGATAATTTACTCATTATGAAAATAACTAAGTTTGCAACTCCACTTAAATTACTACTAAACAAGAACAACAAACACAATGCAAATTAGGAATTTTCTAATGAATTAACAAAACACACTTCCTATGGTTTTCACTATTTGACTTGGTTAGCTAGTGAATTAAGGCTAATAGTTTGGTTTTTCTACTTGTTGGTGAAGTTAACTAATTGGGCCCTTACTCTCCCAAGTGAAAGGGTCACTCTCCCAAGCTTACACTATAATTGACTCCTATCCCAATTGCTAGTTCAAGAGGGGCATTACAAATGCAATTTACTTTCACCTAGTGTCCTAGACTAGTCTTCCAACAAGCCCATGGCCACTACACTCTTCTCCTAATTCCAATTCCTTTTAATCTTTTCCAAGAGTTTAAAAGAAATCTAAAGTGCAATTGACTAGGGCCCTTGATCAATCAACATAACAATGAACTCAAAGAGAAGAGTAAACAAGCAATGAAGGAAAACCAAAGTTAAATAGCCATTAATCCAACCAACATAACCAATTCAAGTAGCTACAATCATAGAAAGTGTAGAGAAAACTACTCCATAATTAAATAAAACATAATCATGAAAGTAAACATAATAACATCCATGAAGAACTACAAGGAAGATGAAAGAATAAACCCAAGATGGCTAGAAGCTCTTGAATCCAAAGTCTTCAAGCTAGTCTTCTTGAGCACTCCAAGCAATCTCCAAGTTAGCTCCAATGGTCACCAAGAAGAAAACTAAGAAAAGCTAGAAATACTAACTATGGTGGAAAGAAAACCAAAACTAAGTCTAAGAAGACAAGATGAAGATGAAGAAGATGAAGAAGATCCCCCTTTTCTTGCTTAGTTCCAGATTCTTCTACTCTTGAGGATGTCCCTTTCACTCACCAAACCCATTGGATAGAAGTTCTTGGCCAATAGCAAGCTTGTGTTCAAATTTGAGGTAGGGGACCACTTTCCCGGGTGACTGGCGCCTAGGCGCCAGAAGGGGGTGTCTGGGAGCCTAGGCGCTAGAGCTCGAGGGTGCCTGGCGCCTAGGCTTTAGAAGGGCATGTCTGGGCGCCTAGGCGCCAAAGTGCCTTTTTCTTGGCAGAGGACTTTGTACTATGGCGCCTAGGCCTCGCTCCTGGCGCCTAGGCGCCACAGTTATAATTCCCGTTGACTTTTGCATTTCCGTTTTTCGTTCCGCTCATCTCGGTGTCATTCCAATGCTATTGTCTGCTTCTCCAACCTACAAAATGAAGGATCAAAGCAAGAATCGGCCAGAAATATTGAGTGGTAAGGTAGAAAATTATGGTCAAAGTTGACAAAAAGTCAACATGTTTGACCACAAAATTAACATTTATCAATTGGTCCTTTATTGCCATGACTTTTGCCTCCAAAAGCATATGTCTAGCAATATCATCAAAATTCTTAATTTCACTATTATGGCGCAAGTTGACCTTCATCAACTATCACTTTTCATCTGGCAATGAACGGATTATAGCCTGCACTTGCTGCTCATATATGAGAACATGACTGGCCCTCTTAAGCTGAGATATCATGCGTGCCATTTCATGCAAATGAGCGGCCATTGTATGATTTGGCCTCTTCATATAATTCTCAAACTTAAGAATTATAGACCTTTGTTTCTCTAAAGAAACATCCCTAAACTTGGCTTTGGCAGTATCCCAAATTGCCTTGGCTGACTCAAGCATTGAGAGGTCCACCATGAGCTTATCTACCATCGTACTTAACAATGTGATGCGAGCCATGGTACATTTTCTTATATGCCTCATAAGCACTGGGGTGCTATCCATTGGTTGGTGGTTTTTCCACCTTTGTGAGCACATCAATTGCATCTTGCTCAATTACAATGAATTGGACCTTTTGTTGCCAAATGGGATAGTTATCTCCATCAAGCTTAAGGTCCTTATTTAACTCGGCAATGATATTCTTGCAAGCCATCTATGCAATATTCAATATGTTAGTACACTTCAACCACAACAAGACTAATTCAAGCACCAAGCAAACATGAATCAACTAATTCATGCTATAACATAACAAAAGCATAAATTCTAACACACAATTGGATATGTCATAACATATTTCATTAATTCACATAAGCATGGTCTTAATTCATTCACAAGTATGCATAAATGGACAAACTTGAACATTCAATAATGTCTAAGGCATTTCTCAATTAAATTCGACTCTAATTAATGTCAAATTTAATATTTAAATCTTAGATACATTTATGAACTGTGTAATATTTTTTCTATAATTTTTTTAATTGCTTCAAAACCCAAGGATATTAAGTATGTTCTTAACTGTCCATTTTTTGGTTAAACTGCCACCTCTGTAAGCAAATTATTAAACTCCAATGAAACGGTGTTTAAAAAATATGAAATTTTCCAGAAACATACATAACATGTCCAGGAAGCACATGTTAAAAATTCACAAATTTTTGACATCGTTTGTTATTTTAACCAACACAACTTTTTGGAGTTAAGAAAACTACCTCTTTTTTACAGTCACCATACTGGTTCGAACACAAAATTATTAAACTCGAAAAAAATTAAATCCAAAAATCATGAAACTATTCATATTACCTCCTTAAATGTTTAGGAAGCTTTTGTTAAAATTTCACAATTTTTAGATAACATTTACTATGTTAAAACAATTTTAACTTTTAATAACTATAACTGTCAGCATGCTAGAATTTTCTGTCCATCCGAAGAATATTAATCTTAAACCTTAATAAAATAAACTCAAAAAATTATGAAAATTTTCAGATCAACTTCCGACATCCCAAGGAACATCATATTAAATTTTCACAATTTTTATAAATTATTTGCTATGTTTTATTATTTTGTTTGATAGGAAAAACGTTTGTCATAATCTTGGCTCTGATACCATTCGAAAGTTTCAAATAAACTTGAACATTAGAAATTAAGGACATATCTTAAGTCCCAAACAATTAATGAAGAAACAATAATTGATCTTCTTATAATCTTGAAACAAATTGATGTCAGATATAAGTGAAAAGCTCCTATATTATTCACACTTGAACATACAATCCTTATTTACTTTTCTTTGTGATAATGAGAACAGAGGAAAGTCAAAATATTGAAAAAAAACAGAGAGAGTTAAAGAGAAGAGGGAGTAGTTATATATATATACCTTTTTTAACTTAATAACCACATTTTCTTATCTCTTATTGCAAAACAATATGTCTCTTCCAAGAGACATTTCACTTCTCCAAATTATCCTATATGGTAAGACCCTTGTCCTCCTTTGTCATATGACACACATCCATTGACTAATAGCATAAATTGCATATGTTAATGTATATCTAAGTACATTTTAAATAATGTGTTTAAACACTCAAACTAAATAATTCTGACAGCCGGAGGGGATATATATGGTGCCGGGATGGAAAGGGCCCGTGCACCCATAGACTAGCTGGTGATGTATACAGTGGACGAAGAGGAGATGAATGAGTTTGGGAGGCGAAAATGGAGAACGAATTGCTAGCTATGGCGCAAAAAATGGCCGCCGGCGGCAGTAAAGTGTGCATCAGTTCTGGAGACGGTAAGATCGCCGTGGTGGGTGTTTCTGTTACGCAGCCAAGGACATGGGTAGTTGAGAGGCTGGAGGGCCAGGAGGCAGTGGCGGTTCACATCCTGCCTAGGATTAGCCGTCCAGATTTTTTTTGTCTTGTTTGTTGCTCAGAAGGCATTTTATTTGATTTCTTTGATTCTTGAAGTTTGAGAACACAGTTTAAAAAGTGAGAATGAGTTGCGCATCAGAGAGCGCATGGACGGTGGCAGTAAAGAGGGGGGGGGGGGGGGGGGGGGGAGTACAAAAATTGCGGCGTAAATAATAGGGCAATTTGTTTTGTAAGTTAACTAAATTTTTTTATTTTTTTTATTTTTTTATATGAAATTAATTTTATTTGAAAGTCAATGTTATATAGATGTAATAATTAATTTGAAATTAAATTTTTAAGATGTTATTAAATTTTTATGAATTTTTTTTTAAGGCTTGAAACTAGAAAAATTCATAAAAATTTAATAAGATTATAAAAATTATATTTTTAATTGATTATTGCAGCTATATAATATTGGCTTTTAATTAAAATTAGTTTCAAGTAAAAAAAATGTAAAAATAAAAATAAGTTATTTTGTAGTCAATTAACTAAAGTTAAAACGAATTGAGTGTAGATTTAGAAGTATAAGATTTAGAATTATTAATTGAAAAAAATTTAAAAACTAATTTTTTTATTTTATTTTTATTTTAGTATTACTTAATTTCATATTAGTACTTTTTTATCAAATTTAATAATGAAAATGACAAAAATGACCCGAATGAAACATTCAATATGAGGTAAGGGACATCGATAGAACAATTTTAAACTAGAGTACCAATTTAGAGTAAATTACATAAATGTTCTATAATCTTTAGTCATTGTTTTCTTTTAGTCTCTAACCTCTTAAATATTTTGTTTTGGTCTTAAATCTATTAAAATTGTTTCATTTTGGTCTCTCATCAAATAAAATTCATTAACTCATAATAATTGTTTGATAGAAAATTTTGAAATTTTAATTTAAATATTTAGTAACTGTCTTCCAATAAATTTAAACAGTTTAATATTTTTTAATAGTACATAGGCAATTTAAATTAATATTTTTTATTTTTGAAATAAATAAGTTTAATTTACAGAGAGAGAAAAAAAGTGATTTGAATTTTTCATTAGTTGTAAAAAAAATTATTATATAGATTAAATTTATTGTAAGACATTTACCAAATAATTTAAATTATAATCTAAAAATTTGTTATCAAACAAATACTTTAAATTAACAAATTTCATCAATTTGATACTAAAATGAAACATTTTTAATAGATTTAGAATTAAAATAAAACATTTTCAATAGATTTTTAGAACTAAAACAAAACATTTAATAGATTGTGGATTAAAAGAAAACAATCACTAAATCTTAAAAATGATTTATAAAATTTATTCATAACAATTTAAGATACAAAAATAAATTAAGAGACTTTGTATGTTGCATTGACAGCAACAAACGAGTCATTGTTCACACTTCACACAGCTAGCATGGCCACAGGATGTGGAACCTTGATTTAAGCACGCAGACGGCACACAGGACCGACGTGTGCTCTAATACTTTCTTCCCATCTTGTTATCCATTGAGAAATTAAATAACGAGCTATTTAATGTACTATTATTTTCAACATTGTTAGCTTTTTTTACTCAACATGTATACTGATTGAAATTGCAATTCAAGAAACAATATTTTAAATATTTATTGAAAAAAATTAAGTTCTTTTTACTAAATTTTGTTTTCCAAATTGGGTAGAAAAAAATAACAAAAAAATAATATTTTCAAAAAACATTTTATTCATAATGTTAGCTTTCAAATGATATTAATTATAGATAAAAATTAACAAAATTAAAAATAATAAATTTTTGTACTCCAACTCTCGATTGCTGGGGCATATTAGATATATAAAGAACAATTTTTTTATATATATTTAGAAGTATTTCATTACGAGTATAAAAGAGATGAGTATAGTATTACTTACTATTACTATAATTAAGGGAGAAGAAATGTAATCTTTTTCCGAACCTGATGAACAATAGAATCAATTTATTTGTAGCACTGTCTAGGAGGTGGGGAGGTTAGAGTTGAACTCAGATCCTTTCCAAATGTTTCCTTTGGCATTAACTATTATGCTAGAAGGCACAGAACAAAAATTTTAATAAAGGGCCACTTCCCTCGCACTCCATGCTTGGGTAAACTCAAAAGAGGCCAAAAAGTGGTTTTTTTTACTTAAACTTCAACCTAAAACTCATGGAAATGGTACTATTTATGGACAATGCAAAACATTGTTTGTAAACAGTGTCACTTTTTTAAAAAAAAATTTAAACGTTTTTCCTCACTCGATCAACTCTTTTTGAAGCTCAGCCCCCTTTTCCCAATCTAATTACCTTTTTTAGGATCTGCTTTTATATTTCTCAATTTTCAGTCAGTTTCAAGTTTTTTGGGTAAAAACGTGTTTTCAATCTCTAAATTCCTACTCCATCCCATTTTAGTTTCTTAGTATTGATCCCTGCGGCATTTCAGTCCCCAAGCATAATAACTACTTAACTGGATTTTTTTTTTGTAATATTAATAATAATTTGATTGATTAGAAATTGTACATGGGAAGCAAAATACAGAAATTAAGACTACATGACGGACCTCCACCACGGTGATCTATCACACTCAAAATGGCAAGCTCGAACAAACACATCAAATTTAACTCGCAAGACTACTCGATCTACCGTTTCCTTACCATTTTCAAACATTCTATTATTCCATTCTTGCCAAAGGTGGTAGCCGGATGCTACCAACGTTGCAAGACTAATGTGGCAAACCATAGATTTCCCCTTCATTCTATTTTTGAACCAAAATACCTCATCATGTTATTCGAAAGGTCTTCGGTGGACACCCAGCCATAAAAGCACATTGCTCCATATTTGATAAGAAAAGTCACATTTGAAGAACAGGTGCTTGGAAGTCTTAACTTCTTTTTGACACAAGTAACACATGTTCACTTCCTGAATGTCTCATTGATATAGTATATATTGGGTAGAAAGTCCTCTCAATTACAACACCTACACTATAGTATTATGCTTAAAAGTTGAAAATTTACTCCATATCATTAGGGGTGAATGTCAGATCGGAAGAATCGGACTCAGGTTAAAACCGACCCAAATTATGCCTACTTCTTTCCTAAATATGCAACTCGAAACCAACCCCACCATTAAGCGAAACTGACCTTAACCTGAACCTGAATAAGTCGGGTTCAAGTTAATATAATCGAGAGAACCTGATTTGTATGCCTGTCCCACCTGAAACGAAAAAACCTTAGCTTGCAACAAGGAAATTAGCCACATATTCAACAAACATGTTACATAAACCATCCTCAACAGACATAAAACATCTAAATAGACCAAATCTAAGTTTGAAGTTGTTGCATGGCTACATTTGCCATGATATGTCATCACACATATAACATAAACAATTCACATGTCTTGTAGGGTTTAGAAACTAAAAGAAATCCACATAACAAGCAAAGAAAACTAGCAGCAATTAGGGATATCAAAAAATACCCTACCCTCCCTAAACCCGGCTATCCAAACCCAAACCCAACCCTACCATCAAAGTCATGAAGAGGGCATGGGTTTAATTTATCCTATCTAACCTTACCCGCACCCCTCTTAAAATACTATATTTATATTCAAAATATGATTTTATTTAAAAAATGAAATCATAATTTAACATAAATTACCTTATATTGCTTTAGCTTATGATTTTTTAAGTATTAATTAATTGTGAATATACACATTCTTTTAAAAATATATGTAAATATATAAAAAAAACAAGTCTAAAAAAATCAAATATATACCTTAAAATGAGTTGGTGGGTAGTACCCACCTACCCATGTGGCGGGTACTACCCGAACCCGATTATTTGAGGGAAGAGTTTGGGATTAGCTACACTCAGCCCAAACTTGGCCCATTGACATCCCTAACAGCAACTATAGTCTTTCAACAACTCAAGCCTCCAACCATTAAGCAAACTCAATATCAATAACTCCAGGTGCTCAAGCAATGCCTTTTAGCTCTAAAAAAACAGAGACAAAATTCCAAAATTACAAAATTCATAATTGAGACCAAACATTTATATGAAATATAGCTAAAATAAAATAAGCTAACCTTGCTCAATCTTTTCAATTATAGCTAATTAATCCTCAACATTTAGCTTCTCCTTGTTTGCTCGCAGTCAATCTTATGCACAAATGAGTGCCTCAACTATCATTGGTGATAAGAAACTCCTAAAAGGATCAAGCACTCGACCTCCAGTGCTGAATACTGATTTTGAAGCAATGATTGATACCAGAATAGCCAAAACATCATGAGTAATGGTTGAAAAGGTTTGGAACTGAGGATTATTGACCTTCTACCATTCCAGAACATCGAAATCATCATCACTGTCCTCCAAATTCTCCTCCAAATACTTGTCAAATTCACCCATTCTTCAAGATGGCGCTTGATGTAGTTGGCTGCTCTAAGTCTACAACAACTCTACTATTAACTTTATCACTTTTGCCTAGTTACTCAACTTTGTTTTAGTGCCTCACCTTGTACTCATCAAACAACTGCTTTAGTGTCACCTTCACCTTTTGAATAAGTGTATCAGTTCTTCTTTAGCATACATCTTCCTTATCCTAAATTTCACATACTCCATCTTACTTTGTGGATCAAGCACAACCACAATAAAAATCAGCACATTCATGTTTTTAGGGTCCCCTCAATATTTATCATATTTTTCTTTCATTTTTGAACACATAATAGAAAACCCTTATCAAGACCTTGCTCCCACCCTCTCAACAACATATCCATTTTACTGATCTTATGAAAATAAGTATTGGCAGTGACATACAATCAACTAGAGACATGCTTGGTAAGATCATAAAAAGTTTTAAACAATCTTACAATAAAACTAACATTCCAATTAGACTCCAAAAGTTTACCTAAGTCATCTCCATCTGATACATATATAGGATCATAAAACACATACTTCTTAAAAGCTCTCTTAAATTTCAATGCAGTGTTAAGCATCAGATAGGTTGAGTTCCACCTAGTAAGAACATCAAGGCACAACTCATTCTTCACCAAAATTTTCTCCTCCTCATACGTAGCTAGCCGTGGAAAGACCAAAGTCGCCAACCTTTTTTGGTAAATACCAATGGGAAAAATCTTAATTACTAGTTGGAATCTTGAGCCAAACCAAAATCCTTGGTAAACTTACTCGGCCATGTGTTTTTGGATTTGTCAGCAATAATTTCAATCAAATACATCGAAATTGTTTTGATTAATGAAATCGGGGATTTTGGCACTTTAGATTTGGAGTTTTCTTTTTAAATCAATGTTCATGGGTAGGAATTTTTCATGGAAATGTGTCTAGATTATGAATCATGGAGTAGAATTATAAAGATGTAAAATAAATCTGAATCTTCACACCACTACCTTCTTTTATTCCGTCGTCTACACTGGATTTGTTTCTTTGATTCTCTGATGTGGGAGTAGATTTTAAAACCCAAATTTCCAAACCCAAATGGTACTAACAAAGGTATCAAAGGTTGTCATGGATTGTAGCCATGAGTGAGACGATGAGGGAAAGGACAATGATTCACTCGCCGGTGTGTGAACGGATGGCAATTCGCTCACCAGTACTGGAATTAAAGGATAAGCAGACCCTTAGGCCATATTTGTCACCATCAATGCTCTCTTTAACGATTCATTCAAATTTTACCTGGAAAAAACCCCCAAATGACTAGATTGGAGAAAGAACAGACCTGGACAAATTTGTGTGTAAATTTGGGTAGTTTGTTAGATGTAATAGTTTTGGGGGGGGGGGCAAAGTTATTGAACAAAGAAAGACTAAGAGGAATAAATGAGTCTTTCTCTTTTGTTTTTAAAGGTCTTTAGCAGAGTTAGTTCTGGGGATGGATAAATATAGGTTTCATTGAACTTTAGGGGGGTAATGGTAGGTTTTTTAAAAAATGAGGACACAATTATAGGTTTCACTAAACCTCATAGGGGTTTAGGTAATTTTCCCTTGTTTTTATGTACTCTCTTGGTCCTCAATTTTTATTTTTATTTTTTTATGTACTATACTAATATCTTCTAAAGTAAATAAATCCTTACTACCTATAATACTTCCATTAGCTCTATTGTTGCTAAAACTTTACTTTGACTTTGTGCTAATACTTAAACACCATTATGTGGGATTTTTTTTTTTTTTTTTGCTTTTTCATGGGTAATGGTCTTTTTTTCCCTTTAGTTAAACCATAAATTGATTAGCATAATTTTGTGTTTCAATCATATCTTTTCATTATTGATAATTAAATTAGGTAACAAGAGTTAGTTACTTCAAAATGTCTATAGTTTAATAAAGTAATTTATTCCATAATTGTTAAAATTGAAAGTGAATTTTTATAAATAAATTTCTCATCAACATTAAAAGTTAGAATTTGAGTTAATAAGAGATGAAATTTTTTAATGAATTATTTTGCAATGACAAGGAAAATATACACCATTTCAAAACAATTAAATTGTTATTATATTTAATAGTGTTATATTTAGATCATAACTAATCATTTTAATGGTAACAACATAGTATAAAGAAAGTGCAACTCAAAATTAAAATAAAGTAAAACTTTAATTGATTAACATAAATTTTAATTATTTATTATTGACATTTATTTTGATGCTAAATTTATTGAAAAAAATTACTACAATGTGCAAGTAAAAGTCAAACCTTATGTTAACTAATTTGAGAGTGGTCAGAATAAGTTTTACCATAGATACATATATTTTTTTTTATAAAAAATGTTTCATTCAAATTAAAAGTGAATCAAATGATATCTTACAAACTAATGATAGTATAAAACTCTAGGGGACAACAAAAAACATAAAACAGGCTACAAAAAGGCTACCCGTTCCTATGACACCGAATGAAGGGAAGAGAATCGGATCGAACTAAACCCTCCAGGTAAGTCAGAATAAATCTAGAGTACATAACTCACAAATAATTGAAACAAAATCAAGAGCTATAAAAAGGCTACTTATTCCTATGACATCGAATGAATGAAAGAGAATCAGATCAAACTAAACTTTTCAGGTAAGTCAGAATAAATCTAGAGTACATAACTTACAAATAATTGAAACAAAATCAAGAATTAACCAACAATAACCAAGCAGTGCTAAAACTAACCAGGCAACAGTGGCGTAAACAATACTATCTATAAAAATAAAAAGATTATCTATAAAACCTAAAAAAAATAAATAATGACTTTATTATATGGAATCACCTCCATATCTATAACCAAGTATTGGGACACTCTAGTAGAGTCAAGATTCCGATGAACTTAAGAGAAAACCTAGATCCATCGCTACCCACTAGATATACCTTATGTGAGTCTTAAATCGCTCTTAAATACCAAGATTTGAAAGAGATTGCATCAACTATAATATATGATAAATTACATCAGATAAGGTCAATCAAGTAATAAAAATATTGAAAGAGAACTAGATAAACCTAGACCAAAATCCAAGTTTAGGTAGAAACGATAAAAAACAAACAGGAAGATGACAAAAGAAATAGGTTGGAGGATATGAGACTAGGAATGTTTATGTTTTACCGTAGATGTTAATAATAAAAGCCGTAAAGGCAAATATGGCCCTCGAACTCCCTTCACCTGGTGAGATTGCCCTTGAACATGGACTTAGCCCAACTCGCCCCATTAACTTGAAAAAAATGGGGCAGTTTAGCCCTTTTGCCCAACGTGGAAATCACGTGACTTTCATAAACCTGACACCGCTTCTCTCCGTTGAGGCTTTCTCTGTTGGGCTCGATAAAGCAGATAAATATGCGATAAACCACTCTAGTAATTAGGAAAACCAAGTCCTTCTCTTTTCACGCAAGTTAATTGGATTGAATAAAATCTAAACCAAAAGAATATGAGATCAATGAAGACATCAGAAAGTGAGAGGCAGAGATTCCTGAAGAAATCAATTGCGATTGACATTGACCAGAGACAAAAAAAAAAAAAAAAAAGGTAAGTCCACTTAATTGATATGCGTATTGTATTCCAGCAAAACAAATTTTGATAAAAAACATACTACTACAAACACATTCATTCTAACAAATTTGGGAACCAAATGACTGAGATAGAACAAACACCTAGACAACTAGAGATACAAAGTTTTGAGTTAGTGAATATGAGATACCCCAGATAGAAACTTGTATCATATGTAACTACATTTCTCTGTAAATCCTTGGCAATCAACAAATTTTGATAGTTCAGACTATCACAATAGCCACAAACCAAAACACATAGCCAAATGGCATAAAATATAAAGCACCAAGAAAATGGTATAAATTGGGACAGATTCATGGTTAGCTTTAACACTATACTGCACCAAAAAAAAAAAAAGGAATAAAAAACATGCATTTATCTCCAAAAATTAAAACCGCAAATTTTGGGGGGAAGTAGAACAGAAAATCGAATACTAGAAATAATAAACCAAATTGCTAATAATTACTCTAGTCTCTCTAATGAAATAGAGCACCATTGTTTCACATCTATGAAAAAATTGCAAATAATTACTTTACTTACCCCATAATAACGGCATTTGTGGAATTTTCGCATAAAATTTTCCTCTTTGCATCATGAAGTCCTCTAGCTTGCTCGAACACCATGCTTGTAATTTGGAACTTCCAATTCAACTATCCTTGCCTCTGACGATGCTGAGGCATAATGAGATAATATCGAAGTAGAATTTTAACCCTAAGAAAGCAGGACTCAACTACATTTCATCTAGAAATTATCAAAATTTCCTATCTCCAACTTCCCCCAATCCTAAATCCTCCCACCTACCAAAGTTTTTAACTTTTAATTTACCTTACTACTCTAATTTAAACTCTTACCAAACAAAACCCAGTAAATAATTTTTTTTAATCTTCATTTAAACTTTCACTGTATAAAATTAAAAAAAATATTTATTATTTAAAATTTTACTAAATAAACATTTTAATTTCTGTATCCAGATAAACGATATATCTATTATGGGACAGAGCACTAAATTTTCTGTTAATTTGCCCTTTTGCTCCTGACTCTTGTTTAGAATTTGAGATAAATCTTTATTTGTCTGTATCAATCAGAATTCAAGTGGATCTCGACAATTTATTTATTATTATTGTTATTATCAGATCTCGACAATTTAAAGCTTGTGATGTGAAATGACTGAAGTTTCGAACTATTCTGGCAGATTGGCAGCCACTAATCTTTAGCCACTCACTGGCCAGGGGCCCGGGGCACAGGTGCAATGGATATTTTTGGTGAAATATTTAGCCTGTGCGATAGGATTTTTTTCTTTTTTGGTATGATATTTAAGGCTCAATTAAACAAAAGTGTCAAATTCATCCAAAAAAAACATCAAAAAGTGACGAACCACATATGAAAATAATATATAAGTGGATTTGGTGGAAATTGGTTTAATTGATAAAAAAAAATTATTTTGATATAATTTTTTCTTCAAAAAATGTATGCACTAATTGAAAGAATTACTTCAATATGCCTGGAAAATACTTTTATTTATATATATATTTTATAAAAGCATGTATTGGCACTTTTCCTGTATACACCAAAAAGAGTCAAATTTTGTAACAAAGTTTACTGATTTCTTAACAAAAATTTTCTCAAGCAATAATTGAATAGATAGAATATTTATTTTTAAATAGTATTATATTTACATAACAACTGAATATTATTATTTATATTTAATCTGAGATTAGTGGATACTTTTTAAGAAGATTTTATCAGATGTCTAGGGGTATAAAGGAATAGAACGTTTGATAAATCATTTGTGAACCTTTTGATGAAAGTTTATTTATGTTTATTTATTTAGTTAAACAGACAAATAGGAACAAAATTTTCTATTTAATTAGTAAAATGAAAAAAAAATAAATAAGGTCTCGATCATTCATTTATGTTCATAAATAATTCGGTTATTATTTATATATATATATATATATATATATATATATATATATATATATATATATATATATATATATATATCAATGTCCACACACTCCACAGATAAATGATTATGATCCAATTTCTCCAAAATTAATCTATTATCTTTGCTTTTCCAGACCTAACCAATCATTTCCCTCATAACGCAAATTTGTTGTCCCATCAAAGCCTCATAAACCTAACTCATAATCTCTTCCACCATCATTTATTACCCTGTCAAATATTGTTAGACTTGTTTCAATTTAGATTAGGGGCAGTAATTAGCTTTAATTGTTTGTATTTGTGTTCGTGTTCATTTAATAATAAATGAATAAACATGAATAGAGAAGTAGTGTACATTTATTGGTTCATTAAAAGTTAGATGAACGAATATAAATATAGCTTGTTTATATTTGTTCAGTTTATTTACAGCTCTATGGATGTCCCCGAATGACCTTTTGAAGAAGATTTTTAATACGCCAAGGCATGAATTCTCAAGTGAGCCTAGTTCGTTTTGTAAAGATGTGGGAGAATTAACACGTTAATCAGGTTTGTTTTTCAAACAATTTCAAACTCCCCCTTAAAACAACCACTAATTACATTTGTGTCACACACCTAACTAATGCCTGAGCCATGACATGGATGCTACTGAAATCCTCCCAACGGCGGCCTCTCTGGCACCTTACCATCTTCTCTTCCAATCGCTCTCCTTAATTCTTCCCTCGCACTAAATCCTTGTCATTATTCTCATCTTCCTTGTTTTCTCCAACAATTTTTTGGAGATTCATTTCCTCTGTGATTCATTTGATGTCTTTCCGAGGGAACTTTTGTCACAAGTACACTTTGCGATTCATTCCATCTTCTCCGCTACATGTACACTTTCACTCCATGGTTTTTTAGCATTGGCACGCAAGAATGGGTAGGCTCAAAGTAGGAAGGTCGAAAGGGCAGATCTGGGAGGCGGAGATGTCGAAGTCAGAGAATAATTAACCATTGGTGATTGGGCTTATGGTGATGAACCGGAAAATGGTGATTTTGATAGATCTTTAGACTCAAAGACGGTGAATCGGAGAGTGGAGATTTTGTAGGCGGCACAAGAGCAAGCTTGGGCGAAGAATCTAGTTCAAATTACGGGGAAGGAGCTGGAGAAGGTCAATCATTGGGCGGTAGCGGCTTAGGGTTGACAATGGGATATGGTGATTTTGTAGGCAGTTTATGGTGACAATGGGATATTGTTCAAGGATAGTGAGGTGTAAATATAAATAACTTCAAAGAAACTTTTGTACTCTTTTTAACGCCGGACCATATAACATGTTAATAGGAATGTGAAAACGCAAAACAAACAAATTTTGGTTTAACACATTTTTCCTCTGGCCCACTTACTTCAAATGTAGAGTGTCAACTGATTGGGCATCAAGTTGCTGTTTATTACAAGTCTTACCACATTAAAGAAACCATGTAGAAAGAAACTCAAACTAGGGGTAGAAACGGAAAAATGAAGTGGGCCAGATTTGCAACAGTAGATGATTTAACCCAAAACATGTTACAAATTGGTTCGGTTAATCACAGTTTATTATTATAAGAATTTTTTTGAACTAATAAATACTCCAATGTTATTTTTTTTTTTTTTTTGCATTAGAAGTATCGAATCTTTCTTATAATGGTCCCAAACGGGCCATTAGTGTTGCAATCTTTTATCACCTTTTTCTCTTTACAAATTTAGTTATCAACTATTTAAACTGTTCACACCCAAACCGAAAAAAAAATAATAAACTATTTTCATCTTCATATAATACATTGATGCTAACTTGATATGTCATAAAATAAAAACTTATAAAGACCTAAGTATTATTACAAAGCCAATGGAGCTAACTAAATACCTTATGAAAAATTTAGCATTACTCCCCAAATTGTGAAGTCTCAAAAGAGAAAAAATAATGGCAAGAAGTCTTACAGTTTTGCATACGTAAATTTTTATTTGTTTGTAAATTTGTAAATGTGAATTATTACGTAATTGTTTGACAATTTATGGGTTATCTGTAAATTTTTCTTCCTATTTTTTTGTCCCCTTAAGAATCATATTAATTTCTAAATCTTTCTAAATTTATAATAATGAGGGAAAAGATGTAAGGAATAAATTCATAAAGAACACGAAATATGAGATCGAGAATACGTTTTTTTTTTTTTTGCCTAAAAAAAATAGGTTTTGGTTTTTTGAGGGGGAGGTAAATTACAGATGAAACCAATAGGGTGAACTGGATCCTACCTCACCAGGTCTAAAGGACCACGTATCAAGATTCAAGGCTTAAAGCTAAGAGGGCCCAGGGTTACCACTAGGGTGGTCCATATCCTACTCACCAGGCCCAATGTTGACGAACACTAGAAGCTGATAAGGTAAGTGGATAAGTTAGAACTTTGCATATTAGGTCAACCTCTAAGTACAAAAAAAATGCATGTTTCATTTGAGAATATTATCTAAAATTAGTATTAGAGGTTAAAATAAATTATCAATGATTGTGATAACTTTTCCAACTCTTCAAAACCTAAAATTTATTGTTACATAAAATTCTAACATCTAACGTTAATCACTAACACTATTTTTTAAAGAATTCAAAATCTCGCAGCTTGATGAGACAATAATATTCTACAAGAAGAGAGACCTAAATGTTATATAAAGCATGGTTATCAAAATCATACGATTTGATTTTATTCACCATCATCTTGATTCAAATTTTATAGATGAATGGGATTATGCAGCGAACCGTGCAATTCACTTTCTATTCTCGACTTGATTCTTAATTTGATTCAGGATTCATTGATTCATTAAAATTCAACATTTTTCAAATATCAATAAAAATTTAAACTAAATTATGTTTAGCATTGAGTACATGAAATAACATCACTCAGACATATTAAATTTTAATTGCTATAATTCTCATATTGTCTTGTAAGCCTTCTAAATTATTAATTTAAACAAAGTAAAATGATATTGTCTGTAACATTTTTTCACTTGTATCAATATGTTAGTTATTGGACTATTGTATTTGACAATATTTGTGTCTAATTAATAATTATATCGAATATCTTTGATATTTAAAAACCTATTTTTTATTTCTCTTTTCTTTTTGTATGTTGAGAATTAAGTACATATAGTAGCTCTATACTCGTCAAATGGACATGAGTATTATACTAGAATGGTATTACATATTACAAAAATTGATATATGATAATGGATTAAATGACATGTTTAAATAATATGATAATGTATATGTAACATTGTTACAAAAAACAAGTTGTACATCCTAATATTTGGTATGATGTATGAAAAAGTGATAGCTCTTATTTATTTATTTTTTTATTTCAGGTGATTGTTTTAACTACTTGTGTATAGCTTATTGTAAAAATATTTTTTTAAAAAATCTACATGAGAATTCTATATGAAAATATGTATAAAAAATATTATTTCAAAAATAAAATACAAATATAGAACAACTATAATTTTTTTCTTATAAAAAGAGATATATTAATTGCTTATAACATTTGTTTTTTAATTTAACACGTTTGTTATTTTACAAGTCAGACAAATATTCCAAAGATCAACTATTGTGAATATGTGATTATGCCAGAATACATTAATATCCTTAATTCCACAAATTTGATAGCTAATGTTTCAATTTACCAAAATAACAATAATAGGAAAAGTTTTATTCTCGATGGCTATTTCCGACGGATAGCCATTGGAAATAACATTTTTCAACAGAGTTATTGGAAACATTTGTCACTTTTATGCACATTGGGAGAAATTTTTTTGATGGCTAATCATTGGAAAAGAGAACGAAAAATAGTCACCGTCAAAATGTGGTTCCGACTACTCTGGCAGTAAGATTCTAAAGGACGGCAGTTGTTGGAATTTTTGGTAGACAACAAACATCAGGTTTTCCAATGACATTTGTCCATTAGATCTTCCAACGGCCATTGTCCATTGGATTTTTTTATGTATAGCCATCGGAAATTTTTTTTCCTAACAAAATGTTATTTTTTTTGCGGGTAGCAATGCATGAAAATAGTGAGAAATAAAAGGAAGAAGAAGAATATAGTGGGAAAGAGCAAAGAAAGAAGAAGAAGAAGAAGATGATGATGATGATGATGAAAAAAAAAAGAAAAATACAGTGAGGAAGATAGGGAAGGAAGAAGAAGAAAAACAAAAAAAATATGTAAAAGATTGTGGGAAAGAAGTGGGAGAAAGAAAAAGAAAAAGAAGTAAAAGAAAAAACAAGAAGGTAATGACAAGGAAGAGGTGAAGGAAAAAAAGGAAACAAAAAAAAAAGGTAATGATATGAGAGAGATGAAGAGAAAAAGAAGATGTAGAAGGAGAAGAAGAAGAGAGAGGAAGAAGAAGTAAAAGAAGTAAAAAAAGAAAGAAATGTAATGACAAGGAAGAGGTGAAAGCAGAAAAAGAAACAAAAAAAAAAGTAATGATATGAAAGAGATGAAGAGAAAAAGAAGAAGCATAAGGAGAAGGAGGAGGATGGGGAGGAGAAGGAGGAGGATGGGGAGGAGAAGAAGAAAATTTTGTGAGAAAGAGAATAAGGATGGGTGAGAAAAAAAATGAGGTTTCGATAAAAAAAATGGGTAATTTTATAATGGTGGAAGAGAAAGAAAATTTTATAGTTTCCAACCACTAAACGTTGGAAATTGGTCATCAGAAAATTCAAAGTGAAAAATTAAAATTTTTGAAAAGTTTAATTCGTGATAGACAACAATTGAAAATTGACCGTCAGAAATATTGCTTTCAAAAAATTTCATTTTAGAAGTCAACTTTTAATGATCAAATATTTACAAAAAAATTTTCTGCATATGGGCATCAGAAATATGGCGAGACAATTATCCAATGGCTAGACGTTGTAAATTTTCTATGAACAGCCATTGGAAATTGTTTGTCAGAAAATGGAATTTAAAGAATTTTAGTTTGGCAGACAATTTTGGGCAGGAAAATATTCATCTGAAAATTTTCAATAGATTGCTATAAAAAAAATGTCGCTAGACTATTGACAAGGGCTCTCTGTTAGAAATTTTTAACGCAGTAAGCTATCAAAAAACTATCCATCTTGAATTAACGAAATTTTAGTAGTATAAGCATGTTGACTGGTCAAAATTAAAACAATATCAATTTAGGGGTAATTTAGGAGTTAAGATTAAAAATTTTGATGCTTCACTCAACTAGGTGTTTAATTAACTCCGCAATTACTTGTTTATCCTAAATTTTTTATTTATAATATGTAGAATAGATGTATGTGTGTTAAAAAAATATGTATTTGCAAGATTGGTAAATAAATGTAAATTACATATTTATATTGATAAATATTAGTGGTTAACAAACTTAGTAATCTCGATTCTCAGTTTACAAAATTAAGGTTCCAATTCTTGATTTGAATACCAATTTCACAACTATTATATAAAATATAAGCAAGAATATGCACGCACACAATCATTAATATTCACAATTTACTTAAACGTTTTTAAGCAGTATACTAATTTAAATGTAAGAGGATCCTGTATGCACAAACAACTGCAGGTGCCTCTAAAGTGCCAATTTGAACCTAGCTGCACGTCCCTCTCCTCCCCGCTCCCATCGTTCCTTCTTTTCTATTCCTTATACATCCGGCCAAGCTTGACTCAAATGTAAATCTAGCCGGTTAATTTTTCACCATTACTTAACTCAATTATCTTCAGTCATTGTCATTGTTCATTTTTCTCCATGAAATTCCTTCATCACCATCTATAGAAGCACTATCTAGTTCAATCGATGTTTTACAATGAATAGATTTGGGTGACCTATTTTTGAAATTTGTGACTATGAGAAGATCAAGTGAAATGCGGAAAACGGTTGAAATTTACATGATAAGGCGTTTACAAATAATAGATTAGAATGATAGTATGTTATTTTTTCTAATTATTTTGTCCTTCATTTTGTCTTTTTTCCAGTTACTCATGAGTTATTTCTCTAAAATTTTCCTTGTTTACATAGAAGATTTCAATTCAATTTTATTCTTTTTCCTTCATTTGGTGTGTAAAGATACATAATTTTTTATTGGTCAGTTTATATGTCTCTATTATTTTTTAGTGTCTTATACCATTGATTTGTAAGACATCATTTGACTCACTAGCAATTGGAATAAAATATTTTTTATTAAAAAAGGTGTCAATTTGCAATCCTTAATAAAGGTTTAAGACCTAGAACAAATGGAAGGTTTAGGACGAACTTGCAACAGGAAAAAAAAAAAGGGTTTCAGGGTAGTGGAGCAAATTACCATGAACATTCTCTTCCCGGCAAAAACAACCTTGACTCGTCTTTAATATAGGGTAAAATCCGCCATGGGTCACCTAGCTTATTTTTTTGTCTTATACGGGTAACTTACCTTTATTTTGTCCTACCGAGGTACCCATGCTGTTATAGCGCGTCCTACTGGGGTACTTTCTGTCAGTTGCGTCGTTAAGGTTGACGGAAAATGATGACATGGACTCATTTTCCCCCACACCTGGCCCCAGGACGCCACGGTGGACCATTATTAAGCAGGAAGAACGATGACAAGGACAATGAAGGCTTTGGGTCCTTTTAGAGCGGGAGATTGGGGTGGAATCCAGAAGTGGCGGGAAGTTGGGGCAGAAGAAAAAGAGAAAAAGAAGGGAGACAAGGCTGTTAGACCGAGGAGGCTTACATGACATAGCGAGTCCGGTGAATTCGTTAGCCAGTTCATCAGCCAGCGTCGGAGGAGAGGGAGGATTGTGGCCTTACTGTAGATGCGGCATCCCTGCAGCGCTCAAGTCAGCTTGGACAGAGCAAAACACTGGACGAAGATTCTTTGGGTGTAGGAATTATGGGGTATGTGTATCATTGTTGTGTTGGTGGGCTGGGGATTTTGTTTGGAAATTGATATGTTTTGTGTTTATGGTGTAGAGTCGGATGTGTTGTCGCTTCCACCAGTGGCCCGATGAGCCAACCCCAGAGAGATTGAAGGGTTTGATAGTTGGACTGCGGAGGAGGATGGACGTGTCAGAGAAAGATGTGAAAAGGCTTCAGTCAAGGGTGGAAGAAGCTGAGAAAGAACTGAAGAGGGAGATCGACAGAGTTGAGGAAACACAAGCAGAGGTCTACAGACTTACGGAAAGGGAGGATAAATTGAAGAGGAAGGTGAGAGAAGTGGAGAGAAAGATGAAGATATTAGAGGTGGCCTTGATTCTGTCATGGGTGCTATTTTTTTTCTACATTTCAAAGGTGGCAGTTGGGTGCGATGGTGTAGGGGAGTAAGTGAGAGTAATGGTGAAGTAGGAATGATTTAATGTGTAGATGGAGAAGGTGAGAGGTAGTAATGTAGTGGTAGTGGCAGGGGTGTTTAATGTGCATTTGTAAGTGGCGTATGTTTGTGTTGGCTATAAAAGTAGCACTTATGCGTTATACAAAATGCATTTCTAGGTTATTGCGTTATTGGGGTTAAGTCAAACAGTTATGGAGAAACAAAGATGCAACTAAAACACAAAAGTAGAAACAGCTAATTTGGCTCAAATGACATTATCTGATCATTTCCAAAGTGTGGATGAATCACACACTTAGGCTCCAAAGTAATAACATTTATACATATCCAAAATGCACTCAAAAGTGTGCCCTACATGTACATCAAAATGTGCAACCACAGAAATGTGCAACCACAGAGTTTTTCCCTACCCACATTATAGCAAAAGTCTGACCTAAACAGACATCAAAATCTAAGAACCCAAGTTAGAACTATTTCCCTCCAGCTGGTGTCCAGGGGTGGCCTCTGCTTCCTTTTGGACGACCCCTTGTTCTCCTTGATTGGGAACTTCCATTCATTGGCGTTTGTGTTTCCTGTGATGATCTGCTATCAACAAATACAGATGTCCTCCTAACTCCTTCACTTGACTCTGTGTGTCTGACGCCTTGACTTGGCTCTGTGTGTCTGACGCCTTGACTTGGCTCCCTCATTGGCTCTGTCTGGCTAGGCTGAGTGTTGATACTACCTGCATGGCTTGCATTTGAAGTCTCCACCTATAGGTCATCTGAATGTCAGTCTTATATAATGGTTAAACAAATGTTAATTTGTTTACTAGTTAACTTACATTGTTTCTCAGTGACTGGGAGTTTGTCCCCCTTCTCACTCTGGCTGTCCTCTGTCCAGATGGTGCACTACTGCTGCCTTTTCCCTTACAAGTAGTTTTGTTGTGCCCAGGTTGTTTGCAAATTGAGCAATGCACAAGCATCCCAGTTTTTCTCATTTTGTTTGTGCATTCCGGTTCACCCTGCTCCCTTCTTCTCTTTTTTTTAGGTCTGCCCCTCTTGACAACAACATGATTTGGAGGTTTTATAGGGTTATGACCCATATCTTCCCACTGATCAACATTTCTTATTGGATGTATGAGATTCCCATATATCAACTTATGTGTGTCCACAGTATAACACTCATCCACATATTCTTCTGGATTACCCCTATGCATGGCTAGTGCTGAACATGCATGGATGCATGGAATACCAGTCAGTTCCCACTTCCTACAAGAGCATTTTCTATCCTCTATGTCAACCACATGCTGGTCAGTTGGGGTGGTGACTTGGAATTTAGTTCCTTCTGACTCCATAGGCCAACAATTTCTTGAAAATTCTATGTTTCGATTCAGCTTTTTCAAAATTTTTGGACACAATCTCCCTGTCCACCTGCCCTGGATTTCTCTCTTTTTGGCAATCCTCACCATTGTCTTACATCTAACAATCTCTAACATTGTTAGGATAGGCTTATCTCTAGCATCAATGATGAATCGATTAAAACACTCACACATGTTGTTTAGTAAGATATCACATTTAGGAAATTCCATGAAAAATGCTCTTGACCAATAGCATGGATCCACTTCCTTCATCCATGCCCAAGCATTTGAATCCAATCCCTTAAGTAATTCCATCTTACGTTTGAACTCACCTTCATATGTTGCCCTTGCTACTCCCCACACTGCATCTCTCAGTACAACCCCAGGATAGCTACCTTTGAAGTTGTTATACAAGTGTCTCACACAGAATCTCTTCTCTGCATCTGGAAATTGTTCCTCCACAGCAGGAATCAAGCCCTACCATCATGCATGTAATATGTTACAACAGATCAATGATGCAATTTAAAAGAAACTGGCAACAAATAAGATATAATTTACCTTTTGTCTATCTGACATTATAGTCCACTTGTGTGTCTCAGAGATCCCTAGTGCATTTGATAGCAGAAACAGAAACCAACCCCATGACTCCCTACTCTCACTTTCTACTACTGCATATGCAATTGGCCATATGCAATCATTAGAATCAATCCCCACTGCTGACAGCAATTGTCCTCCATAAACACCTTTCAAAAAACATCCATCTATACTTATAATTGGCCTACAGCCAGCCAAGAAGCCATTTATAGCTCCACTTATGCATATGAACACCCTCTGAAAGATGCAATTATCAAGCCCTAACATCAACACACTGCCAGGGTTTGTCTTCCTCAGCTCACCTCCATAATCTGGGAGTTTAGCATACTGCTCTTCCTCATCCCCCCTTATCCTCCGCAATGCAAGCTTCTTCCCTCTCTGTGCTTTTGACCTATGAATTCTGATGTTGAAATCCCTTCTGATATGATCTACAAGGGCTGCTAGTGGTATCCCAGGATGTGATTTTATGAGCTCAAGGTATTCATCAGCTATCCACTCAAAAGTGGCCCATTTATTTTTCACCACCCTGGCACATGAATGATCATGGTCTACTCTCTTAATTTGTACCTGTGGTCCGTCCTTATACTTTCCTGCTGTTAGCAAAAAAGGACACCCTGGCTGGCAGACAACCCTTAACCTCCTCTTATCATTATAAGCAAACTCCACTCCAACTCTGTTCCTTATTGAATACTGCTTCACAGCCTTCCTTAAAATATCAAATGATGGAAACACCATTCTCAATTCAAACTTAGGATCCTTCATATCTGTTTTAGGGTTAAATAGGGGAACACTTTCAAGCTCATCCTCACTATTTTCATGCACACTTCCCGGGCCATCATCTGAGGATGAATAATCTGAGGACCTTTCCTCAAAGGTGTACCCCATACACCTGTTGGCTTGACCACCATGACCATCTGACCTTGACGTGCCCTGTTCTGAAGCCCTGTTTTCCTCAGGCCCATTACTACCGCCTCTCATCTGCATATTACAAATACCAGGATCAATCCCAACTCTGATATTCATACCTTCATCTTCCTGTCCAATTTCATTATCTGTCTCATAAAACTCACTTGTGCAACTCTCACTGTCTTCTTCACCTTCTTCACCTTCATAGTCCACATCCTCACTCTCCTCATCCTCATCTCCTTCATCCTCTCTTTCTGAGATGTCCAATTCTGCCCCACTTATGCCCTGCCCATCATCCTCTATTTCTCCAGCAACAATTTCTGGCCCTACTGTGCTCACATCATCACTTCCTCTAACACTCCCCACCCTTTCTTCCACCTGCTCTGATTGAACACCTTGACTAGTCCCCAAATCATCTTCCTCTCTCCCATACTCACTATTATCACCAACGTCACCAACGCCATCAACCACTGCCTCATCTCTTCCTTCAAATCCCACACTACAGCTAGGCAGACTGAGCCTTGTAACTCCAACTGAAAGTTTAGCTTTTCCATTATTCTGACCTCTAACCCTTCTGAAACTTATATTTGATTGTTCCTCGGTTACATCTTCACTGTCTAACTCCACTAACCTAGCCTTTGGGAGTGTCAAGGATGATTTAATATGTTCCACGTAAGCTTTCTCCTGCTCAATCATCTCCTCCGGAGTTAATGATACCACATACATGGATATTTTGTGCTCTTGTGGTAAGTGTGCATTCACCATATCCATAACGTCCCTGTCACTCTTCAAGTCTTTCAGCTTCCCCTCCAAATCTACTTCATCAGCCCCGACCACCCTCCATTAATAGTTCATAAACCCTGAATACCCACATTCTTCAACCATTTCGTCAATGTCCACCATGCATACCTTCTCCATGTGAACCAGGTCAAAATGATCTACATATCCCCCAACATATGCCTTCCATGGCAGATTGGTGAAGTACCCTCCATGATGGATTTTTATACTAAACCATGGATCACATTCCTCTGCAAGTTTAACAAAAAAACAAAATGAAACAAAACAAAACACACTTCATCTCAGAACACGACAAACAAACAAACAGTCAACTACATTTCCATAAAAAATTAATCTACTGGTCCCCCCATTAACCCCACAACTATCCATCTCCCTAACTTCCACACCAAACAAAACACCAACATCGATCACATCACCAAACAATTACAACACAACATGATTAACAACACTTACTATATTGCCAGTCCCCATCGTCCATATTTCTTCGAACCCAATCTTTCAGTCTGAAAGCCTTTGCCTCCGACTTCCCTCTTCCCGATCCTTTCATCCTCTCTGCAATGCTCCACTACGCTTGATTAACAAATCAACAACTTCAATTGTCAATGTTTTCTTTCACAACGTTTAGGGTTTCTTAGTCGATCGATTCGGAAGTCGCAGAGATGGTCTCAGGCAGGGGAAGGATGCGTGGTTGCCGCATTAAATGACCATCTCTGCTCTTCCCGCTTAATAATGGTCCACCGTGGCGTCCTGGGGCCAGGTGTGGGGGAAAATGAGTCCATGTCATCATTTTCCGTCAACCTTAACGACGCAACTGACAGAAAGTACCCCAGTAGGACGCGCTATAACAGCATGGGTACCTCGGTAGGACAAAATAAAGGTAAGGTACCCGTATAGGACAAAAAAATAAGCTAGGTGACCCATGGCGGATTTTACCCCTTTAATATATTTACATTTTTACCTTGAAAATGGAACTTCCAGTGTACGCGTCAAACGTCATATTGACTACACAACGACGAGTCTTCCCTGGTGCGAAGAAGAAGATGAAGGTTCAGACGACCCACAGTCCTCTCACTCCCAGATTCTCCTCTTCAATCCTTTGATTTCCCATTTCCTCTCTCATCAAATCAATCCCAGTTGTTGCATTTTGGATTCAAACAAATTCTTGAATTCACAGAGTGAGATGGATTCTGATGACAGGCCTCAGCTGCTCAAGGGTGTGGTCATAATCACTCTTCCACCACCAGAAAACCCGTCTCTTGGTAAAACAATCACCGCTTTCACAGTCACAGATGATCTTCCTCCGGAATCGGTCCAGACCCAAGTGCAGAACGCACCTGAAGAACCGAGTCAACCACACCAACAGAACCAACAGAACTCTCGGCTCCGGTTCTCATCATCCGAGAGACCAGTTTCTCGGAGGAAGGTTTTGGGGTTTCTTTTTGTTTCTCTTGTTGCTCTGCTTGTCTACCGTTCGGTGTGCTCGAATGCCATTCAGGAGTTGAGGCGTTCCCGCGAGGATGATCAGAAACTCAACTCGTTTATCCTTCCTTTGCATCATAAGAGCTATATCCGAGATGTTTTGGAGCTTGATTTGGGGAGGTTTGTTGATCCGCGAAGTGAGGATTTGGAAGCTTTGATGGGTGGCCAGGCTATTGTGTCCCTGAAGAAGAGCAAGATTGCAATGGCTAATGATGCTGCGGTTGATTCATCCATTTACTTTCCTGTCACTGGGAATGTTTATCCAGATGGGTATGGAGAACTCTGTTAGTTTACTCAACTAATTATAAATTTCTGCTTATGTAATTGGGGGAGTTTGATCAATGCAATTTGTGGATTCTTCAAAGTTTCGAACTTTATCGGCAGTAGATAATAAAGTTAAGGTTATTCATGCAATGTGAGTTGAGACGGACAACTATGGAAAACATTGTTTCCCTGGCCCGTTTAGGAAAAAAGGAGGAAGGTGTTTGTCACGGCTATGTACATGCATTTGTTGTCACCTTTTAGGTATGCCTTTTAGATCATTTGATATGAGGGACAAATACATTTGATAGAATCTTTATGTGATTGGTTCATGTATGACAAATGATAGTCATATTCTCGCCTGTCGATTTGACATCATATTTGACTGTAGCTTGAGTGGTGCTTCATATTTTATTGAAGACTCCCCTCCTATCATGAAGTGGGACCTTTCTGTTTCAATTGGATTCCAATTTAAAAAGAGATCACTTTGTGCTTGGCTTTTGCAATGTTTATGTAAAGTTCTTCTTAAACATAAGCAAAACAAAGCGAAGCATTCTTAATTTTGGTGCAATAGGAGAGGTCTAACATGAAGGTACCAATGGAGTAGCTAAATGAATTGCATGAGCCATCTACAGCTTCCATACTTGGTTTTGTTGTACTAAACAGGGTTGAAGTTCAGGAAAAGGGGGGGGGGGGGGGGGGGGGGGGGGGGGGTGGAATTTCTATGACCGTAGGACCCTTTATATTAATGGTGAATGACGATCAATGTTGTAGGAGGAAATTTTAATATGACCTTAGTGACATCGGAATTTTCTGAGCTTGAATTTTCATCCTTTACCATAACGTTGGGTTGACTGTTTCTGGAAAGAAAGGGAAGATGATAACCCCTTAATAATCCAGGAAAGTTGCCTAAAGCATATGGAAGACAGTATTTGGTAACATTGTATTTTATGAATACGCAGGTTGTATTTTACATATATGCTTTTGGGGAATCCAAGGAGACCTTATTTTCTTGATATTGACACTGGGAGTGGCCTAACTTGGGTCCAATGTGATGCTCCTTGTAACAGTTGTGCCAAGGTAAGAAAAACTATTATTCTTCATGTACCGGGGTTTTTATGTATAGATCTGTAAGTAACTTGGTTAGGGGCCAGCAGATATCTTCCGATTTTCATGCAGTTGTGGAGCAGCAACTATTTTGGTGCTACTGATGAAACTGCAGACTAACTCCCATCATTCTCTAGCCCGTTAACTTTCCAATTTGATGAAGTTCTTTTGGTAAAACTTTTTAAATGTTTTGGACTGACTCTTTTTTCTTGTTCTTCTTTTTTGGGTTGTTACACGCCATACACATAGTTGCCTCATCCTGGCCTTGCCATCAAACAATTATTCTGTCTTTCTTTGATCTAACATATGACACTAAGAGCGAAAGAGAACCCATAAAGTAAAATCAAGTGCCTAGAATTTTTCTGATTAGTTAACTATGCCAAACATTTTATGCTGGTTAAGATCTGAAACCCAAGTCATCTGTCCTATTGTCTTGTTTCATATTTTCCCTAATTGGTTTGTTTCAGAACAATCTGATCTGCTTTGCATTTGATAAATGCCATTGACCTCCTGCCTAACAGAACCAATTGATGTAGGGAGCAAATTCATTGTACAAACCCACTGGAGGAAGCGTAGTGGCTCAAAAGGATTCCGTGTGTTTGGAAGTCCAGAAGGATCATAGGCATGATGACTATGAAACTTCGCAATGTGACTATGAGATTCAATATGCTGATCGTAGCTCTTCTATGGGTGTTCTTGCAAAAGATAACTTTCATTTATTGGCTGCAAATGGGTCATTGATGAAATTGAATCTTGTATTTGGGTACCTTAGCTCAACCAGAATACTTGTGCTTTTCCTTTCTGTATTAATGTTTAGGATTTGCTTCACATTTTGCCTATGTTTCATTGCATAAGTAACTGGTGCAATTGTATCTGTCTTAAGGTGTGCATATGATCAGCAAGGCTTGCTTTTGAATGCTTTGGCTGAGACTGACGGTATTCTTGGATTAAGCAATGCTAAATTTAGCCTGCCTTCCCAATTGGCTAGCAAAGGACTCATTAACAATGTGGTTGGTCATTGCCTTTCTACCAATACTTATGCTGGTGGATATACTTTCTTGGGTGATGATTTTGTGCCAAATTGGGGTATCTCATGGGTCCCCATGCTCTTGAGCCCTTCAATGTAAGTAAGGATTTCCGTTTTAGGTTTCATATTTTTCAATTTAACAGATTATTTATATACGGTTCAATTGGCAATGCGGTGGGAGGAAGTAGATTCAATTCACTTCTTTCATGCAAAACAAAGAAGTCATCTAGGTGACTAAATATTCTATCCTGATTGTGTTATGTCCTCAACCATCTGTTTTTAAGATGAGTTTACTTTCCATTGATATTGTTCAGAAAGAATGCAATGTTTTAGTGAACTCCATTGGCTACAACTTCTGAGATAATTGCTTAAAAATTCGTGCTTGATTATTGCTTCAAAAGTTTTGGGGGGTGCACTTCTTGTTTGTGTGTGTGTGTGTGTCCTAACATGAAGTCCCAAACTTTTCCTGCTTTTGCTGTTGGACCTGTATTGCCATTTTCTGAAGATTACATTATTAGCTGCTGATTTTGAGTTGGTATTTCTTTTTCTCTTCTTAGGGAACTTTATCATACAGAAGTCACAAAAATAAATTATGGGAGGAGTACTCTCAGTTTAGGTGGGCCAGACAACAATGAAAGAAGAGTTGTATTTGACAGTGGCAGTTCTTATACATACTTCACGAAAGAAGCATATTCTGGATTGGTTGCATCAGTAAGTATCCCATTTTAAGCTGCATGGAATGGTTTAATCAACCCTTTTTCATGCTATTCTTCATTGTTAAGAGCAACCGGTGATTATACTAACTGCAGATCCAAGAAGTATCTGATGCTGGATTCCTCCGCCATACATCAGATCCAACATTGCCCATCTGTTGGAAAGCTGAATTTCCTGTCAGGTATTGTATATTTTATTTCTCTAGTTTATCCCGCCACCTGTAGCCAGAGTCTGTGTTAGTGTATTTAGGTTAAAACCAGTGAAGATGTCCTTATACAGGGATTTGAAACATCAATTGCTATTATATACGCAGCCATGCATGGTTTTCTAAAAACCACATTAATACTAGTTAACTGCCTTGTGCCTTCATCCGCTGGTCATAGCTGAAGATAGCGAGCTTGTTTAGGATTTTCTGCAAACCTGCAACCCATTTGTATGTGAAGTCTTATTGGTGGTTTAAGAATTACATCATTTTCTGTTGTACCAAATGTGCAAAGGGGAACATGCAGATATGTCCATGAAGTTCGCTTCACGTGAAACAGTGATGGTATTAAACCGGTTGCCTTTGCGTGCTTTGCAGAAGTATTGAGGACGTCAAGCAGTTTTTCAACCCTTTGACTCTTCATTTCGGGAGCAAATGGTGGATCATCTCGAAGAAACTTCAGATTCCTCCAGAGGGTTACTTAATTATTAATGTGCGAATTGTGTATCCACAACCTTTCGACAGTTTTTTTCTACCTCCATTTACCTCTCTGGAAAAAAGAATATTTGTAAAGGAGCTTCTACTTTTCGCAGGATAAAGGCAATATATGCTTAGGTGTTCTTGATGGGAGCCAAGCCTACGACGGATCCACAATCATAGTTGGAGGTAAGAAAGTTGCTATTAAAGCCCTTGTAATAGAATGAAGTTTTCAAGTACAAAGGCTGTTTCAAGGTATTAATCCTATTCCACTTTTTGTTCTTGTTCAATTTCCATGTCTGACTCAGAACTCCAAAATCGTGTGCAGATATCTCTCTGCGTGGAAAGCTGGTGGTATATGACAATGTCAATCATCGAATTGGATGGTCGGAATCCGATTGCGTCAAGCCAACGAGGAGCTACAGCTACAGCCTCCCTTCATTTGAGGGGTAAAACTGCTTCTTTGCTTCTAACGCAGGAAAATAAATATGGTTGTTCATCCCATTATTACCACCTCTTAGGCACCACCAGAGCCTTTTTTTGGAATCTTATCTTAGTTACTGTGTATATTTTACCGATAGGAGAGATACTAGTTCCTAAGAAGCCCACTAGAACAGAATGTATGGTGTATATGACTATATGTAAATGAAACAGGTCAGGTCTTTATATTTTATATACGACTCAATATTGATGTACAACTTTCGGTGCCTGGAAGTGATTTGGATCAATTCTGACTAATCCGAACTGAGCCGAGTGAACTTTATGCACTAAAATTTTGCTTAAGGAAAATCAAAATGTATGTTGCGTAGGCCAAATATGGAGTCAAGAGAGAACTGAGCCAAATGATGAAGTGTTTCTTCCACTACAAGTAACTCCCAGCATTAAGAGGGGAAAATCAATCAATACAAACTGTAGGCAAATCATCAGTTGTAATTTTAAACACAATCAGAGAGAGATTTAAGAGGCACAAAAAAAAAATGAAGACGGGCAATTACTTTAGCTAGATAGAATCAGCTACAAAGAATGAGTGCCAATTGCTTTAGGTAGACATCATCACCTGATCAATCGACTGCAAGGCTTGGTTGGCGAAATATCTAACATCCACGTCCGCATCCTCACTCAACTCCACCAAACACGGACGAATTGTGTTCTCGACCACCTGCATCAATTCAACTCTTCAACTTTTCTGGTCTTTGGCAGCAGTCATTTTGCATAAATAAGAGCTTTCTCTAGAAACACAAAAGGAAAACAAATTTAACTTACAGCATGGTTGACGATTGGAATAATCGACTGCAACACCTTCGCCACATTGAACTTGATGTTTGGTACCCTGCAGATGCAAGACATTCAGTCACCATTTCCCAACTTCCAATTCATCGTACTCAGTTTCCAACAGAACGAATACGCACCTATCCTTTGAAGCATTTATGACCACAGGCAAAAGTTTTGAGCAAGTGATTTCTGAGCCCAAAACAGGAGCAAGTAGAGATATGGCATGCAAAATGGTCATCCGGTAGAGATAATGGGGATTATTAATCATGTCCAAAACCTGCATATCCAACGGTCATTTTGGCAACTTTCTTTAGGACAGGAATGAATGAAATATTCCCTTCATCCTGAAACTAATGCAATATATTCCATTTTGGCAGTCTCAAATCTTAACATTTCCAGATTTAGTAATTTACTTTACCATACCACCCTTCGAGCTTATAATTTTACTATCTACTTTTTCCAACTTACTTGATTTATGTGCAAAAAGAACTTTTCCTACTTTCTTAATCTTCGCACTAAACCAAATGAAGCAACATTAGTAATACCAGATTGTTTGTTACTGAATTCAGAACTCAAAACACATGTTTCCTCCCCACCAAGCTATGCGTGTAAATGAAAGAATCATGTAAACTGTTGCATGGCCAGCAAATCACATTGGAAACCTTAAAGTGCATTCACAGTTGGGACCAGTTATATGCATAAGGGCCAGGCATCGTGTGAGTACATGCTCTGTGATCAAGCCCTTCTCTTTTTGAAAATCAGGCAAAAGACTTGAAATTCAAACAATACTAGAAACTGCTACCCATCAACTCCTTTACCTAATGGTCTTTCAACTACTTCAATGGCTCATCAAAATGATATAACCAAACCTACTGTCATGCCTGAAATTCCAAATTAGGGGAAATTTTAGAGGGAAATATAATCTAACAGAAGTGCCTAATCTTTTGATGTTGACATGATTCACCTTAGTTACTGATACTTATTATGTCAAGAATTGCTACTTTTATTCATTGGCCTTCTTTATTTTTTCTGAATATACTTATTTATGCTACCAAACAACTTTGAGAAGACTTCTCTCATTGAACAAGCAGCAAAATCCATTATGATTTGTACCAACAGATTAATATAAGACTTGAAAAAGTAGGTTTGCACAGAATAATTCTTCTGTCATTGAGATTGATCTTTTATAGTTATTTACAGCTCATAATAAATCAGGAAACTAAATCCCTGAATTAAAGAAAGAATAATTTCTAGGTAGTTCTTTCCTAAACTACACAGATTTACCTCTTAAATAGGTAAGTTACAGCTAATGACTAATTTACAGCTAATATACAATTATAGCACATATTGTTTCCGATTTTCTAACACTCCCCCTCAAGCTGGTTTAAAGATATCTTCCATAGCCAGCTTGCCAACTAGAAAATCAAACTGTTTTGTGTGTAGTCCCTTGGTAAAGATATCAGCCACTTGTTCTCCTGTAGGTATGTGTTCCATATGAACCAGTCCATTATCTATCTTCTCCTTGATGAAATGCTTGTCAACCTCCACATGTTTTGTGCGGTCATGAAGGACTGGATTGTGTGCTATTGAGATTGCTGCCTTGTTGTCACAATACAACTTCATAGGAGATGATTCTGTCACCTTTAACTCTTCCAACAGCCTTCTAATCCACATGATCTCGCAAATACCATGAGCTACAGCTCTAAATTCAGCCTCAGCGCTGCTTCTAGCCACCACATTCTGTTTCTTGCTTCTCCATGTGACTAAGTTACCCCCTACAAATGAACAGTATCCAGAAGTGGATCTTCGGTCTACCAAGCTCCCAGCCCAATCTGCTTCTGTGTAGGCTTCAATCTGCAAGTGTCCTTGCGGCTTAAACAGTAGGCCTTTACCTGGTGTCCCCTTTAGATACCTTAAAATTCTGTAGACAGCTTCGAAGTGTGCTGGTCCTGGGGCATGCATAAACTGGCTGACCATACTAACAGAGAAAGATATGTCTGGACGTGTATGGGATAGATAAATCAATCTCCCAACGAGTCTCTGATAACATTCCCTGTCCTTCACATTCTCAGTTTCTGCAGGCAGTAATTTCACATTAGGTTCTATAGGAGTTTCAGTGGGCTTACACCCTAGCATACCTGTCTCATTCAGCAGGTCAAGGATATACTTCTTCTGATTTACAAAAATGCCTTCTCTTGATCTAGCAAACTCCATCCCCAGAAAATATTTCAATGTCCCGAGATCTTTAATCTCAAACTCCTCAGCCAGTTTCTTCTTCAGCTTTTCCAGCCCATCACAATCATCCCCAGTTAACACAATATCATCAACGTATACTATCAAGATAGCTACTTTACCGTCATTTGAATGCCTGTAAAACATTGTATGATCAGCTTGACTTTGAACATATCCATAATGCTTTATCACCCTACCAAAGCGCTCAAACCAAGCTCTAGGTGACTGTTTAAGTCCATACAAGGACTTCTTCAAATGACATACTTTCCCATTTCCACACCTTTCTTCAAAACCTGGTGGGGGACTCATGTATACCTCCTCCTCAAGGTCTCCATTAAGGAAAGCATTTTTAACATCCAATTGGTGTAAGGGCCAATTGGAGTTAACGGCCAAAGACAACAAGACCCTAATCGAGTTTATTTTAGCTACCGGAGCAAACGTCTCTTGGTAGTCAATCCCATAGGTTTGAGTAAAACCTTTTGCAACAAGGCGGGCTTTGTGACAATCATATTCAGGAACTTTCTCCTATCAAAAACTTTCTGACAATCATAGAGCATTCACTACAAACATTTCAAAGCTTGTTGTGCCCAGAAATATTCAGGAAGCATTTGGTGACCCAAACTGGAGGATGGCTGTGTTTGAAGAGATGAATGCCTTGAAGAAGAATGGTACTTGGGAGGTTGCAGAATTGCCGAAGGGAAAGAAGGTTGTGGGGTGCAAATGGGTGTTTACTATTAAGAGTAAAGCAGATGGAAGTGTCGAGAGATACAAAGCCCGCCTTGTTGCAAAAATCACACCAAACTCGCTGCTTTTCATCAAATTTGCGTTGAAAAACTGGAGTCTTGCTTCCAGTTATGGAGAACAAGGCAGAACCTTCAGCAACTCCAGTTCCCTTTTTACCAAGCATCACATTCCTCCGACTCTCCTCTCTTCTGACTTCTGAAAAAACTTCACCAATTGAAGGTAAGGGCTGCCTCCCAATAATTCTCCCCCTTACTTCATCAAATTCGACAGCAAGTCCAGCCAGGAACTTGAAGATGCGACCGTCTTCCACAGTCTTCTTGTGATGTTGAGCATCCTCGGGAGACTTCCACTCATAGGTGTTGAAGAGGTCAAGATCTTGCCACATCCGCTTCAAGGAATTAAAATATTTTGTGACGTTGTCTTCCCCTTGTTGCATCTCTCCGAGTTTGAGGGTCAACTCAAAAATCTGTGATTGATTTCCAAGATCAGAATACATCTGATTTACATTCTCCCAAAGCTCTTGTGCCGTTGGATAGCACATATAATTAGAGCTAATATCTTCTTCCGTTGAATTCACAAGCCATGTCATCACCATGGAGTTCTCAGCATCCCATGTAGCATAGGCCGGATCATCCACTGCAGGAGCCTTCTTTTCACCAGTCAAATAGCCTATTTTCCCACGTCCTCTAATATACATTCTAACCGACTGAGACCATCTCAGAAAATTGTCACCATTCAAACGAATGGTGGTGATTTGGACAGAATGAGATTCTGAGGAGGTAGCACTGATTTTTGGAACACCAGCGCTGCTAGGATTGTTCAGGGAAGATTGAGGGACAGTTTGGGAATCAGATGAGGCGTCAGACATGGTTTTAGGGTGCTAGGATCGAAAGCAAGGAAGAAGAAGAGAATTCCGGAAAAGAGGTTTTTTCCGGCTCTGATACCAACTTGAAAAAGTAGGTTTGCACAGAATAATTCTTCTGTCATTGAGATTGATCTTTTATAGTTATTTACAGCTCATAATAAATCAGGAAACTAAATCCCTGAATTAAAGAAAGAATAATCTTTCCTAAACTACACAGATTTACCTCTTAAATAGGTAAGTTACAGCTAATGACTAATTTACAGCTAATATACAATTATAGCACATATTGTTTCCGATTTTCTAACAATAAGAAAGCAGGTTTACTGAGCCACGTTGTTCAACTGAATTTGCACACCAGAGAAAAGATGATGCTTGTTATAATGCTATTGGATGATGGAATAGGTTATTTTAAATCAACCAACTAAAGTACATTGCAGACATGGGAACCTTATGCAACATTTTAGGAGGCCAACCTGTGGAACAATATGCTGCATTGCCCAGTCTGGACCAAATTCTTCTGCCAAGCGCTTCACATTATTTGCAGCTGCATCACGAATTGAGTAGACCTACAATCAATTGCCATGCAGTAAGTCACATATAAGTAGAAGCGATGCAATATAAACAGCAGCATCTTGTGTCCATAACTTGCAACAATAAAGCAAAGTTGGTAGCATGTAAGTCAACAAGAAAAAGCTGAAATACAGAATGGCTGCTTCTCTATTTGACTTCTTTACCACAGAACTTCAAACTTACCATATACAACCTGAACTCAAACAGTGCCACTTAATATACCACATTGCCCTTATAAAATATATTTTGTTACTCTCTTTCATGAAACTATTGACACTAACTGTTTACTAATAATTTTGCTACTCCTGGTAAGTATCTCGCCATAACACTGAAAATTGAAAGTAATTAAAACTCTTCATACTTTTAAATCATGAGCTGCCAATGAAAGGAAAGGTTATCTTCGAGAAACAAAAACTGAATGAGGAATTCAAAAGCATTGCCCATTAGAAAACTATATCTCTTCTGCCTGTGTCCTTAGCTTGGAGGTGAATATTATATTATTCTTGAAAGCAATCTGCTTATATGCATATCTATCCTCAAATATTCATCAACAAAATGAAGCGACCCAAAAAATTTGCAGCTCCTTTTACTTGCATCCGTTATTATCACCAACTTACAATAACTTAAGAGGCTATTTTATCTGTTCATATGGAAATCAGTTTTTCCATTCAATCAATTATTCAGTGAGTTTCCAAAAGAAAACAATTGTTGGTGCTATTTAATACCTAAAAACATGCATCCAACGGCAACAAGAATGACAAATGCTGATAACGGTAATTACAATGATAATTAGAGCAACAACATCATGATAGTTACAAAAGCCATATTACTTTATTCGAATTTCACATGCAAGGGATCAAATCAATCAATCAATCAATCAACTGAGAGTTAGCCCCAACTAGTTTGGGTCGCTGGCCCAGCTACATGCATTCTATGTCTCCATTCAACTTGGTTGGTAGCAAGCTCTTCTGATCCTAGATCAATTCTATCACTCTTATGCATTGGTGCATTTACTGGTCTCCTTTAATTATGACAAAACCATCCAAGGCAATCCTCCTTGATTCTTACTGTCAATTGGAGCTAGTTTTACCATGCTTCTAATGTCTTCATTTCTTATTCTATTCCCTAGCGTATGCTCCCTCACCCACTGCAACATTCATTTTGTTTGCATGTTGCTTTTTCATCTCCCAACACTCAGTACCATAGAGCACTGCTGGTCGGATAGCCGTCCTATACTATTTACCCTTCAACTCAAGAGGCACATTTGTATATGGTATAACTCCAGTGGCACTTCGCCACTTCATCCAGCCTATTTTATTTCAGTAATTGACATCTTGTTTAAGGTCTCCCTCCTTATGAATAATCGAACCTAAATACTTGAAGGATTCACAAGAAATCAAATAAGGAAAAAAATAATAGATATAATAAATTATTTTTAACAGAAGATTTGGTGAATTAATGAACAGAATCTTATTTGAGAACTCAAGGTACAATTTGCTGCGGTAGAAAAAGGACTTAAAAATTGTGTTGAAATTTTGGTGGAACAAAGACAATTCTTGAACCAGAAAAACAGTTAGATCATGTTTGGTTATTTGAAATGCAACATCAAATGGAACTTAAATGAAATCTTCACACAGATAATGCATGCTGACTCATAGACTAATATTCTAAGAAGAATATGTTTCTTAAGTTTTTTTGCTTGATCTGGCCTTGGCCATCATGGCTTGTTATTTCATTACAAACTAAGTTAGCTACTATAGAATTTTAGCATTTTAATGATTTCATATGATACTTAATTAAAGCAAAGATATATTTAAATACCAAGGAAAATACAGATATGAACTAGCAAGTTTGTACTAATTTCTTTCATATTTATACTTGATACTTCAAATCAGTAATTCTTTCAAATCAGGTCATTTGATTCTGCTTAATTACAATATATAATGCAAAAAATGTGCTCAGCATGCATTAAAATTAGCTACTGTCATATGTAAGAAAATCATAAGGCTTCATGTATGAATGACAAATATGCATCATATGAACATTATGAGGAAACCTTCAATACCCTCTGCATGTATAGACGTAGAACTGGCAATCTCCTGGAAAAAGATTGAAATAGCAAACTACTAGATGAGGGTTGGCAAAATGTACATCCTTCCCAATAAATAAAAGCACTTTTTCAAAAATATTGTAAATGCACCAGAACCCAGGTTCATTTCCTTCCTGACTAGCTGAAATAGAGAAAGGAGGGAGCAAGGAGAAAGCAAGGAGTCCTTGAATGACCCTAAGAAAACTGGAAATAATTGTTTAATGCAAGAGTACCTTGTCTTTTAACCATTGCATGCAGAGAGCACCAAGCTTATCATCAAAGAACCCAACACCCAATTGACTTGCCAATAAAGGTATGTATTCAATTATAGCAAGCCGGACCCTCCAGTGCCTATCCTCTGCTAGCTCAACAATGGCAGGCAAGAGCGACTGGGATAGAAGATCAATTCCAATCACCTGAATGATGAGAAAAATATTAGAGCTGCTGATTTAGAACTGTACCTTAATCATGATAAACCTTATACAGATGTGACACTTTCATTGAAGCGCCTGTTTAAGAAAGTTAAAGGCTTTCTCATCTGCTCGGTCAATTAATTGGTAATTTGTACAGTGAAAATGCATAAGGAAACTCCAGCTGCTTTATCCATTTTTCTTTTTACATCAAAATTGCTTCTGAAGAACATAAGAAGCTTGTCTTGAAATTCAACATTAGACAGACCCTTACAAAAGACGGTGTAGAATTTTAAAAAGGAGGGGAAGAGAAATATATTAAAAACATCCACTAACATGATTTGAATGAGTCAGTCAAAACTGTGACAAACCTGGTTCACTTGATCAAGCTTGCTAATGATATTGAGTCGAACATCAGGAAATTCATCCTTGAGAAGAGAGAGGAATATTGGAAGCAGCTGTTCTATAGTTGCATCCTGAAAAGCATCCATGATGTTACAAGGAAAGCCACTGTTACTATAGAAAGTTGAGTCTGCAAAATAAGCTTTCTTGCTTCCGTCATAAATATTCAACAAATGAGGGCTTATCACAGTGCTAAGTGAAGCTGTATGGGAGGTTGTTTGAATTATTATTATTATTATTTTTTTTTTTGACAGAACGACTTATTACATTTTTTAGATATGGCAATAATCCTGGTATGACACCATCCTACTTACAGATGTGGTACAGAAGATTTCCAAGAAGGTTTTTAGTTCCTTTTTTGACCAACAAAGAAAAACATTTCATTAAAAACAGAAGAAAGACTACAGAAGATCAACCATGAGAAGTTGAACAAAATTTGCAAGGAAGTATGATCAAACAATAGGACATAATTAACCCAACCAAAAGGCAGACAACAAATTTACCATATTTCTTTCATAATGAACTACAAATCTTACCTTCCCCAATATTGGAGCCATTCCCATTATAACTGAAGCAAGAGCAGAACGGACGTGCTGGGATGAATCCGTTGAGAGTTCCTAGAGCAGGCAACAGTAGATGTTTAGACAAGAAAGCTATACAAGGACAGAAGAGCCATAAATCCCCATAAACAATATATCAATAGAAACCAGCTGGAAAGTAATAAAACCACACATAAGCCATACCTTGACACAGGGGAGAATACTCTGAATTGCGAGTTCTGGATTTAAAATTCGACAAAATTTAGTCACTTTCCCAGCAGCAGCTATTCGCACTTCAGCTTCATTATCACGAAGCAGCCGAACATATGCAGGGACCAACTCTGACCTGAAAAGAAGATAAAAATCAGCATTTAATGGTCTACTCAATATGTTCGAAGGAAAGGGGTAACTATTGAAATTCTCATTAAAGCATATCAACAACAATGGCCAGGATATAAGAACATTTGGAACGCAAACAGTAACAGCAGGATAGCATAAGGAGGAAAGGGGATAAACATCAACAAAGAGGCAATTGGGGAGGAATGAGGGAGAATATAGTTTTGGATCAAAATGTTAAGAGCACATGGGCCTACGTGGTGAAGCAAGAACACAGGTAGGCAACATATTAAAGTGCTATACCTGGTAGGTTCAGGCCCAACTGCTTCACAAAGCTCATACAATTGGTTTGCAACCATGTATCGGACACGCCAAGACTTATCCTGAAATCCCAGTACATAGCACATAACTCAACACACAAATCAAGCTCCAATGAGGGAGGGAGGGAGAGAGAGACAGGGAGGGAAGGAGAGAGAGAGAGAGTCGTATACAGCTGAACATGAATCTACCTGTGAAAAATTGACTATAACAGGGAGAATGTGTGCAACACAATCTTGGGGTTCCAACAACTTTCCAAGAGCTGCACAACCCTCAACGGCCAACAATCGCACAGAATCTTGGTCTGAAGGCAAGGGAAACATGAAAGAAAAGCATAGGTTTACCACCTCAATGTGCAAGCAAGTTTATCATGTAAGAACATAACTACGCATAAACTTGCAGGAAGAAAGTGCACATAAAAAGTAGCTTCACCTCTGCTCATGAAGATGATCAGTGTCGAGCTTTTTTTAATAGATAGAACAAAGCGAAAAACATAGCATGGTACTTAGCTAAGATTGTTAAAGAAACCCAAGATCAATTTGCTTTTTTGTTGAATAATATTGATCTAAAAATACTACAAATTCATACAATCATCCTTAAGTATTACAATTTACACTATAAACTCCATGACAATGATACCTGTCATTACTGCAAGGTATTGTAGGAATGTGCTTTAGGAATTATTCCAAACTTTAAAAGCCAGATAAAAGAGTCTATTGATATTCCCTCAAGCTCTCTACCCCATAAGTCCTAAATCCAGCCTCTAAACTGAAGGTAGTAACCATCAGAATGCAAAAGCCTCTCACTTCTAATTACCATCTTTTCAACCAGTGCATCAGCAACTTATCAATAATGAAAACTGATGACTGATTAGAGCTATGGTCATCCAGCATTTTCCATTTGATCATCCTTATTTCCTTCCTCAATAAATCTATTTAGTTTTTGCCAATTGCTAAGCTATGCAGTTCTATTGCAAGTGAATCAGAAGTCTTAGACACAAAAGCCAGGGAGGATTTTGGGAGATCAAGAAGTTAATGGCTGTGAGTGGGGAATTCTAATTAATGCCCATTCTTTCATCTTACTATGATCTACAACTTCCGGCCTGCCCAGATCCAACTTGACTATTTTTCTGTCTAGATACCTATTACTTGTAGGATCAAGATTACCAAATACTTCTATTCTGGGTACGGATAGAAATTCTTTTGGAATGTAAAGCCTTGGGAAGTTAAATTCAATTCTGATCCTCCCTAATCCTCCATGTTTTGTCTAGGTTTATAGTTTGCAACTAGCACTAAGCAAGGGGAGTGGGCAGTCGAACTCGTCTAATAAAGGTAGAAAAGCTAACACTTTTCATGCAATACACAGGGTTCAACAAGCAACCAACATTTCACAATCAATCCAAAGTTGGATAGGGAGCTCTTAGAAAGCAAAGAAGTCCATTTACCTAGCTCATACAAGCACCCCATGGTCCCTAACCAAAATCATGTGAAGATTTTTCAATAAACATACTTGATTTAAATATTGAGATTACTATTAGCGACATATTCAGATGGATGTTCTCAGTAGGAGTGTATTGAAAACTAAAGTTCCAAATTCACAAATTCTGTATTCCAATTTTTCTATAGATATCATTTTCTATAGAGACAGAGACATGACTAAGACACTAACCAATTACATTTTCTGCACCAGCATCAGTTCTTTTTTAACCCTATTCTTCCATTCCACTATCTGGATAGTCACATCCTTATTTCAAGCACTAGTGTATGGATATTAGAAACACACATAATTATTTAATAAAATACATACCGTCCTGTGTCAGATCGTCAAACATAGACATGATATCAACCTTCAAATGAGCAGCTTCAACAGTAGCAGCAAATTTTCCCAGATTTGTGGCCGCAGATCTTCTAACCATAGGCATGTCGTCTTGACATAGCTGACCATATATAGTTCTCAGTTCTGTTTTTATTGCATCAGGGGCACTTGGGTATGCAATATGAAACAAGCCACACGAGGAAACTCGAGCAGTAAACCATTCACCAGCTGCCAATCTCTGGGTGTTGCACATCATAGTATTTGAAAAAGAATGTCATGCCAAGATTTATTAGGTAGCTAGATCAAGAACTGCAGAAAACTTAAAAAGTAACACGTTACTGGACCACATATAACGTAGCCATGAAATTGACATGCTTAGACACTAGACCTTATCATAAGTTACACACAAGTAGCTCATAGAGAAAGAAAAAGGCCACTCAAAGCCGATAACTAGAGGCTCCAAGTAAAGAACTTTATCTATCTCGTATTCACCGGGAATTGGCAGATCGAACTAAATGTTACATATCAGGCGTTGAAGCTTTGATGCCCTAACTTCAAAAATTGCCCATTTATATTTCCATGAGATAGCAGTTAACGAACTTGTGAACTACTTAAACAGGAAATAATAACGGAAAACCCACACAAGAAAAATTTGTGAAGAGTAAAGCTTCAGACAAAGAACACCAACCTTGACAAGAGGAACAAAATGATCAACCAAATCCTGCTCCCTCATCTGGGAACCAATCCTACACAAAGACTCAACGGCTTTGTCCCTCACAACGGTCTCCTCAACGGTGCATAGAGTCTCCAACGGCGGCAACAGAACATGGGCATGTTCGACTCCTCCCACGTAAGGAATGAAAACCCCCAACTCTTCCGCCATGGCAAGAAGCACCTCATCGTCGTCATCGTTGTTCTCGCTGAGAAACGGGATCAATTCCTTCCTGGTCCTATCCTCCCCGAGCGCGCGCGCTATGGTAGAGAGACGCCGGATCGAGTTGAGACGGAGCTGGATGTCTTCGTTCTTGAGCTCGTCGATCAGAACCGCAATTGGATAAAGAGGCTCGTCGATCGTCGCCATGGATAATTAGTTGTCGAATCTTGCAAAACAATCAGGTCCTCTAAAAATTTTCCACTCAAATTCTCGAGGTGAATCGAACCAAGAAACGGGAATTTATAACAGCGGAAATTCCCCGGCTGAATCAACAAGTGTTACCTTGCAGCTCCAAAAAAATTGTATTGGAGCGAGTGGAGATGACGAAAAGGTAGACGAAGAGAGAGATCTGTGAGTTTAAAAATCTGGATTTTTATAGGCAAAATTGGTTTTAATAGACTGTTGTTATGCGTTTGAGTCGAAATGGTCCCATTTGCTTTTTTCAGAGGCGAAATGCTCCCCCCTGGTTGCTGTTGAGTAAGTTGAAGTCCAAATTTGGTCCTCTAACTTTACAGGTCGTCCTAAAGTGTCTCTTAACTCTAAAAGTACCTTTTAAAGTCCCCCTAAGTCAAATAACATATCTTATTTTGGTCCCTAAAGTCAATTCAGGCATCATTTTGAACTGAACTTTCTTACGTGGCACCCATACTACCAATTGGCTTCATCTTTGACTAAAATGGATAACCATATTGTACAGAAATGAAAATTCAGACTCAGACTAACACAAACAATAATCTTGGAGACATGAAACACAAATATTTCAAACTTCATCTTTTTCCCCAATTCTAAATAGAGTCCTGCCGCTCCTAATCTGTCCTCTCCTCTACCCTCTAGTTTAACGACACTTTGGCCAAAGGCAGCCTAATCACTGCCGACGGTCCCTAACTCACCAACCTTACTCCACCTCTCACGATGCCACCTATCCTAGGCACTTCCCACCAAGCCTTTCTCTTCCACTAAATTGCCACTCAAATCCCTTGAATCGCCACTTGAATCGTCACTTGAATCTTTTTCTCTCGAAATTGAACCACCAACCTAGGGAGGCCAACTGTGGCGGTGGTAGAATTCTAGGTAGCAGGATTGGCAAAAAACTCAAAGGAAAACAGGTGGCAAGATCACATCACTGGTAGCTAGCATGGGGTGAGGTTGAGTGGTGGGGGCGGTTGAAGATGATCGGGAGGTAGGGATCTGGAAGCAAGTAGACAGCATCAAGGAGAGAAGATGAAGGCTTATCTGCAGCCCATCCCCACTACTGCCAATCCACCCTTTGTTGCCACTCCACACGTTGTCTATTGCTGGAATTGAAGGTCAAAGAAGATGATGATTTTGGAAAAATTTATAATTTAAGTTCTTATAATTATTTATTTGTGTCAATTTTGACTTAAAGTTTTTTATTTTTCTAGTATAGTCAACCATATGGCAGTTTGGAACCTACTATGGGAGTAGTAATTAGTAAGTGCCATGTAGGCAAAGTTCCACATAAAATAACGCTTAAACTCACAATAGGGATCAAAATATGACATATTTGTTGAGTTAGGAGACTTTAATAGACACTTTTAGAGTTAAGGTAGTACTTTAGGATAAATTTCAAAGTTAGAGGACCAAATTTGGATTTTACTCTTTTCGAATAGAAATAATGACGTTTTCTATGAGAATTTTGGATTAACTCGTATCTAGCAGAATTTTGGGTCTTGAGCTGTATAAGGAGCTTTTTTGTTCAATTTCCATGTGTAAGTAAAGCTAAGATAATTAAAAAAAACCACCAAAAATGCATGGACTAATTATCTATGTCAAACTTTTTTTTAGTATTTAGAAACATTTATAAGTACAGAGAGTTAGGGGTACTATAGGAAAGTTATTTTTGTATTCAGAAGCATTTACAAGTACAAGGAATTAGGAGGTACTATAGGAAAGTTGGGGGAGAGTGGCTATCATATGAAACCTTCCGGCTACAATTTTGCGATTGCTAGGGTGCCTTGGCTTGAAAAGAATGCTTTGCTTGCTGCACGAACCCAAGCTGGCCCTTTGAGCGTTCCTTGTGCTTACCAACAAAGTTGAATGCACGGAACAATCAATGTCAAACTTCAACTTAGCTAAAATCCAGATATAAGCAAGTTAAAGGCTAGGAGAAACGGTAGAGGTTTCTACAAGATTGACCCATAAAACTTATCATAGAGCTTGAGGGTCTAAGTCATGCATGGATGTTCTTTCTTTGAATGAGCTAAGGCTGAGTATCCAACACGAAACTTAATGTTAGTCTCATTATTTTCATGTTATAAGTAATACAACTAGTTAAGGTTTAATAATGCACCTATCATATTCATTCTTCCAATAAAAGGAAAAAGACATGGTGTTGATAAAAACAGAGCTTTATGAGTTACCAATTTGAGAACCTTCTTTAGACATTATTAGATTGAGTGCTAGTTAAGTGTGATAAAGCAAGATAGGGTTAGTTATTCCCATATTTAATTTCATGCAACATTTTAGGAGTTTGGATTTGTTGGGAACTAGTGTCATGCCTACATCAATATTTATGTCCTCTAATAAGCTTTTGGGTTCAAGTAATGCTCAAAATCATATGATTGTGGCTCGCTTGTATAAACTCCTCCCTCTAACCCCTACTGTCCACTCTTCATGGGTTATCAGAGCTGATGGTTCAACTAAGCTAGTAATCAATGCAAGATATAGTTCCCATGACTTAACCCATGGTTAAGTCCAAGAATAGGGGGATTTCCGCGTAGCTCCAACCATGGTTGAGTAGACTCTTAATGCATTAAATGTATAGTTTAAGGAGTAATGCACAATGTAAAGGGACTCATAACCCATTAGCTTAATCTTTTGGGTGCAAGTGAGGGTCAACTCCATATGTTTTTTGACTTGCTTGGGTGGATTTCCCTCACCATGCGCTACCTAACAAGATCTTTTTTATGACAATATAAATCAAAAGATGCATATACTTTGTTTGAATAGATACTCAAATTGCTAAATATTAAACCCAAAACAACAAGTTGCATTGGCACAACTAAAACGATTCAATTAGAAAATCAATTAGCCACAACTAGATTAATTTAACTAGAAAATGGTACATTAGATGAAAAGAGTGTAGTGTGAAAAAAAATATGTGTTGGGCTAATTTCAAACAATATAGGCTCTAATGAGAACTCCTTTAAAGCAACTAAATTAGGAAAGAGTGGAATTTTTTTTTATCTCTAACAGAAATGATTGTGGCACAATATGTTGTTTTGTATAGGAATTAAAGCAAGATGATCCAATTTTTCCTCCATTTTTTTTTCCTATGAATGCAATCTCTTCTAGAGTGATTAATAGGCTATCTATTAGTTATCAAGGCCAAGTATTTCTCTTTCTAGTGTGTCAAAGTATCATCTACCTAACACAAAAATACAAATCTTTTCAAGGTACTACACAAAAGCATAGGCCTTACCAAGTAAGTCTTTTGCATACATCAAGTCTTAGATTGAATATAAAATCTCATACTTAATGAAACCAAGTTCTTTCTATTAAGATCGGCTTACATTATACTCCCTCCGTCCCATATATTTTTCACAATTTTCCTTTTTGGGTAGTCCCAAAACTCTTGCACCATTTCCTTTTTAAGTAACTTTTTTACACTCCATTTACAACTATACCCCTAACTTAACCAATCCCCTAACAACAGTTCCACTCATTTTCTCTCTTTTGCGTTCCACCATCTCAGCCATCTTTCTCTCCCCCTCCGGCAAGATTTACACGGCAAATCTGACAGAGGCCGATCGACGATGAAGGTCGATCGACGACAAATTATGGGCGATCGACGATGAAGGCCAATCGATGACAAAGGCCGATTGACGATAGAGGCCGATTGAGGACTGAGGTTGAGTGATTGACAATGAAGGGCGAGCGAGAACGATGAAGGCCCAACGATTGATGACCGAGGCTAAGCGAGGACGAACGGGGGATTGATGACGGAGGCCGAGTGAGGTCGAACGTGCGATCGTCAACAATGAAGTCCGATTGATGACAAAGGCCGATTGACGATAGAGGCCGATCGAGGACTGAGGTTGAGTTATTGACAATGGAGGCTGAGCGAGAACAATGAAGGCCCAGCGATTGATGACGGAGGCCGAGCGAGGACGAACGAGCGATTGATAACGGAGGCCGAGCGAGGACGAATGTGCAATCGATGACGAAAATCAAAGCTTGAATATTAACAAGCGGAGATAACGAGGAAGAGGCAAAAAAAAGATCAGAGCTTTGGATCAAAATGGTAGATTTAAGCTTTGTCTGGTCCCAATTGCCTTCGTCCCCGTCATTTCGTCCTGATTCCTACCGTGCTTATGAGCATTAGATCTGAAGGGAAGAGGATGGCGGTGGAGGTAAGGAGGAAACATAGTGTGGGAAGCTGAGACGGATGGCCGGTGGTGTCACCGGAGATGTGACGACGGCGACGGGTGGAATTTTGGGGAGATTAACGAGGGAAAGAGAAAAAGGGAAGGTAAATTCGAAAAACACGTAAAAATAGTAAATTTGGCTAAAACTACGTGCAAACCCAAATGAATCAAAATAAACGGGACGGAGGGAGTAATAGTCTAATTAATATAACTTGCTCATTCTAGGAGATCTTCACAAAGGCAACAATGCTATATTATGGGGAAAATTACAGAAACCCTATGTGATTCACTAAAACTGCATTTTACCCCTTTATTTTCAAAACCTATAGTTTACCCATATTTCCTTTATACTATCTGATAATAATTTCTGAAAGTTTAATTTGAACTCTCTGATAACTATGTCCTAATAATTTCAAAAATTTTAATATTTTCAATAGTTAACTGACATTTAAAAAAAATTAACTTATATTTACAAGAAGGAAAATGCATTTTTAGGGAAAAAGCAAATTTTCATATAACCACATAATCCCAAGAAACATATACACCCTGGCATAACCAGGAAAATTATAAACAATCTAAAATGGATCAATATGCTTCCAAAACACTTTTAAACTAGCTAGATGTTAACAAACAAGATAAAAAAAATCAGATTTAATCCAATATCCATAAAATTTTAAATTTGCTTTATAACCTCTTCAACCCCTCTAACTCTTTTCCTAATGCAATGATTATTGAGTTCCATTGTAATATGATAACCAGCTATCAAAATGCCTACTCTTTTAACCCAACTAATAATATGTGAACTCATAAGTTCTCTATACAGACGATTTTAATTTACCATGTTCCTTGCTACTTGATTAACTTGTAGCCAATTGAACAGCCTCACCAATGATTGACAAACAAAAGGATAGCACATGAGAACCTACTCCAAGGTCTCCTATTCCTTTTTTGTAGAAATGGCATATAGATTCAAGAGATACCCCCCATAACTTCATTCTTTCTTAAACCAGGGGACCACTTTGCATAATTTTCCAGAAGTTGAAATGGTCTTTGGGAGTTGCCAAGAACTCTCTTTGTAGCTTAAACTACCCTCTACTTGGACCTTTAACTTTCATAGTGTCATAAATAATCGATTGCAACCTAGTGTTGGACTTAGCTACATCCATGGTAGGTTTAGCTTGACTAGTCAATCCCACCTTCAAACAAAAATGATTTCTTACCTTTAACAAGTCCTACCAAATTTTTGAATCGGTGGAGATCCTTTTAACCTCCTAAATCTTTCTCCCCATCAAGTGATAGCTATAAACCTATTTAATCCATAGAGCACCTTTTTTTCTTGTGGATGGCCCAAATCAATCTCAAGATGATAGCCTAATTCCAGGCCTAGAGCAACCTAGTGTCTAACCCTTTTCCTTTTTTAGGAATAGTTACGTTATGCCAGGTTATAGAATAGTGACATTTAGTGAACGTCCTACCTTTCCATAAAAAACTCCTAAATTTTGCCTCCACCTTTTTGATAACCTTATCAAACAAAATAAAAACAATCATCTAGAAAATAGGAAGACTAAACAAAACATGTTGAATCAACTATCATCTCCCTGCATATAAAAGAAGCTTAGGTCCCCAAGCATTTTTCTTTCTCGTAATTTTATCTATCAATGTGTCATAGTCTTTAATCTTTAGTTTGAATAAGCTAATAAGAACACCCAAATATCTAGAAAGAACACAAACTTCCTAGAATTCTAGTCTTCTGAAAATTCTTAACTTTGTCTCCTCATTGACTCCACCAAAATGCATTTATAGAAAAGAAAAATTGATAGTTTAAAATATCTATTAATTCTAAAAAAATATTGGAAAGATTCAAGTTATTAAAAAAAGGTCATTATTCATCAGTTTAAATTAAAATTTCAGATATAGTTATTGAACAATGTTTAAGAAGTATAGGCCAAATATAGGTTAAGCTAAACCAGATGGGGCTATTGTAAGTTTCCCTAGATTATGTGTCAAAGAAAAATTTTCCAACACTCGGGTCAGATGAGAAAGTAGATGATGTACTCTTAATTAGTCATCATTTTATATTTATTTTCTTGATAATTGCTTGTTTCTCAATTGCTTATGATAAGATTTGGTGCTCAATATCTACATATCTTAATTTCATATCACATTTGGCTTAATGTACGAGATAGGAAAGAATCTAGACAAGTTTGTAGCCAAATGTGAAGAATTGGAGCTAGAAGACTCAATATGCTTAGGACACAATCGTGTAACTTGTTGTATGTCCTTTAAACTTGAAAATTCGGTAGCAATTAAAAGTACACAAGCGAGTTTGCTATTTACATGTTTATCTCATCAACACACCCATGTTATGTTGCTTACATGCCCATGTTGCCAACCTAGTTAATGTCTTGGAAGTTGAGCAAGAATACATGTTTATGTTATAGGATACACTAGGGGTGAGCATGGGTCGGGTTGGTTCGGTTTTATGGTGGAACCGAACCAACCCAAAATGGCATCGGTTCCAAAATTTTTCTACCCAACCCAGAACCGAGAACCGAACAGAACCAAAACCATGGTCCTGGGTTTTTTGATTCTAGTTCTCAGGTTTTTCGGTTTATACCATATACCTATAACAACACCAAAATTCAATAAATCTACATCCATAATTAGTTTTATGACATATTCAACATAATATACAATTAAATTAATATTTAAATATATGTACTTAGATACATTCAAAAGAGTTTAAAATGTTGTTCTTACAAAAATGGTTCAAAAGAGTTGCTTGTGGGATATCTTTTATCTCAACTAGTTTACTTCATTCCAGTAATTCCAATATTGGTATGACATTCAATATGGAAAATTGAGCATTTAAGATCATCTTCTTTAGTATCAAAATCTAAAATATGTTGATGTCATAAATTTTTAATTTTGCATGACTCAAATAAAAAAAAATCATAATTGTATCGTAAAGAGTAGTCTGGAATGAAAGATCGAAAGCAAAATGACTTAGGAGTTGTGGGTCTATGAAGCAAAGTGATTTAAGTAAATATGAAGAAATTTTGTAAATGATCCCACAACTTCCATACTATTTCAAATTGGAACATCAGTTTAAGAGTTTAATATAAAAACACAAAATAACCATAATAATATTTCAAAGAAATATATGTGTGTGTGTGTGTATATATATATTAGTAATACTATAATTTTTATTATATAATTATATATATATCTCGGGTTCGGTTCCACCTCGGGTTAGTTCCATATGGAACCAGAACCAACCCAAAAACCGTTGGTTCTCCTATATGTGGAACCAACCTGAGAACCATGATCAATTTTTACCCAACCCAACCCAACCCAATGGGGGTGGTTCGGTTTCGGTTTCGGGTTTACCCAACCCATGCTCACCCCTAGGATACACGCTCATATTATATAGGTGCCCATATGCTAGCCATGTTCATAGCTGTGTTTTTATTTTGCTAGGATATTTTCAAGCTTAGTAGAGATACACGACCATGTAAATGTCTGTGTAACTGCCTATGTAACCCTTTTACTTTTTATTTAGTCATAAGTTTTCTATTCTAGAGAGAGTTCTTTTGTTAGTTTTTAGTTTCTAGCTTAGAGATAGCTTCAAGTTTGTGAGGAAGGATGAAGAGAAGCAGTTTTTTATGATCAACATTGATATGAGCACACCAAGGTAAAGATTTCTTGGAGACAAAGATACTTTAGAGATGGATTTCTTTAGCTTCAGTTTCCTTTATCTTCGTTTGTGTTTCTTTAACTCTATCATGAACTAAATTTCTTTTATGCTTAGATTTGATGAACCCTAGAACAATTTTGTACTTATGATTTATTTAGCCTAATGAAACATAGTATTTCTTACAATTCATTCATTTGTGCTTTGTCGTTGTTGAGTTGGTAATTGCTAGCTTGTCGATTTAACCTCTAATTTCAAGCATATTGATTGAGAAATTATATATTTGATTTGATTATGGAATGGATGAATAGGATTGCTTGCAAGTCTATAGATAGGTAAATATAAGACTCCTATACTATGGTCAAACCTAGTAGAGTGACTCAAGTGCAAGTAATGTGCTGTTAGGGGTATCAGTTAGGAAGAGATTCTGATAAATCAATCTAAGAATAAGGTTTTACTACCTCGAGAAGGGAGTTTAACTATTTGAGTAATCTCTATGGTCTAAGTATGCTAGATTTCATTTAGGCTAAATTAGAAGTGGCACAAAAAATTCTAGGGTCATTCAAGTCTAAGCATATCTTTGTGGATTATTGATTTTCTTTGTTGTTCCCGATAGCTTTCGTTCATTTATTTGCATTAGTAATCTTAGTTCTCTTTGTGAGGTAGTTAGTTTCAATCAATAATCAAATTGGTATGCTAAATAATAGAAATAAGGATAGTAATAGTACTCACAATTCCCTAAGGGAAGTATGGCACTTGATACTCATGCATACCTTTATTACAGACTGATAAGTATGTTTGTCTTTAGTTGTCATTTTGCATAATTAGTATAGAGGACATCGCCAGAATACTGTAGAATAATTAAGGTTGGATAGTTTACCTTCAGTTTTTAAGGTCTCTTCTTTATATAGCAACTAGGTCCTAATCATCCAAGCAACTAAGTCTCATTCAAGAAAGAAAATCTTAGTCCTTCAAGACTTAAGTATGGTTAGTTTAAAATGGGAAACTTCCTCATATAATTGGTCTATGAATCCATCTCATAGTATTTGGCCTATAATGCATGTGAACTTGAATCTCTTATTCATAAGAAAAACATACTATTAAAGTTGATATTGGCCCACTATGTATCCATAACTTCCTCCCCTAAGTTACATGGGAAATGTCAGTAGAATTATACATTTTTTACCTTATTAAAATAATTTTCCCATAATAGTAATTCCTTTTATTAATAAGGCAGCTTATGTTGCATGTTTATAATTGTTGTTGTATCATGGTTACTGCTAGTTGGTATGAGACTTTGAACTGTTACTTTACCCAAGCCACTATTGAGACAAAGGTTGCCAAAATGTATGTAAGCCTTCTGGTCTACTTTTTTCATATTTGCCTCTATGTACCGCTTTAATATTCAATAAGTTGGAGAGTCTTTAGGTCACAAACTGTGTGTTTTTTATCATTGTACTTACATCAATTAGTATAACTTCTATCAATTATGTTCATGCTCCCAATTTCACTTAAGGTACATCAAGTTCTTTACTTAACTTCAATTCTTTTTACATAGGGAATTGTGGGTAGAAATTTACTCTCCTAGCTACTCATTTTATTATCTGATTCTTTGTTTCAAATGTCAAAAATGCATCCTTGCTAAAGGGAAATCAATCGTTAATACCCCAAGAAAGGTTTATACACTATCATCCTAACCTCGATCACCATGATGAAGGTACCTTTTGAATTTTTCCTTAATACTTCTAACCTAAGTTTCATCTCATCAACTCCACTTTTAAGAAATGTTAATCCTCTAAAGCGAATATCTTTTAGGTCGACCAGAGAATAATGGGCTCTCATTACCCATTTCTTAAAAGCATTCAACTACACTCAACCATTCTCCCGAATTTCCTTTACTAATTCAAGTCTATCTCACAAGCATTCTTTACTTCTATAGGTCAAAAACTTGAAGTTAAAGGGATGGCTAGTTACCTCTACTAGGATCAAAGCCTTAAATTTGAAAGTCAAATCAAATGGAGTTTCTATTGTTGATCGTTGATGGGCATAGATTAGTCCTAAAAGTCACTTTATAGTTTCATATGTTATCTACCCATTTCGTCTGTAAACCTAATTTTGATTCCCTCTTTTATGGTTTTATTGGTCAACTTAACTTATCTATTGGATTGGAAATGCACAACGAAGGTAAAATAAAGCTTAGTTCCTTTATATTATACAAATAAGCATTGTCGAACTGAGTTCCATTATCAATAACAAAGGCGTGGGGCCAACCATATTGCCATATAATGTTCTTTGAAATAAATTTTAGAATATTCTAAGTAGTGACTGCCATGGAACGGGGTCCCAGCGCCCTAAATTTTAGTTACTATTGGCTAACTATTACTCATCAGTAAAATTTAAAACAATTTACGCGCAACTAGTTTCTTAGCCTACCCTACAAAAGAGATGCGTGATTTCATCCTAGCAATGCAACAAATAAGTAAACTATTTGTTAAAAATATTGCTCGAGCATTTCGTTTAAAACATGCTTAAATTGTGCCAAGACGTGAAAGGTTAGTTGCTTTGGCTTCAAGTAATAGTCTGCGCACATTTAACATTACTAGCATGCACCCAAAAGTAACTCAATGGTTTTACACCACAATGTATCCTAATAGAGGCAACACCTTAGTACACAAGGTACTACATACATGAGACAAAAACCTAACTAAGATCCTTTACTTGAGCCCCACCTTTGAGCTATCAAAGCTCTAAGTGCAAGTCTTTCCTTAGTTCTTATGCACCACTTAGCCTCTACACTGTAAAGGCACAAAACTTAGTCAGTACGTAGCTTAGTCTACAAGTAAACTTAGAATCACAAGGATTCTCGAGAAAGAATACTTGCAAAAATAGAAAGCATAGCTCATAACTATCCATTAGTTTTTAGGCTTGATGTTAGAACCTGCACAACAAACTTAAAGGAGTGAGTGCATGAATGTACTCAGTAAGGATCCCTTAGGGTACCTGCAAAGAAGACAGCAGCAAGCCAGCATGCAACCATGACAAACAAACAATCAAGCAGCCAATCAACAAGTAACTCAAGACAACAACATGGAAGATATGCAATGCATGAATGTATGGTATGTAATTCACACAATCCTTTGGGACTTCTTGTGCACTAAGTGCCTTATACTTGCCGTGAGCCCAAACGGCGGAGGCACTTGAGACACTGGCCCTCGTATCCCGAATACTTTACCACCCTTAAGTCCCACTTATGGGTCCTAAAATAGGTCATCACCTCCTCTCAAACTTACTCACCTTACCCTTAATTTATTGTACAAGGTAGTCGTCTTATGTGGTTTAACTAGCAAAACCCTTAGAGTTTGGCTTAGAGCTCCTTAATGGCTCACTTACCAGACCAAATGGTTCGGTTGGGATCTTCTTAGGTTTCTTATTCAATTCTCTTAGGTTTGAGACCTTTTTCTTCTAGGCCAATATAGCCTTTGAAACTGACTTAATCCCCCTTAGTGCTCACTTGACAACTTGAGCACTTTTAGCCCTTAGTCACTCTACTTAGCTCTAACTTAACCACCCTACTTAGCTACCTTTTAAATAATGCATAATTCTTAACTTAGGAATGAGTCTTAGACCCAACCAAGACTACGAAACGTCTTAAATTAGCCTAGGGATGATAACCGAAAGTTTAAGGCATTTTTAGGATGCCTCGAGCTTGAGAGACTAATGCCTTAGCGATGCCGTTAGCGACATCAATGCTCTGGAATCCTGACGCCTAATGGTGACGCGTCTCCAATTCGCGTCGTCGACGACACGTCGCCAATGCATTTACAGTATTGTGCAACAACGTGAGAACTTGCTCAAACTTTCTCATCCCAAGTCTGATTCACATGGGTCTTGTTTCTACTTCATTCCCACACATAACACTCCATTTATATGCATTATTTAAGCTAAATTAACTTGAACCCTTACCTCAAACTTAGCCACGAAGTAAGAATCGAAGCACATGCTCATTTGAGCTCAACCAAGTTCTCTTGAGTGCCAATCCTAAAACCAACGTGATATGGCACCAAGAACCTCAAATCAAGACCCTTTCTAGCTATGCCAACAACTTAGAACCAACCCAAATAAAACCAAGAAGCTTACCTAAGGTTTCAAGTCCAAAACAAGCATCAAAGAGCTAGATTGAAGCAAGAACACCAAAATGGAGCTTGAGGCTTTTTGTAATCACCTTGGGGTCTTCGAATTAAATGGGAATTTGTAGAATTTGGGAGCTTTGGAGTAAAAATTCTGGTGGGGAGAGGAAGCTACGAATTTTTAGGAAAGAAGCAAATGGTAAAGGAAGTCAACTAACCCAAAAAATATCCTAACTCCCCCACTAAGGCATGCTTCTTGTTTTCTTGCTCCTTGACCCTCAAATTCTCATTTGCTTTACTTTGGTCACCAAACACTCACTCAAAACCATCTTTCCTTTATCCTAAAAGATACCCAAGAGCCTCTTACACTTGGTCTATTGGACACTTAAGCCACTTAAGACATAAATGGCTCAATTGAACACTTAGTGCAACTTTTTACTCTTTCCTTCAAAGACGGTTCTAATAGTTAGGATAACTAATTGTCTTGACTTAACTAGGCCAAATTCCTTACATGACCCTAATTTCATCAAAATTATAGCCATGCTATTTGCTTGGGTCAAAATTACCATTTTGCCCCTTTTGACTTTTAAGTGCCAAACCACACTTAGGAACTCACTTACTTAGCTAAGCTTGTCTTTCTTGCTGAACAAGGTGCTAACTTAAGGTACTTAATTTAAAAACACTTAAATAAAATAAAAAAAATATTTACTTGGTTAAGACCCATCATTAACTAGGAGAGTCCTTACAGTGACCATAGCAAATGGCTCAACTTCCACATATTCAGTATAATCAATTGCTACAACATAATTCTTGACACCCCCCCCCCCCGAGTCCCTTATAAGCAACCGAAAGGGCTTCAATGATGTTTAACCCCAAAGCCATAAAAGGGTATGGAAACTCAACAAATGTGGCCATTCGTAATTAAAGGAATTGAAACCGTGCTTCCATTTGACAAGTTCAACAACATCTGACATATTCTTTCACATCATTTCAAATAGTTGGCAAAATGTATCCTTGCCACAAGGCTTTGTGTGTAAGAGACTTATATCCAATATGAGCACCAATGTGATTTTTATGGATTTCCCTGAGGACATGTATGTCTTCATCAGGAGCTAAACACTTTTGTAATGTGCTAAGAATCCTTGTTGGTACATCTTACCTATTCATTATCATCAATCTACCGAAGTTAATTCTAACTCACCTTATCATGCCCATAAGAACACTTAATTGCCCTTTCATAAGATATCATTTGATTGAGTATTTTCAGTACTTTCCCTATATGCAATGTGAGCTTTTAGGAAGTTAACCAATGACATTTCCAAGATTTTAGGTGGCACATCTCTTTTTTCCTTAGATAAGGCATCGACCTTCAAATTTTTCATCTGAAACTACAAGTTGTCAAACATTGTGATTAGTTGCTTAATAAAATCCAATACATACATAATGTTGGGTATTTTATTCTATAAATGCTGGTAGTTTCTAGATGACCAACTGAATCTATGGATGAAAGATCATGGTTTCATCCTAAAGCATGGAAAGCTCCATTTCAATGTTGGCATCATTAACTCCAAAATGGACTTGTGATCACTTGATATCGACCGTGGTTTCTTGTCTATTGATTTCACCAAGGTGACAAACAGTTTGAGATAACTTGCTGCTTATAAGGGATTTCTGCAAGGGAAGTCAATGTTATGGGACCTCGGAGTTGTCTAAAAAAGATCTTATGATGCTCAAGTTAGTATTTGTGGAAGAATGTGATGATGCAAAATAATTAGGTTTGATGGTTAACCTTTAACCTTTGAGATCTTCTTTCATATAAAGTGTTGCCAGATCCAACTTGGCCCGGCCTATTGAACCGGTTAGAGCATGACCCTATTACTTGTCTAGGCTAAGTACCCCAACTCGGGGTGGTCAAAACTTAATTAAACCTAGAAACTTGCTTGACTTATTAGACCCATTTGCCCGATTGACTTGGCTGACTTGTTTCGTCTCATCATCTAACTTTTTTCCCTATTTCTGACATACTGAAATCACCTTCACGATGTTTGAAAAGATCATTAAGACACCGAGAAGAGTAAAACTGGATGATTGTCTAGCCCTGTGCAGAGAAGTGAATGAACAAAAGGGCAGCAAGGGCCCACAAAAAAAATCATAGGTGGGTAATCGCAAGGTTGTTGGCAAGTAAATGGACTTTTAGAAAGAAAAATCTAGGATAAATGTTAGAGAAGTAAACATGTTTTAAGTAGTGGAATAGATTTTGGAAAGGAAAAGGAAAATAAATTAATAGTTGAAAAAGAAATAAATTACTAAATATTTTAAAAAAAACATAAAAAAAAAACATCGAGATTGGTGAAAAAATGGATAGAAGTCAAAATTGGAGATCAGTCAAGGTCAAGGTTTTTTTATCCCTTAAATTAGAATTTGTATATATAGTGATTCTACTTCCCATTATGTTGTTTTCAAAAATCAATTAAAGCTTCAAGTATGAAAGTTAACAGTGACTCCACCATTTATGTAATTTATAATTTCAACAATATTGAACTGGCCGATTGAACTGATTGAACCGATTGACCCACAACTCACTCGCCTCATTGAGTCAGCCTTCAATTCCGTGTTTGATAACGTTGCTTATATAGATACCAAGTCCTTATCATCCAAGGGGCTGAAAATGGGCTGGGCCGGGCTCGAGCTCGCCAGGCTCTAGCTCGGCCCTATCATAATTCGACACTACTCGAGCTCGAGTTGCTCGAGCCCCTTTTTTTGGGCTCGAGCTCGGCTTAAAAGTGCTTGAGGCTCAAATACAAATATGAATTAAAAAAAAATCTGAAATTAAGAACAAAAAATTTAGATACAAAAATCCTAAACAAAAATTAAATACCAGGTGCGACGAGCCGGAGCCAACGACAACCGATTGTGCTATGCGTGGTGATGAGTCTGAAGCGTCAGCGTCACACAGTGAAAGCTTCGGTCCATCGGAGACGAGAGGGAATCAGAATCCACTGCGAAGTGCGAAGGTGAGGCTGCGAGGGATAGGAATTACCAAGGCCGAGCCGCTGAAGGGAGTAGCAGACGCTGAGTAGGTGACTGGGTAGGGAGTCAGGGCAGGAGAGAACCGGGACGAGACTCGGGTCGTGGAGTCGGGAGTCGGAAAGGACTCGAGAGACGGCTGACAGGGAGAATGACGATCTGAATGGAGGCGCTAATGAATCCGACGGGGAGAGTGACGATCTGAATCTAATCTGAATGAAGGCGCTGATGAATCCGGCAGGCGACAGAGAGAGTCGAGAGACTGTGTCTGGGTCTGGGACTTTGGGCTGGAGTTTGCGAGAGGCCGAGAGGGAGTGGGGACTAAGGGGAAGGGCTGAATTGCTGAAGTGCAGTGGGCTGGGACTAAGAGAAGGGCCCAATAATATAAATATCAAGCCTGGTAAGCTTGAAGGCCTAAAGGGCTGAATATGTGTAGGCTCGGCTCGAAAATAACTCGAGCCCAATTTTGAGCTCGAGCTCAAAAATACCCGACTCGAAAATCTCTTACTCGAGGTCGAGCTCGAGCTACCCCAATAAAGCCCGGCCCATTTTCAGCCCTAATCTAAGTCTCCTTCAGAAAAACAAATTTTTTGTCGGGTATGGTTTATTTAGAATGAAAACCTTCTTGCTATAATCAGGACCATGCACCCACCTGTAATGTTCGGCCCACAAATTGCTAGTGGGCTTGAGTTGGGTCAGATATTGGCCCACGGGTAACTAGTTGATAGAACAAAAGTTTTCATTTATACTTTTCTTTTATCATTATTTACATTTGCAGAGAACTTATATGTCATAATTTAATGTTGTTATTGTAATGATTACTTTTTAAAGTTGTTTTAATTTCATCAGCAAAAGGTCAAAAAAATCAAAGAAAACAAAAATAGTTTTTTTCCTTAAAACTTTTGAAGCAGTATTCTGCTGTCCTTTATTCGCAATATGCAATTATAAAGTATCATTAAAGTTAGCAAAAAGAAACAAAATTTTTAATATCTTGTACGGATTTTCTTAATACAATCTTTAAAATTGCAAGAGCTCTGAATTCCATTATTTTTTTAACATTTGCATTTACCTCACGCTCCACGATATTTATACAGGAATAATTAAATAAATTGATCAAACGCTTAAATCGAAGAATTGCAGTGGCTCCCTTTAGTTTTAGTATCAGCGGTTAAGGATATAGTTTTAAAAAATTATTTAAGGTAGCTTTTAACTTTAATAATTTTATTTTGGTTGTTAAATAAATTATTAAAAACTATAATGCTTTCATTTCATCATATAAGTATCCATCTTACACCCAGCCTTGAATTCCTAAATCTTCTGGCCGATAGTCACTTCTTGTTAACTGGATCAACTAACCCTTTGAATCTTCTATAATAGCCAATCGCTAATTAGGTTTATCTATTAATTTAATTATTATGAACCAAGTTTCCTCCACTAGAAGGTGAGGATGTATCTCCTTGAGGAGTTGTCAAACACCGACCTCCGCTTATTGAGTATTTTCCATATATGAAACCTTTGTATCTGACTCAATGACACTAAGCTCCTTGTCCAACTAAACCCTTCCACTTTCATAAAGTAAGTTTTAAAAATCTTATTGAAAATACACTTTACTGCCTCATTATCTTTTTTTTTTTTTTAAAAACCCCTATATTTTGATAATAAAAAATTCAAGTGAATTGTTTAGATTGGATAAAATAGTTCGGTTATTTGGTCTAAATCATTTCAAAAATTGAATTTTATATTTATTATCAAATAGACTACGGGTTTCTTAACTTTAAACTAAACAATGTGAATAAACAAAAACGATACATATTTTTCAATTCTTCCCATTAATCCTACTTATATAAGTCATTTTCTCTAATTTTGGATTAGATATTATAAATCAAAATTTAACTTTAAGTATAAGACATAATGTTATGATTTTCTATCATATTATTTTTAGTTTTTATTTTGTTTTTTTGCAATACCATAGTCATAGTTTCAATAAAGAACATCCGAATTACAAAATCTGAATAAATTGAATATAAGTTAGGATGGTTTGGAAAAAAAAAAAAAAGAATAAACCAATTATAGTTCTAGTGGTTCAAATTGAATTTAACATACAATTCAAATGGTTTCAATTAATTTTATAAGAACTAAAAACCAAACAAATTATTCTGTTTGGATCGATTCTAAACAGATCCAATTGAACCATCCCTAGGTGAAATCAACTTCTCAAATATTAAATTAAACTATTAAAAATATAATGGGAATGCTATAAGTTATAGGTTTTGAAATCTTATTGTACTAATATAACTTTTAACAAACATTAGAAAGATTATGTAATTTGTCAATTTAATTTTTTTTATGCACCAACCACCACTTTTATCCTGGATATGCTACTTGTCTATTCAGAAATGGAATTCAAATGCATCACTATCTTCAAATGCATTTGTTTCTCATAACTCAAATTTCGATCAAACAAAACATGCTCATCCAATTGCAATGCATTTTCAAGTCTCCTTTTGTTGTCTTCTGATTACCTGAATTCAATGTCACCCACCATTTTGCTGACTTCTTCGAACAATTTTATCTGGTGAAGAATATTTAGATATGGTTTCTTGCTTGCTATCCCTGATTCCGTAATTCCTCACCTGATTTCTTGATTCCTCACAGCCACCACATGGTTCAGATACATTATATTCTTCCCGATTTCTCGCCTGTCTCTCTCAATTCCTAATCAGCTGTCAATGAAGTATATTTTAGCTTAGTTAGATTCAAGTTCAATTCCAGGTATAGCAATTGATCTATTATCAATATTGATATCCAATGCTACCTTCTCAAATATCACCGCCTTCATACTGTGACAAATACAGTGGTTAATGAAAACGGTATTTTTCATAAAAAATTTTAAAATTTATTAAAAATTACATTAGTACCCTGAAATTTTAAAACCTACAACTTCTTGTAAAGGCTTGTACAATTAGATTTTTAATAATTGATGGTATATTTTATCCCAAACTGTAACATTAATGATTTATCCAACCCCAAACTACAGTATTAGTGACAACATTTAGTGCTAGAGAAAACTGTAGTGCGAAATCGAGGCCATAACATTAGCGTAAGAATTGGTATTTTTTTCCAAACTGTCAAATAATATTTTAATGGTTAAGAAACACTTTTATCAATTTTTTTCTTAAATTTATTAAAAAAATTCCTACCAATTCCGAAGACAGTAAAGGCACATGGGCCAAAATGTATTTATGTGGCAAATGTATTTTCATGAGGTTGGAGGGTTTTCTAAATTTATCCTGATTAGTAATAGTGCTTTGATAATTTTCACTTTTACAGCGACTTTCCACCTCATGTCTGCCCTTTTTCTGAGACACAATGAAAAAACAAATTAACAAATACCTAAAATTCCTGGGCAAATTAAAGAGTGTGGCACCATAGCGTAGACTTAGCATCTTCCTTTACCTTTTTACCCTTTTTCTCCGAATTTACAACCTACCTATTCGATTTCCATTAGGGACGTCACGTCACGTTCTATATTATATTCCATGGTTAATTAACCTAACCAAAGCCTCCGGTTAACCCGACCCGTTTCATTTTCAAACGGCCGAAAGCGACTCGGGCATCCACGCCAATTCCGAGACATCCGACGGCTCAGAGTTTTCCGTGTGGTCGAACAACGATCCTACGGCCACGAAATCGTTATTGTTTTGATTGTTCTCCGGGTTACCACCACCGAATCCGAACTCGAACGAGTCGTAACCCGCTATCTGGTCCTCAAATCCGGTCATGTCTCCAAATCCAACGGTTTGCAGCCCTTCAGCCTCCAGACCGACGGTCTGGATCTTCTCCTCTGTTCCGGAAGGAAAACTCGGGGGCAAGCCGAGCTCGTCGTCGGACGCTTCGAGGAGATAGCCCAGATCAGGCCGGGACTCGCCGGAATCGGAAAGAATCTCGAGCACCGGAGCTGGAGTCAGGATTTCCTCTTCAAAGCTTCTGATAAATGAATCAAGGCCCTGAATCGCCGGGTCGGTATCACTTCCGGCGTCGGCCTCATCCAGCATATTAAACAAATGCTCTTGGATCCGTTTCGCCTCGGGCGAGCGAACGTCTGAGTCGTCCGGATCTGGCTCGAAACGGTCGAACTCAGTTGAATCAGCGAACGAGTTGGCCGAGTCAAGACGAAAGAGCTTCGACTTGTTCAACAGGGAAGCGTCGGGTCGGATGTGCTCCGACTCAGCCGGGTCGGAGCCCCAGTAATCCAACTCATCCCGGGCTCGCTTCATGTTTCTTTCCCTAGAATCCTCCATCGCCATTCCAGAACAAAACCAAGCTTAGGGACAGCAAAGTCCTTAGCTTCCAGCTGAGCCTAATTGCCCAGAAGAAAAATTGTCTTTTTCTAGAGAGAGAAACTAAGGGAGACAATTCTATTGCACCAAGCAAAGGGCAAAAGCGAGAAAGACGAGACTTTTTTTATGAGGGAAAAGAGCTTATGCGTGCGTAGAGAGAGAAAGGTTGGAACTTGAAGGGAAAGGCAGAAGCTTTCGTTTGCTAGGGCTTGTGGGTAGAGCGAGAAAGGGCGTAGAAGTGTAGAGAGAGAAAATATGGGGCGATGGGTGGGAGGGAAAGAGAAATGGGGAGGGATTATATAGTGGTCGGGAGAAGGGGTGATTAGGATTTTGCTTTTCTTAATGAGAAGATGAGATTTTTTAATAGCAAATAAATTAAAAACAAATATAAAAAAGAATGAAAAGAGGAAAAGGACAGGCAGCGTGGAGATCGGAAGGGGGACTTGAAAAGTTAAAGGCAAGCTGATGAGTCATTCACGGGACCTCACTGCCCTCCAATTTTTATTCTTTTCCAGGCCGCTGTGTTTTCTATTTTGCCACTTTTCTTATTTTTGTCAAATTAACTATATTTAAATCCAGGGGTTTGAAGTCCGCTCGGGCCCACCGAGTTAGGAGGGGATTCGGACTCGGTTTTTTCTTCGAAAATGCAATTTTTTAAATGCAATGGGGTGAGGTCATTGTTTTCGGATCCGGCTACCCCAACTCCACGTGAGTGGCCTTCACCTAGAAGGTGATACTTTTAAGGCCTAAATGCACAATTAGTCATCTAAATTTTTCAATTTACATAAGTTGGTCCCTTGACTGTGACTTAGCATGACTTAGTCCTTAAACTTCACAAAATTATATGATTTAGTCCTCAAATTTTATAAAAAAGTATGATTTAGTTCTTCAGTTGTCAGAATAAACTACAAACTAAGTGCTAGCTTTCAATCTTCCTGCAAAATGACCCTCTATTCAGAATCTTTCATCATTACCAAACTTGTGGGTCAATAAATTTTACTAAATTGCTAAATACATAGTTAACTAATTAAATTAAATACGAATGATGAATAAAAAATATTATCAATAATTAAAAAGTTTTTTAATTATTTAATAATTTATATTTTACTTTTTTATAAACTACTTTGATTGATTTATTGAAAAGCAAAGCAATTTATCTTTTTTGAACTCCACTATTACGTTGATAAATTAGTTTTCTAAATATTTTTCTCAAATTTTTCGTATAACATGTGTAATACTAAGGAGTTATGAATTTAGAAATGATTTTTTTTGGATGAGTTTCTTTTAATTAGTTTTAATTTTCAAACAATTTTCTCTAAATTAATCCTTTTGATATTAATATTTCGTGGTTCAAACTTAGTATCTCACATCATCTTAAAAGTAATTTATCCCTTACAATTCTCATGCTATTTAAGATGGTATTATAATTTCATTGGCCTTTTATCATTTGTTTCCAATGAAAAAATTTAATAATAAATAGTAAAATTTACCTACTGTTATCTGCTAAAACTCTTACACTGAATCTTTGAATTTAATGATTGTACAGAAAAAATACTATATAAATCATAAAAAAAACAACTTAAAGACATGTCCATTCCTAAAAATCAAAATAGTAACAAAAAGATTGAAATCTCAAATTTATAGTATGTATATTTAAAATTAGAGCATCTAATCTCTAGAACTAGCTTCCATGCTTTCAATTCTTTTTAATAGAAGAAACCACTATTGATTATTACCTTTGATTTTGTTATCTTATCTTTTTCTTCTATAATTTTTATAATTCATTAGATTTCATAAAAGATCAATTTTGATTTATGATAATTTTTCCTATGTCTTTGGATTGTTTGGCTATGACTTATCTACTCTGGCTAGATATACTAAAAGTAGGGAATTTAGGTAAAGTTAAAAAATTGATTTAACCACTTAATTAGAATATTATCCATTTTTTTCTTTTTTTTTTATGGATTCTAATTGGTATTTATATTTGGAAAAAAAAAATCTTCAAGTTAAACAAAAAGAAGATATAATTAGGTTAGTATTTTGATAATTTAAAGATAAAGTAAATTTGTCCTTGAATCTCTTAACTTATTTTTGTGTTTTAAATTTATACTCCAATTTAATGTTGTCATATCAAAATCTCTTACCTCATATTATGCATCCAAATTAGCTTTCCTCATTAATTTAAATGTTAAATTAGATAGAAATTATTGTTGTGGCATAAATTAAGACTAAAATAAATTTAAAATACTAATTTCAATCCTCAAACTTTTTGATAAAAAACTGTAAATCTTAATATTCTAAATCAACCATCTACTGCCCTCTTCTTGTTTCTCTTAAATCTCTTTACTCTGTATCAACTTCCTCCTCTAGATCTTCTTAAAAAAAATTTCTTTTGAATATTTCCTTTCTTGTAAATTGCACCTCTTCACTCACTGTTGATAGTTTTAGATCAAGAAATAACAAGCATCAATGGTGGATAACGGATTAGGGAGCGATGGGATTGGGGAGAGAAGAATGGGTGGTAGGGCTAAAGAGGCGCAGCCGTTGTCGTGGAAGCTCTAGATCCACCAATTGTGCTTACATTTGGAAGGCGTATTAGTGTCTTGATAAATGGTTTAACGGATAGGAATTCCTTTGGGATTACTGTAGATGGCCGCTAGCGGGAGCACCCTCACTTGGTAAGGATTAACGCCCATGTAGTATTGGAATCCAATAACAAGTTCGTCTATCTTTGACATTTCTCCAACAAAATTCAACAACAAATTAATTAACAACAGAAAATAACCCTTAAAATCATTGAGACGGTGAATGCACCTATCGAGAACTTAGATCTAAGGGCAGAGGTGGGCAACTTTTGGTGGTAGCATTGAGAGGAGGGTCTTTAATGACAATGGGCGCGGGGGGAGGAATGAAAGTTGAGGAGGAGTTGGGCGTCAGAAAAGAGAGGAGGACCAAACCTGGGTGTAAACATTAGATTTAGAATTTTAAGGTTTAAAATTCTTGATTGGAAAAGTTTAAGGATTAAAACTAATATTTAAATTTTATTTTAGTCTTAATTAATGTTATGTCAGTAATTTTCATCCGATTTAACACTCAAATTGACAGAAAAGACTTAATAGACACGCGCCATATGAGATAAGGGACTTTGATAGAACAATAGAGGAATTTACCCTTTTAAGATACTTTATTTGTCCATATTTTTTTAATATATTTTTAATTTAGATTAGTATTTTGATAATTTTATTTTAATTTAATATATTGAAGAAATTAAACAAAAATTTTAGCAATTAAATAAGGTGTAAAACTGGTGCAACACTTATTTTGACAATTTAAAAACTATATTTATTGTAATTTTTCTACATCATAAACTTTTTCTAGTGAACAAATAATTTTGGAATGAAGAGAATATAATAGTAGACATCTTAATTGATCAATCTAGCTATGGGTGATTATGATTGACCTCAAATCAGATTAACTTTATTCAAAAGATTCTAGACTTACAAAATTTCATATCAAAGTTGAAAATGAGATCTGTTGGATTGAGTAAAAGGTTGATTATGTTCAATTTAAAATATCTATCATCTTGATATTTTATTCCTATTTAGATTGAAAACAATATGAATAAGCTATGGATGAGTTTTTAACTGATTGAGCTAAATCTATTCATTTTAATTAAGGAAAAATACTAAATCAAGCTGTGTTGAGCCAACTAATAAATAAGCTAAGCTTTGTTTGAATTATATATTAAGTTTAAAATTTTATTCAAATTTTATTTGATAACAATTTAAAAACCACAAACGATTTTTAAATAAAGGCAAACTCATAGTCGGCTGTTCATTCATTGCTCACCTCCATAATCACATAAGAATAATCTCGTAAATTTGAGGAGTCTTTAGTTACAAGCCTATTAACAGTTGAATCCATCATATTAGAAATCATGTCGGTTTGGCATTCCCCTTTTCCCTTTTCCCTTTGCCGCATTTGAATCCGAATCCATCCTTCATGCAAGACTTTTAAAAGCGAGTTAAAGAAACAAGAATTTTAGAATTGCTCGCGGTACTCGATTATTTGAGATATACGGCACTTTTTTTTATCTTTTGTTTTTTGTTACCCACTTCATCTCATAATCATTTATTATTTTAAACTATCTCAAGTCTTTGTATTATTTCATAATATTTGGTAAGTCACTTTGTCATATTAACCAAAAACTAATGTTTCAATATTTATTTTTTCTACTTTCTTAATTTACATAATGAAACCATAATGGGCATAATGGTCGTAGACCAAACCGTTAATATGAATGAAGGTTTATTAGGCCTAAACTCATAATCAGAAATGGAAAGTATCTGGCTTCAAGTAAAGTAGCCACAATAGGAAAGAGAATCAACTAGGAAAACGTTCACATTAACAGCAGGATTTCATACCAAAAAAATCACCTAATAATTAGGGAGGATAAAACCTATATAGAAGAGGCTCAATTGGATCACAAGGTATGTACGAGAAAAACGTTGAACACCTCCATACTTCACCTTTTTGAAGTTGAACTAACTTAAAGGTTCAAGGGTATTCCTTGGAGACGCAACTTGTGGGCACCTTAACGCTTGTCCTTGCTTGATAGCTTCATTGTTGCTAGAATGCCCACTAGCACTCTTAAAGTTTGGCCATCAACTTGACACCATCCATGGGATCTTGACTTAATGCCTAGCACTCAGAGGCCCTTTAGGGTGTTGAAGATGGAAGAAACCCTCATAATCCACCAAAACTGCCACTAGAACGATCATATGGTAGCTAATAAGATGAGAGAAGAAATAGGGAAGATGATTTACCCTAACTTCGCTGAGATCCAGCACAATGAAAAACCCCGCCAACCTTAAAAGATGATCAATTTCAAGCTCTATAGTACTCGGACTTAGAGAGCCTCTTTGTTAACATTCAATAGGAGATCAGGAAGGTTATGTAGAAGGCTCCTATAAAATGGGCGGATAGTTATCACGGTGAAAAGACTAGAACGATCACATGGTAGCTAATAAGATGAGAGAAGAAATAGAAAAGATGATTTACCCTAACTTCGCTGAGATCCAGCACAATGAAAAACCCCACCAACCTTAAAAGATGATCAATTTCAAGCTCTATAGTACTCGGACTTAGAGAGCCTCTTTGTTAACATTCAATAGGAGATCAGGAAGGTTATGTAAAAGGCTCCTATAAAATGGGCGAATAGTTATCACGGTGAAGAGAATACGAGAATCCTTAGTCCTCTTAGAAACCTTCCTTAATGCTCAGAAGCCTAGGGAAAAGAACCCGAGGTCAGTGAAATGTGCATTGTCCTCAGGAGGCTAGCCCTAAATGGAGAACTTCTAGCTAAAAAAACCCTATAATGAACATTAGTTATATGTGGTTACAACTTCTCAAAAACAAAATCCAAAGTGCCATTACTCCAAAAGGCTTTAAGATGCCTAAGATCGATCATTAAAATGAGATTTTGAGCCTCTTAAATAACTCACAATGATATGTCAGCACAAAGTAGTTGAAAGGGGCCTCTAATGTTGTGATGTGTCAAGCTTTTAGCTCTACATCTAATAGGGGTAACTACTACTTGGTTCGGTATTTCATAGTGTAAGAGGTTTACCTCACTTTATAATCACTTTTAAGCATTCTTACGATACCTTTGGTGTAGTATACCTACTCCAAAATGATGGCATATATTCTTATGATGCATCAAAAAAATGGAAATATCATAAGGAACTACCTGATGAGATTCAACAAAGAAGATATTCAAGTAAGAGACCTTTCTCTTAAAGTCCACTCAATTACAATAATAAAAAGTGTTCTTGTAAGGCCCCCAGTCAGCATGAAACCTGCATGAGTGCCTTATCAGCAACTTAGAAGAATTTTATGATAAGGTGAATATGTATATGCATGGTAAGGAACTGAACAAGCTGACCCCCATAAAGTCTTTATTGATTCAAAATTAAGAAATGGTGAGTTTGTACGAAGGAAGAAAGGTAGGAAACCGAGTCTCACATATACACTCTTTGGTAAATGCATGATAACATTAGTTACATGCGATTATAACTTCTCACAAATAAAATCCAAAGTGTCATTACTCCATAAGGCTTTAAGATGCCTAAAATTAATCCTTAAAATAAGCTTTTGAGCCCCCTAAATAACCCGCAATGATAAATCAGCACAAAGCAATTGGAAGGGGCCTCTAATGTTGTGATGTGTCAAGCTTTCAGCTTTACCTCTAGTAAGGGTAGCCACTACTTGGTTTGGTATTTCAAAGTGTAAGAGGTTTACCTCACTTGATAATCGCTTTTAAACATTCTTACAATAGTTTTGGTGCAGAAGATCTATTCCAAAATGATGGCTTATATTCTTATGATGCATTAGAAAAATGGAAAGATCATAAGGAACTACCTGCTGAGATTCAATAAAGAAGATATTCAAGTAAAATACATTTCTCTTAAAGTCCACTCAATTACAATAATAAAAAGTCTTCTTGTAAGGCCCTTGGTTAACGTGAAACCTGCATGAATGCCTTATCAGCAACGTAGAAGAATTTTATGATAAGGTGAATATGTATATGCATGGTAAAGAACTGAACAAGCTAACCCCCATAAAACCCTTGCTGATTCAAAATTGAGAAATTGTGAGTTTGTATGAAGGAAGAAAAGTAGGAGACCGAGTCTCACCTATACACTATTTGGTAAATGCATGATAACGTCATTGATTCTCTAGAGAAGAGAAACATACCAACAAAATAGCCATAGCCTTTACATCCAAAGGCTATTAAAAACTAGAAAAAGTATTACCAGTACCATAAGGATTGTAGGTATAATACAAAAGATTGTTCAAAGCTTTATGACTTTACAGATGAGCTCAATAAAAAAAAATTATATGAGTATGTTCTCACTAAATTTACAATAAAAAAACAAGAAAATAGGCCCCGTATGTAAGATGATGAAGATCAAGGCCCTCACAATAATAGAATGAGAGAAAGGCTTTATTCTTATCCTAAATAGGTTACTAAGAATTGAAGCCAACCATTAAGGTTATTTACATAATCACTAGAAGAAAATCTAGTTCTTTATGAAAGTGGTAGATTAGAGAGATAAGCCATTAGTGATCATTAACTATGGCAATATCTTAAATTAAGCTGATGGGTCATACGTCATCATCACACATACAGATCTTATCTTGATTACAGTAGGGATTGAGAGCTTTAACATGAAGCAGGTGGACATTGATGACAGATTTAATATTAATACTTTGTTCTTTCACTTATTGAAGTTACTGATCAAGTAATTGAATTTAACTCCCATACTAAGGTCTACTTTTAGCTTCATAACAAGTGAGGTCCTAACCTCAAGCCTCGTCAAGTTACCTTTGATGCTTATAAGGATAGTGAATAATTAAAACATATTACTTCATAACTCCTTGAGGGAAGAATTCATTATTTTAGATGTTTTTTCTTCTTATATGCCTTTCTAAGGAGACTTACCCAGGTACAATTTCATATAGCTCTAAAGTACAATGATTAACTATATTTTGTGAGTCTCTAGGGAAATGTAACTATTTTTGTTAATCAAGCCTTAGTCAAGAAAAGTTATATGGCAAGCCTTAAAAGCACATTTTCTCTAATAACAATAGAAGGCCAAGCAAATGAACGGGAATCAAAGAAGTTGAAGAAAGAAACCATGACTTATGTTATGAAGGAGCCAAGCTTGGTCTTGTTCACAAGAGCAAATGAAGTAGATTAGCCCCAAGGATTTACCAAAGTTAGAAAAAAACTTACTTTTAGAAGTAAAAAATTTACTTTTTCATTTATTACAACTAACTTGTACATATTTACATGGTCTCTAAGTAATATACTAGGGACATATCTCAAATTAATATCTCATAGACTTTAGGCTGACTCTTTTGCTTGGCCTGCCAAGCAAAAAAAAATATGGCCCAAAAAAGAGGAAGTTTGTTTGAGGCAAAGTATGATTACTTTTAAAGGCAATAATAATAAAAGAAGTCCTTGACCCCAAATGGCTAGCTAAGTGGTGCTTACGAAGAAAGAAAATGACAACTAGTGAATTTGTGAGGATTATACGAACCTTAACAAGGCTTATCCAAAAGACCCATATTCACTATTGATGCAACCAAAAAAATTCAAATTCCTAAGTAGGTACCATCAAATTTAAGTTAACCCAGATGATGAAGAGAATATAAACTTTACTATATAAAATGTGGTCTAGCACCGCTAAAGTATGCTCTTTTCTTTAAAGAATGCTGGGGCTAGAGGTGTTCATCTAACTCGGGAAACCCATGAAACCGTATGGACTAAACAGAACCAACCCGTTAGCTATGCGAGTTATGGTACAGTTTGGGTTCTAAAAAATAAAAAAATGATGTATATGCAATGCAGTTCGCATTTTAATTTTGAAATTGGTAAAAAAATGAACTAAACCACAACATTTGTTAACCAATAAGAAAGTTAAGCCCAACCCCTTTTTACTATTTTTGCATGTTTGAATAAGTTCATATTTTGTAATTTTGAAATATATTGTAAAAAGTATTGTCTTATATTTCAGGTGAATTTAAAATCTTATATTAATGTAGTAAAACTATGTGGATAGCTTTGACAACCTTGTAGTGCAAGAAGGAATTACGTATGAAAAGCTGAAAATTTTTGAAGTGACAAGAGCTTTAGACTCCAAATACTAGCTTTGTATTTTATAACAATATGGCTATTTTGTACTTATCATGTTCTAAAGTATGAAATTGTTGATGTTTCATAAAACTATTTGGTTTTGAGTACAATGTATTAACGTTAAGATAAGTGTTGTGAAGTAACGTAAATTATTTTATAAGATAGAAAAGATAAACCGACCAAACCGAATAGGCTCAAACCACAATTTATATAGTTTAGGTTTTAATCAAATTGTATGGTATATGATGCTGTTTGATTTTATATTGTGCAACCCGATCAATTATGCTTGGTGGTTCAGGTTTAGGTCAAACTAGCCCTGTGAACACCCCTAGCGGGGGCTACTTATCAAAGGCTTATAAATAAATTTTTTAGACCAAATCGGGCTAAAACATAAAGCTCTGTGTATACAATATGATTATGAAAAGTCAAGCCCTCAAGTGGCATGTGAAAGACTCAAGAAAGGCTTTCCAATGAATAAGGCAGTTCAATATGCATCACATCCTAAAAAAATGTCTTTTTGGAGCATGAGTAATAAAATTCCTCACATTTTTGGTTTTGGAAAGAGGAATTTAAGAGAATTTAAATAAGATCAAGGTTATCCTCAATGTTCCTAATTTAAATGATAATGACTAAACTCAAAATTTGACTAGAAGGTTCACATTCCTCAAGTTGTTCATTTCTAGATTTCAAGATAAGTGTCATCTATTCTCCAAAATCCTGAGCAAAGAACTCTTATTTGAATGGATAAATGAATGTAAATAAGTCATTCAAAATATAAAGTTGCATGTAATAGTTTTAAGATGCTTCATGCGTAATAGCTAACCAATTGTAACATAAAAGGGATCACAGTTCCTTAAGATTCTACTAATGGTAGTTAAATCAAGGCACTGGGGCCTTCAATTGCATTATAACAATGGCCAGAGATGCCTTCACCGAAATGGAAGTAGGTATCATTGAAGAGCTTGTTTCCGCATTCCCATTTATTCTAGCCTTCATTCGATGAAATCCTAACAATGTGGCCTTGTCCTATTTGCCTAATAAGACCTCATCAACCACAGGCTGTCCACTCATGGGATTAAAAGCATAGGCCTAGACAGAAGCCACATTTTTTGCCACCTTAAGGCACCCAGCCATGGTATTTCTTCTTCTTCTTTTTTTCAGGCCTCAATAACTCTCGCCAAACAATGCTAACAAGTAAATATTTTGAGTTAGATATACAAAATTAAATTTAAAAAAAAAAAGATAAAGGTGGATTAGTAAAATAAGGATGGGCAATATTCTTTGACCATTAAATCATTCTGTGACATAAAAGCATGTATGAAAGCACCTATAACACCATATACATAGTCTTGATGAGCCTATTCACTCAACTATGTAAGTAGGCTTTACTGGCTCCATAGGCCCGAAGAGTCACCTTGTCTAGAAAATTGCAAGGAAAAAAGAAAAGTTTGCAGATACCAGTCATTTAGGAAGATAACTTCAAGCCATGAAAGAAGGGCTCAGTATGCTTTTTTGCCATTTGACCCAATAACAAGTATGGGCTTATCAATAATAACTTGAATGAGAGGTCACTCCACTTGACCTGGTAACAAGCGGGGGCTTATTAAAAAGTAACTTGAATGGGTTGACTTTTACAAAAAAAGAAATCTTTTTCAAGGTTGTCGTGGCCATCACTTTTTATACATAAAAAAAATTAGAGTGGTGAATGTAGAAACGATAGTTCAAAGGGTAACATGGTAAAGTATAGTTTGTTAAATTTGAAAATATTTTAAATATTTAGAACAACTTAAAAAAAACAACAAAGAACCATAAGTGGCAACAAAGGAGAAGGAATGATTTGTCCCCTAGAGACAATGTAAAAACAATGGAAAGAATGAAGAAATAGAGACTGAAGAAGTGGCAAAAGAATAAAAACAAAGAAAAGCTTCTAATAAACAATGTAAGCCATATGGCAAGGAAGAAGGAAAGCAATAATACAAGTAAATTCATTAGGATAAAATTGACAATGAGTGATTCTAAAAGTGCTTATAAAGTTGGTAGACAAAATGGTGAAGAGGAGAATGCAACTTGACATCAATTAGGCTAAGAAAATAGTTAATCAGCCCTTCCCTAGGTTTGTCAGCATGATAAAAAAGGAAAGGTTTGATGGCCTTGAACCCCTTAATAGTAGACACTTTTAGTAAGAACCTTCAATATGGCTTTGTAAAAGCAACTTTCCTTCTTTTGCATCTCTTGAAAGTTTGGGAAAATAATTTGCCCAAACTCTTCTATTGGTGACTAAAAACTCTTGCCAAGGCAAGCCTTGTTGGACGACATCCCTTTCAAAGGCCTCATCCCCATTTTCTTAGAACGATAGGTGATCGCTTCCCCTATGGTCATCTTACACTTTGTTATTTGAAAGAAGGAAAATATAAGTCATCAAGTAAGCTAAGAGGGGTAACCGAGGAATGGTAGATGATACAAAAGAGAAAAAGAATAATTTCACAGAGAGAAAAAAAAGCAAAAGAATAAAAGTACCTTGGAAATTAAAGATGAAATACTAAAAGACTATACTAGAAAAAGAAGTGGAAGCAAAGTAAAATTTAGCAACTTCAGGAAAATTCTTATAGAGGCATAGTAAAATTTGGCTATGGTGATAGGTGGTAGAGGTAAAGGGGATTTAACTTTTTGAAGAAACCTCTTCGTTTCCCCACAGATCAAAACAACACAACCTATGATGACAATATGAAAAACGAAACGATCAAGCCTCACCACGTAAGCACATAAGCCACACTCACCGGCATGGGGGCCCAAAGAAAGGTGCATTAAATGCAACCATTCAACTGCAAGTTTTTAAAAAAAAATACTTAAAAATGTTGTAGCCCATTTTTCATAATTTTTAAGAATGAGACATGTTGAAACCATAGTGGGTCTAATAGTTTATGGCCCATATCCGTTAATATGGAAGGAAGGCTTATTAGGCATAAAACCTGTATAATTACAGAGGAAAATATTTGGTCTTTAAGTAAATGAACAACAAGAAAATGAATCCTCCAAGAAAAAAAACCCCATTAAGAGAAGTATCTCATATTAAGTATACCACCTAATGATTAGGGAGGTGAAAACCTATATGAAAATGGGACTGATTGACATCATATGTTATATAGGAGAAAAACTCTACAGACCTCCATACTTTTTACCTTTTGAGAGTTGAACTGACTTTAGTATTAAAGGATTTTCCTTAGAGACACAACTTAGAGGCCCCACAATGCTTGTGTTTACTTGCAGACTTCATCATTATTAGAAGTCTTACAAACACTCTTAAAATTTGGTGAAAAAAAAAAACACAAATTTTGCTTAGATAATAATTTTTAATGCATCTAAAGTATATTCCCCTAGTAACCAAGAACTAATTTTCCTAAAAATATGATCAAATCTAAAGTTGGGACTCATAACAAACAAAGTTTGACGGTTTACCTGCTGAGATTTAGATAAAATTGCTTTTGGCCCCTTATTATTTTAAAATCTAACTCTACCCAGTAAATTGGGTGGAAAATGATTATTTGGTATTTAGATATATGACAAATTGGTAATTTAAACAGTTAAAAATATTTTAATAAAATTATTATAAAATAAGTATAATATATTTTAAATTAAATTTTGAAAAGTTATTTGATGATACTGAAATATTGTACAGTCTCCATTTCAAATTATTTGACTTTTTTATGTCTCATCAAAGTTTCCGAAACCTTCTTTCTGAAAATAAAAAATAAAGAACAATACTATATCATTCATCCTGTATGCAAAATCAATAAACTGACAAAAGCTATAAAAAGTCAAGGAGATACTAATTCAAAACGAAGGAGTAAGAAATTCCTAATTTCAGTTCTGCTGCTTCTTTTAGATATAGAGGTTCGCGCATGACATGAATGACATAACAAGTTGCTTTAAAGAATAGGAAAAAAAAAACATAGCGTCTAGACAGGGGGGGAAAAAAGGAATTAAAAACTACTGTTTGCTCCTTCAAGGTACTCTTTTTATCTCCCGGGTCTAGTGATTAAGGGGTCTCATAGCCATAGCAAGGTCCACGGTTTGAATATTGCTTCCCTATTTTTTATAACATATCTTATAAAAGTTAGTTTAATTATTATTTTAATCTAAAAAAAGTTGACATGTTCGTTTTTTTTAACTATTATAATAGTATATTTTTCTTTTTATGAACTTGTAAGATGAAATATAAAAAAAATTATTCTTTTTTTTTTTTCTTTAGTCGTTCTTTGTTTCTTCTAATTCAGACAAAATCAGGGATAGCTATGTGAACTCTTATTTCTCTTGTTTATTTTTCTTTGTTTTCTGTCTTATTTCTCTTTTGAGTAACATTCATATTTAGTCCCCTAACTTTAAGAGTCATCTTAATGTGGTCCCTTAACTTAAAAAGTGACTTTTAAAGTCCCCTAACTTAACTTAAGTGTCCTATTTTGGTCCCTACTGTTAGTTCTACCGTTATTTTGAATGGAAATTGTCTACGTGGTACGTATATTACCACGTGACAGTCTCTTTTATGATAAGAAGTGATTAGATTGGAAGAACAATAAAAATCAAGCTAAAATTGACACACAAAGTTATTTTAGGGACCTAAAAGGATAGTCAACCCAATCTTCCCCATCGCCGCCCTTCCCCGATTCGATCGCCACTGTCACTCCTTTCCCTCTCTCTGCTGACACTGGATCTTCGTTCCTCCTGACCGACGCTCCACCTTCCCCGTTCATCTACAGCCTCGCCAGTCACATCTCCACCAACTGATTGTCGGATTGAACGAGAAGAAAATCATATGGACAAGCGGCTTCGGAGAACGGGTGACTTCAACAGTGGAGATGACAGCGGCTTTTAGGTGGACATGCGGCTTCGGTGGTGAAGGAGGAGACGATGGGATGCAGGCGGCGAATCGCCATCGAGGCTCCCCCTGGGCGACGGCTGTAGAGTAAGATGAGGTAGCGAGGGGCTGGAGGTGGAGCTATGACTGGTGGGGCTGTGGATGAATGGGGGGAAGGTGGAGCATTGGTCGGGAAGAAGGAAGATGGGGCATCAACCGAGAAAAGGAGAGGGGCGATGGCGACAATCGATCAAAGTGGGGCGGTGATAGGGAAGATTGGGTTAACTATCATTTTAGATCTCTAAAATTATTTTCTGTGTCAATTTTAGCTTGAACTTTATTGTTCTTCCAATCTAATCACTTTTTATTATAAAAGAAACTACCACGTGGCATTATACGTGCCACGTATGTAATTTCTATCTAAAATAATGATAGAACTAATGGTAGGGATCAAAATAGGACACTTAAGTTGAGTTATGGGACTTTAAGAATAACTTTTTGAGTTAAGGGATCACATTAAAAAAACTCTTAAAGTTAGGGGACTAAATATGGATTTTACCCTTTCTCTTTTGCTCCCATCTTTTACGTTTTCCAGTGGTTGGTATTCGTATTATACTATTATTTCTCGGTCCACAAATTTTACGTCCATCTACTTTTCTGATTTTTCTGTTCGGGCGTTGGAGGGATGGATGGGTTGGTACGACAGAGATCTGAACGACAATTAAGACCGGAACATCAGTGGGGCAGCTGGGGGTGCGGGAACGTGGGATGACGTTCGGAACAATTTTATGGAAAGGAAACTAAAGGTGAAATTAGCCTAGTCTCTTATTGATCAATCCAAATTTGAATTTATTTTTTTTAATTATCGAGCTGAACTTAATAAAGGCTGAACTAAGTTTCGAGCTATTTTTTAAATTTAAACTTTTAACGACCCAAACTTCAAATCTAGTATTATTTGACACGAACTCTTATTAGTTCTAATGAGCATAATGTTTTTAATATGAAAATAATATTAATTTTATTTTTAATATGTCTAAGCCTTGAAATTCTAATTTCTATTATTTAAATTGAGTTCGAACATCAAATCGAGCATAAACCTTAAATCGAGTTTCAAGTCTATCGAGTCACCGAACAAAATTTGAACATTTTCGAGCTTAAGCTTATATCCTTGTTTTCCGAGCTCATTAAGTTTGAATTCGAGTTCAAGTTAAGTCAATTTTTAATGAGCCGAAATTTTAAGCCTATGGTGTTCAGGTTTGACTCGGTTCATTATTTACAAAAAAAATTAATAATGTTTTGAAATTAGTTTATTTTATTTTTCAACCCTTATTTAGAATAGGTTTTTTGGTTCTAAAAAATATTGCAGTAATTTACTTGTAACATAATAAGTAAAAATAGAACTTCAAGAAAGCTAAAAATTTCTAAAATTTGTTCTAGTTTTACACTCAATTCTTATATAGAACAAAATATTCCCAAACAAATTTTTTGAAACATAAAAATGCCCTTAATTAATGGACTAGTTTTACTACTCAAATGTCAAATTCATTTATAAGATAAATCTTTTGCACCATATTCTATATTTTTTACTTACATTTTTAAAGAACTTTCATGCCATAATTTATTATCACATTATTATGATATTAGTACACTATTTTCTATTATCTTTCCAATTAGTAAATAAAAAATTTGAGTGGTTATAATTTTTTTTTCTATATTGTAGACTTTGTAAAATATTTTTACCACAAATTTTATTATTATTCTAATGAATTAGAACTACCACATATTAAAACTAGGTAAATTGCACAAAAAGTTCATAACCTTCATTTCTTGTTGTAAATCCATTTCAAACATATTTTTCATGTACTCGATGATTCCTAACTTCCGCTGAGAATTAAAAGAATTACAAATTGATTCTTTTTTTATATTTTACCAAATTTTTAAAATTTCCATCACTATCCTACACATTGTTAATTTTTTTACAAATTTATATATTAGTTTTTGCCTCAACATAGATAACATCTATATATAATTAACTTATATGTGATGAAAATTTCTCATTGAGCATAGTGGCATAAGATGACAAAAAAACTTAATAAAAGTTGGAAATGATTGAAAACTATCAAATAATAAACAAGAAATTAAGAATCAATGTCACACCCCCAATTCCAAAATCATAGTTGATTCAATATTTTAAAGGATTTCTATATCCTCATAGACAAGGATTGAGTACGACTCACATGAGACCACTTATCTAATGCCCCTCACGCGTTTGTCACTCTAATGTATGGTGAATGTGTGATTTTTCTACTTTAAAATGTAAAGGGTAAATTATGTGAATGATTTCTAACATTTAACTATTGTTTCATTTTAGTCTTTAACCTGTTGGATACTCTATTTTGGTTCTAGGCCTATTAAAATGTTTCATTTTAGTCATAAATTTATTAAAAATGTTTTATTTTGATTCCCATTGAATAAAATTTTGTTAATTCAAAGTATTTGGCTTATAATAACTTTCTAGATCATAATTTAAATGAGTAAATTCCACTAGAGATACCTTATCTTTTTTTATTGTCCTAAACAGGGTACTAATTCTTTCTTTTTATCCTATCAAACTACTAAAACTCATATTACGCGTCTTAATGTGATACTTTCTATCAATTGGACCGTTAAATTGAATGAAAAATGTTGATACAGCATTAAATAATTCTAAAATAAATTTAAAATAACAACTTTTGGTCCGCAAACTTGTCCAATCCCTAATTCTAACCTTTAAAACTTCCACTGAAATCATTATGCTCTCCCTCACCCAGTCCAGCCCAGCCGCCACCGCCGATCGCCCACCAAAACCAGCGCCGGCAATTCTTCCCGACATCAAGCAAACCCACGAGCTACAATCTCTTTCCAAATCCTACAATCTCAAGTCACCAAGCGTCTTTGAAGATCCCCTCTCAGTCATTTCCTCAATCAAGCGATTCCGCCAGAATCACATCTTCCACATCATTCCCGAGGATGAATTGAATGATTTCATTGGAATCACATCTTCCATGTCATTTCCGAGGATGAATCGAGCGATTCCGCCGAAATCAATCCTTTCCTCTTCCCTTCCTTCACCATCCCGTCACACTCGGGAACCCCGAGCAGCGAATCGAGGATGGCTGGCTTAGGCTGAGAGATGGATAGGGCAACGAATCGAGACAGGCTGGCTTGGGTTGAGACTGGACAGTAGTGAATCGAGGTGAATTGAGGCAGACAGGCAACCAATCAAGGCGAATTGAGGTGGGCAGAGGGGTGACTTGAGGCGAACAGAGCAGGCGAATCGAGGCAAACAGCCTTTCCCCTTACATTTTAGTGTCACTGGTGGGCTGGATTGGGTGGACAGTGGCAGCTGTGGCGGCAGCTTTGGTGGGAGGTTTGGGTTTTTGGGGAACGGATCAGTTGAATTGATTTTGGGGAGTTTAAGGTTTATAATTAATGATACAAAAAGTATGAGGACCAAAGTTGTTATTTTAAATTTATTTTACCATTATTTAATGTTATTTTAGCATTTTTCATCTAATTTAACTCTTCAATTAATAAAAAATACCCCATTGAGGCGCATAATATGAGTTTTGGTAGTTCGATAAGACAAAAGAAAAGAATTAATACATAGTTAGGATAAGAAAATAAGATAGGGTACCACGGTGGAATTTTTCCTAATTTAAATTATCTGGTAACTGTTTTAAAATAAATTTAATCAATATAATAATTTTTTTATAGTTAATGAAAAATTCAAATTACTTTTTTTCTCTCTATAAATTGAATTTATTTCAATCAGAAGAAAAAACTATTAATTTAAATTATTTATTTACTTTTAAAAAATATTAAATTATTTAAATTTACTGGAATACCGTTTTTAAATATTTTAATTAGAATTTTGAAAGTTTGTGTTAGATAGTTATTTTATATTAATGAATTTCATCTGATAAGGAACCAAAATGAAATAATTTTAATAGGTTTAAGACCAAAACAAAACATTTAGTAAGTTAGAGACTAAAATGAAATGATAATTATTTTATAAATAATGGTACATTTTATTAATTTTTATTTTATAGCATTTGTAAATTAGAAAATCATGAAAATTCAGTTACTTTTATAAAAATACCATGAGTAAACTCCACAGTATTAACTTATTTTCTTATCCTATTCAGTTCACATAATTTCATTTTATTCTAATGAGTTCCCTTATCTTAGGTAGCGTGTCCTATCGGGATCATTTCTATCATTTGAACTGTTAACTTTAATTGAATATTGATAAAAATTAACAACTTCAGTTCATAGATTTTCTTCAACTTGTTACTGGTATCCTAGGACTTATAAATCTAACACATCAATTACCATCTCCACCTTAATCACTTTAAATCCGTACGAATTCAATCAAAGATTTCAATCTACTAAATAAAATCTAGAAAATGAATCAACAAATTGAATTCAACAAATGGAAAATGAATTCAAAACCAAAAACACTAAAGATGGAAATTTCACAGTACCATAAGAATTCAACAAATGGAATCAAATTTCAAATCTAGATTCAAAAAATCAAGAAAATTAATTCAATTTTCTTTTTTGAATTCGGCAAGGAAGACCGATCGATCATGCCAAAATTCAATTTCAATTTGCAACTCTAAGTCTCAATTTTTCTTTCTTTTATTGTGTTATTTCACTTTTGTTATCTTTTTTTATCCCCATACTTTGTTTTTCTCGATTTTCTAAATTTTTTTATCTTTATTAAACAAGGTAGAATTGTAGATTAAGGATACAATAATAAAGAATTCTACTTGATAGAGTTGGCTGATCTCTTTTCTTACAGGGAATTGATTGTTAGAACTCATTATCATTTATTTTTCTAAATATCATGTCAGGTTCAGATTGTTTATTTTTTTGTAGTTTTTTTTATCAACTTGTATGTTTGAATATCATTTATAATCTCGTATTTTCTACAATTTTTATATGTGATATAGTATCAGAGAGACGTGATGAATGTTTTGAATTGAACCAGTTATCTTATTGGCAATAAGAGAGAGGGATATAGGGAGAGGGAACTCGAATTATACGTTGCCGCTTCATTACGTCTGGTTTTGAATTTGGAAGCGCACTGAATCGTTCGATTTGGATTTGATTTGACAAAACATTTCGAGGACTGCCGATTCATTCAACATGACACGAGTTTTTCAATTTTGCAGTTCCCGCTGCTTAAAGCTGAATGGTTTGAACGTGGACAAACATTGACTTCCACCTACATTCCAGACACATCACCAACTTTCCTAATTTTTAAATACAACACCTAAAAATCCTAAACAGTACTCACACGTCATTATTTTTCTAAAATAGTTTGGGTTTGACATAAAAATTTAAAGATAAGCAAATCATATGTTAGTTCTAGAGTAGAGTAGAGTGAATTCATTTTAACTTAATTTAATTTAATTTATTTTTATTTTTAAATTTTTTAACCAGTAATTAATTTTATTTAAAAATTAATATTATGTAGATATAATAACCAATTGAAAATATAATTTTAATAATCTTGTAAAATTTTTATAAATTTTCAAGTTTTAGAAATTAAAAAATCATAAAAATTTAATACCATCAAATTTTACTTTTAAATGAATTATTACATCTACATAATACTCCCTTCGTCCCAATTTAAATGAAATGTATTCCTTTTTTGAATGTCTAAAAAAGGTTGAAACGTTTCCTCTTTTGAAAAATTTTAAACAATTAATTTACTTTCTTACCCCTATTTAAACTCTCATTACACAAAATCCAATAAAAAATCTTTTTTTAATATTCACTCAATCTCTCACTACACAAAACCAAAAAAAAAATCTTTTCTTTTTCTAATCATTATTTAAACTCTCACTACATAAAATATAAAAAAAAATTTAATTTTGGTTCCATGGGTAAAATTGGAAAAAGTAATATAAATTACATACATTTTAATCTCCATACACAGATAAACGTTTCATCTGTTTGGGACGGAGAAAGTATTATATTTCAAATGAAATTGGTTACAATAAAAAACAATGTAAACATAAAAAAAATCATTTTGGATTAAGTTGACTTAAATTAAAATTAATTGGCTTGATTTTGTCATTCACGTTTTGCATGTAAATAAAAAAATAAAAAAAGTCAGTTGTTAGATTGCATATTAAAAAGTTAGTGACCATTTAAACTCTAAAGCCAAAGATTTTAATCTTTGGAAATTTTACTTATTTAAGTAAGTAATACAAATATTTTCACAATTTATCATATTTTCACATGAAATACTGTGATATTTTGTATACTACTAAGTTTTTATATACTCCCTCTGTCCCATTTTGGTTGAAACATTTCTTTGGGCACGGAAATTAAAATGCATGTAATTTGTGTTATTTTTTTCAATTTTACCCATGAAACTAAAATTATTTTTTTTAGATTTTGTGAAGTAATAGTTTAAATAATGATTAAAAAAGAAAATATTCTTTTTTTGGGTTTTGTGCAGAGAGAAATTGAGTGAAGATTAAGAAAAAAAAATTTATTGAATTTTGTGTAGTAAGAGTTTAAAATTGGGGTAAGAGAGTAAATTGATTGTTTAAAATTTTCTAAAAGAGTAAACATTTTAACCATTTTTTGATATCTCAAAAAGAAATACGTTTCAACTAAAATGAGATTGAGGGAATATTTTTTTATCAAAATACTGCATTATTTTTGCACAGTGCGTACCACGGTGCTTATATGAGATACTACTATTTTTTCATTTTACATGTCATACATAAATATGTAAAATAATAAAATATATTTAGTACATGTATTTTAACATAAATATTGAATTTATTTTTTACTTAGAAAAAAAATAATTTAAAAATGATGTTAACATAATTTTGATTTTTTTTCAACCATAATATGGTATTGGTCAATATACTTAATTGGATTTCTAATGCATGCCTCCAGAGCTGAATATTACCCTCATTTGCAATATTTTTTTGATTAAAAAGCAAAGTTCTATGACATGAAATTAGTATATTGCTTTTGAAGAATAAATTAAGACAAAAGCTTCAAAGTATGGAAATACAATGTGGTATTAAAATGTATTGTTGTTCTTTGGAGCATTGTTTACTTTTTTTTTCCTGATGTATAAATAAATTAATTTTTTTCTAAATAATATTTATTTTGTCCTATATATTTATTTTCTATTTTTTTTTGTAAAAATAATCTCTTTCAAACATATTTTATTTATGTTTGAGATATTATGATGAAAAAATTAAAATACATATAAAAAATACAGAAAAATGTATTTAATATATTTCATCATAAAATAATATTATTTTTTTTCTTTTCATGAAAGTAATAATGGTATAGTGCATGGTATACAATGCAATATATTAAGATTTATAAAGTACGATATAGCTAACAATAATGATATCTAATAGTTTTCCATTATAGTATTTAATAAAAGCAAATTTTATAGAAAAATGTATGTTTAACTTTTTTGTTTTTTTAATATTCCGTACTGAATTCTCTAATTAGTACTCGAGTTGTGCTTTATGAGACGGTTTTATTTGGCCCTAACAGAAACATTTACATCTTTTGCGCGTCATTCGGGAAGGAAATTTACAAAAAAAAAAGGCTTATGGCTGGTCAAAGTTACTTTTGTCCCATCCTATATCATTTTTTACACTAATGAAGGAAAAACGATATTATTTTATATTTAAATAAGTAAAAAAATTAATAATTCAAGTTCTTCATTAACTACCATTAATTCACATATGTGCAAGTGTAAATTATTACGTAAATTACTAAACGTTTCTATTTGTAGTATACAATATTATTAGAATACAATAATAATATCAGGTAAAATTCATCAAGGATCATTTAACTTATTTTTTTGTTATAATTGGGTACCTCTTCTTCAAATTGTTCTAGTGAGGTACCTTATCTCTAATTGCATGTCTTATTTGAGTATTTTATGTTAATTTCATAGTTATGTTTGATAGAAAATGCTGATGTGACATAAAAAATTATAAAATAAATCATAAAAAAATATTAGTAGTTTTTTAATTTTATCTATCAACAATTCTAAATCCTAATATTCTAATTTTTTTTGTTTACATTCCTAATCTAATGAACTCTCTTAGTCTCTAATTGCTCTGCCCTTCAGCATCGGTGCTCCTCACGCTTCTCACTTGTCACTGTCAACCTCATTGACGTCGATAATGCTGTCACTGAATCTCATCAACTTCACAAATCGCGTCTTAAACCCAAATCAGTTAACCCATCATGTCTCGAGCCCAAATCACATTGACCCATCGCTGCCATCCTTACTTTGAATCACTGCCTCAACCTATCGCCTTTGATTCCTATCATCACATTCGATTGCTTCCTCAACTTGTCGCTTTCAATTTTTCATGCAAGACATATGCTTGGACTGGGCAATCACATGAAGCATCATTCAATCCTAGATCTCGATTTGCTGATTTCGATGCTAGAATAGGAGGCGGTTGCGGAAAAGTAGTGGTGCTAGGAGGTTTAGGTCTTTAGGCTAGGGTGGAAGGCGGTCGATTGCTAGGCTAGTGGCTAGATGGCGGTCAACGACGATGGCTTGTTGGCAACTTTTGAGCTGGCTTTAGTAGAAATGAAAGGTTAGGGCTTTAGGGATAGAATTGAGTTGAATACAAGATTAGGGGTTAAAAGTAGTGATTGAAACAGTTTCAGAACTAAAGTTCACATTTTAAATTTATTTTAGGGTTACTTACTGTTGCATCAGTATCTTCCATTTAATTTAACTAAAAAATTAAGGAAAGCAGTTGAATGGGACACACAATAGGAGAAAAAGTACCTTATTAGGACAATTGAAAGGTAAGGTACTAATTTAACATAAAAACAATAAGTTATGTGACTTTTAGTAGATTTTACCCTAATAGTATCATATAACCATAAAAAATGGCCTGTACCGAACTTAACGGTTTCGCATGTAACTATTATCCCCCCCCCCCCCCCCCCAATATTAATATTTATCTTTTTTTATTTAATAGTAATTGATTTAGCCCCACCTTGTCTTTTAAATTTGATGAAATTAAAGCCCCTGACCATATTTATGTATATTGGTTTAGCCACAACAAGAACTCTTCCAAATTCACTCCAAAATTGGAGGTCAACTAATTAGAAAAACTATATCCTAAATGTTTTAAGCTGAGGTTAGAAATGAACCATATCTTACAAGAATGGCAATAATATATGACACAGTATACCATGTGATATATCTAAGATTTATGAGAAATAATATAACAAGTAGTAGCAGTATTTAATATTTTATCTAATGAGAGCAAACATTATAAAAAAATATCATATGTTTGACATTTTTCTTCGTTTCATATTCGTAATGAATTTTCTAATTAGTAGGACGTTATGGTCTGATTTGGCAGTAGTCTTTGTTTTTCCAGGTACTCTTTTTCAAGTTTTTTATACTTGGTTGATTTCAGCTATATCCAGTTATTATTAGGTTAGTTTGGATTTTGTTTTAGTTATTTGTAATTTGGTAGATTCATTCTAGTTTATATAAAAGGTTTCAATTTTTTTTTTCTAATTGATAAAGATAATTTATTTATGAGACCAACCAGAAGCTGAATGATTACATGGAAGGCTTTGCTTTATGTAGTTCTCTTCTTTTCATCTAGTATTCTATGAAGGAGCAGTTTCTTAGTGGCTAATCTTATGTTTTTACTATTCTTTAGAGTTTTATATTATTTTTTATTTATAAGGTGAAATTTAACTTACTTTTAATTGAAATGTAATATATTTTATCCAAAAAAAAAAAACATTTACGTATTTTGCATGCGGCTTTCGAAACGTGATTTAAAACTAAAAAAATCATGATTTGGTCAGAGCTACTTTTCGTTTATCCCACCGTATATCATATTTGACTCTAAGAAGGGGGAAAAATCTTCCATTTAAATAAATAAAAAATTAATAATTCAAATTGTTTATAACTGTAATTAATACAAGTTATGGCCACGTGTAAATTATTACGTAAATTACTAAATGTTTCTATATGTAGTATTGAATATTATTAGAATAAAATAATAATATAATATACCTAATATGTATCAGAAAAGGCGTGTATCACACTTAAAAGGTTTCACACGTAACTATTGTTCCAAACATATAGAAATAAAAATTACTAATATATATTTTTCTTTTTCATTTCATAGCAATTGAGTTAGCCCCCACCATATGTTTTGAATTTGATGAAATTAAAACCCCACACCATATTTATGTTTTTTTTTTTTTTCAAAATTAACTAATTACAAGGTTTAAGGGTTTAGAAATAAACAGGAGTGTCCCGAACTCAGATCTAAGCTGTGAAAAATCAAAGTCCTATTCATCCTGCCAAAACTTGAGACACCACATTTATGCACTTGCTCGGCTGCTCTTGATCGCATTCAATTCCAAAATTATTGACTTTAATTTCAATAATAAAAAGACCGGAGGTCAATTAAGAAAAAAAGAAAAGAAAAGAATATACCAAAGGGTTTGAGCCGAGCTTGAAAATTAGCCGTATCTTGTTGAATTGAAATTGTGGAGTTGTCCTGAATTCTTAATACAACTGGTTGATATTTATAGCACCAAAGTAAATGTTAGAGTGTGAATCCTGGTTTCATCAAACTTTTCATAAAACATCAGTTATGCTGAATCTATTGTCATTTAGACTTTGATAAAATAGATATTCTCTCTTTCATTAATTATAATATACCTTTTACCCTTATATTTATATAAATACTTTAATAAAAAAAAAAAAGAAATTCTGGAGTTAGGAAGGGTTCAGGAGGCTGTGAAGGACGAGTTCATGGTCATGGTATGGGGTTTGACTTTAACATGGCAATAATTTTTCTTAAATTTGCCACATTTGGCTCTTCACATCATTGATTATTACATTTCTCGATCATGGTTTTTGTTTCTCGAAACCGAAACACTAAAGCATTTTTTATTTTTCTAGTTGGACTAGACTGCACATTGATCAACATCTACTCACATGTGTGACCATTTCAAAATGTTGAGTGTTTTGAATGGATAAATAGATTTTGATAGGACTTCTCCCCTTAAATAATGTTTGACCGACTCTGAATTAATCGGGTTCAATATAGCCACCAGATATCATTGAGTCTTAGAAAAAAAAAATATTTACATACTTAGTCCCTTAAATAAAACCTAGAAGCTGCCTCCAGGGGTGATGATTAGATATGGAAAATTTTTCAATTTCTTTTTCTAAATTTCTTTTGATAAAGTTTAAACATATAGCTTTGTTTTAAGGATGTGTATAATATTATTTTATAAACTTTAGAAAATTCATGTATTAAAATGAAAAAAATCTAAAATAATATTTTTTTATTTTTTACATGATTAGTCAAAGTTTTGAAAATAAGGATTTCTGCATTTTTAAAGGAGCTATACACTAAAATTTTTATCAAAAAAGTTTAAAAAAGCAAAATGATAAAAATTTTTATACCCAAGGCAGTTCATTTTAACTTAAACCAACTTAACTCAAAATAATTTATTTTCATTTTTTCATCTTTTTTGTTCAAAATCAATTTCATTTGAAAGCCAATATTATGTAGATGTAATAATCTATTTAAAATACAATTTTTATAACCTTGTTAAATTTTTTTGAATTTTTTAATACCCCAAAAAGAAAAATTCATAAAAATTTAATAACAACATGAAAATTTACTTTCAAATATATTATTATATCTACAAAATATTGACATTCAAATAAAATTGGTTCTGATTAAAAAATATACATACAAATAAAAAAAATCATTTTAAATTAAATTGATTTAAGTTAAAATGAATTGGTTGTAAATATCAACTTCAATTTTTTTTCGTCTACCCAAGATTCTAACCATAGTCCTATACCTACCAATACCAATAACACAACTCTACAAATTACAGGGGCGGTGGCACTTAGTACCAAGCGCGGGCAATTGCCCCCACCCAATTTTGAGAAAACTATACATTTTAGGTATAAATTTATGATAATTAAGTTTTTTAACCCCATAATTCTTTAGATATGTATTTATTTGCCCCCACTATCTTTAATATATATAGTTCTTACCCCTGCTAAAGAAATTTTCTAGCTCCGCCACTGACTAATTAAATCTATGGCATACTTGAAAGTACTTAAGTTTCAGTATGTTTCTATTTCCTGTCTTATATATTTATTTGCAAGTTTAACACTTGCAAATATATATGTATATATAACCATCAAGGGCATGTTATGACCCTTTTCTCTTCCTATATGGAACTTGAAGGTATGTCACTCAATCCTTCTACTCTGGTCTGGTTGGAGCTCACACACTTTCACACTTCCTACTGTTTTTTTCATTTGCTACTCTCACTTTTACTTTTATAATACTTTTAAATATTTAAATTTTAAAATACTCCATTTTCCTAAAAGCAATGATACATATTTTTTTATTTTGAGCTGTTGCAAAAAAGATGAGTTCTTTTTATTTTTAAAAAGTTTTTAACATCAAATTTACCTCACTACAACTCTATCTACATAAGACTCAAAAAATGCATAAAAACTAAAATTTCTTTTTATTTTCTAATTCTCATTTAAACTCTTACAGCATAAAATAAAATAAAAATACTTTAGCTTCAAGGTAAAAAATAAAATAAAAAAATAAAAAATATATTAATCTTCAAACTTAAAGAAATAAATCATCCAAGATAAAATGGATGGAGGATGATATTTTGTTTGTACTTACTCTATCTGGCCTAGATCTAAAGTGGTTGGATCCAATAAGTACAATTAGTTTATCAGAAGAAGGGACCAAACATCAGGACCCATGCGTACGTTTGACAATAATGATACAGGTTAATTACATATTGAACCCTAACCTTTAATTATTATTTCAGTTCTAGCCCCAATCTTCATTTTATTTGTAAAATACCATAAACTCGTTAAAACATTTCATCTTTGACCCATTTTTTTTAACAAAAATCATTATCTTGAACGGAAAATACCACATTAGCATGGGATTGTAGGGGAAAAAGCTAGTTTTAAATTTCTGAAAATTTTCTCTTTGCTAAATAGAACTAAAAACTTTGGAACTTAAAGATCCAATCACCCCATCACCACCTGAAAAAATATTCATAATTTTAATAGACCTTTTTCTATCCTTTTTAACTTTTTTTTCTTCTATTTATTCTAAAACTCAACCAATTTTTGTAAATTGAGCCAAAGATTCAGGTTTCACAATTTCAAATGCATATTTATGAAAATTCATTGAGAATTGGAAGAATTGATAGATGAGAAAGTTAAAAAGTGATGAAAAATGCGATCAAACTATGAAAGCGATCAAAATTCTGAAAAATGATTTTCTGTTGTGGTGGTGCCGCCACAACAGTAAGTTTCCCAACTGCAACGCCACCATGCTGTAAAAAATTTCTAGAATTTTGATCAGATTTTATGGTTTTGATAGCATTTTTCATCCTCTTTAATTTTCTCTCTATCATTTCTCCAAATCTCAATAAATTTTGTATATATCTGGATTTAAAATTTTAAAACCCTTTAAAGCTTGATTTATAAAAATTGGTTGAGTTTTGAAAGAAATGAAAAAAGAGAAAGTTAAAGTGGTTGAAAAAAGCTACCAAATCATAAAAGTCAATTCAAATTCTGAATTTTTTTTTCCACATAGTAGTGCTGCCATGTTTATGAGTTTTCCACTAAGGCAAAGAAAATTTCCACAATTTTGATCAGGTTTCATAGTTTGATAGTATTTTTCATCTTCTTTAACTTTCTCTTCTATCAGTTCTTCTAAATCTCAGCAAAATTTCATATATCTGAATTTGAAAATTTGAAACCTGAATATTAGAAGCTTGATTTACAAAAATTGGACAAATTTTAGAAGAAACGACAGAAAATAAAGTTACAAAGAATGAAAAACGTTAATAAACCGTGAAGGCCAATTAAATTTTTGAATTTTTTCCGGCCTCAAGGTGCTGCCACAGAAAAACTCGTTTGCACTACAACACTACCACACCGAACCCAGAAACCGACTAGCTAATTTCAATGATGGAGCTTAATGCTAAGGAAACAAAGGAAGATGGTCAACTTGTTTGATTTCAAAGTTTTAAAGTTTCTTTGGCAAATATGAAGTTTTTTTAGGAGTTAAAACCAGCTTTTTCCTCTACACTCTCATGTTAACGCGGCCTTTTCTGTCAAAGATAATGATTTCAGTAAAAAAAAATGGCCAAAATAAAATATTTTAATGAGATTATGATATCCTACAAATATAATAAAGGTTGGGGTTAGAATTGAAATAATAATTAAAAGTTAGGGTCCAACCATGTAATTAACTAATAATGATACCCACATATAATTCCTTTTGTTATAGATTTGTAATAAATTTGTAATCAATAATAGATTTAGATTATTAACTCCCTCTCTACTTAAATGTTTAAAAAATCCCTGATGGTGTTTCAAAATGTAGCTGTAGCAGTATGTTTTCATACTTGGAGGATAAAAATATGTATATAGCAAGCTCGTTTTAATTTAAATCAATTGAATTCCAAATGGTTGTTTTTATTCTTATGTGTTTTTTACCTAGAACTAATTTTAATTAAAAGCTAACATTATGTAGGTACAATAATCCATTGAAAATACAATTTCTGTAGTTTTACTAAGTTTTCATGAATTTTTCTAGTTTTAGGCATTACAAAATAAAATTCATAAAAATTGAACAACACCATGAAATTTTATTTTCAAATAGATTATTATGTTTACATAATATTGGCTTTCAAATAAAATTGGTTTTAGATAAAAAAATATGTAAAAGTAAAAGTAAGTCAGTTGACATAAATTAAAACGAATTGGACATATAAATAGCATCAAATGTAATTAACAAGTACTTTTTAGGGTCAACTGAACTTACCACTAAACGTTACTTACAATTACAGTTCACGTTGCAAAACTTGCACTTACCATTTTAATAAGAGAAAAGTACCAAAAAGGTCACCCTAGTTATTGCATTGTACCGATTAGGTCATAAAAGTTGTGAGTGGTTCTGATGTCATTACTGAAGTAATGTTTTGGTTCCAAATTGATGATTGAACCTTTGAATGAGTACCATTTTACATACCAATGTAACAGACGAATAGAATTTTCTATCAAATAGATGAATATTTCATTAGAATCTGATCGCATGGATTAAACGACATGCCAACTATGTGAAACGCGTAAATGATGTGACAAATAAGATTAGGGATTGAGGTAGTTAAGCTGTCCCCCCCCTCAACCCTGCTCCATCACTTTCCTTCACTCCTTCTACCATCACTAGCTCAAAACTCCCCCACATCCTCTCTACCTTTAGTATCTTCTCCCGCTCCTCAATAATCTCAATTGATCATCTTTGATAGCAGCACGATGTGACTCAAAATGGATTCGAGCAGAGATTCGGTTAGTGATTTGAGGGAATCGAGCAGCGATTCAGTTGAAGAGGAAGGCTTAGAGCAAGAGTGGCGATTCGATGATGGGGTGGTCAAAGACGATAAGGGGCATTGCTGGAATCAAGTGAGAAATTGATGATTAGTGCCAAAAAGGATGATTGGGCCGAATCGACGATCAGTGCTGGAGAGGAAGATTGGGCGAAATTGACAATCAGTGCTAGAAATGATAATTGGGTGAAATTGATGATCAGTGCCGGAAAGGACTATTGTGCGAAATTGACAATCAGTGCCTGAGATTTGGACAATTTTAAAAGAAAATGAGATGAAATAGGATTGCCAACCATTGGTGATCTTAAACAAGTTAAGCAAGTTTGTTTATCCCTTACCAAACCAACAACCCTTGCTAAACTAAATTAGGGATTTTCCTCACCAAACTAGTTGTTTGGCACAACCTAGATGTTTGAGCTTCTGCTTTTGGTGGGATGAAAAACGCCATGTCACATGTTCACTCACACTTTTGTTTACAGGTCAACAAAACTAATGGCCCAATGAGCAACTTGGAACCGTACACTAACGTTAGTAATGATATCGAAACCACCAACACTTTGATGACCCAATCGGTACAACACAATAACTAGGGTGATCTTTTTGGTACTTTTCCCTTTTAATAAAAACTGCCTTGCATTTACACAGAGAAAGATTTTATAATTTAATTTTTTTCATTAATTATTAAAGAGTTATGAGCTAGAACATTTAAATTTTTTTTTTGGAAGTATCAAATCATCTTACAGTTATAAAGAAGAAATGCTAGTAATTTAAACTGTTTACCAATTATTAAAGGGAAAGTTACAAAAACCCCCCTGTAGTTTGGTCTAACCTACAGTTTGCCCCTCTATTTTGAGAAACCTACACTTTGCCTCCCATTTTTTTACACTGTCAGATAACAACTTTTGAAACTATATTTAAACTATACGCTAATCATCTTCCAGTAATTTGAATATATCCAGTATTTTTTTTTATAGTTAATAGATATTTTAAACTATCAATTTTTCATTTCTGTAAATGTACTTTCCCACCTTTAATTATATATCAGTATTTTTTAAAAGTTAGTTGGCTGTGAAAAAAATATTAAAAATATTAAAATTACTAGAACATTATTATCATACAGTTTAAATATAGTTTCAGAAGTTGTTATCAAGGAGTGTAAAAAACTTAGGGGGCAAAGTGTAGGTTTCTCAAAATAGAGGGGGTAAATTGTAGGTTAGACCAAACTATAGGAGGGTTTTTGTAATTTTCTCATTATTAAAAATTTTAATTAACTTAAAAATTAGCTACATAGCAGTGTGCCAAATTTCACGCGAAATCACGAAAAAAGTGCACATGACGAGTATATGATATACAGGTTTTTTGCACCAAATATTGAGGTGGCTCACGTATCAACTTTTTTTTTATGTCTTTTCCCCACTTTGTTGGTTTTTTGCACCAAATATTCTGGTGGTTCACGTATCAATGGTTTTTGTGTCTTGCCCCCCGCCCAACAATTTATCATGGTATATTGTGTGGTACATTTGTGTTATACTACATATTTGTGGGTTAGGGAATTTTTTTTTCTTTTAACATTTTACATTAATGAAACACACACACACACACACACACTTAAAATACAAATATTGAAATAAATATTGATATTATTTCATTTTTATTTAAAAACAAAATTTACATGACAAAATATATTTTAATATGTATATTTTTTTGAAAGAAATTGGTCAGTATGCTACATGATATACTATATAATATACGTATAATTTGCAAATGACGTAGCTGTAAATTCAGTTATCGATAAGGAGTAGCTGTAATTAAACCTTATTGCTGACGAAGCACCTTTAAAATACAAATGCCACTTGAATCTAACGCTAACTCATTTTGAGAGGGAAAACACTTTTTGCAAAGCAACTGGCCTGTAGAATTCTTCCAGATATTTTCTGATGAAAACTGCCAGATTTATGAAATATATTACAGAATTTTTATTATTAAATAAATAATATCCATAAAATTATGTTCAAAGCATTATTTATCTGGGAAATTATAAATAAGTGATTACTAGTAATAGTTTTTTAGTTATAATGATTATATGCTGTACTTATATATGAAAACTCAACACTTTAAGAAGCACAAAAATTACTTTTTTAAAAAAATATATTATTTATTTATTAAAAGCTTGGTAAGAAAAAAATTTATAAATTTTTTTGAAAAATAAATATGTATTCAAGTGATTATCATATAAATAAAATACTCCTTCCATCTTAAATTTTCTAATTCATTTCAGTTTTTTTTTACTTATGTTTGACTTGAATTATTTATAATATTATTTAATAATTCTGAAAAAATTATATTTAAAAATTACAGGTCTTGTAGTTTTTAATATTTTTCAAAAATTAACAAATAAAAATTTAAATAAATTCATGTCAAAAATATAAAAGAAAACTGAAATAAAACAAAAAAAAATCGGAACTGAGTTAGTATTATTTCCCAAATGACATTAATTCTAAAGAGTAAAATTAGAAACAAACAATAATAACCACTTATCAAATATTTTAAATTGTTCATAAATTATTTCAAATATCAGGGTCCCTCTAGCATCGTCCATTTATGATCATTTTTATACAACAACATAGTACAAAAGATCTCGTGAAACTTGGCCAGAAAATTCTAAATCCACCGAACCTTGAAAAATTCAAACTAAATTAATATTGTCAAGTAATACGGTACATGTTTGGGTTAGGTTAGGCCTAAACCAACTGTAGCCAGACACGGCCCCGTCAACTGGGGCCCCCGGTTTTAACTTAAAGATCTTTGTAATGTCCTGGGCCCGGAGCCAAGCCTAGCCGACTCATTTCGGGCCGGCTCCAGTCACAAATCGTGGTCAGCTCGAATCACGAGGAGCCGGGTACTCCTCGACGGCTCCGATTCATTCAAGGCGACACGTCACGTTCCAGCTACCGCGTGTTTCTGGCGGCAATGTTTATCGCGGGCACGCGACCGGCTCCGGAGTAGATTGTGACACACGTGCACCAACACATCCCACGTCGAACCCGAGGATGATTCTAGATGGAGTTTGGACGCACGTTTACATGATAACTTAACAAAAAGAATTAAATATCTTGTCATCATATAAAATTGCTTAGCCCAGTTGACAACGTGCTAACATTCACTCTAGCCAATGGGGTTTGAGTCACGTCAGATGCATTATGCATAATTTATTGCCTATTTATCGTTTGGCGCTCTTCAAATTTTAAGAAACAAATAGATTTTTTTAGTACTTTTCTTGACATTTCTTTAATAACATATATACTTGTGTGTGTGTGTGTAAAGAGAAGCCCGATAACGGGAAAGAGTATGATAATAAATTTTTTATGATTTTCATATTTTATAATTGTATGAGTGCAAAATATCAGAATTGTTAATAGTGTGTAAGGATCTTTAGGCCAATGTGAACATTAAAAGTATACTAATGCTTTAATATTTATATATTGTTAGAATGAATTCCTTTCATCTATGAATCTAGGTTAATTAATAGCCAAATCACGTTAAAATTAATGTGTGTTAGAATGTTATGGTTTTTTTTTTCCTATTGTGAGTGATGAGTGGTTAGGGAATTTTGATGGAGCAAGTGACATCGAAGCTTGTGGTTTGGTCAATGAATGATGGAGCATGTTTTTCATTCATAGTATGGTGGAGTGTTGCGATTGTTGTTGACATGAAATTTGAAGATTGTATAAAAGATGGTAAAGCTTAGGGAATCTTCCTACGAGTGTTACAATTGGTAGTGGTTGGGTTGTGACATTGATGAGTTAACGTGTAATGTAATAGCAACATGGTAATGATGTTCTATATAATTTTGAAGATTGAAAATTTTGTTCATGTGCATTAATATTCGTGATGCTAGTGTCTAGAGTCGTGTTCATGTTGTTTGTAGTAGTTTATTTTGTTATTGTGTTTGTGTTTTGATGATATTTGTGACTGAAATAAGAGAAGTTTTAGGATTTTAGTTTATTTTACAATTTGATTTTAGTCTTCTTGTTTATCTAAGGCTTGTGTGGAGCACATAAAATTGTATGTTATATTAAGGTTTTGACTCTTTTAAATATAAGAAAAAAATTAATATAATAAAAAGTCAAGCTGGGGGATTTTTAAAGGAAGAGAGGTATGACACCATGACAAGTTACTAGTCATCGTATTCGTAGGAACATGACAAGTTACTTTAGAATATACGTGACTAAAAATACCCACTAAAAGAAAAGAAAATTATAAAATCACCATCCATCAATATAATAGGTGAGTTACTGGTCTGTAAATCATGATGTATGACATCACGTGCCATATTTCGATGGCCATGGACCTATCTATTCATAAATTATGGCGATGGACAATAACATTATTACAACTTTAAAAATGAAAAAAAACCACACACACAAATGTATAACACGTAAAGCAAATCGGCTGAGCTATTCTAATCACAATGAAGTAAACTGTGTAGCCGGTCACTAATCTTTAATTATTATTCTGTTTTATTTATTAATCTATTAATTTTTTTTATTTTAGTCCTAAATTGATTAAAATAATTTTATTTTAATCCTAAATCTATTAAAAAAATATTTCATTTTAGTTTTAATTAGATAAAATTTATTAACTCAAAATATTTATCTGATAAACTTTTTTAGATTATAATCTAAATGATTCGATAACTATCTAATAGTAAATTTAATTTGTATAATAATTTTCAAAATCAATGAAAAATTCAAACTACATTTTTTTCTATTTGTAAATTAAAATGATTTCATTGAAAAATAAAAAATAATAATTTAAATGATCTATTAACTATAAAAAATTATTAAATAATTTAAATTTACTAAAAGACTGTTACTGAGTATCTAAATTATAATTTTAAAATTTTATATTAGTAAATTATTTTAAATTAATAAATTTTATTTAGTAAGGGACTAAAATAAAATAATTTTAGTAGATTTAAAACTGAAAGAGAACATTTAATAGATTAGTCCTGAAAGAGGACTATAATTAAAGATAAAAGATAATCCATACGATTTACTCGCGCGCTACCAAACAAACCTCGAGAATTGCGAGGTCCTTCGATAAAATAAATATCGCATCAGCTCTGGCCTTGCGTAACCTTTCGCAACAATAACTCTTCGCTCGTGAAAACCATGTCCACGTACGACCGAAATTAGTCCGCGTTCTAGGGAATCGAGGCTTGTTTTCAGGTACGAGTACGGGTGATTACTATTCAAGTCAAACCGAAAAAATTGAAAATTAAAATATTTTAGAAATTTGGTTTTGTTTTTTCAGTATTTTGGTTCGGCTTTGGTGAAAATTGAATAAAGGAAATTTTGGTTTTGATTCGGTTCGGTTTCAATTTTGTAAGTCAGTTATTTTGGTAACTGAAATAACCGAATTAAATATTTTGGGCTTTAGCCCATTTTTCATTTTCTGTTTGATGTTGGGCCGGCCATAAAACCTTACCCAACTACCTATGCACCTGGTTGTTACTCACTCTTTTTGGGCCTTTGGCCCTTTGACCCTTCGAATATCATTGATCGATCACAGCATAGGCAGTGAGGCAGAGGCAGTAGGCACCAGCCCTTTTGCCCTTGGCCCGTTGCCCCTTCAGAAATAATTTCATTGATTGAGAGTTGAGTCGCAGCGCTCATCTGATCGTCTCACCGTCTCGGACTCTCGGTCGCAGCTCGCTCGTCTCCACTCTCCCACTCCGGCAATCACTGATTCCCTGCCCCTTGCGCTACCGCTGCTTACCCTGCCCTGCGGCTCTGCCAGCCTGCCCTCACCTAGCTCACTCAGTTTCCACTCACCCCAAGGCCCAGGCAGCTCCCAGCCCGCGCTCGCCGGTGTCGGCCTCAGCTCCCCGTCCCCCGCATTCTCCCTCTGCTCTGCTGCTTTGCCCGTCCGGCTGCCCCGGTTCTTGTGGCGGCAAATCCTTCTCGGCGTCAGGTAAAATTTTAGTTTGGATTTTTTATTTTTATTTTATTTTCATTTTTTTTGTGAGTTCGGTTAATACGTTCTCTGAAATAAGGTTGCATTTTATTGATTAGGAGTTTTTTTGATTCGAGACTAAGGTGTTGTGCAGTAAAATTACTTTGAGAATCCATAATTAGGTTTTACTTAGATGAATGCATAGGGCTCAAGAAATCTGCCACTAAAGACTCAATTTTTTTGTTAATAAGATTTTTGTTTATTTATGTTCAATGAGCCAAATGTGCAAAGCTAAAGTTCTCTGTTTCTACTTTCATGAATGTGCTGTGCGTTAATGGGCAATGTTATTAGTACTCCAAATACCCCTTAATTACGCCCTTTTATGGTTGAGAAGAGCTCCATGAATATTTGGCTCTTTGTTGGTAATTTGATTAAACAGTCTTACCCAAGTAAATCAATGGTAAAGAATATTAAAGGCTATTGATGGCTTTGAACCATTCAATTCCTAGCAGTAACTGTATGTTGGCTTATTTTGTTGGTGATTTATAGTTTGGTAACTTTGGTTTGTGTATAAACAGAATTTTTTTAATCTGAAAAGTGGAAGCTCTTCAAGGTATTTGAAGTGTAGAACCCGACATTCAAAACGGCTTCCACAAAAGATCAGTTACAGCCAATGTAAGATTAATAGATTTATTGTTTTCTCATTGATTTTGATGTTTGTATTTAATCATTCATTTCACGCATTTACTTCACTTGTTTTGTAAACGATTATTACATGTTTCTAATGTAGATGATGGATCCAAATGCCGATATTAGTTCCACAGAAGATGATTTGGTTGAAGAAAGTGGTCTTCCAAATCCTCGTTCATCATCCACAATAGGAGATAAAAAAGAATCGAAGAGAGCAACAAAACAAAAAAGGGAAGCTGCTAAATGGAAATCAATGAAGCCAAGATCAAATGTTTGGAAGCATTTCATAAAGTTTGAGGATGAGAAAGGTAACAAGAAGGCTAAGTGCAAGTACTGTGGAAAAGAATATGCAGCGAATCCAAAAGGCAATGGAATAAGTTCGGCCCTTGCTCATAGTTGATCATGCTCTCTGAATCCTGAGGTACAATCAAAATCGCAACAATCTCTTTTGTATGGTGGGACTAATGAAGAGGAAGGGGTTCTTGGTTGTTGGAAATTCGATGAAGAGGCTATTAGAAAAGCTGTTTGCTTTATGATTATTGTGGATGAGCTTCCGTTCAAGTTTGTGGAAAATGAAGGTTTTAGGCATATGATGTCTATTGCATGTCCTAGGTTTCGCATTCCATCTCGTCATACAATTGCTAGGGATTGTTTTGATCTTTACTCTGATGAAAAAAACAAGTTGAAGGCATATTTCAAATCTAGTTTTCAGAGGGTTTGTCTTACGACTGATAGTTGGACTTCTATACAGAGGGTTAATTACATGTGTCTTACTGCTCATTACATTGATGACAATTGGAAGCTACAAAAAAAGATCTTAAATTTCTATCCAATTACTAGTCATGAAGGTGAAGCAATTGGTATAACTGTTGAGAATTGTCTGCGTGAGTGGGAAATTGGTAGAGTATCTACGATCACAGTTGATAATGCTAGCTCAAATGATCTTACTATTGAATATTTGAAAAAAGTGATTGTTGGTTGGGGAACTGGAATTGCCAAATGCAAATACATTCATATGAGATGCATTGCACATATTGTGAATTTGATTGTTCATGATGGGTTGAAGAAATTTCATTTATCTGTTGCTCGTGTGAGGGATGCCGTAAGATATATTAAGCAGTCACCTGCTAGGTTGGCCAATTTCAGAAATTGTGCTCAATTTGAAAGAATTGAAAGTAAAGCTTTATTATGTCTTGGTGTGAGCACAAGATGGAACTCAACTTTTTTGATGTTAGATGCGGCATAAAAATTTGAGGGAGCCTTTTCTAGATATCTTCTTAATGATCCAAATTATATTATTGAACTTGTTAAGAACAATGGGGTTCCTACAGAAGAGGATTGGAAGAATGTTAGGTCTTTAGTGAGTTTTCTTGAAAGCTTTTATGAACTCACATGTAGAATATCAGGTTCTTTATATGTCACTGCCAATAAATTCTTTCATGAGATTAGTGAGGTTGATGGCTTGCTACAATAGTGGCAAAGTAGTGAGGATGTTATATTTGCTTCGACGGCGAAGCAAATGAGGGAGAAGTATGAAAAATATTGGGGAAATATTGAGAAGATGAACATGTTGATTTATGTTGCTGTAGTTCTTGATCCTCAATACAAGTTAGCTTTTCTTGAATTTGCACTGGAAGACATGTATGCTGAAAAAATAGATGTGGGGGCTAACATGAAAATAAAGGTCAAGAGTACCATTTCTGAGTTATTTGAAGAGTATAAAAAAATTGTTCAACCTCAATCTGCTGAATCAAATTTGAGAACTCAAATGCCGGAGCAAGTTGATCTAGTAAGTCAAAAGAAAATGAAGTACTCAGTGACAGAGAATGAAGAAATTTGAAAATGTTTCTGGAAGTGTTGGGAATAAAACTGAGTTGGACAGGTATCTAGAGGGACCAAGAGAACCAGTTTCCTCTAAATTTGAGGTGTTAAAGTGGTTGAAGTTTAATTGTCACCGCTTCCCTATGCTTGGAGCTATGGCGCGTGATATACTAGCTCTACTTGTCTTTACTGTTGCCTCAGAGTTTGCATTTAGTACAGGAGGACGGGTTCTTGATCCATTTAGAAGCTCTTTAACTCCTAAAGCGGTGCAAGCTCTTATTTGTGCACAAGATTGGCTCAGAAAGAGACTACGAGTTAGTGTGGAGGAAGATTTGGAGGAACTTGAAAAAATTGAAGAGGGTAATATTTATTATATTTTTACTTGCATTAATCTTGAATTTATTGTTATGTTTGTATACTCTTATTATCTTGTTAAGATTAACTTTTATGTGTCTTATTTTTTTAGAGTTATCCAAGAAGACTGGAGGAGATACAACTGGAGGGAATCCAGTGATTAATATGTAGGAGTTGATTGGAACTTTTAAAGTAGGTATTACCTCATTACTAAACTTGTTTTTTTTTTCAATTCATAACTCTAAATAATTAATAGACTGTTTTTTGGACTAAATTTTGTAGGTATGTATGATGAGGCTTGACTTGTGATCGATAAGTTATGTACCTATGAGCACACTAGAATTGCCCATAGAAATTATGGATTGTTTGGATTGTCTATTTGGATTGTTTGTGAACTATTTGTGGATATGTTTATGGGCTATATACTCGTATGTTTTAGTGTTTTATGTTTGATTATTATGGTTTGTTTGACAATGAACTTATAAGTGTTTATAACTTTATATATGGATTTCTAAGTGTTTAGAATTTGGATATTTTGGTGTGTTGGCAGCAGGACCTTGTTTGGGTTTTGGCTAATTCAACTAGCAATTCAGTTTTAAGCATGTTATTGCCTATTAGTATTAGAAAACATGCCCCTTTGTATTTGTGTCCTTTTTCCCCCTCATTCCCTGAAAAATAGTTAAGGCCTTAAGGGGGGTTCACTGAAACTTGTTTGTGACGAGGAAGTTTTGAGGATTACCTTATCTTCTTCTTAATTAATTTTTCTGATCAGTTTTCAATGATAAAATATATATATTCAGGTTTCTGGGAATAAGACTGTGCTGGATATGGGTATGGCAGGCTCAAGGAGGAAAGAGGGTTTCTCAGGCTCATAATCATCCTAATAAGTCAAATGACCGGACAGAAGAAGCAATAATAACCTCATCATCATCATCATCAGGTGCGACTTAAGCAAATGTAAAGGAGTAGCAGCTGGTTTTAGTTTCTTGGCTGGCTCACTTTGAACATTGACTTCCAGCCAGGTGGATTTGAGTTTGGGCAAATTTGCTGTGTCACCGACTGCACCGGATTATTGTTAAATGATTAGTTGTTATATGTTAGCGGTGTTATATTAGAAATTGCATGTTTATTGTTAAGTACTATGTATTTGTTGTCTAGTTGTCTACTTGAATTTAGGTTTTTATCAGTTGCACAGCAGAATGTTCCTTGACTTGATTTAGGAATTAGGACAACGTTTTTTTCCTAAATGTATCCATGTTGCATGCACAACAGATTTTTTCGGTTAATTCGGTTGGAACCGAATCGAACCGAAATATTTTCGGTTCGGTTCCAATTCGGTTTTCCCATCAATTCGGTTATTTCGGTTTATTACTATCTAAAACCGAAACCGAACAAAACCGATTATTTCGGTTCAGTTTAAACCGAAATAACCGAATGATCACCCTATGTACGAGAGGAAAGAAACAAACAGGGAAAAGAAATTTTAAAAAAGAAATATGTATCACCTTTCAGATGACAAAATATAGAGAAAAAAAAAAAAAGGAAAAAGAGGAACCTTTTTGTCTAATCCTTTCTCAATCCAACTGAAGAGAAAAACTCATTATTATGAAAAATGTTAACTAAGTTTAATAATAATATTATTAATTTGTGATTCGAAAGCGAAATAATTTCTGTTGTTACTATTGACTAGTGTAGGGTTAAAAGAGCACGAAAATAACAAAATAGAATCTTCAAATTCAGACCATGATTTAGTGTTGCTTCTAGTTGGTTTGGAGACCTCCATTACTTTTATATTTCTAAGCTATACCTGATAAAATCCGGTAAAAATTAGGCGTTGATGGTGCAATATTTGAAATGCATGTCTATAAAAAAGAAATGAAGTACAGAAATTTCAAATTACAATTAATAACTAAATATAATGAAAAAGCAGTGGCCTAGCTGTAACAATTTAAACTGGATAGTGTTTTATGTCGCATGTTGAATAGTTGGAGAGCTGACATGACCCTTGACTATTATTAACTGCGGACAGGTAAAATTTCTGGTTTTGTTACGCGTGTTAGCTTTCATTTAGGTGGACAGTAGACCGAATTCATTTTAATGTAAATTAACTTTTATTTTTATTTTTATATTTTTTTAACCTAAAAACAGCTTTATTTAAAGTTAAATATTATATAGGTGTAATAATTCAGTGAAAGTCAAATTTTTATGATGTTACTAAAAAGATATTTAACTCAACATTAAATTAAATTAAAATGAACTAGTAACAAATATTTAACTCAACATGCTGTGAGCACTTGAACATAAACCCTTGGCCCTAAATCAAAAAAGCATTTAACTAACCATCTGGGAAAATTTTTGCAATTGTTTCTATAGTTAGAGTTTCATGTTGTTGTCAAATCATTATGAGCCTCTAATGTCTCTTAGAAGTTTAAGATTTTTTTGTGGAAGTGTTTATCAAGGGCTGTAGCGATAGCCACTAACTTAGTCAACCATGGTGGTATAATCAACCCGATGTGCTCCCGTTATTAGGCTCCATTAGAAACAATGTTCCATTTGTTCAGCGATTGTCCTGCTAGCTCGTGTGATTTACGGGATGGAGGGCAAACAACATATATACCTGCTTGTCTCATTTTCCAAGAAATGTTTGGTTTTGGTATGAAGTTTAAGAAAGAAAAAAAAATTATATATTGATTCTACTTTTATCATTCACTTTTTACAAGTAAATTAAAAAAAATAAAAAATTAAAATTAAAATAATAGTTTGAACAGTAATTTTATAAAAATAATTTATTAAATATGAAAAGAGTGTAAAGGTTTGGAATATCTCAGAATAAAATATATTACATCTTTTCTGGGACAGAATAAGTACATTATATTATATTAGCTTTGAGATAACATAAGCATAGAGCCAATAGAATAGACAACAAAATGGAAAATTCAAACTTTCTTTAAAATCTTCTCATAATCCGACTAGAGGAGAAAAACTCATTATTATGAGAACTGAGAATTAAGAGTTTGGTTAATAATAATAATACTAATAACAATAATAATAATAATGTTGTTGTTGTTGTTATTATTATTATTATCATTATTATTAATTAATTATTGGTACTAAGGGGTAATTGTAAGTTTTGAAACTTGAATGGCATAACTGCAATTATAAACAAACTTTGAAGGAGCGCATGTGCCATTGATCCTTAAATATCAAAACGGACAAAAGCTCAATAACCTTGATAAGCTCGATCCACCTCGCCCATTTCTTTAATCTTAAGTTAATTTGACTTAAAATAATTTTTAAAATTTTTAATTCTATAAAAATTCATAATATCATAAAAGATTTATTTTAAATAGATCATTACACATATATAATATTAAGTTTTAAATAAAATTGATTTCAAATAAAAAATATAAGATAAGATTTAATTTATTTTGAATTAAGTTAATTTAAGTAAAACGAGTTTGCTCAACCTATTTCCATCCTGCTTTGTAATAGCTTGGTTCTACAAGATTAATTTTTTAATACTCAAAATCAAGTATACAAGGATATAATTTAAAGAAGACATTGTTATCACACATCAGTTATGTTAGCTCTTTTTATTAGTTTAAGGGGTTAGTTAAATGCTTTTTATAAAAAGAAAGCTCTTTTATAAATTTTACATGTTCTTTTATCAGTTATTGTTTGTTCTTTTTATGAACTTTATTTATTGTTTTATTAGTTCTTATTTGTTATTTTTATCTATTCCTTTATTGGTTATTGTTAGCTCTTTTTATTAGTTTTCTATGTTTTTTTATTAGATTTATCTGTTTCTTTTATTTATTGTTTTATTAGTTCTTATTTTATTATTTTTGTTTGTTCTTTCACTACTTCTTATATATTTTTTTATCAGTTTTATTTGTTTATTTATGTTTTTTTTATCTAGTTTATTTATTCTTTTATCAGTTATTGTTTATTCTTCTCATCAATGTTATCTATTCTTTTTATCAGTTTTTATTTATTTATTATAAGTTTTATTTGTTCTTTTATAAATTTGAATAAACTATTTATATTTTTGTTCTTTTATTATTATTATTATTATTATTATCATCATCATCATCATCATCATCATCTATTTGTTCTTTTTTTAGTATTTATTAGCTTTTTCAGGGAAATTTATTGTTCTTTTATTAGTATTAATTTGTTCTTTTTGAGGAACTATTTGTTCTGTTACAAATAATTATTTGTTTTTTTAGCTCAACTAGTTATCTATACTTTTCTTAGTTACAAAATTTGAAACAAAAAAAATGAAGAAAAGGAGATAAATTTTTTAAAAAGATTAATGTTAGAAAAAAAAACTTGAATACAACTAAGAAGAAAAGGTGCATAAACTTAAAAAAAATAAAATAAAACTGAAAACAAAACAACAAACTATATTGGAAATAATGCAAAAAATGAAAAATAAAAGGAAATAGAAAAAATTGGGGAAGTGAGAAAGAAAAATGAAAAAGACCAAAATAAAAACGAAAATGAAAGGGCAGTGGGAGTCGGGAAGACTCAAACTCAGACGACCTTGCTCCCACCAAACGCAATTAACCCAATCTTAAATTACACCTAGTTGCTCTCAGTGATTATATAAGTCTTTATATGATGTGGTGCCAAAGTGAAAAATCTTAAATTTTTTAGGAACGGTGCATATAATAAGCCGGGTGTACCTTAAATGCTAAATATGGCTCGTGACCCTTAGGTTTCAAGGAACATGCAAGTTTTCCCATAACTTTTATTAACTATAATATACTCCTTCCGTCCCAAATTCTTTGCACCATTCACATTTTACCAATTAATCTATGATTTTTTATTTTAGACATTTTAACATATAAATGAAAAACTTTTATATGTGAATGATAAATCAAGACTTATAGTTTCTAAATATATATTTTTTAATTTTTTTCTAACAATCAATAATATAAAAAAATTCAAGTCAAACTAGCCCAAAAAGTCAAATGGTGCAAAGAATATGGGACAGAGGGAGTAATATATATCTCTCCCGTGTATAACTTGTACTTGCTTATATATATATATATATATATATATATATATATAGAGAGAGAGAGAGAGAGAGAGAGAGAGAGAGAGAGAGAGAGAGAGAGAGGGGCGGGGGCGGGGTAGGGAGGGCGGGGTTTATGTTAGAACTATAAGGGAAGTACGACCACTAAACCTTGCTAGAAAAGTTAAAACTTAAAAAAGTACATGCAAGGCTTTAATAGCTAGGAAGTAGGAACTGTATAAACTATCTTCGTATTAATAATATTTATCACTTCTGACTTTTTATTCTATATATTATTTATGATATGCAATAAAGTAAATTATAGTATATATTTATCAAGTATTAATCTTCATCAACTAGTATAATTATAACAATGAATGTATTCAGAATATTTATGAACTAGATTATCAGGTGGGTTGATTCAGGTTTTGTCCAAAGTCATAGTTCATTGGCTTAAATTTCCCATTTCTCCATTTGTATTGAGATGACAAGTTCTAGTGATTACAAAGTGATCCTACGTCCTCCAGGTTTTGGGAAATTGACTAAGTGCCCCTAACTACCTGATTCACTACAAACTTTAAAATCTCTTCTTCTGAATAATTCTGAATACAAATTTTTTTTTTATATAATGGAAAAAGGTTTATATGAAAAAAATTCATAATTAGAAACAAGTAACAAAAAAATATTTTAAAATATTGGAAAACATTTTGAAATATTAAAATAAGTTTTGGAACTCTAGTCAAGCTGGCTCCAGATACAATTCTTCTGGATAACGGGCATAGTTTGAATCTCTCCGCATAAGTTGCCAGGCGAAATTAAAATGTAAAAATTTGACTTGCGATCCCCAAGGTTTCGACCAACATACAAGTTCCCCCTAAGCTTTACTAATTAGAATATAGGTAAATTGCACGATTAGATCCTAATTTTTAATTATTGTTGCACTTTTAACCCCAAGCTCTAACTTGCATGTTTTAACTCCTTAATCTTATTTAAATGTTTCATTTTAGACCTTTATGATGAAACTCGTTAACTTAGATGAAAAACGCTATGATAGCTATGCTTGTGGTAAACATGCTAACATTGACCCCTGAAAACTTCTCCCTTTTAACAAAAATTCTTAAAACATTTAAATCTAACAAAAAACTCCCCTTATGTTTGCCCCCCACTCCAGCCTGTCCTGGCACCAGCCCTCAGCTTCCGACCACTACCGTCTTCTGTCCCCAGTCGCCACCGCTGTTATTGGTCCAACTGAACCTCTAAGATCATCGGGCCAGAAACGCGACGGGTGAAGGGAACTTGCGATGCAAAATCACACCGATTAAAACACTAATTGAATCATGACACGGCGCCAGTTGAATTGTGACTGTTGAATCACCGGTTGAATCGCAACGCAAAATGCCGGTTGAATCGGGGCATGAAACACTGGTTGAATTGCGTTGGTTGAATTGCTACGGAGAGGGAAGCGTCGAAGAAGCGAGAGGCTGGAAATCACGATGGGCAAACGTGGCGAGAATCGTGACATGAATTGGGACGGAATCGCGATAGCGGGGATGGGAAATCTCGACAGAATCGGGACGAAGGACGGGGAGTGAGAAGGAGGGATTAGAGAGCGACAGCGGCGGGGAGGAAGGGAGGCCGAGAGGGAGGGATTGGCAAGCAACGACAGTGAGAGGGAAGGAGGCCGATAGGGCTGGCCGATGCGAGGAAAAGGGATTGGGGCTAGGGATGGAGGACGAGGGGTTGTCGGAGAGTATGGCGGATGGAGGAGAGGGTGGCCGGAGAGGGAGGCAAAGAGGGAGATCGAGATGGAGACCGGTTGGTTTTCTCTTTGACTTTTTAAGGAGGTTTTTCATTAGATTTTAAAGCTTTTAGGATTTTTTTGTTAAAGGAAAAAGTTTGCAGAGGTTAAAGTTAAGCTTTTCCCTATAATTCTATACTGACATAACAATTTCCATTTAAACTAATGAGTTCCATTACCCAAAGGATCAAAATGAAAATTTTTAATAATATTAGGAAATCAAAACCTACAAATTGGAGGTTATAGTTAAAATTGAAACAACAGTTAAAAGTTATTGTCTAATTGTGCAATTTACCATTAGAATATATATCCCTTATTTATGTAGCTTATACTTACTTCTAATGATTAAAAAAAGGCCAAAATCTGCATTTGGCCCCTCAACTTGGCCAACTCTAATGAGTTAGTCCTTTATGTTTGACTCACTGCGAGTTAATCCCTCAACTTTACAAAACTTAGCGAGTTCGTCTAAATTGGATGAAAGGATAAACGAAGTTAGATGTGTTGTTGACATGGCGTGGAGCTATGCTGAGTTGATGCTGCCATATCAGCTTTTCTTTCCATGTCATTTCGTCTCGTCTCTCTTGTTATTTATTTGTTTCAGCAAAGCTCATTGTCAACAACATCACAGCTTCTTCACGTTTTGATCCCTCCTAGTGAAGGGCTCATCTTGGGTCATTGGGGGTTGCTCCTTGCCTTCGTTTTCCTTTCTACCCTCTCTCCAGACTCCATCTCTCTTCCTTTTGCCACCACCTGCTGGTCGTTTCTCTTCCCCTTGCCATATCTGGTTCTCGCCAAACGCCAAGGACCGAATCTGCAATACATTGTCCTATTCCTTCCTCTAGCCCCTTCTTTTCACTACCAGATCCCAATGGGCACCTGCTTAGAAAAGTTCGACCCTAATTGTCCAAAATTGTCCGGAGATGGAAATGGAAATGGCCAAAATGCGGGCATCGGGTGAGATGATGGTGGATGAGCGAGGAGAGTGAGGAGGACAGCGGGCATCTGGTGAGACGATGGCTGGCGGACGAGGAGGATGGGCATCGGGTGAGATGCTGGCCGGTGGACAAGGAGGGTAGGCGAGGACGAAGGATGAGGAAGGATGGGGGAGGCAGGTGGGCGACGAGGGAGGAGAGAGGGCGAGGAGAGATAAGAAAGATGAGAGTGATGGTCGGTGGACGAGGATTGTAGATGAGGAGGGTGGGCGAGGACGACGTGAGGAGGACCATATGTGCATTTCGGCCTAAAAAAAATATAAAAATAGGAACGGTAATAAATATTTTGAGGTGAAAAAACTACATAAGATGGAAGTCCAAACTTTAGGGTGAGCAATGACGTACTCTGCCACGTGCTTTATCTTTGTTGCTGGCTATATTGAATGCCAAGATTGAATCACTCAGACCAACTCAAACCACTTTCATTATATGTGTACCAAAGGTCTCACTTCCACCAGCAGAATGGTAAAAGGAGCACAAGAAGTGGGGTGACTTTGAAGGTTCAACTCACCTTCCTCATTTCTTTATATGGTGTCACCATATAATGCTTATTCGGGTGTGTTTGCAAGTTAGAAAAAAACATATATTTCTCAATACCTATACTATAGGATCTCTCCCATTCTCCTATACTTGTAATAATATGTATGTGTACAAAAACAAAAAAGAATGTGTACCATAGAAATCTTGGCTGAAAGCCTTAAATAGGTTGTTTCTTGTTTTTTTCCCCCTTTCGTTCAATGGGAGCTTATTTCATAACTATTACTATCTCTGACTCATTTTGTTTCAAACATTTCACTTTTTTACTTAAGTTTGACTTTAATTTATTTACATTATTATTTATTAAAAAAAATTAAAAAAAATATTTAAAAATTATAGATCTTTACTTATCATTTATATATATAAATTTTTTTCATTTATGTACTAAAATATTGAAAATAAATATTATAGATTAATTGTTATGAATAGTAAATATTACAAGGAACATGGTAAAGAGAAAGTAAAACTTTAAGAGAAAATTACAAAAATCTTCTGAGGTTTAGTAAAACCTACAATCGTGTTATCCCTGCTTCAAATACTTAATCTTACCCCTAGAGAGTTAACTCCGTTAGTCACCATTAATACAAAAGGGAAAAATGAATAACTTTGCCCTCCTAACATTCTTCCTTAAAAACTTTGCCCCTTAACCATTAAAAACCATTCAAATAAGACAAATAAATCTGAAAAGAAAAAAAAAACACTACTTCAATCTGGAGAAACGCAGCCCTTCCTGCCCCTCTCTTTCCTCGGTCATGCCACCCATCGTCCCCTTTCTCTCCTCTCCCCTCAGCCATGCCGCCCACCCAATTCGCCACCATCGAAGACTCTGTGATGAGGCGATGGAGGCTATGGACTAAACCGATTCCTTGGTGACGGACTGATGAAGGAGGGACGAGGACGATGAGGATGACGATGCGACTGCTATGACGAGATGACAACCGACAAGGATGACGGGGTGACAACCGATGAGGACGACTGATGAATCGTTTCAGAGGCTGTGGTTCGATGGTTCATCCGATCTCAGATTCGAGTTTCAATTTTTTCTTTCTTTTTTTCTTTTTTATTTTCGAGTTTCAATTTGGTTTCCTCGACCTGAGTTCGGAATTTGGTCTGGAATTCTTTTCTTTTTTCGTTCTTCCGATTTTCATGTTTCCATGGTTGAGGTCTCGAGCGGAACCAATGCCTCGGTGACATGAAGAATTAACGCTCTGTTTGGATACGAGGGAGAGCGTGGAGGGGGGAGGACGCGCCCCTTCCTTTACGCGTTTGGGTGAGAGGAAATAGGAGGGAGAGGTTGAGAAGGGGCAAGACTCTTCCTTGGATATCCTTCCTATGAGCTATTTCTGTAATCCCCCCAAATCGGGCGGAAACGGAGGGAAGATACACCAACTAAATCAGTGATTTTGAGCGTTACAATACTACCCTTTTACTTCATCTTATGTCTGGTGAAGAACTGATGAAGAAGCATAGAGAATTCACTAGCAGTGGCAATCGTTGGCGGCGGCGGCGGCAATGGTACCAGCGTGGCGGAAACAGTACCAACGATGGTTATTTATCAGGTTCATAAACTCTTCTTTTATGCCATTTTAGCACTTGCTAGTCTAGATTACTTTAGTATTTCGGAGTAGCCAGCCACTTCTTGTGTTCTGTGATGTAGTTTGCTACAGAAATTGACTTAAAAAGACAGTTCAAAAGGTCCTGTTTCTCGCTTCACTTGTATTTCTTTTGTAACAAATATATGCAAAAATTACAGTTTCATTGTGATGGAAAATTGGTCCCTGAGGAGAACGCCTGGAGGACATTACTGAACTAGAGAATGTAGGGAAGGTAGACAACAGTAATAGCATTGATAGGTTCCATCAGTATCTCTGTATGCCTTCAAAAGCAATCCAAGAAAGTCATTGCAGCAGTGCTTGGATTCCCCTCTACATGTTTCCTCCTCTCTTTTCTTCACAATCTTCAAGATGGAGTTCTGTATTTCTTCAGCAATTTTGTCTGACTCAATTTCATCAAGTGTTTTCACAAACTTGCTGCACCAGAGAGACAACTTTTTTTTCCATTGAATGTAATTCAAAACTGTTTCAAAAACTCAAACTTGTGGGGAAGGCATACCTGAATAATTCAGCGACACTTCCTTTATAAGCGTTCCTTGCAATGATGAGAACCATTTTCTCCATCATACTGAATATTTTCTCTCCTTCCAAGTAACTGCTCCCAAAAGCTGTCCTTGATATTATTTCTGATGTCAAGAACTTCATTTCTTGGAATACTTCAATTTCCTTGTCCTCATATTTCCTCCATTTTTCCAGCATCATCTCGACCGATGTAAGCATAGCAGGAATCATTCCCTTCCAACAACATTTAAAACAGATAAGAGTTCAATTCAAGCACACAAGGCTACAGGGAAGAGATTTTGTACAAGTTTCTCATACATCTGGCTTTGTTTCTCCAAAATTTGTATGTTAAAAAGGCAACAATCGTGCAGCTTAGTTCACCATTATGAGACCCAGGCTTGTGTCTGGAAAAAGCTAGTCCCTGCACATAGATTGAAATAATCAGTAATAAAGTTCTAGACAGGGAATCATACAAGTTACTATGGTCTCTATCAGATGCAAGCTCACCAGTATTTAATAAGACCATCCCAGCCACAAGTAGCGACTTTACTTTGTTCCAGAGGATGCCACTCGCATCCAATGCACACTCCCTCACGACACTTGAGAGTTCTGAAGACTTTGTAGCTCTTCCAATCCCAAAACCAGCACTTGCCTTCACCATCTCCAGAAAGTACAAAGCGTCCATCAGGTGAAAAATTGACTTGACAAGCATAACCTGCTACAATGTGCCCAGCAAACCTTTTCTTCTTATTAAGCTGAAATCTTTCCCTTGTGCTATAGATAAGAATCTGATTATCTAAGCTCTGTGCTGCAAGCCAATTCATGTTAGGATGGAGCGAGATGGAAGGCATAGAGTGCATATGAGGTTCACTGATATCCTTTATAACAACAGGAATTCCAAACTCCCACACTCGAAGTGATTTGTCATCACTTAAAGTGACAAACCTCCATTTTTTGTCAACAAATGTGATGGTATTGACTGCACCTAAATGCTGATCATACTCTTGAGTTATCTGTCCTGTGTTAATATCCCACTGCACAATTTTCTTATCACTCATTCCTGCTAACAGAATATTCTGCTTGTCTTCATCTGGATTCAGCTTAACCACGTAAGGGATCTTTCTAGTTGAAAAAGTTGAAATAACCTGCCCAGTTTCTGTATCCCAACGTTTTTGGAGTCTGTCTGCTTGAAACATGTATATTTTCATGACCACTGTTCAACAAATCAGATAGATGTTTCTTTGCTTCAATATAGATGTTAGTAACTTTCTGCTGTGAAATGTCAGGAGTCTTATGTTCACCTATTCTGAAGTGTTTAGGCCTTTTCAACGTTTCTTCCTTTTTAGCACCGCTTTGTTGTCCAGAAATTTTTTCAATAAAGAGATGATCTTTAGTTGGTAAACTCATCTGAAAGCATTCCTTTGCAATTCTATTATCCACAAGATTTTGGTGCTCAACAGGAAATTGCCCATCAGAATAGGTTCTGCGGTGATCCTTTCCCATGATATGCTTCAACTTACTTTTGATTTCAGCAAGCAAAAACTCAGAACTAACTTCTCCATTTGCTTCAGTTTTTTGGATGTTGTGATGGGATTTTTGTGTTGTGATGAAGCTTTTCTCCTTTTTATGTAACTCTTCACGAAAAAAAAAAAATTATGTACTAATGATTCTTGTTGTAATTATATTATTCTGGAAAGTGTGAGTTTGCTCCCTTTAGATATTAATGCTACTAGTGGTTATATCAAACTTTAAAAAAAAAATGTTTTCTTCCTTTAATTTTTCTAACACTGTCTTTTATTTGTGAATGTTTAGATTGTCATTTTTGAACTTATTTTTGGGGTTTGCTAAAAAGGGATACAAGCGAAAAAGGTATTTACTATTAATTTTAATATAACTTATGGATGTATGTAATTCAGTTCTATTTTGTATGCATGTGTGGTCTCTTTTTTGACTTTTTTTTTTTTTTTGCTTATGATACGTCATAGTTAGTTAAATGAAAACAAAAATCTAAAATTATATTGGAAGTGCTCATTGATAAAGTCATATATATGTCTTTGAGGTTATGTTTACTTTTGTATGCATGTTACTAATTGTATTTTATTATTTAGATGGACAATGAGGGAAAAGATACAATCTTTGCAATATTTTGGTGGATGCACACTCGCCGAATAGGAATGTCATATTTGTTAATGATTGTTGTTTATTGGTATTTCTCTAAGAAACGAAAATATAGGTTATCAATAGGTAATAATAGAATTAACTTTGAAAGAAGAGAGAGAATTAGAGCTCAAGTTATGCATGACATATTGGGACCGACAAGTCGTGATATAGTTAGAATGAGCCATACAGCTTTTATACAATTATGTGAATTACTCAAAATGGAGGGTGGTCTTCGACCAACACGGTGTGCTAGTGTTGAAGAACAAGTTGCTAAGTTCTTATACATTTTGACCCATCATGCCAAAAATCGTGCGGTTAACTTTTGGTTCAAGTGTTTTGGAGAAACAACAAGCCGTCACTTTCATCGGGTTTTAAAAGCTATTATAGAGTTAGAAGAAAGATTATTATAGAGTTAGAAGAAAGATTCATCAAGCAGCCTAATGGATTTGTAACCCCACTAGAGATTGAGCAGAACAGTAAATTCTTCCCATATTTTAAGGTAAAATTTGTTAAGATTGCAGTAGTCATAACATGTTTATAAATAACGGTTGACTGACATATAACTTTCTTGATTATAACATAATAGGATTGCATAGGGGCGATTGATGGCACACATATTCGAGCTAAAGTGCCTACTCGAGTTGCTCCACGATACCGTGGAAGAAAAGACTACCCAACAATGAACGTACCATGTGCTTGTTCGTTTGATTTGAAGTTCACTTACGTTCTCTCTAGGTGGGAAGGGTACTGCATTTGACTCACGAATTCTAAAAGACGCACTATCTAGAGAAGATAAACTTGAGGTTCTGGAAGGTAACATATTTACAAATATTAAACTGTTAATTATTTAATTACTTATTATTTCCAATATTTCAATTTATAATACGGTTTTATTTTATTTTAGGAAAATATTATATTGCGGATGCTGGGTTCGGGCTGAAAGCTGAATTTATCACACCTTACAAAGGTGTCAGATATCATTTGAATGAGTTTTCGAGTAACCCGCCGAGAACCATACGAGAGTTATTTAACCATCGTCATGCATCTTTACGAAATGCAATTGAACGAGCTTTTGGGCTATTAAAAAAAGATTTCTCATCATATCAAATGCCAATGAACCAACATATGAGGTTAAAACACATAAGTTAATTGTTTTAGCATGTTGTATCTTGCATAATTATTTGTTGGGTATTGATCCAGATGAGAGCCTTCTAGCAGAGGTTGACGAACGAATTAGGAATCGACGTCGCCGTTGTTGTCCTATAACAGAGGAAGATGACGAACATAAGGGAGAGTTGGTCAGAGATTCTTTAGCTAGTGCTATGTGGATTGATTATAGTCGTCGTACCTAAACTATTTAGCATTAGATTTGATTTGTGAGATTGATTTCTATGACTATGTTGTCGAATAAAGTACAGAATTGCTTGCCATCATATGAAAATTTATTTATTGTTTAAAATTGCTTGAAATTCTCTAATATTATCACATAGATTAATTTAATAAATTTTGTAATTAATTGTTTTGATCATGTCACTAGAATGGAGGGAGGAAGTTCGAGTGGTGCTGAAAATTATGGCAGAAGAAATGTAGTGGTGTGGACACCTTTGATGGATGAAGCTTTATTGGATGCATTAATGCGGCAACAGGAGAAAGGCTTCAAGCAGAATGAGAGTTTTATCTCACAAGCGTATGACAATATTGTCATAGAACTGAAAGAAAAAATTGGAGATGATATAACCAAGGACAAGGTCAAAAATAGGTGGAAGACCTTGAAAAGTAATTTTGCGAAGTGCTATGATTTTTGGAGGAATGGTATGAGTGGATTTGCTTGGAATCCTACCACTAAGTTTTGGAGTGCAGAACCTGAAGTTTGGGAGAGTCTAATCAAGGTTAGCATCTTCTAGTAACAAATACCAAAAAATCATTTTTAATTTATTATTTTTTTATATGAGAGGTGTTTATATTTTTGTGTTTGTTTTTTGTTTTCTCAGGATAAGCCTGCAGCTCGTGAATGGATGACAAAACCTATTCCCCATTATGATAAGATGCTGATATTGTATGGAAATGATAGAGCTACGGGTGATGAAAGTGGAACTGCGAAAGAAGTAAGGCGTCGTCAAGCTTTTGAGCAGGTGGAGACTATTGATGAGATTGATCATCTTGTCTCAGAAAATGAAGTGAATTTGGAAAGTTGTGATCCGTCTGACGATACAGAACAACATTTCTTTGAGGCACGAGCTCGTAAAACTAAGAAGGCCAAGGGAGCAAAGAATGATAATGATGATGGGATGTTAATTAAAGAAGCAATTGATAATGTTGCTTAAGTGATGGAACGAGGAAATCTAGTACTTGAGAAGATGATGCAACGACTTCCAATTCCTGAAGAACAACTGTGGACTCTTTTGGAAGAAATATCGCTTGAGCCGCACGTACTAACTGACGCATATGTTCACTTAATTGCATATCCTGAGAAAATACGAGCTTTGTTAGGATGTCCTCAACATAGGCGGAAGGACATTGTCATGCGATTAGTCTTCGGACATTTTGGTCCATGATATTCCTAAATGATTTATTTCTTAGTTAGATGGAATAAGTTAGAACATTTTTATTATTACATGGATTCAACATCTGAAATTATGTTGGTTATGTTTTTCATTAAGTTCGTACTTATATTGTACGTAGGAGAATAATTATGAAAAGTTCCCATACTTTACAAACTTTCACTTATTTTTTTAGTTCAACAAGTTTGCTTCAAAAAAATGTTTTACTTTTCTTTTTATTGGATAAATATGTTCTTCAAATCAACCAATTTTATTAGATCTATGTATGGAAATTTTGTTAGTACAAGCAATTTATTACATTATTAAGAAAAAAGAATAAAATGAATTTACAAGCTAAATAAAGGGTAAAATTGTAATAATATTTAAATTCTCTCCTTCCCCATCCTTTAATGAATGTATCCAAACAAAGAGGGGTAAACTTCCATTTCTTTCCTTTATTAAGTCTATCCAAACAACGGTAAGGTCATGACACCTTCCCCCCCTTCCCTCCCCTCCCCTTAATGATAATATCCAAACAGAGCCTTAAGCGACTGGCTCGACAACGCACGCAAGGAGGGTGAATTTGACAAAACACAGAATCTAAAATGAATCGATGGGTGACTCATGGACGATGATAAGGACTAGGGTGGTCAAAGGGCATAGAGAAGAAGGGGGGGGGGGGGGAAGGAGGATGAAACATGGGGAGAAGTGCGGAGGGCAGAGGAGTGCAGTGGAGTAATGGCGTTAACTTGACTAGGGGGCAAGCGTAAGTATTTGAAAGAGGGTGGAGACAAGTGTAGGTTTTGCTATACCTCAGGAGTTTTTGTAATTTTCCCAAAATTTAAGTATCATGTAATATTAAGGGGTAAATGGCACCCATGGCCCCTAACATTTTATTATTATCCTATTTTGGGTGCTAACCTCAAAATATCACATGAGTAGTCCTTAACCTCAATTTTTTGTTCCATTTTAAATCTTTGGAGGACGGAAACCATTACAATAAACGAAACTGGCTACGTGGCACGTCAACAATGGGAAATTTGCTACAGTGGCATAAAAAGGGAAGAAAAGTAATAAAAAAATAAAGAAAACTAATAAATAAAGGAAGAAAATATGAAAAAAAAGAAATTTTTTTAAAAAATTAGGCGAAGGCGTTCATGCCTTCTCGCCCTGTCGTTGTTGCCATTTAGACAAAATTGAAGGTGTTTGGACAAATTCAAGTTGTTCTGATGAAATCTAGTCCAATCAAACGAATTTGAATAGATGAAAGTAGGGAGGCGTTTAGATTGGGGTGGAGGGCCTGTTTGATTGGCCGATGGACGAGGAAGGGATTGGTGGTTAGAGGTGGAGGGGCATTCGATTTCGGCGTGAACGAACGGGGGAAGAGTCGCATGTCCATCGTCCTACCACGCATCATTCCAATTGTTGAAACCCAGATAGTGGCAGCTTCCGCATCCTCCAACGACGTCTCAACTGCCTTGGTGACATTGGAGGCTTCCGTATCCTCCAGCACGAATACTTCCAATCCCCCTATGGTGAAATCGAAGGTTATAGGGATTCATCATCTCCCGATCTTCCTCTTTCACTGCTTGATTGGCCACCTATTAGTTCCAATTCGACAGTGAGCAAAAGAGGCACGATTCGATGGCATGCAAAAGGGCGATTGGCGGTGGAGGATGGCAACAAAGAGGCGATGGGTGGATGGCAGGAAGGGCCTCTAAAAAAGGCAATGAAGGGGCATTGGCGGATGGTGGGAGGGGCGGTGAATGCAACCAAACATTTTTTCCACCATTTTTCATACTTTTTTTAATTATTTTATTATTTTCCACATCATATGTAGCTGGTGATTCATAGTGCCATCATGGCAAATTGTCCACGCTGGCGTGCCACGTGGCCAGTTTATCTATTCTAACAGTTTTCGTCCTTTAAAGGTCTAAAATAGAACAAATAATTGGGGTTAAGGACTACATATATGAGATTTTGATGTTAGGATCTAAAATAAGACAATAATAAAATATTAGAGGCCATGACTGCAATTTACCCTAATGCTAAGCTCCAGGGGAAGCTGCAAAACATGAAAGCGACATCATAATTTTCAGAATTAGAAAAGTAGCAGCGTACTTGATTTGTAAATATTACTAGAAATTATTTATAACGACGATCCTGTGACAGTGGCACCAAGTGGAAGAATACTCCTTTTTTTTTTTGGTTGAAAAGTGGAAGAATACGCACGCAGACTCCTAAATTTTTGAACAAAACCGTTTTTTTTTTATCGGTGTTAAAAAAAATGCTGGACCTGGAAGTGTGAAAAGTACTAAGATTATGGTAATCTAAATTCAAGTGGCCTTTTTATTTACAATTTATTATTCAATGAATATTTTTTCATATCATCTTTTTTTATTTGAAAAACTCTTAATAGGATTAATTACAGTTATCTCATGAACTTTGGTTGATATTACAGTTACACCTCCGAGGTTAGAAAATATAAACTTTTTCCCTATTTTTTACATTATCTAGAAAAACTTTTAAAATCCTAATTTAAACTGTATGATAATTATTTTTCATTAATTTTAGAGCCAATTCATTTTAACTTAAGTTAACTTAATCTAAAATGGCTTATTTTTTATTGTTACATTTTTTCTCTTAAACTAATTTCATTTGAAAGCCAATATTATGTAGATTTAATAGCCAATTTGAAAATAAATTTTCATGATATTCTTAAATTTTTTATGATAATTTATTTTTAAATACCTAAGTCTAGAAAAATTTATAAAAATTATATTTTCAATAGATTATTACACCTAAATAGTATTAGATTTTAAATAAATTAGTTTTAGATAAAAAATATGTAAAAATAAAAATAAATTATTTTGGGTTAAGTTAAAATGAATTGACTTTTAGTCTATCTGGTATTTCGTTTCAAATTATTTGACATTAAAAAAATATTTTTTACATTTACAAAGAGAAAAATTTGATAATTTGAAATGTCAATTAACTGTTAAAAGGTACTAAACAGATTGAAATTAATGAAATGTGACAATCATATAGTTTAAATAAGAATTTCAGATTTTTTGGACAGTGTAAAAGAAAATAGGGAAAAAAGTGTATATTTTCAAACTTTGGGAGAGTAACTCTAGTATAAACTCTAGTTCAGGGGCATAACTGCAAATAAATCTATTTAATATATTTGTGAAGAGGTAATTAGATCATTTTGGTGACGAGCATCATATGACAATACCGATTTGGGTTTAAGCCTATTTAATATTTTTTTTTTTTAAAGAGGGAGTCGTATCATTCGCCTGACGACTATAGCTATCATATGACCAATTAGGGGTTGACTCCAATCTTATACGCAGAGATTTTTTCTCATTTAAGTAATAATCACACTATATATATATATAACAGTAGCTTAAGCATGCACACAAAAGAAAGACATTCAGTATAGCATTATCACAATACTATCATGGCATCTTAAATTTTGATAAATTACGATAAAGCCACAACACTATCACTCATGATCATATAACACGTCCTAATTTTCTATAAAATACCATAGTATTCCGTGTCACATTTGTCTGCCATACTAAAGTTATTATGTGTTAGATTGTTTCTATTCTATAACTGAATTTAGTTATTCCTATGATGCATAATACTGTTCTTTGACGAATATGCATGTTCTATTTGCTATTTAATATCTATTTGTTATCGATGTAGTAGTTGTTCTTCATTAGATGATTCTTGTTTTCTTGAGAATATAGTTATTCATGAGGTATGTTGGCCTGTATGATGTAGCAAGTATTTTTTACTATACCTTTAGTATGAAAAATTACAATAATACATAATTCATAAAGTATGAGAAGAATTGACTAAAGCCAAATTAACCTGAACAATAACCGAAAATAGGTAAATAGAAACATAACATCATATGTACTTTGAAATAATGTATAATTTTGTTATTAAAAATAATTCACTAAAAATTTTCCTCTTTTATCAACTTAAATTATAATTTTTAATATCAATGAGAAATTTATTTAGAAAAAATTACTTTCAATTTTAGCAATTATGGACCAAATTATTTTATTAAACTATAAAGAATAATTCATACAACAACACACAATCATCAATAACAAAAATAATATGATTAAAACACAAAATTGTGTTCAATTTATGTTAATAAATTAACAATTTAACCATTAACTTAATAAAGATAAAAATAAAAAAAGAAATTTTTTTTTACCAAAGCTAAATCAATCAGAACCATAGCTAGAAGTACATAAATTACAATGATTAAGGTTTATTTTTAAAAATAAAATTTTAAAAAAAGCAAAAAAAAATTTGAATCAAGATAGAAAATGAAAAAAACATTAGGTATTAAAAGCTTAACAATTGATCTAATGAATGTAAAAAAAATTGGCTTAAGAAAAAAATAAATAAATTATGATAATCAATGTCTTACTTTATAATATAGTACATAAAAACAATAAAAAATTTTGGGTACCAAGAGAACAAATAGAAATAATCTAGTCAAATATTTATTAAATTTGGGGACCAAAATATAACATGGATGGAACATAGGGACTAAGACAGAAAAGAGTAGAAGCTTAGGGGCTAAATTGAGATTTAACCAGAACAAAGAAGGAGACAACCTAAAAAAGAAAAATTACAAAATAGGCCCTAAAAATGTGATTATCTTTTGAAGATGGGATCAAACTTAAAAAATGGTCAATTACGTGTGAAAAGGAAAAATAAAGAGGCAAGAGAAAAAAAAAAGAAAAAAAAGAACATTTCATCTTCAATGATGAATATTGAAAACCCCACAACTTGTAGACGTAAGTGAGGTATGTGGGTACATTCTATAGCAATATTAGTTGTAATATAATCAATATAAGTCATTAATGGAACAATATAAAAGGATAAGACTTATTTTGACACTAAGTAAAATCTTAGTATAGATAATTGTGTACACATAGAATACTCAATTGAAGATATATTTATATAGTATCAAAAGAGCATTAAAGATAACAAACAAAAAATGATTAAAGCAATTGTATTAATCAATTCAAATAAAACCATTAAGAGAAAAAAAAATTTATGGTGTTTATAGTGCAGAATAACATTACATAATACACATGCATAAGTTTTATAGATTTTTACTCACTAATGAATTAGTGATAAAATGAAACCTTTTAAGAATCATGTATTCATGCATAATACAAATTGTCCACTTATTTAAACTAATCAAAATTCAAAATTGAATCTATGTGAAATGCTCATGCATTATGACAAATTGTCCACTCATTTCAACAAATCAAAATTTTCAATTGAATCTATGTAAAGTGGCCATGCATTATAAAAAGTGTGTATTTGTTTCAACTAATTAAAACTTTGAATCAAACCTATATAATTAGAACTTTGAGTCAAACCATGCAAAAGAAAATGTTTTTGGTATTTTATATGATTAAGAAAAGCATGTTCTTCACTTTCATTTAAGATTTTATCATCTTAAATTTAAATAGCTTATTAAAATTTTTATTTTCCTAAAAGTTCATAAAAGGTATCTAAAAACCTGTTACAGCTATGACTAGGGATCGAGATAGCCTTTTTATCTTCTCCTTAAAAACCTTTAACTTTTGGTATGTACAAAAAACTTGATTAGCAAAATAAAAAAAAGTGTTTATGAGATCATGAGGTTGGGGACTATTACAGTAGAAATGTTAGATTTAGGGACGAAAGAGCAAATTTGACCATTCTGCAAGAACAGTGGGTGGACGTGTCAGAAAAGGAACAAAATACTCTTGGGTCCTTATAATAGTTTTTTTCTAATGATAGTCCTTAGACTTTATGATGTGTCAATCATGTCACCGTCAACAAATGGTCTACTCTTTAGTTGGCGACAGTAGGTGAAAGAGAAGGAGCAATATTGCAAACGTGAAATATTCAGTGAAAAAAAAAAAGGATTGACCATAAATTTGTATAACCAGATAAAAAAAGGAGAGGGCACATGTGAAGTTACTGTTGATAAGCAGTAAATATGGTTCATCTTTTAGAATATAACGAGGTTTTAATGACCCGCACGTTGTTGCGGGGATTTAATTCAATAGATTTAGTATTAAAATACATTTTTATTATCAGTAAGTAAAAATTGTTCACCCATAAATTTATATTGATCAACTAAAATTTTGCTTTATTTCAATTTTCAATTGGTTTCTTATTACATTATATTCTTATGATTAAAATGATTAGTTATGATCGAAACATAATGCCATAAAACAAAAAATTGTATGTGCTTTAAATCTATACATATTTTCTTTGTTATTAAAAAATAATTTACTAAAATTTTTCATCTCTTATTAATTCAAACTCCAATTTTTAGGATTAATGAAAAATTTATCTAGAGAAATTTAATTTAAATTTTAGCAATTATAGCCCAAATTATTTTAGTTAACTATATACTTTAAAGTAAATAATTGATACTACAAAATTCAATTATCAATAATGAAAAAAATGACCAGAAACAAAAAACTGTATTTAACTTATGTCAATCAATTACTGGTTTAACTATTAAATTAATAAAAAATAAAAAGAAAAAAATGAATTAAGACAAATCAACCAAAACCATAGTTAAAAGTAGACAAATTATAATGATTAAAGTTTCATTTCAGAAATCAATAATAAAGAAAGATGACAAAAAATAGTTTGGACCAAGATAAAAGCTGAAAAAATTTTATGTATTAAAGGTTTAATAACTGATTTAGTAAATTCAAAAAAAATATTTAACTAGTAAACTATGGTGACTAATGTCTTAGTTTAAAAGATAGTATATACAAAACAACAAAAAAAAAGTGTAGGGGACCAAGAGAGCAAATATAAAAAATTTAGTTCAATAGTTATTCAATTTGGGGACTAAAATGGAACACGGATGGAACTTAGGCACTAACTTCTTAAAGAGTAAAAATTTAGGGATTGAAATCGAGTTTTAACCAAAATAAAACATAAAACAGATTAAAAATGGAAAATTGCAACACATGCTCTCAAAAAGGTGAATGCCTTGTGAAAATGGAATCAAACTTAAAAAAGAGTCAATGACATCCAAGAAAATGGGGAGAAAAAAGTGGCACTGTTAATATACAATGGACTTCACCATAGATGAATAGTACAAACACTGGTTTCTTCTAAAAGTAAAAAAGATATGTGAAGACTTGTGTAATTATGCAAGTCATTAATAGAACAATATAAAAAATAAGACATACTTTAACATTAAATAAAATCTGAGTATAGATAATTGTATACACATAGAATAGTTAAATGAAGATGTGTTTACAGATTGTCAAAAAAACATTAAGATAACAAACGAAAAATTGTCAAATGATATGTATAACGTAGAATAACATTTCACAATATATATATGCATAATTTTTTTTTTAAATTTTTACTCACTAATGAATTAGTAATAAAATTAAACTTTTAAGAATCAATCACTTATGCGTAATGCAAATTGTACACTGTTTTAACTAATCAAAACTCTGAATCAAACCTCATGTAAAAGCACTCGTACATTCTACAAACTGTATATCTATTTTAATTAATTAAAATTTTGCATCTGACTTATCTAACTAAACCTCTAAATAAAAACATGTAAAAGAAATTTTTTTTGGTATTTAGTATGTATAATAAAAGCATGTCTCTTATTTTTATTTAAGGCTCCGTCATTTTAAATTTAAATAAGTCATCCAATTTTTTTTCTAAAGTTTCCAATAGATTGCAAAAGTTGGAGACCACTATGACAAAATTGTTATATTAAGGGACCAAAAGGGGATTTTAAGATTCCCCTAATGCAAAAAAAAAAAAAAAAAGGCGTGGGGGGGACTTGCCATAAAATGAAAAAATATACCTTCATTCCCTGAGTTGTTGGTTTCTTCAGTATCAGTCACCAATCTTTATTATCTACCGATCTTACCATCATCAACTAGGGGTGGAAATTAGCCGAGCCGTTTATCAAACGGTTTGAGCTTGAGCTCGGTTTTTTTGTTATCGAGCCGAGCCTGACGAGCCTTGAGCCAAGTTTCGAGCCATAAAATAGGTTTGAATCCTTAACGAGCCGAGCTTCGAGCCGGGTAGTATTCTGCTTGAGTCTTTATCAAGCCTAACGAGCCTGATAAGAAAATTAATATAATACTCTCTGTCTCAAATTTTTTACATTTTTCACTTTTTAACAATTAATCTATGATATTTTGTTTTCAACATTTTAGCATATAAATGAAAAACCTTTATATATGAATGATAAATCAAGACCTATGTGTTCCTCAAAATGAGTTCAATTCGAGTTTCAAGCCTATCGAGCTACCGAGTTAAACTTGAATTTTTTTGAGCTGAGTTTCAAGCCTAATTTTTAGAGCTCGTTGAGCTCGAGCCGAGCTAATTTTTAACGAGCCGAGCTTCAAGCCTAGGGGTGTTCGGGCTCAGCTCAGCTCGTTTCCACCCCTATCATCAACATACAATCTGAATCTTTCTCATGATTGAAGGAGAAAGTGGGGGATCAGAATGGCAGATGTGAAATATTCAAAGACCAAAATAAAATTTTTACCACAAAATTGAAAAAAAAAAAAGAGGCGCAAGAAGAGGTATTATTGATGGACAGTAAAAACGAGTTCTTCTTTAGAATATAGTATAATATAATTTCTCTCATCTTTCTATTCTTTGAAAATCTATCTATTCCTTTTTTTTTTTTTTATATTTGATAGCTGCTTGCTATGATTATAGTAGTTGTATTGTCAGGTTGTTCATGTTCTTTAGCCAAATTTTAGTTGTTTTTTTGACGTATGCTATTGATCCCTAACAGATCTATATATTCTTTTTGCCATTTATTGTTTGTTTGCTATACCTATAGTAGTTATTCTTTGTTAGATGGTTGTTGCTCACTTACTGAATAGAGTTATTTCTCAGTCTAATCTTTTGGTTTTCTGACAAACCTATTTATTCATTTTGATATTTAATAGCTACTCACTATTCATATGGTAGTTGTTCCTTGTCATATATTTCTTAATATACTTGTTACTTTTTCCATCTTGTTGTCCTTTATTAAATTGACCATTCCTTTGTAATTTACTCATGTTGCCTCTTACACAAATTATTTTCTCCGCTGAAAAATAATATTCCTTGATATTTATTTTCTTGTCCTATTGTAGTTTCTTTATATATATATATATATATATGTTTGTCATGTTGGATATGTTTTATTGTTCCTTTCTGTTTTTTTATTGTTCTTGTTCTCAAGTATATTCCTATTCTTCCCATATGTCTATCTTCATGTTTTTTAGTTTCTTATTGTTGTTATGAAATCTCTTCTACTTTCCTATTGTTTTTCATGTTCCCTTTTAATTTCTTATTTTTCTTCCGGATAAGAAAAAAAGAAACAAAATATATTAGGAGAAAGAAAAAATAAAAATAAAGAAGTTACAAAGAAGACAAAAGGCAAAAGAAAAAATAAAAAACTTGCATCGGCCCGGCTTACACATAAGCCATTCCGAGAGTTTAATATTTCACTTATTTCTTTGAAGTAAAAAGTTAGTCAAATTTCAAAAGCTTATATCCTGTTAGTAATTAAAGATTATTTTTAAAATATTTTCAGACTATCACCCAAGTCGCTTAGCGATTGTAAGACCCATTGTTGAAGTAAGAGGACAGTAAGATCGCGGAAAACGTTGACATATAGCTATTTAAGATATTAATACTAATAAATAGTTACTAATGGATAAAATCTTTAAAAATTTGACTAAGTTTCACAAGCTGTTTTAATTTAATTTTAATTAGATATTTAAGATTTCACAAGTTCTTTTAATTAAATTAAAAAAATTAGATATTTAAGATTTCACAAGCTGTTTTAATAAGAGATAATGAGAAAAAAAAAATTAAGAAATTGAAATATTCCTAAATTTGATTAATGAGATGTTTATCAAAAGGGAACTTTGATCTTAGAATTACTTATATCATTAAAATGGTAGAAAAAAATTGCTCCAATAATAAAAGAAGGCCATAAATTTTAGTTGTTTTCAAAATACATGATTAAAGATCTACTAGAAAGCGACTATAATTATTTGCATGTTGGTCTTGTGTAAATTACTTTGAAACCTTTGATAAAAAATTATTTAGATGCCTCTATGATTATTGTCTTAAGAGATTGTAGACATAATAAATTTTCTAATTCTCTATTAAGCATTGTATAATCAAATTTGTGTGATAGATCAATTTATTTTAATTGCTATCCAAATTTTACTATTTCCCTAAAAGATCTTGACATCAAGAAAGTTTTAACTGCAAATATTATGACATTTAGTTTTGACATGCTTGAAGGATCCTAAAATCTTGCTCTTGTTATAGAATTTATTACATGGTTATGACAATACAAATTGAGCCTCAAGCATTAGAAATTGATACACAAGAAAAAACTTTATTGCTAAAGGCCAACACAGAAAAAAGTCATGTTGTCATTCGAAAACCAATTAAATGGAGATATATCAAGCATTTAGAAAAATAAATTTTTCAAAATGAAAAACCCATGAAACCCTTAAAACCACAAGAATTAGAAAGAATCATTGAGTATGAAAATGGCAAAGTTGAAATAAACTTTAGTAAAGATAGAATTACAAAATTTAATTTTTTAGAATTGGAACCAAAACGGATTCCTTCAAGAATTGCTTATAAATCTTCTAGAGCATCATGTTCTTATGTGCCAGAATTAAACATGAGAAACTTGTAAGAGAAGTTAGAGAATCTATAAAACAAGTTTCACACCTTGTCTATAGTCCAGTTGTTTTAGAAAAAAGTCAAAATTCTAGAAAACAAGGAGGAGAAACAAAATTTATTTCCATAGGATCACCCAATTCTAGTTTTTCATATTTTCAACTAAATGTTTTGGCTGAACCATTTAGATTTGACACTCTGTAATAACCCTAAAAATAAAAAAAGAAAAGAAAAGAAAAGAAAATTATCAAAATACCCTAAATGCAAAAATTACAATTTTACTGTCAACAGTATTTTTCTAATTTTATCTATCAATTTATAAAATTAATATAAAATTAAGAATCTTGATCCTTAGTAGTTATTAAGTCAAATTTCAAACCGGAAGCTCAAAATCATTTTCTTTAAGCTAAGGGCATTTTTGTCATTTCCAACTGAGCATCGAATGGAAATTCTGGGAGCACCATTATATTCTTCTCACAAAAATGAGTTTAAAGAAATTTTCCTCATTAAATTCTAAATTCGTTTGCTTAGGTTTCAAAAAAATTTAGCCTGCACACGTATACAGTTTAAACAAAGTTCGTTCAACCATTATATGGGATAATTCCTTATCTAACCCTAATCTGTATCCTAAGATAAAAATATAACTGGCTCTTGCATGACTTACTACTGGCTGCCGCATGACTTACTAGAATATATATTCTTTCTTTCAAATTAAATCTCTTTAATCTACTTACTTTTTTTTTTACTAATTTTACCATTATCCCATTAACCTTTTTTTTTTCTTTTCCTTTCTTTGCTTCTCCCCATAATTGTGTCTAATTTAGGATCCAAACTTGTGTCTAGAAAAACAAAACCTAGGCATATTCATTTTGTTGCCTTTAACTTTTTTTCTCTAGCCGCCAAGCCACACTAACTCAAGGCCGATGCCATGACCATTAATCCTAGTCTTGCCAAACGCATTAGTTTCTAATATTTTTGACTATATTTCTCTACGTCATTCTGTTACTCCATCTACATAGCCATTTACCTGATCCAATATTTCTGGTTTTGTTCTTTGGAGAGAAGTCATCGCACTAGAAGAATCATCATCACACCATTATGTATTGTTGTCATCTTGATTGCATTTTTTGTCGACCAGTCGTAAGTCCAGCCCTTGGGCTTTATTTTTCCATCATCCAAGAAATTATTTTATTTTATTTTATTCCATATTATTTCCTAGGTTCATTAAGTTGAAGGAAAACCCCATCTGGACACCAAAAAGCGATCCTACGCATACCGACGATTCCGAATTCATTGTGTAAGTCTAAATCCTTCTATATCACTTTTTTAATTTTTTTTCCCAGCACCTAAAGGCCTTATATTTTTGCTGTAAACCTTTGGCAGATTATCGTTAATCCAAGTTTTGGGTTTTTGCACTCGTTTCTGGTGTAATTGAGTCCATACTTGCTCCTAAACCCTGATAAGCCACTGTAGTCTTTTTAAAATTCTTTTGACTGCCAATTTCAAATCTTACAGCCATAATAATTCTCTTATCTTTACTATCCATGTTGTTACAAAGGGCTAGAAATTCCTTACTTGAGAATTTAGTGCTTCTTTGGACTTTCGGAGCGCCGAAGATCCCAAAAACACATCGGTAATCAAAATTGAATTTTGTCATTCCAAAATCAATTTTTACAACTACTACATGATATTATAACTCAATGTCTTGGCCGTTGTAATTTTTAGGATCAATATCAAGAAGGCTCCCCACACGATCCCGAATAGACACGAGGTCACTGGAGACACCCTGAGACCCTTTTTTCTCACTAGGTAAAATTTCGGCCTAGATGCCAAGAACAAGAACCTTCCAAGTACCATTTAGGAAATTTTCAAATTTTAGCATATTTTCTAATTTTCTACCTTACTAACATTTTGTAGGACCGTCCTAGGAAATTGCCTCATTTCGCCGTATTATTCCGTACTAGATAAGAGGGAAGAACGGGTTAGTTCTGGTGGGTCCTCTTAGGCCCAAAATAAGCATCAACCTAAATAGTAAATTCTAAATAAACAATTAGGCTAAATAAAACCTTTAAATGCGTGGGCAACATGGGTTGGGTAATTAATTAGTTTTTCCTAGAATTTTATTTTAGTTCTATTCCATTGAGATGTAATTTTGGTTAGTTGGTTGTATGGTTGTAATGATGTGATATATGATGTATGTTTGGCACTAGTATCATACTTGGACCGTTTGTAACAAGAATTAAATTAGAAGTATGTTAAGATCGCTTGAATAAACCCCTTAGAATGATGTTTAGGGCCGATAAAACAAACACCGCTAGTACTATGTTTAGGGCGAACAAGCTCGCTAGCAACGTGATAAGATTAAAAGTAACCGTTAGTGGCATGTTAGGGCCATAATAGATTACTATAAACCGGTAGATAAATGATTAGAAGCGTAAATACTAAATGACGAACTTAGAAAGAATTCATGAAAGAGGAGATGAACATATATCATAAATACACTTAAAAAGATATCATTGATTGTCATGTCATCATGGAACACTAAGTTAAGATAACAAGATAAAAGAAATAGACTGCAGTAGGATCATGACACTCTACTAAAAAGGGCTAAATAAAACAAGCTACAGTCATGCATCAATTGGTTGTTGCATATGATTGATGTTTGTCATACACAAGATTGAATTAAGTAAAAGATTTGAGGAATAAGATAAAACACGAGGCATGCAAGGTTGGTGACGAACCATATCTGCATGACCTAATAAGCCGTAAATTTAGACGAGAGGTTTGGAACAGATGATTCGAACCTGAGAGACATGTTAGGGTGGTAGCGGACCGTCCCTAGTCATGACCCGATATTGACATGGAGTATGGAGATATGATTTGTGTGCTGCTAGACCATAGCTGGTAAGGAACCATGCTTATGGCTAGTATCACGATATGCTTTACCTCAGCGTAGGTATCCCTGAGAGACTTTGGCTTGGTGGCATCTCTAGTGGCACTGCCTAAGAGTTATCTACAAAGTACGCTGTAGCTCCTCAAAAGTAAAACTAGCTGGGATTAGGATTCAACTTTGTGTTATTTGATTTCTAAAGAAACATATGGTTTGTTTAAATTGACACATTATCCGTATATTAGTTTTCCTATGATTGTCACTTAATTACTCTGATTTTATTTAATACTCTTATTATTTGGAAAATAGATTAAAAAATATCATATTTCTTAAATTATTTTTAATTAAATGCTTTATAATTCGGGGAATTTAAGATATCTTTTAAAATTAAGGTTTATAAAATTGGGGGCATTACACCCTTAAAGTTTAATTGAGGATTTCTGGTTAGAAAAAAATGAGATAAAAAGAAAACGGTTTTTTAACACCCATACCAAATAGGAAAGAAAGGAGATTAAGAGCTAATTCTTTTTTACTTAAGTCAACTTAATCCAAAATGACTTATTTTTATTTTTAAATATTTTTTTCCTCAAAATAATTTCATTTCAAATCCAATATTATGTAGATATGATAAACTAAATTTTCATGGTGTCATTAAATTTTAATGAAATTTTATTTTTTAATGGATAAAGTTAGAAAAATCATAAAAATTTAGTAAGGTTATTAAAATTGTATTTTCAATGGATTATTACATCTACATGCTATTAACTTTTTAAAAAATTAGTTTTAGGTAAAAAAGATGTAAAAATTAAAACTAAACTATTTTGGATTAAGTTAAAATGAATTGTCTCAAGATACCTCTGGTACAAGAGGATAATGAAAACTAAAAAGAATTTAAAGTTCTTTAAATGGTTAATCCCAGTCATAGTATTGGATGAAAAGACTACATTAGATGTGTTAGAGGAGACTACATTAGATGTGTTAGAGGAGACTTGGTCTATATACAAGACTAAAGATAGAAAATAAATTACATCTCCACATCCACTTAACACTACAATCATAATAGGGGAAAAAATTAAATCATCGGCTTCAACCATCAAGGCTTTTGACGCAGAAAACCCTGAGATTGCCAAAAAACTCAAAGATAAGAAAGATCTTAGGAATATGATGGAACAAAATAAATGTACAAATCTATACCTACAGTTTATAGGTAAATAGATGAATAGAATTAAAGCATCTTTGGTCAAGCATAACTTTGGTCCCATAAAGACTTTATTTTTTAAACCAGAACTTTTGTTAGAAATACCAAAGTGTCCAAAAAGTTTTCCCAAAAAACTTATAGAATTCAAATTAAAACTAAATGATAGAATAACTGATTTAGCTAATGAAATAGCTAAATTAATAATTATATATGAGAAACCAAAGGAAACTGTGGATAAGAAACAAAAAGGTCTTCAGATAAATGTTATTAGAGAAAGTTTAAATATCCAAGAATTAGTTGATTCTCATCACTTAAAATATGATAACTTAGGATGAAATTGTCTTTGTTCTAAAGAGGGGGGGGGGGGGGGAGGTCTATTTAGAAATGTTTCAAAAATTTAGAATGTGCCTCATCCTTTTACTTCCATAAAACCATCTCCAGTGGATATAAGGTTAACAAATTATTCAGAGCCTTATGCTTTTGTAGAATATAAAGGAGATTCAATTAAAGAATGAAATATAGATGGTTTATTATAATATCAAATAATAAACACTATCCAACATATAATTATGTTTAGGATAGCTACTAGAAAATGAGTTGATAATTCAGACTCAAATATAGTAGAAATGATCATAACTAGATTTATTGGTTAGTTAATAAACTAGTGGGAAAAATATCTAACAGAATAAGCTAGAAAAAAAAATTAAAAATACAAGAAAAATACTTATAGTTCAACATGGGAATTAATTGGCTCAAACAAGTGAACCCAATGTGGTAAATACTTTGCTGTGCATTATATATTCTTATTTTGTTGGTGATGTAGTAAGTAAAGAAAGTAGAAATGGAGAATTACTTTTAAATCTAAGATGCAGAACTTTATCAGATTTAGAATGATATAAAGACACTCTCTGTACGAAAGTCTATGAAAGACATGATTCTAGATCCTTTATTTAGAAAGAAAAATTTATACAAAGTTTGCCTAAACATTTTGGTCAGTTGGTTATGGGCCACATTAAGGAGAAAAACCAAGGTTATCCCAACTTAGAAAATTATACTTACGGTCAAATCATAGCATAAATTAAAGAAGTTGGTTTGAAAATATGTCATGAATTGAAGTGGTAAAAACACGTAAAAAGAGAAAGATTACTAAGAAAAAAAATGGGAAGGTTTTGCTTCCAGTTTGGGTATAATATCCCAATGCCATATTTTCAATATGAGCATAGAAAAAAGAAGAAGCATAAATCCTATAGAAAATATAGGACAAGAGGATTTGAGAAGTTAGAAGAAAAACTAGGACCATCTAAGAGATTTAGAAAGAGAAAATTTAGATAAGATCAAAAAAGGTTTGTTGGAAATATGGTAAACCAGGACATCTCGATAATAAATGTAAGACAAGGCAAAAAAAAAAAACTCTTTAAAAATAGATAAAGATTTAAAGAAGAGTTTAATGCAAAGTTTATTAAACAGTGACAGTGAGCTTAAAGAAAAATTAGAAGAAATAACTTTTGAAAGTTCTGAGGAAATAAATGTAATTGGTCTTTTAGATAGTTTAGAATTTGAGTCATAAAGTTGTGGTTGTGATTCTAACCAGTTGCAGAAGATATTTGATTGTCTACAATTAAATTTGATTAAGATTAATGCCATCACTGAGGAAGATGAAAGAATCCTGGAAATCACTAAGCAAATTGATGATATAGAACTAAGAAAAGAAATTTTGTTTAAGTATCTTGATAAGGTTGGTAATTAGGAACACCAATCAAGTTAGATTAGAAGAAATTAGAAAAAAAAGGTTGATATCCAAGAGCTAACTAAACCTCCTGTTTATAGTCTGAATAAAATTCTTAAGAGAATAAATGAGGTACAAAAGAGTCATAAAGAACCAATAATAGCATAATTGAGAGGAGAAGTTTTAGAAATTAAAGTAGAAATAAAATGTTTCAGAAGTATAATTGAGATTTTAGAACTTTAAAATTTTGAGGGATATTTTCAAAATATTCCAGAAGAAGAGTTAATCGTGGCAGACATGGAAGACTTTAGCTTTAAGGCAAAGCAGAAAGAGAAAGGAAAAAATGTCCCAGAAGTAAGCCTAGAAAATAAATAAGTAGATTTTTTAGAAGAAAAACCTTTGCAAATTAATGAAGTCTATTATATGCTAAATCAGAGATTTTCTAGTAAAATTACTTTGTTAATACAAAATCAATTTAAATTAACGGTAGTAGTTCTAGTAGATTCAGGAGCTAATAAGAATTGTGTTAAAGAAGGTATTGCTCCTTTCCAATATTTTAATAAATCCTTTGGATCTATTACTATTGCCAACAAAGAAACTATACTAATAAAATTTAAACTAACGAATGTTGATGTGTGTAATGAAGACATCGATATTAAATAACATTTCATAGTTTTAAACATGAATCAGGAGATAATTCTAGGAACTCCATTCTTAGTTAAAATCATGCCTTTTAAGATAAGTATGAATAAAATTTCTACTAAAAAATTTGGGAAGAAAATTACTTTTGAATTCCCCAAGCCACCAAGAAGATCTTTGTTAGAAGAATTTAGTATAGTTTTTGGAAAAAAAAAAAACAGAATGTCTTGATTTGTTTGCAAGAATTGATGATACATTGTATGAAAAAATTAAGGATTTGTTAGAAAATAAATTAATTAGAAATAGCTCTTTACTATGTAGTTGTTTTGCCTTTTATGTGATTAAGAATTTAGAAATTGAAAGAGAAATCAAGGAGGACGTAACAGACATAATTAGAAATAACTCTTTACAAAGAATTTGAATAAAAAAACTAGGCTATTTTTTAGCAAGAAATCAAGGAAGACATAATAGATATGGATATGGAAATTGATGCAAATATGACTAGGGCTATCTTAGCCCAACATCATGTGCATCTAGAAATCTCTAAGGAAGGTGAATCCTCCTCCTAGAATAAATATGTGGAAAAATCCTCTAAGAAAATGGATTTTTGGAATGGCAATGATGAACTATTGTCTTCCCAAGAAATAAGAATGTACAGAAATTTTCAAAGAAATTTCTAAGAAAACAATTAGAAAAATGTTACTTAGAGGCCTAAATAAATCTCCATGCATAGTTTGGGTATACTAACCGTATACCAAGAAATTGAGAGGAAATGCATTATTTCCCTCGAAAGATAAAGACTTTAAGCATCTTTCAGTTATAAAACTGATAGAAAACTATTGGCCGAATCACCAGAATCCTCAATGACAATTTTAGCCACTCAAGAATCCATCATTCTTTGAATTAATTCTTGAAGAGATTGGTTCTGTTGAAGTATAACATAAACTCAGAAGAACTAAGATCATCATTAATCCGAAAAGTGGTGATGATGAGCTTTCAGAAAAATATATTTCAGAAATTAGAATTTTTTTCTTTTAAAATATTAAAAGTTTGGACCTTTGAAGAATAAGAAGTGCCATCTGAAAGAAGAAGAATCTTAACCCAAGGAAAATATGAGAATATATTATTCTCATATTGGGACTATGTCAAAGCTTAGGATGAAGTTTTCCATATTCAGAATAGAGACCATCAGCATTCATAGATGCTTTTATTTAAGACCAAGCAGAGAAAATTCCTTAATTTGTTCTATAACTAGTACTTTGGAAAGACATTTTCAGAAACTTTTTCCTAGAACAAGTCATAAAGTCCTTTGAATGATTTTATATGTTTTAAGAACAATTCTGCGAAAAAGGTCAAAATGTGTCATTCCCGGACTTTTTTTTTTTTGTGGTTATGAACCATATTTCTTGTATCCTCTAATGGCACTATGAGAAATAAGAAGTGGATTATTACACACACTTTACTCTTTATCTTGAGCATATTTGGGAATTAAAATGGTGGGACAAATATGTCCTTAATCAATATCTGTCTGAGAATATTAGATTTGATAAAGTTGATATAATTGATGAAGAAAAAAATTCATATGAAGATTTTTTGGATATCATGCTTAATATATTTTATAAATGAGGTAAATTCAGAGATAGTGAAATTCCTATCTTAGCGATGAAAGAAAGAATCTTGAAGTCTGTTCAGAAACAACTCATCCAAAATAGCCAAGTGGGCTTTGGATCCTTATCTGATAAGAACAACTCAATAGGGACCCAGTAAATGCATATCTGAATCAGTGCCTTTACTTCCATGTGAAGAAAGTAAGTGTCGGTAGAAACCGACAAAAGAAGCAGTCTGTCTACCTGCCAGTTACCCAAAATCTTTAGAGTTGCCCACCAACTAGAATTATTAGAGTACCATCTGGCCACTAACTTAGTGGTCCCAGATTCCTTTGCTCATTGATTGGAGGAGAATTACTAAGCCTTATCACTAAGACCTATAGTCTTTGCTTATTTAAGGAGTGGTTCCCCAGAGTCTTAGGCATCTGAAAGAATTTCTATTTCTCTCTTAAGCAAAAAATATCAAATTTGCCACTAAAGTTTGGGGTTGGGAACAAATATGCCATTATGGTTTTTTTTGGGCCCAATCTCCCACTAATATTTTAAAATGGGTCAGATATGCCACTTAAGTTTCAAATTAAGAGTGAACACACCACTAACCGTTAAAAATCTAATGGAAAACGTTAAAAAGCCAACAAAAAATGTTAAAAATAACAAGTTTTGAAATTTTAGGGTGATAATGCAAGTTTTAAGAAGCTTTAAAGACTTTTTGTAATTAAACTCTTTCTCACACAAACATTTCAGCAACGAGATTAGACAGTTGAGATAGTGGGAAGACGGCGATGAAGTTGGGATGTTGGTGACAGAGATAGTAACAGGACTGAAACACTGATGACAGAGGTCAGAACCTCTTTTGGTAAAAATCTCAAAGGTCTTAAATTTTTTTTAAAGATACATAATAACCCTAACATTTCAAAACCTGTTATTTTTACTATATTTAGTTATTTTTCTAAACGGTAATGACATATTCGGCTCATTTTAAAACATTAGTAAGAGATTGATAAAAAAAAGAAAAAACTATAGTGGCATATTCGCTCCCTACACAAAATATTAGTGGTAAATTTGATATTTCTGCCTTCTATATTATAGTCCATGTGCTAGATGCCTTTCTTATTTTCACCAGAGTTTGTATTTTATTACTTAGTGTTTAAGTGATGTGCTTATACCTATACTATAGTGGTGTCAATCCTATTGAAGCTCAGTCTTCTATTTCAATAGTTCAGGTTTGTAATCATTCTTGTGTTCATTTTTCACGTGTGGTAAATTAGTTTTCACTAGTTCTTTGTGTACTTGTATTTCAGGTAGATAAATCATATGAATGCATTTCTAGTTCATGTTCATGCTTGTTAATAATTTATGCTTGTGTTTAAGCTACCTTTATGCTTGGTTCTAAACTATTTGAGCATTTTTGGTATTAGAGCCATCATGATTGTTTGTTTATTAACTACATGTTTTAAACCATATTGTAAAACCAAAAAAATTTGGAGTTCTAGTCTAGAATTGATCCAGGGAAATCAGCGGGATAGAGAGGGAGAGAGAGAGAGAGAGAGAGAGAGAGAGAGAGAGAGAGAGAGAGAGAGAGAGAGAAGACGACCAGATTAAAAAAAGGGAAAGAAAAATGTTAAAAGATTAAAAGAAAAGTCAAAATTGAAAAAAAAAAAGGTTGACATATCCCGCTCCATCTCTCTTTGGTACTCAAATTAGAGTATAAGAGAAAGTTATAAAAGTAATCCTATTTAAAAGCTACCTTAACTACTATCCCATCAAACTTAAGTCTGCCTTTTAACTGTAAAGTGCCTTTTATATAAATCAAAATTTAAAATTTAGCTGATTATAAATAATACTTTTTCTATTTCAAATTTTTTATATTATACATTTTTTTGTAATTAATGATAAATTAAGACCTACAGTTTATAAATATATATTTTTAATTTTTTTAATAAAAATTAATATAAATAAATTTAAGTTAAATTAGTTTAAAGAATTAAATAGGACAAAAAAAGTAGGACGGAGGAGAGTAGACACCATGCTGATTTATTAAAAGGTCATCTGTCCGCCCATACTTAAATCCAGTACGGTGAGCAGTCTTAATAGCAGGATGACACCTTCTCGACAAAAGTGGCACATTTATCATATATATTGGACTGTCCCCGCACAATTATCATGTACTTGCCAAGTTCGCTGGTTGCTTTTATGTTGCTTAATTATGATTATGCCAAGTTGCTCAGATTATTTGTCTTGTTTGTCAACTGCTTGAGCGAAAAACAAAGTGAGTTGGCCGAAAGAGCTGAGATGATGGAGATGGACTCTAAATTTGTTTTCTCATGAAACATTCTACCTCTGTGATATAAAATTAGAGTAAAATCAATACATGGTAGCAGTTGTTTTAATATAGACATGATCTCTTATCTCACTTGATGTTATTTTAAAATTCTATAACCCATGTATCATAATTTGTATGAGTCATTTTCATTAATTTCTTCGTTGTTTCAAATAAAAGTTGCTTTTGTAATGCTTTTTTTTATCCCATTGGTGGGTCCCAATTTGTCAAATGATCTCATTTTTCATAACAATATATGATTGTACTAGAGACACAAGAACCTTCTAGTAAAATTGTCACAAACACATAATGACTTAAAATATAAATTAACCCAAGCTCATTTTTCTCCGCCAAACGCGTCGACAATAGCTCCAGTTCCTCCTAGTCATTTCCCTCTATGTTGTTAACACCAGTAATGACCTATTCTATTTCTCTATTACCCATCGAGTGAATGCTCTATGAATCAAAGCCTTTTCTTTCTGTCCCTTTCAACTATCTGCTGTCCTTTCTCCTTCAACTCTACCATGTGCTCTGCCTTTATCTCAATAACCCTCTAACCCCTCTCAACAACTGGTGTTTTTTGGCCTAAAAGAAATGTAGAGACTTCCTTTTCCCAACTCCTAGCAGTTGAGAGGATAAACTACAGAGATTTGTAATAATGAAATGGTGGTTTGATCCATGGGCAATGTTCTTCAAATGAGAATGGAACAGTAACTGGCCCATCTATGTTGGGTTCCCTATCACTAGACCCATCATCACCAAGTTCTTACTTGGCCTAACTAGTATTGTTATGGCTCTCCTAGTGGGAAGCTTGCTCGAGGAAGGTAAAGTAACTGAAACCTAGTATAGGACCTTCTTTCAAGTTCACATAGCAAGAATAGGTAAGTTAGACAAAGTTCACTAAGTTCCGAGGAGGCACCAAATAAGATTCAGAGATAAAATGGTAATTTTACATCTCAAAGAGTCGGGCTAAATACCGAATGTTAAAAATGAGTTTTAAAAACCTAACTTTTTCTTTAGACCCAAACTTAACTTAAATAAACATGATTTGGCCAAGATTGACTAGTTACTAAGGAAATAAGGGGACTTGTTTGTAATTATGCATAAACTTTGGTGGCTTGGTTCTAAAAAGAGGCATAAATGTTGGTAAAGGCAAGATGGCTGCCATTTTCACTCTAAAACCGAGCTCATCATTCTCTCTGCCATTTTATCAAGAATTCTAGTTCAAAACCAAGAATTTTTGGTGAAATTTGAAGCTACCAAGGGTGTATATGCATTAGGAAGCTTGCTCCAAGTGGAATTTCAAGTTTTTGGAGTTTGGAACCATGTTTTCAGTCATCCCCTATTTTTTCTGCGAGGTAACTTGTGATTCAATGATGAATTCTTGTTTATTAGATGATTGGAAGCTTGGGTGTTAGTTAGAAGTTAGTAATTTAGTGTTTTGTGCTTTTGTTTGCTTGGAACTTAGGTGTAACTTTGTGAAACTTAGTTTTTGTGGAAGAGTTGCTTGATTCTTTATTATGAGTTAAAGTTGAGGTAAAAGAGTTATGTTTTCAAGCTTGGTTAATTCTATTGGAGTATGTTTGCTTGATGAAGTCAAGTAATTTTTGCAATAGTATTAAATAGCATTAGTTAGTGGGCTAGTTTTATCATTTTGGACTACTAGTTTTATGGAGCTTGGAATGATGTTACATTGCACCATAGGAATGCTTGTGATAGTTGGTTGTAGTCTTTACAACTTGTTTTATAGGTATGTGAAGTTGGAAGGCCATCCAAGCATGTTTGACATGTTTGGGAAGTCTTCCAAGGTTGTAGCAATAAAACTGGAAATTGTGGGTATCGCAGACATTGGCAACACGTCTCCAGCGCCACGAAAAGTTCATAGTAGGGTTGCCACAGTTATGTTGGTTGAAAATTTCCAATTTTGCTTGAGGGCTTGAGGGGAGGCCTAACGGGATGCTTAGGGTACCTAGGGGTCTAAGTATTCCAGAGGTACTCCGAGGATTCCAAAACTCCTCCGAGACCTAGGAGTTTTCTTGGGTTTTATAGTTACTTTAACCATAAGCAAGAAAACTAGTTAACAAATGACCACAACTAAGTATCTCTAGCTTGGGTGAAAGGTTTAGTATCATCAGCGACCTAGTCGTGCCGTCGGGCACGAGGTTACAATATGAAACCTTAAAGCACCTAGTGGGTCCTTATGGCTTAGCGGGTCCTTATGGCATAGCGGGACTTTATGGCCTAGTCGACAATAGTCCCACCATAGAGCCCCTATACAACATAAGGGAGTTTCAACTAGTGAAACATCACTGGTTAGGCTAGTAAGATATGCTTGCTAGTAGGCAAGGCTCTGCCTTGTAGTTCAAAAACTAGGTTGAGGAGAAGTCCCAAGGGATTGAGATGTATGGGCATAAGTTTAGCTTCAAGCTGTATGAGCTCGCAGCAGATTACATATGTTCACTTTTCTTGTGAGTGAAGTGAAGACCTTTACTGAGAATTTTTGAATTTTCACTCCCTAGCTATGTTGTGTAGATTCTGACATTATTGGGCCAGGTAATCGCTGAGGGTTGTCATAGTAGCTTGTTGTTGAATGTACTTTGCTTGAGAATCTTTATGATTTTAGTCTATTTGGGTTACTTGTTGGTTAAGTAATAGTGCTAACTTTAGTGTTTTTTATTGGCCACAGAGCCTAACAACATGTGGATAGCCTTTTGTGACTCGCCATTGGAATTCATTTCTAAGGTGGGAGTTAGAGGAAAAAATTTCAGTCGAGGCTTGTATATGTGTTGTACACCTAGTTGCCTCATTTGTCTATATTTTTTAGTTTTAGACCCTAGGCTTGCTCTTGAGTGATGACATTAGTCTACTTATTGTTGCATACTTTCACCCGGTTGTTATGTGTAGTATTAATCATACAAATTTGATTTTTCATGTTTTGGCTATTTGAACTTATTTTCTATGAAAATACCTTGGCCAAGTGAACGATTTTATGGTTTTTATTTACTCTAGTTAAAGCATAAGAGCATGCATCTTGCATATTATAGGTTAATCAATTAGTAGCATGAAGTTTTAATTCGCGCACATATACAGCTAGTCAATTGCAACAACCGAGAGATTAGTTTTCACAGGCTTCTTGGGTAGGGCTGAAGGACGACCATGTCAAGTACTATTTATCATCTTTTCCTGATCTGATTTGGTTTCTAGGGTTTTGGCCAAGAGGTAAATTCAACCATCGGCTTTTATTATTGTTACAGTTGTTTTGTTTTGAATTTTAGGCTTAATTGGATAATTGAAATGGGCTTTTGATGTTAGTTGTCTATTCTTTTTTATCACAGTTTTTCTTTTTAGGCCTAGTTCATTTTATGTTAATGGGTTTGCATTAAAGATTCACTCGTCATTTGGGTTTAGTGTTTTTTGGGCATCCTGTTTATACTTAATTTTGTCCGGGCACTGACTTTTGTTTAAGTTCTAGGGTTAGGAAAATTAGTTTAGGGGGAATTTTCATTTTAAGGGGCAATTTGGTCAATTGTTATGACATTTTGGTCATTTTTATCATTTTAGGATTAGTTGGTCTGGTTATGTTTAGGTTACATTGTTGCTCATGTTATAAAACTTTAGAAGTTAGTATGATCATTTAGGGTCAAATAGGAATTCACTTAGTTTATGTACTAATTAGGAGTCCTAAAGGTTTTCTGGGGTCAATTTAGGTAAAAGGGACAAGTTTGGGTGTGAATTTTAGAGTTTTTAGAAAGTTTTTGGTAAAAACGTAAATTTTGGGACAAATTTGTTAAGTTCATAAAATTTTAGGCAAATCTGACAAGTTTATAAATGTTTACGAGAATCTGGAAAATTCTACAAAAATTTGGGCTCAATTGACAAAATAGGAAAATATTGGGTGAAACAAGAAATTCACGTAGAATCTAGGGCAGAATCACCAAATTAAGAGTTTTTCTTTACTTGGACAAATATTTTGATCAGATAACATCCTAAAAGGTTTAAACTCTATCAAATATGATTTGGATGGGTTTTAACTCTTAAAAACATGGCTAATCTCACTTAAGACTCTCCTAGTATAAGTATGAGTCATTATTTGGGGAAAAAAAAAGAGAGAAAACGAAATCCCAAGCAAAAACAGAGAGAGATTGAGAAGATAAGAGATCAGATGAACGAACCTGCGAATCAAATGATGATAGAGAAATGGCGGAACAATCTGTTGATAAATCGGAATAAATGAAGCGAGGTAAGCATCAGATGACAAGGAATCGGACCGTAGACGCCATGGTTGAGAGGTTTGGTCAAATGAGAGACAGGTGTAGACTGCTGAGTGCCTCAAAGATCTATTGAAAGTTTTTAGTTAAGTAAAAAACATGTTTTCTGATTTTTAAAAAATAGAAAACAATAAAAAAGAAGTTTTATAATTCTTAATAAAGTAGAAAGTTGTTTTCCTATAAAAATGAAAACAAAAGTTAGTGAACTAAACACATTTTCTTTTCATTTTCTAATTTTTAAAAATTTTCTGAAATTTTTCTTTCTAGAACTAAACACACCCTAAGTTTTTTCAAAAAAAAGGAAATCTGCAGCCGCTAGCCCTTTTTCTCTCTCAACTTTAGAAAACCCTAACTTTTCTTAGAACCGCCGCCACCCCTGGTCTCCCCCTGTGCCCGACGCGTCACCTTCCCTCTGCCCCTCCAGACGCTCCACCTCCTCAGACATACGCCGCCAGCTCCACCGTCAGCGCCGCCTCTTGCCTACCCTAGCCCCACTCTGTAGCCGCCACCCAAGCTGCCGCCGACGGTTCCTCAATTGGAAAAGGATCGCACTGCCGACGGTTCCCTAATCGGAAAAGGATGGCACTCCCACCGCCGCTTCGGATCGCGCCCTCCTTGCCTCCTGTCATCCCTGACTTCCCCAGCCGCCACTCCACTCTCCGTCAACCCCTCCTGGTGGCTGCTGCGTCGCTGCCGAGCAGAGCCACGCCACCGCTGCCAACCGGATCGAAGGAGAACGCCAGATCCGGATCGCGACCCGAGACTCGACCCATCACTGCTGTTGACCCAATCAACCATCTGCTTTTGGTATAATTCTCATTCAGTCCACTGGTCTTTTTATTTGTTCACCTAGATCACTATCATTTTTTTTCTTTCTTTTTGCAGATTAGTCACTAACATCAAATTTTTATTGTTTCTTTTTATTTGTTCTTTTTGTTTACTGGTACACTTGGACATGCATTGAATTTGTATAGGGGTACAATGTAGTATATGAATTTGGTTTTTTATTTTATATATTTTTTAATCTCTTTATTTATCTTTATTTTCTTTTAATCTTAGAATAGTGTGATTTTTGTTATTTAAATCTCATAATGCACCTTAAAAAAGTAATAGTACATAAAAATAATTAGTTGTTTAATTGCTCAGATAAATAATACATAAAATTAATTAGTTGTTTAATTGCTCAGATATTTTTACTTTCCTCATCATCTAGAAATTAGAAAGAAATTAAATGGAGTTCATTTTTTTTAAATAGATAACAAAATTTAAGAATCCGTTCTTGGTGATTTGATAAAATCCAGATATAGATTATTTATTCAAATCCAGTTGGTCTGATAAGACTCATAGCCTAGAACAAGATAGTCATTTTAAATTCTTCGTGAATTTGATAAAGTTTCGAGATTTCAAGGACTTCTAATATTTCATATCTGGTTGGTCTAATAAGATCCATAGTTTGGAATTAAATTAAAAATCAAATATAACTAAATAAGATTTATTAAAACCATTTCATCAATTATTAGGTAAAGAAATAAAGATTTAGGAAAAGATAAAACCAAACCCCATGGTGTCAATTTCTGAGCGCTTTAATAAGGTTATTTTAGCGTAACCGACTTACGATCTTAGAATTTTTTTCAAACTATAACAGGTATCCAATCGATCTATGCGAAACTGACTGATGGCGACTCATAAAAATCACGTTGCTACACATCTCACCATAGAATTCTAGCCTTTGAGTTTCTGGCATGGGTTTTCCTAAATAAATTGAAGATAGAAAACAATAGCAGTTAAGATATAACAAGTCTGCTTGTTGGGATGATAATGTGTTCTGATTCATTTCTTCCATTAATGAAGCATGGTGCTGGTGGAGCAGCCTACTTGCCAGGCTAGTGAACAAAAAATTGAAATAGAATAAGCAAAACACAACATTTATACATACCAATTGATCAAAATAAAGCAAAAAAAAAAAATCTTTACACACCAAAACTGCCACTAGTCAATAACTAGATGTAACAACAGAAAATTTTGTCCAAAAACCAAGTCTAAGTAACTTGATGATGTTCGTTCTCATCTAATGAGAAGGAGTTGACAAAGGATCCCTAGAGGTTGATGGTGTTGTTGAGTGAGTTAAGAATCAACCATAACACTTTCCAAGGAAAAGGTGGAAGTGTGTTGACAACTCCTGACCGGCCTCGATATGGGGAGCGAGAATAGCAGAGAGAAAGAGTGAGAAACAAGTATTTTGTTTGGTTTGGAGTTTTGGATGGCCTCAGTTGGTGTTGCTCATGTTCGACAATGGTTTGATCAAAAAAATGATGAGACTTGTGTGGGCAATTCTGGATTCACAAAACCTGACCCATGAAATTGCACAACCAACCCAGCCTTAATGCATCAAAGTGTCAGGGTTAACGTGCCCCAAACTAGCTGTTAGTGATCGTTATAATATCATTTTTCTATACTAGATCCAAATGTGCGCTAAGAGTGTTGGTGGTTGTAGTAGTTGCAGATGGGATTGTTATTAGCTATAGCTTTGTTTCTATTTGTGCATTTGTACTTGGTATAATTTGGAAATTTGCATTTTCAACAATTGAAAAGGTTAAATTGGAATATAGTTAAGGATAGAATTATTGAATTTCATCTTGTGTAATTTAGGGATGTGGCAACGTCGGGTTTTCGGGAGTCGCCACCAATCAGTTTTCTTAGGTCGATTGGTCACCTTAAAATTGGTCTGCGAGAGTTCGGGGATCGGGAGTACGGTTACGTTAAAACAATTTTGTTAAAACGCCCAAAAATTGGCACCTTAGTTGATTTTAATTTTGTTTTGCTTTGCTTTTAAATAATTCTCAGTTAATTTTCAAAATTAGAAATTTTAACTGGATTAGTCGAAATGTGGATTTTTAAATTAATTAATTTGTATGAAATTTTATACTTCCGAACCATGGACTCTGCCGAGTCATTTGGACACGGAAGATTTTTGATTCCGAACCATGGACTCTGCCGAGTCATTTGGACACGGAATTTGGTGAACTTTTAAATAATTTAATCCATATTGTAAATATGGATTTTTATCTTTTTTTTTTATTTAATTTATTTAATTAAAAGGGTGATATTTTTTTTAAACCGCAGATCCTGACGGATCATCCGGATATGTAAGTTGATTTAATTTATAGTTAATTATTTAATTCTTATTTTTATGGAATTAATTATTAGTTTAATTACTAATTTCGTAATTCTTTTTGTTATAGAATTTTTAGATTCATTAATAATCTAAAAATTTTTATTTTCTATATTTTTCTTTCTTTTCTTTCTTTTCTTTCTTATCTTTCTTATCTTATCTTATCTTTCTTATCTTTATTATCTTTTTCTTATCTTTCTTTTCTTATCTTTCTTTTCTTTTTCTTATCTTTCTTTTCTTTTTCTTTTTATCTTGTTTAATGAAGGGTATTTATTATTTAAATAAATACTTAATTTATAAAGGAATTAAAAAGTAATAAAAACTTTAAAAAAATTTTGAGATTTATTTTATGTTTATTCAAAAAGAAGGAATAAATTAATCAAGAAAGATTTATATTTTATGTTATGTTTGTTCTTTTTATTTAATAAAAGATAAACTAAAAAGAAAAATTATTAAATCAAGATCTTATTTATTCAACCAAAAAAAAATTATACGTATTTAAAAGAAAAATCTTAATATTTTATTTGATAAAAGGTGAATCAAAAATCAATTATTCAATCAATATTTAATTAAGGAAATAAAAATTTATATGTATATTTCAAACATAAAAGAAAAATCTTAATATTTTATTTTGTTTTATTTTGTTTTGGTAAAAGATTAACCAAAATTAATTGTTTAAACAAAAAAAAAAAAACAAAAATTTATATGTATATTTTAAACAAAAGAGGAAAAAGTTTTGATATCTAAAAAAGATTATTTAACCAAAAATTTATATGTATTTTAAAACAAAAGTCTTGATATTTTTATTTTTATATTCTTCTTTGTTTGATGAAAGATTTTTTTTTTAATTTTAATTTATATCTCTGAAAATATATTTAAGAGAAATTCAATTATTATTTATTTATTTATTTATTTTTGTTATTTTTTTTTGAAATCATTTGACTAAGACTTTTATAAAGGAAACAAAAAGTTATGTCTTTTCATTATTTTGAAAGAAATAAGCAAAATATTACTGAATAATATTAACCCAAAAATTTTACTCTTTTTATTCTTTTTATTAATAAAGAAAATTAAAAAGTTATATTTTAATAATTAATATATTAGTCCAAAGTTTTTATTTTTAATAAAGAAAATAAATTATTTATATACTTTTTTTAAAAAATAATTCCAAGCCATGGATCCTGACGGATCATTTGGTCATGGATTTTTAATTTTTTTTTAAATTTAATTATTTAATTAATTATTAATTTTAATTATAATTTTATTGAATTTTTATTGAATTTTTAATTATTATTACTTTAAAGATATATTTAAAAACAGAATTGATTTGTATTTTTGGAATTATTTAATTATGTTTGTTTAATAATTCTAATAAAAGGAATAAAAAGTTATGTTTTAAAATAATAAAAGATAGTTAGCTTTTAAAAATGATTTTTCACATAAAAGAATCTTCTTTTAATTTTTATTTTTTATTTTACTCATTTACTTATTTATTATTGATGGGTAAAGGTGAATTAAGTGAAAATAAATTTAACCACCTAAAAATTATATAAAGTAAATAAAGGAAAATTAATAATAATAAAGTGGGGCTTTTTGGCCATCCACTTTAATAACACAATAATAATAATAATAATTAACAAAGTTAGTAAAGTTAGATTAACAATTAACAACAATAATAAAAATTAGCCAAGTTTAATTAAGTCAATTAATTAACAACAATAATAAAAGTTAGCCAAGTTTAATTAAGTTGATTAATTAACAACAATAATAAAAAGTTAGCCAAGTTTAATTAAGTTAATTAATTAACAACAATAAATAAAAGTTAGCCAAGTTTAATTAAAGTTAGATGTTAATAACAAAAAATAAAAGTTAGCAAGTTAGTTGTTAGTAACAATAAAAATAAGTTATGTTAACAATTAATAATAATAATAATAATAATAACAATAAAAGTTAGATGGTTAGTAAGTTAGATGGATTAGTTGTTAATAACAACAATAAAAAAGAAGGTTAGTAATAATAACAATAATAAACAAATAAATAAATAAATAAATAATTAAAAGAGTTAATTAGTTTTCTGCAAAGACAAAAGAAAAAGGTTAGTGATCAAAGTGAAACAGATTGAAAAGTTAATGAACTAAATAGGGATTTTACCCTAAAAATTGGATTTTGAACTCTCAGGAAGACGGACGCGTCGGGCGCAAAGGGGGGGGGGGGGTGGCTGTGCACAGAGGAGGAAGAGGAAGGGCTGGGGGTTGCAGGCGCGGTGGAGACGGCGGCGCTGGCGCGGCGTCTGGAGCGGAGACGGGCAGGGCGGCGGACGGCGAGCACGGCGGGGGCGGAGGGAGAGAAAAAGAAGGAGAGAAAAGGAAGGGACGGCGGCGGGCAGGGCGGCGGACGACGGCGTGGGGCACGGCGGCGGCGGTGAGGCAGCACGGCGACGGGACGGCGGCAGGCGGCGACGGCGTGGGGCACGGCGGCGGTGGCGTGGGGGTGAGGAGAGAGAGAGAGAGACGGAATCAGAAGAGAAAAATTTTGGCTTTCTGGGGAAGAAGTGAAGAGGGCTAGGGGCTAAGGGCTGTAATTTTATTTTTTTTTAAAACGGAGCTCTAAGTTTTTTTGCTATTTTTTTCTGTGTTCAGCACAAAATTTGGGGGGCTATTTATAGAGGAAGTTTAGCTGAACTGTTGATGGATAAATTAATAAAAAATTTCAAACTTATCTCTTAAATTGGTAAAATGACAGTTTTAGTCCTTTACGTCTCTCAGCCTCTGGATAAGTTCCTGAAGCTTCTGATTTTGACAATTTTGTCGTTTTCTGTCAATTTGAGACAAAAACGTCGGCAGGCTCAAAATTTTATGTGACAAACTGCCAAATGCTCCTGAAACTTTCAGAATTTGTCAATTTTGCCTGAAACTTCTTAATTTTGACATTTTTACCTCAAACTTTTAAATTTTGTCATTTTTATGGAGTTTTTCTTTTTTTTCTTTCAAACATACACATATACACAAATATATCAAATCTTCACAAAACAAAACAAAAATATATTTTAAACTAATTAAAAAAAAAAAAAATTAGTAATAATAATAACAATAATAATAATACATTTTTTATTTAATTTTTTTTATTTAAATTTTTTTAAAATTATTTTAATGGCCGGACGAAATTGGGTGTCAACAGCTGCCCCCCTTTGCATGCTTCATGGGACATGATGTATGCAAAGTTAGTTACCAAATTTCGTCCAGCTTAGCTAGGCATTGAAAACCTTCTCGCCGCCTAAACTCTGAGGTTTAAGGAAAGGTCCTTAGAACCTCTAACGATAGGAAAGGTTCTATCGTTGTAAGATAGACTGAATGATTGATTGTTTGTTTGAGGTTTAAGGAAAGGTCCTTAGAACCTCTAACGATAGGAAAGGTTCTATCGTTGTAAGATGGACTGAATGACTGACTGTTTGTTTGAGGTTTAAGGAAAGGTCCTTAGAACCCCTAACGATAGGAAAGGTTCTATCGTTGTAAGATTTACTGAATGATTGATTGTTTGTTTGAGGTTTAAGGAAAGGTCCTTAGAACCTCTAACGATAGGAAAGGTTCTATCGTTGTAAGATGGACTGAATGATTGATTGTTTGTTTGAGGTTTAAGGAAAGGTCCTTAGAACCTCTAACGATAGGAAAGGTTCTATCGTTGTAAGATGGACTGAATGATTGATTGTTTGTTTGAGGTTTAAGGAAAGGTCCTTAGAACCTATAACGATAGGAAAGATTCTATCGTTGTAAGATGGACTGAATGATTGATTGTTTGTTTGAGGTTTAAGGAAAGGTCCTTAGAACCTCTAACCATAGGAAAGGTTCTATCATTGTAAGATGGACTGAATGATTGATTGTTTGTTTGAGGTTAAGGAAAGGTCCTTAGAACCTCTAACGATAGGAAAGGTTCTATCGTTGTAAGATGGACTGAATGATTGATTGTTTGTTTGAGGTTTAAGGAAAGGTCCTTAGAACCTCTAACGATAGGAAAGGTTCTATCGTTGTAAGATGGACTGGATGATTGATTGTTTGTTTGAGGTTTAAGGAAAGGTCCTTAGAACCTCTAACGATAGGAAAGGTTCTATCGTTGTAAGATGGACTGAATGATTGATTGTTTGTTTGAGGTTTAAGGAAAGATCCTTAGAACCTCTAACGATAGGAAAGGTTCTATCGTTGTAAGATGGACTGAATGATTGATTGTTTGTTTGAGGTTTAAGGAAATGTCCTTAGAACCTCTAACGATAGGAAAGGTTCTATCGTTGTAAGATGGACTGAATGATTGATTGTTTGTTTGAGGTTTAAGGAAAGGTCCTTAGAACCTCTAACGATAGGAAAGGTTCTATCGTTGTAAGATGGACTGAATGATTGATTGTTTGTTTGAGGTTTAAGGAAAGGTCCTTAGAACCTCTAACGATAGGAAAGGTTCTATCGTTGTAAGATGGACTGGATGATTGATTGTTTGTTTGAGGTTTAAGGAAAGGTCCTTAGAACCTCTAACGATAGGAAAGGTTCTATCGTTGTAAGATGGACTGAATGATTGATTGTTTGTTTGAGGTTAAGGAAAGGTCCTTAGAACCTCTAACGATAGGAAAGGTTCTATCGTTGTAAGATGGACTGAATGATTGATTGTTTGTTTGAGGGTTAAGGAAAGGTCCTTAGAACCTCTAACGATAGGAAAGGTTCTATCGTTGTAAGATGGACTGAATGATTGATTGTTTGTTTGAGGTTTAAGGAAAGGTCCTTAGAACCTCTAACGATAGGAAAGGTTCTATCGTTGTAAGATGGACTGAATGATTGATTGTTTGTTTGAGGTTTAAGGAAAGGTCCTTAGAACCTCTAACGATAGGAAAGGTTCTATCGTTGTAAGATAGACTGAATGATTGATTGTTTGTTTGAGGTTTAAGGAAAGGTCCTTAGAACCTCTAACGATAGGAAAGGTTCTATCGTTGTAAGATGGACTGAAACCTCTAACGATAGGAAAGGTTCTATCGTTGTAAGATGGACTGAATGATTGATTGTTTGTTTGAGGTTTAAGGAAAGGTCCTTAGAACCTCTAACGATAGGAAAGGTTCTATCGTTGTAAGATGGACTGAATGATTGATTGTTTGTTTGAGGTTAAGGAAAGGTCCTTAGAACCTCTAACGATAGGAAAGGTTCTATCGTTGTAAGTTTGAGGTTAAGGGTCCTACCTTAGAACCTCTGCGATAAGAACTCTCTTATCGTTTAAGAAAAATTGATGATTGAGGTTAAGGGTCCTACCTTAAAACGCCGGATTGATTGATTGATGTCGAGGCAAATGTTCCATCCTTAAAACCTCGGATTGATTGATTGATCTCGAGGCAAAGGTTCCATCCTTAAAACCCCGGATTGATAATTGATTGTTTTCGAGGCAAAGGTTCCATCCTTAAAACCTCGGATTGATTGATTGATCTCGAGGCAAAAGTTCTATCCTTAAAACCTCGGATTGATAATTGATCTCGAGGCAAAGGTTCCATCCTTAAAACCTCGAATTGATTGATTGATGTCGAGGCAAAGGTTCCATCCTTAAAACCTCGGATTGATTGATTGATCTCGAGGCAAAGGTTCCATCCTTAAAACCTCGATGATGAAAATTGATTGTTTTCGAGGCAAAGGTTCCATCCTTAAAACCCCGATGAAAATTGATTGTTTTCGAGGCAAAGGTTCCATCCTTAAAACCTCGATGATGAAAATTGATTTTGAGGCTAAGGAGCTTTCCTTAGGACCTCGAGCGAAATTTATATGAAAGCAATTGAAATTGGAATAATTTTCTTTGAAAATGTGAATTTTCATAATAGACAAGCGCAAAGAATTAGGCTTCGATAAAACGAGTGAATCTTGATGATGACAATAACACTGACAAATTATGTAAAGGGAACGGATGTTTGGAATCAATATTCAAAGTTCATCTAATATTTTCTTCAGTAAATATAAATTCCCTTGTGAGATATGTCATCCGAATAAGGTTAAAGCTTAACTACCCCAAAATGTTATGCCTAGTAGACCTAATAGGATGCGTCTCAAGAGTAACAAAAATTACTCTTTACTCAGCCATTCCAGCCTAAAGGCATTGCCCTATGGTTTTAATATCAACATGGACGAAACTATCTTATATATAAAAAAAATTCCCTGAAAAGAAAAACTGAAACGCGAAAGAAAATGCTGATAATAAAACTAAAGGACAAGAAAAACGGATCAGATCGCTTCTTTCTTCCACAATACTTCAACAGGGTGAGTAGAGGACCATTATGGGAGTGAACTGGTCGGGAAAGACTGTCGTGTCCAGTCTATCTGAATCATTGCTGGATCTGATTCAGGAACAAAAGCTTGTATTTTATCTAGCAATTCTTCAGCAGTTGTTGCGGATATTATGATTCGCCGTGCCACTCTTGATATGAAATTCTTCTGTATAGCATAATCCATAAAAGCTATCAGACCTGTAAAGAAATTGTTAACATTTAAAAGCCCAATGGGTTTCTTATGCAAATTAAGTTGGGCCATGGAAGCAATTTGAAAGACTTCTCCCAACGTGCCAAAACCACCTGGTAGAGCGATAAAAGCATCAGCATTTAAAAGCATTTGTAACACACGCTCTTGCAAATTTTTAACCACTAATTCTTCTCCAATCGTGCCCCCAGAAATAAATTTCAGAGGTCCAGGGATAATACCCAGAACTTGACTTCCTCCTAGAGATGCTGCTGATGCTACACCTCCCATTAATCCGACACTACCTCCTCCATAAACTAAATGTATTTTTCGCTCAGCTAATACTCTTCCCAAATGGTTGGCTGCTTTTAAATACTCTTCATCTTTTCCAGGAAAAGCCCCAGAAAATACACAAATACTTCGGGATTTACGAGTTGGGGTTTTCTCCATTCCTATCCTTACCCTTGTGAGAAAAGAGGATATATTTATAGAGATGAAGAGATAAGGCAATAATTTTATTTTCAAGAATGGATACATTATTGCCAGCTATTCACAGTAGTCACGAGTATGACTTTGGTCAGGTATGGGTACACTATCATTAAAAGAGGAGGAAAATTTTCAAAATAGCTGCTAGCATGTACAGTAGTCACTACTGTAACTTACGTCAGGAGTAGGTACGTGATTGTTGGAAGAGAAGGAAAATTTTAAAAAGTGGCAGCTATATACAGTAATCATAACTGTATCTCATGTCAGGAGTGGGTACATTATTGGGAGGATAATTTCAAAAGCGACAGCTAGCATGTACAGTAATCGTGACTTTGGTTCACGTTAGGAGTGAATACATTATTACCAAAAGGGGAGGAAAATTTCAAAAGCGACAGCTAGCACGTACAGTAATCGTGACTTTGATCCTCGTCTTCCAATGGCTTTGCGTCCAGTAATGGCTTTAATGCTTTCTATGAATCGGTGATTTGCATCTCATCTAGCTTTCTCACAAACTGGCAAACAGGGTCGTTTAGAGTCAGATTCCCAAGACTGTAACGATCTTGTTCTTTTTGGAAAATTATCCATAATCCAACAACCTCAAATTGCACTATTCCGCAAGAATGCGCTTCAAGAACCTCTCGAATATCTTCTAGAGATTCCTTACGCAAGCCATTCTTAATGAATCTTATTCTATCATTACGATTTCTGGTGATCACTCCTGGAGAACGACATTTATTGCCGCAAATCCACCATCCACAATTATGACAAACGCCTAGCCTCTTTGCTCTTCTTTTTTTGGCATAAGCGCTTTTACCAAAGCCGGGCATACGGGGAAAGAACGCTTCTGGAACTTCACCAGCTGAACGAACCTTAGCTTCAATTAGCCACCGCACATTATCAGGAATGCCTTTGTGCATAAATACTCTGAATCGTTCACATCTAGCTTGATAAATCTTTTTAAGAACATTTATTGGAAAGGAAGGAAAATACTTTCGTAGGGCGGAAAGAGAAGACTCCATTGATGAAGGAGGCAAAGAAAGAAATTAGTGATTGTAGGAAACGAAAATAACTAACACATATTTATAGTGATGAAAGGGATAATGCGTTAATTACACTTACAGAAGCAAGTACATTATTGTCAAAAGAAAAGACAAATGACAGCTTATATGTACAGGAATCATGACCGTGGCTCTCATCTTCCACTGATTTATGTCCAGTAATGGCTTCAATGCCTTCTATAAGTCGGGGATTTGCTTCCCATCCAGTTTCCTTACAAACTGACAAACAGGGTCGTTTAAAATCACATTCCCAAGACTGTAACGGTTTCGTTCTTTATGGTAAGTCCTCCATAAACTGATAATTTCACCTTGCACTTTTCCACAAGAATGCGTTTCAAGAGTCTCTCGGATATCTTCCAGAGATTCCTTACGCAGGCCATTCTTAATGAATTTTCTTTTATCTTCACGATTTATGGAGATGTATCCTAAAGAGCGACATTTAGTAATACAATTCCATCGCCCACATTTATAACACACGCCTAGTCTCTTTGCTCTTCGCCTTTTGGCATAACGGCTTTTACCTAAACCGGGCATGCGGGGCATAAATGCATCTGGAACTTCACCCGCCAAACGGACCTTAGCTTCAATTATCCACTGCACATTATCGGGAATGCCTTTGCGTGTAAAAACTCTGATTCTTTCACATCTAGCCAGGTAGATCTTTTTAAGGACTTTTATTGGAAGGGAAGGAAAGTATTTTCGCAGTGCAGAAAGAGTAGAATCCATTGATGAGAGAAGAATTTGAGAGAAGAGGGAAATGAATCAGTTATTGTAGGAGACTGGAATAACTGAATTTAGAAGTCACGGGGTATCTTATCCGCTGCTTAATCAGAAGGAAGAACTCGCATTTATAGTGATGAAAAGGGATAACGTGTCGATTACACTTAGGGGAGCGTGTACATCTGTCAAAAGAAAATGCAAACTTTTCCAAATATAACAAACTGTATGTACAGTAATTGTGACTGTGGCTCACATCTTCCACTGGTTTTTTGTCCAGTAACGGCATTAACGGCTTCTATGAGTCGAGGATTTGCTTCCCATCCAGTTTTCTTACAAGCTGGCAAACAGGGTCATTTACAGTCAGATTCCCGGGACTGTAACGGTTTCGTTCTTCATGAAAAATGCTCCACAAACCAAGTAGTTCACGTTGCACAGATCCACAAGAATGCGTCTCAAGAGTCAATTGGATATCATCCAACGAGTCTTTACTCAGGCCATTCTTAATGAATCGTATTTTATCTTCTCGATTATCAGAGATCATCCCTAAAGAACGACATTTAGTATTACAAGTCCACCGTCCACATTTATGGCAGACTTGTAACCTTTTCGCTCTTCGCTTTTTGGCATAAGAGCTTTTGCCTATACCAGGCATGTGAGACACAAATGCCTCTGGGATTTCACCTGCTAGACGAACCTTGGCTTCGATTAACCACCGCACATCTTCAGGGATTCCTTTGTGCATCAGAACTCTTAATCGTTCACAGCGAACTTGGTAGATCTTTTTGAGGATGTTCATTGGGAGAGAAGGGAAATACTTTCGCAAGGCGGAAAAAGTAGGATCCATTTTCTAGGAGGAAGTAAAAGAAAGAAGGGGTGAAGGAATCAGTTATTATGGGCAACTGAGAGAACCGACTTGAGAGTCACGGAGTACCGTATCCGCCGTTTAACCGGAAAAGTAGATCCTACTTCATTTTGATAGATATTTTTTTAGCCGTTGATCCAGTCCTCGATTATTGAATCCATTGTCCGCTTTTGACAAAGTTTCAACGACAATATTTCTTGATGTCTGCCTTATCTTTGACCACAGCTATCTCTTATCTTGGATGCTGCTAAGCTGGCATCAATCCTGTCCTTCCAGGTGTAGCCTCGATTATTGAATCAATTGCCAAGCTTTTGACAATATTGTCTACTTTATCCTTTTTTATATCTGCCTTATCCTTGGCTATAGCTATCTCTTATTTTGGATACTACTAGCTGATGTCAATCCTGTCCTTCCAGGTGTAGTCTCGATTATTGAATCAATTGCCAGGCTTTTGACATATTGTCTACCTTATCCTTGAATTCCTGATGCGGGTTGGTCCCGCATATTAGCTGTGTATCCAGTGATAGATTGGTAAGAGCTGATATTATTGAGATCTCAGCTTATACTGCTGTAACGGTGCGGTGGATGTGTTTCCCATTTGATTCCTATCGTGTAAAAATCATGCATGCATGATGTGAAATGCATGAATGCAAAGCATGTGTAATTAATGGTTCTTTTTTTTTATTTTTTATTTTTATTTATATTTATTTTTTTATTTTTTATTTTTTTTGGATTGATCTAGTTCTTCATATCTTTGCTTTACTGGATCCTCTTTATAATTGCCTTCTTGGACTATCATTGAATCTCTTTATGCTTTCCAGCTTTTGTTCACTGCCTCAAAAGCCCAACTCTTTTCAAAATCCCCTTTCTTTGACTTGTTCTTGAATTTTGGCCTCAATTTCTTTAAAGTTGGCCCGCCTCATAATTTATATCTCTTTCGGGTACTCATCCATTGTCATGGATTTGATACCATCAAAGGCTTTACTTTCAATGTCTGCTTTGCCCATTTTCTTCTGGCCGTGCCGACACTTGTTTACCCCCATGTTACAGTCCGAATGATTGCTCTTCCTTAGACTCAGGTTCTGATCCATAAGACTTGCCCTCTTGTCTATTGAGCTTCTTTCTTGGCAGTACTTTTCTTGCGCTTAGTAGAGACTACTTTGCCCCCTTGATTATGGTGTTTATGTGGAAAGAGATATCATCTCGCCTTTGATTTAACAGAAGGTTGAGGATTTCTAGACCTTTGTGATGGCACTTGATCGTAAATTTCTCTTACAAGAACCACATCTTATTAAAGAAAGACTCAAGCTATCTCCTTACTTTTAAGTCTACATACATTAATGAATAATGGTTTGGCCTTAAAGAAAAACTTTCATCAATTTTCAAAGCTTGACAAAGTAATTTACGGTCTTTGTTTTCAATTAAAATGTCCTGCCATTCTTCCCTTTCCAACTCGAAGACATAAACTGTGCAAGGCAATAAGGTAGAAACATGATTCACAATAATAGCCTTTTAACTGAATGAGGATGATATCGAGAGGTAAATGTTAGGTGTGAGGAAAGTTAAGTTTGAATGTTTTTTTTTTCTTTGTGGCAGTCTTTTAGCTGAATGAGAATGATATTAAGAGGTAAATATTAGATCTGAATAAAGTTAAGTTTGAGTGGTGTGAAAGAAGGGTCTTTTAATACTACTCGTGAGCAAATTTGATTATGGTGAAAAACTCAATAGTGATGACCTCAAACTTGCCACTCTTTCCAGAAAGTTAGACCTCATCTGTTGCCCCCCAACTATTGTGATCTTTATGCATGCTTGGTTTGAGGGTTGCTTTTGTGTTCTAAACCGCCTTTGCAGGTTTTCAGTCTAGAATCCATAGCTCACTTTTTTTCTTTCTTTTTTTTTTTTTTTCTAGTTTGAGCCCTTTTTCCTCTTTTTTTTTTTTTTTTTTTTTTTGTTTTTTTGTGTGAGCTATGGTGATAACATACTTGATAACTCTCTTGAAGTGAGATGACTCAAGTGGCCTTGCTTGCTCGTGCTTGTTCTCAGTTCTTTTTGGTTTTGAATTTTCCCTTGTTGGCTTTTTGGTGGAAGAGATGAACTTTTTCCTTTTCGGAGTTTTTGTTACAGAGAACCGAGATCATAGCCTTCTTGAAATGAGATGATTCAAGTGGCCTTACTTGCTTGTGTTTGCTCTCAGTCTCGCTTTTTTTGGTTTTGAATTTTCCCTTGTTGGCTTTTTGATGGAAGGGATGAACTTTTTCCCTTTTTTTTTTTGGAGTTTGTGTTATGGAGAACCGAGATCATAGCCTTCTTGAAGTAAGATGACTCAAGTGGCTTTATTTGCTTCTCAGTCTCTTTTTTTTTTTTTTGGATTTTTTTTTTCTTGTTTGGATTTTCTCTTTAATGGCTTTTGATGGAAGGGAGGAACTTCTTTCCTTTGTTGGAATTTGTGTTGTGGAAAACTGAGAATTTTTTTTTTGTATTGAGCATTTGTGAGAATTGGGAGGCCACTGAAGTCATTTAATATGAGAGCTAACTTCTTTGGAAGTTAATCCTGGACTTCTTGCAAGGATGTTGATAACCACTGTGAATTTTTTTTTTTTAAGAGTTGGGGTGCAACATATGAAATCATTCTTGCTAGATTTAGTAGTACTTTCTAGATTACCACTATCAAATCTTCCTTATCTTTCAATTTCACCCACGAGTAGTATCATTTAGAAAGCAAAGTATGATAGCAATAATGGATAGTATAATGGAAAGGAGTGAGAGATGGATGTAAAAACAGAATTTTTGGTAAGAAGTGATAGAATGTGTAGGTGTAATAATTGAATTTTTGGTAAAAATTGGTACAATATGTAGATGTAATAATGGAATTAAAAAGTGGTATAATGTACACGTAACATCTTTTTGTTAGAGAACAAAAAGAATTACCAGTTGTCAAAAAGTAAAGTGTGATGGCAATAATAGATAGTATAATGGCAAAGAGTGTAAAAATGGAAAGTAGTAGAATGCACGCATTACATCTTTTTGTTGTACCAGAAAGAATACCAGGTGTCCATCTAACAAAGACTACACCCTAGATTCTGGACTAAATCTAGGAGATTTTTACTATTAGATTACTTTTCCAAGCTTTCAAAGATACAAGTTTATTCAAAGGATTCCCTGTCATTCGAAAATGTATGCGGACTGTTAGGTCAGATCTGACTTGGAGCCCTTCCAAAATCAATGTAATTCCAGCTCAAAATCTTCACTTTCAATTATCAATCACATCATGGCCTCGCAACTTAGACTCGACCAACTGTTGGACCTTGAGTTTCAGCACCACAGACTTTTCAGTTACATTTGGGATTTGGGTCACACCAACTTGGAAGAGAAGGTCACTTGGCCTTTGCTACTATTGATATAGATGATAGCAGAATGCCTTCTTCAGCAAAGACTGTGATTAACTTTCCTTCAAAAATGAATTTCATTTTTTGGTGTAATGAGGAGGGAATTGCTCCGGCCATATGAATCCATGGTCTTCCCAACAGACAAGTATAAGAAGGATTAATGTCCATAACTTGGAATGTGATATGAAAGACACAAGGGCCGATCTCTATTGGCAGCTCTATTTTTCCGACGACATTTCTATTCGTCCCGTCAAATGCTTGAATAGTGATATGACTGTAGTTGAGGTATGATGAGTCTATACCAAACTTGTGTAAGGTCTCAATTGGCATTATGTTTAGAGCTGACCCATTATCAACAATAACTCTAGTCATAGTTCGATCTTTGTATTTAACCGAAATATATAGAGCCTTAGAGTGACCCCTTCCTTCTGCTGGTATCTCATCGTCAGTGAATGTGATGAAATTCTGTGCGGTGATGTTGTTGACGAGGTGGTCAAAATTATTCACTGAAATATCTGGCTCAACATAGGCCTTATTCAAGACTTTGAGGAGGGTTTCTCGATGAGCATCAGAGCTTATGAGTAGTGAAAGTATGGAGATCTTTGTTGGCAGGTGGTTTAACTGCTCCACGGCACTGTACTCACTTTGCTTCATGAGTTTGAGGAACTCAGTAGTTTGTTCATCTGTCACCTCTTGAGACATCTTTTGCTCTTTAGATGTATCTGTATCTAGAGGCTCACTTGTTGGGTCTGTGACGTTCTTATCTTGTCGAAGCTTGTACATTTGTTCTGGAGAGTAACATGGACCACTTCTAGTCATACTCCTAACTTCTAACGGAGTTGATGTGATGTTGGAAGTGTAATCATGGCTCCATGGAACAGCCTTGTCTGATTTGTAGAGGAATGACCTCGGGACTCGAGTTCTTAAAGGCTTGACAATAGATTTTGAAATTGGTATAACTAGTGGTTTTGGCGTAGCATTGACTTCCCGTTTTTTAGTGATCACATTTACATCATCATCTTTATCCGACGTAGAAATGATGAGTTGGGATGAGTCCATGAGCCTTTGTAGACTTTCACGGAATTCTGAGCATTCTTGGATAGAATGACTTTTACTGCCATGAAAGTCACACCAGTCCTCATCTTTGACTTCTTCATGTTTAAAAGAAGACTTCCGGATGATAACCCCTTCTTTTAGAAGGCATGAATATACATGCTTAAGAGGGGTTATGATATCGTTGACTGACTTCTTTATCGGCTGGTGTTCTTCTATCATATTGACTGGTTTTGCTTGATGAGGCGGCAATGGATTGTGAGTGACGTTTGGTTCATCGGAAAAGTCCAACCACTTTGACTCGATTAATTGTTGAACTATACGCTTCAATGCCATGCAGTTTTCCAAGCCATGGCCTGGAACGCCATCATGATATGGGCAGGTAATGTTAGGGTCATACCACCTTGGATATGGGGGTTTGAATGGCTTTGTAGGAATTGGACGGATAAATTGTCTTTCGATGAGTTTTGGGTATAACTCAGTATAAGTCATGGAAATTGGTGTGAAAACTTCTCTTGGTCTTGGTGCAGGTACTGGAGGAGTAGGAGCAGGTGGCCATGACTGATTAGGTCTGTTAAAAGGATAATTGTTGGGCCTATTGGAAGGATAATCATTGGGCCTATTTGGAGGATAATTATTGGGCCTATTCAGAGGATAATCATTGGGCCTATTTAGAGGATAATCATTGGGCCTATTTGGAAGGTAATTATCGGGCCCATTGGCAAAATAGGATAGGCGAGGTCCGATAGCCACCGTATCCACGAGGGGAATCCTTCTTCCGCGTCCTATTTGTTGTACTTCGTCATCTTTTCTTCTGGATGGTCCTCCTCTTTTCATAGGATTATTAAAGGATTCAGCAATATTCCCAGTCCTAATCTCATGCTCGATTCTTTCTCCAGACATGACAATGTTAGAAAAATTAGTTGCCGAATTGCCAATGAGTTCGTCATAATATAGGTACTTCAGTGTCTGGACAAACAAAGTGACCATTTCTCTTTCTGTCATGGGTGGCTGAACTTGTGCTTCTTGAATTGCTTTCGCCTTGATTAGCTCGATCAATTGTCTCATTTGTTCGGCCATACTTTCTATCTTGGACTCTATCTTTATGAGATGTCCTTCGATTTGTTCTGCCATTAATCTTATTTGGAGCCGAATTGAATATCGGTGTCGAGGTCCAATTTTATCCTTTTAAAAGTAAGATATATTTTATTAGATCCTATGTGTATGTGATTGATGCAATGGATGCATGTAGGAAAAATGAGATTATGTTTTTATCAGACTTTGTATACACGTGATTGATGTAATGGATGTATGCAACGAGATTATGTTTTTATCAGACTTTATATGCACGTGATTAATGTAATGGATGTATGCAATGAGATTATGTTTTTATCAGATTTTATATGCGTGTGATTGATGTAATGAAATGCATGCAATGAGATTATTTTTATCAGACTTTATATGCACGTGATTAATGTAATGGAATGCATGCAATGAGTGAGTTTGCTTATCCAATATCATGGAACTTCAAGACTTTTAGTTGTTATTAAAAAGACCAAAAAGTTAGCATAGTTTGATGCGTGGTTTTGATGCATGAAGAATATTTGCACAAAACAGAAGTATAACAAAAGAAAGATAAGTTTATTAATAACTTAAATAGCAATTAACAACTCATGAACTATTATGGAAAAATGAGTTAAAACCATAAATACGAAAATAAAAGTGTAGAGCAACAACACAGTATAACAAGGATATGCTTATGGCGTTGGTAAATGGGAGGAATACTATGGTTAGTTCTATGGTTAAGTGGGGAGTTCTATATGCATAAGGTGGCTTATCAAAAAGGCAAGGGATAGTTCCCGAATCCCGTCACTAAATTATAGTGACGGCCCGATTCCTTACCCTCTAGGGTTAATGTAAGGAATGGATTAATTCGAGTCGTAGCTTTTCGTGGGCCCATGCAGAGACTAACCGTCTCAGAAGGCAATACACTACTTTGCTACTTTGAAACCGGTGAAGGCTTGGAGACCATGGCCTCACAAGGACAACAACACCAATTCCGCTTAGAAAGAATCGTGTTCGATTTAAGTAAGCTTGGGTATAGAGCTTCATATTGTGAATCCATAATGCATGTTTTCGCTAAGTAAATATAGCATATAAAAATCCACATAATAAGCAAAGTAAATTAAAACAAATCAACTTTAGGCTCGACTCACTAACGTCGAGTCCCCAGCGGAGTCGCCAAGCTGTGGCAACGTCGGGTTTTCGGGAGTCGCCACCAATCAGTTTTCTTAGGTCGATTGGTCACCTTAAAATTGGTCTGCGAGAGTTCGGGGATCGGGAGTACGGTTACGTTAAAACAACTTTGTTAAAACGCCCAAAAATTGGCACCTTAGTTGATTTTAATTTTGTTTTGCTTTGCTTTTAAATAATTCTCAGTTAATTTTCAAAATTAGAAATTTTAACTGGATTAGTCGAAATGTGGATTTTTAAATTAATTAATTTGTATGAAATTTTATACTTCCGAACCATGGACTCTGCCGAGTCATTTGGACACGGAAGATTTTTGATTCCGAACCATGGACTCTGCCGAGTCATTTGGACACGGAATTTGGTGAACTTTTAAATAATTTAATCCATATTGTAAATATGGATTTTTATCTTTTTTTTTTATTTAATTTATTTAATTAAAAGGGTGATATTTTTTTTAAACCGCAGATCCTGACGGATCATCCGGATATGTAAGTTGATTTAATTTATAGTTAATTATTTAATTCTTATTTTTATGGAATTAATTATTAGTTTAATTACTAATTTCGTAATTCTTTTTGTTATAGAATTTTTAGATTCATTAATAATCTAAAAATTTTTATTTTCTATATTTTTCTTTCTTTTCTTTCTTTTCTTTCTTATCTTTCTTATCTTATCTTATCTTTCTTATCTTTATTATCTTTTTCTTATCTTTCTTTTCTTATCTTTCTTTTCTTTTTCTTATCTTTCTTTTCTTTTTCTTTTTATCTTGTTTAATGAAGGGTATTTATTATTTAAATAAATACTTAATTTATAAAGGAATTAAAAAGTAATAAAAACTTTAAAAAAATTTTGAGATTTATTTTATGTTTATTCAAAAAGAAGGAATAAATTAATCAAGAAAGATTTATATTTTATGTTATGTTTGTTCTTTTTATTTAATAAAAGATAAACTAAAAAGAAAAATTATTAAATCAAGATCTTATTTATTCAACCAAAAAAAAATTATATGTATTTAAAAGAAAAATCTTAATATTTTATTTGATAAAAGGTGAATCAAAAATCAATTATTCAATCAATATTTAATTAAGGAAATAAAAATTTATATGTATATTTCAAACATAAAAGAAAAATCTTAATATTTTATTTTGTTTTATTTTGTTTTGGTAAAAGATTAACCAAAATTAATTGTTTAAACAAAAAAAAAAAACAAAAATTTATATGTATATTTTAAACAAAAGAGGAAAAAGTTTTGATATCTAAAAAAGATTATTTAACCAAAAATTTATATGTATTTTAAAACAAAAGTCTTGATATTTTTATTTTTATATTCTTCTTTGTTTGATGAAAGATTTTTTTTTTAATTTTAATTTATATCTCTGAAAATATATTTAAGAGAAATTCAATTATTATTTATTTATTTATTTATTTTTGTTATTTTTTTTTGAAATCATTTGACTAAGACTTTTATAAAGGAAACAAAAAGTTATGTCTTTTCATTATTTTGAAAGAAATAAGCAAAATATTACTGAATAATATTAACCCAAAAATTTTACTCTTTTTATTCTTTTTATTAATAAAGAAAATTAAAAAGTTATATTTTAATAATTAATATATTAGTCCAAAGTTTTTATTTTTAATAAAGAAAATAAATTATTTATATACTTTTTTTAAAAAATAATTCCAAGCCATGGATCCTGACGGATCATTTGGTCATGGATTTTTAATTTTTTTTTAAATTTAATTATTTAATTAATTATTAATTTTAATTATAATTTTATTGAATTTTTATTGAATTTTTAATTATTATTACTTTAAAGATATATTTAAAAACAGAATTGATTTGTATTTTTGGAATTATTTAATTATGTTTGTTTAATAATTCTAATAAAAGGAATAAAAAGTTATGTTTTAAAATAATAAAAGATAGTTAGCTTTTAAAAATGATTTTTCACATAAAAGAATCTTCTTTTAATTTTTATTTTTTATTTTACTCATTTACTTATTTATTATTGATGGGTAAAGGTGAATTAAGTGAAAATAAATTTAACCACCTAAAAATTATATAAAGTAAATAAAGGAAAATTAATAATAATAAAGTGGGGCTTTTTGGCCATCCACTTTAATAACACAATAATAATAATAATAATTAACAAAGTTAGTAAAGTTAGATTAACAATTAACAACAATAATAAAAATTAGCCAAGTTTAATTAAGTCAATTAATTAACAACAATAATAAAAGTTAGCCAAGTTTAATTAAGTTGATTAATTAACAACAATAATAAAAAGTTAGCCAAGTTTAATTAAGTTAATTAATTAACAACAATAAATAAAAGTTAGCCAAGTTTAATTAAAGTTAGATGTTAATAACAAAAAATAAAAGTTAGCAAGTTAGTTGTTAGTAACAATAAAAATAAGTTATGTTAACAATTAATAATAATAATAATAATAATAACAATAAAAGTTAGATGGTTAGTAAGTTAGATGGATTAGTTGTTAATAACAACAATAAAAAAGAAGGTTAGTAATAATAACAATAATAAACAAATAAATAAATAAATAAATAATTAAAAGAGTTAATTAGTTTTCTGCAAAGACAAAAGAAAAAGGTTAGTGATCAAAGTGAAACAGATTGAAAAGTTAATGAACTAAATAGGGATTTTACCCTAAAAATTGGATTTTGAACTCTCAGGAAGACGGACGCGTCGGGCGCAAAGGGGGGGGGGGGGGGTGGCTGTGCACAGAGGAGGAAGAGGAAGGGCTGGGGGCTGCAGGCGCGGTGGAGACGGCGGCGCTGGCGCGGCGTCTGGAGCGGAGACGGGCAGGGCGGCGGACGGCGAGCACGGCGGGGGCGGAGGGAGAGAAAAAGAAGGAGAGAAAAGGAAGGGACGGCGGCGGGCAGGGCGGCGGACGACGGCGTGGGGCACGGCGGCGGCGGTGAGGCAGCACGGCGACGGGACGGCGGCAGGCGGCGACGGCGTGGGGCACGGCGGCGGTGGCGTGGGGGTGAGGAGAGAGAGAGAGAGACGGAATCAGAAGAGAAAAATTTTGGCTTTCTGGGGAAGAAGTGAAGAGGGCTAGGGGCTAAGGGCTGTAATTTTATTTTTTTTTAAAACGGAGCTCTAAGTTTTTTTGCTATTTTTTTCTGTGTTCAGCACAAAATTTGGGGGGCTATTTATAGAGGAAGTTTAGCTGAACTGTTGATGGATAAATTAATAAAAAATTTCAAACTTATCTCTTAAATTGGTAAAATGACAGTTTTAGTCCTTTACGTCTCTCAGCCTCTGGATAAGTTCCTGAAGCTTCTGATTTTGACAATTTTGTCGTTTTCTGTCAATTTGAGACAAAAACGTCGGCAGGCTCAAAATTTTATGTGACAAACTGCCAAATGCTCCTGAAACTTTCAGAATTTGTCAATTTTGCCTGAAACTTCTTAATTTTGTCATTTTTACCTCAAACTTTTAAATTTTGTCATTTTTATGGAGTTTTTCTTTTTTTTCTTTCAAACATACACATATACACAAATATATCAAATCTTCACAAAACAAAACAAAAATATATTTTAAACTAATTAAAAAAAAAAAATTAGTAATAATAATAACAATAATAATAATACATTTTTTATTTAATTTTTTTTATTTAAATTTTTTTAAAATTATTTTAATGGCCGGACGAAATTGGGTGTCAACAAGGGATATGCCTAATAGATTTACTAGTGTGTAAAAGTGACTAGATGTACAAGAAAAGAAAAGATGAAATTCATCTATGTGAATCTTTGTAGCTTCATTCTCTAAGCTTTGCCTTTGTCTTGATAACCCTCCAAATGGTCTATGTCAGTTTGACAGATCTTGGTGGGTCGTCCCCTTAGGAGAGGAAATGGCTGTAGAGCAAGGAGGAATTTTAGGTGGCGCTGGTTGTAGTGTTGAGGAATTCGTTGACATTTTGGGTGGTATTTGAGAGGGAGTAGAGCAGCTAGTTGAGGCTTGCTCTGGCCAAAGTGATGTCGGACCAAAGGGCAAAGGAGAGGGATGAGGGGTTGGACAAAGGGAGAAAATTGGGGAAGAAGATGATTTTGGGCTAAATTACATGTTAAGTTCTTATGATTATTTATTTGTATCAATTTTAACTTGAAGTTTCTTGTTCTTTAAATACATATATTCATTATTATGAAGGAAGAGACTGCGTGGCAGTTTGGGACCTAGTCCTAAGGGCGGCGCCATATACTCGTGACTAGTTGTAGTTGTCACCACTCAATTTTAGAAAAAAATATGTAATTGGCGTATGGTCTTTTAAAAAAGTTTGAAAAAATATGTAATTGGTGTATGGTATTTTAAAAAATATTCATTATGGCCCTAGAAAATTTTATGTGATGACCTCACTCATTAAAAATGCATGAAATTAGTTTTGATTGCCCCACCAAGATATTTTCTGGCTCCACCTTTGTCTAGTCTTACTATGAAGGTAGAAAGTATCACATAAGTAATTTACATCCAAAATAATGGAGAAATTGATAGAAGAGACTTGCATAGAATACGATTTATGAGTTAGGAGATTTTAAGATGATATTAGTTGTGGTAAGAAACCATATTAGAATGATCATAATAAGGTCACCGTCCATGAATTTTAAACCATACAAGTTCGTCTGAATTGAAGAAACTGAAGCTCATTAAATAAAGATATTCTTGTCTTCGACTCGACGTAAGTTTAGGTTTGAAAAAGACTTACTTGATGTCTCCCCTTCAATATTTAGTAATATTTTAAATAAAGGTTCGCATGATATATACTAATATATTTAGAAATTTTCTTTTTATGGGTGGCCTATTACGTAGGCAGGGAAGGACTTGGCTTGAGAATGAAGCTAAACCAAACGTAGCTTTGAAACTGATCATTAGCGTCGGCTTGTTTTCGGTGCATATAAATTTCCATGGTCGTGGTCAGGCGCGGAAGCAAATTTTTTATAATAGAAGGTCAATGAAAATATCTTTTAAATTATAATTCTTAGAAGAAAACTCGATCAGTTTTAAAGATTTTTTTTATAAAAAATATGTTATTCAGATGATGAATGGATGGACATAATACAGTTTTAAATGGTATTCAGTTTTTGGAGTAGATTTTCGCTAGCCTTCACCAGTGGCAGAACTAGGATTTTTGGTTCGGGGGGGCAAGCCTGGAGGAGAGTCGGCGGAGCCTGGAGGAGAGAGACGATGTTGCGGTTAAGTAAAGCTGTAAATTGGGACTAATTCACACTAATTCAAAGATCAAGGAGCAAATCGTACGAGTTGGAAACGTTTGAGGACTAATAGTGCATTTAGGCCATGTTAGAATATCCTCTTAATGTAGAGGGAATAACTACTCACTGGGTCCCTACTTTCTTCAGTGCCTACCTTATTGCCCCCCATCTTTATATTTTTTTACAATATTTGGGGGAACAAAATGCACACACAATCCTTAACTTTTGACAAAATCATCAAATTACTACCCCATATTTACGTTTTTTCAAAATTCCCGGGGCCACTGGCCTCCACTAGTATAAAGAAGAAAAGAAATCTATGACAAAAAAAACAAAAAAAAAAGAGAAGAAAGATCATAATTTTTTTTTTCGGGAGATCTTAAGTTTATTCAATTCAAGTATATGCCGTGACTCACGTCAACTCATATCTTGAATTTTTGATTAATGTCAAATTGGCAAAAACAGAAGGGTTGTCTAAATATACCCCTTACCTTATTTCCTCAAGGAAAAAGTTACAGAAAAAAAGGTGCTTTCGAAGAAATTTACGTTTGTTTCACAAAAGTCAATCGATTTCTCTAGACTCGACTCAATTTTCCAAAGCCGAAAACAATTGAACGCGTTAACGCCTTTTTTTTATTCGGTTGGAAAGATACTATATTGAAAAGCCCCGAAAGGGGGGGTTAGTCCAAAATACATAAGTTATCGTCCAAGATAGAAGTAGGCCCACTCTGGGGCTGACTATTTTGGATGACCAAAGTGGCATTAGCCCTACTACTAGTGGGCCTACTAGGGCTAGGCCCTTCAAAAGTATGGCTCGTAATAGCATCATTTTTTACAATAGACGGAAGAAGGAACAAAGTGTTCACTGTGTAAGTTAACAGATCTTGGCTGTTCAGCGCCTTAGGACTCAGGAGCCGGCAAAAGTTGCAGCCAAGGCAAAATCAGGGCACCACGTAAAGATTACAAATGACATATTTTTACTCGAACATCTTTTTTTATTTGAAATTAATTTTAATTAAAAACTAATTTATTAAAAATATAATTTTTATAATCTTACTAAATTTTTATGAATTTATCTAGTTTAAGACATTAAAAAAAATAAATTCATAAAAAATTAACAATATCATGAAAATTTACTTTCAAATGAATTATTAAATTTAAATAATATTGGTATTCAAATGAAATTAATTTTAGATAAAATAAAATAAAAATAAAAATAAGTTAATTAACTTAAATTAAAATAAATTGACTTTAAAATCTTCTGTTGTTGACGATCCGCCCATGCTCAAGCAAGTGCATCCACTGCAACATTTCCTTGTCCAAAGATACCTTGAATGCAAAGCACTTGGCCCTTTTCGATTAGGTACCTGCAATTACATCAGATAGGCATTAGTTCTATGGAATCAACAATTGGTGGACTCGACAATTTGAATGGCTAACTTCGAATCCATTTCCACCACAAGGGGAAGGCGCCCAGATTCTACCCATAATTTTGCCAATAAACAGTAAGCCTTTCCAACAAACCTACTTTAACCCGCAATGAAACGCCTTTAATTTGGATTGTTCTTACATGAATATTATTTCTGTCCCAAATTCATTATATCATTTTAGTTTTTTAATTTAAATTTGTATATATTACTCCCTCTATTTAATAAAAACTGACTATTTTATTATTTATAATAATTAATTTATGATTTTATTTTTTTTCAAATTTTATTATAAAAATATGAATATTTTATATGAAAAATGAAACTTTAAATATGATAGTTTTTAAATATTATTTTTAATTTTTTTAATATATATTAATATAAATATATTCATGTCAAACTTTAGAAAAAAAGGTAAAATGATTAATTAATACAAAACGGTGGGAATAATACTTTTTTAAAATTTTTTGAAAAATATATTTAAAAACTGTAAGTTTGTAGTTTCTAAATTTAAATTTTCTAAAATTTTTTAGTAAATATTAAAATAAATGAATTTAAGTCAAATTTAAATAAAAAAATTAAAATAGTGTAAAGAATATAAAATGGAGGAGGCATGTTATAGTGGTGGATCAATCAAAACCGTTTAAATGATGTAGATCACAAACCTACCTCATTAGACGGCTCCCATTAGCCCATCACTACAATCAATGGACTCACCTCATCTGAAATGCTCCGATTGATCTGTGATTCTAATAAATTGCCGGATCAGATTTCCTTTTTAATTTTAGTTGCACTGGATGGGTGCTTCTCCTTGTTCATATTAGAGGATGATTCTTGTGTATATAACACTGGTTTGGAGAAACTAGGGAAGAGAGTCTTACATTGTGGACGCACATTTAGAGCCGTTGTTCCAATTTTGTATGGCTTCCTTCGAAGGGTTTTATAGTATGAGGGAAATTTATAATTTTAGTACATAAATGTTAAAAAATTTTCTCAAATAAACTCTAAAATTAATTTTGTAACTGTGTGAACAGCCAATATATATATATATATATATGAAAACAGGTAATCTGGCACAATGATACTTTCATAATTTCTAAGAATCTGTACTCTATAGTCGATCATGAGTTGACACGTGTCGATTTCCATTTTTACCCTTGCAAAAGCACACGTGTCGAAAAATTGAAATTTCCATGTTTCAGTTGAATCATTTTTATGAAAATTAGTTCTTTACAGATTGTATGAGAGCTTGACACCTGTATTTGGGTTAAGTGTAATTAAATTTTACAGTTCAATCACCACTCCCATCCACTTTTTATCCACATTTGTCCTCATTCTTTGCTTTTTTTTTTTTTTTTGAAATTAAACAGTTTGAACGTGTCACGCATGTCCTTACCTATACTGAAATTTAAACACGTTATCCATTCAAATCGTAGCAGTTATACTAATTTGAATTTAAACACGTTATCCATTTAATTCGTACCAGTTTATTAAAAAAAAAACCTGTTACCACCTTCATTTTCCACAACAAAATTCATTACGTGTTGAAGAAAACCTGTATTAATGTTTTATGAAAATATTTTCCCTTACTTAACAAAAAAAAAAAAAGATTAGTGGCAGTTTAGTTGCAATTCCACTACCCGTTACCCATGCTCCCCTCAATTACCCCTTCCCCGAAACCACTACTCTTCATGCACTAACTAGTACAAATATTCTACAAGTATAAATACTATTATACAATAAACATAATATTCTTCTACACTTTGAAGCATTCCATAGGACTCATCAACGCAAAAAATTGAGCCTAGTAGTGAATTGAAGCTTAGGAAGCAGGCCAATTGCACCTGTGCCTAGGAATAAATTTGGATAGCAATAGCTTTGGTATGTAATAGCTCTACTTCCATACTATTTTTTATGTACTCTACTTGTCACACTATTGTTTCCACTTATTTCACATCAACGACAATTGTTTATATAGATTAGTGGCACCGTGGGAGAACACAATTAAGGGTTTCAGTTTGGTTGGAAAAGGTAAATACAACCTTACAGTCCTTTAATTTTTATTATTTCATACGATGCATGCATCACAAAAATCAGGTACTAATTAACTCAATTTGTTCCAGCAAACACCCAACATTAAAAAGAAGAAGATCAACACATTTTTCACATCCATTCACTAGGTTCTTACTCCCTATCACTATGTTTGCTACTTCATTTTTCACATGTGTTGCGCATTGTTTGGAATATAGAAGTTGGTTAATGTCCAAGTGTTCCAATGTTTTTGTCATCTTTGCCTCTTTATGTCTTTGGTACTAATTTTTTAGGCATTAATAGTTTTGCAAACACAGTAGGTTGTTAGAATTTCCTATTACTATTTTTATTAGAATTTCCTATGGGAATGTGCAATGTGGTTCCACTTTTTCCAACTACAAACTTTGGAAATTTTCCAGCCAGAAGATGAAAAATTTACGTTTTACAGTTTTATTTTTTATATTAATACAAGAATAATGGAGATACAATTAAAAACCTATATTTAATGTTACTAAAAACCTTATATTTTTAGAATGTAAATGCAAGTTTTTCATACCAACAATTTATTTTACAGTTTTAATGGATGTCACTCTTGTGATTTCGATACGCTTTACGAAAAGTTTATATCATGTGTGTGAAAGACTTAAGATATGCAAGCCCATTTACAGAAATGCTTTAGAAGGTGGTAAGTTTAGGTTTACTGTTGAAATTAAGCTGGGCAAGGCGGAGGCAGGTGAAAAACGATTTGACTAGATTCAAGGGCAGTTTTCTAGGACTCTACCTTTTGTTATAGAGTCTGTTGCATTGACTGCAATCCATAGGCTGAAGGGTTATTACAACTTTCAAGTTCATGACATTAACTATGATGAGAATATGTTGTTGAAAAAGGAGATTAAGTAGAAAGAGAAGGAAAACAAGGATCTCAAGGATGAAATGAGGCTGGTTCGAGTCAATTATGCAAACATGGTCAACATGTACTTGCAGCATGTTTATCTGCTGCAAGCTAAAATTGTGTCCCTGAAAGTGCAATTGGATGCACTTCATGGAGGGAATTTGGAGGGTATGGACCTTGGCCCTTTTGAGGCTAGTAGTTCATCTAATGATGACCTTTATCAATAAATGTCATTTAATATATTTAGGAATAACTAGGGGATGGTTTAATTCTATGGGTTTTTTTAAAATGCTTTTAGGACATGGTTATGTTTCCTATTTGCTTCCTATGAATTTTAAGTACTATTTTTGTGCCTACATTTTAATATTAACTTCTTTACTTCAATCTTATTTAATCACATTGCCTTTCCCCTAGGTTATTAAATTTCTTAATGGAACACGTTAGTAGATGATCAAACCCATGTTGACTAAAGTAATAATTACATTTAGATAGGTTCACCACAAAACATGGCAGATAGATTAAGATATATACATTAAGATATTCCAAACCGTATCCATATTAATTGTGCTTACCTCTTAATTAAAAAAAATGTTAAGCTATTCCTTCAAAGTGTTGAGCCCCAGATCCGTCACCCTCCATTCTTAGGATCTGGTATTCCACCAATTTCTCCTTTGTCATTCAGTACATACATTAATTCCAGAAAAAATTGTTTTTATAGTGAATGATAGAGGTGCAATACGTAAATAAAAAGGAAATCCTTTTTCAGATTTAATGTGTTAGCTTCTAAAAAAATTCCCTACCTTGGACGGCGGTGCATGAACCCTACACGACCGACCATTGGTGGGGCACCACTATCGCATTCATAGATCCTTTCCTATCCATGTATTCTTGGCTCTTCTTTTCCCAATTAGAGGCCGAATCCTTTATTTTTACCATTCTTAGGCATTGGAACCTCCGAAGGAAGCGACATAGGTCGTCCTTCCAGTGTCCCATGCAAGTTACCAAGACTTTATTACATTTGTACAAAAAAAAAACCATTTCATAATAGATCTCCCATAAACCCTAGGGATTTTCACAACACCGATATAGAAAAATTTTGAGATAGGATATCTAAGAATCTTAAAAAGATAGACTCCCAAGAATTTGATTACAGATTAGTGGAAAACAGTGGAAACTGGTTTACAAAAATGAAAAAATCCCGACATTTTCGTTATAGATCTATGAAAAAAACTTGTGAATTTGAAAGTGGCCCTTCAAAAAAGTTGTAGAGGAGATGACAACGAACCGAAACCTAAAAAATTCTTGAAAATCTGGGGAAAAAAAATATTTACAAAGGTGCCGCTGCCAGAAAATTCATCCCAGCGGCATAGGACCATCGGAAAACGTGTCCAAACTTTGATACACGGCCGGAGACTTCATCTCAGTGGCAGGCATCTGTCAAAAAATGCAACGGCGATTCCGCTCCACCACTGAAAACTCATTTGACAGCATCGCCACCACAGAAAAACACAAACCTTAGCCTTATCGGTTTCTCGTGTTACATAAATGCCCAACATTTCCTAAGCGTTTTCCATTTTTATCCCATACTGTTGCCTTTTACAGTTACATCATTAAACTCTGTTCTGTTATCTACTTTCCTTTTAAAAAAAAAGTTTGTATCTTCTTATTAGTACACTTAATACTTATTCGGCTCACTTCTTACCCAGGCCCCAACATTTTCTTCATCATCTTCTATTGGGCCTTCCTAATATGCCATTCTAAATTCCATTAATTCTGGCTTAATAATGTTCACTTATTTCATCCACAATTATTTTCATACATACAATTATTTCAAAATATTAACACTTACTACAATTTTTTCATGTTTATTTCCCAGAATATTGGTTTTGTTTTACTTTATTTATTTAGAATATATATTTTGACTTTATTTATTCAGAATGTATAAAATCTTTTCATGTATATTTCAAAATATTGAAATATTCCTTTTTCCAATAAATATAATTATATTCAAATTAGGGGAACATTTATATAATATCTTCATTTATTAATCATTACAATACATGTTATGCCATTTAAAATGTGTTCTTAAATACATATTTTACATTCTTATTTATTTATTTTCTACATTACTTTTCCCCACGTTCAAAACTACTTGAAAATAATCTTGACCTAATTTCCAACTCTTCCTATTAACCAAATTCATTTTTTTTCTTATTCTGTAGGTAAATTCTTTATTATGCTTTGCTTACCTATTAAGATTATTTCTCTCATACTGTTTAAGGTTTTCCAATCTTACCTGTGTTATAGTTAAATACCTGTTTTCCCAACTGCCTTCCAATCTTACGCCATCGCTTTACATGTTACAGTTTAACCCCTTACATCCATTTTGAAAAGGTTTTTCTTTTCCCTCCAAGTCCTTCTCATAATTTTTATTTTATTTCTACATTTTCATTTTTTCATAAATAGTCAGGCCTATTGCGTTATGAGGCCCAACTTTTTTTTTTGCCATTCCTTTTGTTGGGCTTCCTAATACCCAAATGATGAATTTTATTTTATGTCGCCCAATATTGTTTTCCTATTTATACCATAAATGTTGAAATATTACTTTTTTTTCCCAATAAATATAATCATACAAAATTAGGGGAACATTTATATAATATCTTCATTTATTAAATGTTAGCATACATGTTTTGTCATTTAAATTATGTTGTTAAATACATATTTTACATTCTTATTTTTTTTTGTTCTACATTACTTTTGCCCACGGTCGTAACTATTTCAAAATTATGTTTACCTAATTTCCAAATTTTTGCATTAACCAAACACATTTTTTTCTTATTCTGCAAATACATTCTTTACTATGCTTTACTTACCTATAGAGATTATCGCTGTCATATTGTCTAAGGTCTTCCATGATGACCCCCGACAGGCTGCCAGTTTAGCTTCTATCCATCGTTCATTCGCGTTAGCTTTCACCTTGCCCACTATTTTTCGATCAGTTGATCTCCCATCTGTGATGTGGAATTGGTACCAACATCGTTTTCCTTTTTGTTCAATGCTTTTAAAGATTCTGGTCACCTGATCACTTTTTTGTTCATGGCATTCTCTGTTATTTCAAACATGGATCTTTCAATGAGGGTTTATCTTTCAATAGCATTTCTCCATGGGATTCTGGTTATGAAATATGTGTATGCACTCCTTTCAAATGTTTGAAGTCCGTTATATATGGAAGAAGCCATTCAATACTTTCGCCACTTTAAAGAAGAATAAGGGAACTCTTGGGGGAAACATATCCATTACTTTCGACATGAAGCTGATTTTCTTATTGGAACAGTTGTTCAAAGGTGGCCTACTCACAAGTGTGGTATTTTCATTGAAACCGTTGACCCATACATTCATCATCCCCGTTGTGGTATGTGTGTGCATTAGATCCTCCCTACCTTTCAGTGAATAAATGGAGTATGAGTTATTATGAGATCAATGACCCAAGGCTCTGTGAAGAATGTGTTGCCACTGATGAGTATAAGTCTCTAATTTTAATGCTTCATCGATATGATTAGGCTTCATCATTTTTTCGCTAGGGCTAATGTGTTAATATTTACGTTGTTACTGTTTAAGGTTTAGGTTTGACTATTTCAATATCATTTTCTTTTCATTCTTATTCAATACTCTTTCTTTTTATATTTGTTCTTATTTTGCAGCATGTTCTTGTTATTTGATGCCCAGCGGCATTTTTGTTGTATGACATGCTAGCCTTGAAAGAGAAGTAATGGCTAGCGGCATTTTAGTTGTATGACATGCTGGGCCTGAGAGAGGCTTTTGGTGAAAAGGTATCTGCGAGATCTTGAAGAAAGCGGTTTAGGGGCTCTTCGGAGTGCGTTTCCGGGGGAGGAGCCTCCGACAACCAAGTCAGTATATGGGAAAGAAATTGTTTAAGAGCAGAGAGTATAAGGGAGAAAGTCTTTTGTCCTTACCAAGGAGCCTCCCAAGTATTTATAGGAGGGTGGAGGGAGGAGGCCGTTTTGCACAGCCTATCCATATCATGACACATGTTCGGCTAGATCCGGTCTATACCTTTGAGGGCAGGTATCACCAGCTGGCCGTAGGCAGTTTTGGCCAGAGGGTAAGGGCGTGTGTAAGGCTTCTGTGTGAGAGATCCTTCAACTGTATTTGTCATTTTTCCGTAATAACCATTCAGAGGTGTAAGACCTCTTTAGCCAGGGATTTTTCTTGAGGGCTACAGGATAAGGCCCTTCGGATGGGAGAACCATCTTCGGAAGACATTTTCCTCTATCGAGGGTGACAAACCCATGCTTTCGAGGTTGGCAGTGCGCCCTTCGAAGGTGGAGGGGACCCCATTTTCCCAGAGTTGGTGACATATATTTTCCAATGGTGGGGCAGAGATCCTCCGGGGGTGGTGCTCAGTTAGCCATTTAGGAGGTCTTTGTGGGTGATAGCCCTTTGGGTATCACATGCCCCCCTCGGGGAAGCCGAAGTTATATCTTTGGTGTTTGATCATCCAGGAGCGTGTCATGGAAATCCTGCTTTTTGGGTAACCGAAGCTGTTTTTGGTGAAAAAACTTGTTTATGCTAGCTTTCAGCCTGAGACCCTTTTTTTTGGCGAAGTTATGTTTTCAGCATTCTCCGAGACTCTTTATTTGCATTCTATTCACTAGTCCCAAGCCTTTAGTGAGGACATCACTTCGACCTGATTTCTTGCTTTCGGCGAAGTCTGACCTTCAGAGTATAAGGAGCTGTTTTTATGTCCTCAAGATGAATTCTCGGTTTAATCGAGGTTGTACCTTCAGAGGCGAACAACTATTTTCCCCTTAGGGATTTTTATTCCTTCTTTTTGCTAGTGAACCGTCCTATCTTCCGATCGGGCAGTCATGTCATTTTGGGTTAGGCAATATAGGCCTGCTAGTGTCAGAAGGCGTGCCCTTGTTTCTCGTGTCATGTGACATATGTCATCATAGCATTGGCGATTAGTCGCGTCCGTTACATCAGTTACGTCCCTTTGCGTGCAAAGGGTGATTATGGCGACGTTTCGCCTGCTTGCATCAGTATATATAAACCCTTTTTTCCTCAGAGTTTCCTCATTCTTCTACTTTCATTCCTTTTGCTCTCGGACTTCCTCTCACTCTCTAGCTTTTCCTTGAGGCGGTGTTAGCAGTGAAGTGATTTTTGGCGAGTTTCGTGGTGTTTTTTTAAGTTTCCCTTATTTTCCGAATAGGTGGGTTTCCTTCCGAAGTTGCTCTTCTTTTTCCTTTTTCTTTTCTTTTCCCTTCATTAGTCCGAGGTTAGGGTTTTAGTCATTGAGGATGTTAGTTGAACAAGCCAATGTTACCATTTTTCCCGAGATTTGGATCCCTCTTGATTCCCATATGAGCTGTGCGACTTCAGAGAAGTTGGAGAAGTGGAGACTAAAGTTCTTTCTTCCTTTTTATGCCAAAATTAGGCTACCTGGTCAAAATGAACCGAGCTATCTTCCTCGGCCAAAGAAGATTACCGTCTTTAGAGCGCAGCTGAAGGCGGGTTTCCGTTATCCTCCTCTGAGGGTGGTCTCCGACTTCTACTATTTCCACAGCATAGTCGTTAATCAGATGCCCCTGAACTCCTATGCCTACTTTAATGCCTTCCTATGTATGTGTGGAGTCTACAAAATTGTCCCACACTATATCTTCTTCCTTTATTACTACAAACTTCATCCTATCTAGAAGGGGGGGTTTTACTTCTTACTCCTTCGGGGATCCGGGAGTAAGAAATTTACTTTCACATTTGGCACCAAAGACAGCTGGCAACAATGGTAGAAGAAGTACTTCTTCATGGAGATTGATGAGAAGCGGAATGATCTTCCAGTTCAATGGGCTTCGAGTATCCTGGCCATCCACGTAGTGGATTCGAGGAAGTTGTTGACTCTAGAATTGGAGTCTCAGTTTGAAGAGTTCGAGAACCTTATTTAGGCTGTCGTGGACTGGGATGCCCAGGCACCCTCGCGCTCTCTCTACCCATTCCCCATTAGATGGAGCTTTATAACTGATGAGGTTCTTTGAGAGCATGGGGTTATCACCAAACACGTTACCGACAAAGATATGCCAAAGCCCTTGGTGGACGGAAAGAAGTCATGGTTTGTTCTACTCAATCGGGGCGAACTCTCTTACTCCAACCTTGTAGAAAGTGAGTTGATCCTTCAACCGTAGTGTTGGAATTTTTGATACTTACACTGATGTTTTCTCCATTGCAGAGATGAGCGATAAGTCTACAGCATTCTACAAGAGTTTATTTCTCGGCCAAGCCGAGAAAGGGGAGCAGAAGAATAAGACTCCAAAGAGAAAGAAGGGGCCAACTGGTCAGCCTTCGGCGCTGAAGTCGAAGAAAACTAAGAAGGGCTCTTACCCACTCCATCCGAAGACCAGGTTGGGGCACTGGATCAAACATCTGTGGGTGCTGACTCGCCTTTGGAGGTAGCTGTCTTCTTAACTGCTCTAAGTCCTAATGCCGCTGTTGAAACCTTAGGGACCTTGTTGGGGGATATTTCGGTAGAGGAGGCCTAGGAGAGGCGAAGAAGCAAAGGGAAAAAAATCCCTGCCAAAGTACTCGATGTCAGTGATTCTGACGGAGAAGACGCCGAACTTGCACTAGGTTTGTCTCTTAGCCATTCAGCTATGAGTTTCAGATTTTTTTGGTATTTTAGACTTTGTAGATGAATGGCTAAGAGATAATGTAATAAAGGAGCTTCGGTGCGATTTTACAGAGGAAAGGGCCCAAATGATGTGGGTGATGGACCATCTTTAGTAGAGGGCCGTTTGGGACTCAAAGATTCCGAAAGACAAGGTATCGAGGGAACCCTTCTAGACATTTACCGAGGACACGAATTTATTTTTTAAAGACTGCTAAAAGATGGTCCCTCAGATGGCGAGGGGCATCATGACCAGTGCCACTTTTCAAACCTTGACCGAGGACTACCCAAATGAGAAGATTTTCACAGCTCGGATGACTGAACATGTGGCTCAGGTAATCCCTAATACCTAAAAAAAAATTTTGATTTCTCAAAGTCTGCAACCATGCTGTAGCTCACATTAGGTATTTTCCATTTGCAGCTACTGGCATACGGAGGCTACTTTTGGGCTTGGGCAGCCAAATAGTCTGCCATCCAAAGTCAGTCAGAGGAGAACTTGGCTAAGGCCAAAGAATTGTTTGCGAGCTCATGCAAGAAATACGGCGAGCTTAACAAGATTGTGAAGGAGGACCTGGCCAAGCTTCGCTAGGAAGTGCTAGAGAGCCAGAGAAGGCTCCTTGACGAGTGCTCCTTAAAATAGATGACATAAGGGTGAAGGTGGTCGAGCTGAGCTCTGAGGGGGAGGCTTTTCAAAAGGAGAAGGAGGCCATCGTAGCCGACCTTACTAAGTCTTTAGAGATCAAACCAAATTTTTTGCCGAAATTGAGTGATTGAAGAAGCGGAAGAAGAAGAAGAAGAAGAAGAAGAAGAAGGTAGAGAATGAGGTTGAAGCGCTGAAGAAGGATCTGGAGGACCTTAAGGTTGAAAAGCTAAGGCAAATGAGGCAACAAGTCCTCATTCCAAGACAGCTTCTGCCTCACCCGCCTTTAGGTCCTTTTGCAATATCTCGACCTCGACGTCTCCATCCTAAGAGCCCTTGACATCCCCGAAGAACCATCCTCGCCATTGTTAAAGATTGAATATCTCAACGTTCCTACCCCTACACCTTCATCCAAAGATGTAAGTGATGAAGATGAAGATGATGCTGAAGGTGTAGATGCCGAGGATACAAATGCGGAGGACACCGAAGATGGTCTAAATAACCTATAGGACATTTTTTTTGTACTACTTTTCTTAGTGGAGCTTTATTTCAAAAAATTTGGCTAAGTCCATGATGGGTAAGGCCTTCGGTACTATTCCAACCTTTGGTGTTTAACCATCTTTGCCTAGTTTACCATATTCGGTAGTGCAGGGCTTAGTACCTTTGGTCGTGTACTATCTTTTAAAAAATTCTACCAAGGATTCACAACCTTAGTCCTTTCCAAAGGTAATGTCCAATTATCTTCAGTGAGTCATGGATATCATTCTAAGTGTTTAAGAATAAAATTAACCATATTCGGTTAACCATATTCGGAATCAACCATACTTGGATAACTTACTTCGTACAAAAACACTTCGGTACTTTCGAGATTCACCATATTCGGTCATCTACCTTCGGCAATACTTGTACAACATCACTCATGTACTTTTGGAAGCAACCATATTCTGTTAAACTCCCTTAGGAAATTCTAAGTGTAGAATTTTTTCAAAGAGTCAGAATGTCATGTGTTCTTTAACTTTTCTTGTTTGGCATTGCCAAGCTTATAGACCCCTAGCCGAATGTCCTCGAGAACCAAATAAGGTCCTTCCCAATTTGCCCAAAGTATGCCATGATATAGTCTTCTGGGTTCCATTTCAGCCTTTCAGAGAACAAGGTCCCCTTTCTTAATTCTTTTAGGTTTGACATGTGAGCTCGCAGCAATAGCTTCCCTCTACTAAAAGGCTTTTCTTCTGAGTTCGGCCATCTTTCTATGTTCATCAATCAAATCTATCTTGGTCCTTAAACCGAGGTTGTTCCATTTTTCGTCAAACAATTGTATTCTGATAGACGGTTGTATGACTTTGATAGGGATAATGGCCTTAGTGCTGAAAACAAGTAAGAAAGGTATTTCTCCAGTAGCTATTCTAGGGGTTGTTCAGTAACTCTATAGCACACTCGTGAGTTCCCTGGACATTTTTCCCTTTGCCTCTTTCAACCTCTTTTTCAAACCATCTTTTATTGTCCTATTAGATACTTTAACTTGTGCATTGCTCTGAGGATGGGCAACTGGGGCGAAGTGCAATTTTACTGCAAGGTTAGTTGCGAATTATAGAAATCCTTTATCAGTGAATTGGGAACCGGTATCTGCTATTATCACCCTCGGCACATCGAATCTGCATAAGATGTTCTTCCAGATGAATCTTTGTATATTCTTCGCCGAAATTGCTGCCAAGGGCTCTACCTTGATCAACTTTAGTGAAATAATCCACTGTAACTACACAGAACTTCACTTCTCCTGAAGCCATTGAGAGAGGCCCAATAGGGTCAATACCCTAAACAGCGAAGGGACAAGGGTAGTTTGACGAAGTTTTGACTTCCAAGGGTATTCTTTGGATGGGTGCATGTCTTTGGCACCTATTGCATTTTTTGACGAATTGCCTTGCCTTTTACCTCAGAGTAGGCTATAAATATCTTTGCCGAAATAGCACCCTAACAAGGGCGTCAATTCCGATGTGAGACACATAGACCCATTTATGGACTTCTTTAAGGACTGTCTTGATATCATTTTCACTTATACACCTTTGCAGTGGGTTTGTGTACCCTTGTCGGTACAATTCTTTCCTGATCAGGAAATATTTACCTGAGCGCTTTCACACTTTCACAACTTTCATAGGGTCTTCGGGTAATTCCGAGGTCACGAGAGACCCTTTGATAGGATCTTTCCACTCTTTTTCTGAGGTTGCGATGGCCATTATTGCTATATTGGGGGTATTTAGCACTTTGGTGGACTGTTTTGATTTGGCCAAAGTATCTGCCTCCACATTATTTCGTCAAGGTACATTTTCTATTTTTACCCTATCAAACTCTTGGATAAGCCGTTTTACAAGATCATGATACTGTTCCAAGTTTGGATCCTTTGCCCTGTAGTCCGCCGTCATTTGTCTAACCACTAGTTAAGAGTCACTGTGGGCCTTCAGATTTCTCACACAAACTCTTTTTTCCAATCGTAAGCCTACTATAAGGGCTTCGTATTTAGCAACATTATTGGTGTCATTAAAATCAAATTTGATGGATTTTGAATCTTCCATTCCTTCGGGTCCACAGAGAATTACTCCGGCTCCCTGGTGTTTGGATCTTGAAGCTCCATCGACGAATAGTCTCTATTCAAGTTCGTCACTTTTGAGGTCTCCTAGGGTACCTTCAGTTTTAGGTACCTCGGCAATAAAATCTGCCAGCACTTGGGCTTTTATTGCTCTTCTTGGCTCATAGGTGATATCATGCTTACCAAGCTCGATGCACCACTTTGATAATCAGCCTGAATGGTGCACCTTCCTCATGACATCCCGAAGAGGTAAGTTACTTCACACTGTGATGGGATGTCCTTGGAACTAAGGTTGAAGCCTCATGCTTGCCAATACTAGGGCATAGATGAATTTTTTGTAGAAAATGATACCTGACTTCGGCACTGTGGCAACGTGGGTCATTTTTCAGGAGTCGCTACCAATCAGTTTTCGCCTAAGTCGATTAAACACCTAAAAATGGTCTGCGAGAGTTCGAGGGTTCGGAAGTACGGTTACGTTAAAACAACTCTATTTTAATGCCCAAAATTGGTACCTTAGTTGATTTTAATTTTTGTTTTGCTTGCTTTTAGAAAAATTCAGTTAATTTTCAAACCAGAAATTTTAACTGAATCAACCAGATATGAATTTTTGAATTAATGTGGATTTTAAAAATCTTGGTAATTAATTTGCGTAATTTTATAATCAACTCGATATTTCTGAACCATGGATTCTATCGAATCACCTGGACACGGAATTTGATGAAATTTTAGTTAATTATTAAATATTTTAATTAATTATTAATCTATATCATAAATTCTGCTGAATTATCAGAATATTAATTTTTATCCTGATACTTAATTTTATTCATTTAAAATTTTATGTTTCTCAAAACCATGAATCCTATCGGATCATTCGAATATGAAATTTAATTGATTTTTTATTTAATTTTTATGAAATTTTTATATTTCCAAACCATGGATCCTATCGGACCACCCGGATATGGACTTCTAAACTTTACTATTTGACTTTTTATTTGATTTTTATGAAATTTTTATATTTCCAAACCATGGATCTTGTCGGATCATTCGAATATGAAATTTAATTTAAATTTAATTTATTGTTAGTTATTTAATTAATTATTAATTGGTCCACGCAGACTGAAATTTTCTAAGTGTGATTTTTTTTATGCATTATGTCAAACTAACTTTAGATTATTTATTAAAATTGTCTATCTAACCTAATCATATAATTATGCTTAATATTAATTCCTAAGCTAATTCATGACTTTAATAAACCAAACAAACAAAACTATAAAAGAAAAAGACATAAGTAAAACAATACTGTCAGTGGCCAAATTGTAAATCAAAATAACATTAGAGACTCAGATGAACAAATCAAAGGAATCTAGGGACTAAACTAGAATTATGCCGAAATTATGGATTTTCAGATCAGATCCGGGTCGACAACGGGTCGGGCTGCGATTTCTGAAACGGGTTTCCTTTGATTTTTTCCTCTCCGGCGACGGCAGTGCTATAGACGGCAGAGACGGCAACTAGTAGGGGTGACGGTGATGGCTGGGCTTAGAGAGGGTCGTGACGGTGGCGGTGGCTCGGACGGAGGCACCAAACGAAGTGCCGGTGCAGGAAGACGGAACTGCAGGGGGAAGACGGCGAGGCGCGAAACATTAGCGAGGCGAAGGGAAGGCGTCAAACGAACGGCCAACAGCAACGGTGGGGCTGGCATGACGACAGGGATGCGGTACAAACGAGGTACCAGAGGAAACAGGGCGTCAGGCGGATGGCCAAACTGCGACGGTGGCGGAGATCAATTCGGGGAGAGATTTGGAGATGAGTTGTGGGAGAGATAGAGAGGGAGAAAAGAGAAATCGAGAGGAGGGGACAGGCGAGAGGCTAAAGAAAAATAAATCAGATTGGAGAGAAGCCAGAGAGGGGTCTCTTTTGGCAAGAGAGAGAGGAAAAAAAGGAAGAGAGGAGCGTTTTCTCGAAGGAGAGAGAGTGGGAGCTGGTAGATGAGTTGAAGAATCCTAGCTGAGAGAAGGGAGAGAGATAAGGGAGAATGAGAGTGAGATTGATCATTCCCGAGCTGTGGGAGAGAGAGCAGATAAAAAGGGGCCCTGGAAGCCTCTGGAGAGTTGAGAGTTTTTTATGGGAGAGAGAGCAGGTGAAAGCTGTTGAGAGTTGTTGTCTCCGATTGAGAGAGAGAGTGATCGAGAGATAAGAGAGGGAGCAGTTGAGAGAGCAGGTGAGGTTTTGGGGAAAATGCCAGCTGGGGGAGAAAAATTTAACGGGAGCAGGTCTATCCCCCCAAAAAATCTATTCCCAGCCCCCTTTAAATTAATTTTTTTAATTAAATTAAAATTTTTTTTAATTTTTTTTTGAATGGTAGGACGAAATTGGGTGTTAACAGACACCATGTAGGGACTTGCTCACATAGTACATTGGCCATTACTTCTCTCCTTCTTCCCTAACCAGAATTGAGGTTACGACTTTCTCAGTTACTATGAGGTAGAGGATAAGCGGTTCTCCTTCCCTCGCTTGCCAAAGTGTCAACAAACGGGTTAAGTAATTTTTGAGCTCCTTTTAAGCATTTTGGCATTCCTCGTTCCAAGGGTGTTCCTCGGCTCCGAGGTTGCCTTCATTTTTTGCTGCTTTCGTAAGTACTTTAAAGAACGGTCAACATTGATCTCCATATTTGGGTATGAATCTGTTGAGAAAAGTTATTCTTCCAATGAGCCTTTGTATATCCTTTGTTGTTGTTGGAGTTTGGAATGCTAGTAGAGCATCGACTTTTTCTGGGTTGGTAATTATACCTCTTTCGGATACCATGAATCTAAGGAATTTGCCAGCAGTCACCCCAAACACACACTTTTCGGGGTTAAGGCGGATTTCAAATTTCTGAAGTTGGGGGAATGTTTCCCCCAAGTCTGTGATATGATTATTAGGTTGTTTACTCTTAACTATCATATCATCGATGTAGACTTCCATATTTATCCCAATCTGGGAGTTGAATACCCTGTTCATTAGTCTTTGGTATATGGCTCCTACATTTTTAAGGTCGAAGGGCATTATGACATAACAGTAGGTCCTGGCTTCAGTAATGAAGGTAGTTTTTCTTTATCTTGGGGATCTATCTGAATTTGGTGGTATCCACTAAAAGTGTTGCAGAAGCTGTGTAGACCGAAGGTATCGTTTATATTTCGAAAGTCAATGCACATTTGGAGTTTATTGCTTCATTCTTTTGTGGCCATAACAACGTTGCTAAGTCATGTAGGGTATTTAACCTCCCTTATTATGCCTGCCTCCGTTAGTCATTGTACTTCAGTTTTAACAAAATTATTCTTATGCATCGAGAAACTGCATTTTTTCTGTCAAACAGGCTTCGCCTTTAGGCACACTTTAAGGCTGTGTTGAATTATACCCGGATCTACTCCTGGCATATCATTTGGAGAGTAAGAAAATATATCTTTGTTCATTAATAGAAGGGATACAAGCTTTTCTTTGTTACCTTCTGCTAGTTTTTTCCCTATTCAGGTACTTTGGCCAGGGACAAGTTCTACATCCTCTATTACTATCTTTTCAAGATTGCTTTTTTCTCCTTCTATCGCATCTTCATTGGCCTTGCTCTTATCTACTGAAGTCTATGTGTGAACTTTCATTGGGCTCTGCCTTGCTCTCACGAATACTTTTCTTTCTTCGGCTTGATCGATGAGTATTTCTGCATCATCTTCCTTCGTGCCAAATGTGACAGTCAGGTATTTTACATCCAGGCGAATGTAAAGATTGCCCTGCGTCTGCCTCTCGAGGATGGCATTATATGAAGAAGGGACAACTATGACAATGAACCTTATCATAGTGGAACCAAAAAGTTCTTCCTTAGTTTGGACCGAGGTTCTCTTTAGAATCAAGGGTAGATTTATCCACCCTAGTTCAAGCAGTTCCAAGGGACCTACGTCGAAGGTAGGCGAGGTAACGGGTTTTGAGATCACCCTTGGAGATACCCAAGTTCGGCAATAAATGAGAGAATAAAACGTCGATGTTCAACCCATCATCAATGAACACCCCTTTGACATCCCAGCTTTCTATCCTTCCCATGATCAGGAGAGGGTCATAATGTGGAACCTTCATTGTAGATCCATTTTTCTGAACAAGCTTGTTCAATAAGTTGTCAAATTCCATCATCACAATTTCCCGAGCTTTCATTTTTCTCTCAGTTGAGGGTATTCTAGTTGTGATTGTGAGGATTATACCGGCTGGAGGTGGCAGGTGTTTCTTGGGACTTTGGTTCCGACGTTAGTCAGAATCATAATCCTTATCCTCTCCTTTCCTATATTCTTCATTCATTTCTTAGGCTTTGGGCAATGACATTCGCAAGTAGCAACGAAGTTGCCCTTGCTTAATCAAAGATTCAATATACATTCTCAGCTGAAAGTAATCCTCGGTGTCGTGCCCATGGTCCCGATGAAATTGGCAGAATTTCTTTATGTTCTTCTTGTTGTCTTAAGTCATGGCTTCGGACGTTGGATTGTGGTTCCTTACCTTTCCATGGCCATCAGAATGTTCGTTCTTGTAGTGTTTAGGGGGTGAATAATGCTGGCCTCTTCCATTTTGCTGTCCGAGGTCTTCTGCCTCCTTTAGCTGGATACCGAGGTTGATGACTCTTACCTTCAGAGTGATTGTGGTTGAACTTTGGGCCCCCAATCCTTAGCTCTTCAGTTGTTATGTGTTGCTTTGCCTTTCGATAGAATTTTTCGAGGGTGTCAAGAGGATCCTTGGAGAATTTGTAGAAAAGCTGCGAGTCCCTCTTTAGCCCTCTGATCATAGCGAGGATACTAATTTTGGGGCGGAGGTTCAGTACATTTTGGGCCTATTGGTTAAATTTCTCGACATAGTCTCGAATGGTCTCCCCATTCTTTTGGGCTATGTCAAACATTTGGACTGGCATATTCGCCGTTGGCCTGCTGCTGATGAACTGCTGAGTAAAGGAGGTGGACAACTCTTGAAAACCCATTATGGTTTCGGGGGCTAGGGAGTTGTACCTACCAGTTGTCACCCCCGACAAGGTGACTTCAAAACATTTGCAGAGGGTGGCGTCATCAGCACCATGTAGTACCATGCTCCTCTTATATTTCGTCAAGTAAGCTTGGGGATTGCTTCGCCCATCATACGTCTTCAAACGTGGTACTCGAAAGTCGCTGGGCATTGGTGTCTCTACTATAGTACGGATGATGGGGGACTCCTTTCCAGTGAAGGTCTCCTATAGCCATGGCCAGATAGGCTTTTGTTAGGCCTGTTTTTCCACATTTTCCAACCTATCCAGGATTTTCTCCATCAAGATGGTAGTACCGTCCTCTCCTCGTTGTCTGGCAGCCATAGGCAACGGAGAATGACGTCTTCTTTTCGGTGAGTAACTTCTCTGGCGCTGGGATAGGTACTTCCGGTCTAGGGATAGACTTCACTGGCGGGAAGTTCCTGGCTCTTTTGACCCAGTTCCCATAGTACGACATCCTCGGGATGATATGTTCTCCGTTGAGGACTCATCTTGAGAACCCCATCTTTTAAAGCTCCAATCAGGTGACTTGTGACTTTTCTCCGGACACGTCCAGTGAGAATGCTCTTCCTTTTAGAGGTGCCATTGACCACATTTGGTCGATGTTACATCATTTTAGCCACGATAGAGCACTAAAAATTGTGGAGGAAGCCCAATTGTGACCGTCAGAGGACGCTCATCCTTAGGCGGGGAATTCTCCACTGCAGGTTGTGTAGTCATTGCTTGAGTCTCTGGCGCAGACTGGGACCTCGGAATTCCTTTGTCCTTTAAACGCTTAGCATCCATAACAGTGACTTGGGGGTGAGTTCCCATAGACGGTGCCAAGTGATGCCCGGTGGTATCTACATTGTATGACATGTTGGGCCTGAGAGAGAAGTGATGCCCGGTGGCATCTTCGTTGTATGACATGTTGAGCCTGAGAGAGACTTCCGGCGAGAAGGTATCTGCGAGATCTTGGAGAAAGTGGGTTAGGGGCTGCCCGGAGTGTGTTTCCAGGGGAGGAGCTTCTGACACCCATGTTAGTATTTGGGAGAAAAGTTGTTTAAGAGCAGAGAGTATAAGGGAGAGAGTCTCTTGTCCTTACCAAGGAGCCTACCAAGTATTTATAGGAGGGTGGAGGGAAGATGCCATTTTGCACAGCCTATCCAGATCATGACACGTGTTCGGCTAGATCTGGTCTGTATCTTCGGGGGAAGGTATGTCCAGCTGGCCATAGGCAGTTTCAGCCAGAAGGTAGGGGCTTATGCGAGGCTTCTGTGTCAGAGATCAACTATATTTGTCATTTTTCCGTAAAACCCATTCAGAGGTATGAGACCCCTTCGACCAGGGATTTCCCCTGAGGGCTACAAGAGAAGGCCCTTTGGACGGGAGGACCACCTTTGGAAGACATTTTCTTCTGTTGAGGGTGACGGACCCATACCTTCGAGGTTGTTAGTGCACCAGTCGAAGGTGGAGGGGACCTATTTTTCTCGGAGTTGGTCATATGTATTTTCCAAGGGTGGGGCAGAGAATCCTTCGAGGATGGTGTTCAGTTAGCCATTTAGGAGGTCTTTGTGGGTGATAGCCCCTTGGCTATTACTATTAATTTTATTTTTTGCATTCCTCTTGTATTTTGAGTTACTGTCTATGCATTTGTTACGTTGCCTATGTTATTCAATCAGTTATGCTATGTATTGATACACTTATACTGCATTGCGTTAGTAATAATATGGATTCTCATGCTTGGAAAGCACATCGCATTGAGTTGCGACATGCTCATCGACTTGCTCCTCAATCGCTTGCAACTACAAACTTTCATACTTGTAACAGATCTATTCAGGAAAACCCTCATTCTAATATAAGGTTACCCAGTGTACAAGTTGGCGCCACCTCCCAAACCCCACATTATTCTAATATTTCAACTCATTCATTTCATGATTTTTCATCATCTCGACCCCCTCTAGTGGATATATCAAATCAAATGCCCATTGTTGGTGATTTTATTGATTCTCCGCCACCGACCAACATAGAAGGGAACCATGTCACTTTTTTACAACCATACTCTTCACCATTACGTAGGTGAAACCTCATTTTGTATTACAAGATAGAATAAGAGTCAAAGGAGATTAGATCTTCCCGTTGAATGTGTCTCTATTGCTTTATTTACCAATGATCTACCTGATGTCCCAGGTAAAATCAAGTTCCTCCTCTAATAGTTGCATCCTCTCTTATGTATTCCTTTCATACCTAATCATATGTCTTTTACTTTCCACTAATTACTTTTTTTTTTTCCATCCACAACTTTTGAAGGAATTCACCAATCTCTGTCTGATACCCAAAAAATGCAGATAGAGAACCATCAACGTATGCTCTATTCTCTTCTTACCATAACATTGTCCTCATCCATTATTATACTTATCATCATCTTATGTTAAAAAATTTAGGTTCATGTTTTGAATATCAAGACCTTGGTCCTCCAACTTTTATATTTTTTCACAACGGTGTGATTATGTTGTACGAAGAAAAAAGTAACAAGTTGCATCACATTGTAAATCCTGAATTCTCTTTATGTTGCAAGAAAGGGAAGGTTTTCTTTCCCTATTCGTCACCGCCACCAGAATTCATACGTCATTTGTTCGATTATAATGGGGATGAGTTATCAAGGTATTTTTGGAAATGTATCTAGGAAATTAATTGTAGATTTTCTTTCATTTCCACTGGTGCATATGTGGATTCGACAACAAATGATGGACAAGGGCTACCAAATTTTAGATCTTGTGAAATGAATTATCACTGTATTGGATCATTGTATCCTAATAGTTGAGAACGTCCTCAATTTGCACAACTATATATGTATGACATTGAGCATGAGACATACAACTGGATAATAAGCTTCAGTGATGGGGCTTACACTAAATATGATCGTATTATCATTGATGGATTGATACAGATGTTTGATCAGCACAATGAATTGGTCAGATTTTTCAGAATGGCACGGGATCGGTTGGGCGATACAGTACAACCACCTGTGCATATCCGACTTTGAAGTTTGAGGGGACAGGATATACGATATAATTTTCCTACATCTAATGAAGTTGCTAGCCTATTAGATGGTATTGATGGGGAGAATGGTAGTTATATAGACATATTAGTTTACCCATGGAACTCAGAACCATGTACTATTGAGTTCCTCCACCCAAAGCGTTGTGCAATACATTTCCCTCTATTCCTTGTATATGGAAAAGATAATTTCCATCTAGAAATAAGCCTTGTGGCAGTAGATGGCGGCATCTCCCATATAGGAACAGTAATTCTGAGGGAGTTTTATGAATTCCAGTTATAACAATGTTACAGCGTCCATTAACTCATTCTTTTAGGTGGTTGGTTATTCCATGAATATGCAGTAGATGCTTACTATGTTACTCTTGAATCTCGATTCTGTTGGCTTAGAAGGAATTAGGGGCGCTTTTGTGCTGAAATCTTGTGTGGCCTACAAGATGCAATTACCTGAGGTGACATAGATGCTTCATTGTACGGTAAGAGAACCATACTCCCATTTTCATTTGTTGGGGGACCTATATGATACAGAATTATTATGATTCAATGGCTATATGTCGTGTTCTGGGGTACACTGATCTATTCATTACATTTAACTGTAATCCAAAATGGCATGAAATCCAACACTTCCTTAAGTTAATCTTGGGCTAACCTCCAGAAGACAGACCTGACATCATAGGTCGTGTATTCATTCTCTAGAATTTCAGACATGATATTACTAAGGGAAAACACTTTGGACGTGTCATTGGTGACATTTTCACAATTGAATGGCAAAAGTGAGGTCTGTTGTGTGCGCACATTGCTCTTTTCCTCCACCTTAATGACAAGATTAATATTCCTACAAAAATCGATCATTTCATATCTGCAGAACTACCAAACAAAGAGAAAGATCCTGCTGGATATAAAGCATTTATTACCCATATGCTTCATGGTCCATGTGGTGCCGCTATTCCACGTTGTCCTTACATAGTCAACAATTCCTGTTCGAAGCACTACCTACGGTCATTCTAAAATGAGACTAAGATCAACGAGGATGGATTCCCTTTTTACCATCAGAGGCGTGATGGTCAATTCACACTTATTAAGGGGATATCATTGGATAATCGCTCTGTTGTCCCATATAACCGTGATCTTTACATTAAGAGTGACTATCATGTTAATGTCAAGCTCACTAAAATGGATATGTGTGTCAAGTATTTATGTAAATACATTTGCAAGGGCTTTGACATGTCCACTATTGTTATGGAAAGTCGTCGTACTGCTTTGGGTAACACAAATAGGTCAAATGGTAATGACCATGATGAGATCAAACAATATATAGATTGTAGGTTTGTTTTGGCTTCTGAGCCGATATGGCGCATATTTGGATTCTTTATCCATAAGCATCATCCTTTTATAGAAAGGTTGTCTTTTCATTTACCTGATGAGCAAAATCTTGTGTATGCAAAAATGGATGACCTTTGTAGTGTTGTTCGTGCACATGATTAAAGTATGATAAAATTTGAAGCACGGATGCACTGTAATGGTTATGATGATGTTGCCCCTACATTAACATATATTCAATTCCCTGAGCATTTTGTTTGGAATAGGCAAAGTAAATTGTGGACACATCACCGTAGGGGACGAAAAATAGGAATATCATATTTTTTTCACTCGATTGCGAGAGAGAAATTTTACCTACGTATCCTTCTTAATGTAGTTAAGGGCCTAAGATCATATGAGGAAATTCACGCTGTTAATGGGGTTCTATATTCAACTTATAGAGAGGCATGTTTTATACTTGGTCTTCTTGAGGGTGATGGAGAATGGCATCAATGTTTGACCGAGGCATTTGCCTGGGCTTCAACAAACCAGTTACGGTAATTATTTATGATATTATTACTATTTTGTCGTATTGATGACCTGCTCGCATTTTGGATACGTCATGTTGCATCTCTATTTGAAGATATCTTATTTCGACAAGGGAGGTTATTGAACAATTCACAATTGATTATGACTATTGACGAGCAACATAATCATGCTCTCTAGAACATTGAACAAGCCAAGAATTGGGTTGGAAGAAGTTTGAGGGAATTCCCTACTATGCCATTCCCATAGGTTGACGATACAATGGTGTTCCAAAACTCTTTGCCCCTTGAACAACTGAATTATGATCGACCTGCTTTAGTTGCAAAACATGATGCCTTGCTTTCGAACTTTAACGATGGGCAACAGCAAGTTTATTCATCCTTGATTCATGTTGTTGAGTCACATAATGGAGGTCTGTTTTTCGTACATGGTACTGGAGGTACTGGTAAAACTTTCTTATGGCACATTATAATTTGTAAGCTATGATCATTTGGGCAAGTTGACCTCGCAGTAATGACTTCTGGAATTGCATCACTTTTACTGCTCGGAAGAACAACTGCACATTCTAGGTTTAAGATCCTTATTCCTACAGACAACATATCATTATGCAATATTAAAAGGTCAACCCCGATGGCAGACTTTCTTTGCAATACCAGTTTGGTTATATGGGACGAAGCTCCATTGGCACATCGGTATACATTTGAGGTTATGGATCACACTTTTCGTGATATCCTTTTTGATAGCCGAAGGGCTATCGCCTCTATCTGACCCAAACTCGGAGCGTCAGGGAACGCGAGGATACTATTAGCCCCCCGAGGTACTAAACAGATCGCCTTCGGAGATGGAGAATCAGCTATTGCAAGCCGAAGAGGATCTCCCCGAAGGCGGAACCCTGAATTAGGGAACTTCTCGAACTACGGGCATATTTCCCGAAGGGGCATCGTCCGCGCCAGAGGACGACCTAGTCCAGGGACTTCGGGAGTACGGCATGAGCATTTAAGGAGCCTCTGACATGTCACCCACAGACATTACAGGCCGCCCCAAACGGCGGTCTGACACATCGACGCCATCCAGGTCCCGTCACGACCTGTCTCGGTTCAAGGCTCAAGAAACCTGCCACCAGCTACTTATCCCCTATGCCTAGAAATTCAGGAAAGATCTGACCGAACACGTGTCATGATCTGAACGGGCTGGATACTCCTATAAATACCAGGAAATAAACCTAGGCAAATGATGGATCCTAGAGCAGACTCCTCTCCTTGAGAAAACACAAATAGGCAAGGCCTTTCTACTTTTCAGTGCTCCTCCCTTATTCTCTTTCAGGACACTGACTTGGGCATCGGAGGCTCCTCCCCGGAAACACACCCCGGGGATCTTCTGACCCCCTCTTCTGAGCTTTTCAGGCACGCTCCCCTGGGCATTCTGGCATTCAGGCAACCTCCCTCTCAAGAAGTCCCTCTACAAGTCTCAATGTCACTCCACGAAGATGCGGATTGGCATCACTTTCTATGGTTTATCCTACTGTTGCAACGAAAATATTTGGTGGAATATCTATTGCCCTTGGTGGTGATTTTAAATAGATTCTACCTATTGTTCCATATGGTAGCAGGGCAGATATAGATGGAGCATCTATATTGTTATCCCCACTTTGGTCCCAATGCACGCTATATCATCTAACCTAGAATATGTGCCTAAACAACTCCACAAATACCTAATGTTTCTAGATTTAATGAATAGATTCTGCAACTTAGGGATGGTTCTTTACCAGTATGACGATTATCTGAGGATGAGGATGAACCCACATGGGTTGACATTTCTAATGAGTACTTAACCCATAAAACTATTAATCCTATTGCTGACATCATCGCATCGACTTATCCAAACTTGCTTCAAAGGTATAAGAATGTTCAATATTTGAAGGAACAAGCTATTCTTTCATCCACTAAGGATATTGTTGATGAGGTCAATGATCGTATCATTAGCAAGCTCATCGGTGATTTTAAAACATTTCTTAGTGCTGATAAGGTTTCACCCGTCTCTAATAACTATGAAGCACATTAACTATTATACCCTACAGAGCACCTCAATACCTTCAAGTTTTCAGGTTTCCCTAACCATGAGCTGCGGCTCAAGGTTGGTGTCCCAGTTATGTTAATGAAAAACTTAAACCAAACTCTTAGTTTATGCAATGACATTTGGTTTGTTATCACAAGGTTGGCACAAAAGGTCGGTGAAAGAAAAATTATAACTGGACTTAATTCTGGTTATCATTTTTTTATCCCTTAAGTAGAAATGGTTCTTTCTGACACTGAGTTGCCATTCTCATTTTGTCGGAGGCAATTCCCACTAAAGGTATGTCTTGCGATGACAATTAAAAAATCCAAGGTTAGACTTTTAACCATGTGGGTTTATATTTCACAACCTGTGTTCACTCATGGACAACTGTATGTGGTTGTATCTCGTATCACCGGCTCTTTTGGTTTCCGGGTTCTTCTCGAAATAGAGCCACCTAATTAATGAACAACAAGAAATATTATCTATCACAAAGTATTTCATCGCCTTTATTGATTCTCATTGCATCTACATGCATTGTTGTATGTTTAACCTTATTGTGCCTACATATTTTCTAAATGCTTGATCTACACTAATGTATACCATCATCATTGTCTTCTGAGAATTACAGGTAAAGGTGACACCACAGATAAGTATTATAAGGGAATTAAGTCCCCACATTTACAGATGGACAATCTGTGACGGAACGGGGCCCCAGTGCCCCTAATCTTGTAGGCTCTTAGGGATAATGAATCCCACTAGTTACAGTTGGCTAACTATTACTCGTCAATATAAATTAAAACAATTTATATGCAACTAGTTACTTAGCCTACTCAGATTAAGTTATGCATGCTTCTGACTTGGCAATGCAACCGAAATTTAAAAGCCTTGAATTAAAACATTGCTCGAGCATTTACTCAAAACATACTAAAAACGTACCAAGTCATTGAAATACTAGTTGCTTTAACTACAAGTAACAGTTTTGTGCATACATATAACTCTAGCATGCACCCAAAAGTAACAAGATGGATTTACATCCTAATGTATCCCAATAGAGGCAACTTACTTAGTACACAAAGTACTATGTACAAGAGACAAAATTACTACTAACTAAGATCGAACTACTTGAGCCCACCTTGAGCTAAGCCAAGCTCCAAGTGTAGCCCTTCACTAGACCTTGTTCTTGTGTACTCCTAGCCTCTACACTGTAAAGGCACAACTTGGTTAGCACATAACTTATACTGCAAGAAACTAGAATCACTAGGATTCTCAATAAAATACCTGCAAAACAGAAAGCTTAGGCCTCAGCTATCACTTCAGTGATTAGGCCCGGGATTAGATCCTGCACAATAAAACTAAGGGAATGAGTACTTAAAAGTACTCAGTAAGGATTCCCTTCTTAAATACCTGCAAAGAAATATGCAACAAATATGCAATATGGCAACCAAGCAATCAAACATGCAATTCAAACAACAAACAATCAACAAAATGCCAGAAATGCAATGTATGGATGTATGGTATGGAATGCACACAACACATGCACTTGGGACTTTCTGCACTTAAGTGCCTTAATTCTTGCCGTGAGCTCAAACGGCTGAGGTACTTGAGATACTGGCCCTCGTATCCCGGACACTTTACCTCAATTAAGTCCCATCTACGGGTTCTAGAGTAGGTCGTCACCTATCTCAAACTTACCCGCCTTTACCCTTAATTTATTGTACAGGGTAGTCTTCCTATGTGGTTTAACTAGTCAAACCCTCAAGGTTTAACTCAAAATACTACTAGTGGCTCACTTACCAAACCAAATGGCTTGGTTGGGATCGATTTAGTTTTTTCTCTTTATTGACCATATGTAATTGATACTCTATACGGCCAATAAAGAGTCTAAAAACCCACTTAATCCCCTTAATATCCATTTAAAAGCTTAAATACTATGAGTTACTTAGCCACCAAGTCACAATCTTTTACACTTAACCACACAACTTGACTACCTTCCAAATAATGCACAATTCCCGCCTTAGGAATGAATTTTAGACCCAACCGAGGCTATGGAACGTCTTAGAATAGCCTAGGGATAGAAACCGAGAGTCTAAGTTAATCTTAGGATGGCCGGAAATCGAGGCCAAATTGGCATTTGGCGACGCGGCGCCAAAGAGCAAATGCTTTTGGCGACTCGGCGCCGCCGAACAAACGCTCTGTGTACAATTTCGCTTCTTGGCGCCGCGGCGCCAATTCGAGGCCAAATTGGCGACGCGTCGCCAACTCTGTTTTCTGGGTTTGTGCGACAACGTCGTTCTTGTACACAAGCTACTCAAACTCTCTCATTTCTAATCCAAACTTAATGGGTCTTGTTTCTAATTCATCCCAACACACAAAACTACAAAACCATGCATTATTTGAGCTTAATTACTTGAACCCTTACCTCAATTTTAGCCACGAAGCAAGCAATGCAACAAAGCCTCCTAAGCTCAATTGAGCTTCCTTGAGTTCCAAGCCTAAAACCAAAGCAATTTGGCACCCAAACCAATCAAACCAAGACCATTTCTAGCTCTAGAAACAACCTATAAACACACCAAATGATCTCAAGAAGCTTACCTACGAAATTGGATCCAAAACAAGCTTCCAAAGATCAAATGAAGCAAGAACACCTCAAACAAAGCTTGGTGATCTTTCCTAACCCCTTGGCACTCTTAATTTTGATGAAAACTTGCAAGGAAATGAAGCTTGAGCTGGGAATTTGGGAGAGGAGATGGAGCCACGAATTTTTGGTGTTTGCAAGAAATGGCTAAGTATGAAGAAGAGAAGAAGAAACTTAACTTATAAGCTTATTAAGCAACTTTTCTCTCCCTTGCACTTAAGCCCTCATACTTTCATTTATTTCAAATAGCTCACCAACTCACACTCCAAACTCACTTTTCTTTGTTTTAAAAGGTACTAAAAAGCTTCCCAAACTTAATTTTCTTGAACACTTTAGCCACTTAAGTTCTAAATGGCTCAAAAGAACACTTAGTGCCACAAGTTGTCAAAACTTACTAGGATGATTCTAAAAGCTAGAACAACTAATGGTCTTGACTTAACTATGCCAAATCACACTTAGGAACTCACTTAACTTAATTAAGCTTATGTTACTTGCTTAACAAGGCGCTAATTTGAGGTACTTAATTTAATAACCACTTAATCAAAGTAAATAAACACTTACTTGATTAGTTGACTAGGAGAGCTGTCACACAATCAGGGTATGAGTAAACTGTTTATGGGAAGCAATTAACATTAACAATAATGATCGATTTAGCATATCAATGACATTGCTCGATGAAAAGGTATTATTCCTTCACATGTTACTGCTACTCTACCATTCTTTTTCAGAAGATTTCCCTGTCTAACCATTTACTTTTTATGTTAATTGAATGATTCTTATAGAATGATCACATCAATGCAATGGCTGCAAATTCAATAGCTTCCAGATTTAAACCTGTGATACAAGAAGGCAATGTGCACATCATTTCAACCTTCAGCATCTTCAAGGCTGAACGACCGCATAAACTGGTTACCAATGAAAACATAATTCGTTTCAGTGTTGGTACAAAAATCACACTGGTCAGTGTTCCCGTACCTAACATTCCACATTACAAGTTTGAGTTTGTTCCATTTCAGGACATCTATCAGCTTCACCTTGTAAATATTCAATTATGTGGTATGTTTTTCACTTCCCAAATGTTGGTATTTTAATTGCTATCTTAATTTTGGAAATTTGTACTAATATTCTTTTCATTGTAGATGTTGTTGGCAATCTTACTGAAATTGTTGATATCACTAAGATAATACGCAATGATGGCATATCGACCCACAAACATCTTATTAAGCTTACAGATGTAAGCTAATTTTATTAGTACTACATTTACTATATTCTTGCTACTTTTCATTCTACATACATTCACTCCGTACTCACATACAACATGTATGTTTCAATGGGTCAACCATGTGTATAACTTTTTTGGGAAATCAAGCAGATTTGCTTGATTACAACTCTCTTAAGAACTTATGTACCAAGCAAATTCTGGTTGTCACCTCTATTTCAGTTAAATTATGTGAAGGTGCGTTATTAACTCAATCTTAATCAGTTTCTCACTTTACTTCATTAACCTATTTACTATTAAATTTTACTATTCCAAATTTTTAGGACAATAAAATCTTGCATCCACATCCGTTACAAAGGTTTATGTCAACATTAATATTGAAGAAGTCAATCAATTCCTTTAATCATACGACCCTTGTACTCTATTTCAGTTATCCTTCATCTCCTATTTGAAGAATAATTTACATATCTTATTTTCATTCTTACTCACGAAACACATATATTATCATCTTAGCCTATCAATTAGCATCGAAATGGTTCGTCATTATGCTCTTTCCCCTGTTGCACGTCGTTCGGAGTTTAGACTACTTTATGGCTGCCGGAGAACAATTGATGAAATCAAAAGCTTACTTGACTGTGGACCATCTCATATACATTGCTGAACTCCTAATTTACTTTTCCATTAATAGCCATAAAAATTGATTGTTGATTACAAATCACAACATTTATTCTTTTCAAAGTGCAATAATTACACCTGCCGTGCAACAATTTTGGAGCTTCTTCTTGATTGAGGATGGTGGTATTATGCATGTAAGAAATGCTGCAAAAAAGTTGAACCCATTGATTTAACTTTATTCTATTGTGATTGCAACACTATTAACCGATCCCCATATTTATGGTACCTATCTTTTGTTGGGTTTCGGGAGCCAAACAGCGCAGCAGAATTTAACCGAAACCCTCCAGGATCCAAGTGAAACGGGGTAAACCGGGTGTTCAAAAATTTTCATACCTAATTTTCGGTTGAGATCTCTCACTCAACTGTAGAGTCAAATCACAAAACCTAAACAGTTGACGTGTTCAGGCTCTCTATGGTATCCACACGAGCCTCTCGGGATCACCACGCTTCCACCACGTCCTGACAGATGCATTTATCTTACGCTTGCAGTGCTAGCTTGCGTCTTCCAAGGAATTGCAAAAGAAGAGTACGACTGTCCTTTTGAGAGACTAGGGCAAGGAGACCTGCGAATTTCTCACTAGAAGTTGTATTTATAGTGAGACTCAACTTCCAGGCCTAATGGGTTTCAAAGCCTTAATCCAATTAGGCTTTAATTTCGGGCTTAATAATGGCTCAACTATTGGGCCCATTATTAATACGAAATTATTGTAAAACCAAAACCCAAATTATTAGCCCATGCACTCTATTGATCCAAATAGCTCTATGTGTGGGACCCAATAGGCTCTTACCACGTTGGCAATGATCATAAATCACATTTATGATCATAAGCAATGAGCGGTGTCTAGCAACACATCATTGCTACCCAAGTGACAAGATTGTCGGTGATTCGACTAAATCTTTATGATCATCATCGATATATGCCGTTGTCCCTTTGTCCAAGATATCAAGACTAAGCACGAGACATGGAATGTGTCACTCTCGTATAGCCCAATCTTTGGTTTCTTGATTACCGAGTAGACCAACTTAAACTGATGACATCGATATCGTATATCAACTCATCCGAGCATGGCCATGCATTTTTCTAAGTCTTACTCTATCAAGGGGCCCGAAGATATCACTCCCGTTACATAGGAGGGACAAATCCCATCTTGATCATACAAATCCCTCCGCATGATATGTGACATACCCAATGACCTCCTTCAAGTTCACTCAGTTACGAGCAACAAAGGAAAGTATCAAAGTATGTGACTCACATGTAGGGAACCTTGATGATCTTAGGTCGAAGGACTACATATACCATGATCACTATGAGAATCACTTATGACACTCATATAACGATTCATGAAGTGTTCTCATGGTGGGTCGGTCCAGTACACAAGTTCTCCAACTTGTACCTATATGTAGACTACATATCTCATATTAGTCTCCACATATGCTAGTCATTATGTATTATTGCAACCCGCTCCACAATAATGCTATACTAGGGACGTTTAAGAATATTATTATTCTAGGGTTACAATTATGTTTATTACGTTACGCAGAAACAAAACAACAAACATAATTGCTGGATTAATGTCTCAATAAAATATCATGACTCAATGTGAAAAAATACAATCATCTCATGATTGGGTTTTTGGGCACAACACTAACAATCTCCCACTTGCACTAAAAGCTAATCATCCATGTATCTAATACTGATGAACCTAGAATGGCTATTATGTTTTTGTTGCGTAAGGGGCTTTGTCAGTGGATCAGCATTGTTGATGTCTGTTGAAGTCCTGCATATCCTTACATCACCCCTCTCGATGACCTCCCTGATGAGATGATAGCGTCGGAGTATGTGTTTGGATCACTGGTGAGATCGAAGTTCCTTAGCCTGTGTGATTGCTCCATTATTGTTACAATAGAGCTCTATCGGGTTGGCAATGCTTGGAACCACTCTAAGTTCAGTGATGAACTTCTTGATCCAAACTGCCTCCTTCACGGCATCAGAGGCGGCAATGTACTCAGATTCTGTTGTAGAGTCAGCTACTGTCTCTTGCTTTGAACTCTTCCAGCTGACAGCACCACCACCAATACAAAACACATAACCAGATTGTGATCTAAAATTATCCTTATCGGATTGGAAGCTTGCATCGGTGTAACCCCTTACAACGAGCTCATCTTCACCTCCAAAGACCAAGAATGCATCCTTAGTGCTTTGTAAGTACTTAAGGATGTTCTTAACAGCTGTCCAGTGACTCTCACCGTGGTTCGATTGGTACCTACTCTTCATGCTCAAAGCATATGAGACATCGGGATGAATACATATCATGGCATACATGATAGATCCAATTGCTGAGGCATATGGAATGTTACTCATGCACTCTCTCTCCTCGGTTGTACTCGGACACTGAGATCTAGAAAGAGTTATACCATGTGACATGGGCAAGAATCCTTTCTTGGAATCTTGCATGCTAAACCTCTTTAGCAAATTGTCAATATGTGTACTTTGACTTAGGCCAAGAAGCTTTCTAGATCTATCTCTATAGATCCTGATGCCTAACACATAGGCTGCTTCACCCAAGTCATTAATAGAGAAACATTTCCCTAGCCAAGTCTTCACAGACTGTAGCTCAAGAATGTCATTCCCGATGAGTAGTATGTCATCTACATACAACACCAAGAAGACAATAGCGCTCCCACTAACCTTCTTGTAGACACAAGGTTCATCTTCATTTTTGATAAAACCAAACTCTTTGATTGCATCATCAAAATGAAGATTCCAACTTCGAGAAGCTTGCTTCAGTCCATAAATGGACCTTTGCAACTTGCATACTTTATTGGCATTCTCAGGAGTGACAAAACCCTCAGGTTGTGTCATGTACACATCCTCAAGTAGCTTTCCATTTAGGAATGCAGTTTTGACATCCATTTGCCATATCCCATAATCATAGTGTGCAGCAATAGCAAACAAAATTCGGATGGATTTAAGCATAGCAACTGGTGAAAAAGTTTTATTATAGTCAATACCATGAATTTGCTTGAAACCTTTTGCAACCAATCGTCCCTTAAAGGTAATCACATTACCATCCATGTCAGTTTTCTTCTTGAAAACCCATTTGCACCCTATGGGTTTTACCCCTTCAGGTGGGTCAACCAAAGTTCATACTTGGTTTTCATACATGGATTCCATCTCGGATTTCATGGCCACTAGCCACTTCTCAGAGTCAGGCCCCGACATAGCTTGTTGGTAGGTTGTGGGTTCATCCTGATCCATGAGCATCACATCACCTGTGTGAGTCACGAGAAATCCATATCTCTTGGGCTTACGCCGAATCCTACCAAACCTACGTGGGCTTTGTGCTACAGGAATAGACACTTGAACAACATCTTGCTATGTCTGTTTAGGTTCCATTTCAGGTTCGATGTCTCCTTGTTGTTCTTGAATTTCTTCAAGTTCTACTTTCCTCCCACTAGTTCCTTTAGAGATAAACTCTTTCTCCAAAAAGACACCAGTTCGAGCAACAAACACTTTTTGCTCAGAAGGATTGTAGAAATAGTAACCCTTTGTTTTTTTGGGATACCCAACAAAAAGACATTTTTGAGATTTGGGCCCTAGTTTGTCAGAGGATTGATGTTTCACATAAGCGTCATAGCCCCAAATCTTCATAAAAGACAAATTGGGACGCCTCCCACTTCATAAAAGATATGGTGTCTTTTGAACCGATTTAGATGGAACTTGGTTTAGTGTAAAAGCGGTTGTCTCTAGAGCATGTCCCCAAAAGGAGTTTGGAAGGTCAGCTTGACTCATCATAAAGCGAACCATGTCTAATAGAGTTCGATTTCTCCTTTCAGATACACCATTCCATTGAGGTGTACCTAGTGGAGTGAGTTGTGATACTATACCACACTCCTTCAGATAGTCAAGGAATTCTCGATCCAAGTACTCTCCACCTCGATCTGATCGAAGCACTTTAATACTCTTCCCGAGTTGATTCTCTACTTCATTCTTGAATTCTTTGAACTTTTCAAAGGATTCTGACTTGTGTCTCATGAGATACAAATAGCCATATCTGTTGAAGTCATTAGTGAAAGTAATGAAGTATTGGAAACCTCCTCTAGCTTGTGTAGACATAGGGCCACATACATCACTATGTATGAGTCCTAGTAAGTCATTAGCCCTTTCACTTTGCCCCGTGAATGGGGCTTTGGTCATCTTGCCCAACAAACATGACTCACATGTCTCATATGATTCAAAATCAAATGAGTCCAAGAGTCCATCTTTATGGAGCTTGGATATGCGGGTCTCATTTATATGGCCCAAACGACAGTGCCAGAGATAGGTCGGGTTCGAATCACTAAATCTGACCTTCTTAGTATTCACATTATAGATTGGATCTTCGATGTCTAGAACATACAACCCATTGCTAAGTTGAGCACTACTATAAAAGATTTCATTCAAATAAATAGAACAACATTTGTCCTTTATTATAAATGAAAAACCTTTCTTGTCCAAACAAGAAACAGAAATCAAATTTCTACTAATAGTAGGCACAAAGTAGCAGTTGTCTAATTCTAAAACTAATCCACTAGGTAAAGTGAGAACATAAGTCTCTACGACTAAGGCAGCAACCCTTGCTCCATTTCCAACACGTAGGTCCACTTCATCTCGGGCCAATCTTCTACTTCTACTTAGATCCTGCACATTTGCACAAATGTGATATTCACATCCAGTATCTAATACCCAAGATGAGGAAGTAGAAAAGTTACCTCTATAACAAGAATACCTGAAGTGGAAGTCTTACTTCCCTTTTCCTTAGCAAGTTCTTCAAGATAGAGCTTGCAGTTGCGCTTCCAGTGTCCAGGTTGCTTACAATGGAAGCACTCCCCTTTTTTTGCCACACCACCCTTTTGGTTTCAGTGCAGCTGAAGAAGAACTAGCATTGGACTTTCCATTAGCTTTATCCTTCTTCTTGTTGGCTTTTCCCTTTCCCTTTCCCTTTTGAACCATCAAAATGGGCTTAGCCTTTTTAAGGTTTTGCTCAGCAGTTCTCAACATGTTGAGCAATTCAGGAAGGGACTTGTCAAGGTCGTTCATGTTATTGTTCATGACGGATTGACTGTAGCTTTCAAGCAACGATCGCATGACTACATCGATAGACAACTCTTTCTGAAGAGCAAATCCCAAATTCTCAAGATTCTCAATGTACCCAATCATCTTGAGCACATGAGGACCCACGGGACTTCCTTAAGATATCTTGCACTGAAACAATGCCTTAGAGGTCTCAAACCTCTCATGCCTAGCTAGCTCTTAGAAAAGCATTTTGAGATGTTCGATCATATCGAACGCCCCCATGTTCTCATGTTACTTCTGAAGCTCAAATTCCATGGTAATAAGCATGAGGCAAGCAACATCCAAAGCATCATCAGAATGCCTCTTGTGAGCATTATTACGTTTATTATTCTAGGGTTACAATTATGTTTATTACGTTACGCAGAAACAAAACAACAAATATAATTGCTGGATTAATGCCTTAATAAAATATCATGACTCAATGTGAAAAAATACAATCATCTCATGATTGGCTTTTTGGGCACAACACTAACATCTTTTGGTATTCAAACTTCATTTTAATTGTTTTAATTATTCTATATTTTAAACAATAACAATTACATTATTGCCTCCAATTTCATCACAACTTTAAGGCAATTGTCAAAGTTTTTGACTCCATCGGGTTGATTTTGTTCACGGTACTCGACTCTGTGACTACCAAGTTTTTTGGCCCTACAGTAGTAGCTCTCTGTTCAATGGAACAATCGGTTCCTCATTCCATCCTTGATCTTCATTTCTTTATCCTCCACTTATACATTATATTATTGTTTTCCTAGTTCTTCAAATCGCATTACTATTGTTTTGATTAACATTTTCATTTCAATTACTTAGGCAGATGGCATTACAAAACTTCAAGCTTGATTTCAACAATCCTTGAACCGTGAGCTAATACTTGAGCTTGACCTTACTTCTTTTAACTTTGACAATCCTTCTTCTCCATTGACACAGAATAAGTTTTACACAGTTAATGAACAATAAGAGGACCTTGCATTTGAACTTAAAGAGCAACTTGTATGATCTTGTGGTTTTCTTTACTTAATCATGCATTCTACTTACACCATCTAATTTAAAATCACCATTTTTTTTTTGTTAACAGTGACCAACGCAGCATAGAAAATATGTTCTCCTATTATCAAGGGTCCAGCAGCTACTATACCTTTGGCCATAATGCAAGTCCAATCTATGCATGCGTATGATCTTCTTCTTATTTTGTATTTCTACTTCATTCTGTTGTTATTTACCTATATTGTTCAATACTTAATACTTTTCTGCATTAAAACAAGTACTTCACCTTCCACTGTCGTTGTAATGCGCTCCTTCTCAACTTTACCAACTACTGAATTTGAAATTGCCTCCGCACTGTAAGTATAATCTCTAAGGTACTTCATCCAACCATTTACTGATTTAATTGACTGTCACCCTCCTAATCCAACCTTGCTACAACTTGGACTTGCGAAATCAGCTTCCTACTTCTCATCTGACAAACACTACACTTGACTTTGCATGACAAATAATTGTAGCACATGAGTGATAAATGTTTTTCTTCTTATTTTACTTTTCCTTTAACTTCATTCCTACATATCTTAAATAACATCTACCTCCACATCTTCATTCTTCTAACTCTAGATCATTTTTTCAATGTTAACAGGATTGAAGTTAAAGAGAATTGTGATGTTGCAGTTGAATTCCCTCAAATATAATTCCCTTAGACTACATGATTGCGCCTTCCCCCCATATTTTAACATTAACTGCTTTTCATTTGTACAACTGAAACTGAGTTTTTAAGTTTTCACTCCTTATATTATTCAAATAATTATTTTATAGTAACAGCAATCTCGTCCGTTAGACGGGTTATGAAACTAGTTAGTCTTAAAATTTGGATAAGGAGGATGGACCATCATGTGGCTAGATGGCTTATGTGCAGGAAAGCCTTGGTAATGAATGAAACAAGGCCGAATTCAATTTGGGTAGACACTAAGTCGACAATATAGCCTTTAAATTGGGCCGTTCGTATATTAAACTTATCATGATCCTTCAATTGAAGCAAACCAGTCAACTCAAATGCAAATAGATTATCTTCAAGTGGCTCCTAAATTTGTTGGGAATTTTCAAGATAAGATGGTAATCTTACGAGGAGTTACCTTAAAAAAAAAAACTCACTAGAATTATGTAGGAGGATAAGTGACAATATGCATCCCGTAGTTTGCTTTTAAGTGATTATTTGTCTTCTATTAAGAAAGAGGTTGTTTTAGATTGATTTCATTTTTGGTTTAGGACTGACGTTATATTATTTAAAAAAATTAATACTCTATTTACCTAATAATTATTTAAATTACATTTTTTATAAATTAATTAATATTTATGGTTTTTCCCTGCGCCGCCAAAAAAGTGTTAACAAAAAAAAGTAATTGCTTCTTACAAAGAATATTTTAAAAGCAATTTACAGGTCTTTTTGAGTTCAAGGCTTTAAATGATACATAATTTGTTGGGAAAAAAATTTCTCAATCACCCAAATAAACCAAATAAGAACACATTAATTTAATATGGCTCGAATCTTAACTAATTAACATTCGTGAATGAGAGAAATCCACTCGGATAAAATATAGAGATCATAGTGGAAGCATGCCCTTAGTATTCACGCTGACCTATATTTCCTGTACACTATTGAAACCTCAATATCTTGCTATTACATAATTAAAAATTTGAAGATAAAAAAAAGGGCTTTTGTCCTACCCTTTCCTGCTTTTGGACCATTCTTTTTTTGGAAAATTTTCATATGTTGCCTCTTAACCAGAATCACCAGATTGACTTTTATGTCATGACCCAAAACCTTACTATAACATACCTTTTTATAGGTTACACACAAAACCTAAACCACATCCAAATTGGAAACAAACTCACAAACTAATTATGATTTCTAAACCTAATCCTAAAATAAATAGAGAAACTAATACTAAATCCTAAACAAAACCTAAATCCTTAAGTTTCTTGATTTGAGCCAGTAGAACAAAAAATCTACTTTGATTCAAATCATTTTACCATGAACATGAAAACTGCAAGCAATAATACAAACATGAGTACTACAAACACATGGATAAGGTCACAGATCTTGAACTCCACAAACATCACTAACAAATGAACATAATAATGAAAACAAACAACTACAAACAACATGAACATGGCTCCAAACACCAACATCACGAAAATCAACGCGCATAAAAAAAATCTTCAATCTTTGAAGTTATACCAAGTCATTGGTATCAAGTTGATACGACATCAAATTATACACTGAGCTGTCAATGTCACATTGCAACCGCTACCAAATTGTAAAATCCATAGGAAAATTTCTTAGGCTTTAGCATCCTATGAACAATCTTCAAACTTTACGCCGACAATAATTGACATGCTCCACCATATCATGAATGAACTACATGATCCATCATGTCAAGATTAAACTATAAGTTCTGATACAATTTGTTGGAAAAAGAATTTCCCAATCACCTATCACATGTAGCGGGCAACAAACATAATTAAATTAGAATACATAAATTTAATGTTTTTCAACTCTTAATTAACCTGCATTCATAAATGAGAGAAATTTACTTGGAAAAAATTTAGATTACAGTAGAAATATATCCTTATTACTCACGCTAACCTATACCCCTACCTACTATTGATAAGCCTAACATCCTACTATCATACAATTATAAAATATGAGAATGATACAAAACTTTTGTCCTACTCTTCCATGCTTTTGGACTACTTTTTTTTTAAAAAAAAAAAAAATACTCACATCTTGTGTATTTTCTATTATGACTCAAAACCCTACTACAACATGTTTTTTTTTATATGCTACACATAAAACCTAAATCATATTAAAATATGAAACGAACTCACAAACCAATTATGACTTCTAAACTTAATCCTAAAAAAAGTAGGAAAACTAACACAAAATTTGAAACAAAATCAAAATCCTTAAACTTCTTGAATTTGAAACAAACCCAACACAATTTATGAATAACTATTATTTATAAAAATAGTCACTTCTAACCGCTTTTTAGCCAAATACAGAACCAAGATGAGAATAACCTAAAACCCCCGTTGGAAGGGCTGAGGAAAAATTAAGGAGTACCCATCCAAAATTCGAACAGTTCGTCCTGGAGGACACACGAGTGGGCTCATACGTGCAAAGTGTATCGCAAGTTGTCTTGTATGAGACTGCATTACAATACAAAGTTATCCAATTATCAACGTGCATTGAGACAATTCTCAATTATTAAGTTGCATAAATTTGTTGTTATCCGGTTATATATATGCGCAAGAAGAAATGTTAATGGGAGGATTTGGGACGGATTTAGCTAAACCAAAACTCTTTCCACACTCTCGTTAGTATTCACCTAGGTACGGGCTCGAGTTGTACTTAATAATTCATTTAAGACCCATATATTGTTTCTCTAGCTTATTGTGTGTGTGTGTGTGTGTATTTTTAAAAAATGTACATACAAAAATAGTTAATAACTAAAAATTGATGAAATAAACCACGCAAAAAAAAAAATAATGAAATAAAACAACATATGACAATTCACCTTAAATCATGATTTTATTTTTGGATAAGTCATATTTTAGATATAAAAATATATTAATTGTTGAGGTGTTAGTAGGGTTGGGTATAATTAATTAAGGGTAAAGTCCACCAAAAGTACATTTATTTTTTTTTCTTGTTTCAAATGGATATCATACCTTTACATTTATTCCAGTGAGACACCTAATCTTGTTATAAGCATTCTACCAACATATATTCAATTAATTTTAGTATTAAATTAAATAAAAATTTATAATATACATTAAATAACATTAAAATAAAATTTCAATGATAATTTTAATCTTCAAACTTTTTCTACCAATAATTCTAAACCTCTTACTCCCGGCCTAAATCCGCTCTTTTTCCTGCTCTCTTTCCTTTCTCTAGCCTCCGCCCACCTTTTGCTTTCCATGTCCCTGCCAGTGTTGCCCGAATCTAGTCCGCATCTACTGCCACAGTAGCGGACGCTGCGATCGTCCACCCAACCCAGCCTACCGGCGATGAAAAAAAGAGAGGCAAAAGGACGGCCGACGTCGTCACTCGCCTCGATTCACAACTCTCGGTTCCCGGGACAATGAGGGAAGGGAGGAGAAAGGTGAGGGAAGCACATTGAGAATGGTGAAGACCGCTGGCACCGAACTTCTCTGGTATCGGGTCTCACCCGGAATCATGTCTGGCTTCCCCGTTCGATAGATGGCGAAATTGAAGATCGGCGACCATGATTTCCAGGGGCGCTGCTGCTTGACCATTGATCTAATTTCATGACATGTGGAGCAGCATGGCAGCTGGGCTTGGAACTGAACCGTCTGTCGCGTGGTGAGGGGGATTGGCCGGATGTAGCGATGGAAGCTCTGTCGCCGGAATCTGCAGATGGGTGGAGCAGCAATGACGCTGGACTAGGCTTTGCGGGGAACTTCAATGGCGGATTTGAATTTCAAACGTCGATAGCCAGCAACTGGGGATGCTTAGCGAAATCAAACCAGGCGAAGTACCAGAGATCGACGACTTAACAATGTACATCGAGAAATCAGTTTAATTCCAGAAAGCTTAAAACCCTAGGGTCTTGAACAATTTCAGCAATTTTAAAAGTTTTCAACTTTAATTCATTCCAAATAAGAAGAAATCAGTTTCCTAAACCATAGGTTAGTAGAAGTTTAATGCTTAGGTTAGTAATTGAAAAAATTTGATGACTAAAATTATTATTTTAAATTTATTTAAATATTATTTAATGCTACTTCATCAAAATTTCAATTCAATTTATTGGCAAAATCAAAGGAAAGTATCTCAGTGGAATGCAGATCAAGAGATTAAGTGTCTTGCTAGGACAAATGCAAATGTTGGGTACCCATTTGGGATTAGAAAAAAATGCTGAGGTATGCACGGTGGACTTCAACTAATTAATTAAATCTGTATGACAGTACACTTCCTTAAGACTTTGCGAGTAGAGGCATGTTCATGGGTTTGGTAAAGGTAGGGGTGAATAAGGTAATTTTGACATCCATAGACAAGGAGATTGTAACTTCACTCATAACCAAATGCAGAGATGGATATAGAAATTTTTTTTGTATGGATCTATATAGTTAATTTTTTTATATACAACATAATTATAAAAGAAAAACATATAATTTTAATTTAATTTCAATGTATCTATAGAAAAGAATTTTAATTATTAATTTTTTATTTCATTTTACTTATTTGCTTAAATTAACAAAATAGTTCAATAAATTTTAGTAGTTCTATTTAAAATTTACATAAGAACTCTATCCAACCTCAAAACTATTGTAATATATTCTATTTTGGACAATCTCAATTTTTACAATATTTTTATATTTAATAATTATTTTATTATACTACCATTCAAAATATTATCTCAATATTCCATTTTTTTAACTTTCTCAATTTAGTGGCAAAAAATTAAGAGTAAAAATAAAAATAACACAGTTTCTTCAGATTCTTAATCTTTACTGCAAAACCAAATGACTCAGTAAACATGTGACAGTGTCAATAAATGTTGACAATGGATCTAAATGTTACATGCCTCATCTTTCAACTTTCAACCATAACCTCTAGACTACTTCAATGGGTTTCTGTGTAACCTGCACCGAAAATTACAAAATTTGACCTGAAATTTGCTTGTACTAAAGTAGTAAACACTGGGACAAATTCCAGCTCAGACGTGGTCCCTAGGTGGCCGCTAAAGTTTGGTTTGAAAACTCAACCTGTCTGAGCAAAACACAGGCAGATGTGGCGAGCCAGGATTGGCTGAGTCACACTTCACTAGCCTCTCGCCCCACTCACACACTTGGCCTTCTTACAATATACAGCGGCGATGACGCAAAAAGCAGCCAACCTAAGAGTCTAGAACAGAGTAGCAGCAGTCCTCTGTTCCCCTGGACTTAGAACAGGAGCAAAGATACACAGGATTTTAACAGCAGAAGACAGAGGATTTACGTTGGTGTTTCATGATTTGTCTGCCGTTGGAGCTGTCCATAAGATCTGGGTCTCCTTTTCCGACCTTCTGGTATCCAACTTCTCAGCTTCTTTACAGAACCGAGAAACAAGGCTTCTTCAATTTCTTGATACCATTACCATCTGACAGGTTCTTGCCTTTCTCTACTTAAAATCACTCACCTTTTTGTCTTCCATCCGTCAGTGGGTTGTTCATCGATTTAGGTTTAGTGAGGTTTAACCACCCATCTCAGAAAATTTGTGTCCGGCGAGGACAAAAAACGGAGGAAAGTGCCTGGTTACAATTGCTCTGGCAGTGGCATGTTGAAAAATTCTTGCTTCCTGATATTTTGGGGTTTAATTGAGGTTTTACGATTTTGGTTATTTCTTGGGGATCAAGAATCAAGATTTCCCAATATTTGCTTTCCTTTTTTCTCCTCGAACTAAATACTCTTCAGTTATGGAAACTCTTCCCTGATTAGGTGAGCATTAAAAGTACAGAGGCTCCGATAAGCGAGGTATTAAAGCGAAGAGCTTTGATCCAAGACTCCAACACAGGACAGAGGTTCAGTTCTATGAGGAAAGTCAAATTCATCTATGGCGATCCTGAGGCTACCGATTCCTCTTCCGCAGAAGACGAAGAGCTTCACCAGAAGAAGAAGAAACAAAGGAAGCAGCCATTGATGGGTTCTTCGAAGAGATTCGTTAAGGAGGTCTCTTTCCAAGTGGTTCCTCGTGAACGAGTAGAGAGCGCGCAGAAACTGAGAGACGTTCACCCTGGTGTTGCTCATTGTGATCTGACCAAGCCCCGGCGATCATCCACCCCATATCCCGGCGTACGAAGACGGAAGTATGGGACCTTCGCGTCCGAGATCAGAGATCCGTTTACCGGGGACCGGCTCTGGCTTGGCACTTTCAAGACCCCAGAAGAGGCCTCTCATACTTACGAGGAGAAAAGAGGAGAGTTTGAAAGAAGAAAATTATTTGAAAGGAACAAATTTTATTTCATCAAAGGTCCTTCTGGTAATGACAATGACGTGCTTGACAAGGAATACTCTCTGCCGTCTCCTTCATCGGTGCTCGACAATTCTGCCCTGGACACGCCTGCTGAGGTGGTGAAGAGAGAAGAGAGAGGGTTCTATGTGGAGAGAATTGTGAGAGAGTACAGGCTCAAGGAGGCCATGGACACAAAGAAGACGAGTGCAGAATGCGAGGCAGCAGGCTGTGTTGAAGCTCCAACAACACCGAATCGTTGCCAGGAGGGCTCGAGGGAAGAAGGCATCTTTGCTGAGGGATTACCAAGGGAGCTGAATGAGTTGAGCAAGTATTATGGTAGTGACATTGAAGATGCATTAGAGTTCTTGCAATGTAGGGAGTATACTTGGCAATATAATGCTGGGTTTGGTGGTTTTAGAGAACTAATTGATTTACCTGAACTTGAACTTGATCAGAATGTTGGATGGATTGATCAGTTCTAATGGGACAGTAAGATTTTGCAGATAGGCAGGTACAAGTACAGTTTCTTGGTATTTTTTGTGTATCATATCATATTTAAATTGTTTTTACATTTTATTTTGTGGGCCAAAAGTTTAAAAGGGAAATCCAACACCAGTTTCGCATAGATCTTACAGTAGGGCTTAGAGATTGTCCAGAGACTATTGATGTCCCTATTAACTTATATGTATATGAGATTATTTTAGAGCATTTTTATCTCTAATCTCTATTGTTCATAAATTATAACATGTTTTAATACTAATAACGAAAGCTTGGAATACAAGGAAAGAGCCCTTCCACTGAAGAAGGGGCATGAGATGGAGGAAGTCCGTAGTGCTCTGAATTGGTATGGGGTGACATGATGGCAAAGCACAATGATGAAAAGATGATGTGGAGGGCAGGGAAATCAAGGTCACTTGTTTTGCAAGCAATCTTTGCAACTGGTTGTTAAATGTACCTTTCATGTCTCAATATTAATAATCACACTTTTTACACCTAGGAACCTAAATATGTACTTTTAGGTCCCCATCACTTTCAATTCATTTTTAAAATTCAACGTGGTGATTAACGTTATGTCTCAGGATGTTTCCACATGCTACAAGAGAGAGAGAGAGAGAGAGAGGGAGGAATAGATATGTAGAGTGGGTCTTCAATGAAAGATGACACCTTTGACATTAGGCAATTGAATAACTAATCATACTATATAGGCCAAGTCTTCAGATTATAGATCTTTGTATGAATCGTCACTTACTTCAGTTCTAAGCTACATAGATATTCTAAACAAAGGAAAATGCTAAACATACTAAGTAGCAGATGGTGATTAGTGACAGACATTTAGGAGCCACTTGATCTTAAAATGATCAGTAATTGCTTGATACATCATTGACAAGAAAATTTTGTAAAACTTCTAGCAGACATATATTTGGGATCATTGTCCTGGAAAAGAATATCCAATCTTACAACAGAGCACATACCATTCCTTTGCATCCACCAGGTTCAAGAAAAAGACAGAAGCCACCCCACATGGATGCGGAACCAAATGAAAACGCCTTCTGCTTAAGAGCTCTTATGGCACCGATATGAACTAGCAAATAATTGTTGCTCCCTCAATGCATGGCAAATAAGATGTTACTGTATATTACTCGAGCTTTTGGGATAGAAGCCAATGGCTATTCTGGATGTATTGTCAGCAGTACAGGAGGTTAAGACCTTTCTCTATCTTCAGAATATGCCAGTTCACACACAACAGCAAGATGGTCACTGCCCCAGCTCTGCAGAACCCCAAATTCTTTCAATTAAGGCTGGAAATTGAAAATTGTAACAAGGGACTAATGCAACCAAGATTTCTTTACTCAGGAAGATACTGCACAAACAAGACCCGAGAACTTATGGGCAAGGGATAAACATGACAAATGAGCATTATGTCTAAATACCCGTGATATTCAGAATGGTAACGCATACCTCGCTGGGAAGGCCTCCATTTGCCCGCAACATATCAATGGTTAATGTTTCAAGGACTCTGATTGGCACAAGTTCTTCTGTGTGCCTGGTCAGGACCACGTATCTATATCAGAGGCTTTCAAAATAAATAATAAAAAAAGGACTGCCGTAGAGTTATCAGACTACCAAATATAATCAACAGTTCCCGTAAACTGGGAGTGACATGATGTTGCCAATGGCTCTCCATAGTGATTTCTTGTTCTGTGGCTTCCCTGTCAAAACAAGAAGGGTTTTTATCAAGGGAGTGAGACTTATAACAAGTTCTACAAAAGAAATGGCACTTTATATCTAAAACTCAATTCTATAGCTGGGAATTAAGTATCAGTTCGTAATAAACAACATATCTCAAGGGGCAAGCTACCCCAAGTAACATATTGATTGTGACTTGGTGATGCCACCATCAGGTCTGGGTAACAGCCAAAAGGACCCTAGGAAACAACTGCTGAGGGTCAGCAGGCACAGGAGTTCTAGCGATGCATGTAAGTGAATACAAGGATGTCAACCAACACTTACAGGCACTCCAGCATATGCACTGCAGAGATTCAATTTGTGCTGCATAAAAGTCTGCTTTTCAGATCCAGTTGCAAGCACTAATTCTTCATCAGTCCATGTACAACTTAAACACCTAGCAAAGAAGCCCAAACATCATACTCTAGGTTAGAATCAGCCAGAAAAAAAATAGAAAGGTCAGGGAAAGGAACCTATCTCGCACCATAAATCGACCTAGATAAACCATAATATCAGTAAGGCCCTAATACTCTGGTTGGAGTTGACAGCTCAAATAAGTAATGAGTCAAGTCTCTTTTGTGAGTAGTTTCCCACAGAGAAAATGAATGGAATAGGCAGGTATACAAGGATTCAAAAACTACCTCTTCATGTAATTATTGAGAGGTCTGAAATATCTGCCATGTGGTGGACGTTTAAGTTGGCCTGAAATACTTCTACGATCATGAAGTCGAACGTTCAGCTGCACACATATTTAAACAACACCAGGAGCTGCTCAAGCAAAAAGAAGGGCACAAAGATATGACTCTTTAACACTTTCAAAGGAAAAAACCCACCTCAGATGAAGACAAATATTGGTATATGGCACTCTGAGGACAAGAAAAAAAATAATAATAATAAACAATTAAATCATAAACTTAGCTTCAAAATTTTAGGCTAACAATGTCTATTTTGCACATACTGTTGAAAATTATGTCATGAAGTGTCTTACCTGAGGTATGCTGTTATAGTCCCCAGCTAGTACAACAGGAATTTCACCCCATTCTTGTGAAAGCTTGTAAGCCTTCTCAAGAAAGAGTCTAACCTGCATGGTTTTGTGTTGTCAATATACAAGCATAAGTGGTTAGAAACAATTGTCTGGTGATTACACAATGAACATTGTCGTGGTCAAAAGAAAATTTGAAGTTACAGCAATGGAAATCAATGAGATCAGATAAAATCACAGGACATGCCCTGCCCTGCCTCACTCCTCTATTAAAAAAAAAGCAAAAATATTACAATTTAGAAAGATTTCACGTATTGCTAAAGCCATACCTGGCCTAGCTTTACGTCTCCACGTTTTTCATTGAAGAGCACATGGATATTTCCAAATAGTAAGGTCCGGCTTTCTACAGTATCAGTCCTACCCGTGCCATTTATGCTGCATGAAGGAGGTAATCATATTAGTACATCTGTCAGAAAGAATCAACAAATCTGGCAATGTTTAGATGTTGGATAACTGACAGGAAAGAGAAAAAGAAAGAAAAAAGAAGACATAAATAAATAAAAGTAACACCCTCTTTAATTGCCAACAGGAACAGACATATTGCATAACAAATGGTTTGGACTCGACAACCCACTTGTCACACTTCCACTTTATCTTCTGAGAAAACAGGATAAGCATGGCATGTGCCAACAGAAGGAAGGAAAAACTAACCAACCAAATCAATCAATAGAAAAACGGTGGGAAGGAATTTGAAATGGAACAAAAAAAATTGTCCATACAAAAATCCAGCAACACATTACAAGAGCTTGAATTCAAAGGATATTTACGCATGAACCTAAATGTAATATAGCAGTTGTCAAAAGCCACTACAAAATACAGAAATTGGATCCTTGTAAATGTTTTAACACTTACTTATAGTAGTTCGACATTAAAAATTTTATTTCCATTCTAATAAAAAATCGTTCTCTTCAGCACATATGCAAAAAAGAAAACTACCAAAAATTGACTCACCCTGATGTGTAGGAATTAGATTCACCCTCCAAGTCATTTCTATTCATCTGCCAAAGAGAATAAACAAGAGAAAATTACACCGCTAAAAAATGTAAAAAGGAACACAGTAAATCGAGTCATTCATTTTTTGACCAGAGCAATAGCAGATGTTACACAAACTTTCCCGTCAACATGTATGTAATTCAACATAACACAAAAAATTTGGAGAAAGGAGAAAAAAGGTTCTATATCCTAGAAATCCAAATGCCAGCAAACCTTCAAAACACAAAGTTGAGCAACATTGTCACGGAGTCCAAACTTCTGGAACTCTATACTTTCTTCATGCAACAATGTAAATCTGCATATGAAGTATGTTTTGCTAAAAGATGGATAATGAACAAAGCAGGAAAAGTGAAGAAGGCAGGAAACTCATTGAAATAAGATGACCCATTAAGTAGCATACTAACAGAAAAAACATGTAGAACCTTTTTAAATTATAAAAAAAAAAAAAAGAATAAAGCTTATAACTAAATAAATGTTTACTTGATGTCTTAGATCCTGACATAATGTTTGGGTGAAAACGCGTTGATTTCTCCAAATATAAAATATAAACATGTGCTTTATCATATCAACTTTAACACTATACACAACAAATATTAGACAGAATCGTGGCTCCCTTGAACCTTCTCAGGCAGATACAGATTATGTGTAGGAACAAAACGAACAATGATATTTGGCAATCTCACAAGTTCGCCTTCCAGAATAGCGCACAGCCATCGCAAGCTTCTCCAGTGCGAGCCTGGATTAAACAACAATTACAGTTTTGTCAATTAAAAGATCATTTGTTAATACAATGTACAGAACATAAAAAGAAGGATATAGAACATGTTATACCTTGTAGATACCTGTAAAGCCGTCTTTACGGAGATGACCCTCTAAATCATCAAAACAGTCAACCTCCTGAAACCAATTGAGTTGATGGTAAGACAAGTCCAGTTTGTACCCTTTACTAAGATCTGCCAATTTCAGACTAAAAATGAAAATAGATAAGTTATTCTAGTCAATCTAATCATATCATACCCCGAGCATTCTTAGCAAACTATCTCTATATTTATTAAACTGTGCCATTGTCCACTTCCTTCAAGGTGGCCCAAGCTCCTTTCACTTAGTTCTTCGACAGTATATGTCAAGCTTGGCCACACTGCCTACATCCATCCTAAGATGAAAGTCGGACTATGTTTCTGCTTTACAACTGAGGGTTTCATATGTCACAACATTCAAGATTTCACACACTTTTTTTCCGCTGGCGGGTGGGTGGGGTTCAATAGCCAATAATATTCAGCTGGTTTAATTCCTTCATGAACAATTTAGTAAGTTTCTTTGCGTTCATGTCACCACAAGATTTAACTCTACAATTCCTTCTGGACCACAAAATTAGTTACTATATCCGTTAGAAAAGTTGGAAAAAGCAACACTCCATCAATCCTTATCAGTTAGAATGGGGTTGAAAATTGATTGAATGCAAAATTTTGACAATCTACTATAGTCCTCATAAGCAGAAGCACAATCACCGATACTGAGACAGAGCAAAAGATTAATGATATCGGAGAAACAGCCATGACTTGCCTGAAAACACAGAATACTTGCATTATATCGGCCAGCCTCATCAAATATAAGGTGCTTACGCCTATCCCACTGCAGAAATTCGGGTGGCACGTCAAGGTATAAATCTGCGTGCTTTGAAGCATTCCCAGCTGCAAGTATATTGTACGACACAACAATAACTTTATCTGCAACACCCCCCCCCCCCCCCCAAACAGAAAAAAAAAAAAAAGAAGAAGAAGACGTTAAAACTTGAGCCATTTGACAACAGATAACATGAGCAATCGGAACCGCAGCTCAACAGTGAAAAATTCACTTTTTTTCAGTCATTTGGCTACTAGAGATAGAGAACAACACAGGCAAAATTTCTCCTTTTTTATTTAAAGAACATTAATCCCAAAAATTTAATTCAGGGAATACGAAAATAGCAACCGAACAGAAAAATACCTTTATGATTAGAACAGTCTGTGGAGGAGAAGACCCACTTCCGATTAATGTCTGACCCGGAGCCAGCATCACAATTTCTTCTGTTAAACCTCCAAGACGAAGAACAAGGACGAATCGGCGCAAATCGGTTCGAAACGGGATTGTTTCTCGGCCACTTTTCCCTAACAATTACGCTTTCCGTTTCTTCAGTATCTTCGTCGTACTCGAAGTAAATATGCTTCCGCTTAGCAGTAAACCTCGACCGCTCGTCCGGCGGCTCCAAACCAATGGCCTCCTTCAGAGGAGCCATAACCGGGAAATGGAGAAGCGGGCGGCGCCTAAGTCACACAAAGCGAGAGTGGAAGCGGAAGCGTGAGCGAGAATGAGAGCGCGAATTCGTCAAACTAAACAAAATGCGGAGAGCGGGAGCCGCTTGAGAGCGTTGTTTACATGTGTTTACATATATATATAATCCAACTTGCCAATACCCATATTTTCTCTAAGTTAGGCATAGCAGCAATAAAGCATGAATTTATCAACTATTAAAAATTAAAGCATGATTGGTTTGAGAACTTTGTACTGTATGTATGTGTCTTATATTATAAATCATTTTTTTTTATTTTTTTCCTTTAACCTTTCTACTATAAGTTGCATCTTTTTTTTTTTTAAGTATAAAAGAAGTAGCTAATGTATCTTTTTGGGGGAGCAAAGAACCAAAAAAGAAGTAGCGCATCTTTTTTCCAAAATGAAAAGTAAAACTGCATTAAATAAACAGTTATTAAAATATTTAATGAAAGCTGTAGCATGTAGAAAGTAGCAGTTGAATGGCATCAGGAGTGTGACATGCATCTTAAAAGGCCTCCTACCATGGTTTGAAACCTGGCATAAGCGCTTTCTAAAAGTTTTGTAATTCACGAATTAGGCACAATGAGTACACGAATTTTTGGCAAATCTGCTCCCAAAGTAGGAGTTCCCGAACCGTGGCATGATTCGTGCCTCTATTAGGCGCTTTCATGTAACTAAGGGCGGCGCGCTCGGAACACATAAAATTTGCCGACCGTTCAGCATCCAGCGCTTGCAGCTTTCTAGTTTCTACCTTCTTGCCGATCCCTGTGGTTAAATACATATGAGGTACCAACCTTTACTTGTTGTTCCATTTTCATCCCTATCATCCAATTGATTCCACTCTCATCCTTAACGTAATTAAAACGTTCTACTCACGTTCCTAATGAAATTAAAACGCTTCACTTATGCTCTGTATTGGACAGAAAACGTTTATGATGAATGGAAAGATGACACCTAACCTAAGTATAAGATTATAGGAAAAGTGTCAATTTTAACCCGTAAAAACTTATTCCCTCCCTAAAAAGTCCTAAAATTTTTCAATTTGTCAATTTGGTCAACATCATCATCTGTCTCATTTTCAAGCTCCTTTGGTTAGAAGCTCCTCCCCCAAATCCTGTCATACTCCATCAGCCTCCTCCCTAGAAACCTCCATTCGCCGCCAGCACCTCGAATTCCTCCGTCTGAGGCCCAGCCGCTGCCCATGCCTAGCCTCAAATTTGAATTTCGCATCTGCTGTCGGAATCATCCGAGCCGCCATCCTCTTCCGGGGACAGTGCTAATTCTGGAGCCATGACTGTTGCAGGATGCACCATGGCCCGAACGATTAGCTTCTGTCCCGATTTGCAGTGGTCGCCCTTCCCACTAATGATGTAGAAAAACCCGAATCAATCGAACATGAAACCGTCTCTCCATTGTCAAATTCAGAGATTGGATTGGAGACGGTGCAATCCGCATAAACTGGTCCGGTTTACCATCGACACCAAGTCATTCTGGTACTTGAAATCTAGCCGCATAAATTTTAGAAACAACAAGTTTCAACACAAAAATCGGAACTTGAAACCTCATACAGAAAAACACACGCAAATTTGAGATTTTTTAAGGATGAGATTACACTGTGTCTCCAACATGGAACCTGTTCCTCGAAATCGAAGGCCCAGGAGCGCATTCGAGCAACCTTCACAGGAGAAGTGATAGGAGGGGAGGGCCATGGTGAAGTGATAGCTAGGGATGTGGATGCAACAAATAGGTGTGACTTGTGGGGAGACAAAATAAATAGAACGGTATTCACGAGATGGAATGAGAACGGCAGGATGGGAACAGCGGTTGTGGGGAGTGAGGGGTTTTGGGTCGGGCATAAGGTTTTGTTGTGGAGGAGAGGAAGGATGAGATTGATGGTGGCTAAATTGTTGGATGGGTAATTTAAGGGGTAATTTAAGGGTTTTTTTGGGGGGGGGGGGGGGGGGGGGGGAGGAATAAGTTTTCAGGGGTCAAAAATGTAATTTTTCCTATAACCTTTAAGCTGATGTAGCATTTTCTGTTCATTATAGAGATTTTCGTCTAAAAGAGGTTAAAATGAAATATTTTAATGATATTGGAGATGAGAGTGGAATAAAATGGACGTTAGGAATAAAAGTGGCACAAAATTTGAAGTTTGGGGACCATGGTTGCATTTAATCCCCAATCCCTTCTTCTCTGCGGTTAAAGTCTTCTAAAGCCCCATATCTTATGTATAATATTCAATTGAGTATCCAAAGTTTGGAAATTGATGAATGTCGCATCTGAGATATTAACCAGAGCGTTGAGGCCTGATTTGGCGAAACTCAAGAGCGGAAAAAGTCAGATTCTATTCCAAGGAAAATATACAAGATAATTGATCCGTAGGAATAAGTCTTACATATTTACATTTAACAAATACAATAGAACCCGATAATGTGAACGCTATAAAAAACACAACAAAGTTTACAAAGCATACCGAATCTTAAAGTTTAAGCAGATAAAGAAATGAAATTTCACTTGAAACTCAAAAAAAGCAAGCATGTCATCTTCTGGGAAACTACACTCAATCATACATCCCAAATTTTATAACAGGAACTAACAAAAAGTTGCTGGAAGAACCAAACAAGGTTCCAACCAGGATATATTTACTAGTTTGAGTAGGCAGGGAAGGGTTGTGCCATGTAAATCATAATGACCCAATATCAGAAGTGTCAACCAAAAACCTAATTACAACACCTAATAACTGATTCGATTAAGAGTCAAAAATGAATTTAGAGCAAAAGCATATATTTAATAAGGTTAAAGTAAGGAGCCTGCAGTGAAAGTGCATGTATAAAGAGGCAATCTGTTTCTATGATTTGAGATTTACAGGAATGAGCAACCATGTCCTAGAAAGTTAGAGAACTTTAATTTGCCACGATGAGCTATCTCTAACTTCCTCAAGCACTTGCAGGAAGACAACTCATCCCCTATGTGACTTTGTAGACATGGGAGACCGTTCTTCAGTGAGAACAATAACGAAATTCCAACTTGATGTGACATGAGCTCCTCCTTTCTCAAGATAAAGATGCGACATTTCGACTAAGTTCTTCATATCCTTTGGAAGTTCTTTTAAACTATAACATCCCGTCACTCTTCAATGTTTGCAGGTTTCGGAGTTTGGTCGGAGTTTGGTGAAGGACCTCAGTAACTTTTCAATTTGAGTTCTTGAAATGTCAAAATATCTTAAATGCTTCAATCTTTCGATTGACTTTGGTAACTCGTCAGTGGCGATCCTGAGTAATTTAAGAATCCTCAGTCTTCTGCACTGCTTCAACATATGGCAGAAAACATATTTCTCCTGATATTAGGTAACTGCTGAGCATTCTGATAGAGTAAAGAGGTTGGTACTGTGTTTATGCAAACTTTCTGGTTTTGTGCAGCTGACTGAAAATAGAGAAAGACAACCTGAGATCAATGTGAAGGTCAGGGTTGTGATAGTTAAACAGAACCAATGAACAGAACGAGGGAATAAATTGAATAAGCAAAGAAGTACATCAGTAGGTTCAGAAAAACAGTGAAAGTTATGTTTGTTGAATCTGAAACAGTTTTTGCTGGAGTTTGACTGGTACGTTGACTTTCAACTGGAAGCATCAACTGAGTCTGGGAAGCAAGTTTTATTACAAATCTCAAGTAACTCAGGCTATAGGGAAGTCACCAACAATTGGTCCAAGATAATAGTAACAACTTCAATCTGCTGAACATCAATTTGATTGTGTCTGTTGAACTGGAGTTGCATTTGCTAGATTTTGAAACCATTAAACCAGCAATTGCATTGAAATTTTGTAGAGACAGTTTGACGGTTGCAAGTTTGACTGATACTTTGACTTTCAGCTAGGCTTATGCTTTTGCTCTGGAGTGGTATTCGAAACATGCTTGCATTCTGAAACTTGGTCCTGAGCCATGGCATTTCTGTATTGTTATACAAGTTCCTCAGGTGGATTTCTGATTACAGAACCTTGTTTTACCTGTTATTGCTGCAAAAGACAAACTCATAAGCTTTAAGAACACTAAGTGCATTGGATAATCAATTCCATGGATGTTTACAGAGAAGTGACTGGAGTAATGTGGCACTGGTTCATTGAATGGCCATGGCTTTTGAAGGGGAAAATCTGTAATTACCAGCAATCAGTTGGTTGAGAGAACTCCCAATGACTTCCATTTGGAATCAAGTGGAAAACCAGATTAATTCTGGATTTTCTGGGATTTGGTTGAGAGAACTCCCAATGACTGCACAAGGAACTTAGCTATTATTGTGACATGATTGTTCCTGGATGATCAGTGTTTATCTATAAAACAACAAAATGGGAGAACAGAGCGCCTCTTGAGCACAAGTGTTTATCTGTAAAACAAGCAAATGGGGGAACAAAGTGCCTTATGAGCATGTGTTTTTCGCCAAGTACTGTCTGGCTTGGTGTTCCTGGAGCTCTCTAATATGTCTGAAAATCTGATCAGTGAACTGTTGATCTGTGGCACTTGCTGGATTGATATATCTGAACTGATTTGTCTGGTTTAGGCCTACTGATCTGTTTCTGTTATATGTCTAATTCAATATGCTGCTGAACTGCTTGCTGGTGTATTAGTCATTCTCTTACTGGGTTTTCTATGAAAACTCACCCTTATCTAATTTATTTTTGCAGAGATTGGACTGGCACTGTATAATTGTTACTGGAAACACGCTAGTTTATGTGGCAATAATGCAGCTAAGCTTCAACTATAATTGGGTTTGATACCATAATTTTTTATTTTGCAAGTAAAGTCTGATCTCTCTTTACAAGCAACTTTCAATTGCTACTCCAAACTTGTTACCAAAGTTATGGACAAGGTTTAACCAAGAAATTCTAAGTTTAGTGGCAGAACCAAGATTTTTGGCTCGGGTGTAGTGTAAATATCTGTCATTGTTCAGACAAAACAACAGATGCAACATACCAAGAAACACCAAACCTATATTCATGCTGATACATTTATGTACTCCAGTAAAAAATAGAACCTAGTCACACGAATGCTAAAATTAAAGCAGAAAAGTTTAGAAAGTGCACCAGAATGACATAAATGCTAGGATTGAAATACAACAAAATGAAATTTCACTAGAAATTTGAACAATATGCTATAGCACAAATGCAAGCATGTAATCTTCCGGGAAACCACACTTTGGCACACTGATCAACATGTCCCTCCAAGGTCAAGGACAACACTTAGTCTTACACACGAAAGTCAGAAATCATGCATTTGGCTTTCCTCTTCTTTTCTTTTCCATGCTTTGTTTGTGTTGCCATCCCGCTCAACCGAAGAGGAGGCGATCACGTGGACTCCCAGGGGCCCAGTCGTGGTAGTATTGTCCGCTTTGGTGTATCAGGTAAGTACGAGGACTCGAACCCTAGACCTCACGGATTTACACCCACTCGGAGTGGGTCGCGTCTAACCACCAGGCTATACCAAAGCGGACAATACTACCACGGCTGGGCCCCCGGGAGTCCACAGGGTCGCCTCCTCTTCGGCTGAGCGGGATGGCAACAAAACGCGCATTTTTTATGCCATCCTGCTCAGCTGATAGGAGGCGACCATGTGGCCTCTCGGAGGGCTAACCGTGGTAGTATTGTCCGCTTTGGTGCCTAGGGCGGCCTTGTTCAGCCTTGAACCCCGGACCTCACGGATTTACACTCCCCCTGAGGGAGTGTAAATCTGTGAGGTATAGGGTTCGAGTCCTCGCACTCACTTGATGCACCAAAGCGGACAATACTACCACGGCTGGGCCCCCGGGAGTCCACGTGGTCGCCTCCTATTCGGCTGAGCGGGATGGCAACAAAACGCGCGTTTTGATATCCGATTCCTCACAGACGACGCTGTTGAAAGGACGACCACGTGGTAGTATTGTCCGCTTTGGTGCATTAGGTGAGTACGAGGACTCGAACCCTAGACTTCACAGATTTACATTCCCTCAGGGGGAGTCATGTCTTAGATGTGACTCCTGGTGGTTAGACGCGACCTACTCCGAGTGGGTGTAAATTCGTGAGGTCTAGGGTTCGAGTCCTCGTACTCACTTGATGCACTAAAGCGGACAATACTATCACGGCTGGGCCCCCGGGAGTCCACGTGGTCGCCTCCTATCGGCTGAGAACTGTTGCCATCCCGCTCAGCCGAAGAGGAGGAGACCATGTGGAGTCTCGGGGGCCCAGTCGTGGTAGTATTGTCCGCTTTGGTGCCTAGGACGGCCTTGTTCAGCCTTGAACCCCGGACCTCACGGATTTACACTCCCTTAGGAGGAGTCGCGTCTAACCACCAGGCCTCCTCTTCGGCTGAGCGGGATGGCAACAAAACGCGCGTTTTGATGTCCGATTCCTCACAGACGGCGCCGTATTAGGAGGACGACCACGTGGGCAGGGCCCATCGTGGTAGTATTATCACCGTTCAGTTAGAGGGCGACACGGAGCCTTGAACCGTCGACCTTAGGCTTTACACCTCCTCAGGGGGGGTCGCGTCTAACCATCAGGCGACATCAGTTTGCTTCCTATGCTCCAAAAACAGTTCAGCAATTTCTCAGTAAACTGGAGATAAACTTTGAGCAATATTGTACAGAAATGGGGAAGGGAACTTCTCCACTTATGCCAGAACCATGATGATAGAGTAACTCTAATCACATAGATAAGCACAGGTGACAGGCCTCACAAGTAGAAAGTAACTCAGTTGCATACACAAGCACGTGCCTCAAATGAAGACACACTTCATCTTAAGACAAAAGGAGAGACACAACATCAGATGGTTGTTCAAATGAAGATTCAGATCACATGGTAATCAATGTTTCTGTTTTCTAGTCTAAAAATTCACATAATGACGGCTAAGTCAGAAAATATCATCAAGAAATGAAGCCTCTTATATGAAACTTAATATTACCTCTTATTTTACAGAGTCTGATTGCACATCCACTATTCCAGAAAACAAAAACGTTGTTACACTCCATGACAATTCATTCATTGATTACCAACTATCTATATGAAATTTAGATTATTTAGTGACTTACAAAACAGTATAACACCAGTGATACATCAGCTTTGCATGTTATTTATGAGGGCAAACACAGAGGCACCAGCTCCCACAGGTTTCAATACACTAATATTGGCTTCTGTTCAACTTTCATACTTTTTGGACCAATTTTATATTAGGTCACTCTCATTTGGACGTCAGTGGGACTGTGTTTTATAGCAAAATGCAGCAGCAGTAATGCCAGTTTTGGCCCTTGATCAGTAAATGCAACAACCATTTTAGGTAGCCAAGACTTTAACATGTTAGTTTTACTTATAAATCACAGGTTAGCTTTACTTATAAATAATTATCAACTAATTTCTATATCTTTTGCACAAGAGTAAACAAAATTGCAACAGCAAACCCATACACTGTTTATTTACTAACTGTTGCTAACTTGAGATATGTCAAACTTTTCACTCACAAATCTACATCCAATTTTTCCACTTCCAACAAGTTTGTTTTATCAAATATTGGGTTCCTACAAAATTTCAATCCATTTGAAGTTGACTGGAGCCCTTTTTTCCTTAAAGTTTCAAATCTGCGAATTTTTGACAGATTTCCTTGAAATTTTAGCATGTAAGTCTTGGTTTTATGCCTTGTACCACTATAAAAGCTAATTTTTATCTAATTTATGATCCAGCAAGTCCCGATCATCAACTGAAACAGTAACATACTCTTATGCCCTTCAAAGTATCCGGCCAACTTCAGTCAGCATGATGGCAATACCAAAACAAAAGAGGACAACTTTCTAAATTTCGCTAATTTAGTTTATTGAATTATTAAGGTTTAAGTTTGAGTAGCCAGAGAAGGGTAGTGCCTCGCAAAATAAGTTTGAAAAGGATTATCAAGGTTTGAGTAACCAAACACTGTGATGTCCTACCCACATCCAAGGGAACAATTAATGAGATTTTGAGCAAAGCACATAAATTAATGAGATTAAATAAGGGCAGAGCTTGGAGTCAAAGTGCATAAAAAGACAAATCATTTTCCATGATCTGAGACTTACAGTAATGAGCAATTCAGATGTCTAGAATGTGGGAAATGTCGGACCACATGGTGGTTCCATTGAAGTATATTCTCTCCTGTAACACACCTGCCTGCTCTATCAGGCACATCCAATTGACTCACTAACCAATTCTCCAACGGATATAAAAATTGCCATGAACTGTCACAAGTCCAAACCAACTTGTCCTCTCTCTGTTCAGACAAAAGAACAGCCACAAAAACAATTAAAAAACCATGACCAACTATGCACTTCTTCTTCTGCAATAACACAAAAGAGAAGCTAATCATGTGAATCCTAAAAGTAAAACACCACAAGCTTACAAAGTGTACCAGAACAAGCAAATGATAAGTGCAATATCCCTAGATTGTGAGCTTGCTCAATGCAAACCTTCGTCCTTACCTTTATCCACTTTGTTGCTGACCAGCATCTTGACGCAGTCCTGATTTGTTGAGTACAGATCAACTTCTTTAGCCCAGATATCCGACAGATTAGTAAATGTTTCTCTACGTGTTACATCATACACTGCAGGTTTTGAGAAAACGGAACACAAGAATCAACCCCAGGAACAGGAAATTCAGATGTGAATATTAACACAAAACTAAGAGTATTCAGGTGTAGCATATAGATATTGATGATCCATTATGGCTGAAACTAATGATTATTGGATCACCAATTACTTGAATGAAACTATTCTCCTAAACAGAAGATTGATTTACGGTGGTTAAAAATGATGCATTTGTTTTTTGTTTCTTCATATTTGGGTGTTAGTGTTAACTGAATCAAACTGCAGTGCTCGTGTCGAAGAACAACATATGCCTGCTACCATACATGCTGGTGCTGCATCAGGCTATAAATTACACAAAAAAGAGAAATAAGTTTTGGCCCTTAATCAGTAAATTCAATAAACATTTTGGGTAGCTAAGACTTTAACGGATTAGTTTTACTTATAAATCATTATCAACTAAGTTGTAAATCGATTGCACAAGAGTAAACAAAACTACAACAGCAAACCCATCCACTATTTATTTACTAGCTGTAGTGTTGATAACTTGAGATATGTCAAACTTTTCACTATGCCTTAATGGTTTGAGTTTGAGTAGCCAGATAAGTTCAAAACAATTGATGAGATTTCGAGCAAAGCATATAAATTAATGAGATTAAAATAAGGGCAGAGCTTGGATTCAAAGTGCATAAACAGACGATCCGAGACTTACAAGAATGAGCAATTACGAAATAATGATGTGTGGAATGTGGGAAATGTCGGACCACTGGGGGCTTCCCTCGACGTATATTTCCGACACCTTTTGGCAGAACGAGATGGATATAGATTTGAGATTGGAGAGACGTAGCATGGATTGCTGTGATGGCAGCTTACTCAGCCTTGTACAAAATTGAATCTCAAGTCGTTGGAGAGAGGAGAGGTTTCCTAGCCACTCAGGCAAATCTTCAATTGCATCAAAGTGATTTATCTCCAAGACTTCAAGAGTAGTTAAGTGTTGTATTTGAGGTGGTAGAGTGCTGCACCCAACTCCCCACAGAGTCAATTCTTTGAGGGAGGAAGGCATGCTTTGGTGGATAGAATCAAAGTATTGAGGGATTTCCTCGTCAAACTTCAACGTTAAATGCGTCAGTGATCGCATCGCCTTTAGAGGTGACAAATTCCTCAACTTCTGACAGTGGCCAATTCGGAGTTTCTCCAATGAAGAAAGGTTGCCTAACCACTGCAGCAAAGTTTCCAATCCATAAAACCAATTAAGCTCCAGTTCTTGAAGAGTAGTGAGCTGCTGCATTTGATGTGGCAGAGACTTTATATTAGGTCCTCCTCTAGAAAGCTTCAACTGGATGAGTGACCCATGCAAGTGATGGATGGAAGTGAAGCATGGAGGCAACTCTGGTGCCTTGTACCCGATATCGCCCAAAACAAACGATGAGTACCCGAAATCAAACGATGATCTTTTTAAATGGGCGAGGCAGCCCAAGCTTGTCTCTGGAATCTTGTCCCATACGATATTCTTGCATTCTGCAATCTCTAATGCAACCAAATTCTTCAAACTTCCGAGCCATTCAAGTTCTGAAGACATTCGAGGACAGCCAAATAACTCCAACCTCTGTAGGGAAGTGCAGTGTTGCAGTCCACTTGGAGCACACCTTCAATCGTTACAACAACGAAGCTTCAAATGTGTGAAAGAGCAGAGCTCATGAAAGCTCGGGAGCAATTCCAACTTGTCACAACCATATATCTCTAACTCTCTCAAGCACTTGCTGGAAAACAGACCAGGAGGTATGTGACTGACACCTAAACACCTACACGTGAGCGTTTTAAGACATGGGAGACCATTTGTCAATTGGATGCTTCTTAAGTTGCCACAGCCAAAGATACTCAGCTTCTCAAGGGAAGGAAACAAGTCCCTTCTGGTTGAGTCAAACCACTCTTCCAAGCTTTCCATGTCCAGTAATCCAAATTCTTTTAGAGCTGAAAAATTTCCATTCCCATAAAAATCAGCATCAACCAATTTCACTCCACTCAGTCCTTTGATAAAAAGATGGGTTAAGTTGGGTAGGTGCCCGAGGCTTGGAAGCTTCACACAGTTGGCGCAAGAGTCCAATACCAACCTAATCAACTTTGGTAGTGAAGATTGGGAGTTATTGATACTCGTGCTGGGAAGCCAGGATGGGAAATTGCAGCCTCCGTAGTTTCTAATCACTAAACCTTCCAAATCTGAGTGAGGTTGTAACCCCTCCAACACATCGCCATCTTGCCCCACCTCCCCCTCCGACACATAGCCATCTCGCCCCACATCCCCCTCCGACACATCGTCATCTTGCCCCACGTCTGCTTTTTCTTTGCTCCATTCAAATCCCAACGCCCATATTCCCCTCTTCTCTTGCAGTTTTGCCATCCTTGCATCTTCTTTCTGTCTCACCCACTCAAGCCTGCGTATTTCTAGTTTTCCTTGAAGATGACTTAAGCTTCCTAGCTCTTCGATTCCACACCCTCTTTCTGCAACCACAAAAAATAATGGCAATGTTTGCAAACTTGTTAATCTTCCAATGTTGATTGGCATGAGCGACTCCTTGTCAATATAAAGATGTGACAACTAGACCAAGTTTTCCATCTGCTTTGGAAGTTCTTTTAAATTTTTACACCCTGTGACTCTTAAAGTTTGCAAGTTCAAGAGTTTAGTGAAAGACCCTGGCAGACTTTCAATTTGGGTACCCGAAATGTCGAAGTATTTCAAATGCTTCAATTCTTTTATTGACTCTGGTAACTTATCTGCACCTGTAGCTTTGTATAATTTCAGAGTTCTCAATCTTCTGCACTTCTTCGACATATGGCAAAAAACATCAAAGCTGGAAAATAGAGAGCGCAGATTTGGAGCATCTACTTGTGCTAGTTCACTTTCTTTTCCAGGAATATTCAAATGACGTATGAAAGAGACATCTCTGGAAGAATTCGTATGTGACGTTAGGATTGCGGCCTCTAAAAGAGATCTTGCAAGACTGTGTACCAAATCATGCATCTTGCATGTCTTGATGTTGCCATAAAAATCCCTTTCCACATCTTGGAACAATGAATTTGATACTAAGTCGTTGAAGTAACTGTCGCCCATATCCCATGCTGTAGGACAATGATCTGATGGAGATGGACGAAGAAAGCCTGCAGCCATCCAAAGCTGAATTAATTCCTCTCTGTATAGAAGAGAATCTTCGGGAAATAAGGAGCAATATGCAAAACATAGCTTCAAATACGGTGAACCCAAGCGGTCATAGCTCAATTGTAGTATACGGAGAATATCTTCATTACTTTCCATAGAATTCCATAAATTACTATTTTGAATTGATGACCATGCTCGTTCTGTCCTATCCTTGCGCATGGTTCCTCCAATGACACTTGCAACCAAGGCCACACCTTTGCATTTTTTCGCAATATTTCTTCCAATTGTTTCTAAATTGTGAGGCACTTCAGATGATTTGCCAAATGATTTTGATTTGATTATAGACCAACACTGATCATCGTCCAATATGGGAACTTCATATATAAATTCCGGGAGAGAACCCATAGTTGATGCCACCTCCATATCTCGAGTCGTTGCCAGAATGGTAGTCTTGTTTTTCTGATTTATTCCTTCCAAGCACTTCCTCAAATCATCCCATTTTTCAGGGTCCTTGTTCCACACATCATCAAGCACCAGAAGACATGGCTTCTCTTCTAACTTCCCTTTGAGCTTTATAACTAAGCTCTGCGGGCTTAAGCTTCCAATGGAAGCAATAGTTTCACTGGTAACACACTCCAATATTTTACCCAGGATCATCTTAACGTCAAAAGTCACTGGTAACACACCCATAACTGCTGCTGTCTCTTGTCGGACAGGTTGTTCACGCGCTCATCTTCCAAAACCATTTTGGCCAGAGTCGTCTTTCCAAGGCCGGCCATCCCCACAATGGACACATCGCCAAGCGGATGTGAGGTGTTTGATGAGCTAATCAACATCTTTACAACTTCAGAAACAGCAACGTCTCTTGGGACAACTAGTTCCGGATCACCGAGAAAAGCATGAGACTCCTGGAGCCCTGATGAGGGTGCAGGAGCAGAAACCAGCTGCCCTCTGTTTTGGAGGCCCAATCCGGTGCCCTTGCTGCAGATCTTGTCCAGCGACTTGGTTACACTCTTAACCTTATAAGCCATCCTCAAGCGGAAAATGGTAGGATTGTGGGAAGAGAAGCTGTTAATGAGCTTTCCTCCCCATCGATTGTTGACTCGTAGCTCAATCCGCTTGGCTTCATAAGCGAGCTCAGCTAACACATCTTGGGCCCGGGAAGCGCCATCAGCAAGCCACTTGAGCCACACCTTAACAGGTGGGTCCGTTGATCTCGTCTCAGCATCGTCCAGAAAAGCTTCGATCATATCCAGGAAGCGTTGGAGTTCCTTGAGCTTGTTGGCGAAAGTCCACCCCAGTTTTACCAGCTCGAACACAGCATTCTTCGCCCCGGATATCATCATCCTTGAAGCACCAATGAGTACAACTTCCGCCATTTTTTGTCGATCGCAAGCTAAACTCAGAGAGAGCTAATTAACTGCCGCAGCCTGCAAAGCAAACCAACCAAATTAAACCATACAACGTACAAGAAGCAATCGGAAACTCTTAGCAGAGTTTTTCTGAAATTTAAAAGATCAAAGAAAAAACAACAGCTTTTAGCGCACCAAATTATACAGATCATGAAATTCAGAACAAAAAAAATGATAATAGTTAAGAATTGTTCTTGTTTGTTACCTCCAACTCCCAACTATGTATCAGAACGACTCGAAGAAAGCAAGCACAGAGAAGAGATCGAGATTCAAGAGACAAGATATCGACGGTGGGACAAGGAGCTCCGACGAACAAGCTCCGGTTTGGTTCGGTTGCGTTAAGAGTTGCTGAGAAGAGAAAGGAGACAGAGAAGCTTCACAATGCCTACGGCAACAAGCGAAGCAATGGGAGCCAGAATGAGGGCTCTTTCTTTCTGGTCTCCGTCTACGTGTGGAACCCACCCATGTGATTGCCAAAGACTTACGTTTCCTTTTTTTTTTTTTACTGGGAAATTCTCGCGTCCGCCCGCACTGACGAAACGCGTAACGTCCGTTTTCCATTTTTTTTTCAAATTCCAATTTTTTAAATTTCACATTTAATTGAAAAATAATCATATTTTTATAAAAAATTTATTCTTGAGAGTTTTTTTTATATTTTTAAGGAATTAAATCAATTACAATTTTTCATATTTTCACACTAAAATACTAATATTCTAACCAACACAGACTGAGATAATATAAAAAGAAAAAAATAATATATGTTTATTTGTCATTAAAAATTAGACACCATAATATGTGATATTAGACATCACTGTAGATAAAATTAGACATTTTTGTAGATTATGCTAGACATCAGTACATAACTTGTTTACATAAAAAATATAAAATTATTTTTTTAAAATATGTTTATTTTTTTTTAGTATCCAATTATATCTACATAGTATCTAGTTTTATATAAAATGAAGGAAACATATAGAGTATCACAATTAAACATTTAGACACAACAATCATATAAATTGTACATTTCCTTACCAAATTTAGATACTTCACCCATCATACTAGACACTCAATCACCATAATCAGGCATTTGGACATTTTAATCCAACACTTGGGATACCATACTCAAACTGGTAAATTATGTGCTTGTTTACTAGATTTAGACACTTAAACTATTATACTAGACATCCAACCATCACATTTAAGTATTTAGACACTGCAAAAATTAAAAAAAAATATGGAGTTAGATTCCTTGTACTTAGAATAAAAATCAATAATTTGATGTCAATTTTTATATATGAGATGTCTAATTCTATGAATAAAATATCTAATTATATCTACATGGTGTTTAGTATATATAAAATGTATTTAAGTTCATCTACATGCAGACAATATACAACCATATAGGAATCTATAAAAATATGATATAATTTTTTAATTAAATATCCTTTAAAATAACATTATTATACTCCAAATTAAAGGTAAAATTTAAATAATCAAAGTATTTTATCCTTACCACTAGGAAAACAACTTACAGACATTTATATATTAGAAATAGACACTTAAATTCTAGATGCAGACACTAGCACCTCAGTTTCAAACACTCGAGGTAGACACTATTTATTTACGGTTGGACACTAATGGCATTAATTTGTCTGTTAGTGGTGGATGTCCGCTTTGGCGGACAGTATCATATCTTGTTTTTTACTTCACTTTAACTTAAATTTATTTGTATTGTTATTTTCTAAGAAAAAACATGAAAATTATGTTAAAAAACCACAAGTTTTCATTTATTATCTAAAAAGAAAATTAAAAAAATTCACTGAAGTCTGGTTGAACATATAGTTTTGTCCTTACTGTTTCAAATACTTACACTTATCCTCTGTTAAATTAACACCATGTTAGCACAAGAATGAGAAAATATCATACTTTGCGCTCTTAGCCTTTTCTCTTTGAAACTTTGCCCCAATAGTTTCTAATGATCGTACTTGCACTCCTCTATTTGGTCCTCTCTCTCTCTCTCTCTCTCTCTCTCTCTCTCTCTCTCTCTCTCTCTCTCTCTATCTCTGTACAAATATTAAATGACCTTTTGATCCTTAAATTTTAATATATTTTAATACTTTCAATGAATGTATTATTGCGATTTAACTATTTTAGGACAATGGCTAAATTCTTCAAAAACATCTCAACCTTTCAATTCTTTTCCATTTAAGACCTCATATTTTTATCCATCATTGGCGTGTTAAGTTTAATTTTGCAACAAACTTCTCCTTTATTTTATAGTATTATTATTAAATAGGACTTTAAGCACAAGATTTTATCAATTTCATTACCCTTTAACTTCAATGAAATATTTTATTAACACTTAAAAGTACATTCATTGATAAATATTTTATTTGTCTATATAATTAGTGCATACATTCAAGATTAAAAAAAAATAAAATAAGATATAAGGTGCCTATGAAAATTACCCCAAATATAATCTTCAATTTGTTTTCTTTTTAATTTAGATAAAATATACAATTAAAATATATAAGAAAATTATTGAAAAAATTAATTTCCTTCAATATCTATGATCTATGTGAGCTAAATTTTGATTTTAACCATTTTTCTGTTATCTTTTTATTTAAAACAATTAAAAAATTTTAATTTTATCTAGTAGGTTAAATTTATTAACCCGACAAAACATTGTTACATAATAAGTGCATATATGGAGAAAATTGATAATGCTAGAGTTTATTCAATTGTAAAAGTTATTTCTCAATTCAAATTTCTAAGAGAGAAATTATCATACAGCTAAACATAATTTTCAAAAATTGATTTTATATACACACAATTACTCTAAGTTAATAGATTTCTTCTATTTGAGGACAAATATGGAATATTTCAAAAATTTTAGAGCTAAAAAAGAATCATAATAGATTAGAGCACAAATTAAAGATTAGAGACTATCTAAAAACTTTATCCTCTTATTTATTTAATCAAATTTTTTTAACTTGGATAAAATATAGTACTATATAGTTTATTTCAAATAAAAAACTAATGGTATATTTAACATTAAGTTGTACTCTTTTTTACAAATTTTGTATTTTTTTTCTATTTATGCATATTTTGTTTTTTATAAATTTTTTAAAAAGATAATTTTGAAATATATTATTAAATATTATTCATTTAATTAAATAAAAATTTAATATATTTTTAATATTTAAAATGTTAGATAAATTTGCACTAATTATATACACTTTATTTATATTCAAATAACATGTTGATTACTAGTATTATAAAAAATACAAAGGTGCCAAAATATTAAATGAAATTTTTATCCTTACATTATAAATTATTTTGTTCTTTTAATAAAACCCAATTTTGTTATTGTCTATTTAATTAGAGTTATACTAGCATTATAACACCAAAGGAATCTTTAAGTTGCTACTAAATTTTATTTATTCTTACAAACTTGCCCGCCCTTAAATATATATTACAGAATCAGGTATTGTATGTATTTTTTTTTTTCGTCAATCTTACCTTTAATGGCCAAAACTCCTAGATTGACACTAATTTTGTTTGTACATCAAACATGTCAACATTGATTCTATATTACTATCAAATAACACTTCAAGTATAATAAATATTTTGTAAAACTTAGAATTTCAACATAGAATTTTTAAAACTCTCATAGCTAAATCCTTTATTTGAATAAAAGACTTAAATATATGCTAAAACTCATTCTAAAATTTTTACTACTAAATATTTTATAAAACTTGAAATTTCAAAATTAGCATTTCAAAAGCCTTTATTGCTAAATCTTTCATTTAAATACAATATCTAAATATATAGTAAAACTCATACTAAAATTTGTATTACTAAAAAAATTACCTTAATATTAAATTTTTGTAAATTAATATTTGTGGCGAATTGAACGAGTATATACTATGAAAGCTTATTATCTGGTAAACTCATATTAAAGTTTTACATGAAAATATATAGGTATTGTATATTAAAAAATATTTTTAGGTATAAAAAGTATATATTAAAAATTTATATAAATGAACACTTAATAAGAGTTCACCTAAAGTTTTTCCTTTACCCTAAAATTATATATTCTTCACTATTTTAATGATATACAAATTTTATATTGTATAAATCTATGAGGAATCTAAAAAGAGGGAAATAAAACAATCCATTTATAGAGATCTAAATATACCATTTCTTATTTAATTAGATATTTAATAGTATTAAAATATTATAAATATAATAAGAGAGAAAAAAATGCAAACTGAGATGTGTTTAGTCTTTAATCTTTCATAAATTTACGGTTTTGACTATTAAACTTACTTTGACCACTAAAATTAGTTAATTTTAACAAGTATGACTTAAGTTTTTTCTACTATAAAAATAGTTTTTAATATATAATTTTTTTCAATTAATTTTTTCCAACTTGGACAAGTATATAATATGAAAGCTTACATATATGATCCATCTTAAAGTAATCATATAATTTAAGTATGACTCAAGCATTTATTATAAAAATAAAAATAAAAGATGATCATTGTAGCAAAGGTCATTGTGAAAAATTTTAAGAAAAAAAAATCATTGGCTCCTAGAATTATAGAATATTATAATAAAAAACTATGTAAAAAGTAGAAAAATGAAACTTATAAGAAACATGTCTACACTAAAAATCAAAATCATTATTAGTACTATTTATTTTGAATAAGATAATTAGAAGTATAATTATTTGAGGAAAAAAAATTAGAATTTTGATTTACTTGCAAAGCACATGTGCAGTTGCTAGTTTATAAAAAATTCTATAATAGAGAAGTATGAATGTGATGCGCCCATAGAAAAGCATGAAAATTGTGCCACATGACTCATTGTGTATGTTAACTTGTTAGACAAATGACATATATGTAAAATGCTAAAAAAAATTAAATAATACATATAAAAAATGTAAAAAATATAAAATTATAATAAAATGAGGAAAATTAGCTACATGAATAAATAAGAGAATTTATGTTATGTGATTATACACACACACACACACACACATATAAGCTTAAAAAAAAAGGGAAAACACATACAAGAATATAAGAAAACAAAGTGAAACATTATGTGGTTATATTGTTGTATATCTGAATATTTTGAAAGCTAAAAAACATAGATAAAAAGTTTAAAGGGTGAAGAATTATAAAGCATAGCATATATAAAAAAATGTGATTAAAATGATAAAAAATATTATTAATTTGTAAGGACATACAACATAAGTGTGAATTATTTTATAATAATGTATAAATGAAAATAGTAACACATGAGAACAATAGAATAACAAATTAGTGAAAGAATATTAGTTTTTCATAGTGGGTAGAATCCAAATGAATGTAATGTAGTCAAATATGTAACTAACATGTATAAGCCTCTATAGGAAAACTTTAGTTGGAGTAGGCGATACATATGGTTCATAATGCAAACACATTGTAATTGTAATTTGAATAATAGATTACACATCAATCCAAGGTAAATGGAATTCAAGGGTGAATAAGGTGTGAGAATTAGAATCACTAACACATATAGGAGGGCCGAATGTGCAACATCATTTAGTTCTAGTTAAAAATGATGGAAATATGAAATAAAAAAGAAAATAGATGTCTAATACATTAAAAAATAATAATGATTGTGGCAACATCGCGTTTTTTGGAGTCACCACCAATCTGTTTACCTAGGTCGATTGGACACCTTAAAATTGGTCTGCGAGAGTTCGGGGATCGGGAGTACGGTTACGCTAAAACAACTTTGTTATAGCGCCCAAAATTGGCAACTTAGTTGATTTTAATTTTGTTTTGCTTTGCTTTTAGAAAATATTCAGTTAATTTTCAAACTAGAAATTTTAACTGAATTAATCGGATGTGGATTTTTAAATTAATTTATATAAAATTTGATACTTCCGAACCATGGACTCTGCCGTGTCATTTGGACACGGAAGATTTAATTCCGAACCATGGACTCTGCCGAGTCACCCGGACACGGAATTTGATGAAATTTTAAATAAATTAATCCATATCGTAAATATGGATTTTTATCTTTGTATTTATTTAATTTAATTAAAAAGTAGATGTTTTCCAAACCGTAGATCCTGACGGATCATCCGGATATGGAAATTATTTTAAAAAGGTGAGCCAAAAAATAATTATTTAATCAAAATTTCATTTATTTAATAATGAAACCAAAAATTTATGTATATTTCAAAAAAAAATAAAAAAAAAGTCTTAATACTTTATTTGATAAAAAGTGAACAAAAAAAATAATTATTTAATCAAAGTTTTATTTAATAAAGGAAAAAAAATTGATATGTATATTTCAAAAATAAAAGAAAAGTTTTAATATTTTATTTGTTTTATTTTGTTTTAATGAAAGATTAACCAAAAGTAATTATTTAATTAAGAAACCAAAAATTTATATGCATATTTTAAAAATAAATAAAAGTTTTTGATATTTATATATTTTATTTGTTGTGTTCTTTTTTATTGATAAAATAATTTTCTAATTTATAAGTCCAAAAATACATCTAATTAATAAGTCTAAAATATTTAAAAAAAATTTAATTCTTTTTTTCTTGTTTATTTTTATTACCTTTATTTGAAATTATTTGGGTAAAATTTTATTTTGTTTAATAAAGGAAACAAAAAGTTATATCTTTTTATTATTTTGAAAGAAATAAGTAAAATATTACTGGATAAAAAAAATAAGTAAAATATTATCCCAAAGTTTTTTCAATCAAAAAGTAAAATATTACTGAATAAAAATAAATAAGTAAAATATTATCCCAAAGTTTTTCAATCAAAAAGTAAAATATTACTGAATAAAAATAAATAAGTAAAATATTATCCCAAAGTTTTTCAATCAAAAAAGTAAAATATTACTAAATAAAAATAAATAAGTAAAATATTATCCCAAAGTTTTTCAATCAAAAAGTAAAATATTACTGAATAAAAATAAATAAGTAAAATATTATCCCAAAGTTTTTCAATAAAAAAGTAAAATATTACTGAATAAAAATAAATAAGTAAAATATTATCCCAAAGTTTTTCAATCAAAAAGTAAAATATTACTGAATAGAAATAAATAAGTAAAATATTATCCCAAAGTTTTTCAATCAAAAAGTAAAATATTACTAAATAAAATCCTGAAGTTTTTATATCCTTTTATTCTTTTTACTAATAAAGAAACTAAAAAGTTATACTTAATAAATAAGTAATATATTGCTGGATAAAGAGATAAGTAAAATATTAGCCCAAAGTTTTTATTTTTTAATAATAAAAGAATGTTTATTTATATACTTTATGTAAAAAAATATATTTTATTTAAAAAAATATTTTCCAAGCCATGGATCCTGGCGGATCATTTGGACATGGAGTTTAATTTTTATTAATTATTTATTTAATTAATTATTAATTAAATCATAATTTTTATTGGATTTTTATTATTGTTTTTCTTGAATTTTTAATTATTATTACTATAGAAATATATTTAAAAATAGAATTGATTTTTGTCGTATTTTTAGAATTATTTAATTATGTTTGTTAAATAATTTTTAATAAAAAGAATAAAAAGTTTAACTTTTTGTTCTCTTTAAAGAAATAATTAAAACATCTGTCTCAAAATAATAAAAGATAATTGTCTTTAAAAAATGATTTTTAAATAGAATAAAGTTAATTATTCACATAAAAGAATCTTCTTTTAATTAGTTACTGTTTACTTATTTATTTATTTTTTATTATTAAATAAGTGAAATAAATTTTATCATAAAATAAAATTTTGGCATAAAGGAAAATTAAATAAAGTAAAGTAAAGGGGAGGTTTTATTTTAGTTTAGACATAAAAAAAATGCATAAAATAACACAAGTAAACATATAAAGGAATATTAAAAGATAATAAATAAATAAATAAAGTGGGGCTTTTTGACCATCCACTTAAAAAAATAAATAAATAGGAGGTATAACCTTCCATGAATTATAAAAGTTAGCAAAAGTTAGAAAAGTTAGATGTTAATAATGATAATAACAATAATAAAAGGTTAGTAAATTAGTAACAATAATAATAATAAAAGGTTAGTAAAGTTAGTAAGTTAGTGAGTTAATAACAATAATAAAAAAAAGGGGTTAGTAATAATAACAATAATAAACAAATAAATAAACAAGTAAAAATTAAAAGAGTTAGTAATTAATTCTGCAAGATCAAAATAAAAGGTTAGTGACTAAAGTGAAATAAATTGAAAAGATAGAGGACTAAAAGGGAGTTTTACCCTTAGAACTAAAATTTTGAATTTGACGGAAACAGGAAACGCGAGCGACGACGCGAGGCGGGCGAGCAGGGGGGGCTGAGGTAGGGGATACTACGGCGGCGGGGCAGGGCGACGGCCGCAGGGCAGGGCAGGGCGACGGCGGCGGGGCAGGGCGACGGCGGCAAGGCAGGGCAGGGCGACGGCGGCGGGGCAGGGCGACGGCAGTGGTGTCCGGGACAGAGAAAACAGAGGAGAGAGAAAGAACGCACGGGAGAAAACGGCAAACGGAGAGGATGGCCAAAACGTCACAAAGGAAAAGTTTTTGGTTTTCTGGGAAGAGAGAGGAGAGGAAAGGGACTAAGACTGTAATTGTTTCTTTTTTTTAAAACGGAGCTCTATCCTTTCTTTATATTTTTTTTCTGTCTTTTTTTCTGTGTTAACACACATATTTGGACCCCTATTTATAGGGGAAGGGGTGCTAGACTGTTCATATTTAAAAATTAATTAAATTCAAACTTATCTTTTAATTTGGTAAAATGACAGTTTCAGTCCTTTACGTCTCTCAGACTCTGGATAAGTTCCTGAAGCTTCTGATTTTGACAATTTTGTCGTTTTCTGTTAATTGGGGCCATAACGGTTATGCTGGCCCCAAATTGATGTGACAAACTAGCAAATGCTCCTGGAACTTTCAGATTTTGTCAATTTTTCCCGAAACTTCTCAATTTTGTCATTTTTACCTCAAACTTTTTAATTTTGTCATTTTTATGGAGTTTTCTTTTTTTTCTTTCAAACATACACATATACACACATATATCATTTTAAATCAAATCTTCACAAAACAAAACAAAAATGTATTTTAAACTAATTAACTTAATTAAAATTTTTCAGTAATAATAATAATAATAAAATATATATTTTTTTAATTAATTTTTTTAATGGTCGGACAAAATTGGGTGTCAACAATGATAAAAGGAATGAGGCATGTAGAGTAGTAAGGGAACTTTTGAATATAGGACTTAGAGATACCAATAAAAAAATAAATGTCACCATTATTGAATGAAGATGTTATATTAATAGTAGACAATGTTATTACTGTGCACAGAAACATTACATATAAGATTCAAATTGAACAAATAATATAGTTGTTCTTGAATATGAAAACATCATATTGATAATGAAACAGTCATTAATGTGCACATAAATATCATTTCATCTTAATAAAATGTCTTATACTCCCTTTGTCCCAGAAGTTTTGATACATTTGACTTTTTTGTTATATTTTGACTCAATTTTATTCATATTATTGTTTGTTATAAAAAATAAAATATATATATTTAGAAACTATATATCTTAATTATCATTCATATACAAAGATTTTTTATTTATATATTAGAATGTTGAAAATAAAAAATCCTAGATTAATTACCAAAAACAAATGGAGCAAAACTTTTGGGATGGAGGGAGTATTTAACAGTGTCATTTTTAAAAAGTAGTGATATATTTACACATTTTACAAAATCTTAAAGACTAATTGTGTAATTTTTGAATGACATGCAAACTTTAGGGATAATTTTGTTAACTAAAAAAAGTTTAGGAACTAAATATATAATATTCAAAGACAATTCTACAAGCTTTTGAAACTAAGCATATAATTTTTGCAAAACTTTCATTCCAAGAGCCTTATTTTATATATTGATAGACTTAGATTACATACTAGTTATTTTTTTTTATATTGGTGATTTTAAAATGTCAAAGAAACATATGGTATGTAAAACTAGCTCACTCAGAATATAAATGAAGTCTTCTTGTAGGCTTGTATGTGTCTATTTTCATACTATTATCCTCATTTTACATATTGAGAGCTTTGAATTATATACAAACTATTTCTTCACATACCAATTTTTTTTCATTTCATTTCATTACCCATCATTTTACATACCAGGAGTCTTAAATTGCATACTAATTATTTTTTCACATACCGGTTATCTTTATTCTAGCACCTTCGTTTTACATACCAGAGTACTCAATTACATACTAGCTATTTATTTACATACCAATGATTTTCAGATTTACTAATGTATGTAAAACTAGCTCACTCAAAATGTACCTATTTTCATTCCATTACCCCTATTTCACATACTATGAGCCTTAAATTACATACCATCTATTTCTTCACATACCAGTTTTTTTTCATTCCAATACCCCTTTTTTTACATATTAAGACCCTTATATTACATACTGACTATTTCTTTACATGCTAGTTATCTTCATTCCAGTACCTTTATTTTATATGTGAGAGACTCAAGTTATATATCAGTTATTTATTTATATATTAGTGATTTTCAGATGTAATACAGTATGTAAAACTAGCTCATTTGAAATGTAAATAAGTTTTCTTTGTATGTGCCTGTTTTCATACTATTGCCCTCATTTTATATATAAAGAGCTTAAATTACATACAACTATTTCTTCACAAAAATTTATTTCATTCTAACACCCTTTATTTTATATATCGAGAGTCTCAAATTACATACTAGTTATTTTCATTCAAGTATCTTTATTTTACATACCAAGGGGCTCAAGCTACATTCTAATTATTTTTTTACATACGTGTGATTTTGAAATGTGAAGAAAAGTTTTAGTATGTAAAATTACTCATCTTGGTATGTAAGTTGATCTCACTCAATATGTAAATAAGGTTAGTGAAAAATTGTCATTTCCTAGTGCAGAATTGCTTTATTTTCTTAGTTGATTGATGTTGTGTCTTGAGAAAATGCTTTTCATCTAGCATATAAAATTGTGTTTACCTACCTTGGCATCACTTTTATTTATACTAGAATAATAATTTAGATAATTACAGGGAATATTTTTCTTCAAATTAACATCAAGTGTTTTGCATGTGATTACTTCTACAGCATTAGATCACTCTAAGTTATATGAAAATTGTTATATAACATAAAGAACATGTTGTTCTTTGGTTCTAAATCACAAGCATTCATTTAAAATATCATCAAATTTTCATTCAACCCCATGCTAAAATCATACTTCAATAATTTCAATTACATATCAAATAAAATCTATGAACATCACATCCAATTAAAAAGTATATCAGACAAGTCACTTATTTTCATATCAATTCACTTCTTTACCCCACCATTCACTTGGCCTTTTGTTTATTTACTCATTTCTTTATCATTCACTTTTTAATCAAATTGAATAGATAAACATGAATGACATGTGACAAAAGACATAACTAATACTTCAATAGAGAGTAACTAATACAAATTAACATAATCAAATCACTAACCTCTTTCCAAACCTAATAGTATTTCTCATTGAAAAACTTCACGATCTCTTGTCTTTTTCTGTTGATTTTGGATCAAAACAAGTACCAGTAAAGCAATATTTTATGGGTTTCAAGTTTATCTTTTTCATAATTGAAATAAAAAATTGGCATTGAGTTTTATTTCCTTTGCTCCGAATAGAAATTTTAATTATTTTTTCTTCTTATTTTTCCTATTACCTTATAATAGGTCATATATTTTTTAAGCTTATAGAAAAAATTAACACCCTAAGATCCAATGGTTGCTACTACTTCTCTATCTATGGAGAAGAAGTTACGGTTCTCTGCTATAGAAGAACCTTCTAAATTTATTTATATTGTTATTCTCTAAGAAAAATTTAAAAATTATTTTAAAAACAACAAGTTTTGTTTAATTTTTTGAAACATGTGAGTTTTGCATAGAGATTAAGAGAAGGAAAAGTATCCTCTTCTTCCCACTTCTACACTTTTACATTTGCATATAAATTAAGAAAGATACTATCTTCGTCCAAAATTCTTTGCATTATTTTAGTTTTTCTTCACTTAAGTTTGGCTTAAATTTATTTATATTTATATTAGAAAAAAAATTTATATTATAAAACTATAACTCTTTTAGTTTCTAAATATATTTTTTTAAAAAAAATTTAACAAATATTAATATAAATAAATTTAATTCAAACTTAAGTAAAAAAACTAAAATAGTGCAAAGAATATAGGACAAAGGGAGTATAAAATTTGAAATGATGCAACCTACTAAATATGAAAATGATGCAAAGATTTGTGACATTCCAAGATAATAAATTATGCAAAGAATATGGGGTAGATATATTATTATTTTTTTAATGGAAGATTGTTCATCTCATTAGCTATAGACCATAGAGTCTCTAGAAATACAACATTGAAATTTGTTAATAGATTGGCTCAACTATGGCCTTGCAGTTATACGTCCCAAAGATTAAAACTCTCAAGAATAATTTTTGTGATCTTAATAGTTGCATTTACAAATCGATAGAGAGATAAAAAGAGAACAAAAACACAAAAAAAAACAATATATGATTGGACTCCCCAAGATATTACAAAGTAAAGGAAACTCTGAATAATTTGGTTCAATTATTATCTATACTTTATTTTGTGAAAGAAATTTTATACAAGAAAATACTAGTTTGTATAATTTTCTTTTTCTACTAGTAAACTGTACTAGAGTTGGGTGTTGGTTTCGGGCCGGTTCGACTGCAATTAATTGAAGCATGTTAATGGGTTGTTGTATCTATTTGAGGGGCCCATCCTAACTTTCATTGGATTTCACCCTAAAGTTGACATTATTTAAAGTTCACCCTTAGTCAAATGGCAATGCATCTGCTAGAGTAGCCATTCTTCACCCTTCATCCTGGCAAGATCCACAATTTCATTAACCCAATCACCAAATTCAGTTCATCGCCTCATTGATTCAATTCTTCTTCATTCCTGCAATTCGAAAACTCCTTTTATATTTCTTGAAGTTGGTGGCAGGGATACAACTAAGAGCTAGATAGTGGAGGCCGATGCCTTATCGGCCACCAAGCTGTGCATGTACTTAGAGTTCGTGCACCAGGTTGTAGTTTGATTGCCTGGACTCTGGATGGGCTAGATCTGGTTTGCAGTATAACACCCCCAATATTATAAATCTTAATTTTAAAAAATATCTTAATTTCCCAGAGTTATTAAGCAATTAATTAAAAAAAGTTAAAGAAATATGAGGTAAAAGATTTTCTTTTAATCTATTTTTCAAATAATAAGAGTATTAAATGAAGTCAGAGTAATTAAGTAACAATCTTAGGAAAACTAATATATGAATAATGTGTCAATTTAAACAAACTGTTTATTTTAAAAATGAAATAACACAAAATAAAAATTCAGTCTCAGCCAGTTTTATTTTTTAGGGGCTATAATGTACCCTCACTCAATTTTCTTCACATCCTAAACCTTATCAAATGGTTCAGTGTACTCCGTCTTCTCATAGTACGCACCTAAGAGAATATATTAGAAGGAAGGGTGAACAAGACTTGCTCAATAAAGGAGAAGTATCAGGCCCATCACATTGGTACTAATATTCCCTCAGGAAATAACAACTGAATAATAAACTTTAAGTTATAGCAATTTAATTAAAGAACAATTTTACACAACATCATAATAACAATATTAAAGTCCTACCAGCATGCTTGAACTAATATGAATATGCATAATTCCTTTTACCGATTAAATCATATTTTATTGATCAATCATTTAATCTAATATAATCTAATACTTGAATGTCGTCAAATGAACCTAGGGAGGTGAGTGTGTACATCACCCACTCTCGGGATAACACTTAGGCAGTGCCACCAAGTTAGAGTCTCTCGCGATACCTACACCGAGATAAGCCTATCGTAATGCCAGTCATAAGCATGGTCCCCCGCTAACTATGGTCTGGCAGCACACAAATCATATCTCCATACTCTATATCAATATCGGGTCATGACTAGGGAAAGTCCGCCGCCGCCCAAATATACCTATCAGGTTCAAATGGTCTGTTTCAAACCTTTCTTCGAAAATTTATGGCTCATCAGGTCATGCAGGTATAGTCCGTCACCTACCTTTAATGCCTCATGTTTTATCTCCTCAAATCTTTTTATTTAATGCAGTCTTGTGTATGACAAACATTAGTCATATACAACAGCCAATTAATGCATGACCATAGCTCATTTTGTTTTATCCCTTTCCAGTAGAGTGTCATGATTCTAGTGCATCTTATTTCTTTTATCTTGTTATCTTAGCTTGGTGTTACATAATTCCATGACAATCAATGATATCTTTTTAAGTGTATTTATGATAAATTTTTATCTTCTCTCTTGTGAATTCTTTCTAAGTTTGTCATTTAGCATTTACGCTCTTAATCCTTTATTTACTGGCTTATAGTAACTTATTATGGCCCTAGCATGCCACTAGCGGTTACTTACAACCTTATCATGTTGCTAGTGAGCTTGTCAGCCCTAAAAATGGTACTTGTAGTGTTTGTCTTACTGGCTCTAGAAATGGTACTAATGGATTTATTCAAGAGGTCATAACATACTTTTAACTTAATGCTTGTTACAAACAGTCCTAGTATGATACTAGTGCCAAACATACATCATATATCACATTATTACTGTAACGAATCAAGCCCAGAACAAGTCAACCGAACACCTACCCATACCACATGGTGTAACACCTCTATATCCCACATCGGTGAAGTATAGGAAGCTTTATATGGATATATACGCTCAAATTTCAAAATACAAACACCTAGTGCTTATCCTTTTCACAAAGGATAGCCTATGTAGTGTGGGCAAGTGTTTTATTAACCAGTTCTAGACTTAGGTTATTACAGATGCTGTTAGAACCAAGTTTGGTTCAAAGTATATGGCTGTGTTTACTGGTATGGGATAGGGGAACTTTCTTGTACTAAGAGTCCATTCCTAAAGTGCATACCACTTATCCTTTTTCAAATGATAGCCCATGTGGTGTGGGTAGGTGTTCTATTGACCAGTTCTGGGCTTGGGTCATTACAGGTGGTATCAAAGCTGACTCGGGACCACGATGATATGGCATAATAGGTGTACACATGCATCATCTACAAAGGCTAATCCTGGATTTGAGAAGCTACTTGGCCAGGGGTTAAGTAGTCCGATTAAAAAGGTTACTTGGTCTAGGGAATCAAGTAATCCGACTGACCCTAATAAGGACATTAGGTACATAAAGGGGGGAGTTTGTAACACCCTCATATCTTACATGGGTGAATTGTAGAAAGTCTTATGTGGATATATAGGCTCCAATTCCAAAACATAAGCACCTAGCACTTATCCTTTTCCAAGCGATAGCCTATATGGTATGGGCATGTGTTCTGTTAACCGGTTCTAGACTTGGGTCATTACAGGTGGTATTAGAGTTGACTCGAGACCACGATGGTGTAACATAGTGGATGTACACATGCATCATCTACTGGGGTTGATCCTGGATTTGAGAGGCTACTTGGCTAGGGGCTAAGTAGTCCAATTAGAAAGGTTACTTGGTATAAGGAATCAAATAATCCGACTAACCCCAACGAGGATGTTGGGTACATAAATTGGGGAGTTTGTAACACCTCCATATCCCACATAGGTGAATTGTGTGAAGCCTTATATGGATATATAGGCCCCAATTTTAGAACATAAGCACCTAACGCTTATCCTTTTCCAAATGATAGCCCATGTGATGTGGGTAGGTGTTCTGTTGATTGGTTCTACACTTGGGTCATTATAGATGGTATCAGAGCCAACCCAGGACTGCGATGATATAGCAAGTGGGCGTGTACATGCATCGTCTACTGGGGCTTATCCTGTTTTTTGAGAGGCTGCTTGGGTAGGGGGCTATGTAGTCCGATTAGAGAGGTTACTTGGTCTAGGGAACCAAGTAATCCGATTGACCACAATGATGGCGTTGGGTACATAAGAAGAGAAGTTTGTGACACCCCTATATCCTACATGGGTGAAGTGTGGGAAGCCTTATGTGGATATGTATGCTTAAATTCCAAAACACAAGTAATTAGCGCTTATCCTTTTCACAAAGGATATCCAATGTGGTGTGGGCAAGTTTTCCATTGACCAATTTTGGACTTGGGTCATTACATGTGGTATTAGAGCCAGGTTTCGTTTAAAGTATATGGTTGTGTCTGCTAGTATGGGACAGAGGAACTTCCTTATACTAATAGTCCATTCCTAAAGTGCCTAATGCTTATCCTTTTCCAAAAGATAGCCTATGTGGTATAAGCAGGTGTTCTATTGATCGATTCTGGACTTGGGTCATTACAAGTGGTATCAAAGCCGACTCGGGACCACAATAGTGTGGCATAGTGGGTGTACACATGCATCATCTTCCGGGGCTGATCCTGGATTTGAGACGCTTCTTGGCCAGGGGTTAAGTAGTCCAATTAGAGAAGTTACTTAGTCCGGGAAATCAAGTAATCTAACTGATCCAAATGAGGAAATTGGGTGCATAAAGAGGGGAGTTTATAACACCCCTATATCCTACATGAGTGAATTGTTGGAAGCCTTATATGGATATATAGACTCCAATTCCAGAACATAAGCACCTAGTGCTTATTTTTTTTCCAAAGGATAGCCCATGTGGTGTAAACAGTTGTTTTGTTAACCAGTTCTGGACTTGGGTCATTACAAAAGAGTTATCATTTGGAAAAGGATAAGTACTAGGGGCTTGTGCTCTGGAACTTGAGCCTATATATTGACATAAGGCTTCTCACATTTCACCCATGTACCCAACGTCCTTGTTAGGGTCAATCGGATTATTTGGTTCCTCGGATCAAGTAACCTCTTTAGTCAAACTTCTTAGCCTTTGGCCAAGGAGCCTATTAAATCTAGGATCAGTCCCGGTAGACGATGTATGTGCACACCTACTATGTCACATCGTCGTGGTCCCGGGTTGGCTCTGATACCATCTGTAATGACTTAAGTCCAGAACCAGTCAATGGAACATCTGGCCACACCATATGGGCTACCATTTATGAAAATGATAAGTGCTAGGTACTTAAGAGTGGACTCTTAGTATAAGGAAGTTCCACCATCCCATATTAGTGGATACAACCATATACTTTAAACCAAACCTGGCTCTGATACCATTTGTAATGACTCAAGTCTAGAACTTGCCCACACCACCTAGGTTATCCTTTGGAAAAGGATAAGTGCTAGGAGCTTGTGCTTTGGAACTTAAAGTTATATATCCACATAAAGCTTTTTGGTAAGTTTATCATTTAGCATTTACATTCCTAATCCTTTATCTACCAGCTTATAGTAATTTATTAAAGCCTTAACATGCCACTAACGGTTGCTTTCAACCACATCATGCTGCTAGCGAGCTTGTCAACCCTAAACATGGTATTACTAGTGTTTGTCTTATCAGCCGTAAACATGTTACTAGCAGGTTCATTTGAGTCGTAACATACTTCTAACTTAATTCTTGTTGCAAATAGGCCTAGTATGATACTAGTGCCAAACATACGTCATATATCACATCATTACAACCATACAACCAACCAACCAAAATTACATTTCAATGGAAGAGAACTAAAATAAAATTCTAAAAAAAGTAATTAACTGCCTTACTCATGTTGCACATGCATTTAAAATTTTTGCTTAGCCCAATTATTTAATTAAAATTTATTATCCAGGTTGATACTTATTTTAGGCCTAAGAGGACCCATGAGAACTAACTCACTCTTCCCCATTGCCTAGTACGGAATCATACAGTGAAACGAGGCAGTTTCCTAGAACAATCGTGTAAAATATTAGTAAGGTAGAAAATTAGAAAATATGCTAAAATTTAGAAATTTCCTAATTAGTACTTGGAAGGTTCACATTCTTGACATCTAGGCCAAAATTTTACCTAGTAGGCAAAAAAGGTCTCAAGGTGCCTCTGGAGGCCTTGTGCCTATTCAGGATCATGTTGGCAGCCTTCTTGATATTGATCCTAAAATTACAGCAGCCAACACACTGAGTTATATGCTCAATTAATGGCTGTAAGAACTAAACTTAGAATGGCAAAATTTTATTTCAAGCACCAATGTGTTTTCGGGATCTCTGGCGCTCTAGGAGTCCAAAAAAGCGCTAAACCTTTCAATAAGGAGTTTCTATGCCTTTGTAACAACATGGGGAGCAAAGACAAAAGACTTACCATGGCTGTAAAGTTCAAAATTGATAGCCAAAAAAATTCCAAAGAGACTATGGTGACTTACTGGGGATTGGGTGTAGATAGGGGTATGATTGTACCAGGAACAAGTGCTCAGGCCTAGAATTTTGAATAGGAAAGAACCAACCAATGAAATATATCAAAAATTTAATGAATGTAGGTGCTGGAAAAAGAAGAAAAAAAATAAAGGAGTGATACCGAATGATTCAGAGCTAATTCATTTTAACTTAAGCCAATTGACTTATTTTTAATTTTATACTCCCCTGTCTCAAATTTTTTGCACCATTCGCTTTTCAGCAATTAATCTATGATTTTGTATTTTCAACATTTTAGCATATAAATGAAAAAAATTTATATATGAATGATAAACCAAGATTTATAGTTTCTAAATATATTTTTTCTAACAAATAATAATATGAATAAATTCAATTCAAATTAGTCGAAAAAGCCCAATGGAGCAAAGAAAGTGGTTTAGAGGGAGTATCTTTTTTTCCTGAAACCAATTTTATTTGAAAATCAATTTTATGTAGATATAATAATATATTTGAAAGTAAATTTTTATGATATTGTTAAATTTTTATGAAAATTTCTTTTTTAATGCCTGAAACTTGAAAAATTCATAAAAATTTAGTAAGATTACAAAAATTATATTTTCAATGGATTATTATAGCTACATAATATTGGCTTTTAATTAAATTAGTTTTGGCTAAAACAGATGTAATAATAAAATTAAGTTATTTTGGAGTCAGTTAATTTAAGTCAAAACGAATTAGGTGTTAAACTCATACAAACAAATTGATAATCACCGAGACAATTAGGAGGGCTTTTGATGTCCAGATGAGATTTCTCTTCAACCTAATGAACCTAGGCAAGAATATAGAATTAAATTAATGTTCCAATACTCTAGAATAACCAAGAATCAGAGCATGAAGGGTTAGACTTGTTAGAATTCGGTTGATTTGTAACAATAACGAACCACCAGCGACCCAAGGTGTGTATACACTGTCCTCAAGGATTATAGTTCGCGACTCTCCAAAACGTGCAGGAGAACGGGTCTACGAAAATCCCCCAGGATACAACGGGTCTTCCGGGAAGTGTGCACTCACACCCGGGATACTCTAGGAATCAACAGAAACATAAGAACCAGCGAGGATCAGAGCAGGAGAGGAAAAGAAGAGAGAGCTCAAAAGTGGGGTGATTTGAGAGTGGAGTGGGAATGGGTATTTATAGGTAGCAGGGGTCCGAATTTGAACGTTGGGGCAATAATGTGCAGTAATATTGACAGTTACAAAATTAATCTTGGTTTATGATTTTATACGTTGAGCCCGTTTTGATTTCCAACACGTGAAAAACAAGTTTTCTGGGTAAGGATAAAAAAGTAAATTCAGGAAAATGTAAAAACTAACTTGGACCGGGTCTCGTGATACTTTGTGCGTAGAGGGGGGGGGAGGGGGGAAATCAGGCTCTTTCCACTGTTTTGGCCCATCTTGTGCTCGCGAGCCCATTACCACTTTGTTTCTTATCTAGCCAACTTGGGCATGGTAACTTATAAAGTCTAGAAACTCTCATTGTCCAAGCCATGTGGGATATGCCTTTTGGAATACTTGACAACAGGACTTACATGGTTTGATGGAGGAATAAACAAAGCCAAATAACCCACAAGAAGAGGACCCAAGGATTGTGGATGACCTTCTTGCAAAAATCCAATGCCTTAGGCGGTAGTTAGTGGTGGAGAAGAAAAGAAGAGAGTAATTCACCTAGGTTTAGTTTCCAGAGAAATTTGGGCTCTTTGCTACATGGAAACATGAAAAAATGAAAAGGAAAGAAAAAGGAATAATCGCAAGATTGAATGTGATTTAATTAAAGAAAATAGAGATAATGAGATAAATAAATTAAATTTTCAATTTCAATATTCCAAGAGGTGTTGTGCCTGGATGTTTTGAAAATTAAATATTAGGGTTAGTTGGGAAATTATTCCATACAACAAAAGCACGAATCCGGTTTAAATCGTGCATGCGCATAGGCTAAATTTTTGGAAACATAAGCAAATAAATTTAGAATTGAGTAAGACAAATTTTTTTTGACTCATTTTTGCAAGAAGAATCCAATGGTGCTATCAAATTTTCCATTCGATGCTTAGTTAGAAAAGGACAAAAATGCCCTTAGCCTAAAGAAGATTACTTTGAGCTTCCAACTTGGAATTTGACTTAATGAATGCTAAATGAATTATCTAAGGATCAAAATTCTTGGTTTTACATTGATTTTCTAAATTGATAGGTAAAATTATAAAAACACCGTTGAAGGCAAAATAGTAATTTTTACATTTAGGGTAACTTGAAAATTTTCTTTTTCTTAATTTCTAAGGTTATTACAGCCTCCTTCCCTTAAATGAAATTTGTCCTCAAATTTGAAACAGAGAGTTAAGAAGTACCTTAAAGCTGTGGATACTTCTTCCAAAGCTCATGCTTAACTTCCCAAGTAGTCTTTTGCTCTCCATGATTATTCCAAACAACTTTTACCAATTGAATGACTTTGTTGCACAGAACCTTTTCTTTATGATCCACAATGGCCAAAGGCTCCTCCACATAAGTCAAATCCCCATGTAATTGTAATGGCTCCTATGGAATAACATGTGTTGGGTCTGGCTGATACTTACAAAGATTACTCACATGAAACACGTTATGAATTTCAGCCAAATTAGGTGGTAAAATGACTTTATACGCCACCTTTCTAACCTGCTCTAATACTTTAAAAGGTTTAACAAAGCATAGGGCTAGCTTCCCTTTGACTTTAAAGTGTTGAGCTCCCTTGGTCAGGGGCACATTTAGAAACACTTGATCACCAGCAGCAAACTTGAAAGGATGACGCCTCTGGTTTACATAAGTCCACTACCTATCTTGCGCTGCTACCAATCATTGTTTGATTATTTTGACCTTATCTGAAGTTTGTTGTATAAAATCTAGAGCCAATAATGGCCTGTCACCCACTTCTTCCCAACGCACTAGAGTACGACAGCTACGACCACACAGAGCCTTATATGGGGTCATTTGAATGCTGGAGTGATAGCTATTATTATAAGTAAATTCTACTAGGGGTAGGTTATTATCCTAAGAGTTCTTGATCCTAAGAGTTTTTGTAATCTAGTGTACAAGCTCTAAGCACATCCTTAATAGTTTGTATAGTTTTCTCAGATTGCCCATCTGTTTATGGGTGATAAATGGTGCTCATTAATGTCACAGTACCTAATTGTTCTTGTAAAGCATGCCAAAACTATGATGTGAATTATGGATCCCTATTATAAACAATGCTCTTTGGTACTCCATGAAGTCGAACTATCTCAAATATGTACAATTCAGCTAGTTTGGCTACAAGCCAAGTTTTTTAGATTTCCAAAAAGTGGGCTGACTTGGTTAACTGATCAACTATCACCCATATTGCATCATGTCGAGTAACAGGTACCCCAACTATGAAATCCATTGCAATGTCATCCAACTTTTACTGATGAATCTCCAATGGCTGTAATAGTCCTCCAGGTCTTCGGTGTTTTACTTTGACCTTTTGACAAGTTAGACATCTAGATACAAACTTTGCAATATCTTTCTTTATGCCTCTTCACCAAAAGCTTTTTCTTTAAATCATGGTACATCTTGTGCTCTCAAGGTAGATGGTCAACCACGATGTGTGTGCTACAGATAAAACATCACACTTTACCTTACTTTCTTAGGGAACAACTAATCTGTTTTGAAATTTTAGGGTACCATCCACATCTATATTGAATCCTTTTTGCCCTAGGACTAACCATTCTTGGCATTGTGGATCTTCCTTTTGAGCCTTTTTAAACCTTGGCACAAGTGCTGGCTCCATATGCAAACTAGCCATGAAAACCTGAGGTCCTTTCACTTGTACTCCTAAGCTCATGTGACTAAACTCCTCCAATAGTTTCTATTAAGAAAGCATCATAGCATTCAGTTTAGCACCCACTTTTCTACACAAAGCATCAACCACCAAGTTAGCCTTACTTGGGTGACACTGAATAGTGAAATTATAATCAGAGAAATATTCATTCCAATGATGCTATCAATTATTGAGTTCCTTTTATGACAATAGATACTGTAGGCTTTTATGGTCAGTAAAGACCTCAAACTCTTCTCTATACAAATAATGTCACCAAAGCTTTAACGCATGTATGAAAGCTGCCAACTCCAGATCATGAGTTGGCTAATTTAGCTTATGAGGCTTCAACTGCTCAAATCCATAAGCAATTATCTTCCCCGTCTGCATCAATACACAACCAATCCCTTGATGTGATGCATCTGTATAAATTGCAAAGTGACTTCACCCATCAGGAAAAGTAAGAACAAATGAAGAGACTAACCGCTTGTTTAACTCCTGGAAACTAGTTTCGCACTGCTTGATCCATTGGAATGGTTGATCCTTTTTAGTCAGTTGGGTCAAGGGGCATGCCAGCTTCGAATAACCTTCTACAAAATATCTATAATAACCAACCAAGCCCAAGAAACTCTTAAGTCTTAAACACAGCCTTCGGTTGTTGCCAGTTTACCACCACTTTAATCATGCTAGAATTTACTAAAATTTCTTCCTTAGTTACGATAATCTCTTTGGAATTCTAGGCGTGCTCAAGTGCATGGACAAGACATGTTGAATCATGGAAAATAAGCCTAAAATCTTGGTCAGCAGGCCAATGATGATCTGTTACATCATAAAACTATTGCTTAAGGCCAGTACTTTCAGAATTTGAATGAGGGGGAGTACTAGCCTCATGCCCCAGCCAGATGTCAGCATAGAGCAGATCTACTTGAGCGGTTCAAGAGGCTAACTGGTGAATATACTGGTGGGGTTACGTAACATCCCCATATCTCACATGGGAGAAATGTAACGACCTAAGTCCAGAATCGGTCAACGAAACACCTGCCTACACCACATGGGCTATTCTTTATGAAACGGATAAGCTCTAGGTGATCAAGCTTTAGAACTTAAACCTATATATCCACATAAGGCTTCCCACATTTATCCCATATGGATATGAGAATGTTACAATGGGTGTGCACATAAATTGTATATTGGGGCTGATCTTGGATTAGAGAGATTACTTGGCTAAAGATCAATAATCCAATTAGAGATATTGCTGGTGCAAGGGATCAAGTAATCCGAGTGACCCTAATGGCAACATTGGGTATATAAGGGGGGAGTTTGTTACACCCTCATATCCTACATAAGAGAAATGCGTGAAGTTTTATATGGATATATAAACTCAACTTCTAAAGCTTAAACACATAACGCTTATCTTTTCTAAAAGAATAGCACATGTGGTGTGGGCAAGTATTCTATTGACCGATTCTAGACTTGAGAGTTGTTACAGATGGTATCAAAGCCGGTCCGAGACCGTGATGATGTGACATAGTGAGTGTGCACATACATCATTTACCTGGACTGATCTTGGATTAGAGAAGCTACTCGGCTAGGGGCTAAGTAGTCTGATTAGTAAGGTTCCTGGTCTAGGGGACCATGTAATCCGAGATACCCCAACGAGAACAATGGGTATATAAGGGGGGAGTTTGTAACACCCTCATATCCTACATGGGAGAAATGCGGGAAGCCTTATTTGGATATGTAGGCTTAAGTTCCAAAGCTTGATCACCTAGCGCTTATCATTTTCATAAAGGATAACCTATATGGTGTGGGTAGGTGTTCTGTTAACTAGTTCTGGACTTGGGTCGTTACATGCAGTCTGCTACTTTCCATCAAGAGAAGGCCTGTTGGTGAAGACTGAGATGGGTAGCATGAAAAGTAGGGGTTCTGGTTGAACATGAACTCGCATTCTTTGATAGCATGTAGAGTGACAAAGGCAAGAGCTATCATGGTGCTTGGGTCGAAGCAAATCCCTTCTCCGGAGATGGGAGAGAAATAGAAATGGGAGAAAGACAGAGAAACAAAGATGAGAGAGAAACAGAGAAACAAAGATGGGGAAGAAAGAAAAAAAGATAGATAAATAGAGAAAAAAAGAAAGGGAGAGAGAGAGAGAAACAGAAAGAAACAAAGCAAAAATTGAGCAATAATCTTTCTTTGGTTATGATTCTTGCAATGATATAGAGCGCTAATTTCAATAGTGAAGAAGTGTAGATGAAACAGGGAGATAGAGAAATGACAGACGAGCATAGGTGAAAAGGGGATTAGTTGAAAGAAGAAGAGAGATAGACAAGCATAGGATGAAAAAAGGTAGATTTAGGACAAAATTGAACCTAGCATTCAGTTAGTGGGCCATATCAAAAAACACATTAATTTGGTTCTATTAACCTGAACCATAACATGCTATTCAATTAAATAATGGATTATTTGTGATATTCACTTCAATAGTATTGGCCTAAAGAATGCTCAAAAGAAGTAAGTTGACTTAAGGCCTAAGATGGTCCTTAATGCCTAAGACTCTCACAAAAGATTCACAGCTTATTCCTTAGTGAAAAGGTCACTTGTGCGCCACATCATATGATAGGTTTCTTTTTAATCCTATGATCAATAGGAGATAGAAACCAATCGCCTCATCCAATAACCCTAAATCTAAAGGGCGCCACTTCCAAAGCCTACATAAACATTATCACTGTTTATGAAGTATGAGATCATTTTCTTGGTCATTATGCCTTATTTAGAACTCTTACTTACTATAGCATTGGGGAATCTTTTGCAGGTCTCTACACTCTCTCCTAGTGTGTGTTAATATATGAAGACATACTCTTTTTGTGTCAAGGCATCATAACGTGGTTAATGCATAATCAACTATTTAATGTAATATTCTAGCTTCTAACGATTATTATTATTCATTGAATTTGTATGCTTAATTGAAACTCTATATGTAGTGCCCCCATATCCTATATGGGAGAAATGTAGAAAGCCTTATATAGATATATAGACTCAAGTTTCCGAACATAAATACCTAGTGCATATCCTTTTCACAAAGGATAGCCATATGGTGTGGGTAGGTGTTTCATTGATCTGTTTTGGACTTGGGTCATTATAAATGGTATCAGAGTCAACCAAGGACTACGATGATATGACATACTGGTTTATGGTATACCGGGTATGCACATACGTATTCTACCAGGGTTGATCTTGGATTATAGAAGTTACTTTGCTAATGCCAAACAATCCGATTAAAGAGGTCACTAGTCCAAGGGACCATGTAATCCAAATGACCCTAATGAGGATGTTTGGTACATAAATGGGGAAGTTTGTAGCACCCTATATCCTACATGGGAGAAATGTGGGATGTCTTATAATGGGAGAAATGTGGGATGTCTTACGTGGATATATTGACTAAAGTTCTAGAGTACAAGCACCTAGCGCTTATCCTTTTCTAAAAGATAACCCATATGGTGTGGGTAGGTGTTTTGTTAACTGTTTTTGGACTTGGGTAATTACAAATGACATATCACATGGGTTATCCTTTATGAAAAGGATATGTGCTGGCCATTTATATTCTGGAACTTGAGCCTATATATCCGTATAAGGTTTGTCACATTTTTCCCACGTGAGATATAAGAGTGTTACAAACTTCCCCCCTTATGTACCTAATGTCACTGTTGGAATCACTTAGACTACTTGGTACCAAATTAGTAAGCTCTCTAATCAAATTACTTTACCTCTGACCAAGTAACCTCTCTAATCTATGATCAACCTTGGTACACAATGATTGTGTACAGCTAATATACCACATCATCATGGTCCCAGGTCAGCTCTAATACCATTTGTAACAAGCCAATTCTAGAACCAGTCAACGAAACAGTTGCCTACACCACTTGAGCTATCCTTTAGGAAGGGATAAGTGCTAAGTATTTGTGCTCTAAAATTTAAGTCTATATATCCACATAAGGTGTCTTACATTTCTCCCTTTGGAATATGAGGTGTTTCACTATAGCTTAAGAACCCAAAATGTACTTTTAAAATACTTTTTTTAAAATTTTTTTCTTTTATTGTACTAGGTATATAAAAAAATTAAAAAAATAATCACTTTCCAAAAAGATTATTCAAGTAATTATTAGGTAGATAAAATATAACTTTTAAATAGTATTGATTCTAGGCTATCAATAAAAAAAAAAATAGTCACTTAAATAATACATTATTTAGTTTGTAAAAAATTAAAATTTTTCTATTCATTTCTCTTTCTTCATGCTATAGAAAAGATGGAATTAACTATTCCTCAAAAGTTCAAAATCTTTATTTGGAAATGTGCTCAAAATGCTCTCTCTATAACAGTCAACCTTGCCGAAAAAAGAGGAACAATTGACCCCATTTGTGTTAGTTGCAATCAAGAGGAAGAAATATTATTGCACTTACTCATCCATGGTGCTAGCTCTCAATTTATTTGGCAGCATATACAAATGAGGCTTCCGATTGTCCATGCCACCTCCTCCTTTAATCAATGGTTGTTTTGTTTACTTGTCCTTTCACAACCTTGCTCCTATACGAACATCATGCATATTGTGTCTACCCTTTGGAGTATTTAGATTGCTAGGAATGAAACTGTTTTCAGGAGATAACCCTTAAATCCAACAACGATTAATTTCAACAGGGATAATCTAATAGCCATTATAGAGACTACTCATAGGCAACCTAAATTCTTGGAAAGAAATTGTAACTTAGTTGCACATGGAGTTCTAGAGAGTATAGGCAAGCCTATCATTTTTCTAACTAATGGAGCTTGGAAGCCTACTAGCAATGAGAGTGACTCGGCCTAGCTTTGTAAATTGTCTGGCGGAAACTTGAGGCCTCTTGAGTTGCTAGTTATTTATAATGAACTGTTAATTAATGAATTGTTATATTTATATATTATTAGCTTTCAAATAATAGTGAGCTAGAAAAAAATTATATAACTAAAAATAAATTATTTTAAATTAATCTAACTTAATAAAGAGGGTGGAGGAAGCACACTATGCAAACACAATTATGGGAAACGAAAAACGCGCAAGAAGTCATAGGGAATTTAGAAATCCTTTTAGTCCACACATACTGCGCGCAATTGGGGTAATAAAAACTAACATGTTTTTTTTTTAAAAAAAATATGTACGAGAAATCAACAGCATTGCTATAACTGGTCATGAAAATAAATTACAATGCTTTCACAATTAATTTTCGTTATGTACTATTTTTCTCATATATAGTATATAATTTTGAAAATTTATTCATGTTATTCTTTCAATTCCCACTATAAAACAGAAAAAAAAAAAGATGCTCTCGTTTTTATGAGGGAAAAAAAGGGAAAACAAGCAATTTAAAAAGAAGGGAAAAAGAATATTTTTATTTGGTAATCAAAACAAAAATACACTTTTGGTCCTAAAACCTACATACTTTTCTGTTTCAGTCCTAAATCTCTTCACTTTTTCTAAATGAATCCTAAAACTTTGTAACTATATGAACAATTAGATCTAAGAATTTCTACTTTTAAATAATTCATAACACTTTACAATTATATATACAGTTAATCCTAAAAATATTCAATTTTCTACATCAACATTTAGGACTGATGTAAACTGTAAATTTGTTCCAGTAAACTCAAAATGAGCAATGATTTCTGGATTGTTAACAAGAATTTAAATTATTATTTTTCTTCTTTGTAAATCATATTTCTATTTAATAAAATTTTCAATAAATTTAGGTCTAATTAATTATTAACATCCTAAGAAATTTTAGGAATGATTTTAAAAAATAAAAAAAAAATTTATGACTAAAATAAAAATAAGATATATTTTAGAATTAAAAGTGTCAATTCCTCAACAAAGAAAAAGAGAAACGAGTGTCCCTTCCTTGCCATTTATATGTGGAACTCATGCATGTAAGAGGATACCATCCCTTCTTCTCCATCCACCTCTTTCTTCATGCTTTCATTTTGATGGGGTTGTCTCCTATTCCAAAATGTAATATTTCTGTATCTGGTAACCATATTATACTTGTACTAATCTAAATTGAGTGGATCCCATATTAGAAGAAAAACTCTTTTAAATTTTATTTCTTCATTCAGAACATACTTATTAAAAAAAAATTAAACAGTTCTTTATTTCAATTAATATTCCTCTTTTATCTTCCTTCTTTGCTCCATTTTCAATTATTATCTTGTACATGAAATAATTCGGGGCAATCCCAATATCTACGCCTATAAATTGGTATACATAGACAAAGATAGCAAAAAGACAAATAAAAAAACACATGATTGGATTCCCAAAATTACTATACCGTAAAGAAAGCACTATGAATAATTTAGCCCAGTATTATCTGCTAAATTATTTTTCGTTGCATAAATAATTTTCTTTTTCTACTTGTAAATATTATGTATCTATGTTTGTTTTAAATTAAATAATGGATTATTTAATATATTATTTTAATTTTTAGTGATTATTCATTCAATATGTATACCAATTGAAACTTCATACCATAAAAGCTTAAAAGGTATTCTTAAAATGTTTTTTAAAATAATTACTTCCTCAATCCCACTTTCTTTGCTCCATTTGACTTTTTTAGCTAGTTTGACTTAAATTTATTTATAGGATAAATATCTTTAGTTATCCCTAAACTATTCCCATATTGCTTAATCGTCCCCAAACTATCATGTGTTGCACCACTCGTCCTGAAACTATTTAATTGTTACTATTTTGTCCTGCTGTCAATTAAACTGTTAAATATAGATGAAAAAATGGTGCCACATCAGCAGCCACGCCATTTTTTCATACCACATCAGTGACCATTTCATTTTTCCATCGATATTTAACGATTTAGTTAACGGCAGAACAAAATAGCAACAATTAATAGTTTCAAGACGAGTGGTGTAACATATGATAGTTTGGGGGATGATTAATCAACATGGAGCATAGTTTAGGGATAATTGAAAATATTTACTCTTATTTATATTATTATTTACTAAAAAAAATTTTAAAAAATATATTTAGAAACTATATGTTTTGATTTGTCATTCATATATAAAGGTTTTCTATTTATATGCTAAAATATTAAAAATAAAAAATTATAAATTAATTGCTGAAAATTTAATGGTAAAACGAATTTGAGACAGATGGAGTATTTTTTATTAAATTTTATTTTATTGGGCTAGTCACATCAGACCCCTCCTGAGGCTAGGTTAGAAAATCGCCCTTTGTTTTTCTCAAACTTGTTATATTTAATTAGAGTTAGGTTTAGGACTAATAGCGCATTTTGCCTGGTTGTCACCTATTCGAAAATTTTTACTGTACTTCATTTCAACATCTTAGTGAAATTTAGGAATAATTAACTATTAACATCTTAGTGAAATTTTAGGATTGATTTAATAAAAGGAAAAATTGTAGGACTCAAATAAAAAAAATATACTGTAGGATTAAATGTGTCAATTTCCCCCAAAGGAAAAGAGAAATGAGTGCCACTTTCTCTGTGGCCTCTCACAATTTACGTGTAGAACCCCATACATATGAAAAGAAACCATTCTGTTCAGAATTTTTTATTTGGTAATCATATAATAAGCTTAAATTTAATCTAAATTGAGCCATATATGATCCCATATTACGAGGAAAATTATTTTAAAATCTATTCAAAAGATAGTTTTTAGAAAGATTGAACAATACTTCATATGTTAATATTCCTCTTTTATCCTCCTTTTTGTTCTGTGTTCAATTATTGTCCATTACGTTATTTTGTACATGAACTCCCTTTATCTTTAGCCTTTTGCCATAGACGTGTGGAACCCATGCATGTGAGAGGAGATCATACTTTTTTCTCCTTTCATTTATGGCCTAAATATCAATTGCTCTCCTAAACTTTGGTGACTTGAACAGTTAATTCATTAAATTATGAATCGCATCAACTCGTACTCTGAACTTTAAGAAATCGGTCAATTTAATCATTTAACTCAACTACACACTCATGTGAGCGCATGTGGGAGGGATGCCATGGGGCATTTAATGATGCATCAATAGATTTAGTACTCAAGGCGAGCAGCGCAATTGAGGGTTTCAAATTTCGAATTTGTGAGAAAACCGAAAATTGATACAAAGCAAAAGCATAGAAAGAGTGAAGTGAAGAGAGAAACAAGTGAGAGTTGAGAGAGACCGACAGAACCTTGCTCTGCTATTCACTCTTCTCTATGCCTTCTATCAGTGGCCAAGCTACGTGTTGCTGGGGGGGGGGGGGGGGGTTGCCCCCCGGGAATTTTGGAAAAATGTAAATATGGGGTATTAATTTGATGATTTTGTTAAAAGTTAAGGATTGTGTGTGCATTTTGCCTCCCAAATATTGTGGAAAAATATAAAGATGGGGGGCAATAAGGTAGGCTATGAAGAAAGTAGGGACCTAGTGAGTAGTTATTCCCTTTACATTAAGGGGATATTCTAAAATGGCCTAAATGCACTATTAGTCCTCAAACGTTTCAAACTCGTATGATTTGCTCCTTGATCTTTGAATTAGTATGAATTAGTCCCAATTTACAGCTTTACCTAACTGCGATGTCGTCTCTCTCCTTCGGGCTCCGCCGACTCTCCTCCGGGCTTGCCCCCCCGAACCAAAAATCCTGGATCCGCCACTGCTTTCTATTCTTCTTTTTCGCCTGTAATTTGAACAAAAAGAAAAAGGGTTTTTTGGTTCCTTGATTTGCAAAATCCCCAAAATTTGTTGCGACCAACTTGTTACATACTAAATATTTTTTCTGCTTCTACTTTTTTTTTTCTCTTCGAGACTTTTGTTTTGACCCTAAGAAACTTTTGTCTTTGGAAAACTCCATCATTGTTTGTTTGACAACCCTTCAATCTATTATTGATTGGCCTAAATGCACAATTAGTTTTCCAACTTTACCAACTCGCATGAATTGGTCCATTAACTTTGACTCAGTATAACTTAGTTCTCAAATTTCATAAAATTGTAAAATCATATGACTTATCTTCAAACTTTGTAAAGTGGTGGGACTTTGTCCTTCAGCCGCAGGATAAACTATAACATTAAGTTCTAAGTTTCAATCTTTTGGCAAAATGACCAAAACTTTCATTATCACCAAACTAGTGGTAGATAAAATTTACTAAATTGCTAAATACATTGTTAACTAATTAAGTTATTTAAAAATGTAATTAAATATATACACACACAATAATTTAAAGAATCTCTAATTATATAATAATTTATATTTATCTTTTTTAGAAAATACTTTGATTTATTTATTGGAAGAAAAAAAACTTATCTTTTATGCACTCCGGTTTTACGTTGATCATTTATTTTTTCTAAATATTTATCTCACTTTTTTCATATAAAATGTGCCAATATTAGGTAGTTATGAATTTATAGATTATTTTTTTAGGAGTTTTTTTTTCTAATTATAATTAGTTTTCAAACAAATTTTCAAATTATTCTTTTTGTTATAATTAATAAGAAAGAAATCTAATGATTACATATCATGCCTTATAAATGAGAAAAAGATTGTCCTTACAAAATGATATAAACCTTTATAGATCCATAAGGACGTGTTCAAACATCAAACCAAGCAAAATATAACAATCATATAAACTCCCACTAATCAAGTATACCATGAGACTTCTTTCAACTCATATGAGTCACATAACCTTTAAACACATTGGTGCAAAGTCTCTTGATTAGAGTATTCACTAATGTATTCTTCGTCATAATATGCTCTATTGCAATATCACTTTCATTCTCTTGCTCTTTAAACCTCTCAATTGCTTCACCTTAGTGATACCAAATTTATATTATCTCTTATGTGATTATATAGGTTTAGCAAATGAAATCAACTAAAAATTACAAACAAACCAAGTTGAGCAACCAAACACCTTGAGCACTTCTCAAACTTTATGTACTCAATATAAATTTTCAAAAGAGATAAAAAGTGTTATACAACACACAACCTGCTTAAATAAATATGCACTTTAATTAGGTTTTCTATATCTTGATTGTCAGATGATCAAATTATTATCAATTTAAAGTCAAAATTTTTTCCATATGTTAACAACAATCTATAGTCCTATAGAAATATCTAAAAAATCTTCCTTGTAGCAACTTAATGGCTATACCCATGATAGAATCAAAATCCTTTCCAACAAGCCTTTTGTGAAGATAATGTCCAATCTAGTGTACAACTGTGCATACAATAGTTTTTTAATGACATTAAGATATGAAACATTCTAAATGAATTTCTCTCAGTTTTCAATAAGTTCTTGAAACTTATGCCGTACTCAGTTATTACCCTTAATGAGTAGCACATTTCAAGACTTCCTTTATAGCATATCCAAACATTATGATGTCTCTTTGTGTATGCTTCCTAAGAAAGAAATACCAATAGATTTTGAGATCTTTCCAATTACCAAGAACAAATGATATTTCACCAAGGTCTTTTCATTTCAGGCATCAGGACAAAAACTACTTAACCTTATGTAGCATTTCCTAGCCACATTTTACAAGTAAAATGTCATCTATACAAAAGATGGCAAATTAGCTCCCATTGACCTTGTGATATGTACATCTACTTCTTCAAGTATCCATAAGATGAAGGAACTTTTGGTACCAATAGTAGGAAACTCTCTTTATGAGCTATCTCAAACTTCAAGGTTATTATATGTAAACTTCTTTTTATGTTCCCATCTCAAAATGAGATTTTAATTCTTTATTGTAACTCTAGACCAAAATGAGTTATATGCACCAGGATCACTTCAAATGTATTCTAAAAATATAGGAAAAATCAAAACAGTATTAATTTCTCTCAAGTACATCCATCGACGAATGACTTTATATCGAAATCTCTTAAGGAATCATTTTAGTCTACATAACCCAAATGACATAATTGAGACTACAACCTTGTGTAGCTCCATAAGTTCGTTGTTTTTTTGTTCATTGCATAAACTACACATGTTTTTTCATTATATTCTATGTAGATCTTCATGAGAATTAGAAGTAACTTATGAATTTAGGCATGAAAAGATGTCTAATCATTCTTTCATAATAGACCATACAATAAAAAGAGTAATCATACCTTCTCTACCCTTTTAGACTTCTTAAATAAAATAACCTTTTTGTGTCAACTTTATACCTTTACAACTTATAGTTGTATAGGTTCTCACTCCTCAATGAGAAGTACCACAAAATTTGGTTCAAGAGTCAAATTACGATATAGGTATAGGCATATTCCTTAATGGTATGCTCATTCTTTTCTATAGTGTAAGAAAGATCAAATTCAGAACTTTAGCTACTCTCATTCTAGAATTTTAAATTATCAATCTATCATAGAAATTAAAATCTTTTGAACACAAAGGCATCCAATGAAAGATCATCAGCGTAACAAGGTTATAGTTTATTCACAATGAGATGCAAATATCTAAAGAGTATCTCATAGTTAGGTTTGCTATAAGTCCATAACTCAAAGATCAATTTATTCATCTACTATTTTATGAGTCTTTTATAAGGGCATTTAAAGTGATTATTGATAGCCTTAACTCATAGTAGTCATGACAATATATATTCATATTGCTCATTAGTGTGTGATTTCACCATTTAGCCACACAATTTGCTCAAACTCATTTGACATAGTAAACTTAGTTTGTGATTTCACCTTTATGAGATATTGAAACGTCATATATCTTTTTGATTATAGTGAAAATAAACTTGATTGCATGAAAAATCCTTTTAATGGCTTTATTTAAAAGTTTAGGGACAATTGAGTTGCAATACAAAACTTTATGGACTAACTTTAAGCAACGCCATAACATGTCCTTTAACTTCAATTTATAAATATGTTAGTCATGCATATTCACTTTAACTTTACCTTCATGAAACATTTAACACACATAAGTCTGTTTAATTATAGTGAATACAACCTTTATTGCATGAAAGTGACTTTTAATAAGGCTTTAGTTAAAGTTTGGGGTTACTTTTATGAAATCAGAAGCTTCAGGATTCATTATGAAAGTCCAAGGACTGAAATGCACAAAGGACAAAGTTTTCATGGCTATCAACAAATTGCTGCCAATATCCATGGTATAACTGACTAAAATAAAACCCAAGGTTTAATTTGTCAAAATAATAGAATATCGATGGCAATCATGCAATAAGCCCACAAGCACAAGATTCTTTCTTCATCTTCCCTGATTCGTTCCTGCAACTTTCAACCCAAGAGCAAAAAATTTTTTTAATGCACAATCAGCTGATTTCAACCCAAAAACATGAGAATTTTTAAAATTCATGCTCCTTTTCATGTTTCCAGAATAAACGGCAATGAGATCGCCAAAAAGCGACCAGAAACAATACTGGCAGATCGTCTCTCTTTAATAGCCGCCGTCCATGATCGGGCTTACCCAGAATCTAGTAGGCATGGTGACGGTGCTGGTCGCAGATCCCGATGCGGCCAGCCACACCATCGTTTCGCTTTGATGCGTTCCCGGTTCCAAGCAATTGAAGTCCGATCATGGCTTCTTAATTTTGTTTTATTAACTAAAGGAATAAAACAATCAACACCAAAAAAACTAGAAGGAGATATTTGCACCGATTGCAAACCCAATTAGTAAAAACATGGTCCCGTCATGCAATAACAAAAAACAATCATATAATCAGAAATCTCAAAATTAATTTCACGCATTCTATGATTATGTAATAGGCTCTGAAATCATCTGTTAATTTTTCTTAATGCATAACAAGATCATATATGAGTACATAGACTACAAAAACTGAATGCGGGGGACAATAACATCTGACTTGATTTGATCCATCACATTACGCAGCAAAAGTTATAACAAGCAATTGCATTGGGGGCTTTTCCATTATCCCTATACCAAAGCACTCTTAATGAGCAGAGTTTGCTCATCACAAAATTAGATTAAGGGAGAGACTTAGGTGGCGTTTAGTTGTAGAAAACAATTTTCATTTTCATTTTTTGTTTCTAGTTTTCATTTTCCATATACAGTTTTCTAAAATGTTTTTCAGAAAACATGTTTTGTTGTTTATACAAAAAAACAGTTTTCTGAAAATGAAAAATTAAAAAATATGTTTAGTTAAGAAAATTTTCTTCACAACAAAATTCTATATTTTCACATTGTTAAAACATTCAAATGCAATACTCATATAAAAGAAAAAAAAATGTGTTCATATGATAAATAGAGCTTTCTTAGTCATAGTATTTTTCAATATATAATACAATTCCAAAGAGACCATAATATCAAATATAATTAGATACAATAAAGTCAATGCCTATATGAGCGAACTCTGCTCCGCTGGTAATCGTTCCATATACGGGTGGCTATCTCATCTCTCACTTTAGCCATTTAGGTTGTTTGAGACACATCAACCTCAAACATTTGTTGTTCAACTCCCAAACCTTCTTCACCTTCAACTATTATCCATTACTTTTTGAATTGAGTAAATATTTCATTTGCTTTATTTTGTTGTTGGATAAAATTGTGCAATACACAACAAGCAACAATAATTAATCGTTGCGTGCGAAGTGGATAGTTGGGCATCTTCTTTAAAATTGAAAATCTAGCTTTCCATCCACCAAGAACCCTTTCCATCACATTATGAGAAGAAGAGTGTCGGTGATTGAACAACTCTTCTTTCCCTTTAAATCCAGTTCTCCCACGAAAATCTCTCAAGTGATATCTTTGGCCTCTATAAGGAGCTAAAAACCCTAGAATATTTGGAAAATCAGAATCCACCAAATAAAAATGATATGCATAAACCAACGTTATCAATGGTCAACAACCTATAGCCCTCAATAGATAAAAACAAATTGTAACTAAAATAGCCCAAACTAGTCCAAAGTATTGCAATTGAACATCATTCCGTATACACAACAGAACATAGATAAATTGCTTCGCCACAAGCACAATAGAACACAACAGAACATGTAATGCAAGTCAATAGCCCTTAATTTAAGCCAACAAAAATCCAACCCTCAAGTCAAAACACTATTGTGTCCCCTAGGCATATAAACTAGTAGCAAACTTTAGTACGAGTGTCTCCTTTTAGAATAATAGAAGAGATGGGTTGAAAGAAACATGCCTTTCATGGGCAAAGGAAATTGATTTTCTTCTCTTGTAATTGCATCCATGAATATGTGCGAGTCATTTGCCGTGCCTGCCCATCCCGTATACATAAATGTGAACATCATGTCGTGCGAACAAGCTGCTAAGACATTCTGTGTAACAATAGAACTTTTTCTACCATGAAAATTGTTTTGCTTGGCAGCTAGAGCATATGCAGGAACATGAGTACCATCAAGTGCACCAATGCAGTTCTGTAGAAAAAGAAAATTAGACGATGATTAGAAGATTTAAAAATTACTGCTCATATGTACATAAACACAAAAACTATGTCATATACCTTGAAATAAGGATACCAATTGTGATTCCTTTGAATTTCTGGTTGCACTAAACCACCTCTGTTTACAGGTCAAATTATATCCTTCCCCATAGTTGCCAAAGCCCTCAAAACCTTATTAAACCAATAGCTTATGGTGGCTGTTGAATGTTGAAATCTCTCTACCACATGCCTTTGACTATCAATGTTACACAAAATAGATAAACAGATGGTAAGAGCTTCTTCCACAGATACATCCCTTTCATCCTTTAATAAATTCAACCTTTTCAGTCGATCACATAAATTTAGAAATACATGAGGCCTCATACGAAAGTTCTCAAAACATCTAGCCGGATGGCCTTGCAAGACTTCTATGACATAAGCTTTACCCGTTAACATTGATGTTCTACAAGGGATCCTTCTAAAGAGGGATCTTTCAAATTCCAACACATATGAAGCAAACATTATATCTCCCAAAGAGTCTATATCATCCCAAGAATCATTTGAGCTAGAGCTGTTGGAAGCATAACAAACAACAGTAGAACTATTAGCACCCAAGCATGGCTCAATAGCTGCACAACCAATTAATACGAAACTACATTAATATATAACATGAAACTCATAAAATCGAAGAAAAAAACCCATCAGCTTTGATTGATAAATAATTCATAAAGGTACTTAATACAAAATACTCAAATATTCATTGTTCATCTAATAAAGCATTACAAGCCACTAAAGTACTTAAAACTAAATTCATGAGCTAATCCTCTAAATCATTATTCACTCTAAACTCTTCAACCATTCCTTTTGCCTTAAAGGTGACATTTTAACAAATATTCGTCTCCAAATTGGATCATGGAAATGAATAATCGCCTTGTTATAAGAGTTGAAAGAGACATCTTCTACACTTTCAAGAAGATCCATCACATTTTCAATAGAATATGGGTCAAATTCAGGACTAGTAACAGATTTGTTTTTTGATTGAGTTTTAGCTTCAAGCAGTTTGACTTTAGCACTCAAAGCTCGATGACCACATATCTAAGCATGCCTCAAATTTTTCATATCTTGTTTCTTTTTTAGCACGTCGCTCACCCAAAGTATCACTAGCAACACGCTTTTGGTCAACTTGCTCACTGGTTTGAGCTCATCCACTAAAAAACTCACTTTCAAGTTCACGCTCTTCCTCCTCTGTAGGTGCACTTGAGTTGATGCATAATGAAGCTTTCCAGTAGCGGTGGTGGGGTTGAATATTTGGGAGAGCATGGTGTAATGCTTGCAGCCAGATTTGCGATATGTCTTAAAGTTCTTTTGATCTTGCTGCAATAGAGAAAAAAAGAACAATAAAAAAAATAGTAAGGAGCAGCAGAAAAATACCTTAAACAATATAATTATTTATGAATGTACAGTGCAATTTGGTGTTATAAGTGTTATGAATGCAGGGCTGCCTATTGCCCAAGTTTTTGTATTTAGTAGTTTCCTAAATATAAACTCTGTAAAGTATGTTATTAGTGTTATAATACTAATTGAACACATTGTAAACATATTGTAAACTCAGTAGTTTCCTAAATATAAACATATTGTAACACAACATCAAACATCAAAATGAGTTTCCCTTTTACTCTCATATCCATATTCTACCTTGAAAGTTCCATCCTACGGGGTACAATTGGCGGACCTAATGATAATGGCATGTTGCTGATATCATTATAGGATAACAATCTGAAAATGTGTCCTTCATTCCAATATGGAGTAATACCTGGAAAGACTAAAAAAAACCAATATCTAGACTAAAAAAAACATTCCGTTCACGTACCATAAACTCAAAGATCTTCCCTATAGGTCTCTTCCAATAAACAACACACCTATTTATAAACTAATTGGGCACCATTCCTGCCCCTTGAACTCTCCATTCATATGAAAAGAATCATGGCACAAAGTTTCCCAAATATGCTAGATATTTTCAAAAGCAAAATATCAGTACTCGCTAGAAGAAATGGCCAGTACCTGATTCATCTAACTACATTTGAGTGTCCTAAAGCAACTGTGAATAGTAAGCTAGAGATTTCAGTACCTACCCTGATGCTAACCCGTGTGCACTGCAAATAGTATGGTCATATCAAAACCAGGAAAAAACCTTGTACTTTTCCTTATTTAACCCAGAAATGAATTTCATTTTGATTTTAATAAAAAATAGAATAGAAATGTTAATCAGAAATAGAATGTAAATTTCTCATATCTTAATCAATAATATAAATGAATTAATCATGGATTTTTTTATTTCAAAAAGAAGGAGGTAATATAAAAACTGACTACCCATTCATTGATCAATAAATGTTCTTCAGTCCTCCACCTTGGATACCAGAAAAGAAACAAATTAAAGTATTTTTTTTATTTTCACATAGAAAATTACTCTTCTACTGCAGGAATAGCTCCAACATGTCTCAAACATGTCTTAATCAAATAAAAATATAATATATATCTTAATCAAGCAGCAACTGTAAATGCCAACAATTCAGATAAGATCAACAATACTCAACCAAAAATACCTTGAAAAAATGTTGCCATGTTTCCTCCGAAGCATGCACAATGTTGGAATCAGTATCCCAAGTGACTCCGATGTGTTTTAGCAGCTGTGTGAATTGACGAGTCTTCATCCGAAGTCGATAATATTTTTCTTTCAGCTTGTCACCACCATAACTCACTCTAGTAGCTGTAAACATGTCCTTGTTCATGGCTTCCCAATCACTTGGCTTAAAAATAGGAGTCTTTTCTGGGTGATTGACAACTCTCTCATACAGAAGTTGAAGGAAGGAGAATTCATTTTTCTCAGGCCACTCTTTCTTATCATCTCCATCTTTGATGTTCTGAGCCATCTATTGTAGAAAAAAGAAAATACAACAATATCACAAGGCTGTTTACACAAAAAAAAAAAAAGAAAAAATGCAATAGATATATAGAAAAGATACAACAATGTCGGTCGTGCTAATAAAATTGCTGCATTTACAAGGTTTCTCACAAAGAAACAGAGTAAAAAAGCATCATTTCTTAAAGATTTTTCACACAAAATATGCTCAACAGGTTCCAATTCACTCATGAAATTTGTCTATAAAGTTTCAGTTTGAAACTCTTCTGGTGTTTGTGTACTCATGATGTATTGTTCTAGCGCAGTATATATGAGAAAAAGACAACACTTTCAAACTGATAGAAAACCTTGGATCAAATTATGAGCTTTCAAACTATGGTTGAAGCGGAGAAAAACACAAGATTTTCAAACTATGATGTTAATATGCACATAAAGTATATTGCCATATATGGCACCGGAAGTAATAAAATGGACAAATAAATAATTAGTGAAAATGTTGCCTACAATACATTGTTAACGAGATTAGGCTGGCTGAAAACATATTGACATATGAATCATGTACTGTTCCCATACCACCTAAATGCCAGAAGAAGAAATAGCAGCAAAACAGAATACCTGGATTCCACATATGTGTCTGGTAAAGGGAAATGATTTTAGATGCTACTTGAAACTACATTGCATTAAATCCTGAAATGCTTGTTCATATCTACATTTCAACATTGGTTCTTTTTTATAAAGTTTTCACTTGTTCTTGCTTCCATGAAAGGACTGTATATTTCATTTTGTACTGTCTCATCAAAGTCATAACAGAGTTTGCAACCAAATGAACAACAGAGTATGCTGGACCATATGAACAAGTGTAAATACAAGCAGAAATAAATTGGAAACAAGATTACATGGTTCAGTAAAATGTCCAGATCCACAGACAAACAAAATGTCCTCCAAGTCTATGTTGAAATTATTCTGTCACTCTAACTACTTGGACCAATTTGGCAAACCTAATTGCTCATATCCTCCTAACAGCTTCCTACTACATAAGGCGGAGATTCTGAATGGAAATATTGCAAACCCACTTTCACGAAGAGTACACAAACAACAAGATGTTTTTTGGTACAGACACATAAACAAACAATTCATGGTGAAATGAAAACAAATTATAAGGCCACCCCAGCCGCCTGTTGTTTCTACATATTTCTCATACCAAACTCAAGATTCTTTCAAGGCAGATTTGGTTTGATGATGATTACCATAGTTTTGCAGCTATCATTTTATTTACAAGGCTAATTATATGTGTGCACACAGACAAAAATTTATAAAATGCGAGAAACAATGAAAACAGGTCTAAGAAAATCCAATATGGACACAAGCCAGTTTTAGTCGGGCATGGTTGGATTGACCAGACCATCCCATGAAAATCCAAAGAGAAATCACAGTCCAAAAAATGAGATTGAGAAGAGGATGGGGGAGAGATAAATAGAAAGACACAAACAGACAGACAAAGAGATCGTACCGGAGGAGAAGGTCGAAGGCGCTGGGAAGGATAAGTCCAAAGGCGCCGGGAGGGAGAAATCGAAGGCCTCGGGAGGGAGAAGGTTGAAGGCATTGGGCGGGGGAGGCCGATCATGCGACGAAGAGAAAGCGAGCCTGATGGATTTCCTGTTTTCGAGAAAATAGAAAACAACTTAAACCAAGTTTTCTACTTCTTATTAACATAGAAAATTGTTTTCTAGGAAAATTGAAAAAGAAAATTATTTAACTAAACACATTTTCTTTTCATTTTTTAATTTTTGAAAATTTTTCTGGAAAAATTATAAAATTCTCCACAACTAAACAGGGCCTTAACATTTCTTTATATAGAAGTCTCATAGGCCTACCCATTAACAGCCACATGGACTCTATGACCCACACTAATAGAACCCACATTTTGTTATATAATTAGAGTTACTAGTCCAAATAATTAGATCATAACCTTTATGGGCTCCACATGTTTTATAATTGACCAATTTAATCTTAATCCATTTTAATAAAACACATAATTAATGTTAGCCCACATTAAAAATTTCCAACAAATTAATTTCTTTTCCATATTTAGTTTTATATATAGATCAAGTTTCTTCCAATACATCTAATGTAGTTTCTTCATCCAACGCTATGCTCGGAATAAACCATTTAAAGAGTTTTAAATTCCTCTTAGTTCTCATTATTCTTCTATATCAAAGGTGTTTAATATCTTTTCTGTCTTCCTTAGTATATGTATAAAAAAATCATTTTCTTTTAATATCATTACTTTTTGACCAAAAATCTTCATTTAAACTTTGAGGGTCAAACCCAAATGGTTCTATTAAGACATTCAATTGAAAATTTGAAAAACTAAGATTGGGAGGTCTTATGGATACATATTTTGTTTCTTGTTGTTGTTGTTCAGAATTGTGACCTTTTCCTAGGACAACTGTGTCAATTTTATAGACAGGATGTTAAACTTGTTCCATGGATTCTCTAACTCCTCCTACAAGTTTCTCATATTCAAATTCTGGAACATAAGAGCATGAAGCTCTAAAGGGTTTGTAAGCAATTCTTGAGGAAAACTTTTTTTCTTCTAGTTCTGAAAAATCAATTTTTGTAATTCTGTATTTGCTAAATCTTATTTCAACATCTCCATTTTTCTATTCAATAATTCTTTCTAATTCTTGGGGTTTCAAAGGTTTTATGGGCTTTTTATTCTAAAAAATCCATATTTCTGGAAGGTTAATGTCTCTCCATCTAATTGGTTTTGGAATGACAACATGACCTTTTTTTTTTGTATTAGCTTTTAATAACAAAGTTTCTCCTCATGTATCAAATTCTAAAGCCTTAGGCTCAATTTGTGTTGTCATTATTTTGTAATAGATTCTATTCACCAAAACAAGATTCTGGGATCTTTCTAACATATCAAAGCTAGATGTCATGATATTTGTAGTTAAGATTTTCATGATACAAGGATCTTTCAAAGAAACAATAAAGTTTGGATAACAATTAAAAAAAATTGGTCCATCACACAGACTTGATTCTACAATGCCTAGCAGAGAATTAGAAAATTTACTATATCAACAATCTCTTAAGGCAATTATCATAAAAATGTTCAAACCATTTCTTGTTAAAGGTTTCAAAGTAGTTTGCACAAGTCCAACTTGCAGATAGCTATAGTGATTTTCTAGATGATCTTTGATCATATACTTTGAAAACAATTCAAACTTATGATCTTCTTCCATTATTAGGATAGTTTTTTTTACCGTTTTAATGACAAAAGTAATTCTGAGATGAAAAGTTCCTTTTTGATAAACATCCTATTTATCCATTTTAGGAATATTCCAATTTTCTAATTTCTTTTCAACATCTCTAATTAATATAGTTTGTGAGTTCTTCATTTTTCTGTTCCCCATAATTTCTTCTTCCTCTTGTCTCTTTGAAGCAGATATAGTTAAATTTCTAAAAATTTTATCCATCAGTAACTATTAATTAGTGTTAAAATATTTACCAGCTATTTGTCAATGTTTTACGCAATCTTACTGTCCTTCCACTTCAACAATGACTCTTACGGTTGCTACGCGACTTGGGTGATAGTTTGAAAAGATCTTAACAATAATCTTTAATTACTAGTAGGAGAAAAACTTTAGAAGTTTGATTAATTCTTGAATTAAAGAAATATGATAGAAAACAAACTTTAGGGACTAGAATGCTCAAAATATGAAAGTTTGGTGTGGGTGTATGACATACATCGGGTGTAAATAAAAATTGGCTCACAAACAATTGAAAATGGTTAATGTAAAATGGGTAGAGGGGAGGGAAGATTATAAGTAGTGTTTGGAGTTGTCGAAGTTTTTTTTTTTTTTTTCAGAAAGGTGATATCATAAATGAGAAAAGCTATATCATAGGTGAAAAAGGCATTAAGCAGAGAACAAAAGCCTTCAAGGAAAACAAAGCAAGTAAGAAAAAATCAACTAAAAATTCTTGCCATCGAGTTTCTCCTCTAGGGTTTCTCTAGGTTTCCTTCTCCTCTAGGGTTTCACTAGGTTTTCTTGTTTTTTTGCCATTGAAGGTTATGTTTTCTACCTGAAGTGGATCTCCTCTTATTTTGTTTGATATTTGTGTAAACAGTTGCTTCTCTTGGTCAAGTTTTCTATGCTTTCATACGTACATGCTGTTGTGTTGTGCAGTTGCATTTTGATGGAGTCCATATCAGTTATGTACCCCCCATGTCCCACATGAGAGAAATATGGGAAGCCATATGTGTATATATAGGCTCAAGAGTAAGAACATAAGCACCTAGTGCATGCCCTTTTCACAAAGGATAACCCATAGGGTGTGGGCAGGTGTTCCATTGATCGGTTCCAAACTTGGGTCATTCTATAGACTAGGGTCATTACAGATGATATTAGAGCTGACCTGGGACTACAATAATGTGGCATACTAAGTATGCACATGCATCATTTACCAAGGTAGATCTTGGATTAGAGAGGTTACTTGGTAGTGCCCAGTAATCTAATTAAAGAGGTTACTAGTCAAGTGGCCCAAACGAGGAAATTGGGTACATAAATGTGGAGTTTGTAATACTGGCATATCTTACATGAAAAAAATGTGGGAAGCCTTAAATGGATATATAGGCTCAAATTTAAGAACATAAACACCCGGTGTTTATCCTTTTTGAAAGAATAGGCAATGTAGTGTGAGTAGGTGTTTTGTTGAACGGTTCTGGACTTGGGTCATTCTTCGGCCTTTGATAGTTATAGGCTAAGTTGGGCAGTTTGAGTCTTACAACGGAGGAGTAGGTGTCAGTCATGTTGGGGAGTGATGACTTGATCAGCCGTTAGATAGACTTGGAACTTTTGCTTTAGGTAAAAGTAATGTTGACAATGGTTGTCAGGCTAAAGTTTCTTCAAGATTCATTCTATTCTTCTTGGGGCTCACTAATTGAATTCACAATTCAATTAGCCTTCCCTAATCCAAAGGCAAATATATTTCTTCTAGAATTCTCCTATTTTAATGTAGTGGTATGGGTGCTTAAAAATGGTCCACAAAGTTTTGACAACAAAATCTTGGTGCTTTGACACATCTCTCCGGGGGACTGTCTTTCTACTTTGGTTTTCAAACATGTTGCTTTTTGGGTGCACACATTGGATGTCCTATATCAGTGGATGAGTAAAAATATAGGATAGACTTTGGTGGAATTGTTTGGTGCAGTTTCTCAAGTGGACATATTTGATCATACTCTTCATATTCAAGTAGCAACAATAGTGATGAAGCCAGTGTGGTGAGGCATAATGGTGGAGAGGGGAGCAGGATCGGAATGGTATGAACTTTAGTATGAGAGGATGCTGGATATATATTACGCTTATGGTATGTTCAATCATATTGATAGAGACTACATTGAGGGTGCCGTTGGTGATGAGAGTGGCACCAAGTAGTTTGATCCCTAATTGCATTTTGATTCTCTTGCATCCAAATAGTGACTGCAGGTTGAGGCATTAACTACTAGCCAATGCATTCTCTAATGTCGTCCTACAAGGACTAGATAGAGGAGCAATTCTCTTATAACACTCTACCTAACTAGCAAGCAGTGAAAAAATAGATTGGGTTAGCCAATGTAAGTCAGTAGCTTGTAGGTGCCCTGTTTTGGATGTTAATGCAAGGACCATGCCATTGAAGGAGACCTCGGACATGAGGCTGATGGATGGTGTTTTTTAGGCTTCACTTGTTACTATTGTAGGTGGTTCAATAAGGAGATCAAAGGGTGGTAGTAAGGGTCAAGGTGCATACTCTCATCACTTGAATTTCAATGGTTAGAGGTAGGTTGTAGCCAGCCACAAATGCTTCTTAAGAGACAAGAGTCCTGTTACTCTGTCATTGACAAAGAAATAGAAGTGTGCTAAGAATTCTTCAATGGCAGGGTTGGGTGGCTAAGAATTCTTCGATGGCAGGGTTGGGTGACGTCCCATCTTGTGCTCCCCACTGAGGTTTTTTTTGTCTAAACTGTTAGGGATTTAGAGCTTTCCAGATAGTTTAGGTCATCCAAAGGGTGGTTGCTCGTTGCTTCCTATTGGTTTAATCTTTTGGAAGAATACTGGTGAGATGACTAGGTCTCACATACCATTGGGTTCCCATTTTGTTTCTTTATTTCTAGCATTTGTAGAAGTTGAGTTTTAATGATTTTGTGGACTTAGGTGGTGCTTTTATGGATTTATTCCTCATTGTTAAATCATATAGACTGTGATTTGGTTTCTCAGTGGGGTTCATGCCAACTTACAGACTTCTATAATCATCCTCTTACTAATCAGCATGAGGCTTTATGGGCACTGTTGTTAATGTTGTGCACATTAAGTCATGATATTTTATTGAGGTATCGTTCCAATAATTGTGTTTGTTATTTGTTTCTGCATAACGTAATCAAATATAATTATAACCCTAGAATAATAGTATTCTTAAACATCCCTAGTCTAGTATTATTTTGGAGTGGGTTACAATAATATATAAAGACTAGCATATGTAGAGACTAATATGAGATATATAGTCTACATATGGGTATAAGTTAGAGAACTTGTGTACTGGACTGATCCATCATGAGATCGCTACATGAATCATTATATGAGTGTCATAAGTGAGTCTCATAGTGATCATGGTATATGTAGTCCTTTGACCTAAAATCATCAAGGTTCCTTACATGTAAGTCGTATACTTTGATATTTCCTTTTGTTGCTCGTAACTGAGTGAACATGAAGGTGATCATTAGGTATGTCATATATCTTGCGGAGGGTTTTGTATGATCAAGATAGGATTTATCCCTCCTATGTAATGGGAGTGATATCTTTGGGCCCTTTGATAGAGTGAGACTAAGAAAATGCATAGTCATACTCGGATGAGTTGATATAGGATATCAATGTCATCTGTAATGCCCGCAAAATCCTAAGTAATTAAGCCTTGGGCTATGGGGATTTAGAGCTTAAAATTTTTTCCTAAATTGGGAATTAAGCTCATGGAGTTTGGGAGACACTAAATTAAGTGGGACCGGGGAGTATGATGAATGTTGGACACTCTTAGAATTTAAACTTGGCTTAGGCCAAGTAAAATGATGAAAATTTAAAGTGAGGGACTTAATTGGACAAAGGGGACTTTTGGTGGTTGGGCTCAATTGCCCAAATACGAGGAATTGAGAAACTAATGGGGGATTAGCTAATTTTAAAGGTATTGGATGTCATGGCTGCCACCTACCTCCATTTCCCATTACTTTGATCCACCTCCCCTCCAACTCATCATTTAGGATTCTTTCCTCCACTTACTTGTCCTCCACTTTTGACAAATTCTCCCAACTTTCACCAAAGTCTTCTAATTTGTCTCCCATTCACCCTCATGTGAATCACGTGATCTCACTCATTATCTCCCCTCAAACTTCATCCATACATGCCCAAATACACTCCTATTTACTTCATTTCACTCTTCCCCATATTTCTCTACACTTTCTCACTACAACTCCCTCATTTTCACTCTCAAATTTTGCCTTAAACTCTAAAACACTCTTCCAAACTTCTTCTTCCTTATAAATTTGGCCAATACTCATTCTTGAGCATCCTTGAGCTTTTACCAAGTGTTCTTGGTGTCTACAAACTCTTAAGAACACCCCAAGCAAGAGTCAAGAAGCAGATTGAAAGAAAGGGACATTTTTGGAAACCATCAACCAAGAGGAGTTTTCGCCAAGTCTTGTTCTTGGCATTCTTGTGTTTGAAGCTTGTGTTCTTGATACACATAAGCTTCTAAAGCCTTCCAAGGCAAGGAATCAAATGGTGGATTCAAGAAAAGACGAGTGAGAGCTTGAAGGAAATCAAGCTGAAGGATTCGGCCATACCTCGTTCGGTTGAAGTATTGTGTGTTTTACCAAGTGCTCTTGGTATTTCCCATGTTTTTAAGTTATGTCAAGCAAGAATATGGCTTGCTAACTTTCTACCCTTGTAGGATCTTAAGCTAGAACAGAATTTCTAGTTACAACAAGCAAGGAAAAACAAAGAGCTAAGCTTCTAAATCTTTCAGGCAACAAAAGTTGGTAACGGTTTTGGTAAGGATTCTTATACTCTTTTAATATTCGGGCCATTGGGTGATGGATATTTGATGCCATGTGATCCTAAAAAGGCTACAAAGGGCTATGATTTGTTGCTTAGGAAACTCTGTGCTAGCTAGCTCTGTGCAAACATTACGGCTAGAAATTGAGTCAGCCAACTCAATTCCCAAGCACAAAAGCGCTCAGATTTAAAATGGACTAATAAAATAGTTAACCTATGAAATAAGTGCTATGGATCATTCTTGCTATGCCCGTCAGGGGAATAAGGTGTTAAGTGGTGTGTGTGTTGTGTGCTTCTATGTTTGGTTGTGCATGCTAGCCCCCGATTATTATTATCATTGTTATTGTTATATGTCTTGTGTTTTCCTTGTCTTAGTGTTTTCTTTGCAAGAGCATGGAATATTTGTTGCCATGTTATTCTTAGCTATGTTAGGCTTTGGAAGCCATTGGAATCCTTATTGAGTTTATAACTCACCCGCTCTTATATACTTTTATAAGAAAAGACTTACTTGAAAGGCACTAAGGTCAAGAGTGTTTTATACTCTTTCTGTTGGTAAAGGTTTGTGTACATATCTATTTGCTCAATATTCTAAGTATTCTAAGTGTTATGGGTTTCTTGTGTAATAAGCTAATAAGTGTGGACTTTATGTGTAAGACTTGGAGTCTAGATTGTGGGAACAAAGTCTCTAAGGTGGAAAGTGTGTTGTTTGGCTCTTTGTGTGGTTTGCCATGTTTGCACATGTGCTATGATGTTGGTCTTGTCTAAATGACCAAACTTGTGTTAAAAATGGACTTTAAGAACATTCGGCCATAATATGTGTTAATGGCTTGTACATGGACTGTTGGACTTTTGGTGGTCATGAACATTTTAGGCCTAAGTAATGTTGATGATGGATTTGCATAATCGTATGTTTATAAGGCTATGCTTGATTGCATAATAAACAAAGTTTTCAAAGCTTGATTTGGTGTTTTGGTTGTCATGCATGTACTTGGCTATGTTTGATAACGAGCTTGAAATGAACACACAAGTTCCACTTAAGTACTAGCTTGTTTCTGAGAGCACAATATAAACCTTTAAGTAAATAATTAATGAGCTAGTACTAGTAACATCCTGGGGTTCATGCCCGTATGTTTTGATAAGGAATAAATGTCCCTTATATGGAATTTCGATGCATGTTAAGTAATTGGGCCCAAATGGGTCAGGGGCTAGGCTGGGCATGACATTATCAGTTTAAGTTAGTCTACTCGGTAATCAAGAAATCATAGATGGCGCTATACGAGAGTGACACATTCCATGTTTCGTGCTTGGTGTTGATATCTTGGACAAAGAGACAATGGCATATATGGATAATGATCATAGAGGTTTAGTCGAATCACCGACTATCTTGTCACTTGGGTAGCAATGATGTGTTGCTAGACACCGTTCATTGTTTATGATCATAAATATGATTTATGATCATTGCCAAAGTGATAGGAGCATATTGGGTCGCATACATAGAGCCAATTAGGTTATTTAAACACATGAGCCAAATTGTTTGGGTTTTGGTTTCATAATAATTTCGAATTAATAATTGGCCTAAAGGTTGAGCCATTAATTAAGCCTGAAATTAAGCCAAATTGGATTAGGGTTTTGAAACCCATTATGCTTAGGAGTTGAGTCTCACTATAAATACATCATATGGTGAGAATTTCGTAGCCCTTGCCCTAGCCTCCCTAAGGACGAAATTAGAAGGGTTCTGAAGGTTTCAGCTGCACTCTTCGCTTGCCATTCATTGGATGACACAAGCTAGCATTGCGGGCACAAAAAAGAACGCATCTTGCAGGACGTGGTAGAGGCGTGGTGATCCCGAGAGGCTCGTGTGGATACCATAGAGAGCTTGAACACATAAACTATTCAAGTTTTGTGATTCGACTCAACAGTTGAGTGAAAGATCTAAACTGAATTAGGTATAGAATTTTTTAATACCCAATTTACCCTATTTTACTTAGATCCTGGAGGGTTTTGGTTATATTCCACTACATTTGTTTGGCTCATGAAGCTCAACAGTGGTATTAGAGCTACTTGTTAAACTCTAAATCGGGATTGAATGTCGAATCGCTTGATATGTTGTGTGTTCTGATGTTTTGATCATGACGAATTAGATTGATTCATGATGCATAAAACCGGAATTCGTAAAGTATATGAGATATATGAAGAAATGACACAAATTGGTTAATGAGATTAACCCTAGATTGATTGGTATGAGATACCTATCTAAATTAGTATTGTTGCAATAGTTGCAAAACCCTAGCAGAGACAGATTAGGGCTGTTCGGGCACCTTAAGTAAAGTACTTTTGGTGGCTCAGATGGAGGTGGTATTGGGTGCTTAGTTGCTCAAAATAACAGATCTCGGGCAACATAATTGTAAGACAATTTTTTGCCTAGCAAGGCACTGCCCCCTTGTAACCCCCCGCAAAGGGTAGCTCCCCTTGACCCCGCCCACTGATCAGCCAGCGAGACCACTGTATGTGAAGAGCCACATTAATAAAACTGATTAATAAATGCGCGTTAAATTGGCATGCATTTTGTTGAATGAGATTTGACATGATATGCTGATTGGTGGTTGAAGCATGGTGCATGGTGCATGGTTATAGCCCTTGTTGGTTGTACTTGTAAATACAGCCTACGAGTCATGCATTTCCTTGTTGCTCTCATTGTACATTCTCTTCTCACCTTACTCCCCTCGAATATAACTTGAGGTTTCTATTATTGATGTAATTGTACATTCTGGGATCATCCGTGGTGTTTCCAAGGAGGTAAATAGAAAGAGGCAACCAAGTAAGGAGAAGAAGGAGCTGGTGAAGACCCTTTTCTTTTCTTAGGCTTTTATGATATTCTCATTGGCTTGAGAATATCACTTAGTTTGGGCTATAACCATGTCATGTTTATTTTGTTGTTAGCATGAGATGCATTTTTTATATTTGTATGTGATGCATGTATAAGATAAACGAAGATAATAATTGGTGAGATCAAATGGAAAATCCCTTAAACAAAATATTAAGTCATTAAATGTGATGCCTTCCAAATGTTGGCACTCGTCAAGACTTTGATCAATATTAGGTGGGTTTGCCAAAGCAAAGTACCTATGTTTATCTTGGTAAGACGCAATGGGATAATAGTGATATTCAAATTGCTAACTTTGGGTCTGACTTAACTAAGTCATCCTAATAGGATTAGGGCTTAGAGGCATAAAGTTGGGCTTAAGTTTATGAGATGGGCTTGGGCAAGTGTTGCTCACCCAACTATCCAAGAGTTGCATGAGATGCAATTGGCAAGGAGTTAACTACCTAAATAACTACAACTTGAGAGAAAAACCAAAGCTGACTCAGATTATGGTAAAATATGGATCTTGGCCCACTAGAATACCTTAGCGCTGAGGTGTTTTAAAATAATATCGAGGGTTATTATTTTGAGTAAAAAAGTATGAGTATCTTTTAATAAAAGTCTTTATTAAATGAATTAAAATGCATGACTCTTACACCACATATTTATTGTTGTAGATTACCATGGCACAAGACACATCGACACTTTTATTACGATCGATCTTTAAGAAGGAAAACTGAATGGGACCAACTTTCTCAAATGGTACCAAAATTTGAGGATAGTCCTTAAGTAAGAGATAAAAGCTTATGTCTTAGAGCAGCCCATTCCGAATGAGCCTACTGCCAATGCTCCAAAAGTTGAAAGGGAAGCTCATAAGAAGTATTTTGATGATGCTTTGGATGTTGCTTGCCTTATGCTTATTACCATGGAATCTGAGCTTCATAAGCAACATGAAAAGATGGGGGCGTTCGATATGATCGAACATCTCAAAATGATTTTCCAAGAGCAAGCTAGACATGAGAGGTTTGAAACCTCTAAGGCATTGTTTCAATGCAAAATATTTGAAGGAAGTCCCGTCGGTCCTCATGTGCTCAAGATGATTGGGTACATTGAGAATCTTAAGAGCTTGGGATTTGCCCTTGAGAAAGAGTTGATTGTTGATGTAGTCCTACAATCATTGACGGAAAGCTACAGTCAGTTCGTCATGAATTACAACATGAACGATCTTAATAAGTCCCTTCCTGAATTGCTTAACATGTTGAGAACTGCTAAGTAAAACCTGAAGAAGGCTAAGCCCATTATGATGGTTCAAAAGGGCAAAGGAAAGGGAAAAGCCAACAAGAAGAAGAATAAAGCTAAAGGAAAGTCCATTGCTAATTCTTCTTCAGCTACACTAAAACCATTTGGTGTTGTGGCTAAGGAAGAGGAGTGCTTCTATTGTAAGCAACCTAGACACTGGAAGCGCAACTGTAAGATCTATTTTGAAGAACTTGCTAAAGAGAAAGGAAGTAAGACTTCTACTTTAGGTATTTTTGTTATAGAGGTTAACTTTTCTACTTCGTCATCTTGAGTATTAGATACTGGATGTGGATCTCACGTTTGTGCAAATGTGTAGGATCTAAGTAGGAGTAGAAGATTGGCCCAAGGTGAAGTGGACCTACGTGTTGGAAATGGAGCAAAAGTTGCTGCCTTAGCCGTAGGGACCTATGTTCTCACTTTGCCTAGTGGATTGGTTTTAGAATTAGAAAACTACTACTTTGTGCCTACTATTAGTAGAAATTTGATTTCTGCTTCTTGCTTGGACAAGAAAGGTTTTTCATTTATAATAAAGGACAAATGTTGTTCTATTTATTTGAATGAAATTTTTTATGGTAGTGCTCGTCTTAGCAATGATTTATATGTTCTAGAACTTGAAAATCCAATATATAATGTGAATACCAAAAAGGTCAGATTGAATGATTCAAACCTAACCAATCTCTAGCACTGTTATCTAGGCCATATAAATAAGACCCGTATATCCAAGCTCCATAAGGATGGAATCTTGGACTCATTTAATTTTGAATCATATAAGACATGTGAGTCATGTTTATTGGGCAAGATGACCAAAACCTCTTTCACTATGCAAAGTGACAGGGCTAATGACTTATTAGGACTCATACATAATGATGTATGTGCCCCTATGTCTATACACGCTAGAGGAGACTTCCAATACTTCATTACCTTTAATGATGGCTTCAGTAGATATGGCTTTGTGTATCTTATGAAATACAAGTCAGAATCTTTTGAAAAGTTTAAAGAATTCAAGAATAAAGTAGAGAATCAACCTGGGAAGAGTATCAAATTACTTCAATCAGATCGAGGTGGAGAATACTTGGACCAAGAATTCTTTTACTATCTAAAGGAGTGTGGTCTAGTATCACAACTTACTCTACCTGGTACACCTCAATGGAATGGTGTATCTGAAAGGAGAAATTGAACTCTGTTAGACATGGTTCGATCTATGATAAGTCAAGTTGACCTTCCAAACTTGTTTTGGGGACATGCTATAGAGACAACCACTTTAACACTAAACTAAGTTCCATCTAAATCGGTTCAAAAGACACTATATGAGATATGGAGTTGGAGGTGTCCCAGTCTATCTTTTATGAAGATTTGGGGCCATGAGGCTTACGTGAAACGTCAATCCTCTAACAAACTAGGCCCAAAATCTTAAAAATGTCTTTTCATTAGGTATCCCAAATAAACAAAGGGTTACCTTTTCTACAATCCATTCGAGAAGAAAGTGTTTGTTGCTCAAACTGGTGTCTTTCTAGATAAATGGTTTATCTCTAAAGGAACCAGTGGGAGGAAAGTAGAACTTGAAGAAATTCAAGAACAACAAGGGGACATCAAACTTGAAATGGAACATGAGCAGACACCATAAGATGTTGTGGTTCAGGTGTCTGTTCCTGTAGCATAGAGCTCATGTAGGTCTGGTAGGATTCTGTGTAAGCCCAAGAGATATAGATTTCTAATCACTCACACCAGTGATGTGATGCTCATAGATCAAGATGAGCCCACAACATACCAAGAAGCTATGTGGGGACCAGATTCTGAGAAGTGGCTAAAGGCCATGAAGTCTGAGATGGAATCCATGTATGAAAACCAAATATGGACTTTGGTTGATCCACCTAAAGCGATAAAACCTATAGGGTGTAAATGAGTTTTCAAAAAGAAAACCGACATGGATGGTAATGTGATTACCTTTAATGGACGATTGGTTGCAAAAGGTTTTAAGCAAATTCATGGTATTGACTATGATGAGACTTTTTCACCAGTTGCCATACTTAAGTCCATCCGAATTTTATTGGCTATTGTTGCACACTATGATTATGTGATATGACAAATGGATGTCAAAACTGCATTCCTTAATAGAAGGCTACTTGAGGATGTGCACATGACATAGCTTGAGGGTTTTGTCGTTCTAGAGAATGCTAATAAAGTGTGCAAGTTGCAAAGGTCCATTTATGGACTGAAGCATGCTTCTCGGAGCTGGAATCTTCATTTTGATGAGGTAATCAAAGAGTTTGGTTTTATTAGAAATGAAGATGAACCTTGTGTTTATGAGAAGGTTAGTAGGAGTGCTATTGTCTTCTTAGTGTTGTATGTAGATGACATACTACTCATTGGGAATGACATTCCCCAGCTATAGTCTATAAAGACTTGGCTTGGGAAATGTTTCTCTATGAAGGACTTGGGTGAAACAGCCTATGTATTAAGCATTAAGATTTATAGAGATAGATCTAGAAAATTACTCGGCCTAAGTCAAAGTACATATATTGACAAGGTACTAAAGAGGTTTAGCATGCATGAATCTAAGAAAGGATTCTTGCCCATGTCACATGGTATAACATTTTCTAGATCTCAGTATGCGAGTATGCCCGAGGAGAGAGAACGCATGAGTAAGATTCCATATGCCTCAGCAATTAGATCTATATGTACTCGTCTTGATGTTTAGTATGCCTTGAGCATGACAAGCAAGTACTAATCAAACCCTAGTGAGAGTCACTAGACAGCAGTTAAAAACAGCTTTAAGTACTTGTGAAGGACTAAGGATGCATTTTTGGTCTTTGGAGGTGAAAATGAGCTCGTTGTAAGGGGTTATACCGATGCAAGCTTCTAATCCGATAAAGATGATTTTAGGTTACAATCTGGTTATGTGTTTTGCATTGGTGGTGGTGCTATAGGCTGGAAAAGTTCAAAGCAAGAGATAGTAGCCGACTCTACAATAGAATCTGAGTACATTGCCGCCTCTGATGCTGCGAAAGAAGCTGTTTGGATCAAAAAGTTCATCATAGAACTTGGAGTGGTTCCAAGCATTGCCGATCCAATACTCCGGTGCTATCATCCCATCAGGGAGATCATCAAAAGGGTGATGTGAGGATATGCAGGACTTCGACAAATAGTAACATTGTTGATCCACTAACAAAACCCCTTACGCAGCAGAAGCACGATAGTCATTCTAGGTCCATCGGTATTAGATACATGGATGATTGGCTTTAGTGCAAGTGAGAGATTGTTAGTGTTGTACCCAAAAGCCAATCATGAAATGATTGTATTTTGCACATTGAGTTATGATATTTTATTGAGGCATCGTTCTAATAATTGTTTTTGTTTTTTGTTTCTACGTAACATAATCAAACATAATTATAACTCTAGAATAATAGTATTCTTAAACATCCCTGGTCTAGTATTATTATGGAGTGAGTTACAATAATACATAAAAACTAAATATTGGAGACTAATATGAGATATGTAGTCTATATGTCGGTACAAGTTAGAGAACTTGTGCACTGGACTAACCTACCATGAGAACGCTACATGGATCGTTATATGAGTGTCATAAGTAAGTCTCATAATGATCATGGTATATGTAGTCCTTTGACCTAAGATCATCAAGGTTCCCTACATGTAAGTCATATACTTTGATACTTTTTTTTGTTACTTGTAACTGAGTGAACATGAAGGTAGTCATTGAGTATGTCACATATCTTGCAGAGGGTTTTTGTATGATCAAGATGAGATTTGTCCCTCCTATGAAACGGGAGTGATATCTTTGGGCCCATTGATAGAGTGAGACTAAGAAAATGCATGGCCTTACTCATATGAGTTAATATACGATATCAATGTCATCAATTTAAGTTAGTCTATTTGGTAATCAAGAAACCATAAATCGGGTTATACGAGAGTGACACGTTCCATGTCTCGTGCTTGGTCTTGATATATTAGACAAAAAGACAATGGCATATACGGATAATAATCATAAAGGTTTAGTCGAATTATCAATAATCTTGTCACTTGGGTAGCAATGATGTGTTGCTAGACACCACTCATTGTTTATTATCATAAATGTGATTTATGATCATTACCAATACGATAATAGCATATTAGGTCACATACATAGATCCAATTGGGTTATTTGAGTGTCTGGGCCAAATTATTTGTGTTTTGGTTTCATAATAATTTCAAATTAATAATTGGCATAAAGGTTAAGCCATTAATTAAGCCCAAAATTAAGCCTAATTGGATTAGGATTTTGAAACCCATTAGGCTTAGGAGTTGAGTCTCACTATAAATACATCATATAGTGAGAATTTCGTAGCTCTTGCCCTAGCCTCCCTAAGGACGAAATCAGAAGGGTTCTGACGGTTCTAGCCGCACTCTTCTCTTGCTATTCCTTGGAGGACACAAGCTAGCATTGCATACACAAAGAGGAACGCATCTACCGTGACATGGTAAAGACGTGGTGATCCTGAGAGGCTCGTATGGATACTATAGAGAACTTGAACACGTCAACTATTGAAGTTCTGTGATTCGACTCAATAGTTGGGTGAAAGATATAACGTTTTACTTGGATCATGGAGGGTTTTGGTTATATTCCACTACATTTGTTTGGCTCCCAAAACCAACAACTCCTCCATTTGCTTCCCACTGATCCTCAGGCCTCGTGGTTTGTTTTTAGCGACTTTGACAAAATTATATGGCTGTAGGAAAAGGAAGGTGGTAATACTTTCAAGGATTCCTAAATGCATGCATTTAAGGATGTTTTGTTTGATTAGGTCGGAGGATTTAGGATTTAGAGGGTCTTCTTTTACTTAGAACAAGGTTTGTCGAGGGTGCATCTAGATGCACAAATGTTCCTTGAGGTAACAATTTTTCATTACCCATTTTGTTCTTTGATCACATGGGGCATTACATTCCTTTCATCACCCTTCCACTGCCTTCCTCAAGCTTTTGTGGCTTTTTGAGGCTATATGAATGCCATAGTCTTACTGGGATGAGGTTATTCGGATTGCATGAAAACTAGGTATTTCCTTAGCAATTGAAATTCACATGTAGGCATGTCGAGATGCTCTTTCTTATTAGCATAGTTTGGCTTTCAACAATTTTCATTCTCAAATTTCATCCAAATAGAAGGAGTTTGAGGTTTTATGTCAGTAGCCTTTATCTAACGAGCTCATTCTTTCCAGGCTTGAACTTGAAGCTAAATTGCACTTCATTTGGACTAAGGATGAAGCATATTGGTAGTAATGGGAAAAGACTTAATGGCTTCAATTAGGGGACAAAAACTTCAACTATTTTCACTAGGTGGCCAATGGATGATGCAAGAGCAATTGAATTCATCCTTTGCATGCTACATCTAACATGTTATTAACTTAAAGAGTAGATATTCAGGATGAACCAATATGTCACCTTGGAGAGCTTTTCTAATCATCTATTGTCATAGGGGCCATTTTCTGCTTTTGATATGATCCCACTACGAATAACAGATAGTCTTAATGAGTCTCTACTTAGGCCTTTAAAAGATGAAGAGATTACTACAACACTCTTTGCCAAGTGCCCTACAAAATCTCCTAGGCCTGATGGCCTTCTTCCATTATTCTACAAAAAATGTTGGTATCTTTTCAATAAGTATATTTTTTATTATATGGTGGGTATCCTAAGTTTAGGACAAACTCCCCTAAAGATTAATTACACTTATATTGTGTCAATTCCAAAAGCACAATAGCCTACCAAACTTTCAAATTTTTAACCAATTAGCTTGCGTAATGTTCTATGCAAGATTATAGCAAAAGTGCTTGTCAACTGCTTGAAGACTTTTTTGCATTCAATTAGATCTCCTAATTAGAATGCTTTCATGCCAGGCTGCTTATACTAACAATGCTTTAGTTATGTTGGAAACATGTTTTCATTTAAGTAATATGAGGGGTTTGGGAAAAGGTGCAATGGCTTTCAAGTTAGACGTGACTAAAGCTTATGACTGAGTAGAGTGATTGGTCCCCCAGCGAGCGATGTCTTTATTGGGGTTCCATGTGAAGTGGATTCAACTAGTCTTTAGCTGTGTAACTTTGGTGTCTTTTCCTATGTGAATAAATGAAGAACTATCCAACCATTTATCCTTATTCTGAAGTATCTAGCAAGGGTGTCCTTTTGTCACTTCACTTATTTATCTTTTGTCTCTGGAGCCTCTCATGCCTTTTGCAATAAGCATAGAGTCAAGGAGCCCTTCACAAAATGGCAGTGAGTTAATCTCAACCTATCTGTGTCTTATTTTTTATTTGTTGACAATAGCTTGCTATTTCTCTGATCTTCAGAAGTTGAGGTGGAAGCTCTTCTTGATGTGCTAAACACTTAGCGACATATATCAAGGCATACACTACACCTTAAAAAATCATCTCTGTTCTTTAGTCCAAACACAGAGGGGAGTACTTAGTCCTCTATTAAACGTTCTTTGGGTACCAATAAATCCCTTACCTTGGACACGTACTTAGATTTTCCTTGGCTTCTTGGGCGTCAAAAGGTACATCAATTTGATTACCTGATGGAATGAGTGTCAAATAAATTGTTGATGTAAGGGACCTTTTGTTTAACCCTATGTGGGTATTCCCAGGTCCTTTGATTAATCGAGATTTGGTGGCCCCGCACTTAAATATAAGTGGCTAAGTCGATACTTGCGTTACATTAAAACTTATCATGCTACTAGTTGATTAACCTAAATCAATATTAACTGCATGATTTACTTCGACATGTATGCAATAATCCAAAACTAAACCATTTAAAGGATCGCCATGGTATTTATAAAACATATTAAAAAACACACAAAATTCATAAAAGTAAGTAGTTTGGACTTCAAATATCAAACTTTATGAACACCAAACATTCAACTTATATACATCCAAAAGTGTTTCTAGTGTTTACAAACACTAGTGAGTCTTCACATCATGGTCATACTAGAGGCATAATTAGGCACACATGATTCCTTTGTTTATGCAATAAGCTTGAGATTGACAAAAACTTTCCCACTCATCTTAAGCTAGCCAACAACAATGGTAGGAAATTGACCTCGTACTTGTGCACCTTTACCTTAAACCTATAAAGTCAACAATTTATTTAGTTAGTACTTTAACATTCCCAAGACAAACTTTTATAATCATTAAGATTCTATTGGACTTATACCTACTCAAAAGCTTGATAACAACCCCTCAGTGGGTGTTAGGCTTTTCGGTATCCAAGTCTGCACAAATGTGACAACTTAAAGGATGAGAATTCATAAATTCTTATAAAGGGATTTAAATACCTGCAAAACAAAACTTAGGATAAGTATATATAATAATGCATATATATACATCTTAATGTGAGCTTAAATGACCCGAGGTCTTAACTAAGGGCCACTAGAAAAGGATTATGTCATGCGAACCTTACCTCAATGTAGTCCTAACTACAAGAATAAATTATTGCCTTAAACTTAACTTGTTCTTTGTTACCCTTAATCACTTCATACAGGAGTTTACTTAAATTGGTGGCTCATCTTATTAATCAAATATAGCTTAATTAAAGAGCTTAGAAGCTTAAAACTTCTTTTACTTACTTAGCACTATCAATCTTACTTAAGGTCCTTTTTCTCATGTAGGCCTTAAGTTACATCTTTGACCACCCTTAACTCTCCTAATAGATGCTTTAATCTTACTTTAGAAGTGGTTCTATGACTCATTCAAAAGTCACAAAAGTCCCTTACCTAAACCAAGGCCACAAGCCATAAATCTAATATGCACAAATAAGCATAAATTCTTCAAACTTGCACCACAATGTAGCAAACTTGTTATAGCCTAGCAACATCAATGCCAATGCATCAATAACACATAATATGATCAAAATTTAAGCTAAGAAGACTTAGAACAAGCTTATTGAACTTACCTTTCGTTGTGTGAGATTTAAACCCGTCTTTGGACCAAACTTGCACAAAAGCTAAATTAGTTAGTAATTCACCTTCTATAAGCAAGAATTTAATTTAGGGATTGATTATGTAGCTTACCCAGGCCTTAAACACACTTAAGGTCCAGCTTCATTAACCTAAATCCAAGGAGAAAAGCTTACCAAAAGAGAAAATGTGGCTACTAGCTTTTTTAAGCTCAAGAGAGCTTTTTGCACCAAGAATCCTTCTAGCTTGAGCTTCTATTCACAAAAAAATCAATTTGAGATAAGATTTGGGTTTTCTTGGCTGGGAAATGGCATGGGAGGAGAAGAAATAAAGAGGAAATCAAAGCCCTCTTAGGATAATTCTTATCCTTTCTTCTTATTTACTCACTAACCTTTTCCTAGAACTTGTGCTAATTTGGCCTTAGACTCATAAACTTGTTTATTTCTTCTTTCCATTCAATGAAACTGATCTAGAGATCATAAAAATACTTTAAAATCTTTAATTCATCAGACCAATTCCATTTGTGATGAATAATTTGGGGTTTTTCTTAGCAAAAATACAATTTTGCACCATTTCGGCCAACTTTGCTCAAATGATCATTTTACTCAATTCATGCTACACTATCATGCCAGGATTATAACATTGTTTGCAAATAAGATTTTTAAGTTGAAAAATTACACTTACCTTACTAATCCTGATTAAAGTCTAAGAGAATCAAAACAGTCAGCTTGGATAGCTTTTACATTGTCTCAAGCTGGGAGGTTGATTCTGATTAAATTGTCAGTGCAGGCTATGCGTAAGCATCTCATGAGTAGCCTTCTTGTGCATACTCAAGTGTGTGATAAAATTTTTTAACCTGCCATAAGATTTTTTTGGTCTTTTTCTCATAATAGTCAAGTGACTGCTTGATGTGCCTGGGATCGGCTTGTGGAATGAAACGAAGTTGTGCACAAACAAAAATGTTACACTTCAATCTAACTTATGGAAGCCATTAAGGCTTGGACATCAAACTAGAAGTATTATGACCGACTAGTCTCCTAAGCTAATTTAGTGAATAAGACAGGGGAAAAGATTCACTAAATTAGGATATAATGATGAACAAGGTGATGGAATGTTAAGTACAAGGAGAAAAGCAGTTGAGCCTAAGTAAAGTCACTATGATTTGTTGATGACTTCTTTAGTAAATGAGAATAACCAAGGAACCTTTGGTAGCAATTTAAGATTTTATGTTTAACTTTGGTTATGAAGATACAATTATAGAAAATATTAAGTCTGTAAACTTAATTATTCAAAAGATGAGAAGATAAAAGAATTATCAAAAAGTGGTTGGATAGTGAACTTTAGGGGGTTCATTGCCTCTAGTGACAAAATTGCTGGTTCATTAAGAAAGAATTAGGTACTTAATTGGAAAAGTGGCCTTAAATTGAGCTAGTCTTGAGTAAGAAGCATTCTAGGCAAAAAAAATACCTGGAGTGCAAACTGAAGACAAGAAAGAAGCCTATAAGCGAAAGGAAAGTTCAGGCCCTACTAACATAAAAACCCAACAGCTAGCGGCTTCTTTCATGGACAACTTGCATTGTGGCTAGAGATGGTCTAAAGACTTTTTTTCTCTAGTTTATATTGAATAAGAAGATATCAAACTTGGGAAAAGATAGTAGTTACTGTGTTTAGCTTAATTCAAGGTCCAATCGCCTCGACAAGGTTGGGTAAAAAGTATTCCATGAACCCAGTTTAGTTTATTTGGCTTTGGAGTTTAAATTCTTGATTCTTACTAGATTTTTGTGGGCAATCCAAAGCTATTAACTACCATAGACAAAGGAAGAGGGTGAATTAAGGTTAAAAGGCTCGGGCTAACTTGGAATCAACCATGCTTCTTAACAAGCAAAGATGTTAGGATGCTATGGTGGAACAGGGCCGAGTTTACTTGGAACCGAGCTGGTTCTTAAGGTAAGGATTCACTAGCTTACCTTTAGAGGAATTACATGGTTGATTAATTACATGTAAATTACGAGTAAGTTAAGGAAGCCATATGACATTGATTTGTTATGAATGATTGTGGTTTTCTAGTGGGGAAATATGAATTATCATGTTTCTAAAGATCGAGCATGAATATCCAGCCTTGTAGGAACTAAAGGCTATTACCAAAAAGAAAGGTAAAGAGTTATTACAAGGTTAAAAATAGCAAGCTAGGGGGAAAAGTGCAACTGGGGCACTATGTTAGGCCTATGACCCCTTCTGAACATTTGAGCTCAATGTATGAACTAAGGCTTGCTAAGTTGTTACATGATATTGCCTATGGTAGACCCCCGCCTATGTAGCTAAAACTAAATCCTCAGAGGATTAAGAATGAATGACCTTCTGATAACTATTGTTTGTTTTTTTTAGCATTTGCATATATAACATTCATTTGCATTCACTGACATTCATTTGCATTGCATAATTATTTTCATAATGTTATTGATATTATTCTATTTATCTATGCTTGGGTATTGTCTTCTGATTTTGGATGCAGGTACTACTTTGATAAAAAGAATTAAGATTGATCACTATGATTCCTTAGTGATCTAGTGACCCTTATTGAGTTTCTCTGGTAGCTCCAACTATTCCAACCTCTTACAAGCATTAAAACTTTGGTGACATTATCTATGTCGGAAAGTGTTTCAGATCTTCACTGACTATAAAAACCTACAGTATTTGTTATTATAAAAGGAATTGAATAACTGTCAGCATTGTTGATCCGTTACTTTTTGTTTCTGCCTTCGACTCGTGGTTCCATTTTTGTGATTTAATTTTTGTTTCTTTTGGCCAAGATCTTAATTTTTTGTTGATTAAATAATCTTAATTTTTGTTTTGTACTAAATCTGATTTTGAAATCTGAAATATTTTTCATTTTCCTTTTCCTTTTCCTTTTTTCTTAAAGAAAATGAATCATTATTATAGCATTAAACACTACAAGAATGATAAGTACTTGCTATAGCCAATTCTTACGAAAAAAAGCGTAGGAACCATTTTCGTAGGAAAACCGTTGGACAAAAAGGTATTAACTGGTTATTATGGAATCTGTCTGACGGTTTTCCTACAATAAAATTGTGACAGATAAAATCGTAGCATAAGTGTCAGAATAAGATGGCAAGAAATTGTGGTGCCAAAGAGTTCGACGCTTTTCATGCCAATTGGATGAGTAGGGGCCACGACCGTAGGAAAAGCAGTGGACACTTTATCCGACACTTTTCTTGCAAATATCTTTTCTTATGGTTTTGCGACAATTGAGGATATGGGTGTCTTAAAAATGTGGGAGTTGTATTCCTTCTATTTTCCTACATTTTATTTTTCCTATGTTTTTGTGACTTTAGTTCCTACATATTTATTACACAAGTCATGCAGTTTGACTTTTTATATATATCCTATGATTTTGCTACAGATTTTGCTAATAAATACCTTCATTTCCCTCTTCTCCGACTAATCTTAACTACTCTTTCGACATCCATTTTGGTTTCTGTTTCAACTTCTTCTTCAGCTCAATCGAGCTGTTTCAAAGTAATTTAAAGGTTAGTGATTTAGATATATAGTAATTACTTGTTTTTTAGAAGATACAGTTATGTTATTTTATGTAGCTGATTGACAACATGTTGTTGCATAATATGTATTTATTCATTAAACCTTAGATTCTCCATTTATGATTATGTTGATAACAAATATAATATTAGTCTGATTTAAATTGTGGGCAGACAAAATGTATTGGATTAAGTTATATTTGTGAGTAACATAATCATGGATTGTCCAAGTTGGACAGTTGAAAGTTGCATAAGCAGTATTACAGTTAATGTGTTCCTTTCGTATTAGCAGTTTGTGAATTTTAGTAGGCTATTTCCTAAAATGTTCCCATTGTGTGTTTCTCAGTAAGTAGATATTATTGAGAAATGCTATGAACGGGAATTGAAGGGAAATGCTGCCAAAATTTATATAAAATGCTACTAAAATGGAACACAGTTAAAATACTTATGCAACTTCAATGGAGTAGGGCCCTTATCTTAATAGAGTAGATTGTATAGTAATGGAAAGTCAACATGCATGTATGAAATATATAAGCAATTCATTTACATTATCACTATATTTATATTATATGAATATAATATATTTATTACGTATTTATGTTGAGGGTTTTTACTATTTATTTTACAAGAGAACCAAATGGCTGGTAATGAACATGAGTTGATGTTCCAGAGGACAGATGCAGATGGGTATATGAATCCTAGATTTATGGCTGATGTTAATGAGTTTTTACAGTTTGTTTACAGTAGGACGGAGTCAGAAATGATTAAATGCCTTTGTCACAAATATAATAACAGATTTTATAGAGTAGAGGCGAAAGTGAGAAAGCATTTGCATCGATATGGATTTATGTCAAATTATTACATATGGCACTCTCACAATAAACAAGATGATAGCAGTTTGCACAATTTCAGTATGGTCCGTACCTATTTTCCATTACACTAATATGGAGCAATAAATGGGGAATCAAGTAGTGTAAATGCGCATGAACAGATGGTACATGAATCAATTGGTCCATTATCATTGAATGTAGGATATGGAAAAAGTGACAGAATGTTGGTAGATGAAGAGTTTATCGATGCTGATGTCGAAAAAACTGATAACGTCAGTGATAATAATGATAATATGCTCGAAGTGTCTCAAATGAGAGAGGGATTGCCTAATCTAACTGCACAACAATTTTATGATTTGTTGGATGGTGCAAATGCACCGTTATGGGATGGGTACACTAAACATACACGATTGTCTGCAATGGCCCAATTGTTAAGTTGCAAAAGCGAGTTTAATGTGATGGATCATTTTTTCAATCGAGTGTTTAGAGCTTATGAAAGAAATGTTGCCTGAAACTAATAGACTCCCAGACACGCTAAATGATGCGAAATAACTCACAAAAGGACTTGGGTTGCCATATATAAAAATTCATGCTTGTGAGAATAATTGTATGTTATTCTATCGGGAAGATGAAAAATTAACACATTGCCATGAATGTGGGAGTAGTAGATATAAAGAAAGAGTAACATCTGGAAGAAGAAAGTTGATTTCCACAAAAATGCTACGATATCTACCAATAACTAGTAGGTTGAAGCATTTGTACATGTCATAAAAAACAATGATGCACATGACTTGACATGTTTATAATAGATCGTGCAATGATGGAAGTATGGGTCACCCATGTCAATTTGAAGCATGAAGGCACGTAGACCGAACATTTCCATCATTCGCTGTTGAAATTAGAAATGTTAGACTCAGACTGTCTACCAATGGATTTAACCCGAATAATGTTATTCGTGGAACATACACGATATTACCGATCTTTATAGTTGTTTATAATCTTCTGCTAAATCTTGTATGAAAGAATCCTTCATTTTTATGACTCTCATAATTCCTAGTCCTAGAGCAGTAGGACGCAACATTGATGTATTTTTACGACCATTCATTGAGGAGCTCAAAACTTTATGGTTGGAAGGGGTTATTACATAGGATAGTTTTCAACAACAGAATTTTGTTATGAAGGCATGTTTATTATGGACAATTAATAATTTTCCTGCACTAGGAAACCTTTCGGGCTGTTGTACCCATGGTAAGCTTGCGTGCCCATATTGCATGGATGAAATTGACACATTTATGTTGAAGAAATGCAGAAAGCCATGTTGGTTTGATTGTCACAGGGTATTATATGTCAATAATTGTTCTATTTTTTTAACCTGGCAGACTCATGCAGTCATTAAAGCAAAAGGCCCGAAATAAAGCTATAATTGAAGGTTCAATTGTCGAAGCATACTTGGTTCAGGAAATGTCTACATTCTGTAGCCACTACTTTGAATCAAATATTCCTACAAGGTTACACAAAGTGCCACAAAATGATGACATCGATCTACCTATGGCTCATGTTGAGGGTCAATTGCTATTTATTTTCAATGCAAAATGTCGTAATATACCTAACCACGGGCGACAATGTTTACTGGATCCCACTAAGAGACATTAAGTGCACATCTACACTTTGCGGAATTGCTATAAGATTACACCAATTGTCAGGTGCCATATAATGTCGACAAGTGTTAAGGTTTTTTCTTTCAATCGGATTGCTTTAATTCATTTATGAATAAATATCATTTCAGACACTTTGACTCTTATATATCAACAAAATTTCCCCAATTTAATGAATCTCAATTACAAAGTTATCGAGATGAACGTTTCATTCCATGGTTCTTATCATACGTGAGTATCATGAGTGATAATTTTTATGTACTCAAATGTATTGTGTTTGTATTTACTCAGCAGTTATGTTATTATATTAACATAGTATTTTTCAGGTTGACCATTTCAAAGTTAAATTAGATCCTCGCATTGTGCAATTAGCCCGTGGTCCTATTCGAGTTGGCACATCATATAATGGATTTCAAAGTTAAATTAGATCCTCGCATTGTGCAATTAGCCCGTGGTCCTATTCGAGTTGGCACATCATATAATGGATGTATTGTGAATGGCTTTCGTTTCCACACACAATCCTACGGCAAAGAGAAAGCAACATAGAATTATAGCGTTTGTGTTAAGGGTAAGATTTGGGGATCTAGTGGGTACGATTTTTATGGGCATATTGATGAGATTATACGCATTGAGTACCACAGGAGTGGGCATGAAGTCATGATAATGTTCAAATGTACTTGGTTTAATTCGACACGAGGCATTCGAAGTTGTGCACATACCGGTGTTGTTGACATTAAATGGAACTCTAGATTGTCACCACCTAAACCATTTATCTTTGCGACACAGGCTCAACAAATTTACTACTGTGAGTACCCTAACAAGAATCTTCATCAATGGTGGGCGGTTGTTAAGACGAAGCCACGAGCTTTCATCGATTGTTCATTGAATAATGCTAGGGATCGGTCTGAAGACAATGAGAAAATATCTGATGAGCAAACACATGTTTTAGAAACAACAGACGAGTCGTTCCAAGAAACGATTTCAAGTGAAGTACCCATGGTAACAAGTGATGGCACCACCCTTGATCAGATTAACATACTTGTCGATTTCACATGTTATCCTGAAGTCGTTCAAGACATGGATCAAAATATTGAGGTCACACAAGACGATGATGATACATTACATGATGAGACATCGTTAGTTAGTTTAGAGTCAAATGAAGTCGAAGATGTTTGATTAAGTGTAATTGTTCAAAACATCTATATGTTTTATTTAAAGGCGCAATAACTTTGAATGCATTTGTGTTTTAGACTGAAATGATCTTAAATTTATTAAATTTAATCATCACATATATAATTACTATGTTGAAATGAATATATCAATTTTTATCTGTCTAAAAATATAATAACTACTTTAACAATAGTGATAATAATGTTAATAAATTGGGGAGATTTAATCTGACCATATACATTAAAACCATAACTTTAATTTTAAGTATATAAATATTATAATTAATTCTTCAACTAAACAAAAATGATATATAAAATATATATAATTTATTACAAAATATAAATATTCCTAACTATATATATATATTATACAAACTTGACACCAAGGGCAGTGCGCTGTTTGACGGTTTTGAGTTAATTTTATAAAACATAGGAAAACTGTAGGACAGAGTTACCTAGGGCAGTGCGTTGTTCAATCGTTTTGAGTTAATTTTATAAAACATAGGAAAAATGTCGGACAAAGTTACCTAGGGCAGTGCGTTGTTCGACGGCTTTGAGTTAATTTTATAAGACGTTGGAAAAATTTATGACTTACATCATTTGACGATTTTAACACATTTTTGGAAATCATAGGTAATGTGTAGGAGTTATCCGACGGTTTTAACACAAATATTTAAATTATAGGAAATTTATAGGCTAATGTCATAAATATGTAGGAGATAAAGCGGGAAACCAAATTTATGGCAGGTGAGTTAAACGTTTTTGATCCTACGCTTTTCACACATATATCCCTTAATTATCGTAAAAAACCTACGCTTTTCCTACAATTTGGTAAAACTGCCGGAAAATCATAGATCTTGAGGGTAGTTGAATCGCCGTTTCTCTCCTATAAATTTGTGGGAGCTTCTCTCATTCCTCACAAACTCTTCTCCTTCTCTTCTGTGATGATCTGCCAACCCTTTCCCAAAATCCCCTCCAGAGATCTCTAATCCAAGTATTTTTTATTTTTTTAAGTAATTTTTTTCTTATATAATTAATATTTGCTATTATAGTGGTGATTTACATAATGCATGCTTTGTATGTTATATTTAAAAATGATAATTTTTTTATTTTATTTTTGTAGTAATTTTATAGGTATTGTTAGTACTATGTATGTGGGTTAGTTATAAATAATTTTACTGTAATAATGGTAAGTTATAAACCATTTCCTACAGTTTCGTTATATTTTTTCCATCTCAAATACATTGTTCTGTTGTAGTGAAATATTTTTTTTAAAAAATGAAATGTCCTTCCATAAATCTGACGAAGTTCTTAATGACGTTAGTAGTGGTCATTAGTTTTACCTTGGGCTAAAGCAAATAGAGTTGTCTTTATTATTATATTTTTCAATTATATTAAGGACTACCTCTTTAATTAATGAAAATAACATATAAACGAAAGAAAGCCACGACTGGTTCTAGATTAAAAAAAAAATAATATCATGACATGAATTACTATCGACTTATTTTACTTGTATGGTGTTGACCTGGTGAATACAATTTTTATGTATTATTTTATTAAAAATTGTTATTATGTTATTTATTATTTCAAACCTTTTGCTCTCATCCCAACAATGGATATTCAAACAATTTTTTGGTCAACATACGCTTTATCTATATTTATAGCCATTTATTATGAAAAGTATGGATGTGCACAAATGTGGAATGATCTTTTTACCTTTACATTATAAGTTATTTTTTTCTTTTATGAAACTCAATTTTTTCATTATCTATTTAATTAGAGTTATATTAGCACTAGAACACTAAAATGGACCGTTAAGTGGATCATCGCTGGTAGATGATGTATGTGCATATCCAATATGTCACATTATCATGGTTCCAAGTCAGCTTTGATATCATCTATAATGACTTAAGTCTAAAACCGGTTGACAGAATACCTATTCACACCAGATAGACTATCCTTCATGAAAAAATGTTAGGTGCTTATATTGTAAAACTTGAGCCTATATATCTACATAAGACTTTTTACATTTCTTGCATGTGAGATATGAAAAATCAGGTATTATATGCTTTTTTTTTTTTTTTTTTTTTTTTTTTTGCGTTTGTCTTACCTTTAACAGCTAAAACTCCTAGATTGCCACTAAAGTTTTTTTTTTTTCTCTTTTTGCATCAAACATGTTGCTTATATTATAATAAGGGGATTTTTAGCTGAAATATTTTTTACATTTTTCAATGTATTAAAATATTGAAAAAATTAGGAGAATTATTTTTTTCACACGATCATCTTTTTTAAATTATAACACAAATTTTTATTCTCAGCAACTAACTCTTTTTCTATATATTAAAATATTTTTCCATTTTAAATTTTTTTAGAGTCAATCAAATCTTACAAGTTATATTAAATTAGAAGTAATTTTTATTTGAATATTATATTTCATAGTACAGGATCATAGTCTAGAAGTAGTTTTGGAGTTTTTAAGAGATGAAGTTAATAACTTTATGTTGTGATTATAAGTTTTTATTTTATATGAGATTAAGTATAATAAGAAGAGAATTATGGAGGTTTATATATTCAAAATTTATAATTAAATTGTATATTTTTAGGTCCTAACTATAGGTTCTGACCACATAGAGAATTATATGACAAAAGACTAAATTAGAGGATTTTTAGCGGGACATATAATAAGTTTTAGTAGAACAAAAAAAATCCAACATATACTCTACGTAGTGGATCAAAATTTTATTCACTTTCATCCTAAATATAATTTTGTTGTGACTTCGTAATAATGAAACATATTTGACATTGATACACAAACTTATTCAAATATGAAACATATTTTGAAAATTTCTAATTTTTTGAAAAATAGTATTATTCTATTGAGTCTACTAAGTTAATATTTTTATTTATTTGATTAATCAAAATATTAATTTATTTTTATATTTAAAATTTAAATAAAATTGTACCGTTTATAAATTCTTTATATTAGGAAAAAATAATATTAGGATTGCAAAAGGAAAAATAGAAAAAAAATTAGTGATTAGTTTCTATGTTTTCTATAAATCTTTTTTATGGAAAAAAGAGAAAAATGCTTCTAAATTTAAAACTTTACAACATCTTTGATTTATATGACTATTAAACATGCCTAAAACATGATGTCCATCTATTTATTTACTTTTTAAACTTTGAATATTTTATCAGAACCTAAAAATGCAACTTAAGATTTATATATGTCAGTATTTATATCTATATATAATAAAAAGTGAAAATATATAAAGTGACTAAATCTTAACTTCTAAGTTATTAGTTTTCCTTTTCGTTGCTAGGAATTTATTCTTTTTTTAAAGAGTCTATTTTTCCATGATTGACTAATTATATTATAAGAACAATGGGCAAGACTAAATTTCCAAATCTCAAATGATGTGAATATATTTTGTAAATCAAAGTGTAGGCATTAATTACCTAAAAAAGTAAAAAAGATATACAAGACTTGATGTTGATATTTTGCTATCAAATTGACTCTGCCATAAAATATAAGGTAAGTGTAGATTTGAAATATTGGGATGAGTGCATTTTTTTATTAAATGTCAAGAGTTAAGTAATTAAGTTGTTTTTAGTAATGTATAGTTACTTATAGTTACATGTCTTTGAAAAAAACTCAATATTTACTTACCAAGTCTATGCTTTTACATCATGACTTTCATATTATTAAAAGAAAATTATTTTTGCTTAATTTTTTTTATTGAATTTCCCACCTGTAGACCTTGCATATGTCTTTTTTCTGTTTTAAACAGAATCTCAAAATATTTATTAAAAAATTAGCTTATCTCTCTTTAAAAAGTAAAATTTATTCTAATACATTAATGATGAATCTATTTAATTATTTGAGCAAACAAATATAAAATCTTTATTTTAATTAATAGCTTTTTAAATCTAAAGTATAAAAGTTAAGATAAAATTTACTAATTTAACATGTAATAAAATTTTTAATTACATAATATCTTTAAGCCCATTAAATTAAGATCATTTCTTAATAAAGTGAATACTATTAATTTTAAATTTCACATTAAAAAAAAGAAGATTTAACATCTTTGATAAGATATTAAAAGTACGATGAAGAAATTATTATTATTATTATTATTTATAATAAATAAAAACCAAATACAATGACCAATCTTTTATAGTGGATGGAGAAAATGAGGATAGTTGTGATGAAATATTATCATAAAAAAACTATGTAAAAATAGAAAAATTAAACTGATAAGAAATATTATTACTACTTTTTATTTTGAAAAATATAATTATTATTATAGCTATTTGGGTAGAAATTAACCTATCATTTTGATTCATGTACAACACAGGTGTACGTTTAATAGTATTTTAAATATAACTGTATTTCCCGTTATGTACTGAACTAAAAAGCAGGCCAATGAAATTGAGTAAGAGTTATCAAGTAAAGAATAATCCAAGTGTACAATTTTCTATCTAAGGAAAAAAAAAGAAAGGAATCAACATGTATCTTTTGTAAGATGTATCTTGAAAGCAAATGCACTTCTTCAAAGTAATGGTGGCCATTGGGCCGGGTCGACCCGAACCCAGCTCGGGTCAAACTCAGCCCGGCATAGAACGAATTGGACTTGAACGAAAGTGGGGCAAATTTGGGCCTAGGAGAGGAGGGGAGCCCAAAGTAGGCGGACCGGCCCACGACTTGGCCGAGCTGGGTCGACTGTTCGCATTCCCGTTGGTAGATTTTAGATTTTTTCAAAAAATGGTAAAATTACACCCTCCCCCCCCCAATGGCTCCAGACTTCTTTTTTGACCCTCAGTCAACAGCTACTAACTACTAGTTTTTTAGGGATTTTTGGGTAAAACAAATTTTTTCTTCTCCTATAAATAGGCAGCCTCCTTCCCACACTTCCTCACACCAATCTTCTCTTCTTCAATCTCCTACAATATTCTCTCATTCTATCTACTATCTCTCTCCAAGTTTATTAATCTTTCACTAATATTTTCTTAATTGCCTTTTAATCATCTCTCCATCTCTTCAATTATTTTCTTCCACTAATGGCTTCACGAGGGAAGAAGTCCGGCAAGGGCAAAGGTGTTGCCTCCTCTTCATCCGGCACAGGGGTCGGTTCATTTTTCCGAGGACGTTTGTTTTGGAAAAATCAAAGCTCGCATTCACAAGAAATTCCCGACAATGATCCAAACATCGACATGGCGGCATACGACATTGGCCTTGACGATCAAATCTCTGATGATGATGTTGAGGAAACTCCACCGACACAACTCGGTGCTGAGGGGTCTCAACCGACGCCACAAAGCATGCAACCCGAGAGGAGTCAAGTGAAGAGCGGGAATTTGAAGGCTTCCATTTGGGTGCATTTTGATTAAGTTTGGGAAGGTGAAACGGGTATGCCAAGTGTAAACATTGTGACAACAAATTTGCACACAAATTGAACTCCGGGACGGGCACCCTCACGAGGCACTTGAGCAAAGTCCATAGAGACATCGGTGGCATTTTCGGTGGACAAACATAACTGACGGGTGTTGGCAGCTTCGGCGATCCAGGTATTTTTTGATTTAATCCAAAAACTGTTAGGCAAGGTTTTATTAATTGGATGATGATTACTGAAAAACCATTTAGACAAGCTGAGGATGAATACTTAGAAAGATTCATCCAAGAAAATCTAAATCCTGCTTATAAAAAAACGTCTAGGCAAACGGCTAGAAGAGAAAACTTTAAACTGTAGGAAGCTAGGAGATGTGATTTACAAGCATATTTTTCTACTGTTGATCATTGTCTGTCGTTTACATCTAATATGTGGACATCTCCAATAAGACAAAATTATTATTGTGTAACTACTCATTGGATAGATGATGAATGAGTTATTCAAAAATGGATAATTACTTTCAAATGTATGGAATCTGATCATACGGGTTGGAATATTTTTAATTGCATTGTTGAAAGTTTGCGTGAATTTTTTGTTGCCGATAAAGTTTTGTCTATTTTTTTTTATAATGCTTCAAGCAATGATGCGACGGTGAGAAAATTGATAAAAGAAATAAAACCACTGCTTGATGGAAAATTTTTTCATGTTCGTTGCTTGTGTCACATTTTGAATTTATGTGTCCAAAATGGTTTACAACAACTACAAAACCAAATTGAGCCAATACGGAATGCTTTACTTTTTGTTAAAACAAGGAACAAATTGGCTCCTAAATTTAAAATGTTTTGTATTGAAAATGGGGTGACTTTTTCTTGGAAAAGGTTTAAAATTGATTGCCCTACTCGATGGAACTCAACATTTGAAATGTTAAATGACGCTCAACCATGGGCAAATCTTTTGACTCGCTTTGTGAACTCAAAAAGTTCAAGGCGACTGGCTAACGGACGAGATTTGGGAAAAATGTTTTAAGTTAGTTGAGTTGCTTAGATATTTTTATGAAGCAACAAACTTTTTCTTTGGAGTTTATTACCCAACAGTGCACCAAACAATGTTATATTTTATAAACATCATCTATATTTTCCACTAATACAAGGACGATAAGTTTTTGAAACCAATTATTGAAGCAATGCAAAAGAAATGACTTAATTATTTTCAACAAATCCCACAAATTTATATTGTTGCATGTGGATTATATCTAAATGTCAAAATCACTGGTTGCCTGCAATTGTTATAAGCATATTATCATACATATTTAGGTCAAGCACAAATTTCTGCACTTGCTATTTCTGCTGAAGTTGACCACAATTTGAGAGAGTTATACAAACTCTACTCCATTAAGCATTCTGATAAGGTTAGGTCATCCGATCCAACATTTGCCCGACATTCCACCTCCTCATCATCATCAAGGTTCAACCCAGTGGCGAGTATCCTCAAATGATCGAGACCCGCAAACCCGGGATTGGCAGAATGGGATGATTACCTCCGCACTTCATTTGAAAACAATGAGGAAGATATCCTCGAGTGGTGGAAGAACAAAAGAGGATGATTTCCGATCTTATCCATGCTGGCGCAAGAGATTTTGGCAGTTCCGGTCTCAATCATCGCTTCTGAGGCCACCTTCAGTGCAGGGAAACGAGTCATCTCGGAGAAACGAGCAAGACTTACACCTGAAGTCGTTGAGGTTTGCGTCTATAACTGAAATTGGGTGCTTGCTGCTCTAAGGAAACAAGATATTAAAAGCTCCGATGATGACCAACAAGAGTAGATCGTAAGTTTTCATTATAATTTAAAGAATGTAATTGATCTTATTATGCTGTTAAGCACAGATCTTAAGTTTTATCTTTTCATTTTTGTTCATGAAACGTTTTGCCATTTTCAAGTGTAAGGCACGTTTCAAATTATGTAAGTGCCGTTTGGTTTTTTTATTAATAAAATTTGCATCATTGGTGGTGTTTCTTCTAAAAAAATATATATTTTCCAAAATTACTATCAAACAACGATTGAAAACATATTAAAAAATATATTTTTTTAAATCGGATTAACTCGGCTCAGCTCGGACCCGCCCCGGCCCAGGCCCACCCCGCTTTGACGCGAGCCGTGCCTGGGTCCGGAAACTCCGACCTAGGCCCGGCTGGGTTGGCCCACCTGCCACCACTACTTCAAAGTATATGTAACATTATTCTTTTCTTTACCCATCATCGCTTAATATTCTTTGGACCGCCATTTAGAACCACCTAGATGCTCCCTTCTTCTTTTGTTAAATCCTTCTCGTTGCCTCAAAGTTATACCAAGGATTTTATTTTATCTAGTAATCTTTTTTGGATAAATTTAAGGGTAATAAAAGAAGTATAGAAACTTTTTATACGAAAATAATTTTACAAACTCGTTTAATAGATTATTGTGATAATCTATCAAACCAGTTTGTAAACTGTATACTGTTGCTTATGTTATAATTTTCATGTAATTCTACATCCATTAATGTTCTATGACATACGTTTAAAAACTGTACATGTGCTTGAAATATTTGTAATGCTACGTTCTCTCAGAGTTTAATTCTTTTCAGCTTAACGTTCTAAAAAGCAAGGTCTATAAATAGCCATCACTACAGTCGCGCTAATGAGCAGCTAGCTTTGAGAGGTGTAGAGCAATGGCTACCCCAAGCGCTTTCATATCCAATCTGGTGTCCAAGCTAGGCGAGTTGGCTATGGAGGAGGCCAAGTACTTGGGTGGGGTTGACGAGAAGCTGACACGGTTGTGCGCAGAGCTGATCTGGATGAAATCCTTCCTCAAAGATGTAGCTTCAATGAAATCTGGGACAGAGGTCGTTGACGTCTGGGTGACTGAAGTCAGGGAAAGAGCGTACGAGGTCGAGGATCTTATCGACACCTTCGACATCAAAGTTGCAGCAAAGAGGCACAGCCTCCGTTGCCTTCCAAAAGAATATTGGTGGCTGGACAAGATCGGCACGGAGTTGGACGAAATCACTTAGAAGATCTCCGACCTCACTCGCCGAGCTCAGACATATAGGATAGAGCTAGTGCAGGGTGGGGAAAGCTCGAGTTCTTTGCGTCGTGAAACATTTCCTGATGTGATTGAAAAGGATATCGTAGGAATTGACGGCTACATCAGTGAGTTGGTGTCAGTTCTCCAGGACAATAGATCATACGAGGTTGTTGTCGTCGCTGGCATGGGGGGCTTGGGAAAGACCACCATAGCTAAGGAGGTGTACCGACACACCGAAATCAGACACCATTTTAATCGATCCGCCTGGGTCTACATTTCCCAGCTGTTGATACCCAATTTCGTCCGACCATAAAAATTTTTAAAAGAAATTAAATAAAAGAAATTAAATAAAAAAAATTATTATTTTTATTATTATTATTATTACTAAAAATTTTAATTAGTTTAAAATACATTTTTGTTTTGTGAAGATTTGATTTAAAATGATATATGTGTGTATTTGAAAGAAAAAAAGAAAACTCCAAAAAATGGCAAAATTTAAAAGTTTGAGGTAAAAATGACAAAATTAAGAAGTTTCGGGAAAAATTGACAAATTCTGAAAGTTCCAGGAGCATTTGGTAGTTTGTCACATGAATTTTTGGGTCGACCGATGTTTCTGGCCCAAATTGACAAAAAACGACAAAATTGTCAAAATCAGAAGCTTCAGGAACTTATCCAGAGGCTGAGAGACGTAAAGGACTGAAATTGTCATTTTACCAATTTAAAAGATAAGTTTGAAATTTTTTATTAATTTATCCGTCCACAGTTCAGCCAAACTTCCTCTATAAATAGGCCTCCAAATTCAGTTCTGAACACATAGAAAAATAGAAAGAAAAGCTTAGAGCTCCGTTTTTAAAATAGAAAAAATTACAGCCTTAGTCCCTAGCTCTCCTTCCTTTCCTCAGAAAATCTCAAAACTTTTCATTTTGACGATTAAGCCATCTTCTTCCCCCCGTCGCGCGTCCTCTGTTTCCGTTTCTCAGAATTCAGAATTTAAAATCAAGGGTACAACTCTAATTTAATCCTTCATCTTTTCAATTTCTTTCACTTTGGTCACTAACTTTGTATTTTATTCTTGCAGAATTAATTACTAACCCTTTTAATTTTTACTTGTTTGTTTATTATTTGTTTATTACTAACCCCTTTTTTTATTGTTGTTATTAACTTACTAACAACTAACTTTTAATACTATTATTGTTACTAACCTTTTAATTTTTGCATTATTACTAACTTTTATAATTGTTGTTAACAATTAATTAACTTTTATTATTGTTGTTAATTAATTAATTTAATTAACTTGGCTAGCTTTTTATTATTGTTGTTAATTAATTAATTTAATTAATTTGGCTAACTTTTTATTTATTGTTGTTAATTAATTTAATTAATTTGGCTAACTTTTTATTTATTGTAATTAATTAATTTAATTAATTTGGCTAACTTTTTATTTATTGTTGTTAATTAATTTAATTAATTTGGCTAACTTTTTATTTAGTGTTGTTAATTAATTTAATTAATTTGGCTAACTTTTTATTATTGTTGTTAATTAATTAATTTAATTAACTTGGCTAACTTTTTACTGTTGTTAATTAATTAATTTAATTAACTTGGCTAACTTTTTATTATTGTTGTTAATTAATTAATTTAATTAACTTGACTAACTTTTTATTATTGTTGTTTAACAATTAATTTAATTAACTTTGCTAACATTTATTATTATTTTTAAAGTGGATGGCCAAAAAGCCCCACTTTATTATTATTAATTTTTTTTTCTTTATATAATTTTTATTTAATTCACCTTTACCCTTTACTAATTAATAAATAAATGAAAATTAAAAGAAGATTATTTTGTAATTAATTATTAAGGCTAATAAAAATCATTTTTAAAAAAGGCCAATTATTTTTATTTTTATATACATGTTTTTAATTCTTTAAAGATAACAAAAAGTTAAAATTAATTTTAATAGTTATTTTTATCCAGTAAAAATAATAAAAAAATAAAAATAAAACCTGTTTAAAAAAAATACATGAAAATTAAGACTTTATATTTTACTGATTTATTTAAAATATAACTTTTAAATCCACTAAAATAATAAATATTTTTCATTAAACAAGAAAACAAAAAGAAAACTAAAACAAGATAAGAAAAAGATAAGAAAGACAAGAAAAAGAAAAGAAAAGAAAGATAAGAAAAAGATAAGAAAGAAAAGAAAGAAAAAAAGAAAAGATAAAAAAAGAAAAGAAAGAAAGAAAAGAAAGAAAAGAAAAAGAAAAGATAAAAAAAGAAAAGAAAGAAAGAAAAGAAAGAAAAGAAAAAGAAAAGAAAAGAAAAGAAAGAAAAGAAAGGAAAAATAAAACTAAAAGAAAGATAAAATCAAAAAGAAAGAAAAGAAAGAAAGAAAAGAAAGAAAAGAAAAGAAAATATAAAGAATAAAAAATAAATTTTTTAGATTATTAATAAATCTAAAAACAAAAGACTTACAAATTAGTAATAATAAATTCCATAAAAATAATAATTATATAACTAACAATTAATTAAAGTAATTTCCATATCCGGATGATCCAGCAGGATCTACGGTTTGGAAAATATCAAACTTTCAAAATAAATAAATTAAATAAAAAAATAAAAAATCCATATTTACAATATGGATTAAATTGTTTAAATTTCACCAAATTCCGTGTCCAAATGACTCGGCAGAGTCCATGGTTCGGAATAAAAATCTTCCGTGTCCAAATGACTCGGCAGAGTCCATGGTTCGGAAGTATAAAATTCTATACAAATTAATTACCAAAAATCCACATCCAATTAATTCAGTTAAAAATTCTAGATTGAAAATTAACTGAAATTTATTTAAAAGCAAAGCGAAACAAAATTAAAATCAACTAAGGTGCCAATTTTTGGGCGTTTTAACAAAGTTGTTTTAACGTAACCGTACTCCCGAACTCTCGCAGACCAATATTTAAGGTGACCAATCGACCTAGGTAAACAGATTGGTGGCGACTCCAGAAAACCACGACGTTGCCACAGCTTGGCGACTCCACTGGGGACCCGGTTAGTGAGTCGAGCCTAAAACTTGATTTGTTTTGCTTTGCTTATTTTTATGTGGATTTTTTTTATATGCTATATTTGCTTAGCAAAAACATGCATTATGCATTCACAATATGAAGCTCTATACCCGAGCTTCCTCAAATCGAACACGATTCTTTCTAAGCGGAATTGGTGTTGTTGTCCTTGTGAGGCCATGGTCTCCAAGCCTTCACCGGTTTCAAAGTAGCAAAGTAGTGTATTGCCTTCTGAGACGGTTAGTCTCTGCATGGGCCCACGAAAAGCTACGACTCGAATTAATCCATTCCTTACATTAACCCTAGAGGGGAAGGAATCGGGCCGTCACTATGATTTAGTGACGGGATTCGGGAACTATCCCTTGCCTTTTTGATAAGCCACCTTATGCATATAGAACTCCCCACTTAACCATAGAACTGACCATAGAATTTCTGCCATTTTTACCAACACCATAAGCATATCCTTGTTATGCTGTGTTGTTACTATACACTTTTCTTCGTATGGTTTTAACTTGTTTATCCATAATACTTCATGAATTGTTAATTACTATTTAACTTGTTAATAACCTTATTTTTCTTTTGTTATACTTCCGTTCTGTGCAATTATTCTTCATGCATCAAAACCACACATCAAATTATGCTAACTTTTTGGTCTTTATAATGACAACTAATAGTTTTGAAGTTCTACGATAATGGATAAGCAAACTCACTCATCGCATGCATGCATTACATTAATCACGTGCATATAAAGTCCGATAAAAACATAATCTCACTTTATATTGCATGCATCCATTACATCAATCACGCGCATACAAAGTCTGATAAAAACATAATCTCACATTGCATGCATGCATTCATTGCATCAATCACATACATGTAGAGTCTAATAAATCTTACTTTAAAAAGGTAAAATTGGACCTCAACACCGATATCCAACTCGGCTCCAAACAAGACTAATGGCAGAACAAACCGAAGGACGTCTCATAGATATAGAGTCCAAGATAGAAAATATGGCCGGAGCAATTCCCTCCTCATTACACCAAAAAATGAAATTCATTATTGACAGAAAGTTAATCACAGTTTTGGCTGAAGAAAGCATTCTGCTATCACCTATATCAATGGTAGCAAAGACCAAGTAGCCTCATCTTCCAAGTTGGAATGACCCAAATGCCAAATATGATTATCAAAAAGGTTCAATTGGACATGTAACTGAAAATTCTGTCATATTGAAACTCAAGGTCCAACAGTTGGTCGAGTCCAAGTTGCTAGGCCCGATATGATTGGTAATTGAAAGTGAAGATTTTGAGCTGGAATTACATTAATTTTGGAAGGGCTCCAAGTCAGATCTGACCTAATAGTCCGCACACACTTTTGAATGACAGGGAATCCTTTGAATAAACTTATATCTTTGAAAGCTTGCAAAAGTAATCTAATAGTAAAAATCTCCTAGATTTAGTCCAGAATCTAGGGTGTAGTCTTTGTTAAATGGACACCTGCTATTCTTTTTCTGGTACAACAAAAAGATGTGATGCGTGCATTCTACTACTTTCCATTTTTACACTCTTTGCTATTATACTATCCATTATTGCCATCACACTTTACTTTTCGACAACCGGTAATTCTTTTTGTTCTCTAACAAAAAGATGTTGCGTGTGCATTCTACCACTTTTTAATCCCATTATTACTTCTACACATTCTACCAATTTTTACCAAAAATTCAATTATTACACCTACACATTCTACCACTTCTTACCAAAAATTCCGTTTTTACATCCATCTCTCACTCTTTCCATTATACTATCCATTATTACTATCATACTTTGCTTTCTAAATGATACTACTCGTGGGTGAAAATAAGAAGTTAAGGGAAATTTGATAGTAATGATCTTGAAAGTGCTGCCAAATCTAGTAAGAAGGATTTCATATGTTGCACCTCAACCCTCAAAAAGAATTCACAGTGGTTATCAACATCCTTGCAAGAAGTTTGGGGTTAGTTTCCAAACAAGGTAGCTCTCATATTAAATGACTTCAGTGGCCTCCCAATTCTCATAAATGCTTAAAAAAAAAAAAAAGATTCTCAGTTTTCCACAACACAAATTCCAACAAAGGAAAGAAGTTCATCCCTTCCATCAAAAGCCATTAAAGGGAAAATCCAAAACAAAAAAAAGAGACTGAGAGCAAACACAAGCAACTAAAGCCACTTGAATCATTTCACTTCAAGAGGGCTATGATCTCAGTTCTTTGCAACACAAACTCCGAAAAGAGAAGTTCATCCCTTCCATCAAAAAGCCAACAAGGGAAAATTCAAAACCAAAAAAAGAGAGACTGAGAGCAAACACAAGCAAGTAAGGCCACTTGAATCATCTCATTTCAAGAAGGCTATGATCTCGGTTCTCTGTAAAAAAAACTCTGAAAAGGAGAAGTTCATCCCTTCCATCAAAAAGCCAACAAGGGAAAATTCAAAACCAAAAAAAGAGAGACTGAGAGCAAACACAAGCAAGTAAGGCCACTTGAATCATCTCATTTCAAGAAGGCTATGATCTCGGTTCTCTGTAACAAAAACTCTGAAAAGGAAAAAGTCCATCCCTTCCATCAAAAGACAACAAGGGAAAATTCAAAACCAAAAAGGACTGAGAACAAGCACGAGCAAGCAAGGCCACTTGAGTCATCTCACTTCAAGAGAGTTATCAAGTATGTCATCACCATAGCTCAAAAAAAAAAAAAAAAAGGGGAAAAAAAAAACAAAACAAAAAAAAAGGGAAAAGGGGCTCAAACTAGAACAAAAGAAAAAAAAAGAAAAAGAAAAAAAAGTGAGCTATGGATTCTAGACTGAAAACCTGCAAAGGCGGTCTAGAAGACAAAAGCAACCATCAAACCAAGCGTACATAAAGATTACGATAGTTGGGGGGCAACAGATGAGGTCTAACTTTCTGAAAAAGGTGGCAAGTTTGAGGTCTTCACTATTGAATTTTTCACCGTAATCAGATATGCTCACGAGTAGTATTAAAAGACTCTTCTTCCACACCACTTAAACTTAACTTTCCTCAAACCGAACATCCTCATTCAGTTAAAAGACTATCATTGTGAATCATGTTTCAACCTTATTTAATACTGCTCACGAGTAGTATTAAAAGACCCTTCTTTCACACCACTCAAACTTAACTTTACTCAGACCTAATATTTACCTCTTAATATTATTCTCATTCAGCTAAAAGACTGCCACAAAAACAAAAAAAAAACATTCAAACTTAATTTTCCTCACGCCTAACAGTTACCTCTCTATATCATCCTCATTCAGCTAAAAGGCTATTATTGTGAATCATGTTTCTACCTTATTGCCTTGCACAGTTTATGTCTTCGAGTTGGAAAGGGAAGAATGGCAGGATATTTTAATTGAAAACAAAGACCGTAAATTACTTTGTCAAGCTTTGCAAATTGATGAAAGTTTTTCTTTAAGGCCAAACCATTATTCATTAATGTATGTAGACTTAAAAGTGAGGAGATAGCTTGAGTCTTTCTTTAATAAGATGTGGTTCTTGTAAGAGAAATTTACGATCAAGTGCCATCACAAAGGTCTAGAAATGCTCGACCTTCTATTAAAGGCGAGGTGATAACTTTTATCCACATAAATACCATATTCAGGGGGGCAAAGTAGTCTCTACGAAGCGTAAGAGGAGTACTGCCAAGAAAGAAACTCAACAGACAATGGGGCAAGTCTTATGGATCAAAACCTGAGCTCAAGGAAGAGCAATCATTCAGACTATAACTTGGGAATAAGTAAGTGTCGGCACGGCCACAAGAAAATGGGCAAAGAGACATTGGAAGATAAGCCTTTGATGGTATCAAATCCATGAAAATGGATGAGTACCCGAAAGAGATATAAATTATGAGGCGGGCCAACTTTAAAGAAATTGAGGCCAAAAATTCAAGAACAAGTCAAAAAAAAATGGGATTTTGAAAAGAGTTGGGCTTTTGAGGCAGCGAACAAAAGCTGGAAAGCATAAAGAGATTCAATGATAGTCCAAGAAGGCCATCACAAAGAAGATCCAGTAAAGCAAAGACATGAAGGACCAGATCCATAAAAAAAAAAAAAACCATTAGTTACACATGCTCTACATTCATGCATTTCATATCATGCATACATAGCCTTTACATAACAAGGACCAAACGGGAATCACATTCACAGCACAGTTACAGCAATATAAGCTGAGATCTCAATAACATCAGCTCTTACCAATCTATCACTGGATACACAGCTAATATGCGGGACCAACCCGCATCAGGAATTCAAGGATAAAGTAGACAATATTGTCAAAAGCCTGGCAATTGATTCAATAATTGAGGCTACACCTGGAAGGATAAGATTGATGCCAGCTTAGCAGCATCCAAGATAAGAGATAGCTGTGGTCAAAGATAAGGCAGACATCAAGAAATATTGTCGTTGAAACTTTGTCAAAAGCGGACAATGGATTCAATAATCGAGGACTGGATCAACGTCAGCTCGATGGAATATCCAAGATAAAAAATATCTATCACATCAAAATGAAGTAGGATCTACTTTTCCGGTTAAACGGCGGATACGGTACTCCGTGACTCTCAAGTCGGTTCTCTCAGTTGCCCATAATAACTGATTCCTTCACCCCTTCTTTCTTTTACTTCCTCCTAGAAAATGGATCCTACTTTTTCCGCCTTGCAAAAGTATTTCCCTTCTCTCCCAATGAACATCCTAAAAAAGATCTACCAAGTTCGCTGTGAACGATTAAGAGTTCTGATGCACAAAGGAATCCCTGAAGATGTGCGGTGGTTAATCGAAGCCAAGGTTCGTCTAGCAGGTGAAATCCCAGAGGCATTTGTGTCTCACATGCCTGGTATAGGCAAAAGCTCTTATGCCAAAAAGCGAAGAGCGAAAAGGTTACAAGTCTGCCATAAATGTGGACGGTGGACTTGTAATACTAAATGTCGTTCTTTAGGGATGATCTCTGATAATCGAGAAGATAAAATATGATTCATTAAGAATGGCCTGAGTAAGGACTCGTTGGATGATATCCAATTGACTCTTGAGACGCATTCTTGTGGATCTGTGCAACGTGAACTTCTTGGTTTATGGAGCATTTTTCATGAAGAACGAAACCGTTACAGTCTCAGGAATCTGACTGTAAATGACCCTGTTTGCCAGCTTGTAAGAAAACTGGATGGGAAGCAAATCCTCGACTCATAGAAGGCGTTAATGCCGTTACTAGATGTAAAGCCAGTGGAAGATGTGAGTCACAGTCACAATTACTGTACATACAGTTTGTTATATTTGGAAAAGTTTGCATTTTCTTTTGACAGATGTACATGCTCCCCTAAGTGTAATCGACACGTTATCCCTTTTCATCACTATAAATGCGTGTTCTTCCTTCTGATTAAGCAGCGGATAAGATACCTCGTGACTTCTAAAGTCGGTTATTCCAGTCTCCTACAATAACTGATTCATTTCCCTCTTCTCTCAAATTCTTCTCTCATCAATGGATTCTACTCTTTCTGCACTGCGAAAATACTTTCCTTCCCTTCCAATAAAAGTCCTTAAAAAGACCTACCTTGCTAGATGTGAAAGAATCAGAGTTTTTACACGCAAAGGTATTCCCGATAATGTGCAGTGGATAATTGAAGCTAAGGTCCGTTTGGCAGGTGAAGTTCCAGATGCATTTATGCCCCGCATGCCCGGTTTAGGTAAAAGCCGTTATGCCAAAAGGCGAAGAGCAAAGAGACTAGGCGTGTGTTATAAATGTGGGCGATGGAATTGTATTACTAAATGTCGCTTTTTAGGATACATCTCCATAAATCGTGAAGATAAAAGAAAATTCATTAAGAATGGCCTGCGTAAGGAATCTCTGGAAGATATCCGAGAGACTCTTGAAACGCATTCTTGTGGAAAAGTGCAAGGTGAAATTATCGGTTTATGGAGGACTTACCATAAAGAACGAAACCGTTACAGTCTTGGAAATGTGACTTTAAACGATCCTGTTTGTCAGTTTGTAAGAAAACTGGATGGGAAGCAAATCCCCGACTTATAGAAGGCATTGAAGCCATTACTGGACATAAATCAGGGGAAGATGAGAGCCACAGTCATGATTGCTGTACATATAAGCTGTCATTTGTCTTTTCTTTTGACAATAATGTACTTGCTTCTGTAAGTGTAATTAACGCATTATCCCTTTCATCACTATAAATATGTGTTAGTTATTTTCGTTTCCTACAATCACTAATTTCTTTATTTGCCTCCTTCATCAATGGAGTCTTCTCTTTCCGCCCTACGAAAGTATTTTTCTTCCTTCCCAATAAATGTTCTTAAAAAGATTTATCAAGCTAGATGTGAACGATTCAGAGTATTTATGCACAAAGGCATTCCTGATAATGTGCGGTGGCTAATTGAAGCTAAGGTTCGTTCAGCTGGTGAAGTTCCAGAAGCGTTCTTTCCCCGTATGCCCGGCTTTGGTAAAAGCGCTTATGCCAAAAAAAGAAGAGCAAAGAGGCTAGGCGTTTGTCATAATTGTGGATGGTGGATTTGCGGCAATAAATGTCGTTCTCCAAGAGTGATCACCAGAAATCGTAATGATAGAATAAGATTCATTAAGAATGGCTTGCGTAAGGAATCTCTAGAAGGTATTCGAGAGGTTCTTGAAGCGCATTCTTGCGGAATAGTGCAATTTGAGGTTGTTGGATTATGGATAATTTTCCAAAAAGAACGAAATCGTTACAGTCTTGGGAATCTGACCCTAAACGACCCTGTTTGCCAGTTTGTGAAAAAGCTAGATGAGATGCAAATCACCGATTCATAGAAAGCATTGAAGCCATTACTGGACGCAAAGCCAGTGGAAGACGAGGATCAAAGTCACGATTACTGTACATGCTAGCTGTCGCTTTTGAAATTTTCCTCCCCTTTTGGTAATAATGTATCCACTCCTGACGTGAACCAAAGTCACGATTACTGTACATGCTAGCTGTCGCTTTTGAAATTTTCCTCCCCTTTTGGTAATAATGTATTCACTCCTGACGTGAACCAGATTCACGATTACTGTACATGCTAGCTGTCGCTTTTGAAATTATCCTCCCAATAATGTACCCACTCCTGACATGAGATACAGTTATGATTACTGTATATAGCTGCCACTTTTTAAAATTTTCCTTCTCTTCCAACAATCACATACCTACTCCTGACGTAAAGCTACAGTAGTGACTACTGTACATGCTAGCAGCTATTTTGAAAATTTTCCTCCTCTTTTAACGATAGTGTACCCATACCTGACCAGAGTCATACTCGTGACTACTGTGTATAGCTGGCAATAATGTATCCACTCTTGAAAATAAAATTATTGCCTTATCTCTTCATCTCTATAAATATATCCTCTTTTCTCACAAGGATAAGGATAGGAATGGAGAAAACCCCAACTCGTAAATCCCGAAGTATTTGTGTATTTTCTGGGGCTTTTCCTGGAAAAGATGAAGAGTATTTAAAGGCAGCCAACCATTTGGGTAGAGTATTAGCTGAGCGAAAAATACATTTAGTTTATGGAGGAGGTAGTGTCGGATTAATGGGAGGTGTAGCATCAGCAGCATCTCTAGGAGGAAGTCAAGTTCTGGGCATCATCCCTGGACCTTTGAAATTTGTTTCTGGGGGCACGATTGGAGAAGAATTAGTGGTTAAAAATTTGCAAGAGCGTGTGTTACAAATGCTTTTAAATGCTGATGCTTTTATCGCTCTACCAGGTGGTTTTGGCACATTGGGAGAAGTCTTTCAAATTGCTTCCATGGCCCAACTTAATTTGCATAAGAAACCCATTGGGCTTTTAAATGTTAACAATTTCTTTACAGGTCTGATAGCTTTTATGGATTATGCTATGCAGAAGAATTTCATATCAAGAGTGGCACGGCGAATCATAATATCCGCAACAACTGCTGAAGAATTGCTAGATAAAATACAAGCTTTTGTTCCTGAACCAGATCCAGCAATGATTCAGATAGACTGGACACGACAGTCTTTCCCGACCAGTTCACTCCCATAATGGTCCTCTACTCACCCTGTTGAAGTATTGTGGAAGAAAGAAGCGATCTGATCCGTTTTTCTTGTCCTTTAGTTTTATTATCAGCATTTTCTTTCGCGTTTCAGTTTTTCTTTTCAGGGAATTTCTTTTTTTATAAGATAGTTTCATCCATGCTGATATTAAAACCATAGGAAAATGCCTTTAGGTTGGAATGGTTGAGTAAAGAGTAATTTTTGTTACTCTTGAGACGCATCCTATTAGGTCTACTAGGCATAACATTTTGGGGTAGTTAAGTTTTAACCTTATTCGGATGACATATCTCACAAGGGAATCTATATTTACTGAAGGAAATATTAGATGAACCTTGAATATTGATTCCAAACATCCGTTCCCTTTACATAATTTGTCAGTGTTATTGTCATCATCAAGATTCACTCGTTTTATCGAAGCCTAATTCTTTGCGCTCACCTATTATGAAAATTCACACTTTCGAAGAAAATTATTCCAATTTCAATTGCTTTCATATAAATTTCGCTCGAGGTCCTAAGGAAAGCTTCTTAGCCTCAAAATCAATTTTCATCATCAGGGTTTTAAGGATGGAACCTTTGCCTCGAAAAGAATCAATTTTCATCATCGGGGTTTTAAGGATGAAACCTTTGCCTCGAAAATAATCAATTTTCATCATCGGGGTTTTAAGGATGGAACCTTTGCCTCGAAAATAATCAATTTCCTATCGTCGAGGTTTTAAGGATGGAACCTTTGCCTCGAAAACAATCAATCAATCTGAGGTTTTAAGGATGGAACCTTTACCTCAAAATCAACCAATCAATCTGAGGTTTTAAGGATGGAACCTTTGCCTCGAAAATAATCAATTTTCATCATCGGGATTTTAAGGATGGAACCTTTGCCTCGAAAACAATCAATTTTCATCATCGGGGTTTTAAGGATGGAACCTTTGCCTCGAAAACAATCAATTTTCATCATCGGGGTTTTAAGGATGGAACTTTTGCTTCGAAAACAATCAATTTTCATCATCGGGGTTTTAAGGATGGAACCTTTGCCTAAAAAATAATCAATTTTCATCATCAGGGTTTTAAGGATGGAACCTTTGCCTCGAAAACAATCAATTTTCATCATCGGGGTTTTAAGGATGGAACCTTTGCCTCGAAAATAATCAATTTTCATCAATTCGAGGTTTTAAGGATGGAACCTTTGCCTCAAGATCAATCAATCAATTCGAGGTTTTAAGGATGGAACCTTTACCTCGACATCAATCAATCAATCCGAGGTTTTAAGGATGGAACCTTTGCCTCGAGATCAATCAATCAATCCGAGGTTTTAAGGATGGAACCTTTTGCGTCGAAATCAATCAATCAATCCGAGGTTTTAAGGATGGAACCTTTGCCTCGAGATCAATCAATCAATCCGAGGTTTTAAGGATGGAAGCTTTACCTCGACATCAATCAATCAATCCGAGGTTTTAAGGATGAAACCTTTGCCTCGAAATCAATCAATCAATCCGAGGTTTTAAGGATGGAACCTTTGCCTCGAGATCAATCAATCAATTCGAGGTTTTAAGGATGGAACCTTTACCTCGACATCAATCAATCAATCCGAGGTTTTAAGGATGGAACCTTTGTCTCGACATCAATCAATCAATTCGAGGCTTTAAGGATGAAACCTTTACCTCGACATCAATCAATCAATCCGAGGTTTTAAGGATGGAACCTTTGCCTCGAAATCAACCAATCAATCTGAGGTTTTAAGGATGAAACCTTTGCCTTGAAATCAACCAATCAATCTGAGGTTTTAAGGATGAAACCTTTGCCTCGAAATCAATCAATCAATCTGAGGTTTTAAGGATGGAACCTTTGCCTCGAAATCAATCAATCAATTCGAGGTTTTAAGGATGGAACCTTTGCTTCGAAATCAATCAATCAATCCGAGGTTTTAAGGATGGAACCTTTGCCTCAGAAACAATCAATTTTCCTTCAACGATAGGAGAGCTCCTATCGCCGGGGTTCTAAGGAGAGTTCCTTAACCTCAGGATTTAGGCGGCGAGAAGGTTTTCAATGCCTAGCTAAGCCGGACGAAATTTGGTAACTAACTTTGCATACATCATGTCCCATGAAGCATGCAAAGGGGGGCAGCTGTTGACACCCAATTTCGTCCGACCATAAAAATTTTTAAAAGAAATTAAATAAAAGAAATTAAATAAAAAAATTATTATTTTTATTATTATTATTATTACTAAAAATTTTAATTAGTTTAAAATACATTTTTGTTTTGTGAAGATTTGATTTAAAATGATATATGTGTGTATTTGAAAGAAAAAAAGAAAACTCCAAAAAATGGCAAAATTTAAAAGTTTGAGGTAAAAATGGCAAAATTAAGAAGTTTCGGGAAAAATTGACAAATTCTGAAAGTTCCAGGAGCATTTGGTAGTTGTCACATGAATTTTTGGGTCGACCGACGTTTCTGGCCCAAATTGACAGAAAACGACAAAATTGTCAAAATCAGAAGCTTCAGGAACTTATCCAGAGGCTAAGAGACGTAAAGGACTGAAATTGTCATTTTACCAATTTAAAAGATAAGTTTGAAATTTTTTATTAATTTATCCGTCCACAGTTCAGCCAAACTTCCTCTATAAATAGGCCTCCAAATTCAGTGCTGAACACAGAGAAAAATAGAAAGAAAAGCTTAGAGCTCCGTTTTTAAAATAGAAAAAATTACAGCCTTAGTCCCTAGCTCTCCTTCCTTTCCTCAGAAAATCTCAAAACTTTTCATTTTGACGATTAAGCCATCTTCTTCCCCCCGTCGCGCGTCCTCTGTTTCCGTTTCTCAGAATTCAGAATTTAAAATCAAGGGTACAACTCTCATTTAATCCTTCATCTTTTCAATTTCTTTCACTTTGGTCACTAACTTTGTATTTTATTCTTGCAGAATTAATTACTAACCCTTTTAATTTTTACTTGTTTGTTTATTATTTGTTTATTACTAACCCCTTTTTTTATTGTTGTTATTAACTTACTAACAACTAACTTTTAATACTATTATTGTTACTAACCTTTTAATTTTTGCATTATTACTAACTTTTATAATTGTTGTTAACAATTAATTAACTTTTATTATTGTTGTTAATTAATTAATTTAATTAACTTGGCTAGCTTTTTATTATTGTTGTTAATTAATTAATTTAATTAATTTGGCTAACTTTTTATTTATTGTTGTTAATTAATTTAATTAATTTGGCTAACTTTTTATTTATTGTAATTAATTAATTTAATTAATTTGGCTAACTTTTTATTTATTGTTGTTAATTAATTTAATTAATTTGGCTAACTTTTTATTTATTGTTGTTAATTAATTTAATTAATTTGGCTAACTTTTTATTATTGTTGTTAATTAATTAATTTAATTAACTTGGCTAACTTTTTACTGTTGTTAATTAATTAATTTAATTAACTTGGCTAACTTTTTATTATTGTTGTTAATTAATTAATTTAATTAACTTGACTAACTTTTTATTATTGTTGTTTAACAATTAATTTAATTAACTTTGCTAACATTTATTATTATTTTTAAAGTGGATGGCCAAAAAGCCCCACTTTATTATTATTAATTTTTTTTTCTTTATATAATTTTTATTTAATTCACCTTTACCCTTTACTAATTAATAAATAAATGAAAATTAAAAGAAGATTATTTTGTAATTAATTATTAAGGCTAATAAAAATCATTTTTAAAAAAGGCCAATTATTTTTATTTTTATATACATGTTTTTAATTCTTTAAAGATAACAAAAAGTTAAAATTAATTTTAATAGTTATTTTTATCCAGTAAAAATAATAAAAAAATAAAAATAAAACCTGTTTAAAAAAAATACATGAAAATTAAGACTTTATATTTTACTGATTTATTTAAAATATAACTTTTAAATCCACTAAAATAATAAATATTTTTCATTAAACAAGAAAACAAAAAGAAAACTAAAACAAGATAAGAAAAAGATAAGAAAGACAAGAAAAAGAAAAGAAAAGAAAGATAAGAAAAAGATAAGAAAGAAAAGAAAGAAAGAAAAGAAAGAAAAGAAAAAGAAAAGATAAAAAAAGAAAAGAAAGAAAGAAAAGAAAGAAAAGAAAAAGAAAAGAAAAGAAAAGAAAGAAAAGAAAGGAAAAATAAAACTAAAAGAAAGATAAAATCAAAAAGAAAGAAAAGAAAGAAAGAAAAGAAAGAAAAGAAAAGAAAATATAAAGAATAAAAAATAAATTTTTTAGATTATTAATAAATCTAAAAACAAAAGACTTACAAATTAGTAATAATAAATTCCATAAAAATAATAATTATATAACTAACAATTAATTAAAGTAATTTCCATATCCGGATGATCCAGCAGGATCTACGGTTTGGAAAATATCAAACTTTCAAAATAAATAAATTAAATAAAAAAATAAAAAATCCATATTTACAATATGGATTAAATTGTTTAAATTTCACCAAATTCCGTGTCCAAATGACTCGGCAGAGTCCATGGTTCGGAATAAAAATCTTCCGTGTCCAAATGACTCGGCAGAGTCCATGGTTCGGAAGTATAAAATTCTATACAAATTAATTACCAAAAATCCACATCCAATTAATTCAGTTAAAAATTTTAGATTGAAAATTAACTGAAATTTATTTAAAAGCAAAGCGAAACAAAATTAAAATCAAATAAGGTGCCAATTTTTTGGCGTTTTAACAAAGTTGTTTTAACGTAACCGTACTCCCGAACCCACGAACTCTCGCAGACCAATATTTAAGGTGACCAATCGACCTAGGTAAACAGATTGGTGGCGACTCCAGAAAACCACGACGTTGCCACACCAACAATATCAAGATAGGGATATCTGGCAGAAGATCCTGTTGGGCCTTGAATCTCCGGCGAGAGAGAGGAGAGATGAGATCTTGAAGCTGAAAGACCAAGAGCTGGCCCGTCAGCTTCGCCCAAAGCTGCAAGAGGACTTGTGTCTGGTGGTTCTTGACGACATGTGGACGAACCAAGTCTGGGATTCCCTGAAAGTTGCCTTCCCCAGTGATGGATGTAGGAGCAAGATATTGATCACGACTCGCAACGAAGCAATAGCTGAACATTCCCATGGCTTCTTGCAGACACCAAAATGCCTGGATTAGGGCCAGAGCTTGCAGTTGCTTCAACAGATTGTGTTTCCCAAAGCTGTAACAATTTTACGATAGTCCTGTTAGCTAGTAACTAAAAGTTCAAAAAAAAAAGGAAAGAAAAAAACAGCTAATATGGTGTATTATCTTTTATCCAGATTTCAAACTAAAACGCTCATCTGCCTTCCAACGTTTTTTTTTTATCGACAAATGGAAATTTTTATTTGAATAAAAAAGGTACAAATATCATCTTAGAGAAAAAGATGATAAGTTCCCAAACCTCAGCCCCTAATACAATATTAAAGTATTTAATTAACCCAAAATAAATTTAAAAGAGGTGGAGATGCTTTAAAATAGGTTGCTTAACCTTTGGCCTGCTAGAACACATATTACACAAACTTTTGCTCGTAACACATAGTGTTCATCTCTATCGTCATTGATTTTCAAAATTGTATATATTGAAACTCTTAATTTCAAGAAGTCCAATAAGTACTTTTAAAGTGCTTTTTTGTAAAAAAAATTTTTATTAATTTTTATTTTTTAGGCTTTGTAAGTTAAAAAATTTACAAAAGTTAAATTATTGGTTTTATTTTATTGACAAAGGAAAACATATATTGAATTAAGGAAGAGAAACAATGACAAAGTACATGGTTACCAATTCTAATAAACAAAAACAAATAGATACTAACCAATTCTGAACTTATTAAGAAAATCATTTTTGAAGAAGTTATATATATACACACACGTATGTATGTATATAAAAATTTTAATTAAAGTAGTTAAAATGAAATTAAAGATAGAACGTTACCAATATAAAAGTTGCTGTTATATTAAATAGTAATAAAAAAAACTTGCAATTATATATCTACTAGGTGAATTGTAGCCGCGCATTGCGGCGGCAATATATTGATTGAACATTTGATCATAAATAACCAAAGTTTGTGACTTAGGGAGATAGATAATAATATTTTAGAAGCTCAAATACTACAAATTAGAGAGTAAATTATCTAGAAGAAAAGTGTGAGGACCAAAAAGACAAAGCTTAAAATTATAGAGTTGTGGCGGTTCAATATGACATAGCATTTAATATAAATATAGTATAATAATCATTAAAACATAAAATTTAGGGGTTGAAGAGAGAAAAGTTTAGAGTTCTAGTAATTAAAAGTGTGTTTAACTATTAGTAAAATAAACTTTTTCAAGAAAATAAAAAAAATGGAATTTAAAGTCGACCTAAAATGAGGTCTAATCTTTATACAATAAATTTTTAAGATTAATAAGGTATAAAGTAGAATTTTAGAAACTAAATGGTGTTTTACTATTGACACAAAAAAGAGCAATAAAATGGAACAAATTGATGGTTTAAACGGAAATCCAAGTAAGCCTAGAAATAGTTCAAGAAATGGCCAAAATTAGACAAATCATAACAAATAAAGTTTTCTCTTATGAGATAGGAATAACCTTCTCACAAAAACGTAATGTTTAAGCACTATCACAAAAGTTAAAGTAAAGTTTTAAAATCAATAGAGGAAATGGAAAAATTATAGGTAATAAGGGTTCAACATTGAATTTGCACAAAAAGTGGGGAAGAAAAGAAAAAAAAAAGGACAAAAATGACAAATATATTGAATTTAAGGACTAAGACGGAAGAAATGAAATTTACATGGGTTGAAAGAGAGGTTATGCCATTACCTAAGAAAAAGAAAAAAAACTAGAGCACTATAGATCTATAATAAAATAATCATTAGATAATAAAATTTGGGGTTGAAGAGAGGAAAGTTTAGAGTTCCAGTAATTAACAGTGGGTTTAACTATTAATAAAATAAATTTTTTCAAGAAAATAAAAAAATGGGATTTACAGTCGACCTAAAATGAAGTCTAAGCTTTATACAATAAATTTTTAAGCTTAATAATGTATAAAGCAAAATTTTAGGAACTAAATGGTGTTTTACTATTGACACAAAAAAGAGTAAAAAAATGGAATAAATTGAGGGTTTGAACGGAAATCCAAGTAAGTCTAGAAATAGTTTATGAAATGGCCAAAATTAGGCAAATCATAATGAATAAAGTTTTCTCTTATGAGATAGGAATAACCTTCTCACAAAAAGATAATATTTAAGAAATGTCACAAAAGCTAAAGTAAAGTTTTGGAATCAAGAGAGCAAATGAAAAGATTATAGGTAGTAAGGGTTTAACATTGAATTTGCACAAAAAATTGGGGAAGAAAAAATAAGAGAAAAAAAGAGAAAAAAAAAAGGACAAAAATGACAAATATATTGAATTTAGGGACTAAAATGGAAGAAATGAAATTTACACAGGCTGAAAGAGAGGTCATGTCATTAACTAGGGAAAAAAATCAGAGTACAATATTTCCCAACTCCTATTTAGTATATACGAGGTTATTTTTTATCCGCACGTTGTAGCAGGTATTTTTTTCTTAAATTTATTATTAAAATAAATATCAGTAAAAAAATAACTAAAAAAATTTTTAGCCATAAACTTATGCTAATAAATTAAAATTTTACTTTATTTAATTTTTAAGTTAGGTGTTTTTTATATCATATTTTTATCATTTAAATAATTAGTTATGATCAAAACATAATACATGTACATGCTTTGAAATAATGAATATTTTAGCAATTGTGGACAAAATTAATTTATTAAAAATATAATTTTTGAAATTAATAACTCATTCTACAAAACTTAATTAATAAAGATTAAAAGAAAAAGCAAAGAAATTGGCCAAAAAAATTCAGGGACTAAGAGATGAAATGGAAAAGCTTTACCTATTCAAATTTAACGATTGGTGGTGACCAATGTTTTGTTCTAGAAGATAATACATAATTAAAAAAAAACAACAAAAAAATCAAGATTGAAAGAGCACATAGAAAGAATATAGTTAAGTAGTTATTATTTATTAAGTTTGGGACTAAAACATAATATAGGTTGAACTTAGTGACTGAAAATGGGAAAGAAAAAAAATTCAGGGACTGAAATCACAATTTAACCATAAGGGGAACACTCAAACAATTACAACTTGGGCCCCTAGGACATAATTTCCTTGAAATAAGAGGACCAAACTTAAAAAAAAGTCAATAATGTCCAACATAAAAGGTGAAAAAAAAAAGGAATTAGCACTGTTGATGAACAGAATTTTTTGACACTGTTCATGAACACTGAAAAATTCACGGCTTTTAACAAAAACAGTTCCATTTCAATGTTCACGGTAAACCATGTCCCTAGGCTACCTAATACCTCCTCAACAGTGAAAGCTAAAAAAAGATGTAACTGTTCATGGACAGGAACTATATTCAACAATTAGTGTTAATTTATATAATAAACTATTAAAAGGTTCTCATTTATAAGTTTATGTAAATTAATTAAATTTTACTTTATTTTAATTTTGAGTTGAGCTCTCTTTATGTTATGTTTTTATCATAAAAATGATTAGTTATGATCGAAACATAACACCGTGAAACATACCATTATACATACTTCAAAATGATGTATAATTTTTGTTATTAAAAAATAATTCACTAAAAAATTTCATCTCCTATCAACTCAAATTTTAATTTTTAATATCGATTAGAAATTTTTTTTAGAAAAATCGATGTTCAGTTTCAGCAATTATAGACCAAAGTGCTTTATTGAACCATAAAGCTTTTGAAGTAAATAATTCATGTTAAAAAACTCAATCATTAATAATGAAAAGATATGACCAAAACACAAAATTAGGTTTAATTTATTTTAACCATTAACTTAATAGAGGTAAAAAGAAAAGAAAAAAATTAGCAAAAAGTTTGATTCCAAGAGAGGAAATGGAAAAACCTTAGGTATTAAGGATTTAATAATTGAATTAATAAAGGTAAAAAGAAAAGGAAATGGTTTGGTTAAATTAAACATATCATGGTGATCAATGTTTTACTTTAGAATATGGTGCATAAAAAATAACAAAAAAATTTGAGGACCAAGAGAGCAAATAGAAAAAATCTAGCTAAGGAGTTATTAAGTTTAGGGCCAAAACATAACATGGGTCAAATTTAGTGACTGAAATGTGAAAGAGTAGAAATACGGGGACTAAAACGAATGTTAACCAACACGCGGAAACTGGAGAAATGGCAACGCAGTACTCTAAGACTCAACCATCACGCGAAAAGGGTACTGATGTTCAAAAAGAGACGATCGTGCCCAAAAAAAATACAAAAAAAAAACTGTGACTCGCACTGTTCGTAAACAGGGCCTAAAGTCGGAAATTAATATTAGGTTATAATATATAATGGTTACAAAATATATTTTCCATGATTAAAATGAACTTATCTATTTGTACATAAAAACCAAAAAGTCAACAAATATATCCCATGTCCTTTTGATGGTACCAGAGGCGTACCTATAAAAGGGGCAGCCATACGCCACTCCCCAATCGAAAAAATGGCATAATGTTTGTTACAATTCTTAAATTTTAATGACAAATGCATCCTAAGGAATTGGACAAATTCTCTTATATAGATTACAGTTTTAAAAACAATCTATTCTAACTGCTACTTTGAAAAAATGTTACATACACCTTTGGATGGTATCCAAAAGTTCTAAAAGATTATTGTTTGAATTGAACTACAGTGATTGAGATTTTCTATATATATATATATATATTCGGAGGGTAACAAAGGGGTGAAAGACGACAATGATAAGGAGGAGTTTGGCCGAAAAAATGGTCAAACATTGTGGAGGTTTGCCATTAGCAATCAAGGCCCTAGGTGGAATTTTGGCTACCAAAGTCACATTGGCAGAATGGAATATGATTTTGCAACATATCAACTCACAGATAGCAAGAAGTGGCAATCAAGAAGTAGAAAACACTAAAGCTACGATGATTTACCAGCTCATTTAAAGTTATGTTTTACTTACATGGCATTGTTCCCTGAGGATTATGAAATAAATGTAGAGATGCTAATACAAATGTGGATCACAGAAGGTATAGTAGAGCATACACAGGTGCACTGGGAGGAAAAGGGAGAAGAGTTGGAAGTTATAGCAAAGAGTTATTTGAGGGGACTGATTAAAAGAAATATGGTTCTAGTTGGAAAAAAAAAATGAGATGGAAGATATGTTGGCAACATGCCGCTTGCACGATCTTATGAGAGATCTTTGTTTGTCGAAAGCAAAAGAAGAAGACATGCTCCAAATTCCTAATCAAAGTGTATAGGTTGATGATTCAGGTGTTTTCTTGATGCCCACGATAGGTAAGGTTCGAAGAATTGCAATTCATGAATCAAGGCAGATAAACCATCTTTATCTGAATCCCCATTTAAGATCTCTCTGGTTCTTTTGTGACATCTTTTCTGAAGAAGAACTTGGGAGAGTGGATGGATGCTTTTTCGGCAGTTGCACAATATTGGGAAAATTATTGCAAGTCAAGAAGATTGATTTGGGTATTTGTGACGAGCAATTGCAAACTACTAAGGATGCTCAATTTACAAGGGGTTAAGTTACGCTCACCACTTGACGAGATTGGTGAACTTGTTTGCTTAAAGATGCTTGTGTTCGGAGATGTCCGAAAAAAGTTATGATTATCTCTCGGAAAATTAAGACATTTACAGACCTTATATTTTGTGGATGAATTGTCCGATCATAATTATGAAGAGGTACCTGATGTGCTGTGGAAGTTGGAGCAAATGAGATATTTGTGTCCTTTGAGGTGGGCGCATCCTTATAGATTAGGGAAGTGGAGGAATTTGCGTAAGCTTATAAGATTAGGCTTGACTCGCCATAATGTGAAAAGTCTTGGTGCATTGACCCAACTTAGAGAGCTTGCTGTATACTTTGTGGACGACTACGATGTCATCCAAGACATGATGAAGGCATTTAGTGATGCACTCGGCACGATGAGGCAGCTATGCTGTTTGTCCATATCTCGGATGGCAGCACCCTTGGATAAGCACGGCATGGATGCATCACCAGTACTAGAAGCATTACAGGGCTGTCCCAATTTCTACAAGTTGGAGATAAAAATTCTCCCCATGCACAAACTTCCTGAAGACTACCAGATCTTCCCCTCTACCATTAGCCACTTGAAGCTTGAAAAGTGTCACATTTCCGAAGATCCAATGCCTACTCTGCAGTGCCTTCCTAATCTCCGATATCTCGTTTTAGGTCGGGACTCCTTAACCGGAAATAAGATGGTCTGCTCTACAATAGGCTTTCCTAAACTTGATTCACTCCATCTTCATGGCCTTGACAAGTTAGAAGAGTTGATTATTAACGAAGGAGCACTAAGCAAGCTTCGACGCATGAAATTTTTTTATTGTCCCAAATTAATGACAGCTCCAGATGGATTAAGATTCATTAGAAGCCTCCAAGATTTGGAGATCGAGAGGATGCGCAAGGAGTTCTGCAACAGGTTGGTCCCTGGAGGAGCAGATTACGAAAAGGTGCAGCATATTCCTTCTGTCTCGTTTCTGTATCCTCTCCATTATTAACATTGAGATGTATGTTGACATTCCTTCTCTTCCATTCCTGTGTGATCTCATATATATATATTTATTTATTGTTAGCTTTAATGTGTGGTTTGGAAGTACATTAAACTTAAAATGTTTCAAAAGTGTGGTGTGCCATCTTTTAATAAGACTTCCAACTCAGACGTGTTGCTTCAGGCTTTCTATTGTTCAGTGTAACCTTTCAATAACTTTGAATGAGATGTGTTCGTTCATGTAATAAATTTTATATGACTAGCTATATATATAGGTGTGTTTATTTTTACGTCCAAACAAATATATATAAGAGGTGACAGACACTATATGATGACACATAATTTTAAAAAACAAACAATTAAAACATTGAATTCAGACAAGAACCGACACAAATACGATCTGATGGCTGTGTTATTTTATTTTATTTTAGTTTTTCGTCATCATTTAACTTTTCAGTTTTATAATTCGTAGACCAATAAAGCTCCCTAATAAACAATGCATTGGACTGTAATTCTTGAGAAAATGTAACACCAAATCCTAGGAGAAATAAATGTAATTAGAATACTACTGTTTTGATTTTGTTTAAAGACTCAAGCATAAGGCATAGAATCAAAGAAATAAAACATGAACAGGGGAGACGATCGAATAGTGTAGAGGAGAGCAATTAAAGCAGCAGAATGATAGAAAATTGATTATGTTTAATGCCATAGTAACTGTACACATGTGATGCATGGGAATTGAAATACTAGGTAGTGTTTTACACAAATAACTAATTATTTTTTTTTAAATAAATAGTAGGAACAATGATTTTAGTTTTTTCTAGTTTAGATATATTTCTTATTAGTTTCATTTTTTTATTTTTTATATAGTTTTTTATTACTCCCTCCGTTTCATATTAGCTGTCCCTTTTACCTTTTTTGACTAAAGTTTAACTTGAATATATTTATATTAATATGAATTGAAAAAAATTCTAAAAAATGATATTTAGAAACTAGAATATTTAAAGTTTCATTTTTATATAAAAATTTCATATTTTTATGATAAATTTTAAGAGAAATAAAATCATAGATTAATTACTGTAAATAGTAAAGAGGACAGCTTTTGTGAAACAAATGGAGTATAATATTTCATAATAACTATCCTCATTTGAGCCATCCATTATAAAAGATTGCTCATTGGATTTGATTTCTATTTAATAATAATAATAATAATCACAACAACAACAACAACAACAATAGCACACTAAAGAATATGCCATAGGTAATACTCATTTCAAAAAAACTGAGAGAATTTTTTTTTTATTTATGATGGAAGAGTGCTTATAAAAACTTTTTCCTCATAGTTTTAATATCTTATCAAAGATGTAAAATTTTCTGTTCTCAGTGTGAAAATTAGAATTAATAGCATGGAATTTGTTAAGAAAAAATCTATTTACAAATTTTATTACAATTTAGTAAATTTTATCTTAATTTTTATACTTTAGATTAAAAAAGCTAATGATTAAAATAAAGATCTTATATTAGTTGGCTCAAATAATTATGCAAATTTACAATTGATGTATTTGAATTTTTAAAGAGATATAAGCTAAGTTTTAAATAAATTTTTTAAAGTTCTGTTCAAAATTGAAACCAAAAAATATATGCTAAGTCTACAGGTGAGTCATTCAATAAGAACTCAAGTAAAAAGAATTTTATTTTATTCAGTATGATACAAATATGGGTCATGATATCAAAGTATAAATTTGATAAGTAAACATTGAGTTTTTCCAAAGACATGCAATTATAAGTAATTATATATTACTAAAAATAGCTTAACTACCTAACTCTTGATTTTTATTAAAACAAATAAACCCACTCTCATGATTTCAAATCTACACTCACCATCTATTTTATGCCCAAGTTAAACTGATAGTTGAAAATATTGGGATCAAGTCTTGTATAGCTTTTTTTTAATCATTTTGGGTAACTAACACTTGCCAATTGATTTAGAAATTATACTTACATCATTGAAGTTTGAAAACCTAATCTTACCCATTATTCTTATAATATAATTAGTCTACCACGGGAAAGTAGACTCCTTAAAATAGAATAAATTCCTAGTACCTAAAAAAAATTAGAATTTAAGGTTTACTCATTTTATATCTTTGATATTTTTTATTATATACATATAAAGTATCTATAATATATAAAAAGTAAGAAGATACACAAATGTTGAATAACTTTTTTTCCCTTACATTATAGGTTATTTTTTTCTTTTAGTGAAACCCAATTTTATTATTATCTATTTAATCGGAGTTATATTAGCTTTAGAACACTACACCCTTAAGTTGCCACTAAATTTTATTTTTTACCACAAACTTGCCCAGACTATATTCTATATTACAAAATCAAATATTGTATGCAATTTTTTTTAACATTAATTCTTACCTTTAATGAAAAAAACTCCTAGACTACCACTAAAGTCTTTTTTACTGCTTCAAACATGCTGCTCTTGGTTCTATATTGCTATCAAATAATTATCTCAAGTAAAATAAATATTTTTATAAAACTTAAAATTTTAACTTAACAAGTATGGTCTAAGCTTGTTCTAATATAAAAAAATCTACTAAAAGAAAAGCTATTTCCAACGGTTACATGTTAGAAAATCCAATTTTCTAACACAAAACTATTGGAAAATGACATGTTGGTAAATTTTTCAATGGCCCAAGGGCTGGCCATTGGTACTAGCTAATGAAATATGAGCTATTGAAAATTTCCAATAGCTTAATCTTATAGAATTTTCTCCAACAGTTTTCCAACAGCATTAATTTCCAAAAAATTTGACCATTAGAAAACCTTTTTAAAAATAAAAAATATAGGAAATTATTTTCCACGACTAATTACCTCATACGTATATATACACATACATCACACCATATCAAAAAAGGTAATTAAAACTAACAAGATATAGGTTTTCTTTTAATTCCTAAAATTAAAACAATTAAAAATATTCAAGAAATTACATATATCAATGGGTAAACAAATAACTTCAACTCCTAACAACAAAAATAACAAATCATCAATATTTAACATATTTCATAACTTAAATTACTGATAGTTTTCCTCATTTTTACAAAAAAAAAATGAAAAATAAAAAGAGAAAAAATAAATCCTTCTACAACTAACCTCCAAATTGAACAATGAATGTTGGATATTATTGGGTAATCCTTCAAATTGTGAAAACAAGTAAAAAATCACATTTATTCAATCAAAAAACTCATATATCTAAGAAACTCAAAAATTAAAAAAATTGGACAAAGTAAACTGCAAAATGAAAAAAAAAAACTTACTAGGTTTGCTAAATCGGTACCAAATCTACCAATTTATGCAAAAAAAAATATTAATGACAGACTCCAAGCGTCAATTTGGTGATTTGTGCATGTGTGTGCTTGTAAGAAGGAAGAAAGACAAAGGAGAATGAGGGAAGAACGATCTTGAGCTTGATCTTGATGCACCTTTTAAATTTGATTTTCCAATGGCCAAGCCATTGGAAAATGAACAACCAAAACACACCATGTTACGACTCTTCTAGGCCTAGGCCAAAATTACTAAGGTAAGTGTAAATTTTATACTTAGAAACTCTATTTGCACACTAAGTTATAGATTTAGTAAGTTAATGTAGCATAAAGTAAGTAATGTGATCATTTGAGCAAAGTTTGCCCAAAAAGGGCAAAGTAGAAATTTTCTCTTAAAACCCTAATTTTTATGGCATAAATGGGATTGAACAATGGAATTAAATATCTTGAAGAGTTTTAATGATTCCTAGTTCAATTACATTTATAAAGTGAGAAAATAAAACAAGTGCGAGACTTATGGACCAAGGTAAGCACAATTTAGAAAGTTAAGGGACCAAAGGGTGAAAATGGGAAAAGATAAAATGAAGACTTGGTTGTCTTTTTCCTCAAACCCCAAACCATGCCATTTTTGGATCCAAGAAGCTCCTAATCTTATCCAACCTAATTTTTTGCAAAATTGAAGCAACCAAAGCAAGTTCCTGGGAGTTTGCTAGGTGTGTGCTGTGGCTAGGATGTGTGATAAAGGCAAAGATGTCTTTCAAGATTAAGGCTTAGGAATAGAGCTCAGATAGGGATTTCTGAATCCCAAGCATCCTTATTATCATAAAACTTAGGTAGCAAGTTATTCCAATTATTGTTTCTCTTCTATCTCAAACTGGTTATGTAACTTACATTACAAGCATTTTGGTTTGATTATGTTTTGATTAATGTGAAGCTTCTGGAACCTGTATTGATGGTTTATGTTATATTTGGATCATGATCAAACTTCTTATGGTTTCCTGTTTATGTTTTCTGTATTATGCTGAAGAAATTGTTTACTAGTTAAAATAGTTGACCAAGTGTGGCAACGTGTGGTTCGTTTTCGGGAGTCGCCACCAATCTGTTATTCTTTAGGTCGATTGGTTACCTAAAATATGGTCTGCGAGAGTTTGGGGGTTCGGGAGCACGGTTACGTTAAAACAACTTTGTTAAAACGCCCAAAAATTGGTACCTTAGTTGATTTTAATTTTGTTTCGCTTTGCTTTTAAATAAATTTCAGTTAATTTTCAATCTAGAATTTTTAACTGAATTAATCGGATGTGGATTTTTGGTAATTAATTTGTATAGAATTTTATACTTCCGAACCATGGACTCTGCCGAGTCATTTGGACACGGAAGATTTGATTCCGAACCATGGACTCTGCCGAGTCATTTGGACACGGAATTTGGTGAAATTTTAAACAATTTTATCCATATTGTGAATATGGATTTTTATCTTTATATTTATTTAATTTATTTAGTTAAAAAAAAGGTTGATATTTTCCAAACCGTAGATCCTGACGAATCATCCGGATATGGAAGTTAATTTATAGTTAATTATTTAATTCTTATTTTTATTAATTATTAGTTTAATTACTAATTCATAATTCTTTTTGTTTATGAAATTTTTAGATTTATTAATAATCTAAAAATTTTATTTTTTTTTCTTTATATTTTCTTTTCTTTTCTTTCTTTTCTTTCTTTCTTTTCTTCCTTATTGATTTTATCTTTCTTTTAGTTTTATTTTTCCTTTCTTTTCTTTCTTTTCTTTTCTTTTCTTTTTCTTTTCTTTCTTTTCTTTCTTTCTTTTCTTTTTTTATCTTTTCTTTTTCTTTTCTTTCTTTTCTTTCTTTCTTTTCTTTTTTTATCTTTTTCTTATCTTTCTTATCTTTTTCTTATCTTTCTTTTAGTTTTTTTTAGTGAAAGTTATTTTATTATTTAAATAATTATTCAATTTATAAAAGAAAAATAATTTTATTTAATAAAATATTTAATATCAAGAATTTTTTTAAAGAAAATTTGAAGAGTTGACATTTATTCTGTTGGTTTGATAACCAAAAAGTAATTATTTAACCAAGATTTTATTCAAAAAATTATACATATATTTCAAAAATAAAAGAAAAGTCTTAGTATGTTATCTGATAAAAAGTGAACAAAAAGTAATTATTTAATCAAAATTTTATTTATTTAATAAAAGAAACAAAAATTTTATATATATAAAAGAAAGTTTTAATATTTTGTTTGTTTTTGTTTTTTTAAAAAAAGGATTAACCAGAAATAATTATTTAATTAAGAAAACCAAAACATTTATATGTATATTTTAAATAAAAAGAAAAAGTCTTAATATTTATTTAATTTGTTTTGAGTAAAAGATTAACTAAAAAGTAATTATTTTAATTAAAATTTTATGTATATTTAAAAAAACCACAAATTTATATGTATATTTTAAAATAAAAGAAAAATCTTAATATTTTATTTTTGATTTTTTTAATAAAAAGAATTAATCAAAAGTGATTATTTAAGAAAAGAAACTAAAATTTTATGTATATAAAAGTTTTGATATTTATTTGTTTTGTTTTTTATAGAAATTTAACCAAAAGTGATTATTTAAAAATTTACATGTATATAAAAATCTTGATATTTATTTGTTATTTTTATATTCTTTTTGTTTGATGAAAGATTTTTTTAAATAATTTTAATTTATATCTCTGAAAATATATCTAATTAATAAGTCTAAAATATTTAAGAGAAATTCAATTCACTTTTTTTTATTTATTTTTTTTATTATTTTTGACTAAGATTTTTATAAAGGAAACAAAAAGTTATATCTTTTCATTATTTTGAAAGAAATAAGTAAAAATATTACTAAATAAAATATTAACTCAAAATTTTTACTCTTTTTATTCTTTTTATTAATAAAGAAAACTAAAAAATTATATTTTATTAAATAATTAATATATTAGTCCAAAGTGTTTATTTTTAATAAAGAAAAATTTATGTATATACTTTATTAAAAAAATATTTCCAAGCCATGGATCCTGGCGGATCATTTGGTCATGGAGTTTTAATTTTTGTTAAATTTTAATTATTTAATTATAATTATTTTAATTATAATTTTATTGGATTTTTCTTGAATTTTAAATTTTAAATATCATTATTTTAAAAAATGTTTTAAAAAAAGAAGTTGATTTGTATATTTTTAGTACTATTTAATCATGCTTGTTTATTAATTTTAACAAAAAGGAATAAAAAGTTAACTTTGTTATCTTTAAAGAAATAATAAAAACATGTATTCCAAAATAAAAATAATAATTTTTTTAAAAATGATTTTTATTAGCTTTAATAATTAATTATAAAAGAATCTTCTTTTAGGTTTTATTTATTTATTTATGGGTAAGGGTGAATTAAATGAAATAAATCAAATAAAGGAAAAATTAATAATAATAAAGTGGGGTTTTTTGGCCATCCACTTTAAAAATAAATAATAATAAAGGTTAGCAAAGTTAATTAAATTAATTATTAACAAGAATAATAAAAGTTAGATAATTTAATTAATTATTTAATTAACAACAATAATAAAGGTTAGTTAAGTTAATTAAATTAATTAACAACAATAATAAAAGTTAGCCAAGTTTAATTAAATTAATTAATTAACAACAATAAAAAGTTAGCCAAGTTTAATTAAATTAATTAATTAACAACAATAATAAAAGTTAGTCAATTTTAATTAAATTGAAAGTTAGCCAAGTTTAATTAAATTAATTAATTAACAACAATAAAAAGTTAGCCAAGTTTAATTAAATTAAAAGTTAGCCAAGTTTAATTAAATTAATTAATTAACAACAATAATAAAGGTTAGCCATGTTAGTAGTTAGTTGTTAATAACAACAATAAAAAAAGGTTAGTAATAATAACAAATAAATAAACAAGTAAAAATTAAAATAGTTAGGAATTAATTCTGCAAGAACAAAATAAAAGGTTAGTGACCCAAGTGAAAGATATTGAAAAATTGAAGGACAAAATGAGCGTTTTACCCTAGATTTTAAAATTTGAATCTGAAGAAGAACAGAGGAAGGACGCGCGCGAAGGGGGCGAGGGGGGGGCTGGCTGGCTGGACACGGTGGCGTCGGTGGGGCGGGACGGCGGGGCGACGGCGGCGCGAGCACGGCGGAGGCGGAGGAAAATAAGGAGAAGAAAAGGAACTCGGACGGCGGCGGGTGACGGGGCACGGCGACGAAGATGAGGGGCGGCGGTGACAGGACGACGGCGGGACGGCGGGACGGCGGCGGCAGGGCGACGGCAGCGGGATAGGACGGCGACAGCAAAAGAAAGAAAGAGAAAACGGAGGAAGAAGGTAGTCGAAACGTAAGAAAAAAAATAATTTTGGGACTTTTTTGGCAGAGGGAGGAGAGGCTAGGGACTAAGGCTTCTATTTTCTCTTTTTAAAATGGAGCTCTGAACTTTTTTATCTATTTTTTTATGTGTTCAGCACTAAATTTGGAGGCCTATTTATAGAGGAAGTTTGGCTGAACTATTGATGGATAAATTAATAAAAAATTTCAAACTTATCTTTTAAATTGGTAAAATGACAATTTCAGTCCTTTACGTTTCTCAGGCTCTGGATAAGCTTCAGAAGCTTCTGATTTTGACAATTTTGTCGTTTTCTGTTAATTTGGGCCAGAAACGTCCGTTTACGCCCAAAATTGACGCGAAAAATTGCCCAAAGCTCCTGGAACTTTCAGAATTTGTCAATTTTGCCCGAAACTTCTCAATTTTGTCATTTTTATCTCAAACTTTTTAATTTTGTCATTTTTATGGAGTTTTCTTTTTTTCTTTCAAACATACACATATACACACATATATCAAATCTTCACAAAACAAAACAAAAAAATGTATTATAAACTAATTAAAAAAATTTTAGTAATAATAATAACAATAATAATAATAATACATTTTTTTTAATTAATTTTTTTATTTAATTTTTTTTTAAAATTATTTTAATGGCCGGACGAAATTGGGTGTCAACAGCTGCCCCCCTTTGCATGCTTCATGGAACATGATGTATGCAAAATCGTTACCAAATTTCGTCCGGCTTAGCTAGGCATTGAGAACCTTCCCGCCACCTAAATTGTAAGGTTAAGGAATCCTCCTTAGAACCTCGGCGATAGGAGGAGTCCTACCGTTGAAGGAAAATTGATTGTTTTTGAGGCAAAGGTTCCATCCTTAAAACCCCGACGATAGGAGCAGTCCTACCATTGAATGAAAATTGATTAATTTCGAGGCAAAGGTTCCATCCTTAAAACCTCGACGATAGGAGCAGTCCTACCGTTGAAGGAAAATTGATTGAATGAAAATTGATTGATTTCAAGGCAAAGGTTCCATCCTTAAAACCCCGACGATAGGAGCAGTCCTACCGTTGAAGGAAAATTGATTGTTTTCGAGGCAAAGGTTCCATCCTTAAAACCCCGGCGGTAGGAGCAGTCCTACCGTTGATTGATTTCGAGGCAAAGGTTTCATCCTTAAAACCTCGACGATAGGAGCAGTCCTACCGTTGAAGGAAAATTGATTGAATGAAAATTGATTGATTTCGAGGCAAAGGTTCCATCCTTAAAACCCCGACGATAGGAGTAGTCCTACCGTTGAAGGAAAATTGATTGTTTTCGAGGCAAAGGTTCCATCCTTAAAACCCCGACGATAGGAGCAGTCCTACCGTTGATTGTTTTCGAGACAAAGGTTCCATCCTTAAAATCCCGACGATGAAAATTGATTATTTTCGAGGCAAAGGTTCCATCCTTAAAACCCCGATGATGAAAATTGATTGTTTTCGAGGCAAAGGTTCCATCCTTAAAACCCCAATGATGAAAATTGATTATTTTCGAGGAAAAGGTTCCATCCTTAAAACCCCGATGATGAAAATTGATTGTTTTCGAGGCAAAGGTTCCATCCTTAAAACCCCGATGATGAAAATTGATTGTTTTCGAGGCAAAGGTTCCATCCTTAAAACCCCGATGATGAAAATTGATTGTTTTCGAGGCAAAGGTTCCATCCTATCCTTAAAACCCCGATGATGAAAATTGATTATTTTCGAGGCAAAGGTTCCATCCTTAAAACCCCGATGATAAAAATTGATTATTTTTGAGGCAAAGGTTCCATCCTTAAAACCCCGATGATGAAAATTGATTTTGAGGCTAAGGAGCTTTCCTTAGGACCTCGAGCGAAATTTATATGAAAGCAATTGAAATTGGAATAATTTTCTTCGAAAGTGTGAATTTTCATAATAGGCGAGCGCAAAGAATTAGGCTTCGATAAAACGAGTGAATCTTGATGATGACAATAACACTGACAAATTATGTAAAGGGAACGGATGTTTGGAATCAGTATTCAAGGTTCATCTAATATTTTCTTCAGTAAATATAGATTCCCTTGTGAGATATGTCATCCGAATAAGGTTAAAGCTTAACTACCCCAAAATGTTATGCCTAGTAGACCTAATAGGATGCGTCTCAAGAGTAACAAAAATTACTCTTTACTCAGCCATTCCAACCTAAAGGCATTGTCCTATGGTTTTAATATTAGCATGGACGAAACTATCTTATAAAAAAGAAATTCCCTGAAAAGAAAAACTGAAACGGGAAAGAAAATGCTGTTAATAAAACTAAAGGACAAGAAAAACGGATCAGATCGCTTTTTTCTTCCACAATACTTCAACAGGGTGAGTAGAGGACCATTATGGGAGTGAATTGGTCGGGAAAGACTGTCGTGTCCAGTCTATCTGAATCATTGCTGGATCTGGTTCAGGAACAAAAGCTTGTATTTTATCTAGCAATTCTTCAGCAGTTGTTGCGGATATTATGATTCGTCATGCCACTCTTGATATGAAATTCTTCTGCATAGCATAATCCATAAAAGCTATCAGACCTGTAAAGAAATTGTTAACATTTAAAAGCCCAATGGGTTTCTTATGCAAATTAAGTTGGGCCATGGAAGCAATTTGAAAGACTTCTCCTAATGTGCCAAAACCACCTGGTAGAGCGATAAAAGCATCAGCATTTAAAAGCATTTGTAACACATGCTCTTGCAAATTTTTAACCACTAATTCTTCTCCAATCGTGCCCCCAGAAACAAATTTCAAAGGTCCAGGGATGATGCCCAAAACTTGACTTCCTCCTAAAGATGCTGCTGATGCTACACCTCCCATTAATCCGACACTACCTCCTCCATAAACTAAATGTATTTTTCGCTCAGCTAATACTCTACCCAAATGGTTGGCTGCCTTTAAATACTCTTCATCTTTTCCAGGAAAAGCCCCAGAAAATACACAAATACTTCGGGATTTACGAGTTAGGGTTTTCTCCATTCCTATCCTTACCCTTGTGAGAAAAGAGGATATATTTATAGAGATGAAGAGATAAGGCAATAATTTTATTTTCAAGAATGGATACATTATTGCCAGCTATTCACAGTAGTCACGAGTATGACTCTGGTCAGGTATGGGTACACTATCGTTAAAAGAGGAGGAAAATTTTCAAAATAGCTGCTAGCATGTACAGTAGTCACTACTGTAGCTTACGTCAGGAGTAGGTACGTGATTGTTGGAAGAGAAGGAAAATTTTAAAAAGTGGCAGCTATATACAGTAATCATAACTGTATCTCATGTCAGGAGTGAGTACATTATTGGGAGGATAATTTCAAAAGCGACAGCTAGCATGTACAGTAATCGTGACTTTGGTCCACGTCTTCCACTGATTTTGCATCCAGTAACGGCTTCAATGCCTTCTATGAATCGGCGATTTGCATCCCTTCCAGTTTTCTCACAAACTGGCAAACTGGGTCGTTTAATGTCAGATTCCCAAGACTATAATGATTTCGTTCTTTTTGGAGAATTATCCATAATCCAACAATCTCAAATTGCACTATTCCGCAAGAATGCGCTTCAAGAACCTCTCGAATATCTTCTAGAGATTCCTTACGCAAGCCATTCTTAATGAATCTTATTCTATCACTACGATTTCTGGTGATCACTCCTGGAGAACGACATTTATTGCCGCAAATCCACCATCCACAATTATGACAAACGCCTAGCCTCTTTGCTCTTCTTTTTTTGGCATAAGCGCTTTTACCAAAGCCGGGCATACGGGGAAAGAACGCTTCTGGAACTTCACCAGCTGAATGAACCTTAGCTTCAATTAGCCACCGCACATTATCAGGAATGCCTTTGTGCATAAATACTCTGAATCATTCACATCTAGCTTGATAAATCTTTTTAAGAACATTTATTGGGAAGGAAGGAAAATACTTTCGTAGGGCGGAAAGAGAAGACTCCATTGATGAAGGAGGCAAAGAAAGAAATTAGTGATTGTAGGAAACGAAAATAACTAACACATATTTATAGTGATGAAAGGGATAATGCGTTAATTACACTTACATAAGCAAGTACATTATTGTCAAAATAAAAGACAAATGACAGCTTATATGTACAGGAATCATGACCGTGGCTCTCATCTTCCACTGATTTATGTCCAGTAATGGCTTCAATGCTTTCTATAAGTCGGGGATTTGCTTCCCATCCAGTTTTCTTACAAACTGACAAACAGGGTCGTTTAAAGTCACATTCCCAAGACTGTAACGGTTTCGTTCTTTATGGTAAGTCCTCCATAAACCGATAATTTCACCTTGCACTTTTCCACAAGAATGCGTTTCAAGAGTCTCTCGGATATCTTCCAGAGATTCCTTACGCAGGCCATTCTTAATGAATTTTCTTTTATCTTCACGATTTATGGAGATGTATCCTAAAGAGCGACATTTAGTATTACAATTCCATCGCCCACATTTATAACACACGCCTAGTCTCTTTGCTCTTCGCCTTTTGGCATAACGGCTTTTACCTAAACCGGGCATGCGGGGCATAAATGCATCTGGAACTTCACCCGCCAAACGGACCTTAGCTTCAATTATCCACTGCACATTATCAGGAATGCCTTTGCGTGTAAAAACTCTGATTCTTTCACATCTAGCAAGGTAGATCTTTTTAAGGACTTTTATTGGAAGGGAAGGAAAGTATTTTCGCAGTGCAGAAAGAGTAGAATCCATTGATGAGAGAAGAATTTCAGAGAAGAGGGAAATGAATCAGTTATTGTAGGAGACTGGAATAACCGACTTTAGAAGTCACGGGGTATCTTATCCGCTGGTTAATCAGAAGGAAGAACACGCATTTATAGTGATAAAAGGGATAACGTGTCGATTACACTTAGGGGAGCATGTACATCTGTCAAAAGAAAATGCAAACTTTTCCAAATATAACAAACTGTATGTACAGTAATTGTGACTGTGGCTCACATCTTCCACTGGTTTTACGTCCAGTAACGGCATTAACGGCTTCTATGAGTCGAGGATTTGCTTCCCATCCAGTTTTCTTACAAGCTGGCAAACAGGGTCATTTACAGTCAGATTCCCGGGACTGTAACGGTTTCGTTCTTCATGAAAAATGCTCCATAAACCAAGAAGTTCACGTTGCACATATCCACAAGAATGCGTCTCAAGAGTCAATTGGATATCATCCAATGAGTCCTTACTCAGGCCATTCTTAATGAATCGTATTTTATCTTCTCGATTATCAGAGATCATCCCTAAAGAACGACATTTAGTATTACAAGTCCACCGTCCACATTTATGGCAGACTTGTAACCTTTTCGCTCTTCGCTTTTTGGCATAAGAGCTTTTGCCTATACCAGGCATGTGAGACACAAATGCCTCTGGGATTTCACCTGCCAGACGAACCTTGGCTTCGATTAACCACCGCACATCTTCAGGGATTCCTTTGTGCATCAGAACTCTTAATCGTTCACAGCGAACTTGGTAGATCTTTTTGAGGATGTTCATTGGGAGAGCAGGGAAATACTTTCGCAAGGCGGAAAAAGTAGGATCCATTTTCTAGGAGGAAGTAAAAGAAAGAAGGGGTGAAGGAATCAGTTATTATGGGCAACTGAGAGAACCGACTTGAGAGTCACGGAGTACCGTATCCGCCGTTTAACCGGAAAAGTGGATCCTACTTTATTTTGGTATCATAGATATTTCTTATCTTTGATGTCTCATCAGGCATGACATTGATCCAGTCCTTGATTATTGAATCCATTGTCTGCTTTCGACGACAATATTTCTCAATATCCGCGCTTATCTTTGACCATAGCTATTTCTTATCTTGGATACCGCTAAGCTGACGTCAATTCTGTCCATCCAGGTGTAGCCTCGACTATTGAATCGAATACTAGGCTTTTGACAATATTGTCTACTTTATCCTTGAATTGCTGATGGGGCTGGGTCCAGCATATCAGCTGTGCATCCGGCGGTAGATTGATAAGAGCTGATGTCATTGTGATCTCAGCTTATACTGCTGTAGCTGTGCCGTGGATGTGCTTCCCATTTGATGCCTGTTATGTATGCCATGCATGCATGATGTGAAATGCATGAATGTAGAGCCTGTGTAACTAATGGTTCTTTTTTATTTTGGAAGTTCTTCATGTCTTTGCTTTACTGGATCCTCTTTGTAATTGTCTTCTATCATTGAATCTCTTTATGCTTTCCAGCTGTTGTCTATTGTCTCGCTTTCCAGCTATTGTCCATTGTCTCAAAAGCCTAACTCTTTTCAAAAATCTTCTTTCCTTGATTTGCTCTTGAATTTTGGCTTCAATTTCCTTAATGTCCGCCTCGTACTTTATGCCTCTCTGGATAATTGTCCCTGTTGAGATATTCGTGAGTATGATTCTTTCTTGCTAACATGGACATGTTAAGACTTCTGAAGCGATCATTCAGGCTACCACCAAGGCTATCTCCCAAAGATTTGTTACTCATTCTTCTTTGTTAGCCTATGTTCTGTGCCGCTCGTAAAGCAGGACCTCAATCTTACCTGTTTTAATTCATAAAGCTTATCAAAGTAATCTACGGTCTTTGTTTTTTTCTAAGTTTTAATTATTACTATTCTTCCTTCAAAAGTCATAATTTATTGCACACTTAAGGCTAGTAGGAATGTGAGATTTGAAGGAAAAGAACTGGATAGAAGCAACTTTAGCATTTTGAACGTGAGAATCTAAGGTAAGTTAAAGAAAATTGGCTTTTTATTTATGGGTAATATGAAAATCTTGGGTACAGATAGATAATGAAAGTGTAAGGGAAGAAAGCTCTCTTTGACAACTTTGATCAAATAAACTTTGGTAACCCTGTATCCACTTCTCCCCTTCTGTTTGAAAATTTCTTCATTATGCAAAGTATTTCTTTACTGCATCCGAATTTACTGGCTTCGGTAATTCTCGTCCATCCATTTCTGTCAGAATTAGTGCCCTTCCTGAAAATGCTTTCTTCACGACATATGGCCCGTCATAATTTGGTGTCCATTTTCCTCTTGAATCATGTTGCATGGGTAAAATTTTCTTGAGCACTATGTCACCTTCGTGAAATTGTCGTGGGCGAACCTTTTTGTTGTAAGCACGAATCATCCTTCTTTGATAAAGTTGCCCATGGCAGAGGGCTATCATTCTTCTTTCATCAATTAGATTTAATTGCTCGTATCTAGCTTTGACCCATTCTGCTTCTCTTAATTGAGTATCCATTAGTACCCTTAATGAAGGAATTTCAACTTCGATGGGCAATACAGCCTCCATACCGTATACCAGAGAAAAAGGTGTTGCTCCAGTAGAAGTACGGGTAGAAGTTCTATAAGCATGTAGTGCAAAAGGTAACATCTCATGCCAGTCCTTGTAAGTGACGATCATCTTTTCAACAATTCTCTTGATATTTTTATTGGCCGCTTCTACTGCACCATTCATCATCGGTCGATAAGGTGCTGAATTGAGATGCTTGATTTTGAATTGCCGGCACAAAGTCTGCATCATTGCATTATTCAGGTTGGTGGCATTGTCTGAGATGATACACTCTGGCGGTCCATAGCGACAAATGATTTCTTTCTTAATGAACCGGCATACCACCTTTTGAGTTACGCTTGCATAAGACACAACTTCTACCCATTTAGTAAAGTAGTCAATTGCAACTAGGATGAATTTGTGACCATTGGAAGCTTTAGGGGTAATCGCTCCAATGACATCGATTCCCCACATGGCAAAAGGCTAAGGTATTGCTGTTACATTAAGAGGAGCAGGTGGAGCTTGGATCTTGTTGGCATATATTTGGCATTTGTGACATTTTCTTACGTGATTGACGCAATCACTTTCCAATGTGAGCCAATAGTAACCAGCCCTCATTATTTGTCTTGCCATGGTATGACCACTAGTGTGTGCTCCACATATTCCAGAATGAACTTTTTCCATGATCTTTCGTGCTTCATGAGTATCTACACAGCGAAGTAGCATCGAGTCTGGGGTTTTCTTGTAAAGTATGTCTAGGTTTAAAAGAAAACCCATTGACAATCTTCGTAGAAATTTCTTGTCATTTTCTGATGCTTCTGGTGGATATACTCTTTCTTGTAGGTATTTCTTGATATCGTGATACCAAGGCTTTCCATCCAATTCTTCTTCGATGCTCATGCAATAAGCTGGAGAATCTATTATTCTCATCTCGAACACAGGAGTATGCTCGGGGTCACTGATCTTGTACATAGCAGGCAAAGTAGCTAAAGCATCCGGTATTTGATTATCTTCCCTTGGAAGATGATGGAAGCTTATACTGTTGAATTTTCGAGCCAAGTCTAGTATGAGCTTTTGGTAAGGGATCAATTTTGAATCCCTTGTCTCCCATTCTCCGTTGATTTGATATATGACTAATGCGGAATCCCCATAAACTCGGAGATCTCGCACTTTTAATTCCAGTGCCATTTGGAGTCCCATAGCACATGCCTCATACTCTACTATATTGTTGGTACAAGGAAATGTAATTTTTGCTGTGATAGGGAATTGCTCTCCACTTGGAGAGATGAGTATGGCTCCAATCCCTTGTCCCAAAGCATTAGAAGCTCCATCGAATGCCATTTTCCATGTTTCATCATCTTTAGAGACTTCCTGTTCTATCGTCATTATATCTCCATCAGGAAACTCCATTTTCATTGGCTCATAATTATCCAATGCTCTATAAGCCAGATATTCAGCAATCACACTCCCTTTTACAGCCTTTTGGATGACATACTGTATGTCGTATTCAGACAACAGCATTTGCCATTTTGCGATCCTGCCTGATAAAGCTGGTTTCTCAAAAATGTACTTAATGGGATCAGTCTTGGAGATTAGCAATGTGGTGTTGTTGAGCATGTAGTGTCGTAGTCGGTGTGCTACCCATGCAAGGGCATAACAGGACTTTTCTACTATTGAGTATTTCGCTTCATATGTGGTAAGCTTCTTGCTCAAATAGTAAATTGCATGCTCTTTCATGCCTGTCTCATCACGTTGACCCAATACGGATCCTAATGAAGAATCCTGTATGGATAAATATAGAATCAACGATTCTCCAGATCGGGGTGGTACCAAGACTGGTGGATTTGATAGATATTGCTTGATTTTCTCGAATGCTTCTTGGCATTCGTTATTCCACTTGATCGGATTGTTCTTCTTCAGTGATTTGAAAAGAGGTTCACACTTGGACGTCAATTGTGAAATGAACCTTGCTATGAAGTTGATTCTGCCCAGAAAACTTCTTACTTGTTTTGGAGTCTTCGGGGGTTGCATTGCTTGTATTGCTTTGACTTTACTCGGGTCAACTCGAATCCTATCCTTGCTGACCATGAAACCCAATAACTTTCCTGAAGAGGCTCCAAAAATACATTTGGCAGGATTCAACTTCAGTTGATATTTGCGAAGTCTATCGAATAGTTTTCTTAGCACTTTTAGATGCCCCCTAGCAGTGAAAGTTTTGGCGATCATGTCGTCTACATATACTTCAATTTCTTTATGCATCATGTCATGGAATAACGCAACCATGGCTCTTTGATATGTAGCACCAGCATTCTTTAACCCAAAAGGCATCACCTTGTAGTAGAAGGTACCCCAAAGGGTTATAAAGACAGTTTTTATCATATCATCTGGATCAAGTTTGATTTGATTGTATCCAGAGAAGCCATCCATGAAGGAAAAATAGGAGTTTCCTGCGGTATTATCCACCAGCGTATCAATGTGAGGAAGTGGGAAGTTATCTTTAGGACTGGCTTCGTTCAATGGCCGGTAGCCTGACAAACTCTTAGTTTCCCGCTTTCTTTCTTTTCGACTGGAACAATGTTAACCACCCATTCTGTATATTCAGCGACCCCAAGGAATCCTGCATCCCACAACTTTCGAATCTCATCTTTCACTCTTAAGATTAGATCCGGCTTTAATCTTCGTAACTTTTGTCTGACAGGCTTCGCCCCAGGTTTCAAGGGTATTTTGTGTAGTACTATGTCTGAGCTTAAGCCAGGCATATCTTGGTATGACCAAGCAAACACATCCACATATTCTTTCAATAAGTGGACTAATTCTTCTTTTTCTTCATGAGGGAATAGAGTGCCAATCTTGACTTCTTTTACATTCTGACTGTCTCCCAAGTTAAATGCCTCAGTTGGTTCTTGACTTGTTGCTCTTTCTTTTTCATCTCGCTCGATCATTTTTAATAGCTCAGGAGATATTTGAAGATCTTCGTCATCCGAGTCGGTAGTGTTTACAGGATTATCAAAGTTCATTCTTTTATTGTCGTCAAAGAGAGTTTCAGGTCTGCATTATTCAGAGAGAAAAAAAAATGGCAAGAATGAGATGGATGCAAACTGGTACTTTATTTATAGTGTGCATAAATCACAACTTTATTGGAATAAAAAGCAATAACTAAAAGGTTCACTTAAACAAAGACTACACCCTATTGATTGAACCTTTCTTTAGGAGGTTTTTACTATTGGATTACTTTGGAAAGCTTTCGATTATAACAGGCAGTTCTATCACCTCCCAATTGTTCAGCACATCCCGTGGGCCACAAGGTTGAATGAGCTCCTCATCTTCAGGTGAATCGCTGATGATTGCTTGAATAGAAAGACTTTCAAAAGACTTGTTGATGTTGATGGTCAGCGCGCCTTCATTGTTATTTTTTGAAATCAAACCACCACTCACGAACGTTTCGGTGATCTCTGGGACATCCAGATTTCTTTCCTGGAGAGGATGCCCTGTTAATCGTGCAATCCTCTTTTCTCTCTTTTCAGCTATTGCCTTCATTTTGTCATGTCTTGTCGGTGTGAAGCCTAGGCCGTATTTCCCTTCATTTGTGGTGATTTTCAATGGCTCTGTGATTCCTTGTAAATCTTGTCCCAGTCCTAACCCCGGTGAGTATCCTCCTTTTATCATGAGTTTGGCAACCATGCGACTTATTTTAGAGATGCTAGGAATGGGTTCTTCTCCATATTCGCTGACATAAGCAGCATTGACAATCTCAAAAGACCTGAAGGAGCAATCAGGTATATTTTCATTGACCTCGACATATTGAGCATCCGCAGGTCTTGACAACAGAATATCTTCTTCAGCAAAGACTGTGATTATCTTTCCTTCAATGATGAATTTTATTTTTTGATGTAATGAAGAAGGAATTGCTCCGGCCATATGGATCCATGGTCTTCCCAGCAGACAGGTATATGATGGACAAATATCCATGACTTGGAATGTGATGTGGAAAAGACAGGGACCAATCCCTATTGGTAGCTCTATTTCTCCAACAACATCTCTCTTCGTTCCGTCAAACGCTCGAACAACAATATGACTGTTGTTGAGGTATGATGGGTCTAAACCGATCTTATGTAAGGTTTCGAGTGGCATTACATTTAGAGCTGACCCATTGTCGATAAGAACTCTAGCCATAATCCGATCTTTGTATTTGACCGAAATATGTAGGGCCTTAGAGTGACCCCTTCCTTCTGCTGGTATCTCATCGTCAGTGAATGTGATGAGATTTTGTGCCGTGATGTTGTTGACGAGGTGGTCAAAGTTGTTCACGGAGATATCTTGTTCAACATAAGCCTTATTCAAGACTTTGAGAAGAGCTTCTCGATGGGCATCAGAGCTCAAGAGCAATGAAAGTATGGAAATTTTTGCTGGTAGGCGGTTCAATTGCTCAACGATGCTGTACTCACTTTGCTTTATGAGTTTGAGAAACTCATTAGCTTGTTCGTCTGTCACTGCTCGAGGCATCTCTTGCTCTTTGGATGTATTTGTATCAAGAGGTCCACTTGTTGGGTCTGTGACGTTCTTATCTTTTTGGAGCTTGTTCATTTCCTCCGGAGAATAGCACCGACCACTTCTAGTCATAATCCCAACTTCTAACGGAGTTGATGTGATGTTAGAAGTGTAATCATAGCTCCATGGAACAGTTTTGTCTGATTTGTATGGGAATGGCTTCGGGACTTGAATTTTTAGAGGCTTAAGAGTAAGTTTTGAGATTGATATGACTAGTGGTCTTGGCATAGCATCTTGTTCTTTAATGATCACATTCACGTCATCATCTTTATCTGACATAAAAACGATAAGTTGGGAGGAATCAATGAGACTTTGTAGTCTTTCACGAAATTCTGAGCATTCCTGGATAAAATGACTCTTACTGTCATGAAAGTTGCACCACTTCTCATCCTTGACTTCTTCATGTCCAAAAGAAGATTTTCCCAGGATAATCCCTTCTTTCACAAGGCATGAATATACATGCTTAAGAGGGGTTATAATATCGTTGACTGACTTTTTCATTGGCCGGTATTCTTCTATCATGTTGATTGGTTTTGCTTGATGAGACGGCAATGGATTGTGAGTGACGTTTGGTTCATCGGAAAAGTCCAACCACTTTGACTCAATTAATTGTTGGACTATACGTTTTAATGCTATGCAATTTTCCAGGCCATGGCCTGTAACGCCATCATGATATGGGCAATTCATGTTGGGGTTATACCAACTTGGATATGGGGGTTCCAGCGGCCTTGTAGGAATTGGGCGAATAAGTTGACTCTCGATGAGTTTTGGATACAACTCAGTATAAGTCATGGGAATTGGTGCAAAAATTTCTCTTGGTCTTGGTACAGGCAGTGGAGGAGTCGGAACGGGTGGCCGTAACTGATTAGGCCTGTTGAAAGGATAATTGTTGGGCCTATTGGGAGGAAAATCACTGGGCCTATTTGGAGGATAATAATTGGGCCTATTGGCAGGATAAGATAGGCGAGGTCCGGTGGCCACAGTACCCACGAGGGGAATCCCTCTTCCTCGCCCTATTTGTTGTATTTCTTCATCTTTTCTTTTGGATGGTCCTCCTTTTTTCATAGGATCACTGAAGAACTCAGTAATCTTCCCGGTCCTGATACCGTGCTCGATCCTTTCTCCAGACATGACTACGTCGGAGAAGTTAGTTGCCGCATTGCCAATAAGTTTGTCATAATATGGGTACTTCAGTGTCTGGACAAACAAAGTGACCATTTCCCTTTCTGTCATGGGTGGCTGCACTTGTGCAGCTAAGTCCCTCCACCGTTGGGCATATTCCTTGAATGTTTCTGGCTTTTTCTTCTCCATGTTTTGGAGAGTTTGGCGATCCGGACCCAAGTCCATAACATGTTTATAGTTGCCGATGAAGGCCTGAGCAAGGTCATTCCAAGTTTTGATGTTTCTTGGTCCTTGACTTAGATACCACTGCAATGCTGATTTTGTGAGACTTTCCTGAAAAAGTGCAATCCACACCTTTTCATCTTTTGTGAGTGGTTGTAGTCTCCTTAGGAACAGTGTGATGTGAGTGACGGGATCACTCGTTCCGTCGTATTTTACGAAATCCGGTACTTTGAAGTCCGAAGGGATTACGACATCTGGCACTAAGCAGAGGTCATCCACTGAAAGGGATCCGAATATAGTGCCTCCTTCAATGGCTCTCAGTCTTTTCTCTATTGTCTCGAGTTTTTGAGATTCTGCTTCATCTTTTGGTAATGTCTTCTTCTCTTCCTGTACAGTGTCTTGTTTCAGGTGAACACTAGCAGACGGTCCTGATTCTTGAAACAGGTTTTCTTGGACTGAGACTCGTTGCGGGGTGAATCCCGGGGGATAAGTGGGATCTTGTACTTCTTTGATGGGGACTTGAGTTGCTTTCCCTTTGATTAATTCCATCAATTGTCTCATCTGTTCTGACATACTTTCAATCTTGGACTCCATCTCCATGAGACGTCCTTCGGCTTGTTCTGCCATTAATCTTGTTTGGAGTCGAGTTGAATATCGGTGTTGAGGTCCAATTTTACCTTTTTAAAGGAATATTTATTTTATTAGATTCTATGTGTGTATGATTGATGTGATGGATGCATGCATGAATATTGTAAATACTTGGTGAAAGAAGAACTATAATGGAATTTCTCAATTACATTCAGCAAAGGTTTGTTTAAAAGAAACGACCCAAAGTACAATACTGCTTTCTGGCCTTAGATATGAACTCCATCATTCTTTGAACATTTACTAATGGAGTAGGACAGCTCAGTTCTTCTAACTCCTTGGCTTCTTCGCCCATTAGTTGGGCTTGTTCTGTAACTTTTCTGACTTCTACCAAAAATGTTTGCAATTGATCTTGAGAAAATCTGTATTGATCTTCCCAATATCTTGCCCTCATTTCTTTTTGGTCAGTTTCCTCAACCAATTGGGAGATGACTTGTTTTTGGCATTCAATCTTCTCTTCAAGTTGTTGTGTTTTATGACCGAGCTGTTGTATGTTGAGGAGCATTCTCTTGTTCTTCTCCTTTTCTTCCTCTAGTTCTTTTTCCAATTCTCTTTTCGCCAACTTTCTGATAACCTCGTCTAGTAGAACTATTCCTTCCTTCTGGTTATTTCTCCATTCATAATAAGCAGTGGGAGAAATAATAGGCCCCGACTTCAATATGAAAAGTCTTTTCCACGTAACTGAAATACCCATTGCGAGCTTATTTGAATTTGGATCTTCATGTGAAAATTCCAACTTACTCAGATTATGCGTCATGGGTATAAATTGCATGGACCCAAATTGTTTTCGTACTTGAGCTGGGGCATAATTTGTTCCTCCCCATATACCTAAGAGAGGAACCCACGGGCAATTGCCGCAACGGTAGACAACTCGAGTGGAGGTAGACCAGGGGGCTCTCCATTCAATTTTTAATTCAGTAATGTTCCTGAAGTAGTTAACCCATGCTTCTTTGCTGTCATGAAGAGTGGTTTCACTTTTCAAAAAGGCTTCGATTGGGATGAAGTCCTTTGAAAAGTGATTTCCGAAGTGTTGCTTATCACAAGGAAGGTGGCTTTTGATCCAAATGTAGAGAAGATGTGAACATCCCATGAATTTGCCCCCTCTTTGGCGACAGAAGTTTAATGCCCTGATAGTTTCACATAATATTACTGAGGTCGGATTCACTTGAGCGTTGCAGACTTGCTCAAATAGTATGATGACATCTCCTTCAATGAATCCGATAATTCTTGGGAAGACTACCAGGCCATATATTGCCAGGGCGAAAAGCTTGCGTCGTTGATCCTTCTGAGGGAAAACGTGGCTTAATTGTTTTAAATCGATCCAACTGATAAATTTTCGACATCCTTTTGTTGCAAACTTGGCTTGAAGACTGGAAGCTGGCATATCCAGTAATTTTGCCAGGGCTCGATGAGGCTCCGTTCTTCTATCGTGTTGATACGTCTCAATTGGATAATCGGAGGACCAACCCAATAGATTGTTGTATTCTTCAATGGTTGGAACCAGATCCATCTTGTCGAAAGAAAAGCATCGATAAAATGGATCCCAAAATTGTATTAGAGCCCGGACAAGTGATGCATCGACGGTAACTTTTAGTAGGCGAGCGATGTGACCATACTTTGCTGTAAAAGCTTCCCGATCTGCAGAGTTCCAACTATTCCAGACTTGTAATAATTCAGTGATGTCATTCTGATTTATCTGGACCGATACCTGGTCTTTGAGCTGAACGTGAGAGTGGGATGTCAGAGAATCTCCGTGAAGCTTTTGGGCCGTTTCGGAGTATTCCATAGCCTCGGGCTGAGTTTCTACTATCGTGTCGTTCCATGATCCATTAACCATTGTGGGAAGGTAGTCGAGAACGTCCATGATAGTAATTCTTTCACCAAATATTTATCTTTAATGATGAAATGTATATGCCGGAAAAATAAGGAAAAGCAGAGTTAGTAAAAAGGTAACACATAGGATTATACAAACATATAGATAAAGCAAAACCTATGAAAATTGGAACCGAAGTATAGGAAATTCTTAATGGCTGGTTCTACGATAGAGTAAGGGATTCTATATGCAGAAGGTGGTTTATCAAAAAGGCAAGGGATAGTTCCCGAATCCCGTCACTAAATCATAGTGATGGCCCGATTCCTTACCCTCTAGGGTTAATGTAAGGAATGGATTAATTCGAGTCGTAGCTTTTCGTGGGCCCATGCAGAGACTAACCGTCTCAGGAGGCAATACACTACTTTGCTACTTTGAAACCGGTGAAGGCTTGGAGACCATGGCCTCACAAGGACAACAACATCAATTCCGCTTAGAAAGAATTGTGTTCAATTTGAGAAAGCTTGGGTATAGAGCTTCATATTGTGAATGCATTATGCATGTTTAGAATAAGTAAATATAACATATAAATCCACATAATAAGCAAAGTAAATCAAAACAAATCAACTTTAGGCTCGACTCACTAACGTGGAGTCCCCAGTGGAGTCGCCAAGCTGTGGCAACGTGTGGTTCGTTTTCAGGAGTCGCCACCAATCTGTTATTGTTTAGGTCGATTGGTTACCTAAAATATGGTCTGCGAGAGTTCGGGGGTTCGGGAGTACGGTTACGTTAAAACAACTTTGTTAAAACGCCCAAAAATTGGTACCTTAGTTGATTTTAATTTTGTTTCGCTTTGCTTTTAAATAAATTTCAGTTAATTTTCAATCTAGAATTTTTAACTGAATTAATCGGATGTGGATTTTTGGTAATTAATTTGTATAGAATTTTATACTTCCGAACCATGGACACTGCCGAGTCATTTGGACACGGAAGATTTGATTCCGAACCATGGACTCTGCCGAGTCATTTGGACACGGAATTTGGTGAAATTTTAAACAATTTTATCCATATTGTGAATATGGATTTTTATCTTTATATTTATTTAATTTATTTAGTTAAAAAAAAGGTTGATATTTTCCAAACCGTAGATCCTGACGAATCATCCGGATATGGAAGTTAATTTATAGTTAATTATTTAATTCTTATTTTTATTAATTATTAGTTTAATTACTAATTCGTAATTCTTTTTGTTTATGAAATTTTTAGATTTATTAATAATCTAAAAATTTTATTTTTTTTTCTTTATATTTTCTTTTCTTTTCTTTCTTTTCTTTCTTTCTTTTCTTCCTTATTGATTTTATCTTTCTTTTAGTTTTATTTTTCCTTTCTTTTCTTTCTTTTCTTTTCTTTTCTTTTTCTTTTCTTTCTTTTCTTTCTTTCTTTTCTTTTTTTATCTTTTCTTTTTCTTTTCTTTCTTTTCTTTCTTTCTTTTCTTTTTTTTATCTTTTTCTTATCTTTCTTATCTTTTTCTTATCTTTCTTTTAGTTTTTTTTAGTGAAAGTTATTTATTATTTAAATAATTATTCAATTTATAAAAGAAAAATAATTTTATTTAATAAAATATTTAATATCAAGAATTTTTTTAAAGAAAATTTGAAGAGTTGACATTTATTCTGTTGGTTTGATAACCAAAAAGTAATTATTTAACCAAGATTTTATTCAAAAAATTATACATATATTTCAAAAATAAAAGAAAAGTCTTAGTATGTTATCTGATAAAAAGTGAACAAAAAGTAATTATTTAATCAAAATTTTATTTATTTAATAAAAGAAACAAAAATTTTATATATATAAAAGAAAGTTTTAATATTTTGTTTGTTTTTGTTTTTTTAAAAAAAGGATTAACCAGAAATAATTATTTAATTAAGAAAACCAAAACATTTATATGTATATTTTAAATAAAAAGAAAAAGTCTTAATATTTATTTAAGTTGTTTTGAGTAAAAGATTAACTAAAAAGTAATTATTTTAATTAAAATTTTATGTATATTTAAAAAAACCACAAATTTATATGTATATTTTAAAATAAAAGAAAAATCTTAATATTTTATTTTTGATTTTTTTAATAAAAAGAATTAATCAAAAGTGATTATTTAAGAAAAGAAACTAAAATTTTATGTATATAAAAGTTTTGATATTTATTTGTTTTGTTTTTGATAGAAATTTAACCAAAAGTGATTATTTAAAAATTTACATGTATATAAAAATCTTGATATTTATTTGTTATTTTTATATTCTTTTTGTTTGATGAAAGATTTTTTTAAATAATTTTAATTTATATCTCTGAAAATATATCTAATTAATAAGTCTAAAATATTTAAGAGAAATTCAATTCACTTTTTTTTTATTTATTTTTTTATTATTTTTGGCTAAGATTTTTATAAAGGAAACAAAAAGTTATATCTTTTCATTATTTTGAAAGAAATAAGTAAAAATATTACTGAATAAAATATTAACTCAAAATTTTTACTCTTTTTATTCTTTTTATTAATAAAGAAAACTAAAAGATTATATTTTATTAAATAATTAATATATTAGTCCAAAGTGTTTATTTTTAATAAAGAAAAATTTATTTATATACTTTATTAAAAAAATATTTCCAAGCCATGGATCCTGGCGGATCATTTGGTCATGGAGTTTTAATTTTTGTTAAATTTTAATTATTTAATTATAATTATTTTAATTATAATTTTATTGGATTTTTCTTGAATTTTAAATTTTAAATATCATTATTTTAAAAAAAGAAGTTGATTTGTATATTTTTAGTACTATTTAATCATGCTTGTTTATTAATTTTAACAAAAAGGAATAAAAAGTTAACTTTGTTATCTTTAAAGAAATAATAAAAACATGTATTCCAAAATAAAAATAATTAGTTTTTTTTAAAATGATTTTTATTAGCTTTAATAATTAATTATAAAAGAATCTTCTTTTAGGTTTTATTTATTTATTTATGGGTAAGGGTGAATTAAATGAAATAAATCAAATAAAGGAAAAATTAATAATAATAAAGTGGGGTTTTTTGGCCATCCACTTTAAAAATAAATAATAATAAAGGTTAGCAAAGTTAATTAAATTAATTATTAACAAGAATAATAAAAGTTAGATAATTTAATTAATTATTTAATTAACAACAATAATAAAGGTTAGTTAAGTTAATTAAATTAATTAACAACAATAATAAAAGTTAGCCAAGTTTAATTAAATTAATTAATTAACAACAATAAAAAGTTAGCCAAGTTTAATTAAATTAAAAGTTAGCCAAGTTTAATTAAATTAATTAATTAACAACAATAAAAAGTTAGCCAAGTTTAATTAAATTAATTAATTAACAACAATAATAAAAGTTAGTCAATTTTAATTAAATTGAAAGTTAGCCAAGTTTAATTAAATTAATTAATTAACAACAATAAAAAGTTAGCCAAGTTTAATTAAATTAATTAATTAACAACAATAATAAAAGTTAGCCAAGTTTAATTAAATTAATTAATTAACAACAATAATAAAGGTTAGCCATGTTAGTAGTTAGTTGTTAATAACAACAATAAAAAAAGGTTAGTAATAATAACAAATAAATAAACAAGTAAAAATTAAAATAGTTAGGAATTAATTCTGCAAGAACAAAATAAAAGGTTAGTGACCCAAGTGAAAGATATTAAAAAATTGAAGGACAAAATGAGCGTTTTACCCTAGATTTTAAAATTTGAATCTGAAGAAGAACAGAGGAAGGACGCGCGCGAAGGGGGCGAGGAGGGGGGCTGGCTGGCTGGGCACGGTGGCGGCGCGACCAGGGGCAGGGGGGGGACGGCGGCGTCGGTGGGGCGGGACGGCGGGGCGACGGTGGGGCGACGGCGGCGCGAACACGGCGGAGGCGGAGGAAAATAAGGAGAAGAAAAGGAACTCGGACGGCGGCGGGTGACGGGGCACGGCGACGAAGATGAGGGGCGGCGGTGACAGGACGACGGCGGGACGGCGGTGGCAGGGCGACGGCAGCGGGATAGGACGGCGACAGCAAAAGAAAGAAAGAGAAAACGGAGGAAGAAGGTAGTCGAAACGTAAGAAAAAAAATAATTTTGAGACTTTTTTGGCAGAGAGAGGAGAGGCTAGGGACTAAGGCTTCTATTTTCTCTTTTTAAAACGGAGCTCTGAACTTTTTTATCTATTTTTTATGTGTTCAGCACTAAATTTGGAAGCCTATTTATAGAGGAAGTTTGGCTGAACTGTTGATGGATAAATTAATAAAAAATTTCAAACTTATCTTTTAAATTGGTAAAATGACAATTTCAGTCCTTTACGTTTCTCAGGCTCTGGATAAGCTTCAGAAGCTTCTGATTTTGACAATTTTGTCGTTTTCTGTTAATTTGGGCCAGAAACGTCCGTTTAGGCCCAAAATTGACGCGAAAAATTGCCCAAAGCTCCTGAAACTTTCAGAATTTGTCAATTTTTCCCGAAACTTCTCAATTTTGTCATTTTTATCTCAAACTTTTTAATTTTGTCATTTTTATGGAGTTTTCTTTTTTTCTTTCAAACATACACATATACACACATATATCAAATCTTCACAAAACAAAACAAAAAAATGTATTTTAAACTAATTAAAAAAATTTTAGTAATAATAATAACAATAATAATAATAATACATTTTTTTTAATTAATTTTTTTATTTAATTTTTTTTTAAATTATTTTAATGGCCGAACGAAATTGGGTGTCAACACCAAGGATTTGACTTTCAGTTTATCTCAAGGGTTTGCTATGAAAATCAGTGTACTAGTTTATTTCCATACAATAAACATGATGGTACAACCAAATCAAGATCTCCTAAGTCAAGTCTATGATTTGGTTAACCAACTAGTTAATTGCAGTATAATATTTTGGCTTTCAATAAAGAACTCGGGATTTCTTTTCTGTTCTTCCAAAAGCCACTATTTTTTTCTTGGAAACCAAATGGCCAAATGGCAACTTTAAATCAACCTACTAGTTTGCAATATATATATCTGTGTGTGTGTGTGTGTGTATTCCTTAAGTCTTAATGGTTGGCCTATAAAACATTACACTACAAGCTCTAAACCACACTAATTTTTATATGTTTTACTTTGAGCTTAATATGTGAGTGAGTGTTTAATCTCTAGGGCCAAGAGGGGGTGTGGAAAGTTTCGAAGCCCTCCCTGAGGCCCTCGATTTTTTTTTCTTCCTTATTTTCTAGGTGTTCACCACCTTTAGTTGGACACATAAAGATTAATGTTGGTGTGGCAACTTCTTCAACTTTGTAGCAGAGCGATATGGGTGTGGTCTTTCAAGATTCTTTAGCTTTCCCCCATATTGTTTTCTCATTTTCTTTTCGGAAATAGAATGACCAGCTGACATTTGTTGAGGCTCTAGGCATTCTGTATTTGTTGAGGGAGGCAAAGGTGAAAGGCTACCAACATATGATCATTGAATCTTATGCTTAAGTCCTGGTCAAAGATCTCAAAGGTCCTACCAAACCTTCATTCCACCTGTTTGGTGTTGTGATGGACAACATTCGTATTTTAGCTTTGTTTTTCATTTCTTGCATTTTTACTTTTGTTTTGCAAGTACGGAATTTTGTTGCTCACTCTATTGCATGTATAGGGCTTTTAATTGTTGGCCATCTTTGTTGGCCTTTCTTGTTTCCTACGTGGCTCATGAATTTTTCTCTTTTTGAATAACCAATGACATACCCTTACTTAAAAAAAGTCATTTAGGGGACATGAAAAAGTGTCAAGTTATCCATTTATTGGTAAATAACAATTTGAGTCCTAAAATTTTTATTGTTTTACCAAATTAGTCCTAAAGCTTATCTATTTCCTAACCAAATTCTAATTCTCCTAAAACATATAGTATTTGAGTCATAAAATGCACTTGTTCACAAAAGCGTTTCAACAACCAGAAAAGTGTTTAAGGAGTCACAAAAGCGATAGACTGTGGTTGACAATTATGGACTTGAATTTGAACCATAGAACCCTGATTGTGAACCACATACTTAGTGGTTGACAATTAGGTGTTTGCGGTTCACAATCAAGAGTTTGTGAGTCATAATTAAGGGCCTAATTAAGAACCACATACACCTTGATAGCGAACCACTAAGCCTAATTATGAAACACTAGTTCACATTCAGGGCCTAATTATGAACCATATACCCCTAATAGTGAACCACTACTTTACAATCAAGACCTAATTGTGAACCGCTGGTTCATATTCAGGGCCTAATTGTGAACCACATCCCCTATTAGTGAACTGCTAGTTTATAATCGGGCCCTAATTGTGAACTATAGACCCCTGATAGGGAATTGCTGGCTCACAATCAGGGCATGATTATAAACCACATACCCCTGATAGTGAACTATTGGTTCACAATCAGCGCATGATTGTGAACCACAAACCTTGATAGTGAATTGCTGGTTCTCGTTCAGGTCCTTAAATGTGAACGATAGACCCCTTGCTTGTGAATTGCAGCTTTAGTGATTTACAATTAGGTGGTCTGCCATTCACATTCAGGCCCCAGATTGTGAACTATATACCCCCATTTGTGAACTCCAAACTTAGTGACTCACATTTAAGAGGTCTGCAATTTACAGTTAAAGGTGGGGTTTATAGTTCAAACTTAGGCTCTGCTTGTGAGCTACTAACCCCCTAATAAGTTTTAGCACTAATTCGACAAAACATTAAAGTTTTAGCACTAAAAGTGTTATTTCCCAAAAAAAGGGGTGGTGGCCAATGCTTTTTGTTTCCTTTTATTCATTATAATATCCCCTAAATACTTTTGCTCTCCCTAAACACTTTTTCCACCTCACTTATCACTTTTTTGTTTTGTGAAAACGCTTTTCTGGGACAACAATTTTCTCCTAAGCTTTTGCTAGAGGAGGAATCAGGTGCACGTGCGGCCATGCAGCTTTTTTCATTTGCTGGTGAAAATTTACAAAGACTTGAATTGAAGATCTCTGACTCTTCCTCTAACTCCATTTCAATTATTCTGGCTCCCTCGATCATCTACCCACCTCCCAGGTCAGTGCGAAAGATCATCACTATGTCCTCTATAGCCGCCAGCATCTAGTTTGGGTGGGCTTTGTAGCTCTCCTTCCTCATCCCCTACGTCTAAACACTGGGTGTCCCCCACACCTAGGGCGCCTTCATCTGGCCCTGTGACCCTATCTCCTGCCTCTTCGTCTAGCCCAGACTTATAATAATACTAGTAGCTCATGATTATTTGATTTATTAACTACTAAATGTCGGAATGGTCATTGAACAGCACCTGAAATTCAACAAGTTCCTTGTTACTGTGGGTAAACTTACCTAAATTGGACAAGGAGCAGGAGGAATTATCGCCCAAGAACAAGGAGTATGCTATGGGGAGGTCGGATTGCCATTTAACCGTAGCAGACGGCTGTGGCAACACACGATGAAGGTTGAACAAATCTGGCCAAGAGCTGTTTAGGTCGTATTTGACTGGGCCGGGCTCCCCAACAGTGATTCTGGATGTGGGGAACTCGATTCGACACCATTGGTGTGGCCGGCGGTGTGATTGTTTTGAACTAGGCTGCAGCACCGTCCGACCGAGCACAGGAAGGGAGGGGAGCTTGAATTTTTTGCTTTGATTTGTATTGGCTTTATTTTTTTTATTTTTGGGAAATTTGTGTGCCCTGTTTTTTAATTAGGAGGTTGTACTTTAATCACCTGGTCAACTTGTTTTTCTACATTTATACTATTAGAGGAATGCTTCATAATTGGCTGAATGCTTTGACAATCAATCAAACACTTTTTTTTAAAACTTTTTCAATACATTAAAGTCTTTTATTAGTATCCAAATGCTTGTTTCTAATCACAAACACTTTTCCTACAAAATATGCACCCATTGATGCTTTAAACCAAAATTAACGCTTTTTTACACGCACAAATATAGTAGCGCTTTTCTAGCACCGGAAATGTATCTTTATCCATTTTATCGCTTTTATATCATCTTCTTCGAAACTTGTTCATCACCTTTTGCACTTTCGTTACCGTAAAAATCTACGTACCTGCATTTACTCCCTCAACCTTTGTTCCATTACTGATCTCCCCAAAACCCCATATCTTGACATTAACTCTCAATCTTTACATTACTTATCATATCTTTACATTAACTATCTATTTACTTTGTTTATAGTAGTATTTTTGTTCATTGATTTCTTCTCTGTATCATCCTTCTCTTTGAAGCCATTGATTATCCACCATCAAATAAAATTTCTAATCCTTTTTCTCCTCTTTGACTTCAATGACATTGATTTCATTTATTTCACAATCATTTCAAATAACATTTGACAAAAAATTCTTAATAAATTATTTCATAAAATCTCACTACGATTGTTACTTATTTTTTTTACAATTTATTTTTTGATTATATCATTTGTTTTATCTACTCTCTAATAATCCCACAACCACCTAAAATGGTTACTGGTATTTTTTTTTTTTTGTACCTTTATTTATTTATTTATTTTTAACTTTTTCTGCTTAATGGTTGTTGCAACTAGTTGTAGCAACATTATAAAAGGGCCTCTCAAGAAGGCTATAATTCTTGTAAGACAATTAAATCGAAGTTAGAGACTCCGAAATTAGAGAGAGCTCTTGCAATTAGAGGTGGGACTTGGGTCAGGTTGACTCGGCCTAAATCGGGACTGGATCAGAAGTCAAGCCGGTCTGATCCGGTCAAACCCACCCTGCCTCATCCCAGCCAAAGCCCGCTAAGATATGGGCCCGAGAGGAGGAGGAGGTGTAAAACGGATCGCCCCGGACCAGAACACGACCCGCGAACTAGCGCGCCCCGCCCTGCTAGACGGGACCAGACCAGGCTGGTGCCCAACGGCTTTTGCGCACAACGGAAACCTGCAAAAAAAAAAATTAAAAATGGGTTAATTACACAACAAACCCTCCAACGGTTTTCTGCTCCATTTTAGCCCCCAAAATTCCATTTTCACCCCTCCCAACAACTAAATTTCAAGGACTTTTTGGTCAAAATAATTTTTTGCCTTCCCCTATAAATACTAATGCCATTTTCACTCTATCCTCACATAATCACTCAATCTCTCTTCAACCTCCACTCTCTCAAGTATTCTCCTTATTTTCTTAATCTCTTCCAAATTCCTTACTAATCTCCCCATAATATCTTCATAATCTCCTCTTAATTTTTCATTAATCACTACTATTAGTTCGTGAGTCACGGCTTCAAAAGGAAAGGGCAAGTCGACAAAGAGTTCATCTTCCCGCAACATTGGCCTCCAGGCCTTGTTCCGTTGCCGTTCTCGCCCCCTGATAAAGGTATCTTAATTCAAGAGTGGGGTGATGATGATGCCGGAATCGATATGATGAATTACGATTTTGGTCTCGATAATCAATTATCCAATGATGAAGTGGAAGAGTTGGATGCAATGGCGTCCGGGAATCCATAAACAGAATCGACGCCTATAAGTCATGGACCTGCCGTGGAGGAAACCCAAGCACAAGGTAAATCCCCGAGACTAACTGCTTGAGTTTAAGAGCATTATGAGCTCATACACGAAGAGAAGTCGAGGTATGTGAAATGCAAACATTGCGGGAAAAATTGGTGCATAAAAAGGATTCCGGCACTGAAACGCTAAAGCAGCATATTGAAAATCAACATCCTAACGTCCTCCCCAGTGTTGGGACTAGTTTTGGAGGACAAACACAACTTGGGTCTACAACCGGCACCAGCGGGCCAGTTATATTTCATTTTAACTAACAATCTTGTAGAGAATGTTTGGTAAATTGGATGATGGTGTTTATTAGGATATGTGAATTTCTTTGTTAAGAGTGCTTAATTGGATGATGGTGTTTATTAGGATATGTGAATTTCTTTGTTAAGAGTGCTTACTTTGTGTTTTGAGCTTGACCTTGCTTGGGTGAGTGGTCTTAAGAACCCATGCAACCTCACTTCTCGCATGTAAATTTAAGGAAGAAGATGACATTTTAGGGCTAACCACATATCAAAAAGCTAACCTTGTACATTATCCCTTAGTGAGCCCCTTTGAGCCTTATAGCTATATTTTTTGTTTGAACTTTATATGTTCAACCATTTCCACTTCATTTTGATCCTTTAAAGTCTTTGGAACTAGTGATACTTATGTGATTATGGGCTTAGAGAATTAAAATGAATGTGTTGTTTTTGACAAAATAAAGAATAAGTGTATGGTGTACTTGAGAATATGTTGGGTTACCTTGTGTTTAAATTATCATAGTAGAAAATTTGGGGTAAGTTGAGCTTGAAGCATAAATATTGAGTGTATATTATTGGATGGTTGAGTTTTAAACAAATTTTGATTTGTTATTATGGTAGAAAAAGACAAAAGCAAGATCATAAGAAAAAGCTCTCGCAAAATAAAGTTATATATAAGAAACCACAAGGGCTATGTCAGTTGGCACGTTTGACAAAAAAATTTTTTAGTTAAGGTTAATTGCATTTACTCTTAAAACTTAGTAAAAGTCACATTTATCCCTTATACTTCAAAGTAAATATTTGTGCCGAATATTTTTTGATATTGCTGGAGAAAACGAGGTAACTTTGGAAGGTAAATCTATTGAGCAGGTTTTGTTACAATTAAATTGTTTCACTTCTATACAAAAAAAAAAAAAACTATTTTCCAACATTTTTTTTGCAATGACTTCACACTGGAAAGTGCTGCAATGGCAAATGACGCGTTGGAAAAAAAAAGCTTTTGGCAGCCTAACGGTTGGTTAGCCACTGAAATATGACCGTTGAAAATTTTCAATAGCTCAACCTTGTAGCATTTTCTCCAAAGGTGGAGTGGTTTTGTAGCAGCTAAGGCCATTGTAAATTACAAACAACCAAGGATGTTGGAAACATGGTCTTAGCCGTTGGTAAATGTCTTTTAAAGAAATACATTTCTATTGACCTTGGCCATTGATAAGTTCTTACAGTCATAGCCGTTGAAAATTTCGAATAGCCTAGCTTTTAATATATATATATATATATGAGCAAATATATTGGATGAATAAACACACTTAGAAATACCAAACTTCGTATATGTAATCACAAGCAAAACTTATAATTAACAATAAATCATGCCTTCAACTTTTTTGTTTTTCTTGTACATTAGAATATAAGCAATACACAACTCAATTTTGTTGTTATTACATTAGTCCAGATCATATCAGAATTGTTCATTGTATTAAATTAGAAGTTTGATGACTAGTAGCATATGTGCATGATAGAATCAGCAGCAAGAAAGAGAACTATCTTACTTTTGGAGCGAAAATCAAAGCCTCATTGTGAGCGTCTCTATCCAGGTCAGGATTTTCTTTTGCCTAACTTGCACCAGCCTTTTGCACATAACCTCTAAAGCTTTGACTCCCACAAAGAAAACCATGGAATTGTTTTGTTTACCTGATGGACTACTGGATCATTTGGAGCGAAAATCAACACCTCATTATGAGGGTCTCTTCATCTTTTCAACTCGTGACTTTAAACAGCATTCTTGGTAGAGTTAGATAGGGAGAGGTTATGTAGGTTTTGGAATATAGGGGGTAAGTGTAGGTTTGGGCAAATCACCGGGAGTTTGCAAAATTTTTCATTGTTCTTGATCAAAAGCAAATACAATATATACTGCAAACTCAGTATTGGGGCGACAAACATGAAACAAAACACTTTAGACAATTAATTATTTTTTGTCTACTTAAAAGCAGCTCTAAAATATTGGGCCAAAGTGATGCAGATTTTGGACCATTAATTGACAATATAAGAAATCACCTTATAGTATATATCAAAATTAGTTAAACATTAATGTTAGATAATGTGATGAATAATTCAATTAAAATGTTAACAAATTAGTTTACATATTCAGTGTTGCCACAGAATCTCAAATAATATTGAGAATAATGAAATAACGTATATTTCAATGTTCAATAAATATTATCAAGAAAACTATTACTAAACTAGCATTAATTTAAAAAGTACCAAATTAATTTCAACATGGATTGATTATCATTGACACTCTTAGACATTAACATCAAGTATTTACGACAAAAAATTACAAAATTCGTATAGGCAAATTCAGGAGCACTAAATTCGAGATGAGGTTGCCCTGGTCCGCGGGAACATTCTAAAATACAATAGGGGGTACCAGTACCTCCATTTTCATGGCTCATCCCCAAACTTTTAGTTTTTGATCAATTAAGGACCTAAGTTTAGAAATGTAACAAAATTACACAAAATAAGGAAATCACAGTGTAACCTAAATAGTGAGTTACAGGTTATGCGGTATGTAATTTAGGTTAAATGGTATGATATTAAGGTTAGGTGATATCAGATTTAACTTCAACGGTATTAGATTCAGGTTCATGTGATATCAAATTCAGATGGTATGAAAATTAGGTTAATGTGGTATAAGATTCAGGTTTATTTTGGTATACGGTTAATGTGGTGTAAGATTTTGGTTGTTATGGTATGGAATTCAGGTTAACTGGTATGATATTCAAGTTTATGTGGAATGCAATTCAAGTTAAATGGTATGCGATTCACGTTAATTGCTATGAGATTTAGGTTAAATGGTATGAGATTCAGGTTCTTGGTTCTTGTGGTATAAGATTTTGGTTGCTTTGGTATGATATTCAGGTTGAGTGGTATGAGATTCAGGTTAAGTTGGTATGATATTCAAGTTAAATGGTATGATATTCAGGTTATGTGGTATGAGATTTTGATTAAGTGGTATGAGATTCAGGTTAATTGTTATGAGATTCAAGTTATTGTGGTATGAGATTCAGGTTAAGTGGTATGAGATTCAGGCTATTGTGTTATCACATTCAGGTTAAGTGGTATGAGATTCAGGTTGTTGTGGTATCGAATTTAGGTTATATCATACGAGATTCAGGTTATTGTCGTATAGGATTTAGGTTAATTGGTATGAGATTTAGGTTAAATGGTATTACATTCAGGTTCTTGTCGTATGAGATTCAAATGGTTCTGGTATGAGATTCAGGTTAACTAGCATAAGATTCAGGTTGTTACTTATGGTATCAGATTCAAGTTATTGTGGTATGAGATTTAAAGTTAATTAGTATAACGTTTAGGTTTTTATGGTATGAAATTCAGGTTATGATATATGATTCAGGTTAAGTGGTATGAAATTCAACATTTATGGTATGAGATTCTAGTTGTTGTGGTATCAGATTCAAGTTAACTGGTATGAGATTCAGTTAAACAGCTTAAGAATCTGGTGAAATGCTATGATATTCAGGTGCATGTGGTATGAGATTCTGGTTATTGTGGTATAGGATTCAGGTTAAGTGGTATGAGATTCAGGTTAACTGGTATAAGATTCAGGTTCTAGTGGTATGAGCTTTTGGTTATTGTGGTATGGGATTCAAGTTAAGAGGTATGTAATTGAGGTTAAATGGTATATGATTCAGGTTAAATGGTATGAGATTTAGGTTATTACTTATAGTATCAGATTCAGGTTGTTATGATATGAGATTCAGGTTAAATGGTATCAGATTCAGGTTATTGTGGTATGGGATTCAAGTTAAGTGGTATGCGATTTAGGTTCACATGGTATGAGATTCAGGTTAAATTGTATGAAATTCAGGTTAAGTGGTATGATATTCAGGTTAAGTGGTATGAGATTCAAGTTAAATTGGTATGATATTCATGTTAAGTGGTATAAGATTCATGTTATGTGGTATGAGATTCAGGTTAATTGGTATGAGATTCAGGTTAATCGGTATGAGATTCAGGTCATTTTGGTATAGGATTTAGTTTAAGTGGTATGAGATTCAAGTTGTTTTGATATCGGATTCAGGTTAAGTGGTATGAGATTTAGGTTAACTGGTATGAGATTCAGGTTAAATGATATGACAATCAGGTTCTTGTGGTATAAGATTCAGATGGTTATGGTATGAGATTTAGGTTAACTGGTTTGAGATTTAGGTTGTTACTTATGGTATCAGATTTAGGTTGGTGTGGTATGAGATTCAGGTTGAATGGTATAAAATTCAAGTTCTTATGGTATGAGATTCAGGTTATGGTATAGAATTCAGGTTAACTGGTATGAGATTTAGGTTAAATGGTATGAGATTCAGGTTTTTATGGTATGAGATTCATCTTAATTTGTATGAGATTTAGGTTCTTGTGGTATGAGATTCAGGTTCTTGTGGTATGAGATTTAGGTTAAAAAAGGTATGACATTTAGGTTCTTGTGGTATGAGATTCAAATGGTTATGGTATGAGATTCAAGTTAACTGGTCTAAGATTCAGGTTGTTACTTATAATACCAGATTCAGGTTTTTGTGGTATGAGATTCGAGTTAAATGGTATAACATTCAGGTTCTTATGGTATGAGATTTAGGTTATAGTATAGGATTCCGGTTAAGTGGTATGAGATTTAGGTTCTATGGTATGAGATTCAGGTTATGGTATAGGATCCCGGTTAAATGGTGTAAGTTTCAGGTTCTATGGTTTGAGATTCTGGTTGTTGTGGTATTAGATTCAGGTTAAATGGTATGATATTCAGGTACTTGTGGTATAAGATTCTGGTTGTTGTGGTATAAGATTGAGGTGAAGATGTATGAGATTCAGGTTCATGTGGTATGAGATTCAGATTAAATGGTATGAGATTCAGGTTCTTGTGGTATCAGATTTCGGCTGTTGTGGTATCAAATTGAGGTTCAAATGGTATAAGATTCAGGTTATATGGTATCAAATTCAAGTTAAGTGGTATCAAATTGAGGTTCAACTGGCATGAGATTTAAATTATGTGGTATTATATTTAGATTTAATTGGTATAATATTCAGGTTATGTGATATTAGATTTAGGTTATGTAATATCAGATTTAGGTTTAGGATTAGAGTTTAGGGTTAGAGATTAAGGGTCAAGGTTAGATTAAGGTTTAGGGAATAGGGTTATGGTTAAGGTTAGGGTTAGTGTTAGTGTTAGGCTTGGGGTTTAGGCTTATGGATTAGGGTTTAGTGTTAGGGTTAGGGTTAGCGTTGTGTTTAGGGATTTCAGGTTAGGGTTAATAATTGGTTTAGGGTTTAGGATTAGGATTAGAGTTAGGGTTACATGTAATATTAGAGGTTTCCAATCGAACAGTTCACTAAATATACAATTAGGGTTTAAGGTTCGGGTTGATGTTTAGGGTTAGTAATTGGTTAAGGGTTTAAGATTAGGATTAGGATTAGAGTTAGGGTTGGTTTTTTTCATTAAGGGATTTAAGGTTTAGGGTTTATAGTAGGTTTAGGGTTTAGGATTATAGATTAGAATGAGTTAGGGTTAGTTTTTTGGCTTTTTGGATGTAAGGTTTAGTGTTTAGGATTAGGGTTTAGGATTATGAATTAGGGATTCGGGTTAGGTTAAGGTTTAGAGAATAGGGTTATGGTTAAGGTTAAGAATTAGGTTTTTAATGTTACGATTTAGGATTAGGGATTATGATTAGGGATCAGGGTTTAGGGTTAAGGATTAAGATTAGGTTAAGGTTTAGAGAATAGGGTTATGATTAGGGTTTAGGATTAAGGTTTAATTAAGGTTATTGATTAGGAATTAGAGTTATGGATTAGGGTTTGATTTTCATTCTATTTTTCAGTTTTTGTTACTATTTTATGGTTTAACTTAAAAAAAATAGATAATTATATGTAATTATATTTCTTTGGCATCCATATTAGTCTTTATAATTACCCGACCTAAATAACTTGGCCTAAAATTACCTAAGATAGAAATTGATTTGAATTGTATTAAACTCGAACAAAAAAACCCGAACGTAAAATCTATATTCATAATAATAATACTAATATAATAATAAGTAGAAATATGTATTTAGTAAAAAGTATAGTTAATTAATAGAATTATATTTAATGATATTCAATTTATTAAATGTAATCATCACATTTATAATTAAATATATTGAAACCAATTAATCATTTCTTGTTAGGCCTAAAAAGTATAATTATTACCTAGTGATATGAATAATGTATATAATTATATAAAATAAATATTACTTCATATATCTAGATTATTTGCACCATTTGTTAATAGTACATAAATATGAAAAGAATTATGTGTTATTTAGTAGTAATATAAAAAATACTCCCTCCATCCTAATTGTTTTATAAAGGAAATTACATGATTAGGCATAAAAGACTTATATTTAGTGGCTGCTGTAATTTTTTTCCTTTAGATTGGAATAAAAAAAATCATCATTTGGATTTAAAATAATCATCAATTAGGCCTATTAGAGTCTCTTTTTGCTAAATATTGCGTTAATCCCTGTTATTTTCCTTATTTTGTATTTTAGTCCCCAGTGTTTCTTAACATTCCAAAAAGGGATATTACATTACGCCTATATGAGGCGATTGGAATAACTTGTCACGAGTTACAAAGTTAGTTACAAAGTTAGATGATTGACATAGACTAAGTTGCAAGTTAAACGACCAACATAAAACGAGTTCAGGTTAAGGGATTAACTTATTCGAGTTAGTGAAGTTACAGAGTTTTTGAAATCAGGAGGCCTTAAATTTTTTTTATAGGGTTTAGGGTTTTAACTAAAATCAACTTAATCTAATATGACTTATTTTTATTTTTACATACTTTTCATCTAAAACCAATGTCATAACTAAGCCAATACTATGAAGATGTGATAATCCATTCAAAATAAAATTTTTACGATGTTGTTAAAGTTCTATGAATTTATCTTTTTTAATGTCTAAGAAAGAAAAATTCATAAAAAAATTAATTGTAGCATAGAAAATTTAAAATTAATAGGTTATTTCACCTAAATAAAATTATCATTATTTCACCTAAATAAAATAATCTTTCAAATAAAATTTTTTTCAATTAAAAAATATGTAAATTAAAACTTTATTTACATTTTTATGGCAATGTGTTTTTAAGAATTGCCACCAATCAATTTTTCTAGGTTGATTAAACACATTATATGGTCTATGAAACCAATCAAATTTCAACAAAATAAATCTATCTTCAAACTTTACCAAGTCCACCAAGAACAATTTACTTAAAAATTTATTAAGTATTTAGCATGTTTCAATTGATTTTTTTACTTCTTAAAAATATTAAGTAAATTAAATTATTTAAATAATTGGATAAGTAGCCTAAAATTATAATCCTTTATATTATCAATTCTTCACCTAAAAAAATACTTTGATAATTTTTACTAGAAAAAAATACTAACGTAATTTCAATATGTTGATAGTTTTTATACAATTACTGGATAAATAAAATTATTTTTTTCTAAGTAAATAAAAAAATAATGAAAAAAATTATAAAAACTAAAACTATTAGAAGATGTGTAAAGTAAAATTGAATTTAGGATTTTAGAAATTTTAACAAATGGTATAAAAAACTACAGGGGGAAGGCGTATATTCATAAACTCAGCAATGCATTTTCATGATTTCTGTTGCTATCCATCGATATGTTATTATTACATTTTATCGGGGATAACAAAACCTATAAGTTTATTAAAAATTAGAATACACTCTTTATGAGATTTATCTTTCCTTCTAAAAATTAAGAATAAGTAAATTTCAATCAACTTTATTTCTCAAAAATTACCAATATCAATATTTACAAATTCCAAAGCCAGCCATCGAATACAAATTTATCATAAAAAGAAAAGAAAATATAAAAGTCACACTTAATTTGGTTCGAACTTGACCACATCATGCCACATAAACAAACAATGCTTTTCAATGTCAACCCTGTCAAAGAAGATTAAAATGAAAATTAATATGAAAGTTCATCCTCATAGGGTAGCATGGAGCATACTAAGTCTATGCTATACAATCAAGTATAGGTTTTAGACCCTCAAAATTACAGAATTACCTTTCCAGATTGAACTAGATCTGCCCTTAAACCCAATAAAAAAAACAGTACTTTTGTAACATGCTTTTCATTTGGTTCAAAACCATTTGGCTTTCACTAAAACCATAAGTCATATTGTTCAAAATAAACAGTTATCTACATATTAATTTTCAGCTAAAGACACAAAGCACACAAATTATCATAAATTTCATAACAAGCCATAAAGATAAAGCCACTAATACGAATTTCAAAACAACCATAGTTCAATCAGGGAAGTTTATAAAATCTCCCCGATCTTCAAATCACAATCTGTCAAATGTTGACAAAACTAGACATATGTAGGCACATTCAAGTGAAGTTCCAACTTTAAACACACACTACATGATTTATGGTCGAATTTACATCCAAGCGGTATATCAAGGCTGCTGCCCATAATTTCAGACAGAGTAGCCTACTTAATGAAATCTAATAAAACACATGGATGTCCAATTCATAATACAAAAAAAATGCACATAAACTAGACACATACATGAACTATAATACAAGATTTCAACTCAAAAATTTAAGTACATAAATTAACATAAATCTTGTAATCAGGCCCTTAAGCTGGGAACACAGAACCAGTTTCCAGATATACTAGTATCCCCTAAAACAATTATATAAAATCATAGAAACATCTAAATTGTATTCTGCAAACTCATGGATCTGATATACACACATAGCTATCAGTACACAAAATTTCATCAGTACATGCACAGCCTACAATTTATCATGGATTTTGTAACAATCCACAGAGACAAGATTACTGGTACAAATTCCAGGCAAACTACAGTTCAGTCAAAAACCTCTATAAAATCAACCAAAAATCTAAATCCAAATCCGTAAAATTGTGGATAAACTAGAGACATAGTATTATCATCACATAAATTGGCACATCCAGAAACATAACATAAAAATTATGGTACATTTTGTAAGTGCCCTGATCAACAGAACCAATCACCAAAACACATGTTCTTGTTCAAGCTGAGGAGAATCTATAGCCAATTGCTCAAAATCCTATTCCACCTAATTTTCAACATATGCCCAAATTATTAATAATGCCAGAGAAAGATCTAGGCATGGAGCTACTCAAAATATTGAATACTTACTCAAAAGACCCAGAATCAAAGTTCCTAGTCTGTAGTGCTTGTGAGAGCAAAGGTCTTGCCTACAATGCAAAAAAATCAGTTAATCCAAATAACATGAACAAGCCATTAGGTTTGACAATTTTCTGACCATTATCTTTAGGATTAGAGTCTACGTCTCTGGATCTTCCTCTCTTGCTCCTCCGATCACTTTTCCGTTCGCTATTGCATCACCTCTCCAAGAATCGATCAATTTTTGCGTCTCCTCTTCAGTCAAACCAGCCAGCTTCTCCTTTCATTCCCTTCACTTCCCTCTTCTTATGCTCTTTGATTAAAGCCTTCCTTTTGCTTCTTCGTGTCGAAACGCTGCTGCTTGCAATTGAGAGTTTTGTTGTTTAGATGCTCTGCTCATGTGCCTTCTTTATGGTTATTCCTTTCAGCCAGCTGGGAATGTTGCTTCTTGCGAAGTGAAGAGAATAGCAAGAACTAGAATCTATTAACACGGGTCCATACGCACCTGATGCAATAGAGCTTCCTTTAAACCATGGTATGCTTTCTTGTCTATTTTCTTCCTCCAAAAAGGGGGCACCCCTATGAAAGTATTCAGAAAATTCTATCAAATGATAGCTTATTCACTAGAAGTAAAAAATCACAATGAGTAGTGACAAAATTTTTGTGAATGACTGAATGCCTGATTTTCTATTCTGTGTACATTATATAGATTTTACAAGAATGTTGTACATGGAAAGTAAATAAGTCTCTACATGATTTCAGCCCTATACATGTAAACTATAATCTTGGTCATAATGTATTCTAAATAAAAAAGGAAAGTAAAGAAAAAAATTATAAGGAAAGTATATTTGGACAGCTGGACAACAAAGCTGCCAAGGAAAGAAGATGTGGACAGCTGTTTGCTGTCCGTTGACAGCCCCCTCAAATTAATGCCGGTTGATCAACAAGCATTAATTTGCTATTTAGGAAGTAATGTCGATGACGAGTAAGTGCCTTGGTGAAGATATCAGCAATTTGTAATTCAATGGAAACATGTGGAAAAATGATAACACGAGTTTCAAAGGCTTCACAAATAAAGTGATAGTCCACCTCAATATGCTTTGTGCGTTCATGATAGACAGGATTGGATGTGATTGAATAGCACTTATATTATCTGCATATAGAGGTGTAGGATCAGTTTTAGAGAAATCTAGCTCAGCAAGCAAACCTCGAAGCCAAATGATTTTAGAACAAGCAAGGGACATTGTCCGGTACTCAGATTTTGACTTAGAGACTCTATCTTGCTTCTTACTCTTCCAAGAGATCAATGCATCACCTAAGAACACGCACCAACCAATGATGGAACGATAGGTATCAGAATAACCAGCCCAATCCGCATCACTGGACGCACCAAGATGAGTAAAATTGTTTGTAGGAAAGAATAAGCCACAGCCACGGGTAGATGTGCCTTGGGCATAGTGGATGATCCTACGAACAGCAGCCATATGGAGATGATGAGGAGTCTAGAGGAACTAACTGACTTGTTGTACAGCAAAAGAAATATCTGGTCTAGTAATAGTGAGATAAACGAGACTACCCACCAACTTTTGATACAAATTGGGATCAGCAAGTAAGTCACCCTCCTCTTTATAGAGCTTGACATTTAATTCCATGGGAGTATCAACAGAAGTAGCTTCTTGTAGACCCGCTATAGCCACCAAGTCATTAGCAACTTATGTTGAGTAAGGGAAATACCAGAGGAACTACGATGCACCTCAAGACCAAGAAAATATGTGAGAGGACCAAGATCTTTCATATGAAAATATTCTGAGAGATGAGTCTTGACCTGGCCAAGTAAGACAGAATTAGAACCAGTGATCAGAATGCCATCAACATAAACCAAAAGAATAACAATTCCCACATCTAATTTATGAAGAAACAAGGAAGTATCATAATGGCTTTGTTTGAATGAGAATTGCAATAAGGTGGTGTGGAATTTATCAAACCAAGCCCTTGGAGCTTGTTTGAAACCATAAAGAGAATGACGAAGCTTACACACATGGGAAGTTGGAGAGGAAAACAATCCTAAGGGCGGCTTTATATAAATACACTCTTTGAGATCTTCATGCAGAAAAGCATTTTTGATATCCATTTGATGTAGTGGCCAATCATTGGAAGCAGCAAGAGCTAGAATCATACGAATAGCAGTCATTTTGGCCACTGGAGCAAAAGTCTCTTCATAATTGACACCATATTCCTGATTATTCCCAAGTACAACAAGCCAAGCTTTGTAACGATCCAAACTTCCATCCGATCGAACCTTGACTAAGTAAACCCATTTGCAACTTAAAGGTACAATAGTAGGAGGACATGGCTCAATGTCCCAAGTGTGATTTGCCTCTAGAGCAGCAAGTTCTTCCTACATAGCTTGCCTCCAGCATTCATGCTTAACATCATGTGAGTAGCATGTGGGAATATCAAAATTGGACAATGCAGCAATAAGAGCTGAAATAGAACCTCTAGTACTGGAATAGGGAAACCCATACCTATTCGGAGGTATGGACACTTGAGAAGAGCGACATACCAAAACCTCTGAAGGTGTTGCATCTGACTGGTTCTAGAGCGTGGTAGGATCAGATATCAAAAGAGCCACAGGAAGAGACTGTGGGCGGGAGCGTCTTGTATACACAATACCTGGTTCAAAGCGAGAACTAACTGGAGGAAGCGAGATCTGCAGCTTAAAGGAGGGAAAAACCACAGTAGAATAAGAGGACAACGAGGACACAGGAAATAAATGTTAATCTTCAAGGAAAATAACATTTCGAGAAATGCATGTACGATATAATGTAGGATCATAACAAACAAACCCCTTTTGACACACAATATATCCCAAGAAAGCACATCGAACAGATTGAGCAGATAATTTGTGTTGCTCATGGGGAGGTAAATGAACAAAACACATGCAACCAAAGTATGGAGGTTATCGTAACTAGGTTGCTTAACAAATAGACGGAAGTAAGGAAACTCCATATGTAGGACTTGAGAAGGTAAACGATTAATCAAGTAGCAGTTTTTAGAGCCTCTACCAAAAACATGGATGGAACATAAGATTCTAACAAGAGAGTACGCACCACATCTAGAAGGTGATGATTTTTACGTTCGGCGACTCCATTTTGTTAGGGAGTAGAGGGACATGAACGTTGATGAATAATGCTCTTAGAAGCCAAGAAAGCCTGAAAGTCAGCAGACAAATATTCACCACCAGAATATGTGCATAATGTCTTAATAGAAGCAGAAAATTGAGTCTCGACATATGCAAAAAATTTAGTGAAAGTATGAAAGACCTCAAATTTAGAGCGAAAAAAGTAGACCCAAGTAAATCTACTATGATCATCAATGAAAGTCATATAGTATTTAAATTTTTCATGTGAAGTAATTAGGGAAGGTCCCCAAACATCACTATGGATAAGATCAAAACAATGAGTTGCTCTACTAGCATGTGAAGGGAAATGAAGAGTTTTGCTTTTACCAAGTTTGCAAGAGGCACACTCAATAGATAAAGAAGAATGATTTTTGTGACCAAGTAAACTAGAGTTCAATACATGAGATAAGATCTGAGTATTGGGATGGCCTAGATGATGATGCCACATCATACTAAGCTCTAAAACATCATTACATGCAAATGACTTAATAGAGGAAACTGAAGAAGAATCTGAAACAGCCAAAAATAGTATAAACAAGCGACCCACTTTAGGTCCCTTCGTGATCAGCTCCCCCATTACCTGGTCTTGCACAACACAACTAGCATTAGAAAAATTAACAACATAATTGTTATCAACTAATTGACCCACAGAAATAAGATTTGTGGAAAGCTGAAGAGCAAGAAACACATCAGTGAACTTAGAAGAGGCATCTCCCACAGCAGCGATTGGCAAGGAACTGCCATTGGCAGTCTGAATAGCAGATTTACCAGTGTAAGGACGAACATGACATAGAGCAGTAGGAGTATTCGCATTGTGATTTGAGGCACCAGAGTCCATATACTAAAGTTTAGTTGAGGCTTTACCTTGGAATCCCATAAATGATAATGCTGAAACTAGCATCTGTTGCACCATTTCAGGTGTACAGTAATTCATTGGAGAAGAAGCAGGAACAAAGGGAACAGCAGAAGAAGAGCAAGAATTGGCAAACAGTACATTAACAGAAGTTTGAAATGCCTGGGCCTGACGATTTTGGGGGCAGATGCGACATTCTTTGATAATGTGACCCTTCTTCTTGTAATAAGAGCAATATTTCTGAGGGCAATTGACAGCAATGTGCCCATACTCCTTGCAGCTGAAACACTGTATGTTTTTAGAGTTCATAGGTGGTCCACATTTTTTTGCAGCATAAGCCATAGTGGCTGATCCTGAACTACCATGGGATTGCTCCAGAGTAGCTTGAGTATTAAGACGTTGTTCTTCGCGGAGTAACTCACCAAAATAGACATCAAGGGAGGGAACAGGAGATCAATTCAGCAAGAAGGATCGAACAGATTCAAATTCAGGATGTAGTTTCATAAGAAATTGATCACAACAACTAGTCTCATGAAGGTTCTGAACGATGAAAAGTGTGGTAAGAGGAATATCTGCGATAACCAGATCAGTATATTCATTCCAGAGCGCCATAAAACTCAAATAGTAGTCTTGGATGGAAAGAGTGTCATGTTGAAACGTGGCAATCTCATGCTTTAACTAAAAACAATGAGCAGCATTGTCTTGATGATTAACCCTCTTTAAGTACGCCCACATGGTTTATGGTTTATGCAGTGCGATAAGGCCTTAAGTTGGTGACAATATGTGGCTCAACAGAACCAAGGATCCAAGACATAATTCGAGCATCGAGCACAACCCATGAAGGAGGAGACTTTAGATACTTGGATTTGTCCAAATTAGGGGCACAATCCATGCCATCAATATGACCCTAAAGATCTTTTCCTTTGAGGAAAAACTCAAATTGAAAAGCCCAAGTAGAGTAATTTTTTCCTGTAAACTTGACACATACAGTTGCTGAATCCATCATAAATAGCTGTAGAGATGCTGAAAGAGACTAGAAAGGACCACCGAAAGAGTCGCCATAAATGACCAAAGAAGGATCTTGAACCAAAAAAATTGGGATGACACCAAAGACACCAAGAAAATGATAGGATATCACCGAAATAGAAAGTTTACGTCAGAACCAGAACAGAAACTACTGGGAAGAAGAGCTTGTCAAAACGGCACCGAGATACCGAAGCCGAGAGAGAAAAAAAAATAGACTAAAACACACTTGAGTTGATAGTCGATGGCTCTGATACCATGAAACAATTTGTGTGAATGACTAAATGCCTGATCTTCTATTCTATGTACATTATATAGACTTTACAAGAATACTGTACATGGAAAGCAAATAAGTCTCTACATGATTTCAGCCCTATACATGCAAACTATAATCTTGGTCATAATGTATTCTAAATAAAAAAAGGAAAGTAAAGAAAACAATTATAAGGAAAGTAGATTTGGACAACTGGACAGTAAAGCTGCCGAGGAAAGAAGATGTGGATAGTTGTTTGTTGTCCGTTGACGAGTAGAACAATGGTTAGATTCTGATACACTTTTATTAACGAGTCTTAAGAATTCTACTACCATACTAAATCTGGCTATATTCAATGATTTCAACACCACAAATTTAACCTATAATGTTAAATGGAAAGATATTGGCAAAAGAACAAAATTCACTAGAAAAATGGAGATAAAAAAGAAAGAAAATATCAGTTCAGTACAAAAATAAAACCTCTTGGCATGAGTTGAAGACATATCCACAAGAAAGCAGACCAAATGTAGTAACCAATGAAGGATTTCATTTTGAAAGCATGACACGTACTAATATATATCCAGGATTTAACTAAGTAAGTAAAACAGAACCATGTTCTTGATTTTTGCATCGACTTCTATGTGATATAGCTGCATTCATGAACTTCACAGACCCATACAAGACTAGAAGTCATTGTAATCAATCAACATAAAAAGCAAGTAATTTTGTTGCATGCAATTAAGTAGATATAATAAGCAATACTTCTATTAATACTTTTGTACTGCAATGGATAACTATTAACTGGTTTGTACTAAGAACATAGTAGGATTCAGTCCTGTCATGAATGTATGGTAGACTATTGTGTTCCTTTTGAAAAGCTTACTTATTTTTATTTAAACATTACAACTGATATCTCCACTTGAGAATTTCTGCTTTAACACTTGTTTTATAACATTATCTAAATAGTTCAAAAATGGTTTCTCCAATTATTTTTGTGAAGCTATAGCAAGTATTTGAACTTGAACAACAAGGGTAACTAAACTTCACTATTCTACTAGGTGGACTTTAGGCCAGTTGTATGGCTTAAACGAACCTTTAACTGCAAATCTGCAAAGACCAATAAATGAATTGAAAACAAGCTATAGGTGGGAATATTGAACATACTTGGGAGCATTGGGAAAGAAGCTTTCCCTACTAAAGGGAAAATGCGGGTTCCATAAGCCTTTTCCTCATCCATCTGCTATAGGTTACAGTCTTTGGTTCCTATGCCTCCACAACAACATCACCTGATAACAGCCAAAAACCCAAATCAACTACCTAAACCCATAAAAGACAAAAAAGGTAACGATATTAGAAAAAAATTAGAAACAAAATCAATGATCTTATCTAGAGAACCCGGAGACGCTAGGACGTCGTTATCGATCTCTACAACAGCTAACTTGTCCTCATCTGTAGTCTTAGCGACATCAATGGCTGATGGATTAAGCGATCAAACCTTCAATTTCAAAGAACCAAAACAGATCTGGCTCAAAGTGTTGATGGAAGAACTGAAAACGATAGTGTCATTGCTGGGAAAAAGCTAGCTCACAAGCCTAAACCCAAGTAAAGGAATCCTAGATTGATTCGAGGAAGAAAAACAAAAGAGAGAGAATAGAGATTGAGCAAGATGAGAAGAAAAGATTGATTCAAGGAAGAAAAAAAGAAAGATGTCAATATTTTAAGGAAGAAGAGAAAGAAAAAACTTGTAACCGGCTACATGAGGTTGCCACGAAAGTCCCTCTTATTTGATGTCAATCTGATGGCCTAATGAGAAGAGAATAACTGTTTGGGACTAGAATGAAAAAAATACAAAATGTAATTGTGAAGAATAATTTAACCAAAATCTAATCTTTTTGATTAGACGGTAGAGAGCTAGCCAATACTGGTACAGGCCTCGTATTTTAGAGCGTTCCTGGTCCGCACTATCAGTATGACATGTGTCAAAGTCCATTTATTGTCCCTAAACCTTTTTTTGTTCAAAACACTTTGTCATGTATTATGTGCTTATGACTCATGTCAAAGTTATTTTTATTTTTAAACAAGACCCAAGTTGACCTTTTAAATTTAATTAGCATTATATTATTATTTTTGTCCAAATTGAGTTGACCATTTAAATAGACTAAAATTTTATATTATCAATTTAATTGAAGTAATATTAGTATTTGACAAAGAATAATAGAAACAAAAAATAAAACCATGCGTACATATAATTTGAGAACCTAAGTAATTTATTGCAATAAGTATAAAGGTAAATTTTATATATGGGGTTACTAGCCTTTAATCTCACGAGTTAGCTAATATATTTAGGATAAAAAAAATATATGTATGGTGCCCCAATGAAAATTACCCAAATATAATCTCCAGTTTATTTGCTTTTTAGCTTAGATAAAACAAACTATTAAAATGTAAAATTAACACTAGAAAAATCATTTTGCTTCAATATCCATGATTTATATGAGCTAAATTTCATCTTAAATTTTTTAGTCCATTTTTGTCACCCACTCCGGGGTAGTCCAATTATGGTGCCAAATTGTGCATTTAGACTCTCAGGATTGGTAATGTTCTGTAGGTCATCAGAACACTACTCTTAATGTGCATACCCAAGTGGCCCTCTTGGGCACTATGTAAATATATGCATATTGGTCCAACCATCACACACATATTTACATTTCATGCACACAATGGCAACAAAAAAGGAAAACACTAGCACAAGTCTTAATCTTGGCTACCACACATTAGGCAATCTTGTTAAATTCTAGTGATCAGCCACTGCACCTATAACTTCCTCTAATAAACTATATCATTCTAGGCATGTAACTCCCTATTTTCTTTGTTCCATTATCAAGTAGAGGCTTAGAGAAAATCAAGAAATTTTTTTTTACACCAATAGCCCACCTATGGACCAAGTTATGGATTTTTGAAATTGGTTACAAAATTCTAACAAAATAAACAGTAACTTAGTCAAGTTTGCAACGTCATAACTTTGGATACAAGGCTCCAAATTTAGAAATTCAAAGTCCCAATTTAACCTTTATATGTTCTCTAGGTGTGGTCAAAATTTCATACCAAAATTCATTGTACACAGGGATTTATAGAACTTTAAGTGTAGAGTCAAAATTCTGGTCACTTTACGACCATTTTGTCCATACAAAATTTCATAAGTGTGCAAACACTTCATTCACAAGGGAAAATCCCTCCAAGGCTATCCCATACATGTCCATTACACATAGGAATTACATGCTCTTGCATCTAGTAACTTTATGTGGCCAAAACAGAATTTACAAGTAAGCAGCCTATCATTCACACTTAGGCAGCTTTGCACCACATCACATACATAGCCACAACACTACTCAAATGTTCACATTCTTGTCTCATTTTATACACTCTACATGTACATGCACACATGCACTACAAAATGATCTTAACTCAGCTAAATATGCACCCTAAGTTATAGGAGTGCCTGAGACACAATGGACTCCAGAAACTGGATCCCGGACAGCTGCCGCACAACACAATAAGTACCGTCACTAAAAATACCAAATGTGCTCCTAAAATCCCCAAACTTTCCAGATCACAACTAGACATATGGAAGTTTAAGTACCTAAAAATTCTGGGAAAAAATCAAATCACAAAGATCAGTTTGAAGGTGATCTTTCAACTAGACTTAAAATGACAGAATTGAGGGGACTAAGTTTCATTGAAAAACTTAGTAAAGGTAGTACTTGGATTCAATAGGCAATGTAACCATCATTAAAACCTGCATCCAAAGACACTAAAATACAAAACCATAATGCATATATACAAGATATAGCAACCAAATACAGCAGTCATTCACAACCAACAAACACATGAAATGCGGCAGCAACAATAACCATAGATTAGTCCATAAAACACATAATAAACATAACTAAATCACTATGGCAGCCCTCTTCAAGCTAATGCTTGGTCTTAGAAGGATTTTAACACTGGTTAGTACTAACTTTGGGCTTTAGAAACCCTCATTTCACTGTCATCATTGTGCACTTCACACTAGGTCACAAAACCTTCAATAAGTGCACTCCCCTCACTAAGCTTAGTTCATCAAGCTTATAGCTCCTTTCCAAGCTTAGCCCTAGCTTCATGGTTGCTTGAAAATACAGAAAACAACCCATGAGAGCAAGAGAACCCTTACCAAAGTAGGTAGGTCAAAAATCAAGCTTGATCCCTGAAGTATTCAAACAATAGCTCTAGTTTGCTTCCAATTGCTTCCTTTTGCCTTCAATTTCAATCTTGGAGGTATGGTGGCTATGGAGAAGCTATAGAAGTAGTGTGGAGGAGCGTGGTGGCTGTGTGGGTCGAATATGGGAGAAGAAAATTCAAGTTAGGCTTCTTAAATTAGCTTTAAGGCACTAAACACCCTTATTAGCCTCAATCACGCTTTATGTCATTTTCTTTGCCCATAAGCATGGTTTCTTTGTCTTAAACTTATTGGTACACATGTGCCCAATATTTTTGACCCATTTAAAAGCCATAACCGCCCCTCCCTAGGTGGGAAAACTTCAAAATCTCACACTTTGACTTAAGTCAAAAGCTTGAACATCTTAAGGTTTATACTAGGACATTTAGGCCCTTAATACCTTTAGTGTTTCCTTTGTCCAAACTTGTCTTCCATAAGCAATTTGGTCCTCCAATAGCACTTTTATACCATTCATACCCTTCCCATAACTCTCCAAAGCTCTTTCTTGAGAGTTTTACAATTAAGTACCCGAATTTCCAAATCCTTACAAAAAAGTCCATAGGTTGCTTGAAAAACAAGCAATCTTTAAGGCTTTTCTTGGAGGCCAAGTTACCAACTTGGAACACTTTTAAGGAAGTATTTATTATACCTTTTATCCTTCACACTTCAATCACTATGAAGTGAATTACACAATATAATGGCTTTTTGACCATTATGTCACACTTGTAATTCTCCCATTTTTGTGAGGTGGTAACAATTTTCATTCTAACCAACTAAAAATATTTTAATTTGTCCCCACTAAGTGCATTTCGTTAACTCAACCAAAAGTTGTTACATAACTAGCCATCTCTAAACTATACCTTATGCTGGTTAATCATCCCAAAATTGTTAAGTGTTGCATCAAATATCTTTAAACAATTTAATTATTGTTATCTTATCTTGCCGTCCATCACAGTTGTTAAGGATCGATGAAAAAGTGACATGGTTGATGATGTGACTTTGAAACCATGTGTGGCTGCTGATGTGGGCCTATCTTGCAAAGCAGAAAATAGCTAGTGACTTAGATGAACAAATTAAAAACTCAGAGACTAAGCGAGAGTTTGATGATAGATTTATTCAGCTGCGATTCAACCCCAGGTTGAATTAGACACCTTCACGACCATCTCCAATAGGTTTAGCATCGCCATCTCCTCCACATTCAACCTACTCTGTGTTTGCACTGACCCCACTAGTTCCCGCTTCGCCACTATCTGCTTCTCTCAGCCAAATAAAACCTGAATCACCATCAACCGGCTAGTTTCAGATTGCTAAAATTCCTATCCCGATAAAGGCGGGCTACCACATGGTAGGCCGAATTGGCTCCGTCACATGAGAAAACAATGAATCAGATTAGCATTTTCTGGTGAAGAAAAGCAGCTAGGGGTGAAACTTTAAGTTTTGGGTTGGGTTCGGGCCCAAGCCCGAATTGTTTTAGCTCACTTACAACTACTATTTCATGGCTTGAACTTGAACCGAATTGGGATAAAACCCGAAATGACCCTAACAAAAAAAATGGATTAGGGTCGGGTTGAATCAATTGAACTTGAGTCTCTATTGTCATGTTTATCTCGGTGACGAGCATGGGGCGAATAAGGGAAATTAACGGCAGGGCAATAAGGTTGTTGGTGGTCAGGCCCCATCTTGGTTAGGCAGGGCAAGTGACGGCGGTGTGAGGGCGAAGTAAAGTGAGGCATGGCGAGGGAGGAAGCACAAAAGAGAAGCAAGCGATTACAGCATGAGGACAAAGTAGTGTTACGAATGAGAGGCGAGGCGAAGGAGATTCAGACAGGAGGTAAAATAAGATAAAGAAACTCAGACAAACTAGAAGAAGAAGGTGAGGTGAAAAATAAGACTCAGACGGAAGGCTGTGAGGTTACTACTTACTAGTTTTAGCCAATTAGGTTAGTGAATTAAATAGGGTTAAGGAATTGGGTTGGGCTAGGGTTTTTTATGGGTATGGAATAGTTTAAGGTTTGGCTGAGATGGGTTAGGTTAAGGATTGAAGGATTTTGTGGCTTAGAGATGGGCTAGGATAGGGATTTCGGGTTAGACTCGAACCAACATATTTTTTTCTTCATTTTATCGGGTCAGGTTCAAGTTAACCCAAATGACACATTTCCTTATTCCTGGCCTATCCTAACCTGATATTTCAAATCAAGTTTCGGGTCAGGGTCATTTGCTTACACCCTTAAAGGTAATAGTGTATAAGGGAAAAAAGAAGCGAAACTAGAGATTGTGGGAGGGTTCAACGGTGTGTCGAAGGTGAAGATGTAGTTATGGGGAGTGGATTTGGGAGGGACCTTATAGTCGATGAAGCAGAGGAGGTGGTGGCTGATGGTGCCGTTAAGGCTGGAGGACATTGAGGAAACATTAGGGTGGTAGTAGCTGAGGAGCAAAGTTTAGGGTTTCTAGAAAGGGTAGCAAAAAAGATAGGGGTTAAAGCTGCAGTTTTTCCTTTTTCTTGTTTAGCCCCTGATGTTTTTTATTTTATTCATGTAAGTTACTAATTATTTTCTATTTTACAGGATATGGCCACATTAGCAGCCATTCTAGCTTTCAAAGATATATACATCATCAGCCATGTCACTTTTTTATCCATTTTAACGGTTATGATTTACGACAGAATGATACAGTAATAGTTTGAGATTGATTGGTGCAACATTTGATAATTTAGATATAATTAAGCATCATGAGATATAGCTTAGGGATGATAGGTGGAGTTTACCCTAATAAATATATTCGTTGTGCAAAATAACTATTTGATCTATGTGAGAAAAATAAAAAAGAAAAAATTGTTGTTGAGTAAAAATTTTCTTTAATTGTAATTAAAAAAATTGTTGTCGAGTTCAAATTTCTTAGAGAGAAATTATCAAATGATGATTTAAAATAATTTCAAAAAATTGATGTTACGTAGACGAATTACTCTGAATTAATAGATTTCATCTAGTCGGGGACTAGTATAAAATATTTTAAAAAATTTAAAACCAAAAGAGAATACTTAATAGGTTAAAGATGACATGTAAGTATAAATTAAAGGTTATGGACTATCTAAAAAATTTATCCTATTTTTCATGTGTCAAATTTCTTTTTTTTTTTTTTCAATCTTGGATAAAATATAGTACTATATATTATTTCAAATAAAAAAAAGGGCACATTTAACATTAAGTTGTGCTTTTTTATATCTATAGTGTTGTGTGTTTTCTTTTCTTTGTTTGTTTTTTTTTTTATGCCTATTGTGGATTTTTTTGTAAATTTATTAAAAATTTAATTTTGAAATATATTATTAATATGTATTTTGAATATTTAAAATTTTAAATAAATTTTTACTAATTAATTACACACACTTTATTTACATCTGATGAACAACGTGTAAAGACTTTTATACTTTATTAATGTTATATGCTATTTTGTTTTTCTAATGAGACCTAAATTTGGTGTTGTATATTTATTAGGGGTACAATTAGGATCGGGATACTAAAGGGAAGGAGGGAAAAAAAAATACAAGTCATATGGCTGGAAAATATCAAATTTCCCAAATGTTTGGCTCTTGTACAAGATTTCTAATTGATTTTTTTTTTTTGTGACTTAATTAGTCTTAGTTTTGATATCATAAACTTTTTACAATTTTTTCAATATAAATGTAATAAATATGAAAAATTTGTATATTCCTTAATTAACAAAGTAGGGGCCCGTTACACAAGAATTTGAATATAATTTGGCATAGACAACACATATATGTCATCTAGCCAATAGTCTGCGCACATCTCGTTCGAATTCCCCATTACAAAGGAGCTGCTGTTTGAAAAGGGGGAATTCTCGCGTCCGCCCTGGCGGACGTACGTCAGGGACGGAACGCAAACGTCCGTTTGCCCTTTTTTTTTTTTCTAAATCCAATTTTTTTAATTTCATATTTAATTAAAAATAATTATATTTCTTTTTCTAAGTATATTTTTATTAAAAAAAATTATTCTTGATAGTGGTCTTTCATATTTTATGGAATTAAATCAATTACCATTTTTATTTTTAACATCAAATAATTTTCTTATTTTATAAATCTCTTTTATTATTTCTATTGTTGGGATTCAAATTTGTTACAAATTTTCATATTTTCACACTAAAATATTAATATTCTAACCAACACACAGAATGAGATAATATAAAAGGAAAAAAAGGTATCTACATTTTTATTTTTCATTGGAAATAAGACACCATAATATGTGATATTGGATATCACCATAGGTAAAATTAGACACTCCTATAGATTATATTAGATACCAGTACATAACTTGTTTGCATAAAAATATAAATTTTTTTTTCTCTTAAATATGTTTGCTTTTTTTTTAGTATCCAATTATATCTATGTAGTATCTAGTTTTATATAGAATGAAGAAAACATGTAAAGCGTCATAATTAAACATTTAGACACCACAATCATGTAAATTGTACATTTTCTTATCAGATTTAGACATTTAACCCATCATACTAGACATTCGACCATCATTCCCAGACATTTAGATACTTCAATCCAACACATGGGACATCATACTCAAACAACTTGCAGACATTCATTTACTAGAATTAAAGGTAAAATTATGATATAATTTTTTAATTAAATATCCTTTAAAATAACATTATTATACTCCGAATTAAAGGTAAAATTTGAATAATCAAAGTATTTTATCCTCAACACTACGAAATCAACTTACAGACATTTATATACTAGAGGCAGACACTAAAACACCAGACATAGACACTCGTAACCCAAATTTAGACACTCAAAGATAAACACTATTTATCTATCATTGGACATTAACGACGTTAATTTGTCCGTTAGTGGTGTACGTCCACCATAGTGGGCATTCTCAGGTTTCCATGTGGGGAATTCTTTTTGTTTTCTCTTAAATATGTTTGCCTTTTTTTTTAGTATCCAATTATATCTATGTAGTATCTAGTTTTATATAGAATGAAGAAAACATGTAAAGCGTCATAATTAAACATTTAGACACCATAGTCATGTAAATTGTACATTTCCTTATCAGATTTAGACACTTAACCCATCATACTAGACATTCGACCATCATTCCTAGACATTTAGATACTTCAATCGAACACATGGGACATCATACTCAAACAACTTGCAGACATTCATTTACTAGAATTAAAGGTAAAATTATGATATAATTTTTTAATTAAATATCCTTTAAAATAACATTATTATACTCCAAATTAAAGATAAAATTTGAATAATCAAAGTATTTTATCCTCAACACTACGAAAACAACTTACATACATTTATATACTAGAGGCAGACACTAAAACACCAGACATAGACACTCGTAACCCAAATTTAGACACTCAAAGATAGACACTATTTATCTATCATTGGACATTAACGACGTTAATTTGTCCGTTAGTGGTATACGTCCACCATAGTGGACATTCTCAGGGTTCTTTGGAAAGTGAAAAAGAAACAAAGGAAGTGGGCCACGACAGAAGCTTTTGTTTGCTGCAATGCAAAAATACTGACGCTTGACTTTTTTATTTCTTACTGCAGTGTTGAAAAGTAACATCAATAGCCCAATACATAAGCTTAGGAAGTAACAAACACTCCTGATTTTAAGTAAAAAATTAGATCACTAACTTAGTGAATCTAAACTGAATAATTAATAATTGGAACATGCTTAATTGACTCAATAAAACAAGAAACTAGTCCATCCTAAAACAATGAAACACGTTTAGAAAGTTTTGGCCCCATTTGGGAGTAGTTTTTGTCATCAACGTTAGAGTTTTGGATAAATTATTTAACAGTTGAGATGAAAATGCTGAAGCTAAAAGCTAAAAGCTACTATTGGATAATTTTTTCAAAACTCTAATACTAATTACTGAGGATGACAAACATGGCCTTTGAAGCACTAATAAACCGCTGCAACACACTTATCGGCCCAAGCATTAAGTAGGCCATGAAAATCAACCATCCTTTGGATCTGTAACCAATCACATACGACGACATAATGTAACAGAGAAACAGAGGCCACGTTGCCTGAAGAGAAATATAATGGCCTTGCGGGAGCAGACGAAAAATGAATGACATCGACAGGGAAAATGCGGCCGTGTTGGACACGAAAAATAGGTACCGCGGGAACGCTCGCATCACGGTTTGGCCAACCAAGGCCAGCGCTCCGGACGACAGGCTGCTTGTCTCATTGCTGCCGTTCGAGCTTACTTGAAAACGAAGCGTGGGATCACCCTGCCAAACGCCGCCTGGGGGGCTCAGCACGGCTTGGTATGTAACCGTGGCGATGAGTGCCAGAACCACCAGAACCGCTTCGCGACTCTCCGGTGCCAAGATCAGATCTTGGTCTTGAAAAAGTGGGAAATATTCTGCCAGGGGTGAAACTTTTCTCCTCAGGTAATTTCCAAGGCTGGGCCCGCCGTAGAAAGATGTCACTCTGGCTTCGGAGTTGCCCAAATCTTTCTGGCGATCCAAACGAGCAGAAACTCCGGGACGCGACAAGTTGGCCCATGTCGATTCCGATAACAATTTCTTAACCTGAACAAAAATTATGGCCCATTTCGGTTCCGATAACAATTTCTTAACCTGAACAAAAATTTTTTAATTTAGCGTACAAAATAAAAAACCATCAGAAAAATTAAACACTTTAAAAAACAAGGCATAGATATGCATCGTAGGTACCATGTCATTGTTTCTTGCTTCTGGAATGCTCCACACGTTGTGACCATCGTGATCCGTCCACGTCAGGATTTCCTTCTTCCTGGCTCGCACCAGCCATCCGTACAAAACCTCTAAGGCTTCGACTCTGTTGATCTTAACGGCTAAATGAACTGCGGTCTCCTTTCGATCGGTCAAATCAATGATGGAGAGTGGACATGCTAAGAGAAGACAAGCAATATGGTCAGCACTTCCCTCCTCGACGGTGCAGTGGAAAAGAGTCTTCCCATCCTTTCCTTTCACCCGGACAAGGTCATTATCCATGTCGACGAGCCGGAGCAACGTGTCGAATTTACTGTAGCGGACGGCCAAATGCAGAGGACTGTAGCCTTCCGGGTTCATTTTCCGGGCAAATGAGGGTTTAATCTCAAGCGCAAAGAGAGTTTCTCCGGTTGATGCAGCAATGTGTAATGGCGTATCCACGAAAGGGACATTTTCGATCCGGTCCAGAAGATAAGGGTCGTCGGCTAGGGGTGAATACAGGCCATTGATGTCTCCCTTATAAGCAGCCAACATCAACTTCTGATCCGGTCTGGCATTTTAATTTGTTGTATGCCGCGGATAACATGTTAGAGATGTAACAAATACTCAAATATTGTATGTTCCGGTGGGTTAAGACTTTGTTTTATTGTTATTAACTACAATTGATCGATGTGCCTGAATTTGTCGTAGTCTCGAATATATAGTTGAATCACAATTGTATTTCTCAAAAAAATGAACAAGGTCTTATAATATTATATTAAAGTTCGACAAAGAGACTCACCTCAAATAACGAACGAATGGATCAATGATGCCAGACACAGCAGATCTAAGTGACACAGCAGGCCCTTCAACTATGATCTGTAAATGTCTTCCATCTTCTTCTGCTAGATTTGCCAATAATTCACGAACCTGCTTGAAGAACCAGTGATTGAAAAATTCATGAAGATTACAAATTTATGTCCAATTCATTTATGATTAAATCAAATTAATCTGAAACGACTTATTTTTATTTATATAAATTTTTTTTAAAAGCTCACATCATTTGAAAGCTAATAATATATATAATCTATTGAATAATATTTATAAATATTAAATTTTATAAATTTTTTACTTAACCTAAAAATAAGAAATAAAAATTAATAAAAATATTAATTACATTATTAAAAAATTCATTCAAATTATTATTAAACCTATATTATATTACCATTTAAATTACATTAGCTCTAGACAAAAAAATTTATAAACATTTTAGGTTAACTTGGATAATCACAAATCAATTGTTCCATACTAGCCAATTGTTATTCTAAAGTTTAACATAAAACTTCTGCTACCACTGTCTTCATTTGAGGGCAAAATAGTTTTTGCCTTATTGATTTTTAAAAATGTTGATTAATTGTTAACCAATAGCGGTATAAAAAATTAGGAATTATCTACTTGAAAAGAAAAAACAGAAAAAAAATATCCTGTGAGTTATTAGAATTTATTATCTGCTTGATAAAAAAGATGGGTAAACTACTAGTCATGAGCAGATTACGGTTGTGAATCTCATTCAATACCGATGATAAAATAGTATGAATGAAAAAAGTCTTGCACCGTTATATATATGTATTGGGTGTCTTGGTTGTCTCAACCTTGGATTTTTTTTGTTAAATATTTTTAATTTTTTCCTTATGACTTTAGTGCAGTGATGGAATATTGAGTCTTTCACCCTCTCAACCATTATCTTTTTTTAACTTCAAAACACTACTTTGTTATAATTCTAATTACCAAAAATATATATTTTTAGTTTTTAATTTTTCAAATAAAATATATAATATTATTTGTAACTAAAAAGTTCTAAAAGAAAGTTCATTAATGTTTAAAATAATTTTATACTTTATTTCTTTTATTTCTTAATATTATGGTTCTACTGTATACAATAGATTATTGATGTGAGATAAACTCTACATTCTTAAATATAGACAATTCTGTATCAATATAGTATGATAAATGAGATTACTAAGAGCTTGGTATATTATTTTTAACCTTGCATTTGATAAGAAATCATTTACTATTTATTGTTTGAAAAAAATTTCAATCTTTCGGGAAAAAAAATGCTCAACATATAAAGGACAAAAAAAAGAATTGGTCCGACGGCTCTGACCTGAGGGTTGTGGGAACGTGTGCTGCCGTAGTGTTGAACCACGGTCTGCCCGTCATCATCCTCAAAACAGACGATGTTCTTCTTCCACCGCCTGCTCTGGTCGTACCCCAGAAAAATCCACCCAACCAGAAATTCAAAAGCTTCGAGCTTCTCATTCTTCAAGGCCACCGTCAAATCTGTCTCGCCTCTAAGCGTCACATCTTCCATGGATTCCGGCGAAGCTGCAAGAAATGTCCCCAGGAGCTCCACGTTCCCCTTCTGCGCCGCGCAATGCAACGGAGTGAAACCCTCCAAGCCACTGTTCCGGATCAGATTGGCATCCCTCTTTGTCAGCTGAGAGGCCGCCTTGGTCTGGCCGCGCACGACGGCGGCGTGGACAGGGGTAAAACCGTCGGCATTCGACTTCCTAGCGTAAGACGGCATCAGTCTCATCATCTCCGCTGCAAACGGGACCTGCCCCTCCGACGCTGCGACGTGTAAGGGAGTATCCAGAAATTGGGTCTCGTCGATTCGTCGGAGAACATCTGGATTCCGACGGATTGTCTCTTGCAAGAGCTTGATATCTCCAAATCTAGCTGCCTGTGTCAGCTTGTCCTGCCCATGCATCATGTTCTCTTCTTTGTGACTTCCGGGTACGTAATCGCTACTTGTAAAATAATAAAGCAACTTGATAATTTATAGTATAGAGCAGTACAAGAAATTGCTTTATTATTTTATTCTTATTATTATTACTGGTTGCTTTTCGCACCCAAAGGGTTCCGAATCTTTCGATGGCCATTTACCCAAAAAAAAAAAAAGAGGATATATCAATGGCCAAGTCTTGCATGGACCCAGGTACGGTAAGTCCTACCCGCTCTTAAAGTTCCTAATATTCAAAAAGTTTTTTATATTCATAATTTACGATAACATTGCATAATATATATGTATAAGTTTTTCAGAATTTTTACTCACTAATAAATTAGTAATAAAATAAATCCTTTTAAGAATTATGCACTTATATATAATACAAATTGTTCACTTATTTCAACTAATCAAAACTATAAATCAAATATATGTAAAAGCGCTCATACACTATGAAGATTGTGCATTTATTTCAAGTAATTAAAACTTTAAATTAAACCTATATAATTAAAACTTTGAGTCAAACCATGAAAAAAAATGGCTTTTGGTATTTAATATGATTAATAAAAGCATATCTAAAAGTTTGTCATACCTGCGACTAAGGATTAAGATAGCCCTCTTCCCTTCTCCTTAAAAACTTTTGACTTATAGTATATACAAAAATTCTGATTAGCAAAAGGGAAAAAAAAGAATTATGACAGATCATGAAAGTTGGGGACCATTATGGCAGAAATGTTATATCCAGGGACTAAAGATGAGATTTGACCATTCCGGAAGAGAGTAAAACAAAGGGTAAAATCCAAATTTAGTCCTCTAACTATTTAATTTGTCCTAAAGTGGTCCCCTAACTCTAAAAGTGACTATTAGGGTCCCCTAATTCACCTAGCATATCCTATTTGAGTCTCATCCATTATTTTGGCTGTTATGTCTAACAGAATATGCATATGTGGCACTTAATACCCACTGTTTGGTCCCACAAAGCCACATGACATCTTTTTTCATGACAATAAGTGACAACACTGGGAGAACAATAAATCTTATGCTAGAATTGATAAAAAACATAATTTCAGGAACTTAAAATGTCAATTAACCCAATCTCCTTCAACCTTTTCTCCTGAACGAGCGTTGCCGTCACCACCATCATCGACGAGCCTCTCTTCATTTCCCATGAAATCCCAATCCTTACGATTCTCCGATTATGTCTCCTCCAGCTCATTTGACACCAAAATATTATCTCACTATTGCCACCATCTCATTCCCACCCGCCAACCACTACTGCTTTCAAATGAAGAGCCGCTCGCATTGCCACTGTTTATTTTGGGAACCGAATGCCAAAGAACAATGGACATGGATATGGAAAGAACAACTGACAGAGACGAAGAATGGCAGACAAGGATGGAGATCTAAATGGCAGTGGTCGACGGAGATGGAGAGAATCAGATCCGAACGCAGGCAATTGACAGATAATGAGGATGGAGGCGGTTGACCAAATCAAAGAAGGTAGGCAACCAATTGAAGCATGGAGAAGGAGGATTGAGGCGGGTGGCACCAGAGAAGGAGTCAGGCAATGAAATTCATGGAGGCATGCGACTAAATCAAAGGACAGAGAAGGGCAGGTGATGCGGGGCAACGTTGAATGGATTTCCTCTTCACCGGCGAACGAATCTCCTCTCCGCCGGCCACCGGCGAACGAATCTCCTTTCCATCGGCGGCATTGGGAGACACCGAGAATTGTTCGAGAGAGAGAAAGTCTGGGAGAAAAAGAAAAGTTGGATTATTTACAATTAAAGTCCTATGTTTATTTGTTTATGTCAGTTTGTGTTTAATATTTCATTTCTGTACAAAATGGTCACCTATTTAGTTAAAGAGGAAGCCACGTGGCATTATGAATGCCACGTAGGCAAGTTCCATCCCAAGTAACAACTCAACTAATGGATGAGACTCAAATTGAACATGTTGCTTGAATTAGGGGACCTTAATAGTCACTTTAAGAGTTAGGGGACCATTTTAGGACAAACTAAATTGTTAAGGGACCAAATTTAGATTTTACCCATAAAACAGCGGATGATGTGTCAAAAAAAGGTACAAAATACTCTTGGGTCCTTGTAATGTTTATTATGGTTAGTAATACTCCCTAATATTTATAATGTGACAATCATGTCACCCTTAGCAAATTGTCTACCCTTTAGATGGGTACAACAAAGTGAAAGTGGGGGAGCATTATGGTAGATGTAAAATATTTAGGGACCAAAATAGGAATTTGACCATAAGTTGGAAGAAGCCAAAAAATAAAAAAGGCCAAAACCAGTAACCCTTTCTTCTTAGAATATAATATAATTTTGGGTTGATATTTGGAACAATTAAAATATTATGCAGTCTTATTTGACGTTGTGTTGGAATATTTAATTTGGGAGGCATATCTTTTTGTAGTAAGTGATTTCAATTTTACGTCATATTCCCAACGACATATACTAAAAAGTTGCTGACAAGTATTCTAAAATAGAATTGCTAATGCTTAAGGCCCTTTTACTCTAAACTTTGTCAGCTTAGACTTTTTACGTTCTAAACTTTTACTTGAGTTTACTCACTCCTTAAATTTTAAAAATTAGTACTTTTTACCTTTTAACCTATTTAAACGGCTATGTAAGCTATATGAGGACCCAAATAATGATAAAATGGAAGATGAAAGGCTAATTAACCATTTGATATAAACTTTTACATTATTTTGATTATCTGCTTTAATATTTTTATTTGAACAATTTAGGGAATCACTAACCATATATAACCTAGACGATCCAATCAACATTTGCATCAAAATATGATTTATTTAATTCTAGTTACTAACTCGTTCACAGAAAAAAAAAAGCTAGTAAGTCCTTTATCTTCTATTTTATTTTTCTTTTGATCCTCATGTAAACTAATCAGCCATTTAAGTTAGCTAATGATAGAGATGTCAATTTGCACCCTTACTTGGCTGGTACCCTATGAGTAGGGGTTTTTTTTTCTTCAATTGAATAGGTTTGAGCTGGGTTTGGGTGTTTTTTGTTTTTGTACTTGTTGGATATGGGTTTAGGGGTCTTATACCCTCCCTGTACCCGGCCCATACTCTACCTGCATATTATATATAGTATTTAAGTATGTAAAATATTGCATATTTCATATATATATATATATATAATTCTAATCCTATGCAACTTGAATATATAATATAATTCTAACCTAATAAACTTTAAAATTCACTGTTGTATAACCCAATAGCCCCATCCCAATTCCTAGCTAGTTTTTTTAGAAATGTATACGGGAAATCAACAACATTATTATGACTAATGGTCATAAAGAAATTTCTGAATACGTGTGAGATGGAATGAAAATGAGATCCTCTTCCTTAAGCATGATCTGTAATTGATGTTCAACTTCTAGCTACTGTGAGGCATAGGTTAGAAAATTGCCTTTTGTTTTTCTCATACTTGTTATATTTAATTAGAGTTCGGTTTAGGATTAATAGCGCATTTTGCCTGGTTGTCACCTATTCTAAAATTTTCACTGTACTTCGTTTCAACATCTTAGTGAAATTTAGGAATAATTAACTATTAACATCTTAGTGAAATTTTAGGATTGATTTAAAAAAAGGAAAAATTGTAGGAATCAAATAAAAAAAATATATTGTAGGATTAAATGTGTCGTCCCGCAAAGGAAAAGAGAAATGAGTGCCTCCTTCTTTGTGGCCTCTCGCAATTTACGTGTGGAACCCATACGGCCATACATGTGAAAGGAAACCATTCTGTTCAGAATTTTTTATTTGGTAATCATATTATAAGCATAAATTTAATCTAAATTGAGCCATATTTGATCCCATATTAGGAGGAAAACTATTTTAAATGTGTTCACAAGATAATGTTTAGAAAAATTGAACAGTATTTCATATGTTAATATTCCTCTTTTTTCTTCCTTTTTTGTTCTGTGTTCAATTATTGTCCATTACATTAGTTTGTACATGAACTTTTAGAATGAGTGTCCCTTTGTGTCTAGCTTCTTGCCATATACGTGTGGAACCCATGCATGTGAGAGGAGATCATACATTTTTCTCCATTCATTTATGGCTTAAATGTCAATTACTCTCTTGAATTATGGTGACTCGGACAGTTAATCCATTAGATTATGAACTGAATCAACTCAAACTCTAAACTTTAAGAAATCGGTCAATTCAATCCTTTAACTCAAGCACTCAACTATGCACTCATGTGAGCGCATGTGGGAGGGACGGATGCCATGAGGCACTTAACAGTGCATCAATGGATTAGCATTCAAGGTGAGCAAAGCAATTGAGGGTGTCAAATTCCCAATTTGTGAGAAAACCCAAAATTGATACAAAGCAAAAGCATGGAAGAGTGTAGTGAAGAGAGAAAAAAGTGAAAGAGTTGAGAGAGAGACCTACAGGACCTTGCTCTGCTATTAACTCTTCTCTATACCCTCTGTTCTTCTTCTTCGCTTGTAATGTGAACAAAAACAAAAAAGGTTTTTGTTGGTTCCTTGATTTGCAAAAGTCCCAAAAATTGTTGCTACCAACTTATTACATACTAAAAATTTCTCTGCTTCTACTTTTTTTTTTCTGTTCGTGACTTTTGTTTTGACCCTAAGAAACTTTTGTCTTTGGAAAACTCCATCATTGTTTGCTTGACAACCCTTCAATTGATTGGCCTAAATGCACCATTAGTCCTCCAACTTTACCAACTCACATGAATTGGTTCCTTAACTTTGACTCAATATGACTTAGTCCTCAAACTTTTCAAAACCATACGACTTAGGCCTCAAACTTTGTAAAGTGGTGTAACTTAGTCCCTCAGCTGTAAGATAAACTATAACTTTAAGTTCTAAGTTTCAATCTTTTGGCAAAATGACTATTTCATTTAGAAACTTTCATTATCATCAAACTCGTGGTAGATAAAATTTACTAAATTGTTAAATACGTTGTTAACTAATTAAGTTACTTACAAATAATAATTAAATGTATATACACACAATAATTTAAAGAATCTCTAATTATATAATAATTTATATTTTTCTTTTTTGGAAAATACTTTGATTTATTTATTGGAAGCAAAGAAAAAACTTATCTTTTATGCACTCCGGCTTTAAGTTGATCATTTATTTTTTCTAAATATTTATCTTATTTTTTTCATATAAACCGTGCCAATATTAGGGACTTATAAATTTAGAGATTATTTTTTAGGAGTTTTTTCTAATTATATTTAGTTTTCAAACAAATTTTCAAATTATTCTTTTTGTTATAATTAATAAGAAAGAAATCTAATGATTACTACTATCAAATTAACACTAAATCTCTAAAACTAGCTTACCTAGTTTCAACTTTTTTTACATGAAAAATAACTATTAGATAAATTTTTTGATTTGTACATAATTTAATTATTTAAATCCACGAGGTTAGTAAAATTTAATTGCTAACTACATAATTATTTAAATTCACAAGGTTAGTAAATTTTTCAACTTTTTTTTTTTTGCTTCCAATAAACAAATCACAGTAGTTTCTCAAAAATGTAAAATATAAATTATTAAATAATTAGAAATTTTTTTAATTATTGTGGGTGTGTGTGTACAAATACATACATACATACATATATACATATATATAATTATCATTTTTAAGTAACTTAATTAGTTAACAACATATTTAGCAATTTAGTAAATTTTATTAACCACAAGTTTGATGATAATGAAAGTTTCTAAATGGAATAATCATTTTTCCAAAAGATTGGAACTTAGGACTTAAGTTTATAGTTTATCTTGCAGCTAAAGAACTAAGTCAAAACACTTTATAAAGTTTGAGGACTAAGTCGGATGATTTTGCAAAGCCTGAGAACTAAGTCATGCCGAGTCAAAGTTAAGGAACTAACTTGTCCGAGTTGGTAAAGTTGGAGGACTAATGGTGCATTTAGGCCTTATTCATTTTTTCTTTTGTTGATCCCTAGAAGTAGGGGTAAGTATGGGTCGGGTTAGTTTGGTTTTATAGTGGAATCGAATCAACCCGAAATAACTTCGGTTTTAAAATTTTTCTACCCAACCCGAGAACCAAGAACTGAACTGAACCAGAACCATGGTTCTGAGTTTTTCAGTTCTGGTTCTTAGGTTTTTCGGTTTATACCATATACCTATAACAACACCAAAATTCAATAAAACTTTATCCATAACCAGTTTTATGAAATATTCAACATAATATAAAATTAAATTGATATTTAAATATATATACTTAGACACATTCAAGAGAGTTTAAAATATTATTTTTAGCAAAGTGATTCAAAAGAATTGCTTATAGAATATCTTTCATCTCAACTAGTTTGCTTTACTTCATTTTTGTAATTCCAACATTGGTATGACACTTAATATAGAAAGCTGAGCCTTTAAGACTATCTTCTTTAGTATCAAAATCTAAAATGTATAAATGTCATGAATTTTTAATTTCACATGGCTCATAAATGAAAAAAAATATATAATGATTGTGTCGTAAAAAGTAGCCTGGAATAAAAGATCGAAAGCAAAATGACGTAGGAGTAATCAGTTTGGGAAGTGAAGTGATTTAAGTGAATATGAAAAAATTTCATAAATGATTTTACAACTTTCATACTGTTTCAATTTGGGACATCAGTTTAAGAGTTTAATACAAAAATATAAAATGACCATTATAATTCTTTAATTATATATATATATATATAAGTAATGCTATAATTTTTATTATACAATTATATATATATCTTAGGTTCGGTTCCACCTTAAGTTGGTTCCATATGGAACCAAAATCAACCCAAAAACCATCGGTTCTCCTATATGTGAAACCAATTTATGAACTATGATTAATTTTTACCCAACCCAATAAAAATAGTTCAGGTTAGATTTCGAGTTTACGTAACCCATACTCACCCTTGCCCAGAGGTTCCAAATTATTGAATTCTAATTTTAAAGCTTGGCTATTTTGCTTCTTAGTGCACGTTTGGTTCTAGATGAAAAGGTTGGATTTTTTTTTCTCTTCTCGTAATTTTCTTTCTATAAAAGAATAAAGGTAATTCGGGGCAGGAGGAAAATTTGAAATCACACCGGAGCTTTGCGGCCGAACTGTGCAATTATGGCCCATGTTCGCCTGCCTGGTAGGGGCGGCTTCACAATGCGCGACGAACACAGCAATGGAAAACCAAACGAGTGGTCTTTCTTTCCGGCCTCCTTCATCTGGTTGTAGGGGCCCACGTGATTGGCATCTGCTCCCACCATCCATTCCTGATTCGGCAAAAGCGTAAACGCGTGCTAGGCAGCCTAAAACATGTGATGAGCATTGGACCGACTGCGTGGTCTCATTTTCCACACTCAAATTTGTTTTATTTACGGTTTCTGCCATTGATATCGGGCTGTGACGTGCGCACGGTAGCTCCTCTCCGCTAACTCAGCTACCAACCACACGGTCTTTATTGCTGTCCACCGCCGGCCGCTGCTCATCTGATCCGTCTTATCCACTATCTCCACTGTCTTGAACGAAGGCTTTGAAAGTAAGCCAGATTTGGGAGTCCCTCCCTATCTCCGCCCTTGTGATTATAAATACTTCATAAAATACACATTCTATAAAATTATAAGTAAGTATGAAACATATTTTGTTGGAGGAAGACCCCCTATCTCCCCTCTTGTGTTTAATTATTAGGGTAAATTACAATTTATCTTCAAAGATTTAGGTAAAATTATACTTTATTTCCTTCTATTTTAGAAATATATACTTTATATTATATCTTTTTAAGGCAATTCTATTACAATTTCTGAAATCTTAATTTAAATTATGCAGTAGCAATTTTTAAGTAACTTAAATCTATATGATATTTTTTTTTACAATTAAGTGACATTTAAAAAATATAATTTGAAAACTTAAAAAAATACAGAAAGAAAAAATTGATAATTAAAAATATCTATTAACTGTAAAAAAAATACCATACAGATTGAAATTATTGGAATATGGTTACCGTAATATCTAAATTAAAATTTCAAAAATTGTTTTTCGACTGTTTTAAACAGATGGGGCAAAGTGTATATTTCTGAAACATGAGGGGGCAAAGTATAATTTTACTTAAATCTCAGGAGAAAAATTGTAATTTTTTCTAATTATTACTACTTCTATAAACATTTAATTTTGCATGGAGATTAAGAAAGAGAAAAATTTTATTCTCCTTTTCACTTTTATATCTTTATTTAGAAATGTGCTCAGAATGCTCCCTATAGCAGTCCACCTTGTTAAAAAAAAAAAAAAAAGAACAATTGACCCCGTTTGTGTTCGTTGCAATCAAGAGGAAGAAATATTATTGTACTTATTCATCCATAGTGCTAGCTTTCCCTTTATTTCGTAGCATATGCAAGTGAGGCTTCCCATTGTCTATGCTACCTCCTTTAATCAATGGTTGTTTTGTTTACTTGCCCTTTCGCAACCTTGCTCCTATACGAACATCATGCATATTGTGCCTACCCTTTTAGCATTTAGATTGCTAGGAATGAAACTGTTTTTAGATAACAACCCTTAGATCCAGCAACGATTATTTTCAACAAGGGTAATCGAATGGCCATTATAGAGACTACTCATAGACAAGCTAAATTCATGAGAAAAATTTGTAACTTAGTTGCACATAGGGTTCTGGACAAAGTATAGGCAAGCTTTGATTTTTCTAACTGATGGAGCTTGGAAGCCTACTAGCAACAAGAGTGACTCGGCTTAGGTGTGCAAATTGTTGTGCAGAAGCTTGAGGCACCTTGAGTTGCTAGCCATTTATGATGCTCTTTCTTTTGCTTGCTTTCAATTGATGGGACGATTACCATTTTTAGAAATTTTAATCAAGCATTCCAGCATCCGAACTTGAGATTGTCTTGCAGTAGAGTGTCAAATGTTTTGTGAATGATATAAAAACTCTTTTTGTAGGTTTAAATAGTATTTCTATTATCATTATCCAGAGTCAGGTAGCCCAAAAAATACCAGACTTAGCAAGTGCCACTATTTTTAGTCCTTTACAACCCTTTCTTTTATTCAAACTACTAAAAGCAAAAGAAATGATGGGATTAGGTTGATCTGGACCTATTAGAAATTTGAATTTAACTTACTTTATTTCGGATCCATCTTTCATCTGCATTATAGTACTAATCTTTCTAGAAAAGGTTTTTTACTTGACTATATGTTACTTTAAAATCATAGTCCCCATTTTTTTTAAATAATTCAATTTGATCCTTATATTAAAAAATACTTTAGTCCTTATAGTACTTTTCCAAAAAATTTTAAAATGACTGCTGATTTTGAAAATATAATTCAATGAGTTTCTATAATTAAAAAAATGATATTTTAATTCATGTCATTTCAATAGAGTAAACAAGCTAAAAAAAAAAGTAAACATATTAAATTTTTTCCAAGCCAAAAGTTGAAATTAAATTGAGAAAGAGAAACTGTTTCTTTGTTTTTACCTTCCTTTTCGGTTTATAAACATAACTGATAGAAAAATAAATTAAAGAACTTTGAGAAACTTAAGGTCTAGTTTGCTTTGCACTAAGTTAGATTAATTTAAAGTATCTTTATAGTTTTTTTATATAGAATCAATGTTATTTGGAGACTCATACTATATGATTAGGTATAATAATTCATTGGATAACATTTTTCTATAGTGTAATTGAATTTTTATTTATTTTTCTTTTTAAGATTAGGTAAGTAAAAAATTTATAAAAATTTAATTAGATTATGATGAATTGTTACTTAATAAATTATTATATCTATATATTATTAACTTTCAAATAATATTGATCTTAGAAAAAAATTATAGAGCTAAAAATAAATTTTTTAAAATTAATCCAACTTAATGTGAAAAGAGCGTGGACTGAAGGCTGTTGTTTTTTTTTTGGTGGGGGGGATGAACAAGTCATAGGAGCCTTGATGGCAAAGGAAATTTAGAACTAATGAACAAGTCATAGGAGCCGTGATGGCAAAGGAAATTTAGAACTAATGAACAAGTCATAGGAGCCATGATGGCCAAGGAAATTTAGAACTCCTTTTAGTCCACACTCTATGCGCAGTTGAGGCCATAAAAACTGACATGTTTTTTTTTTTTTTGAAAAAAATGTGTACGAGAAATCAGCGGCATTACTATGATTGGTCATAAAAATAAATTACAATGTTTTCACAATTAATTTTCGTTATGTAATATTTCTCTCATATATACTCTCTCCGTCCCATATTCTTTGCACCATTTGATTTTTTCACATAATTTGACTTGAATTTATTTATATCAGTATTTGTTAGAAAAAATTTTAAAAAAATATATTTAGAAACTATATGTCTTGATTTATTATTCTTATATAAAATTTCTTCATTTATATACTAAAATGTTGAAAATAAAAAATCATAGATTAATTGCTGAAAAGTGAATGGTGCAAAGAATATGGGACGGAGGGAGTAGTATATAATTTAAAAATTTATTCATGTTATTCTTTCAATTCCCACTAAAAAACACAAAAAAAAAAAAAGATGCTTCTCGTTTCTATGGGAAAAAACAAAGCGAAAACAAGCAATTTAAAAAGAAGGGAAAAATATTTTTTTTATTTTGTAATAAAAATAAAATGATACTTCTGTTCTTAAAAATTATATACTTTTCTGTTCCAGTCCTAAATCTTTTCATTTTTTCTAAATGAATCCTAAAACTTTGTCACTATATGAATAATGAGGCCTAAGAATGTTTACTTTTAAATAAGTCATAAGACTTTACAATAATATATACAGTTAGTCGTAAAACTAAACTATTCAATTTTTTACGTCAACATTTAGGATTAATTTAAACTGTAAATTTGTTACAGTAAAGTCAAAATCAGCAATGATTTCTGGATTGTTAACAAGAATTTAAATTATTATTTTTCTTCATTGTAAATCATGTTTCTATTTAGTAAATTTTTGAATAAATTTAGGACTAATTAATTATTAACATCCTAAGAAATTTTCAGATTGATTTTGAAAAATAGAAAAAATCGCAGGACTCAAATAAAAAATAAGATATATTTTATAATCAAAAGTGTCAATTCCTCGGCAAACAAAAAGAGAAACGAGTGTCCCTTTCTCGCCAATTATATCTGGAACCCGTGCATGTGAGGGGACACCATCCCTTCTTCTCCATCCACCTATTTCTTCCTGCTTTTATTTCGATGGGGTTGTCTCCTATTCCAAAAAATTTTTAGTGTACTATTTCTGTATCCAGTACCGATATCCATAAGGGAAAGTTACAAAAATCTCATATAGTTTGGTCTAACCTACAGTTTATCCCCTCTATTTTGAAAAACCTATATTTTACCCCTATATTTTTTACATTACCTAATAATGACTTCTGAAACTGTATTTAACTATACGATAATTATTTTTCAGTAATTTTAATTTCTCTAGTATTTTTTTTATAGTTAATAGATATTTTAAACTATCAATTTTTTCTTTCTGTAAATGTACTCTCCCACTTGTAATTATATATTAATATTTTTTAAAGGTCAGTTGGCTATGAAAAAAATATTAAAAATCTTAAAATTACTTGAACATTATTATTATATAGTTTAAATACAGTTTCAGAAGTTGTTATCAGGCAATCTAAAAAATATGGGGGCAAAGTGTAGGTTTTTTAAAATAGAGGAATAAACTGTAGGTTAGACCAAACTACAAGGAAATTTTTGTAATTTTACCTATCCATAAATTGAGTGGATCCCATATTAGAAGAAAAACTCTTTTAAAACTTATTTCTTCATTCAGAAGATATTTATTGGGAAAATTAAACGGTACTTTATTCCGATAGTTCTCTCTCATCTTTCTTCGTTCCTCTGTGTTCAAATATTGTCCTGTACATGAAATAATTCGGGCCAATCCCAATAACAGAAGGGAAACTTACAAAAACCCCTCCGATATTTGCCCTAAGCTATACTTGTCCCACTTTATTTTAGAAAATTTATAGTTTTTACTCTCAAATTATTACATTTGTCAGCTTGTTTGATATATTAGTGGGTAAAATATTTTGATTGACCAACAAGATTTTTAATTTATACAAATCAACCTCAATATTCATCTTATGTCACTTTCAATCCATTTTCCCCAAATATAAAATATATTTCTAATAATTTTTTCATTCCTGAATAATTTCTATATTTATAAATTTACTATTAATTTCTAATTTAATAATATATTTCCATGTTTATAAAGCAAGTTTAGCATTAATTTACTTTTTAACATCTTATTCATTTTTTAATTAATTCAAATAAAGAAGTGTACTTTTTCAAGAGAAATATATTTTAACTAATTTGCTGCATATTTGTCACTAATTTTGTAGATTTTTTTATCTAAATACCTTCAATATGAACTAAACCATATGGTATAGCGTTGAACTAGTTATATGGGTAGAAGCATGTGAGGTTTTAATTGGTAGATAGAAATAGATAAGGGAAGTATAATGTGAACTAATCAGCTTAATTAGTGATACTGCTAATTACAACAAATTTTGAAAGAAAAAAAAAATCTTGCTTCCATATATTTATCTTTCAATATGCATATTTATTATTAGCTTTATTCAATGTTATTTCAATTAATCAATCAATAATCTTTTTCTCTCTCTCTCTCTTATCTAGTGACTGATCTGTAACTAATAAATTTAATTAGAAGACAATATAAAACTAACACAAATCAAGAAATTTATTCATATAATTTTTTCTCACACAAGAAACTGATGCACAAATCAATATGATAATTTATAAAGAAAAAGAAAAGAAAATAACACGATGTAGTCATATATAAATAAAATTTTTTAAAAAAAGCATCATCTAAGCAACAAAAAAAAGCATGATAGTACATTATGTGTTACTAAAAATTATATAATGTGTACATTATTTCATATTGAAAAAATTATAAAAGCATCACCTAAGCAACATTACGTGTTACTAAAAATTATAGTACATTATGTGTTACTAAAAATTATAGAATGCGTACATTTTTTCATATTGAAAAAATTATAAAAGCATCACCTAAGCAACATTACGTGTTACTAAAAGCATCATCTAAGAAATAAAAAATTATAAACATAGAAATTTTCCAGGAATGAAAAATTTATTAGAAATATATTATATATTTAGGGAAAATGGATTAAAAGTAGCATGGAATGAATATTGTGGTTGATTTGCACAAATTAAAAATCTTGTTGGTCAATTAAGGCATTTGGCCTACTAGCATATCAAACAAGCTAACAGATGTGACAGTTTGAAGGGGGAAACTATAATTTTTTTAAAATAAAGAGGGACAACCCATAACAAAAAGACAAACAAAGAAACACATGATTGGATTCCCAAAAATACTATACCGTAAAGAAAGAACTATGAATAATTTCGCTCAGTTTTATCTGCTACATTATTTTTCTTTACATAAATAATTTTCCTTTTCTACTTGCACATATTATTATCTATGTTTGTTTCAAATTAAATAAAGGGTTAATATCACTGGTATAACACCCCCAATTTTATAAATCTCAATTTTTAAAAATATCTTAATTTTATGGAGTTATTAAACAATTAAATTAAAGATAATTTAAGAAATATGAGGTAAAACATTTTTTCTTAATCTATTTTCCAAATTGTAAGAGTATTAAACGAAATCAGAGTAATTAAGTGACAATATCAAGAAAACAAACATGCGAATAATGTGCCAATTTAACCAAACTGTATGTTTCTTTTAGAAATGAAGTAACATAAAATAGAAATCCAATCCCAACTAGTTTTATTTTCGATGGGCTACAGCGTACTCTCACTCTGTGTACTCCATATCCTAAACCTCATCAAATGATTTAGTGTACTCTGTCTCTTTATAGTACTCACCTAAGAAAACATATTAGAATGAATGGTGAACACCTCTTGCTCAGTAAGGGAGAAGTATTTGGCACATTACGTGGGTCCCAATATTCCCTTAACAAATAACAAATGAATAATAAACTTTAAGTTATAGCAATTTAATTAAAGAACAATTTCATGCAACATCATAAAAATAATATTGAAGTCCTACTAGCATGCTTGAACTAATTTGCATATGCATAATTCTTTTTACCAATTAAATCATATCTTATTGATCAATCATTTAATCCAATACTTAAATATCATCAGATGAATCTAGGGTGGTGATTGTGTGCATCACCCACTTTTAGGATAATTCTTAGGTAGTGCCACCAAAGATGCCATCAAGATAGAGCCTCTCGGGATACCTACGCAAAGGTAGAGCATTTCATGATACCAGCCATCAGCATGGTCCCCTGCCAGTTATAGTCCAGCAATGCACAAATCATATCTTCATACTCCACATCAATATCGAGTCAAGACAAGGGATGGTCCGCCGCCACCTTAACATGCTTCTCGGGTTCAAATCGTCCATTTCGAACCTCTCTTCTAAATTTACGGCTCATTAAGTCATATAGATATGGTCTGTCACCAACCTTGCATGCCTCGTGTTTTATCTTATTTCTCAAATCTTTTACTTAATGTAGTCATGTGTATAACAAACATCAATCATATACAACAACCAATTGATGTATAACCGTAACTCATTTTATTTGAGCTCTTTTGAGTAGGGTGCCATGATTTTAGTGCATCCTATTTTTTTCATCTTGTATCTTAGCTTGGTTTTACATGATGACTTGACAATTAATGATATTTTTTTAAGTGTATTTATGATAAATGTTCATCTCCTCTCTCGTGAATTATTTCTAAGTTTGTCAATTAGCTTTTGCACTCCTAATCCTTTATCTATCGGCTTCTAGTAGTTTATTACAACCCTAGCATGCGACTGACGGTTGCTTGTGGCCTCATCATGCTGCTAACGAGCTTGTCGGCCTTAAACATAGTACTAGCAGGTTTATTTAAACAGTGCAAACATGTTTCTAACTTAATTCTAATTATAAACGGTCCTAATATGATACTAGCACCAAATATACATCATATATCACATTATTACAACCATGCATGTCACGGAGTGAGGTCCTAGTGCCCTGAATTACTTAACTAGTAGCCCTTTAGGACTGTGATCCCACTTGGTTACTATTGGCTAATTATTACTTGTATGGTAAATTAAAACAATTTACATGTAACTAGTTTCTTAGCCTACCCTACAAGAAGATATGCATGCATTTATCCTGGTGATGCAAACAAATAAGTAAATCATTTACGAAAACATCGCTCGAGCATTCATTTAAAACATACTTAAGACGTGCCAAGACAACAAAACATTAGTTACTTCAACTTCAAGTAATAGTTTGTGCACACTCTATAACACTAGTATGCACCCAAAAGTAACTCAATGGTTTAACACCCCAATGAATCCTAACAGAGGCATCACCTTACCACACAAGGTACTTTACATATACAACATAAAAACCCTTAACTAAGATCTATTACTTGAGCCCCACTTTTGAGCTATCAAGCTTCAAGTGCAAACCCCTTTCCTTATCCTTGTGCACTACTTAGCCTCTAACTGTAAAGGTGTAACACTTAGTTAGTACAAAACCTAACTCATAAGTAAACTTAGAATTTCAAGGATTCTGAAAAATAAGTACATGCAAAAAGAGGAAACTTAGCCCTCAACTATCCATTAGCTGTTAGGCCTGGTGTTAAAACATGCACAACAAATTTAAGAGAATGAGTATATGAATGTACTCAATAAGGGTTCGTTGGGGTACCTGTAAAGAAAATAGCAAGCAAGCATTCAAATATGACATACAACAAACAAATAAACAACCAACAATCAACACAAGACAATAGCATAAAAGATATGCAATGCATGAATGTATGATAAGCAACATGCACATTTCTTGGGACTTATTGCACCTTAAGTGCCTTATGCTTGTCGCGAGCTCAAACGGCGGAGATACATGAGACACTGGCCCTTGTATCCTGAATCCTTTACCTACCTTAAGTCCCAGTTATGGGTCCTAGAGTAGGTCATCACTGTTAGTGTTGTGCCCAAAAGGCCAATCATGAGATGATTGTATTTTTGCACATTGAGTCATGATATTTTATTGAGGCATTAATCCAGCAATTTTGTTTGTTGTTTTGTTTCTACGTAACGTAATAAACATAATTGTAACCCTAGAATAATGATATTCTTAAACGTCCCTAGTCTAGTATTATTGTGGAGCGGGTTGCAATAATACATAATAACTAGCATATGTGGAGACTAATATGAGATATGTAGTCTACATATGGGTACAAGTTGGAAAACTTGTGTACTGGACCGACCCACCATGAGAATACTTCATGGATCGTTATATGAGTGTCATAAGTGATTCTCATAGTGATCATGGTATATGTAGTCCTTCGACCTAAGATCATCAAGGTTCCCTATATGTGAGTCACATACTTTGATACTTTCCTTTGTTGCTCGTAACTGAGTGAACTTGAAGGAGGTCATTAGGTATGTCACATATCATGCGGATGGATTTGTATGATCAAGATGGGATTTGTCCCTCCTATGTAACGGGAGTGATATCTTTGGGCCCCTTGATAGAGTGAGACTTAGAAAATACATGGCCATGCTCCGATGAGTTGATATATGATATCAATGTCGTCAGTTTAAGTTGGTCTACTCGGTAATCAAGAAACCAAAGATTGGGCTATACAAGAGTGACACATTCCATGTCTCGTGCTTAGTCTTGATATCTTGGACAAAGGGACAATAGCATATATCGGTGATGATCATAAAGGTTTAGTCGATTCACCGACAATCTTATCACTTGGGTAGCAATGATGTGTTGCTAGACACCGCTCATTGCTTATGATCATAAATGCGATTTATAATCATTGCCAACATGGCAAGAGCCTATTGGGTCGCACACATAGAGCTATTTGGATCATTAGAGTGCATGGGCTAATTATTTGGGTTATGGTTTCACTTTAATTTCGTATTAATAATAGGCCAAGGAGTTGAGCCATTATTAAGCCCGAAATTAAATCCTAATTGGATTAGGGCTTTGAAACCCATTAGGCATGGAAGTTGAGTCTCACTATAAATACAGCTTTTAAGTGAGAAATTCATAAGGTCTCCTTGCCCTAGCCTCCCAAAAGGACAGCCGCACTCTTCTCTTGTAATTTCTTGGAGGACGCAAGCTAGCACTGCGAGCGCAAGAGAAACGCATCTGCCGGGACGTGGTGGAAGCGTGGTGATCCCGAGAGGCTCGTGTGGATACCATAGAGAGCCTGAACACGTCAACTGTTCAGGTTTTGTGATTCGACTCTACAGTTGAGTGAGAGATCTCAACCGAAAATTAGGTATGAAATTTTTGAACACCCGGTTTACCCCGTTTATGCGAAGCGCCACATAAATAAAAACTGGTTAATCAACACGCGAAAATTGGCATGCATCTTTGTTGAATGAGATTTGACATGATATGCTGATTGGTGTTTGAAGCATGGTGCATGGTTATAGCCCTTGATTGGTTGTACTTGTAAATACGGCCTGCGAGTCGTGCCTTTTCTTATCACTCTCATTGTACATTCTCTTCTCACCTTACTCCCCTTGAATGTAACTCGAGGTTTCTATTATTGATGTAATGGTGCATTATTGGATCGTCCAAGGTGGTATGTCCAAGGAGGTGACAACAAAAGGGCAACCAAGAAAGGAAGAGAAGGAGCTTGTGAAGACTCTTTTCTTTTCTTAGGCTTTTATGATATTCTCATTGGCTTGAGAATATCGCATAGTTTGGGCTATAACCATGTCACGTTTATTTCTTGTAAGCATGAGATGCATGTTTTATATTTGTATGTGATGCATGTATAAAACAACCGGAGATAACAAATTGGTGAGATCAAAAGAAAAAAAAAACCCTCAAACAAATATTAAGTCATTAAATGTGATGCCTTCCAAATGTTGGCACTCGTCAAGACTTTGATCAACATTAAGTGGGTTTGCCAAAGCAAAGCACCTATGTTCATCTTGGTAAGGCGCGATGGGATAATAGTGATATCCAAACTGCTAACTTTGGGTTCGATTTAACTAAGTCATCCTAATAGGATTAGGGACTTAGAGGCATAGAGCTGGGCTTGAGTTTATGAGATGAGCTTGGACAAGTGTTGTTCACCCAACTATCCAAGAGTTGCATAAGATGCAATTGGCAAGGAGTTACCTACCTAAATAGCTGTAACTTGAGAGAAAAGCCAAAGCTGACTCAGGTTGTGGTCAAATATGGATCTTGGCCCACTAGAATACCTTAGCGCCGAGGTGTTCCGAAATAATATCAAGGGTTATTATTTTGAGGAAAATAGTGGGAGTATCGTTTAATAAAAGTCCTTATTAAATGAATTAAAACACATGACTCTTACACTGCATATTTACTGTTGTAGATAACCATGGCACAAAACACATCGACACTTTCGTTGCGATCGATCCTTGAGAAGGAAAAACTGAATGGGACCAACTTTCTCAAATGGTACCGAAACTTGAGGATAGTCCTCAAACAAGAGAGAAAGGCTTATGTCCTAGAGCAGCCCATTCCGAATGAGCCTGCTGCCACTGCTCCAAGAGCTGAAAGGGATGCTCACAAGAGGCATTCTAATGATGCTTTGGATGTTGCATGCCTCATGCTTATTACCATGGAATCTGAGTTTCAGAAGCAACATGAGAACATGGGGGCGTTCGATATGATCGAACATCTCAAAATGTTTTTCCAAGAGCAAGCTAGGCATGAGAGGTTTGAGACCTCTAAGGCATTGTTTCAGTGCAAGATGTCTGAGGGAAGTCCCGTGGGTCCTCATGTGCTTAAGATGATTGGGTACATTGAGAATCTTGAGAATTTGGGATTTGCTCTTCAGAAAGAGTTGGCTATTGATGTAGTCTTGCAATCGTTGCCTGAAAGCTACAGTCAGTTCGTCATGAACTATAACATGAACGACCTTGACAAGTCCTTCCCTGAATTGCTCAACATGTTGAGAACTGCTGAGCAAAACCTTAAGAAGGCTAAGCCCATTTTGATGGTTCAAAAGGGCAAGGGAAAAGAAAAAGCCAACAAGAAGAAGGATAAAGCTAATGGAAAGTCCAATGCTAGTTCTTCTTCAGCTGCACTGAAACCAAAGGGTGGTGTGGCAAAGGAAGGGGAGTGCTTCCATTGTAAGCAACCTGGACACTGGAAGCGCAACTGTAAACTCTATCTTGAAGAACTTGCTAAGGAAAAGGGAAGTAAGACTTCCACTTCAGGTATTTTTGTTACAGAGGCTAACTTTTCTACTTCCTCATCTTGGGTATTGGATACTGGATGTGGATCTCACATTTGTGCAAATGTGCAGGATCTAAGTAGAAGTAGAAGATTTGCCCGAGGTGAAGTGGACCTACGTGTTGGAAATGGAGCAAGGGTTGCTGCCTTAGCCGTAGGGACTTATGTTCTCACTTTACCTAGTGGATTAGTTTTAGAATTAGACAACTGCTACTTTGTGCCTACTATTAGTAGAAATTTGATTTCTTTTTCTTGATTGGACAAGAAAGGTTTTTCATTTATAATAAAGGACAAATGTTGTTCTATTTATTTGAATGAAATCTTTTGTGGTAGTGCTTAACTTAGCAATGGGTTGTATGCTCTAGACCTTGAAGATCCAATCTATAATGTGAATACCAAGAAGGTCAGATTAAATGATTCAAACTCGACTTATCTCTGGCATTGTCGCTTGGGCCATATAAATGAGACCCACATATCCAAGCTCCATAAGGATGGACTCTTGGACTCATTTGATTTTGAATCATATGAGACATGTGAGTCATGTTTGTTGGGCAAGATGACCAAAGCCCCATTCACAGGGCAAAGTGAAAGGGCTAATGACTTACTAGGACTCATACATAGTGATGTATGTGGCCCTATGTCTACACAAGCTAGAGGAGGTTTCCAATACTTCATTACTTTCACTGATGACTTCAGCAGATATGGCTATGTGTATCTTATGAGACACAAGTCAGAATCCTTTGAAAAGTTCAAAGAATTCAAGAATGAAGTAGAGAATCAACTCGGGAAGAGTATCAAAGTGCTTCGATCAGATCGAGGTGGAGAGTACTTGGATCGAGAATTCCTTGACTATCTGAAGGAGTGTGGTATAGTATGACAACTCACTCCACCAAGCACACCTCAATGGAATGGTGTTTCTGAAAGGAGAAATCAAACTTTGTTAGACATGGTTCGCTCCATGATGAGTCAAGCTGACCTTCCAAATTCCTTTTGGGGATATGCTCTAGAGACAGCCGCTTTTACACTAAACCGAGTTCCATCTAAATTGATTCAAAAGACACCATATGAGATATGGAGTGGGAGGCATCCCAATTTGTCTTTTATGAAGATTTGGGGCTGTGACGCTTATGTGAAACGTCAATCCTCTGACAAACTAGGGCCCAAATCTCAAAAATGCCTTTTTGTTGGGTATCCCAAAGAAACAAATGGTTACTATTTCTACAATCCCTCTGAGCAAAAAGTGTTTGTTGCTCGAACTGGTGTCTTTTTGGAGAAAGAGTTTATCTCTAAAGGAACTAGTGGGAGGAAAGTAGAACTTGAAGAAATTCAAGAACAACAAGGAGACATCGAACCTGAAATGGAACCTGAACAGACACCACAAGATGTTGTGGTTCAAGAGTCTGTTCCTGTAGCACAGAGCCCACGTAGGACTGGTAGGATTCGGCATGAGCCCGAGAGATATGGATTTCTCGTGACTCACACCGGTGATGTGATGCTCATGGATCAAGATGAGCCCACAACCTACCAACAAGCTATGTCGGGGCCTGACTCTGAGAAGTGGCTAGTCGCCATGAAATTTGAGATGGAATCCATGTATGAAAACCAAGTATGGACTTTGGTTGACCCACCTGAAGGGGTAAAACCCAAATGGTGCAAATGGGTTTTCAAGAAGAAAACTGACATGGATGGTAATGTGATTACCTTTAAGGGACGATTGGTCGCAAAAGGTTTCAAGCAAATTCATGGTATTGACTATGATGAAACTTTTTCACCAGTTGCTATGCTTAAATCCATCCGAATTTTGTTTGCTATTGCTGCACACTATGATTATGAGATATGGCAAATGGATCTCAAAACTGCATTCCTAAATGGAAAGCTACTTGAGGATGTGTACATGACACAACCTGAGGGTTTTGTCACTCCTGAGAATGCCAATAAAGTGTGCAAATTGCAAAGGTCCATTTATGGACTGAAGCAAGCTTCTAGAAGTTGGAATCTTCGTTTTGATGATGCAATCAAAGAGTTTGGTTTTTTCAAAAGTGAAGATGAACCTTGTGTCTACAAGAAGGTTAGTGGGAGCGCTATTGTCTTCTTGGTGTTGTATGTAGATGACATACTACTTATCGGGAATGACATTCCTGAGCTACAGTCTGTGAAGACTTGGCTAGGGAAATGTTTCTCTATGAAGTACTTGGGTGAAGCAGCCTATGTGTTAGGCATCAGGATCTATAGAGATAGATCTAGAAAGCTTCTTGGCCTAAGTCAAAGTACATATATTGACAATGTGCTAAAAAGGTTTAGCATGCAAGATTCCAAGAAAGGATTCTTGCCCATGTCACATGGTATCACTCTTTCTAGATCTCAGTGTCCGAGTACAACCGAGGAGAGAGAGCGCATGAGTAAGATTCCATATGCCTTAGCAATTGGATCTATCATGTATGCCATGATATGTACTTGTCCCGATGTTTCATATGCTTTGAGCATAACGAGTAGGTACCAATCGAACCCCGGTGAAAGTCACTGGACAGCTGTTAAGAACATCCTTAAGTACTTACGAAGGACTAAGGATGCATTCTTGGTCTTTGGAGGTGAAGATCAGCTCGTTGTAAGGGGTTACACCGATGCAAGCTTCCAATCCAATAAGGATGATTTTAGATCGCAATCTGGTTATGTGTTTTGTATTGGTGGTAGTGCTGTGAGCTGGAAGAGTTCAAAGCAAGAGACAGTAGCTGACTCTACAACAGAATCTGAGTACATTGCCGCCTCTGATGCTGCGGAGGAGGTAGTTTGGATCAAGAAGTTCATCACTGAACTTGGAGTGATTCCAAGCATTGTCGACCCGATAGAGTTCTATTGTGACAACAATGGAGCAATCGCACAGGCTAAGGAACCTCGATCTCACCAGCGATCCAAACACATACTCCGACGCTATCATCTCATCAGGGAGATCATCGAGATGGGTGATGTAAGGATATGCAAGACTTCGACAGACAGCAACATTGCTGATCCACTGACAAAGCCCCTTACGCAGCAGAAGCATGATAGCCATTCTAGGTCCATCGGTATTAGATACATGGATGATTGGCTTTTAGTGCAAGTGGGAGATTGTTAGTGTTGTGCCCAAATGGCCAATTATGAGATGATTGTATTTTTGCACATTGAGTCATGATATTTTATTGAGGCATTAATCCAGCAATTTTGTTTGTTGTTTTGTTTCTGCGTAACGTAATAAACATAATTGTAACCCTAGAATAATGATATTCTTAAACGTCCTGTGGAGACTAATATGAGATATGTAGTCTACATATGGGTACAAGTTGGAGAACTTGTGTACTGGACCGACCCACCATGAGAACACTTCATGGATCGTTATATGAGTGTCATAAGTGATTCTCATAGTGATCATGGTATATGTAGTCCTTCGACCTAAGACCATCAAGGTTCCCTACATGTGAGTCACATACTTTGATACTTTCCTTTGTTGCTCGTAACTGAGTGAACTTGAAGGAGGTCATTGGCTATGTCACATATCATGCGGGGGGATTTGTATGATCAAGATGAGATTTGTCCCTCCTATGTAACGGGAGTGATATCTTTGGGCCCCTTGATAGAGTGAGACTTAGAAAATGCATGGTCATGCTCCGATGAGTTGATATATGATATCAATGTCGTCAGTTTAAGTTGGTCTACTCGGTAATCAAGAAACCAAAGATTGGGCTATACAAGAGTGACACATTCCATGTCTCGTGCTTAGTCTTGATATCTTGGACAAAGGGACAATGGCATATATCGGTGATGATCATAAAGGTTTAGTCGATTCACCGACAATCTTGTCACTTGGGTAGCAATGATGTGTTGCTAGACACCGCTCATTGCTAATGATCATAAATGTGATTTATGATCATTGCCAACATGGCAAGAGCCTATTGGGTCGCACACATAGAGCTATTTGGATCATTAGAGTGCATGGGCTAATTATTTGGGTTATGGTTTCACTTTAATTTCGTATTAATAATAGGCCAAGGAGTTGAGCCATTATTAAGCCCGAAATTAAATCCTAATTGGATTAGGGCTTTGAAACCCATTAGGCATGGAAGTTGAGTCTCACTATAAATACAACTTTTAAGTGAGAAATTCGTAGGTCTCCTTGCCCTAGCCTCCCAAAAAGACAGCCGCACTCTTCTCTTGCAATTCCTTGGAGGACGCAAGCTAGCACTGCGAGCGCAAGAGAAACGCATCTGCCGGGACGTGGTGGAAGCGTGGTGATCCCGAGAGGCTCGTGTGGATACCATAGAGAGCCTGAACACGTCAACTGTTCAGGTTTTGTGATTCGACTCAACAATTGAGTGAGAGATCTCAACCAAAAATTAGGTATGAAATTTTCGAACACCCGGTTTACCCCGTTTCACTTGGATCCTGAAGGGTTTCGGTTGAATTCCGCTGCACTGTTTGGCTCCCGAAACCCAACAATCACCTCCTCTCAAACCTTACCCGTCTTACCTTTAACTTATTGTATAGAGTAGCCATATTATGTGGTACAACTTGCCAAGCTCTTAGAGCTTAGCCTAGAGCTCCTTAATGGCTCACTTACCAAACCACATGATTTAGTTGGGATCCCCTTATGTTTCTTCCTCATCTCCTTAAAGGTCTAAAACCTAACTCTTAGGCCAATGAAGACCTAATTTGACTTAATCCCTTTTAGTGCCCTATTAACAATTTATGCACTTTTAACCTTTAGCCACTCTACTTAGCTCTACCTTAACCACACAATTTAGCTACCACTTAAATAATATGTAATTCTCATCTTAGGAATGAGTCTTAGACCCAACCAAAGCTACGGAACATCTTAAAATAGCCTAGAGATGATAATAGAGAGATTGAGACATTTTTAGGATGCCCCGAGCTTGAAGGAGTTATGCCTTGGTGATGCCATCGGCGATGCGTCATTAATGACATCATTCATTGGGCTTCTTGAAGACTTACAGGCGACACGTCGTCAATGCTTTACAGCATTGCGCGACAGCATGCGAACTTGTATGAAACTTGCTCAATCTTTCTAATCCCACGACCAATTCACATGGCTCTTATTTCTACTTTATTTCCACACATAAAATCACATTTTTATGCATTATTTGAGCTAAATTAACTTAAACCCTTACATCAAATGTAGCTACAAAGCAAGAACAACCATAAGCAGACTTGAGCTCAACTAAGCTCCCTTGAGTTCTAGACCTATAACCAATGTGATATGACACCAAGAACCTCAAATCAAAACCACTTCTAGCTACACAAAAAACTTAGAACCAGCTAAAAAAAACCAAGAAGCTTACCTTGAGTTTCAAGCCCAAAACAAGCATCAAAGAGCCAAATGGGAACAAGAACACCAAGAACAAGTTTGAGGCTTGTTGGATTCACCTTAGGACCTTCAAATTTAATGGAAACTTGAGAAATTAGGGTGCTTTAAAGTGGGAAATCTAGTGAGGAGAGGGAGTTACAAAATTGGGAAGCAAGAGAATGGAAATGGAAGTCAACAAAAGGGTAGAAATATCCTACCAACTCTACTAAGCTTACTTCTTGTTTTCTTGTCCCTTGACCCTCAAGTTCTGTTTTGTTTCACTTTAGTCACTAAACACTCACCCAAAACCATCCCTCCTTGGTCCTAAAAAATTTAAAAGTCTTTTACACTTAACCTCTTGGACACTTAAGTCTCTTGGACACTTAAGCCTCTTAAGGTACTTAGTGCAACTTTTGCACTTTCCATTCAAATAATAGTTCTAATAGCTAGGATAACTTATGGTCTTAACTTAACTAGTCAAAATTCCTCACATGACCCTAATTTCATCAAAATTATAGTCATGTCATTTACTTGGGTCAAAATTACCAGTTTGCTATTTTGACTTTTAAGTGCCAAATCACACTTAGGAACTCATTTTTACTTATACTTAGCTTGTCTTTCTCACTTAATAAGATTCCAACTTGAGGTGCTTAAGTAAAAACTGTTAGTGTTGTGCCTAAAAGCCAATCATAAGATGATTGTATTTTTTGCACATTGAGTCATGATATTTTATTAAGAAATTAATCCAGCAATTATGTTTGTTGTTTTGTTTCTATGTAACGTAATAAATATAATTCTAACCCTAGAATAATGATATTCTCAAATGTCCCTGACCTAGTATTATTGTGGAGCGGGTTACAATAATACATAACGAATAGCATATGTGGAGACTAATATGAGATATGTAGTCTACATATGGGTACAAGTTGGAGAACTTGTTACTGGACCGACCCACCATGAGAATGCTACATGGATCGTTATATGAGTGTTATAAGTGATTCTCATAGTGATCATGGTATATGTAGTCTTTTGACCTAAGATCATCAAGGTTCCCTACATATGAGTCACATACTTTTATACTTCCCTTTGTTGCTCGTAACTGAGTGAACTTGAAGGAGGTCATTGGGTATGTCACATATCATGCGGAGGGTTTTGTATGATCAAAATGGGATTTTTCCCTCCTATGTAACCGGAGTGATATCTTCGGGCCCCTTGATAGAGTGAGACTTAGAAAATGCATGGGCATGCTCGGATGAGTTGATATATGATATTAATGTCATCAATTTAAGTTAGTCTGCTTGGTAATCAAGAAACCAAAGATTGGGCTATACGAGAGTGACATATTCCATGTCTCGTGCCTAGTCTTGATATCTTGGACAAAGGGACAATGACATATATGAGTAATGATCATAAAGGTTTAGTCGAATCACCGACAATCTTATTACTTGGGTAGCAATGATGTGTTGTTAGACACCGCTCATTACTTATGATCATAAATGTGATTTATGATCATTGTCAATGTGGTAAGAGTCTATTAGATCGCATACATAGAGCTATTTGGATTATTAGAGTGCATAGGCTAATTATTTGGGTTATGGTTTCATAATAATTTTGTATTAATAATGGGCCCAAAAGTTGAGCCATTATTAAGTCTGAAATTAAAGTATAATTGGATTAGGGCTTTGAAACCCATTAGGCCTAGAAGTTGAGTCTCACTATAAATACAACTTTTAGTGAGAAATTCGTTGGCTTGCCCTAGCCTCCCAAAAAGAGACAGACGCATTCTTCTTTTTGCAATTCATTGGAGGACGCAAGCTAGCACTGTAAGCGCAAGAGAAATGCATCTGCCGGGATGTGGTGGAAGCGTGGTGATCCCGAGAAGTTCGTGTGAATACCATAGAGAGCTTGAACACGTCAACTGTTCAGGATTTTGTGATTCAATTCTACAGTTGGGCGAAATATCTCAACCGAATTAGGTATGAAAATTTTTGAACACCTGGTTTACCCCGTTTCACTTGGATCCTTGAGGGTTTTGGTTAAATTCCGCTGCGCTTGTTTAGCTCTCGAAACCCTACAAAAACACTTAAAATAAAATATACTTACCCGGTCAAAGTCCGTCGTTGACTAGGATAATCGTCACAATGCAACCAACCAACCAAAATAATATCTCAATGGAAGATAACTAAAATAAAATAAAATTCTAGAAAAATTAATTAATTACCCTACCAATGTTGCCCATACATTTAAAGATTTTGTTTAACTCAATTGTTTACTTATAATTTATTATTCAAGTTGATGCTCATTTTGGGCCTAAGAGGGTCCACGAGAACTAACGTGCTCTTCCCCCTTACCTAGTACGAAATAGCATTGTGAATCGTGACAATTTCTTAGAACACTCCTACAAAATATTTGTAAGGTAGAAAATTAGAAAATATGCTAAAATTTGAAAATTTCCTAAATGGTACTTGGAAGGTTCATATTCTTGATATTTTGGCCGAAATTTTATCTAGTGGACAAAAAAGGGTCTCGAGGTGTCTCTAATGGCCTCATATCTATTTGGGATCGTGTTGGGAGCCTTCTTAATATTGATCCTATAATTAAAGTGGCCAACACACTGAGTTATAATCTCATGTAGTGGTTGTAAAAAACTAAGTTTGGAAGAATAAAATTTGATTTTGATTACTGATGTGTTTTTAGGATCTCTGGCACTATAGAAGTCCAAAGAAGCGCTAAACCTTTTAGTAAGGGTTTTCTAGGCCTCTGTAATAATATAGACAGCAAAGAGAAAACATTTAACAGGGGCTGTAAGGTTCAAAATTGGTAGCCAAAAGAATTCCAAATAGACTATAGTGGCTTATCGGGGTTCGATCGAGTGAGGAACACGTGCCGAAACCCCAAATTTTGATTAAAGATGATCTACCAACGATTTACAGCAAAAATATAAATGTCTTTAGATGCTGGAAAAAGAAAAATAAAAGAGAAATTCTGGAGAATTTAGACTCATAGGAACGAATTCGGGATTGTCAGTACGCGTGGGATCGCTTTTGGTGTTCAGATGGAGTTTCCCTTCAACTTATTGAACCTATGCAATAATAGGGAATTAAATAATATTCAAATTTGCTTGGATGATGGGGAAATAAAGCCCAAAAGGCTAGACTTACACCGGTTCGACAAAGGGCACGATCACAACGGCAACAATATGCAGAGTGCGATAACGATCCTTTAGTTAGGGATGATTATTCGGTTTGTTCGGTTCAAACCGAACCGAATTTTTTGGTTTATTCGGTTTTCGGTTTTGGATACTAAGAAACCGAAATAACCGAATTAGTCAATAAAACCGAATTCAAACTGAACCGATTTAAACCGAATTAACTGAAAAAATGGTAATTAAATTCTATAATAGATGAAATGAGATAAAGATATTGTTTTTCTTTTCAAATTCCATTCAATATAGAAGATTCATTGTCCATGGAAAGAAAAAAAAAAAATAAGAATTCAAGCTAATTTGGGTTACTTGGTAGCATTATTGTTCATGAAACAAATAAAAAAAAAATTGGTATAAAAAATTTCTGTTATTTCGGTTACCGAATTAACCGAACTCTAAAACCGAAACCGAACCGAAATCGAAATTTGTGTTATTCGGTTTCAACCGAAACCGAACCGAATTACGTAATTAACCGAACCGAATTTTAAAATTTTTTCGGTTTTTCGGTTTTAATCGAATACTGATCACCCCTACCTTTAGTGTGATGCCTTCTTCTCCTCAACTAGGAACAATGATAGAATTATGAGGCTATCTAATTGAACTAAATGAATGAGAGAGCAAAATATGGCCAAAGCTAGAAGTAGGTGACAAGAACAAGGTGGAAAACTAAGAACATGGGTGCCATTTTGTTCTTCTTGTAGACTAGGCGGCTGAAAATTTTTCAAGAAGAAAACAGCAGTTGGTTTTTAGGTTTTAATTTACAGCTAACTTGGATTCTTGACCTAGGAGAGATATGGGAAAATAATAATAAAATAAAAGAAAGAGATGTAGTTATATTAGGATAATAATGAAATGTCTAAAATAAGGAAAATATAGATAAGTAGGTAAATTAAATTGAATTATTTTTTTTTTAAAAAAATAAAATTCCAAGAAATCTTGTGGCTGAAAGTCTTATAAATTTAAGATTAGTGTTAGTTGGAAAATTATTCTATGAAAAAAAAAAACATAAACCTGATATAAATTGTGTACTTATGTAGACTAAATTTTAGAAAATCTAAACAAACGAATTTAAAATTGAGTGAGATAAAGTTCTTCTAACGCATTTTCATAAGAAGAATCCAACGGTGCACTCAGATTTTTCATTGGATACTTAGTTTGAACTAACAAAAATGTCCCTCGCCTAAAAGAAGATGTCAGTTTGGAATTTCACTTACTGAATTATCTAATAATCAAGATTATTAGTTTTACATTAATTTTTTTAATTGAAAGGTAAAATTATCAAAATACCTCTCTTCTTCTTTCTTCTTCTCTGTGGCATCTTCGATTCCATCGCCTTCCCCATTACAGAAATGTTCGAGTTGGGCTGATTAGCGCGTTGTCGCTCTTCGCCCAAATCTTTGCCGATTCATTTTCCTTCTACTGCCGATTGAGTGACGTCGCTCTCGTTTTACCACCAATTTGCTTTCCGTCCGTTCGCAATTGAGCGACGTTGCTCTTCTTCCATTGCCGATTCGCGCTGATTCGCTCTCCATCCGTATCTTTGCGATTTGCGCGTTGTCGCTCTCCTTCTACCGCCGATGGTGCTTGAAATAGTTGTTGATCAGGTATCGCGCCTGTCCTTGCCGCTGAGCCCATCGCACCCTTGCCACCGAGCCCATCTTGTCGACCACGTTAGTGGTTTGCTGCTGGTTTGATTTGAAGGATTTGGAGACGCAGAGAAAGGGGAAGAACAGGGAGGAATAGAAATTGAGAGGGGCGGCGGCGGCGATGGCAGAGCAGCGGCAATGGCTTGGGGTAAAGTTTCTGGGAATTTAGTTGTTCGTTTTGTTTATGCGTTTGTGTTTTGATTTTGTTTAGATGCAAAAGTTGAGGGTAAAGTTTCAGTCGATGAAAGCTAGGAGGGCAGATTCAGCTATTTTTCTTTTCTTAGCTAACGGTGAATGACAGAGTTAACTGTTGAGGGAGTAATTATAGATATTTAAAATAGGGGACAGAACTATAGGTTTCACTGTACCTCGGTGGTTTTGTAATTTTTTAATTTTTAATTTGTCTACGTCCTAAAATTAAATGAATATGAATATGTTCCATTGTGAAAAGTTATTTGATAAATAAAAAGAGTATGCAAAAGAAATAATAACCTTTAAAAAATAAAAAATGAAAAGAAAATAAAGAAAAAAACATTCACAAAAAGAATGTAGAAAAATAATAGAAAATAAAAAAAATAAAGTATCAACAACAAAAAAAAAATATAAAAGAAAAAGGAGTGGTAAGGATGATGCAACAACTAAAAATAAACAACTAAAAATAAACAAGGAGAATAAAAGAAAAAAGCCTTCAAAAGGAAAAGGCTTAAAAAAAAGTGAAAGCAAAAAAAAAAAATTAAAGAAATTGGAATAAATACTTAATAAAAATTCAATTATAAAAATTTTATTAAAGGAAAGTTAAGAAATGCATGTTTAATTAGAAGAAACTAGGGGAGAAATTAAAGAGAGTACATATTTTTCGTAGTTTTATAACTGAACTAGAAAATTTTAAAGGTTTAGGATTCAAATAGAAAATGTTTTCTAAGTTTTAGAGCCGATTATGTATTTTTTTTGCTATTTCTGTCATTTTTTAATATCTGATATAACGGCAGGACTACGATGTGCAATAAGTAAATAGTTTGAGGATGATAGATGTATCAATTGATAGTTCTGAGATGATTAAGTAAAATGTGAATAATTTAAGTACAACAAGTGATATTAAGCCTTAAATAATGGATTGTTTAATATATTCTTTTAATTTTTAGTGATTATTCATTCAATATGTATACTGATTGAAACTTCATACCATAAAAAGCTTAAAAGGTATTCTTAAAATAATTATTTTTTATTAATTTTTCTTTTATTGGGCTAGGTACATAAAAATTTTATAAAGTAATTAATTAACTTCTAAAAATTATTCAAGTGATTATTAAGTGGATAAAATATCAACTACAAATAGCAATAATTCTAGAAAATTACTAAAAATGAAAATCTTGCATTATTTAATTTGTAAACAATAGAGCTAAATTTCTATAGGCATTTTTGTTTAATCATGTTACCGAAAGGAAGGGATGGCGTCATGGAGACCTATTAGAAAATTTAAATTTCACTAAAATTTCTAGAAATTGTTTCTTAATTGTACTTTATAATTACACTAAACTCCGTAACTTGTTTAAAAATAGCAATTTGGGATGGCGTCACGGAGACCTATTAGAAAATTTAAATTTGACTAAAATTTCTAGAAAATGTTTCTTAATTGTACTTTATAATTACACTAAAATCCGTAACTTTTAAAAATAGCAATTTGATATATATCTTTCTTAAAAAATTATTTTATTCATTATATTTAAAAAATTGTAAACATGCCCCTTGGTTATGAAAATATTTTCAAGAGAGTTACTAAAGTTGTAATATGATTGATAAAAAATAAAAACCAAAAAGCGGAAATTAAAGAAACATTGAGAAGCTTAACACAGGAGGGAGCATGAAAAACTGGAGGCTTCACTCTATAAAAGTACCACAATCCTAAATGTAAGACACCTAATTGGAAGTGCGAGTAACTGGTAGTACAAACTTTTACAAAAGTCATAGAAGCCTTTAGTCATGTTGTTAGCAACACCAAAATAAAAGAGGACAACTTTATGAATTTCGCTAATTTCTTTATTGAATTATCAAGGTTTGAGTAGCTAAAGAAGGGAAATGCCTAACACCCCCTATATTATATATGGGTGAATTGTGGGAAGTCTTATGTGGATATATAGGCTCCAGTTCCAAAACACAAGTACCTAGCGCTTATCCTTTCTTAAATGATAGCCCATGTGGTGTGGGTAAATGTTCTGTTGACTGGTTCTGGACTTGGGTCGTTACAGATGGTATTAGAGCCAGGTTTGGTTCAAAGTATGTGGTTGAGTCTGCCGGTATGGGACGGGGGAACTTCGTTATACTGAGAGTCTATTCCCAAATACCTAGTACTTATCTTTTTCTAAAGAATAGCCCATGTGGTGTAGGCAGGTGTTCTATTGACCGGTTCTAGACTTGAGTCGTTACAAATGGTATCAAAGCTGACTCAAGACCGTGATTCATTTACCGGGATTGATCCTGGATTTGAGAGGCTACTTAGTTAGGGGCTAAGTAGTCCGATTAGAGAGGTTACTTGGTCTAAGGAAGCAAGTAATCTGACTGACCTCAATGAAGACGTTGGGTACATAAGGGGGGAATTTGTAACACCTCAATATCTCATATGGGTGAATTATGAAGCCTTATGTGAATATATAGGCTCTAGTTCCAGAACATAAGCACCTAGCGCTTATCCTTTTCTAAAGATAACCCATGTAGTGTGGGCAGGTGTTCCATTGACCGATTATGGACTTGGGTCGTTACATTAAATAAGTTCAAAACTTGTCAACCAAGTACCTACCCACATCATAGGTAACAACTAATTTTCAAGCAAATCATATAAATTAATGAGATTAAAATAAGGATGGAGATTGGAGTAAAATTACATAAACAAACAATCAATTTTTGGGATCAGGGGCTTACAAGGTAGATCAATGACTAGAGGCTAGGTGCAAGGACAAGTGAGTGTAAGCAGGTCGTTTTTAACACCTACTGAATTCCCATTTTGGTAAGTTCTTGACTTTCTTTTTAGGTTTTGACCTTCATTTCTTTTTTTGGTTTTAGAATCTTGAGTTATCATTAAGTTGACTTTCATTTTAAAAAAATTGAGTGGGTAAAGTGGACTATAAAATTTTTAATGGAATTTTTGTTTATTGGCAACAGGTAAAGGAAGGGTTGATTACACGTACTTTTTTATTCTCATTTCCCTTAAGCATATTGCTTGGTTTGAACTTTCAAAATTTATTATTAGATAAGGTTTATCTTAGAGTCATTTCTTGCACTATTTTTGTCAGGGTTACGCATCCTCCCCTTTCATTTACTAGAACGTGAAATAAACAAGATAAAGTTGGAAAGTGGAGTGCTTGCAAGATTGGTCGAGATGTTAAAAACCAAGTAGGTCCTTCACAATTTTATTACATATTAAGTTGGGTTTCCATGTATTGATGCTTTGTGTTCGCTAACTTACAAGATGAAAAAAAGAAGAGAAATTGTATCATCTTCATTGTTAAGAGTAGCTTTATCTGAAATGGAGTTTAGACAGTTTCGGTATGAAAAACAATTATGCTTTCAAGTATAGCCTAAATATTATATAGGAAAATCAAAGATTAGCAACCATGAACACTTCTAAAACCGTTACTTTTAGTAAATAGTTGCATGTACTTCATTTTGCACACACAAAACTTAATGATGATGGTTGTTCCTGAAACTAAAACAAGTATACCTTATAACCTGAACTGATTGTAGGACTTCTTCAATAGGTAAATAGTCTTATATGATGGTAACTTATATTGTTAGATTACTTATGGGTGTTTTGTTCAACCTTGATATCACTATAATGATGCAACTAGTACAACTTTCTCAAGGATGACAATACTACCAGTTTCATAGTTCTTGTACTTGAGAAGTATTCACAACAAAGGGAATGCAGAGGAGTCTCAAACTTGACCCCTAAAGTTAGAAGAGGCATGACCCAAAGATTTGAACTATTATGTCAATTTTCGTGCTCTCAATTTTATTTTCGTGATCCAAAACGTTCACACAATTTACAGCTTTTGTTTTATAGAACAAAGAAGAAACTTCAAAACAAGAAACTTATGTTAATCTTAATCCATATTTCTCAATGAAGAATAAGATAAATTGGTTATAAATGGTTTCCTTTTCTTTCTTTCTTTTTTTTTTCCTTCCGTGTACCAACACAAAGTTTGGAAGCAAGAACCAAAGAAGCTAGTTCTGTTAGCAACCAACCAGATATAAAAATATCTCAACTTGGCTCAGGTTGAGGTCCGAGAACCAGCAGGGTTACTGGTTTATCACTCTAGAGTTAATGCAGTAATGAATGAAAATATAGAGAAAATTGGTTTTAAAAGGTATTTTTATACACAATCTCACTATTCTAATTGGAAAACACAGCCAACAACAAGTCACAAAACCTGAAAAGATGCTATTTAAACAAAAGAAATGAGTCCAACTTCCATGGAATAGATTTTGACCTCTAAAACCAAAAGCTGATAAATTTGTGCAGGCAAATTAAAACTAGTAGTTCAGATTTGAAGAGGAAAAATTTACACTAGCTTTTCTTAGCACTTCCAAGCCTTGCAATCATAATTGTAATACCAAAACAAACTTGCTAGTTTGTTTAAAAACAGCAACTCAGATCACAAAATCAATTTGGACACCCAAACCACAAATTTTGTAAAAAAAACTGCAGCAATAAAAAATGCTGCATTTCTCCTTATAAACCTGCTCTTTTACAGCAAAAACACTTCAAACACAACCCAAATATGTTCAGTAACAATTCCATAAAGTTTCAGCCCCAAATGAAATCTCAATCAAAAAGTCAATGGGGAAGTCAAACTATTCCGTAGTGAACTTGTTTGTGCAGGAGACTAAAACAATGCTTTTTCAAATGTAAAACCCTTCTTTTGCAGCACAATTGATACCAACACATCACAACTATGAACTAAAACATAGCACAATCCAAAACAGTTTTTGCTGAAGTTTGACTGGTATGTTGACTCTCAAGTAGAAGCATCAACTGACTCTGCCAAGCAAGTTTTGTTACAAATCTCATGTCTGTTTAAATGCTCAAAACTGAGATTTCAAGTCAATAATCAAATTTTGATCACAGAACTTTCAAAGCACCTGCTTTTGTCTGAGAATCTGTTCTAGGCCTCGCAAATTCCTAGTGCATGATTGTGGTGCCTTAGGGCATGATAAGAAGAATTTATAATTTATGAATTGAGGATTAAATTCTGTTCAGTAATAGTGCACATGGAATTTAGACGCTATATTGCCTGAGTACTGTTAACTTATGTCTGAAATTGAAAACAGCATTTACTCACTAAGAATTGGTGTAGAAGGCTATCATTCTTGACACTGGCATTGAAGGTTCCATATTTATTGGACTGTAAAAGGACTATTTGATAGTGTTACCTGAAATATTTCTGAGTTTATGTAAGAACTACAAACCAAAGTCATTTCGATCATAATTGGAACTGTGACAGCCCCTCTATAAATAGAAATTACTTACTTCTGGATATAAATGCTTCAGCCTGAGTATTAGGTTAACAAATACTTAGCCTTCTGAAGAGGAAACCTTTTTGTTACAGGCAGAAGTTAGTAATTTCTAGAGAGAGTATAGACCTGAAGTTGAAAGGGTCAATTTTGGCCTTAGTATTTAAGGCTTTTAAACAAAAATTTGGAGGACCAAATTTTTTGAAGGGGGATGGAGTGTTATGCACAGCTAAGGCTTAAGCAGGAAAGTTGGAAAATGGACTTAATCAGTTAAATTAAGTCTTGATTTGTGAACGTTATAATTATCATGGATTGGTTATAGCCGAGCCTATTTTAGGTCTTTCAATAACTTAATTGATTGTGAACAGGAATTAAGGCTAGAATTGAAAGAAGCCTAAAATTGTCGTGGTTAATGATACATAGGTGGTCTTCTTGCAATAGTAGTGGAAGTTTGGGGCTGAATTGCTCAAGTGGAAGAAACTTCCAGGCAAGAGAGGATACTGGATAGAGAGTTATATGAACATAACTAAGAAACCTAGAACTAATTGAAATAAATAAAGAAGAATAAGGACTGAAGTGGGCATTTAAACCCCATTACCGCAAGATTACTACTGATTTGGTGGTTTTGTTGCCCGACAACGCAGAGCTGACTTTGGTTAGTTTCAACACCTCTTGATAGCTGGCTTTCAACCGAGAACATTGATCAACTAAAGAGGATTAAGAACTCTGGTTGCATGTTTTGGAATTGGTCTCGGTTCAAAGAGGAAGAGTTTGCTTTCATAATAAGAAAGTCCATTGTTGGTGTCAATGTTGGCTTCATGTTCCAGGGGTCTTCAGAAGGATTTATTGATGTTCAGAGTAGCCATCAAAGGAAATTAACAAAGGCAGCAACACTTGTCTGCTCTAGATGGATTGCTGGCTCGGGTCACACACCAGAATAAATGAGCCTTCTTCTCGAACAAGGCATAATCGGAAGCTGGAACTTCAGCCACAAGTTTGTAAGGTAAGGAACACATCCTACTCTACGTTTTATTGAAACTATGTCATGCAATAGTCCATATGGCCTTGCAAGTCTGTAGACAGGTTAAGGAAGTCATATGCCAATGAATGATTTAAATTATTATGGCTTTCTTAAGGAGGTTTGTATGACTCATGAATGAATTTCAAATGGGACAAGGCTTCGGCTGATGAAAGAACCTATGATGAGACGAGTTTCTGGTCTAAAGAAGCCTTAATGTTTTCTGGCAAGCTCACGAAGGGCAACTAGGGGGCCTAAGTTTCGTAGCTACATGACCATGTCCTCTTTTGAGAATCGAACTCTGTCTATGAAAGTGGAAAGGCTTGTTTTGCAGCTTCGAAAGAGGTTTCTGTATGTTTGATTGTTATGTGATTGTTGTGTTTACTGTATTTCTTCATTTGTTAGTTGCTGTTTTATGCTTGTTTTTATTACTTGTCATATTGTTAGTGTTGTATTATTTTTTGTTTGTCTTCTGGTTTTCTTGCAGGCTAAAAAACAGCTTATCATTATGACAGATTTGTGATCAGTTATAGGTTCCTTACTGAGTTTTCCACTAAAAACTCACCCTCTTACAGTGACATTGCAGGTTACAGTGTGAAGTAGTTTGGCTTTTGTGACATACCTAATTGTTGTGAATGTGATGCAGGTTAGCCGAACTAATTGTGTATGTTTGTAAGACTTAACCTATTGCTTAGCATATTCTTTGAACCCATACTGATTGAAAATTGGCTTTAAGATTTGTGTTTTCAGCTACTGTGGCTAGGCTGGTTAGTTATTGATGAAGTGGATCTTGTTAACTAATATTAGAGGAAGAAACAGAGGGCTTCATGATCACACAAGACCCTTATTGCCTTTATATATAATAAGAGAAGTATCATACAAGGAAAGTCAACTATAGGATTGATATCTAAACACATATACTTTCCTATTTTATGTAGGAACCTTTTGTAACACTCCCCCTCAAGCTGGAGCATAAATATCATATGCTCCAAGCTTGCTACATATAAACTTTACTCGTGACCCTCCTAAAGACTTAATAAATAAATTAGCAAGTTGATCTTTTGATTTGACATAGGGAGTCTTAATCAATCCTTCTTGAAGCTTCTTGCAAACAAGTGACAATCAACCTTAACATGTTTGGTTCTTTTATGGAAGACTGGGTTAGAAGCAATGTGAGCGACTGCTTGATTATCATACATTAACTCCATAGGCGATGAATGCTCAAAACCAAACTCTTAGAAAAGCCGCTTCAACCATACTAACTCACATGTAGCATATGTCATTGCCCTATACTCAGATTCGGCACTAGATCGTGCAATAACTGTTTGCTTCTTACTCTTCCTCCCATGAAAACACAGTATCCTGAAGTAGACCGGCGATGATACGGACCTACCCAATCTATATCTATGTATTCTTGAATCTAAGTATGGCCATAATTTCAATATAAAAGACCTCATCCTAGAGCACCTTTCAGATACCTCAAAATTCTGACTACTGCATCCTAATGAGTAGTGCGTGGAGACTCCATAAACCGACTTACTACACTAGTGGCAAATGAAATGTTTGGCTAAGTGATAGTCAAATAGTTTAATTTGCTAATAAGTCTTTGATATCTACCAGGGTCTTCCAAATATTCTTCTTTACCAACATCAAGCCTAACATTTGGTTCCATGGTGTTATCAACTAACTTGGCTCCCAATAAGCTAGTTTCTAGACATACTTACTTTGGGACAAGTAGATCCCCATTCTAGACCTTACTACCTTGATACACAAGAAGTATCTTAACGAACCAAGATCATTTGTCTGGAATTTCATTTGCAGGAAGTACTTCAAGGACTGAATACTAACATTATTGTCACCAATGATAATAATATCATCAGCATAGACAATCAAAATAATTTACTAGTTCTGGAGTGTCGATAAACGATAGAGTGATCCACAACAAACTAAACTCCATAACAACTGCACTGAAGCAACCAAACCATGCTCGTAATGACTGTTTCAAACCATATAAAGACTTGTTTAAGTGACAGACAAGATCAGTCTCCCCTTAAGCAACAAACCCAAGTGGTTGCTCCATGAAGATAGTCTCCTCAAGATCACCATGGAGGAAAGCATTCTTCACATCTAATTGATGTAAAGGCCACTAATTTGTGGTTACCAATGCAATGACAACTCGTACTAAAGTCATTTTGGTTACTGGAGAAAACGTCTCGAAATAGTCCATGCCATATACCTGTGTATATCCCTTAGCCACTAGACAAGCTCTCAATCGGTAAACTGTACCATCGAGGTTAGTTTTAACATTAAATACCCACCGACAGCCCATAATTGTTTGATCATGTAGAAGAGGAACTAAATCCCTTGTATTACTAACCCGTAAAGTTGAAATCTCCTCCTCCATGGCTTGCTTCCATTTAGGGTGAGAAAAAGCATCTGAAACAGAATTAGGCAAGGAAATGGAAGACAAGGTAGAGACAAAAGTAGAGTATGATGGTGATAATGAATTATAAGAGATGACATTCGAGATAGAATGAAGTGTACAAGACATTTTTTCTTTGCAAAAGGTAATTGGAATATCTAAATCATCAGCTTGGTGGAGTTGAAGATGAAGGAAATGGAGACAAGCACGAATCTTGTGGTGGTACTTCTTGACGAAGACGTCGAGTATAAACCTACAGATCAGGATGAGAAATACACTCTAAAGGAGCCAGATTATTGTCAAGAATGAGTTCTAAAGGAACAGGATCAGTAACTGGAATATCTATATTGATAAGAGCTATTTGGATAGGTACAAAGGGCAAAGATAGACAGTCATCAGTATCAAAAGACAAGAACTGAGTATCAGAAACGTATGATGTAGTTTCATAGAATGTAACATCAACAAAAACAAAGCAGCGCTTTAGGGAAAGACTGAAACACTTCTACCCCTTTTGCAAACAAAAGTATTCAAGAAAAACACATTTAAGAGATTTAGGGTATAGTTTATCTGTGCCAGGCTAGTTCTAATGAACAAAATAAATACAACCAAATATACGAGGATACAGGAAAGGGAGCTTGACGGGGAATAATAATAGAAAAAGGAATTTTACCCACAAGGATAGAAGATGACAAACTGTTGATAAGAAAACATGCAGTGAGCACAGCATCTCTAAAAAACTTTTGGGTACATTTATGTGAATTAATATGGTACGAGCTATTTCAACAATGTGTTGGATTTTTTCTCTCAACTACTTCATTTTGCTGAGATGTATGTAAGTAAGAGGATTGGTGGAGAATACCCTGTTGTTGCATGTGACTGGAGATTGAGTTAGAGAAATACTCTCTTGCATTATCACTATGAAGAATATTGATTTGGTTGTGAAACTGATTTTGAATTTCAGCAAAAAAGGCACAGAAGATAGAAAATAACTCTGAACGATTTTTCATTAAATATAACCTAGTCATTTGAAAGAAATCATCAACAAAAATTATGAAATACTGAAACCCCAATTTAGACTTATCAACTCATTTATTGACTCAGGACAAATAGGAAGCATGATGGTGCTTCCCAAACTAACAAGACTCGCATTCTAAAGTATAGATTGAACTTAAATTTGGGACTAATTTCTTGATATTCTCCAATGATGAATGACCCAAGTGACCATGAATTGGAAGATGAGAAGTTGAAACATGACAAGCAACTGATGACAATCCATCAAAATAGTACATTCCATTAGATTTACGTCTATTCTCCAATCATCTTCTTAGTTTTCAAATTCTGGATAATGACATGGTCAGGAAAGAAACAAACAGAACAGTTTAGTTATTTGGTCAGTTTACTTATAGGCATAAGATTGAATGGAAAGCTTGAAACATAGAGTGTAGAGGGTAAAATAAGAGAAGGACAATGTTGAATGGATCCAACACCTTTAATGGTGGTGGAAGATCCATCAGCAATAGTAAATTTTCTATGATGTGAAGCTAGAGGAGAGATTTGATCAAAATTGGCTATTTTACCTGAAATATGGTTAGTGGCACCAAAGTCCCAAGACTAATTTCTAGAAATGCTAGACGAATAACAAGTTGTTGGATTACCTCAATGGATGACTAACAAGCTGTTGGATTACCTCAATTAAAATTTGCTGTTTTACTTGAAATATGGTTAGTGGCACTAGAGTCTAACGCCTAAGACTAATTTTTAGAAAGGCTAGACAAATAACAAGCTGTTAGATTACCTCGATGGATGACAGATGCCATAGGAGGAGAAGTGGCCTGTTGTGCGGGCTGATACTGCTGGGATTTAGTGTATTCTTCCTGAGATAAAGTAACAGATGGTTGTGAGTGTTGACACCCAATTTTTTTCGGATACTAAATTTTATTTAGTTTTAGGTTAGAAAATTTAGTTTAAAGGGCATTTTTCTTTTTAAGGGTAATTTGGTCTTTTTTTATCATTCTATAGCTTAGGAAGTTGGTAGGATCAGCTGCATTTAGATTATGTCATGTTATGAATTTTTAGGAATTTAGAATGGTCATCTAGGGTAGAAATAAGAATTGATTTAGTTTATGTGCTAATTTTGGGTTCTAGAGGTCTTTTGGAGGTAATTTGGGGGGAAGGAAGAGTTTGGGTGTGAATTGAAGGTTTTAAGAAGTTATACGTAAAATTGAAAATTATGGGGCAAATATGTGAATTTTATAAAGTTTTAGGTAAATCTGGCAAGTTCATAAAGTTCTAGGAAAATCTGAAAAATTTTACAAAATTTTAGGCTCAAATGATGACATAATGAAGTATTGGGTGAAATTAAAAATTTACATAAAATTTAGGATCAAATAAACAGTTTAAGAATTTTCCTGAACTTGGACTAATATTTCTACGGATAATATCATCCGAGCTTTAAACTTTATAATATTTTATTTGGAGGAGGGTTAACCTCTTAAAACCTTATTAATTTCGCTTATAACTCTGTTCTTATATATAGAAGTTACCATTTTGAGAGAAAAAAAAAGGAGAAAAGGGTAAAAAAATTGGAGAAAACCATAAATCTTCGGTCTGCTACCGCCATTCCTTGAAGTAGTACTCCTATGCCTGACGACAGGTTCCAGCCACACAGCGCCAGCCCGTCGGCAGGTCCGTCGTCAGTGCCCCCATTCGACAACCTCAGTCCACACTGTCATCACCACTACAGCTGCCGCTGACGGTTCCCAGGAGGAGAATCAGGCTCTCCCCGCCGCACCAAATTGCATCCTTGTCCCGCATCTGCACCGACCGCTGTTCCCATCGCCAAATCGGCGGACACGAGTTGCCGCCGGTGCTGTCTGTCAGATCTCCGCCCTGCGCTGCCCTTGACCGGTTGATTATCGAACGAATCGAAGAGAATGAAGGAGACCTAGTTTCTCAACCTGCAATACCCGTTTTTAGGATCCGATTGACTCTAGTCAACCATCTCTTTATGGCATAGCTCCTGATTATTCCTCATATTTTTTTTATTTTTTTTCATTCGTCTAAGTCACTACTTTCTTTTATTTTACAGAAATGGCACAAACAGCAAGCTTTTTGTTACTTTTTTTTTATTCATCCTCTATTTGTTTATTCGGTCATGCATTAATGTAGCTGTTAAATGCCCATAAGGACATAAGTTAGGATGTTTATTATATTTTTTTTTGTTTTAATTTTAGAACAATTTAATTTTTATTTTAATCCTTGTATCCTAAAGTTGATAAAAATTATTTGTTATGCTAGATAATTTAAATTATGTTTTTCTAGAAATTACAAAGAGATTAAATTAAGGTAAATTGCAAGATATTTACTAAACTTTCAAGGATCTGCCATTGATGGATTTGATAAAATCACGACACGGATTAGTCGTTCGAATCAAATTGATCTGCTAAGACTAACGATTTTGAACTAGATGTTCCCTTCAAATTATTGGTAGATTTGGTAAAATCCTTGAATTTCAAAGATACCTAGGATTTCATATCTGATTGGCTTAGTAAGATTCATGGTTTTGAATTAAATTGAAAATTAAAAATAATTAAATAAAATTAATTAAAACTATTTCATCAATGATTAGGGAAGGAATCAAAAATTTTTGAAAAGGATAAAATCAAACTCCCATGGTATCGATATTTGGGCACTATAATAATGTTATTTTAGTGTAATCGACTCATGATCCTAGAATCACTTGTAGACCATAACAGGAATCCAATCGACCTACGCGAAATTGATTGGTAGCAACTCCTAAAAACATGTTGCTACAACTTGATGACTCCGCTGGGGATGAGTCTAGCCATAAAAAAGGGGTTCGATTTTTGTCTTCCTTTATTTATTTGTTTCTTAACTATTGATTTGATGTATTGTGTTTTTATTTTCATAGGTTTTAACACATACACTTTGACATGCATAACGAGCTCAATACTCAGGCTCATTTCAACCAAAAGTTTGCAAAACACACAGGTTAGGCTAGTCGTGTGAGGCAATACTCTCCACACTTTCTCTAATCCGTAGCAGTAAGTAATGTTGCCCAATGTGACGATAGTCACTCCATGGGATCATGAAAGCTACAGCTCGAATTAATCCTTCCTCACATAACCCTTGTGGGTGAAGAATTGGGTCTTTTCTAGTCCGATAAGATTAGAAAGAGGGATTTGAGAACCAATCCATAACATTTTCTCTAAAAAAAAACCACCTATGCATATAGTGACTGTAGACCCATCCACTAAGATTTTCATAACAAGACACATATTGCTCAGTTAATTTGCTTCCTTGTTTTCATAACTTGTTCTAGGTTATAATTCCTATGTTATTATCATATGTTATTATATCAATGTTACTAACCCTTTTTGTCATTGGCAAGTTGTTGTTAGGCCATTTTTGTTAGTTTGTTGGCTTATTTTTGCTTTAATAACTTCTTCTCTTTATGTTTTTTTTCTTTTTCATGGTTTTAATTTTTCTTCTTATTTCAGCTTATATGTTGTATTAATTGTTTTCTAACTTGTTACTACTCTTTTCTTGTTCTTTTGTTTTCTTAAGCAAATTTTTTTTTATGCATCAAAATCATATATCAAGCTATACTCACTCTTAACTTTCTTGTCAACAACAAGTTTTGAAGTTTCATGGTAGTAGATAATCAAGCTCATTCCTTGCATGCATACATCAATTATCACTTTCATGCATTCATACTATGAAATGATCACTTCATTTAAGGTGCAAAAAGTTTCATCCCAAGTTGGGGCATCCATAACTGACATTAAGCAAGGCAAACACAATCTTCAGGGAAACCTCATGCAATTCTTGGATAAGGGAAGTTTTTATGCCTTTTTTTGTGGACAGAAAAGGCATCTCTTCGAAAAGAATTTTTAAGCTAGATCCAACCTCAAGGTCTACACACATTTATGAATGACAGAGAATCCTTCAAGTGGACTTATATTTTTGAGATCTTGCCAAAGTAACTTAATAGTAAAACTCTCTTAGATTTAGTCCAGAATCTAGGGTGTAGTATTTTTTAAATGGACATATGTTATTCTTTTTTTTTTTACAATAAAAAGATGTAACATGTACATTTCACTGCCTTTCAATAAAAACCCACATTTTACACCATTTCACCCCTCTCACCATTGTAATTTCTTTCATAAATGAACACAAATGTGACAATGCTGCTCGTGGGTGAAAATGAAAGTTCGATAGTTGTGACTTCAAAAATGCTACTAAGTATAGAGAGAAAGATTTCAGATATGACACCTTAGCTTTTATAAGGATAGGGTACCTCAACCTAGGTACAAGAGGTTTTTTTACTAGATTTTGGAAAAACATAGTTCTTATTGCATTAAATGGCTCGAGTGTAATTTCATAATTACTCAAACAGAAAATGTTCGCAATTCCTAAAAAAAAAAAAAGAAAAAGAAAACTCCTTCAAAATTAAATAGGAATGAAGTGCAAAAAAGGCAAATTCAAAGGAAAAAAATTATCAAGAGCAAGGTGAACTATAAATGTCATTAAGTCATCTTATTTAAGGAATGTTTCATGCAAACACTGCAAGGGAAGTTATTAAGCACATCATAAAGGTTCTTCTATCGCATGCCCCCAAGTTATCAAAACTGTAGCTCACAAAAAGAAAAAAAAAAAAGATAAGGGCTTGCTAGATTGTTAATCTCCAACACAGCCTAGCCAAAAGTTAGAGCAAAGAAAAGGAATGAAAAGAAAAGAAAAGAAAAAGTGAGCTAAGGATTCTAAACTGAAAACCTATAAAGACAGTTTAGAAAATAAAGATAACCTTCTTAACAAGCTTACATATAGATTTCTATAGTTTGGGGGGGGGGGGGGGGGGAGCAACAGATAGAGTCTAACTTTTTGAAAAAGGCGGTGGATTTAAGGTTGTTGCTGTTGAGTTTTTCAAGGTAATCAGATCTACTCACAGGTGGCATTAAAAAACACTTCTTTCACACCATTCAAACTTAACTTTCCTTAACCTAACACTTTCCTTTTGATATAATCCTCATCCATTTAAAAGGCTATCATTCTAAAACCTATTTCTACCCTTTTAACTTGTGTGTTTTGCATCTTTGAGTTGGAAATGGAAAGAATAATAGAACATTTAAGAGCCAATTTGTTTTAACTTAAGTCAAATAACTTATTTTTACTTTTACATCTTTTTAGCTTAAAAATAATTTCATTTAAAAGCAAATATTATGTAGATGTAATAATCCATTTGAAAGTAATTTTTATGATATTGTTAAATTTTTATGATTTTTTCTTTTTTAATGCCTTAAACTAGAAAAATTCATAAAAATTCAATAAGATTATAAAAATTACATTTTTAATTGATTATTGTAGCTACATAATATTGGCTTTTAATTAACATTAGTTTTGGATAAAAAAGATGTAAAAATAAAAATAAGTCATTTTTTAGTCAATTGACTTAAGTTAAAACTAATTGGGTGTAATCAAATACAAAGGCCGTAAGTTATTTTGTTGAACTCTGCAAATTGATTATAGTCTTTTTAGGGAAATACAATTATTCTTTAATGTGTCTAGATTAAAAAAGGAGAGTTAGCTTGAATATCTCTTTAAGAATATTTGATTTCATAGGGCATAATTGACCAACTATCATCCATTTGAAAGAGAGGCAGTGTCATAATCAATGAGAGGCATTTTTGAGTAATCGACTCAAGATATACTTTGACCTTTCGCGTGCAATTCATGCAATTCACATAGGAAAAAGCAAGGGAGACGCACATTTTTTAAGGAACAGTTTCAAGAAAGAGAATTCATAAGAGCAAAGTAATTTAAGTCAAGATGGAAGATACTCCCCTCTCATGCATCTTAGAGTTCATAAAATCTATGTATTTCACTTGTCGAGGTCATAAGCCATTCATCATATTCGTTTGAAATAGTTTTGAAGATAGGTCTCATGAAAGCAAGTTTAGGAAATATCCACAAGGATTTTTGAGAAGGAATCTCCTAAGAGTCCTAAGGATGCCAACATTGACATTCAATTAGGAGCTTTCGGGATCAAAGTTGAGGTAAGTTTTTCACTCCAAAAGAAATCATGGCTTATTTTTATACTTGGGGGGCACATTTAAGGGTTGACATTCGTGGGTTGTCATACCATTTTCCAAAATAATCCTCATCATAAAGACATGTTTGAGAAGTTATTCTATTAAGGTATTGTTTTTCTCAAAGCTCATTTTGAGATATTCTCAAGGTATTTTTTTTAAGGTATCTCAAAACATTTTCAACTCTCAGGGGTTAAGGTTTCTTGTATGACAAGTTTTTTTGTCTACAGTTTCTCACTTTTAAGATTTACTCATTTTGTAGAATCTTAGGTTTTTTTTAAATTCACTTATTTTGTGAAATTTCTCACTTTCAAAACTTCATTCATTTTGTGGATTCGTCATCTTTTTAAAATTAACACATTTTATAGAATTTCTCACTTTCAAGATTCACACATTTTATGAAATCTTTGACCTTTTTAAAATTAACTCATTTTGTGAAATTTCTCATTTTTAAGATTTACTCATTTTATGGGATCTTTAGCTTTCTTGAAATTCACTCATTTTTTGGGATTTCCCACTCTTAAGATTAACCCATTTTGTGAAATCGTTGGCATTATTGAAATTCAATCATTTTGTAAGATTTCAAGTTTCAGATTCACCTATTTTGAAATTCACACTTTTGATGGAATTATTCTAAGATCGGTTGTTTTCTTGGAAGTTTTTGTTTGAGATAATAATGAAGGTTCCTTAATATCACTACAAGGTACAACCGAGGTTTTAAAGAGAAGGTAATTCTCTTCTTTGTAACTAGGGTCAAACTGAGGTTTTAAATGAGAAAATTTTCTCTACGTCATCATATTTAAAGGAAAGCTAAACCGAGGTTTCAAAGAAAAAGTAATTCTGCTCCTTGCAACTTGAGTCAAATCAAGTTTTAAATAAGAAGAATTTTTCTACCTCGTCATGTTTAAAAGAAGGCTAAACCGAGATTCTAAAGAGAAATTAATTATCTTCCTCGTAACTTAAGTCAAATCGAGGTTTTAAATAAGAAAAGTTTCTCTACCTCGTCACATTTAAAGGAAAGCTAAACCGAGGTTTCAAAGAGAAAATAATTTTCTTCCTTATAATTTAGGTCAAATCGAGGTTTTAAATGATAAAGGTTTCTCTACCTTGTCACATCCACTACAAGGCTAAACCAAGTCTTGAAAGGCAAAGTAATTCTTTTTCTTATAACATGGGTTAAATCAAGGTTTTAAAGAGACATGGCTCTCTAGCTCAATGGAATTTAAAGGTGGTAAAGAGACATGGTTCTTTATCTCAAGGGTTATTAAAGGTGACAAAGAGTCAGAGTGTTCTACCTTAAAGGAATTTAGAAATGGTAAAGAGACATGATTCTCTACCTCAAGGATCATCAAAGGTGGTAAAGAGTCAGAGTGCTCTATCTCAAAGAAATTTAGAGGTGGTAAAAGGACAGTGTTACCTACCTCAAAGGTAATAAAATGTGGTAAGAGTCAGAGTGCTCTATCTTAAAAGATATTAGAGGTGGTAAAGAGTCAGAATGATTTACTTCAAAAGAATTTAGAGGTGGTAAAGAGATATGGTTCTCTATCTCAGGGGTCATCAGATGTGGTAAAAAGTCAAGGTGTTCTACCTCAAAGGAATTTAGAGATGGTTAAGAAACAGAGTTCTCTACCGTAAAGGCAACTAGAGGTGGTAAAGAAAGGGTTGTCTATCTCTTAAATCATAGTAAGTGAAGGTTGTCTACCAAAGATAAACGGAATGTGAGAAGAGTTTCTCCCTTCCATGCAACAATATGAAGGTTCCTATTCAAAAGGGTAATAAAGGAGGAAAGTTCCTCTTAGGTTTGGAAACAATAGGAAGGTTCTTATTGCAAAAGGTCAAGAAAGTTTCTAGGCCTGGTAGACAAGGAGTAAAGTGTTTTTCTTCTTAGATTCTTAGACGATAGGAAGGTTCCTATTGTAGAAGTAATAAGGAAGGTTCCTTAACATCATAAAGAAAAAATTTTCTTCTTCTTAGGATTTTTTTCCTAACAATAGCAAGGTTACTATTCAAAAAGGCAAGGAAAGTTCCTCGGCCTAATAGACAAGGAGGAAAGAGTTTTTCTCTTTAAATTTTTAAATGATAGAAGGGTTTCTATTGTAGAGGTAATAACAAATGGTCATTAACCTCAAAAAGGAGGAGAAAAATGTTTTTCTCCTTAAGGTTGTTGACAATGGGAAGGTTCTTATTGTCCCAACGAAAGGGCGGAAAAAATCTGGTAACAGTTTTGCTTGCATCATATTTAATGAAACATGCAAAGGAGGTAGCTGTTGACACCCAATTTTGCCTAGACACTAACTTTTGTTTAGTTTGAGGCTAAAAAATTTAGGTTAAGGGGCATTTTTCTTTCCAAGGGCAATTTGGTCTTCTAGGGCAAATTTGCCAAATCCATAAAGTTTGGGTCAAATCCAACAAGTTTATGAAGTTCTAGGAAAATCTAGAAAATTTTACAAAATTTTGGGTTCAAATGAAAAATTAGGAAGGTATTGGGTGAAATTGAAGATTTACATAAAATTTGAGGTTGAATTAGTAGTTTGAGAGTTTTCCTGAACTTCGACTAATATTTTTACTAGATAATATCATAAGAGATTTAACTTTATCAGATTTGATTTGGATGAGGTATAACCTCTTAAAATCTTATTAATCTCGCCTATAACTCTGCTCCTATAAATCGAATTCACCATTTCTCAAAACATGGGAGAAAAGGCTGAAAAAATTGCAGAAAACCTAAGCTTTCAAGAAAAGGTAAAACTGCATGTTTCACACCTGGTCTCGCTACCCATCTTCCTAGAAACCCTAAACTCTTCCGCATGCTGCCGCCACCCCTGGAAGGAGTAGCCCTAAGCTCGACACCAGCCTCCAGCCACAAGCAGCCAGCCCACCGCCAGTTCCGTCGTCAGTGCCCCTGCTCGCCGACCCCATCCCACACTGTCATCACCACTAGAGCTGCCGCCGACTGTTCCCAGAAGGAGAATCAGCTTCTCCCCGCCGCGCCAAATCGCATCCTCGTCCCCCATCCAAACCGGCTGTTGTTGCCGTTGCCAAATCAGCGGACCCGAGCTGCTGCCGTCATCATTTGTCAGAGCTCCGCCCTCCGCTGCCCCTGACCGGTTGATTATCGCACAAATCGAAGAGAACGAAGGAGACCCAATTCCTCAACCTGCAAGATCCGTTTTTAGGATCCGGTTGACTCTAGTCAACCATCTCTTAATGGCATAACTTCTGATTAGTCCCTACATTTTTTTTTATTTTTTTTCATTCATCTAAGTGACTAACTTTCTTTTGTTTTGCAGAAAAGGCACCAACAACAAGCTTTTTGTTACTTTCTTTTTATTCATTCTCTATTTATTTGTTTGGTTATGCATTAATGTAATGGCAAAAAAAACAAATAAACCACTGATCTTTTCACCTCAACATATATTACCAACTATAGTTTTTTTACAGTTAAATCACCCAATTTTTTTTGTGATTGAGTGAAATCTAATACTATTGTTTTGAGCTGTAGGCAAATTTGTCACTCATAAGAATAATAGAGAGAATATTCCATTTTTTTAGAATATTCTATTAATTCTATGAATAAAAAAGCCACATCATCTTGGGAAAATTATAACATGTATTCCTGAACTATATTTATGATGCACAAAGGTTTCTAAACTAAAAATAATAACACTTGGATCCAAATCCTTCCACTCTTCAACCTCAATGCTCGAATGATCCTCTCTTTAATCACCCAATTCAGATTGTTTGCCCTATTCGGCTAATTCGGCGAAGGAGATGAAATGCCTCCCTCCTGTCTATTTGTTCTGGCTTTTGCTATTGCCTCATCTTTCTTTTTGTCTATCCTCTCTCAATCCGCTGCCTTCACCATCGGTCTATTAAAACGCCGGATAGGTAAATTGAATACCGGCACTTGGACAAATTACCCTTGGGCGAAAAAGAGGACAGGTGCACAATGGAGAATCAAAGCTAGCCAGGACCCGTCCACATCCAAATCATTGAGTTTCGTAGCTTCTTTGTCTCAATTTTGTGAATCGATTGTTGTGGCTTTTTTAGATCAATTTTCATGGCTATTTTGAATTGATTTAGATTGAGAGTTATGGTTTAGGAGCTGATTCAGGCGCTGGCGAGAAGAAACAAGGGCGGGGGAACGACTGTTGGGTGAAGAGAGTGAAGAGGATGGTGTTCAAGAAAAGAAACAAAGTTATGGGGGATTTGTAGATTTGAACAAAAGTTTAGATGTTAAGTTAGGTATTTTATCTTCTTTTTTTTTTTTATGATGTGAACACAATCTTGCCACGTATACAGTCCTATTAGTCACCATATCATCAAAATTTACCACATCATCATACAACTGGACAAACATAACGACAGTGGCTAATATTCGCTGATAAGGTAACGTTAATGGGTGATTTAACTATAAAAAAATTATAGTGGGTAATATACGCTAAGGCGAAAAGATTAGTGGTTTATTTGTCCCTTTTACCTTAATGTAACTATTAAATTCCCTTAGGGACATAAGTTATGATGTTTATTAGTTTATCCTTTTTTTTGTCCATTTTTTTCTTTTAATTTTAGAACAATTTGATTTTTATTTTAATCCTCACATCCTAAAGTTGATAAAAATTATTTGTTATGCAAGATAATTTAAATTATGCTTTTTTAAATTACAAAGAGATTAAATTAAGGTAAATTGCAAAATATTTACTAAACCTTCAAGGATTTATCCTTGGTGGATTTGATAAAATCCTAAGACAGATTATTCGTTCAAATCCAATTAATTTGATAAGACTCATGGTTTTGAGCAAGATATTCCTTTTACATTCTCGGTGGATTTGGTAAAGTCCCGGAATTTCAAGGACATCTAAGACTTCATATTTGGTTGGTTTGGTAAGATTCATGGTTTGGAATTAAATTGAACATTAAATATAATTAAATAAAATTCATTAAAACTATTTCATCAATGATTAGGCAATGAAGAAAAAATTTTGGAAAACAATAAAATCGAACTCCCATGATACTGATGTTTGGGCGATATAATAAAGTTATTTTAGCGTAACTTACTAATGATCCTAGAATCTCTCATAGATCGTAATAGGTATCCAATCAACCTAGGCAGAACTGATTGGTGGTGACTCCTAAAAATATATTGCTACCCTGAGGCCATAGTTGAAAAAGGGTCCTTTTTTGACGCCATCAATGACGGGTACTTATCCCAACAATTATCTTCAATATGACCATATTTTTTGCAGTATGTGCAATGAGGATGTGGACCTTGGCCACGTCCACCTCTGCCACCACGACCACTACGTTGTTCATGACTATCTCCAAGACCTCTTCTAACTTAAGCCAGACTTTACTCGTGAACTAGACTGAACCGCAAGAATAGACCGATCAGAATTGTAATTCATCAGATTCTCCTTAGCAAGAGAAAGAAAAAGCTAGGAGTGCACTTCAGGTAATGAAGGAAGTTCCACTCCCCCAAGGATCTGCACACAAACTAGTTCGAACTCTGGTTTTAGTCCAGCCAAAAAAGCCATTATCATCATATGCTCTATCTGACGATGCATCTCTTGGAAATCAGATGAAATAAGTAGCAAAGCATTCAACTCTTGAAACCCCTGTTTCACCTTTGCAAAGTAATCAGTAAAACTCCCTTCTATTTAGCATGAAACAACTCAACAGAAACATCATACATACGCAGCATATCACTAAAGTAAAGGAGTTTGGCATAATCCTAAGGTTGCTTACAGGTGACGACAAGAGAGAATAAATCTGACACCTCAGGTTCCATGGACTCGAAGAGCAAGTGCAACAATTGTGCATCATCAGCTTGCTAATTTTCTAATTGACTTTGGTCAGTAGGAGGATCTGCAGTAAGATGTGACATCTTCCTTTGACCTGTAAAACACAATACCACCTTCTTGGTCCAAGAAGAATAATTATTACCACTCAAACATTGTTTGATAATTTGAATACTGCTGAATTGGGTAAAGGAATCCATTGGTAAGACGATTGTCGAAACACTTGATTGGTAATTTTTCTCCTCTGGATTTGACATTCTTCTTGATGAGACAAACAAAGAGATCACAGACCTTGTTGATGATGCATTGTAACATATGAGAGACTAACCAGATGGCAAAGAAACTCAAATTCTGGTCGTAATTGACATGAATCAAGACCAAAAACTTGTTTAGGACAGGAAGGCGAGCAAACCCATCAAAACGCCATCCCTAGAGGTCCCCAGATGGCGGCGCTTGACGACCATGTGTTGAGGTATGGGAGGTTTCCAGCGACACCACCGGTACTGTTCTAGTTGCCGATGACTCTTGGGTGTGGCTGTGCTCTTGGTTTTTGGTTTGGTTAAGTAGAAATTAGGGTGTTGGTTAGGGCAGCGGAAACATAAAGGTGGATTTGATTTTCTGATGGCTGGCTGTGGCAAGAGTTAGGCTAGGGTCTGGGTTTTGATACCATGTTAACTAATATCAAAGGAAGAAATAAAGGGCTTGATAATCACATAAGACCCTTATTGTCTTTATATATAATAAGATAAGCATCATACAAGGAAAGTCAACTATAGGATTGATATCTAAATAAATCTACTTTGCTATTTTGTGTAGGAATCTTTTGTAATAGATCTCTCTTTTGTTAAAGCTTAGAAGCAAATCCTGGACAAGGAACAAGGGTTTCTAAACCTGAGGATCCTGTATCAAAATGGATTCTGTAGCTTGATTATGAAGAATACATTTTTTGTACTTACTTAGTTGGCTAATGCCGAACTTCTGGAAATAATGAGCTAGGGGAAAGGTAAAAAAAAAGTCTTATAACTTTTGCAACTTTTCTAAGTAAGTCATATATTTTCATGACTTTCTATTTGAGTCATATATATTAAAAAACGTGATCTTTGTTAGTCCTATCCATGGTTATTAAAATCCCGACTTAAGTATTAGAAACATACGTTTCTACGACTAGGAACAAAAAATGTTTCAAGTCTTAGTAGAAACTTATATGTAGGTAGAAACGGGTAGAATCCTGACTTTAGTCTTAGAAACTTAGAAATTTTACGACTTTACGTTTCTATGTTATTATATCAAATTTTCTGAAATTGGCCTAAAAAATGAAAGCAAATAAAAAATATATTAATTTATTACCCAATTCAATCTTTATACAATCAAACTAGACTAATTTAGATTAAAATAAAAAATTAAATAAAGATAACCGAAAAAAACAAAAATCATCTATTGTTTTTTCCCTTAGGCTCCCAGTGTCACTTTATTACTCTTCTTCACTATGATTTTAATAATCCTGGTTATTAAGTTTATATAAATGTAGTTGTAGGCAAAGAAAATGCCAATGATGATACAAATATTTGCATAAGTGAGTTTAACCTATTAAAAGATAAAACTAAAAAAGAAGAAGAAGAAGATATGAATTTAGAAGATAATAATATTGATACTATCATTAGTCATAATGTCTCTTGTGTTCCATTAGATAATTGAGATGTTTTCAACTTTTCATTTATGAATTGCAAATTTGAAAATTTTATTTTTTTGTATTATATGTTTATGCCATGGCATTTTTATGGTATTAAAATATTAGTTTTTTTATCTTTTTCTAAAAGTTTTTTGATAGAATCTTACGACTCTACGACTTTTTACGACTTTACGATTGTAGAAAAATCAAAATGACTTTAAGTAGAAACCCAACTTTAACAACCTTGGTCCCATCACTGGAAAACTTGATTGAAATCCTATGTGGCAGATAACGGACGTTAAAAACAAAGAGAGAAAATCAAAATCAGACATCCAACTTTATAACTTTTCTAATTAAGTCATTAGGTTCTTATTTTTTCACAACTCACCATCAGAATCCTAAATATTCTCTTCTGGAGCCGTTGTCCTTCAAGCACAAGCCCGCTACATTTTCTCTTCTCTTTCTTCCTCGAGAGTGAGGAACAAGGAACAATTTTCATACTTTCTAATTGAAAAATATAAAATTTTAAGTGATAACACTAATCATGATCATAAAATTAAAAACATATAGAACTTCTGGAAATGGAGAATTACCAGCAAGAAGCGGAATAAAAACCTCTCGCCAAGCAACCACCGAATTATGTTATGGTGAGAAAGCTGGAGCTGAACGACCTCAATCCCGATCCCTATGTCGATGACTTGATTATACTGTTACACAATTTTATAATTAATTAATTGTCCTATTTATCTATGTATTCATTAGTTTATAAATCCTTTTTTTTTATCACCAGTGAAATTATCATCATTACATTGTTATTGTTGATATAAATATTCTTTCTATAATATACTTATGGCTCATTTTGTAAAATTTTGTAGTTTATTCTTTCAAGCTTTTATAAAAGCATGAAGAATAATATTAAAAAGATTAAATCATCCTATCATGGAATCTATAAAGTACATTGAAATATATATACAATGAAATATTACAAATGTGAAATATTAAGTAATGAGCTATTTAACACACTATTATTAATTAATATTTTTAATTTTTCATTTGACTATTGTACATCAATTAAAATTCTATAAGTTAATAAGCTCAAAATATATTTTTAAAATTTTATTTTTGAGTTGGATACTCGTAAATAATTAATTAATTTCTAAAATAATTTTTTTGAGTGATTGTTAAGTAGGTAAAGTGCTAATTTTTAAATGGCTCAAGGGATGTAATATTCCAATTCGCATTTTTAAAATATTTTTTTAAAAATAGTATTTTTTAAAATTTTATTTTTGAGTTGGATAACTCGTAAATAATTAATTAATTTCTAAAATAATTTTTTCAAGTGATGGTTAAGTAGGTAAAGTGCTAGTTTTTAAATGGCTCAAGTGATGTAATATTCCCATTTGCATTGTATATTCCATTGATGTAATGGCAATCAATGGCCTCAAAACATAGAAAATATAATAGTTCATTTGGGAAAAAAAAAGAAGGAGAATAAATGGTTTATCTTAAACATTTTCTGAAAATTTCAAGCATAATAACAATAATGCAACTTGCACATTGTAATTAGAGTTACACAGTTATAGATTTCTTTTGAATCTAGGGATAAATTGTGAGAAAATAGTAACCTAGTGAGTTAATTAGAAAAGTTACAAAATTATATGACTAATTTTGATATTTACCCATTATTTTTAACGTGTGTTATCCACCACATACGATTTTCGTTAAGTTTTCTGGCTATAGGACTAACAAAGATCATGTTTTCGAAGATATAGGACTTAAATAGAAAATTGTGAAGATACAGAACTTACTTAGAAAAGTTGCAAAAGCTATAGGACTTGTTTTGACCTTTCCCCTCATGAGCTGCTTGTAATTATTATTTAATGAATTTCAGTTCCAATTGCCATATGAGAGAGATTTCTGCTTAGTCTGTAGGAAGTTGTTAAGAATTAATTGGTATGACTTCAGGTTAGCTATCTGATTACAAGACGATTAAGAACCAAAGCATGACACACGTATCGATCCATGCTGAAAATGCACCAGTTCAATCAAAAATTGGCTTTAACAGCGAGAATTAAATCCATGGCAGAAATCCTAGGCTACCTTGGCTATTAAACCAATTGAAGATTAACAAACATGCATGCAACAGTCTACAAGTTGAGTTCCTAAGACTTACTTGTAGACTAATCGGAAGCACCTGGAAGTGTTCGTAACAAAGGGGTATCAGAGCAAGGTTAGGTTGTCCAAAGATGTCCGGGATTTTCAGTATTAGAGAGTATCCTAAATATAGGCCACAGTAGTAGTTAGTTTGTGTGCTAGTGGTTATGTGTCTTATTTGTTAAGACCATGGAATGTGCTTGTGACTGTTGATCTTTCTTGATGTTGTTAAGATTGGTTGCTTTAATGTGATTTATTGAATGAAGCACCAAAACCGGGAGTTTAACACCCCCTTATGTTAATTGAAAAAAAATTGAATGTGGCTGTGGGAGAAGAATATTTAATTTCCAGCAAGTGGTTGTTGAAGATGGTAGATACAGGCAAGAGATAATGTTGAACAAGTTTGACTCTGCTATTGACTTTCTATGAAAGGAAGTGTTTCTGAATGAACTCTTGCAAGCATGTTGTTAGTAATAATTGAAACTTGTTTACATGCTTATTGAGTGGCATTATTCTATTTATGGAATTATAGTGCCATTATTGTTATTGTACCGATCTGCCGTTTAAATAAGAAACTCCTATTGATTGAAGAGAATGTTGGAGAAAAAGCATTTGTATTTTTCTGGCATTCATGTATACAGTGAAAGGGAGTGTGTGAATTATGTATTCTCCTATCTGAATCTGTTAGGAACAACAGATTATTGTTCTGTGCAACAGGAATTTCCCAGCAAAAGTAAGTTTGACTGGCCAGTTGACCTTGGGCTAGGAAGGACCTTGAAGGCTGAAATTAGATGTACAAGTTTTATTAGCCAATTGGAGTGTGTTGAAGTGTTTTATTGAAGATTTGAGAAAAGTACTACCGAATCCATGTTCTGCAGAGATAAACTAGTTTCAAGGGGTTTGAGAGATGGAATCTTGATCTGAGCTTCTCCCCTGGGATGTTAGGCTCTGGATGAGTGCTATATTGCAAAACAAATGTGTGTATAAGGATTGGATTGATGATCCATAGTGGAACTAAAAGTGACCTTTCCCAAACCCAAGTTTCTACTCAATGATCTGCAGTTTTGGTCACACAATTGGTATTCTGTTTTGAACTGCTACATAGAGGATTACTGATGTTAAATGAGCCTCTTTTCAGTCAAGAAATGTGCCTACTGACCTTGGTTTAAAGGTCTGTAGTGGAACTCTAAAATGGTCTATCAGTTAAAGTAAAGCCACAGCATTTGCAAGAACTTTACTAGAATTGGAAGTTTGACTCTGAGCTTGAAGAAGCTTTTGGACCTGAGTTTTCCCAGGCATGTTCTAATGGTAAATAAGAACTTGTTTAACACTCTCCATGTGAAAATTTTCTTGGTTTGGAAGGAAGTGCTATGAAAGTCAAGAAAACAGCACTATTGAGGAAGTTTTAATGAAGATTATGCAACGTATCCTGATTAAGACCTTTATATTGGAGTTTTTGCTTGGAGAGAAATTTCTTATGGCTGCAGAGAAGTGTCCTCAGAATTTGAGCTAGAAATTTGTAGAGGAGCTCAAAGTGACCACCCTAAACTCAAGCTTTCTAACTACTGAGAACCTGTGTCTCTATATAGGGTTCAGCTTCTTTCTCAGAGACTACATGTTAAGATCTTTGAGTTCAAATGTGTCTCATTATGAAAATGAAATATGTCTGCAAGATCTTGACAAACAAATAACTATGGAGATCAAAGATGACTCAGTGAAACCAAATTTCTTTGTTGCTGTACCTGCAAGTTAGCAGATTCTGGTTTGAAAACCTGACTTTGCGATTAAGAGATGTTAGGGGGATAAAATCTTCATTCATAGTTGTGATTACATAATAAAGATTTGTTCAAGTCTCAAAACCATTAAGTTGGCTTTGGAATTCTGAGTTTTGCCTATTGAACTATTAAAGGCAGAACAATGACCCAGAATTACAGAAGCAGGTTTGGTTTATGATGAAGGCAACACTTGTATTAGCAAGGAATATACAACTGGTTATGGAGTGACAGATTTGACATCATAACCATGGTATATTGGATTAAGAACAGGAGCTGTAATCAAAGCTAACTGGAAGAGAGCCAAATAATCAAAAGTTGTACATCAGTAATGAATGGGAAGGTTAAAGCATAAGGCAAGCCTACTGGATGTTTGGGTTCCTGAAATGATATTCTTCTCTCAGATTCCTGTCATGGAATACTGAGCAAGAGATGTCAAGGTTGATTTAAAAGGAAGAAATGAAAAATCCTGGAGTAGTTGATTCAATGTTGTCATGCATAAAGGTTTGACTGATCTGTTGACTTTCAAAATAGGAAACCCACTGATGAAATTTCCAGGTTGATGAGCTTTCCAAGAAGATTTTAAATGTGTGGAGAACTTATAAGTCACAGTCTATGAACTGTCAACCTATTAGACGCTGGAAATCACCAAAACTATCAGATAATTGTTATTTCATTACTTCCTACTGAGCTAAACACCCAAGTAAATGTTTGAGCACAATGTTACCAGGTCTTATGGGTTCAGTGATTGGTGGTGGAGTTACAAAACCTAAACATCAAAATTTCAGAGTTGTCTAGCTGATAAGCTAAGTGGGCAACCAGAATTTTGTTCTCAGTGGCTGCATTCACAGTGCTTAGGCCAGAAAGGTCGACTTAAAGTTGACTTTTTGAAGAAGCTGCAGGTTTTAGGAGAACATGAGCTGGAAAATCATCTGACATAATTTTAGACTTGTGGAGAGTTTAAAATTAGAAAAATAGCTACAACTTCAGGAAAATTACGGGCAGTATTGTTACATAATGATGTTCTGCTGCTGAATGTTGAAGCTACTGTGTTAGTTCAAAGTTTAATATGAATCTTACTGACTATTACGCCTCAAGACAAAAACAGAAAGGATCTTGATCCCAAGTACACAGGCTATCTTTGGATGTGAAGATACCAAGTGCTGGAATAATTGCAGTGGAAGGTTGAACCTGTACGTTTGACCTTTTGAATAAGATACTTCTATGCTTGAAGTACAGGCTTGATGGTGCATCAGTCTGCATGTTGTTGCTTTCTTTATCCAGAAGTGCAGCATTCCTCATGAATCTAGAAGGTTGCAGCAGCTTGACATCATACATAGAAGCAATGTTTGCATCACCTTTCTCAGAGAAACTTGAGGCACACTCGCATTGCGCACCCTGTATGTACCTGTTAAGTATTTCTTAAGAATGCAATTTCACCAGAAACTCAATAGAAACTGATAGAAAAGTTGTAAACTAGGAAAATACAATCACTATGTATACTTTACCCTGTTTCATATGTTCAAAATTTCACAGACAACTCATCCTCGATGGTAAAATTACATCATCGCTTATAAAACAAGGAAAAGGCAACACTGCTTCAATCTTTATGTATTTCAAACGAAAATTGATTGAATGCAATTTATTTAAATTGACGATCTGTTATCTGCTGACTGTAATCATTATAGGCACAAGCACAATAGCTCAAAACACAGAATCCTCGCGTTATATCTACTAATTCCATCGCATAAGAGGTGCTTTGAAGCATTCTCAGCAGTACATGGTACTTAAAGACAATAACTTTATCTTCATAGAAACACACAGAGAAAAAGGGGTTCATAACACGGGGAGTGGAACTGAAGCTCAGCATAGAAATCTTCACTTGGATTCTACAGGTCATTTAGCTGCCAATATATTAACCAGAAAACAAACGCAGCTTAAAGTTCTCTTTTTATTAAAAGACAATTATTTCAACCAGTATAACTACTTGGGAATACGAATAGACCAACCAAATTCAAAATCACTATACTACCCAAAAAGAATAACTAAAAACACCTTTATAATAAGAACAATTTGAGGAGTAGAAGACCCACTTGCGATTATTGTCTGAGCCAGCATGACAAATTCTCCTTCTTTTAAACCTCCAAGCCGAGGAACGAGGATGAATCAGGGAAAATTGGTTCAAAAAGGGATTGTTTCTTTTCCAGCTTTTCCCATCACTATGCTTAGGCTTTGCCATGAACAGAGACTGCAGTTCTGGTGGTTCCTATCTACTGGCTTTGCCAATCCCTGCTTCCTGCTTCAACATCATACATTCTTACCCTTCTCACTCTTGTATTTCAAAGAGAGGACGAGGAAGTACTATCAAACACACCCTGCTACACTCGCAAGCACATCCAATTGACTCACAAACTGATTGAAAAATTGCCACCAACTGTCATAAATCCAAACCAACTTGTCCTCTCTCTGTTCAGACAAAAGAACAGCCACAAAGAGAGTTAAAAAACGATGGCCAACTAGACACTTCTTCTTCTACAATAATACAAGAAGCTAATCATGTGAATCCTAAAAGTAGAACACGCCACCACAAGCTTACAAAGTGTACCAGAAAAAGGCAAATGAAAAATTCACTTGAAGTTTGACAAGTGCAATGTTACCTGCTAACTTGGGGATGATGGGCAGCAGTTAGTTATTTCAGTTAATTAGGCAAGATTCAAGAGATTTCCAGGCCATTGGGTTTTGATATCTAATGAGAATTTTCGAGTCTTTTCTCCCTAAATTCATCTTCTCTCTCTCTCTCTCTCTTTAAGTTTCTTCCATTCCTATGAATTTGAGCTGCAAGTCTCATAACTCTTTGGAATTCCTCATCTTCTTATCTGGAATTCCTAATGATAAACTGAGAGAATTTTGAGCAAAAAATGTGTCATCTCCCTGGAGGTGAATTCCCCTTATATAATATAAATACAAGCTTATATTTAGCCCTAAACATAGCTAAACTGCCATATACAAATCTGTCTAAAGATATCCTACAGCTAGTATATCCTAAATAAGGAAATCATAAAAGATTTACAATCATAAAGACAGTTGTCACAACTGTACAAGGCATAGAATCTGCTTGCCTTAAATGGCCAGGGTCTAGAATCTGCCATAGAATCTACTGGCCATTTGCCTTTGACATCCCCCCTCAAATTGATGCTGGTAAATTTACAAGCATCAATTTGCTAACAAGGAAGTTATGTCGCTGATGTGTCATGGATTTGGTGAAGATATCTGCAATCTGTAGAGTGGTGGAGATGTGTGGCAGGGTGATAACTTGGCGGTCATAGGCCTCTTGGATAGAATGACAATCTACCTTTATGTGCTTTGTGTGTTTGTGATATACAGGATTGGCAGCAATTTGGATGGCACTAGTGTTGTCAGCATGCAGGGGAGTAGGTTGATCTTGGGAGAAACCAAGCTCTGTTAAGAGACCACCCAGCCAAATGATCTCAAAGCAAGCTGCAGACATGGCTCGGTATTCTACCTCAGTGGATGATTTGGAGACAGAGTCTTGCTTCTTGCATTTCCAAGAGATAAGAGCATCACCAAGAAACATGCACCATCCTGTAGTAGATTTTCTTGTGTTCGGGTAGCCAGCCCAATCTGCATCACTGTAGGCATGTAGCTAGGGTGAAGAACCAGTAGGAAAACATAATCCATGACTAAGGGTGCCAAGAATATATCTAATGATGCGGCGGACTGCGGATAAGTGGAGATGCCGAGGAGCTTGCATGAACTTGTTGACTGTGTGGACAGCATAAGAAATGTCTGGGCGGGTAATAGTTAAATAAATAAGATTACAAACCAGCTTCTGATATAAAGTAGGATCACCAAGAAGTTCCCCTTCGTCTCGTTGATATTTCACATTAAGTTCCATTGGGGTGTCAACAAAATTTATGTCCATAAGTCCAGCTAATTGGACCAAATCCTGAATATCTATGCTGATTCAAGAAGATACCTTGCGGCCGATGATGCACCTCTAACCCCAAAAAATAGGTGAGTTGGCCTAGGTCTTTCATGTGGAAAGTAGAGTGCAGCAAATTCTGAAGTTTAGAAATGGCCTCCAAATCAGAACTAGTGATGACGATGTCATCAACATAAACAAGTAGAATAACTATGCCTTTAGACGTCTGCTGGAGGAAAAGTGAGGAGTCATATTGACTTTGAGTGAATGAAAACCCGAGTAGAGTTGATCGAAACTTTTCAAACCATACTCGTGGTGCTTGCTTCAATCCATACAAAGACCGTTTCAGTTTGTAAACATCATTAGGTGAGGAAGTAGCCATACCATAGGGAAGTTTGATGCAAACTTCCTCATTGAGATCACCATGTAAGAAGGCATTCTTTACATCCATTTGATGTAAAGACCATGATTGTGATGCAGCCAGGGCTAGTATTGTTCGTACAGTAGTCTTTTTGGCTATAGGTGTGAAGGTCTCATCATAGTCTAGACCATATTCTTGCTTGCTGCCAAGAACCACCAACCAAGCCTTGTAACGATCGATGGATCCATCAAAATATAGCTTGATCAAAAACACAAACTTACTACCAAGGGGACATGGAACAACATCCCAGGTTTGGTTTTCTTCAAGTTCAAGAAGTCCTGTTTTAATAGCTTTCCGCCAAAATTTATGCTCCATTGCCTGTTTATATGATGAAGGAATAGGAATAGAGGACAAGGTGGATGTCAAAGATAAAAGAGAGGTGAATCGATACCTATCTTGTGGTCTGTGAGTGTACTGTGTCTAAGAGGTTTAAGTGTAGTTGCTGGAACTGGATTAGCAGTTAGGGGATCAGCTGGAGGGGGCTTAGGAGGTGCTGAGATCTGGCGTTGCTAGTAGACTATAAGAGGTTTAGAGGGTATATAATCTACAGAAGAGTTAGTAAATACAGGCAAAATAGAAAATGAAGGAGGAAGATCATCATGGTGTGTGGAAAAGAAATACTGGTTTTCAAAGAAAATCACATTTCAAGAAACTCGAATACGACGCAAACTGGGATCATACCAAAGAAAACCTTTTTGGTGCACAGAATATCCTAGAAAAGCACATTAAATAGCTTGAGCTGTGAGTTTTGTGCATTCCTGTGTAGGAAGATGAACATAGCACACACAGCCGAAAGTACAAAGGTGAGAATATTTTGGGGTATGATCAAATACTCGAAAGAAAGGAGAAGCATGGTTCAATGAGGGAGAAAGCAATCTGTTGATGAGGTAGACAGCAGTGGAGAGAACTTCACACCAAAAACAAGAAGGTACAAATGACTCTAACAGAAGAGTGCGGACAACATCGAGAAGGTGACAATTCTTTCTTTCAGCCACCCTATTTTGTTGGGGGGTTGAGGGACAAGACCTTTGAGAAATTATGCCATTGGTTTGCAAAAAATCTTGAAGTAAATGAGACATATACTTACCCACATTATTAGAACGAAGAATTTTTATTTTGGCAGAAAATTGGGTCTGAACATGTGCATGAAAAAGCTTGAAAACAGAAAACACTTTATCTTTAGAATACAGAAAATAAATCCATATGAAGCGACTATAGTCATCAATGAAAGTCACAAAATACTTGTAATTTGCATGAGATATGACTGGTGCCATACCCCACACATCACTATGTATTAAATCAAAATGCTGGACTACGTTTGGTGTGTGAGTGGGAAATGGCAGAATTTTACTTTTTCCAAGCCTAAAAGAATTGCAATCAAATTGAACAGAACTAAGAGATGGTGCCCCTTTATTCCCAAGTACATTGAGGTTTGGGTGTCCTAGACGCTTATGCCATGCTCGATAATCAGCATAAGCAGAATTACAAGTAATGACGGGCAAAGAGAAACATGGAGACACTGGAAATTGGAGAGGGAAAAGATGTCCTATTTTAGGCCCCCTTGTGATCATCTTCCTTGATTGCTGATCCTGCACAACACAACCAAATTTAGAAAATTCCACTTTACAATCGTTGTCAACCAATTGACCGATAGAAACAAGATTAGTGGTAAGGCCAGGAGAGACAAGAACATTGGTTATAGAAGGAGAAACATCACTAGTGGCTGTGATAGGTAAAAAGTTGCCATCAGCTGTATGAATTTTGAGATTTCTAGGATATTTACTTACATTGGTGAGGAGTTTAACATTGTTTGTCATGTGATGGGAGGCCCCAGAATCCAAGTACCAAGGAAATGATGTAGTGAGGGGTTTACTTGAGAGTTTTAATGCAGAGAATGAAGAAATGATCATCTGTTGAATCATTTCGGGGGTCACAGATTGAACAAGAGCAGGAGCATTTGGTGTCAGATGCATAGTATCCATAGAACTTCTAGCACTTGAAGAATCAGCTGACGCAATATATGCTATTTCAGATCTTTTGTGGGGTCGAGTAGGGCATTCCTTGATGATATGGCCATCATTTTTGCAGTAGTTGCAGAATATTTTTGAACAATTTGAAGCATAGTGGCCAAATTCTTTGCAACAAAAGCATTGAACGGTACTCATGTTCCTACCTTTCTGCTTGCCTGGAGCTGCATAAGCCATAGGAACAGAAGTGGATTTATGTTGTTCCAAGGTGTTTTGAGTGAGAAGTCGTTGTTCCTCATGGAACAATTCATTGAGGCATGCATCCAAGGAAGGGACTAATTCTCGGTTCATAAGATTGGACCTGGTGCTTTCAAATTCAAATCTCAGTTTCATAAGAAATTGATCCCTCTTAGTAGTATCATGCACAGATTGAACAGAACTAAGACCTTCGGGAGGTAAGGTACCATAGACTATATCAGTATATTCAGCCCAAAGATTCATGAAGCTGGAATAAAGATCAGAAATAGAGAGACTGCCCTGTTAGAGGCTGGCTAGCTCATGTTCAAGCTGAAATTGATAAGCAGTATTGTGTTGATTGTAGAATTTCTTCAGATAATTCCACATTTCAGCTACGGTATTGAAGGGTCGAAGATTCAAGATGATGTTGGATTCCACAGACCCTAGAATCCATGCCATGATTTGAGCATCCTTCACTTCCCACTTGGCGTGCTCATCCTTGTATTTGTCCTTGTTAGGAGCAGGTTTGCTGCCATCAACATGTCCCTATAGATCTTTTCCTGTGACAAATATCTTGAAATGAAATGCCCAGGTTGAGTAGTTTTTGCCATTAAAACAAATCAGGAAGGTATCGTACTTGTCTGAAGACATGAGGCTGAGATAACTTGATAAAATAATAACTAAGAACGAGGAACTGAACTAAGTCTGGGGCTTAAGAAGAAGAGACACATGAGAATTTAGAGCTGAGGCTCTGATACCATGATAAATTGAGAGAATTTTGAGCAAAAAATGTGCCATTTCCCTGGAGGTAAATTCCCGTTATATAATATAAATACAAGCTTATATTTAGCCCTAAACATAGCTAAACTGCCATATACAAATCTGTCTAAAGATATCCTACAGCTAGTATATCCTAAATAAGGAAATCATAAAAGATTTACAATCATAAAGATAGTTTTCACAGCTGTACAAGGCATAGAATCTACAGGCCTTAAATGGCCAGAGCCTAGAATCTGCCATAGAATCTACTGGCCTTAAATGGCCAACTAATTCCTTTGACACCTAGATTGTGAGCTCACTTGTTGATGAATTTGTATGATGCAAGCACATAATCTTGAAGGAAAATGACTCTGCCACACTCACATGCCCTTCTCAAGTCCCTAACTCCCTTTTGCCTTCTTTAATTTCTTGCGCCTATGCTCTTAAAACCATTCAGCCACAAAAACATTAGGATACGAGTAATGCGCAGCCAGAAGCATAATGATAAAATAACAGAATAAACATATCATCAGATACTTTTTCAAGCAAATGATGCCTTTGAGTGGCACATTCTTCTCCCAAGTAGAGGTGGGAGCATGGTAGGACCGGCCCGAGACCAGCCTGGGACTAGCGCGGGACCGTTTGGTCCTGGTCCTGGGCCCTGAGGACTAGGCTTGGCCCGGTTGTAAGCGGGGCAGTTCCGAGTCGGTCCCGGGGTGGGTCAGGGGTGGTTCCAGGGCAGGGTAGGGTGGGTTTCATTTTTTTTAATATATATATATATATATAGAACAATTATTAATTATATAAGTCATAAATATTTTTAAGAAAAAACACCACCTCCGGTATAAGTTTTATTAAGTTAAAAAACCAAATGGCACTTACAAATAATCGGAACGGGCCTTACATTTTGAAATGGCAAAAACGTTCCAGAAATGATAAATAATAGAAACCTATGATCTGTGCTGAACAGCATAATCAGATTAAATACAAACTACATGTATGATTGAAAAAAAAAATCAAGTCTCGGTATCAGATATTACTGTAGAGAATTGAGAAGAACTTGATTTATTCACAAAAGGGTGCTGCCTTTATAGGCACAATACAAGAAAACCTAGTTAGTCTAGGATACATGAAAACCTAGATAGACTAGGATACAGACACCTAGATAGTCTAGGATACAGCAAGCTACAGTAATAAGCATAAATAAATATAAACATAAATAATTAAAAATAAATAAGTAAAAAGAAAATTAAAAGATTAATTTATCTTTTTTCACTATTACGCGTCCGCAAGATGGTGGAGCTAGTGACGACACCAATCTTGAGTTTAAGGGCATCAAAGCGTGGCCGCGGAAGAGGCTTAATGAGGGCATCGGCAAGCTAAGTCTCAGTTGGAATGTGATGAACAAGCAATTTTCTTTCAGTCACTTTGTCTCGTACAAAGTGATAGTCCAAGGCAATGTGCTTCATTTTAGAATGAAATACAGGATTGGCACAAGCATAGGTAGCACTAAGATTATCACAGTAGAGCGTAGGGGGCACCGGAAGAGAGACTCCAAGGTCATGTAAAAGAGACTGAAGCCAGTCAAGCTCACAAGATGTAGTGGATATGGAACGATACTCAGCTTCAGTGGAAGACTTAGCAATGGAGCGTTGCTTCCGAGAGCTCCAAGAAATTGGCGAATTGCCATAATAAATAAGATAGGCAGAGGTGGAATGAAAGTTATCAGGGTCTCCAGCCCAGTCAGAGTCTGCAAACGCGACCAAGCTAGGCGCCTTATGAGGACGAAGAACAATACCATGATTAGAAGTACACTTGAGATAGCGAAGAACATGTTTCAAGGGAGCAAGATGCAGGACGGTGGGCTTGTGCATAAACTGAGACAATTTATTGACAACAAAGGCAATGTCAGGCCGTGTGAAGGAAAGATACTACAGTGCACCAACTAGTCGACGAAACTCCATAGCATCTGTGGCAGTAGACCCATTAACAAGATGAAGAGTGGTTGACTTAGAAAGCGGTGTAGCAACACCGTTGGCATCTTCCATATGAGCCCGGGAGAGGATGTCAAGAATATATTGTTGTTGAGAGAGAAAAAGACCCAAGGATGTGCACACAACCTCCACACCAAGAAAGAAATTTAGCTCACCTAAATCCTTCACGGAAAAGGCTAATGAAAGCATAGAGAGAAACTGCTACAAGAAAGCTTGGTTGTTCCCAGTAATAATGATATCATCAACGTAGACAAGAACATAAGAAACAATCTCACCACGGTTGTAAATAAAGAGGGAGGAGTCGGCCTTGGAATTCCAATAGCCTGTACACAGAAGAAAGTTGGATAAGGACTTATACCAGGCTCGTGGGGCTTGCTTCAAGCCATAAATGGCTTTCTGAAGACGGCAAACATGTGTTGGCCGAGTAGGATCAACAAAGGCCGATGGTTGCCACATATAAACCTCTTCAGAGAGATCTCCTTGCAAAAAGGCATTGTTAACATCAACTTGATGGAGTGGCCAATTATGAGAAATAGCAATTGTAAAAACCAAGCGCACGGTAGAGGGCTTGACCATGGGACTGAAAGTTTCAGTGTAGTCCAAGCCAGGCCGTTAATGAAAGCCCTTAGCCACAAGACGTGCTTTGTACTTGGAGATGCTGCCATCGGGGTTGAACTTGGTCCGAAAGACCCACCTACAACCAACAACATTCTGAGAAGAAGCTAGGGGCACTAGGACCCAAGTATTGTTTTTCTGAAGAGCATCAAGTTCCTAAAGCATTGCATTTTTCCAATTTGGATCTTTCAAAGCTGCAGAAGCAGAAGTGGGTTCAAATGGAAGAAGAAAAGGTTGTGTATTGGAAGCATGGCTTTGCTTGGCAGCTTGGGAGCGAGTGACCATAGGGTGGCTGCGTTTGGGAGGTTCAAACGTTTGGGCAGTTGGTAGAGGGGGTAAATTAGGTGCTGGTGGGGGGGAAGTAGTGTCTGGTGGAGGACAATGGCGTCTTTGGTAGGTAACCGGGGGAACAGCAAAACGAGGGGGAGGGGCTGGTGAAGTAGGGACTGGAGGAACCTCTTGATGGAGACTACCAATTAAAAAAGGAGGTAAAAAAGAGAAGGTATCACCTGATTTGTTGAGCGCCAAAACATCGCTGTCAGAGTTGAACTGAGAAGGGATGAAGTCTATATTTCCAATGACCGCCGCTCCACAATCCCAAGAAAAATGAGAATCAGCTGAAATGGATTTTGAAGATGGAAAGAGAGAAGGAAAAGGAAGAACATGTTCATAAAAAAACTACATGACGAGAGGTGAAAATTTTGGTAGTGTGTGCATCAAAACAAAGATAGGCACTTTGGTTGAGAGAATATCCTAGAAAAATGCAAGGTCTAGACTTAGTTTGAAACTTGTGCTTATTATAAGGTTTAAGCCAAGGATAACAAAGACAACCAAAAACCTTTAACTTAGCATAGTTTGGATCTTGTTGAAAAAGAACAGTAAAAGGTGACTTGTTTTGAAGAATAGGTGTAGGAAGACGATTAATAAGATAGACAACAGTTGCAAAAGCAAAAGTCCAATATGAAGAAGGCATATTGGCATGATGAAGAAGAGATAAACCAGTTTCAACAATATGGCGATGTCTACGTTCAGCTGTCCCATTGTGTTGAGGTGTGTGAGAAGATGCGAAATCCCTTCTGAAGAGAGAAAGTGCTATAGTTTTTGAAATTCTCCACCACCATCAGTATAAAGTTGGACAATTTTAGTATTAAAAAATTTTTCAACAAGAAGCTTAAATTTTTTGAAAGTGTCGTAGACATCAGATTTGTGTTTTAGTGAATAAAACCAAATATATTTAGTAAAATGATCCACTAAGCAAAGATAGTAACGGAAACCATCAATGGAAGAAACTGGGGCAGGCCCCCAAACATCAGCATAAACCAAATCAAGTGGACGTTGACTAGAAAAGGTAGAAACACTAAAAGGAAGTTTGTGACTTTTATGGCAGTTGCAAGAATTACAAAAATTGGAATCGAGAGAGGAACTAGCTAAAGTAGATTTAGATAAAATTAACTTCAGTATTTTTGTAGCAGGATGACCAAGACGATGATGCCACAAACTTGGAGACGACTTGGTTGTGGCTGAAACTCTGGGTGGAGATTTTGGAGTTGCAGCTGAAAGGAAATACAGACCATCCTTACTCTGCCCGTGATGAATTGGCGCCCTCGTTACCAAGTCCTTCACACAAAATGAAGAGGGAAAGAATTCAATAGAAGCATTATTAGACTTGCAAAATTGAGAAACAGAAACTAGATTATTAGCAATTTGAGGAACATGAAGGGAATTGGAAAGAGTAAAACAATGATTAGAGGTGTGTAAGGTAATAGAACCAGAATGACGTATAGGCAGAGAGTCCCTATCACTAATGACAAGTTGATCAGAAGTAACATGATGTGAAGCGCCAGAGTCCAGAAGCCATGGTTTTCTGGTTGATGTGGTAGCATTAATAGAGGGGTGAGAAGAGGAGGCAGGACGATCAGTAGTGCAGTCCTAAGCTGTATGGCCAAACTCAAAACAGAGCTGACACCGTGGATTGTAGGGCTGACGACTACGTCCGCGATTGAAGGTGCCACGGCCTCGGGGAGAATTCCAAGATCGGTTGATCATGGGCAGGTTCTTGGGAGTGGGTAAAAAGGTGGCTGCTGCTGGTGTTTGGTGGTGGCGGCATTGGCTGTAGTTATGGTGTAGGCTGTATCCTGCTTCTGCAAGAAAACTTCATAATCCATAAGCATGTCATGGAGCTCTGCAAAAGAAACGGGAGTTGGAAGAGACTTTATGGCAGTTGCAATCTTCCGATATTCACTGCCAATCCCATTGAGAATATGAATGGTGAGATCATCATCCGAAACTGGAGCATCTACCGCTGCAAGGTCATCAGCCACACTTCTGATGGACTGAAGATAATCATACATGGTGCGACTGCCTCTGGGTATTGTGAAACGCTCCTTCAGGGACATAATTCTGCTACGAGACTTATTGGCGAAGATATTTTCAAGTGTCTTCCATGCTTCATAAGATGATTTCGTAGCAGCAATAAGAGGAAGGACAGATTCGGAGATAGAAGCGAAGATGCCATTGAGGATGAAAATATCTTGGCGCACCCAGTAAGAGTACCCCGGATTTGAAGTTGGTTCTTTTCCCTCTGCAGTAGCAATTTCCTGCGAAGGTTTAGGATGTTTCCCATTGACAAATCCAAGAAGATCCAAGCCGAGGAGGAGACTGTGGAATTGTGCCTTCCATATAGGGAAGTTAGACTGCGTAAGCTTGATGGGAACCTGAGCTACTGAATTGATAACCACTGGAACTTTTTCGGCCATTGCTAATAGAGAAAGAAAAGAAGCAGGCCGTACAGGAAAACAAAAAGCTACAACAAGAGGATGAGAAAATTTAGGGTTTCTTGCAAAAGGATAGCAAGAGAGCAAGAGAAAAAGGGATTAAACCCGCTCTGATACCATGTAGAGAATTGAGAAGAACTTGATTTATTCACAAAAGGGTTCTGCCTTTATAGGCACAATACAAGAAAACCTAGTTAGTCTAGGATACATGAAAACCTAGATAAACTAGGATACAGACACCTAGATAGTCTAGGATACAGCAAGCTACAGTAATAAGCATAAATAATAATAAACATAAATAATTAAAAATAAATAAGTAAAAAGAAAATTAAAAGATTAATTTATCCTTTTTCGCTATTAATTACCTCATCATCCGAACTCTTTTGGTCTTGCTGCCAGAGTGTTGTCAAGCCCTAATCTCGGTTGCACACACATACTTTTACCGCGTCGGGTGTCAATCTTGATCGTTTTTCTGTTATCACCCGTTTTCCGGTACTAAACGCTACCTTGGATGAGACGGTTAATACTGGAACGGCAAGAATCTCCTGTGGGATTATTGACAAGATCGGAAATCTTGATCTCTTTTGTTTCCACCACTCCAAGATGTTGAGGTCGCTTGCCTCGAATGATGTGTTGAGATAGTCATTGACCTCAGCTAATCCCGATGTCATCAGTTGTGGTCGTTTGAGCATTTGGAGGGCCGAGTTGAACCTTGAGGAAATTGATCTCCCTGGAGGCTCGGTTGGAGAAACTTCGGATCTTACCTTATCCGAATGCCGCTCACAATATAACTTGTATAAAGAATGCAAGTACTCGGAAGCAGAAGCAGACATAGCCAAAACATTTATATGAGACATTTCTAAATAAGTATGAAAAATTCCTTCAAGCAGTGTTGTTGTACCCGTTAATTTGACATATGGGTCAAGTAAAGAAGCGACTAAAAAGATAGGTGGAATGTTTTCGAAATATTGAAGCCACTTAGCCCGCATGGCTTCGACAATCGGTTTTAACAACTCATCATCTTTAAATTGATGTAAAGCATATGTGATGTTCACTAAATGAAACAAAACTTGATGACTTGTTGGGTAGTAAACACCAGAGAAAAATTCAGTTGCCTCGTAAAAATACTTAAGCAATTCATCGGTTTTGGAATATTTCTCTCAAATTTCAGTTGTAAGAAATTCACAACCCATTTTTAAATTCATGAAATGTGACAACAAATTTGCATACAGTAATGCATCTTGCAACATCAAATATGTGGAGTTCTAGCGTGTTGGGCAATCCAATTTAAACCGTTTCTAGGAAAATGGTTTTTGATTTTCAATACAAAACCTTTTAAATTCACGAAAAACAGCAGGTCTGGACATCAAATATTTTAATGAGTTTCGAATAGGCAAAATCTCATTTTGGAGAACTTCTAAACCCTTTTGTACACAAATGTTCAAAATATGGCACATGCATCTAACGTGAAAGAATGCACCGTTGAGAGGTGGTTTTAAGTTTTGACCCAAAAGATGAGCGACAACATCATTATTTGAAGCATTATCAAATAAAATGTACAGAACTTTATCAGTACAAAAATAATCATATAAAGTTTCTAAGATGCAATTAAATTTTGATAACCAGGATGATCTGTTTCAATAACTTTAAATAACAAAATTCGTTTTTGCATTATCCAATCAGAATCAATCCAATGAGAAGTAATACAATAGAATGATTGACCTATAGGTGATGTCCACATATCAGAAGTAAATGCCACACAATGATCAAGAGCAGAAAAATATGCTTGCAAATCTGATTTTCCGGCTTCAAATTGTTTAAAGCTTTCTTTCCTAGCAGTTTTCCTAGATACTTTTCTAAATGCAAGATTTAATTGTGATTTTATCCAAGATTCTAGGTGGACATCTTCAACTTGTGAAAAAGGGTTTTCGATAATCATATCCAATTTACCATATCTTTTCTACAAGATTGTTGGTTAAAACGAAATATACCTCGTCTGCCGACGCCAGTTGTAGACCCAAGTTGTGTTTGTCCTCCAGAACTAGTTCCGATACTAGGGAGGACGTTAGGATGTTGATTTTCAATATACCGCTTCAGCATTCCAGTGCCAAAATTCTTTCTATGCACCAATTTTTTCCCGCAATATTTGCATTTCCCGTACCTTGACTCCCCTTCGTGTATGACCTCATAATGCTCCCAAACCCAAGCAGTTAGTCTCATGGATTTACCTTGTACTTGAGTTTCTTCCTCGGCAGGTTTATGACTTGTAGGCGTCGGTTCTGTTAATGGATTCCTAGACGCCATCGCATCCAACTCTTCCACTTCATCATCGGATAATTGATCGTCGAGACCCAAATCGTAATTCGTCATATTGATTCCGGCGTTATTGTCGTGAAACTCTTGAATTGAAATGCCTTTATCGACGGGCCAAGATTGGTGACAGAACAAGGCTCGGAGGCCAGTGGTGCGGGAAGATAAACTCTCTGTTGACTTGCCATTTCCTTTTGAAGCCATGCCTCACATACTAATAGTAGTGATTAATGCAAAATCAAGAGTGGATTATGAAGATATTAGGGAAAGATTAGTAAGAAATGTGGAAGAGATTAAGCAAATAAGGAGAATACTTGAGAGAATATAGTTGATGAAGAAGAGAGATTGAGTGATTGTGTGAGGATTGAGTGAAAATGGCATTGGTATTTATAGGGGGAGGGAAAAAATTAGTTTGACCAAAAAGTCTTTGAAATTTAGTTGTTGGGAGAGGTAAAAATGAAAATTTGGGGGCTAAAATGGAGCAGAAAGCTATTAGAGGGTCTGCTGTGTAATTAGCCCTTTTTTAAAAAAAAAATTCTGTAGGTTTTCGTTGCTGCCAGAGAGCCACTGGGCACGAGGCGGTCCGGTCTGGTCCGTCAGGGGCGGGTTGGCGGGGCGGAGCAATCCAGGTCAGTGGGTCAGGGCGGTTTCGCTGGTTTGGGCTGGTCCGGGGTGGTTTTTTTTGTGTCTCTTCCTCCTATTGGGCCTATATTCGGCTCACAAATATAAGGAGCTTTTTCCGGGGCGGGCCAGGGTGGATTTGACCTGTTCGGGCTGGGATTGACTGGCGGTCCGGTCCCGGTTTGGGCCGGGTCAACCCGGCCTACGTCCCACCTCTACTCCCAAGCAGGTTAAAGAAATCAAATTAATAATCGTCAAGAATTGCAATTGAGGCCAGATTTCAGGTCATCTCTTCTGTTCTACAGTTAGATTGCATATCCTCTATTCCACAAACACTGTATTTTACAGCAAAACGCAGCAGCAGTTATGCCAGTTTTGGCCCTTAATCAATAAATTTGACAAGCATTTTAGGTAGCTAAGACCATAACAGGTTAGTTTTACTTATAAATCATTGTTAACTAAATTCATTTAGTAACTACTGGTAACTCAGATATGTCAAACTTCTTGCTCACAATTCTAAATTAAAATTTTCCACTTCCAACAAATTTGTTTGATCAATTACTGGGGTTCCTACAAATTCTCAATCCATCTGAAGTTGATTCCGGCCCCTTTTTTCCCTTAGAGTTCCAAATCTGCCAATTTTTGGCAGATTTTACTGCAGTTTTAGCAGGTAAGTCTCAGTTTTATGCCTTCCACCACCAGACAAGCTAATTTTTCTCTAATTTCTGATCCAACAAGTCCCAGTCACCAATTGAAACATTAACACACTCTTATGCACTTCAAAGTACCTACCCACATCATAGGCAAAGAAGGGTAGTGCCTTGTAAAAAAGTTGAAAACTTGTCCACCAAGTACCTACCCACATCATAGGCAACAACTAATGAGATTTCGAGCAAAGCATATCAATTAATGAGATTGAAATAAAGATGGAGATTGGAGTGAAATTACATAAACAGGCAATCAATCTTCGTGATCGGGGACTTCCAAGAAGGAGAGATTACAAAATTTTGATGTATTTTGATGTCTGGAATGTCAGAAATCTTGGACCACTCCCTTGACACATCTTTCCAACATCTTTGCACGGTGAAAGATGAGTATAGATTTGAGATTGGAGAGGTGTAGCATGGATTACTCTAATGGTAGGTTCATCAGATTTCTACAATACCAAATCAACAAGTAGGTTCTCTTTGGAACACATTAACCTCATCAATCTCTAAGCAAAATGAGCATCTCCTACATACTGAAAATCTATGTCATTCATTTTTGGAAACGCATGATAAGGTATTAAATAATCTAAGATTCACAAATATTGTTTTTCTCAAGCAGCAACTTTAGTCTCAATTTGTATCTAGGCGCTCCTGGATTTGAAGAAGACATTGGTAGCTGCTAGGGCTCTGTATGTTTCTCACCTGGATGCTGTGCAGAAGTTTGTGTCTTTACACAAAACAAGCTCTAATGCTGCCTCTGAGGAGATCACCTATCACTCGGATTCTACCATTCATTTAGCTTCCAATAATTTAACAGGACAAGAAAAACCTAGCTAAATGTCGAAAGTGAATTGCTCACTTCACTTCTCAGAGCTAAATTTTTCTTTTATTTAACCAAAATATACTTCGACGGCCATAATTCTTTATGGAATACAAACATAGAAGGCAAACGTGTATTCATGCTGATACAACATACCAAGAAACACCAAACGTGTATTTATGCTTATACATTTCATGTTCTGCAGTAAAAAGATAGAACCTAACCACACAAATGCTAAAATTAAAGCGGAAAAGTTTTAGAAAGTGCACCAGAATGACACAAAATGCTAAGATTGAAACCAACAACAGAAATGAAATTTCACTAGAAATTTGAAAACAACTGCAAGCCAAGCATACAATCTTCCGGGAAACCACACTTTGCCACACTGATCAACATGTCCTTCCAAGGTCAAGGACAACACTTAGTCTTACACACTTTCGTCAGATGCCATACATTCACCTTTCTTCTTCTTTTCTTTTCCATGCTCTGTTTGCTTCTTATGCTCCTAAAACAGTTTGGCGATTGCTCAGTAAACTGGACATAAACTTTGAACAATATTATACAAAAATTGGGAAGGAAACTTGTCTACTTATGCCAGAGCCATGATGATAGAATAACCTTAATCACATGGATAAGCACAGGCCTCATAAGCAGAAAGTAACTCAGTTAAATAGACAAGTATGTGCCTCAAACGAAGACACCTTCATCGTAAGACAAAATGAGAGACACAACACCAGATGGTCGTTCAAATGAAGACTCAGATCACATGGTAATCGATGTTTCCAGTAAAAAAAAAAAACTTGTTACACCACATGACAATTCATTCATTGATTACCAACTATATATATATATATATGAAATTTAGATTATTTAGTGACTTGCAAAACAATATAATACCAGTGATACATCAGCTTTGCATATTATTTATCAGGCCAAACATAGATGAACCAGTTCCCACAGGTTTCAATACACTATTAGTAGCTTCTGACCAACTTTCATACTTTTTGGACCAATTTCTATATTAGGTCACTCTAATTTGGACATCAGTGGGACTGTATTTTACAGCAAAATGCAGCAGCAGTTACGCTAGTTTTGGCTCTTAATCAGTAAATTCAACAAACATTTTAGGTAGCCAAGACTTTAACAGGTTAGTTTTACTTACAAATAATTGTCAACTAATTTCTATATCTTTTGCACAAGAGTAAACAAAACTGCAACAGCAAACTCATACACTGTTTATTTACTAACTGCTGATAACTTGAGTCAAAATTTTCACTGACAAGTTTAAATCCAATTTTTCCACTTCCCACAAGTTTGTTTTATAAAATAATGGGTCTACAAAATTTTAATCCACTTGAAGTTGATTGGAGCCCCTTTTTCCTTAAAGTTCCAAATCTGCCAATTTTTGACAGATTTCCTACACATTTTAGCAGGCAAGTCTCAGTTTTAGGCCTCATACTACCATAAAAGCTAATGTTTCTCTAATTTCTGATCCAACAAGTCCCGGTCATCAGTTGAAACATTAACATACTCTTATACCCTCCAAAACACCTGGTCAACTTGAGCCAGCATGTTGGCAGTACCAAAACAAAAGAGGATAACCTTATAAATTTCGCTAACATTTATTGAATTATCAAGGTTTGAGTTTGAGTAGCAAGAAAAGGGTGTCAAAAAATAAGTTCAAAACTTGTCAACCAAACGTTTACCCACATCACAGGCAACAATTAATGAGATTTCGAGCAAAGTATATAAATTAATGAGATTAAATAAGGGCAGAGCTTGGAGTCAAAGTGCATAAACAGACGATCAGTTTCCATGATCTGAGACTTACAGGAATGAGCAATTAGAAAATGCGGATGTCTAGAATGTGGGAAATGTTGACCACTTGGCGCTTCCCCTGACGTATATTCACGACAAGTTTGGGCATTTCATGATGAAAATAGATTTGAGATTGGAGAGACGTAGCATGGATTGCTGTGATGGCAGCTTACCCAGACTTGGACAATCATAAATAACAAGATCTTGGAGAGAGGAGAGGTTTCCTAGCCACTCAGGCAAATCTTCAATTCCATCAAAGAACCCTATCTGCAAGACTTCGAGAGTAGTTAAGTGTTGCATTTGAGGTGGTAGAATACTGCATCCAAATCCATGCAGACTCAATTCTTTGAGGGAGGAAGGGATGCTTTTGTGGATAGAATCAAAGTATTGAGGGATGCTATCCCATGCATTCAATATTAAATGCTTCAGTGATGGCAACGCCTCCAGAGGTGACATATTCCGCAACTCTGTGCAGCCACCAATTCGGAGTTTCTCCAATGAAGAAAGGTTGCCTAACCACTGCGGCAAAGTTTCCAATTCTTGAAGAGTAGTGAGGTGCTGCATTTGATGCGACAGTCCTCCATCCAACGATATTCTTTTTAAATTGGTGAGGCAGCCCAAGCTTGTCTCTGGAATATTGTCCCATACAATATTATAGCATTCTTTAATCTTTAACTCAACTAAATTCTTCAAACTCAAGTTCTGAAGACATTTCAGGACAGCAAATTAACTTCAACATTTGCACGGAAGTGCAGTGTTGCAGTCCACTTAGAGCACACCTCAAATCCTTACAATCATAAAGCTTCAAATGTGTCAGAGAGCAGAGCTCATGAAAGCTCGGGAGCAATTTCAACTTCCAACAATTAGATATCTCTAACTCTCAAGCACTTGCTGGAAAACAGAGCATCCCCGATGTGACTGACACCTAAAGACCAACACTTACACGTTTTAAGGCATGGGAGACCATTCGTCAATTGGATGCTTCTTAAGTTGTGACAGCAACAGATACTCAGCTTCTCAAGGGAAGGAAATAAGTCCCTTCTGGTTGCTTCAAATCACTCTTCCAAGCTTATCATGTCCTCTAATTCAAATTCTTTTAGAGCCGGAAAATTTCCATTCCCATAAAAATCAGTGTCAATCAATTTTACTCCACTCAGTCTATTGATAAAAAGATAGGTTAAGTTGAGTAGGTGCCCAAGGCTTGGAAGCTTCACACACTTGGAGCAACAGTCCAATGTCAACCTAATCAAATTTGCTAGTGAAGATTGGGAGTTATTGATACTTATGCGGGGAAGCCAGGATGGGAAATTGCCGCCTTTGTAGCTTCTAATCCATAAACCTTTCAAATTTGAATGAGGTTGTAGCCCTCCAACACATCGTCATCTTGCCCCACGTCTATTCTTCCTTCGCTCCATTCAAATACCAACTCGCATATTCCCTTCTTCTCTTGCAGTTTTGCCATCCTTGCATCTTCTTTCTGTCTCACCCGCTCAAGCCTGCATATTTCTAGTTTTCCTTGAAGATGACTTAAGCTTCCTAGCTCTTCAATTCCGTGCCCTCTCTCTGCAACCACAAAAAATAATGACAATGTTTGCAAACTTGTTAATCTTCCAATGTTGATTGGCATGAGCGGCTCCTTGTCAATATAAATGTGACAATTTGACCAAGTTTTCCATCTGCAGTGGAAGTTCTTTTAAATTTCTACACCATGTGACTCTCAAAGTTTGCAGGTTCAAGAGTTCAGTGAAGGACCTTGGCAGACTTTCAATTTGAGTTTCCGAATGTCCAAGTATTTCAAATGCTTCAAATTTTTTATTGACTTTGGTAATGTATTTACACCCGTAGCTTTGTGTAATTTCAAAATTCTCAACCTTCTGCACTCCTTCAGCATATGGCAAAAAACATCGAAGCTGGAAAATAGAGAGTTCAAATTTGGAGCATCAACTTGTGTTAGTCTATCGGCTAGATTGCTTTCTTTTCCAATAATATTCAAATGACGTATAAAAGAGACATCTCTAAAAGAATTTGCATCTGATGTTAGGATTGCAGCCTCTGAACGAGATCTTGCGAATCTGTTTACCAAATCATGCACTTGCATGTCATGATGTTTCCATAAATATCCCTCTTCACATCTTGGAACAATGAATTTAATATTAAGTCATTGAAATACTTGTTGCCCGTATCCCATGCTGTACAACAATGACAGAGTCCTGATTTGTTGAGTACAGATCAACTTCTTTAGCCTAGATATCCGACAGATTAGTAAATGTTTCTCTATGTGTTACATCATATACTGCAGGTTTTGAGAAAACCCCAGGAACAGGAAATTCAGATGTGAACAATAACACAAAACTAAGAGCATTTAGTTGTAGCATATAGGTATTGATGATCCATTATAGCTGAAACTAATGATTACTGGATCACCAATTACTTGCATGAAACTATTCTCCTAAACAGAAGATTGATTTACAATGGTTAAAAATGATGCATTTCTCTCTGCCAAAACAGGAATCAAACTTCAGTGTTAGTGACGAAGAACAACATGCCTAACATATCCCTGCTACCATACATGCTGGTGCTGCATCAGCTATAAATTACATATCCATCAGGCTTTCCTCCATGAATATTGATTCTTTCTTTTGTTTCTTCATATTGGGGTGTTTACAATAGAATCAAACTTGAATTCAAATGTAAAATAATAGATCAATGGTGGATATGTCACAGGTATAAAATTTAGTTCAGGTACAATGGTGGATATGTTCACATTAATCAACAGTATTTGTTCATATCACTTTTGGATTTTAGTTAAGTCCATACCCATTATTATACCCTGCGCGCCCCGTGATATGAACTTGTAAGTGCTCAAAACCTTTCCTGGCCAGCTGCAACAAAATAATAATACTCAGAACAATTATTACGAATAACATCTAGATGCATGCAGCAAAAGGAATTCTAAGCATTCCCAATAAGATACTATTTATTTACGCTCATTAAAAATTCCCAACAGTCTCATTTTTTTTTTTTAAATCCTTTTGATAAAACATCATAACCCTTTGCTGCCGACTCCATGCAATCTTTTTTTTTTCTCTTTAATGATGATCATTTAAAGAAAAAAATGCAAAATCAAATAGTATAGCCAAGTTTTTTTGTTTGCGTTTTTAACTTAGATTGCATTACAAGGTAGCTCGTACAAGATTGAGACAAAATCAACTTCTTACCTGTGTCCCAAATGTCAACACCTACAAAAGTCCACCAAATACATACATAAATCAATCCAAAGAACTCCATTTCCTTTTATCATGCAAGCGCATAATCTTCGAGGAAAAGGACTCTGCCACACTCGCATGCCCTTCTCAGTTCTCAGGCCTCCAACTTCCTTTTGCCTCCTTTTATTTTCTGTGCCTATGCTCCTCAAACAGCTCAGCCACCAGAATGTTAGGATATGAGTAATGTACAGCTAGAAGCATAATGATAAAATAACAGGAGAGACACATTTTCAGATACTTTCTCAAGCAATTGATGCCTCTCATTGGCACATTTTTTTCTCAAGCAGGTTGAAGGAATAAATTAACAATAATCAAGAAACGGCAATTGAGGCCAGCTTTCAGGTCAGAATGCATATCCTCTATTTCACAAAAAAGAGAACTAAGTTTTGGCCCTTAATCAGTAAATTCAACAAACATTTTGGGTAGCTAAGACTTTTAACAGGTTAGTTTTACTTATAAATCATTATCAACTAAGTTGCATATCTTTTGCACAACGGTAAACAAAACTACAACACCAAACCCATACACTGTTTATTTACTGCCTGTAGTGTTGATAACTTGAGATATGTCAAACTTTTCAGTCACAAATCTAAATCCAATTTTTCCACTTCCAACAAGTTTGTTTTATCAAATGCTGCGTTCCTACAAATTTTCAATCCATTTGGAGTTGATTTGGGCCCTTTTTTACTTAAAGTTCCAAATCTGCCAAATTTTGACAGATTTCCTGCTGTTTTAGCAGGTGGCTTTGGTTTTATGCCCTGTACCACCATAAAAGCTAATTTTTCTCTAATTCATGATCCAACAAGTCCCTTTCATCAGTTGGAACGTTAACATACTCCTACGCCCTTCAAAGTACCTGGCAACTTCAGTCAGCATGCAAAGCAATACCAAAAAAAGAAGACAACTTTCTGAATTTCACTAATTTCATTTATTGAATTATCATGGTTTGAGTTTGAGTAGCCAGAGAAGATAGTGCCTCGCAAGATAAGTTCAAAACAATTGATGAGATTTCAAGTAAAGCATATAAATTAATGAGATTAAAATAAGGGGCAGAGCTTGGATTCAAAGTGCCTAAATAAACGATCAGTTATCTGTGATTTGGGACTTACAAGAATGAGCAATTACGAAATAACGATGTCTGGAATGTGGGAAATCTTGGACCACTCGGTGCTTGCTTCGATGCATATTCGCGACAAGTTTCCGCAATAGATTTGAGATTGGAGAGACGTGGCATGGATTGCTGTGATGGCAGCTTACCAAGACTTTCACAAAAATAAATCTGAAGTCGTTGGAGAGAGGAGAGGTTTCCTAGCCACTCGGGCAAATCTTCAATTGCATCAAAGAACCCTATCTGCAAGACTTCAAGAGTAGTTAAAGTGTTGTATTTGAGGTGGTAGAGTGCTGCACCCAAATCTAGACAGAGTCAATTCTTTGAGGGAGGAAGGGATGCTTTGGTGGATAGAATCAAAGTATTGAGGGATTTCCTTGCCAAGCGTCCCCAATCCATTCAACGTTAAATGCGTCAGTGATGGCATCGCCTCTAGAGGTGACAAATTCCTCAACTTTTTGCAGCCCCAAATTTGGAGTTTCTCCAATGAAGAAATGTTGCCTAACCACTGCGGCAAAGTTTCCAATCCATCAAACCAATTAAACTCCAATTCTTGAAGAGTAGTGAGCTGCTGCGTTTGATGTGGCATAGACTTTATATTAGGTCCTCCATAAAGCCTCAACTCTATGAGTAACACATGCAAGTGATGGATGGAAGTGACGTATGGAGGCAGCTCTTTTGTCTCTTCTGAGAAAACTGTCATACAACAATAATTTTTTTAAATGGGTGAGGCGGCCCAAGCTTGTCTCTGGAATCTTGTCCCATACAATACTACTGCATCCAGAAATATCTAACTCAACTAAATTCTTCAACCTTCCGAGCCATTCAAGTTCTGAAGACATTTCAGGACAGCGAATTAACTCCAAACTCTGTAGGGAAGTGCAGTGTTGCAGTCCACTTGGAGCACACCTTAAATCCATACAAAACTCAAGCTTTAAATGTGTGAGAGAGCAGAGCTCATGAAAGCTCGGGAGCAATTTCAACTCGAAACAACCAGATACCTCTAACTCTCTCAAGCACTTGCTGGAAAACAGACCATCGCCTACATGACTGACACCTAAAGACCTACACGTGAGCGTTTTAAGTCATGGGAGACCATTTGTCAATTAGATGCTTCTTAAGTTGTAACAGTCCCGAAGACTCAACTTCTCAAAGAAAGGAAACAAGTCCCTTCTAGTTGCGTCAAACCACTCTTCCAAGCTTATCATGTCTTTTAATTCAAATTCTTTCAGAGCCTGAAAAATTCCATTCCCATAAAAATCATATAAATTGGATTGAAACTTGCGCTCCCCTGTAATATGAACTTGTAAGTGTTTGAAACCTTTCCTGGCTAGCTGCAACAAAATAATAATACTCAGAACAATTATTAAGAATAACATCTAGATACATGCAGCAAAAGGAATTCTAAGCATTCTCCAATAACAATGTCTGGAATTCTAAGAATAACATCCAAATGCATGTAGTGTTGATAACTTGAGATATGTCAAACTTTTCACTCACAAATCTAAATCCAATTTTGCCACTTCCAACAAGTTTGTTTTATCAAATGCTGCGTTCCTACAAATTTTCAATCCATTTGGAGTTGATTTGAGCCTTTTTTTCCTTAAAGTTCCAAATCTGCAAAATTTTGACAGATTTCCTGCTGTTTTAGCAGGTAAGGCTTGGCTTTATGCCTTGTACCACCATAAAAGCTAATTTTTCTCTAATTCATGATCCAACAAGTGCCATTCATCAGTTGAAACATTAACATACTCTTATGCCCTTCAAAGTACCTGGCAACTTCAGTCAGCAGGCTAGCAATACTACTAAAAAAAAAGGACAAATTTCTTAATTCACTAATTTCATTTATTGAATTATCATGGCTTTAGTTCGAGTAGCCAGAGAAGGCAGTGCCTCGCAAGATAAGTTCAAAAAAATTGATGAGATTTTAAGCAAAGCATATAAATTAATGAGATTAATTTATCTGTGATCTGAGACCTAGAGGAATGAGCAATTACCAAATATCGATGTGTGGAATGTGGGAAATCTTGGACCACTCAGTGCTTCCTTTGACGAGTATTCGCGACATGTTTTCGCAACGGAAGATGCGTATAGATTTGAGATTGGAGAGACGTAGCATGGATTGCTGTGACGGCAGCTTGCTCAGCATTCCACAAGAATAAATCTGAAGTCGTTGGAGAGAGGAGAGGTTTCCTAGCCACTCAGGCAAATCTTCAATTGCATAAAAGAACTGTATACGCAAGACTTCAAGAGTGGTTAAGCGTTGTATTTGAGGTGGTAAAGTGCTGCAACCAAATCCATTCAGAGTCAATTTTTTGAGAGAGGAAGGGATGCTTTGGTGGATAGAATCAAAGCATTGAGGGATTTCCTTGCCAACTCCCCCCAAACTTAAACGCGTCAGTGATGGCATCGCCTCTAGAGGTGACAAATTCCTCAACTTTTTGCAGCCACGAATTTTGAGTTTCTCCAATGAAGAAAGGTTGCCTAACCACTGCGGAAAAGTTTCCAATCCATTAAACCAAATAAGCTCCAATTCTTGAAGAGTTGTGAGCTGCTGCATTTGAAGTGGCAGAGACTTTATATTAGGTCCTCCAGCAAGCCTTAACTGGATAAGTGACCCATGCAACTCTTTTGCCTCTCCTGAGAAGCTGAAATACAACGATAATGCTTTTAAATGGGTGAGGTAGCCCAAGTTCGTCTCTGGAATCTTGTCCCATGCAATATTATTGCATTCTTTAATCTCTAGCGCACCTAAATTCTTCAAACTTCCGAGCCATTCTAGTTCTGAAGACATTCGAGGACAGCCAATTAACTCCAACCTCTGTAGGGAAGTGCAGTGTTGCAGTCCACTTGGAGCACACCTTAAATCCTTACAACAACTAAGCTTCAAATGTGTGAGAGAGCAGAGCTCATGAAAGCTCGGGAGCAATTTCAGCTTGTCACAACCAGATATCTTTAACTCTCTCAAGCACCTGCTGGAAACCGGAACATCCCCTATGTGACTAACACCTAAAATACTACACTCAAGCGTTCTAAGAGATGGGAGGCCATTTGTCAATTGGATGCTTCTTAATTTGCGACAGTAATAGATACTCAACTTCTCAAGGGAAGGAAAAAAGTCCCTTCTGGTTGCGTCAAACCACTCTTCCAAGCTTATCATGTTCGCTAATTTAAATTCTTTTAGAGCCGAAAAATTCCCATTCCCATAAAAATCAGCATCAATCCATTTTACTCCAATCAGTCCATTGATAAAAAGATAGGTTAAGTTGGGTAGGTGCCCGAGGCTTGGAAGCTTCACACAATTGGAGCAAGAGTCCAGTTTCAACATAGTCAAATTCGTGCTAGGAAGCCAGGATGGGAAATTGCAGCCTCCGTAGTTTCTAATCCATGAACCTTTCAAATTTGAGTGAGGTTGTAGCCCCTCCAACACATCGTCATCTCGCCACACATCTGCTCTTTCGTTGCTCCATTCAAATACCAACTCCCATATTCCCTTCTTCTCTTGCAGTTTAGCCATCCTTGCATCTTCTTTCTGTCTCACCCTCTCAAGCCTGCGTATTTCTAGTTCTCCTTGAAGATGACTTAAGCTTCCTAGCTCTTCGATTCCACGCCCTCTTTCTGCAACCACAAAAAATAATGGCAATGTTTGCAAACTTGTTAATCTTCCAATGTTGATTGGCATGAGTGACTCCTTGTCAATATAAAGACGTGACAATTCGACCAAGTTTTCCATCTGCTTTGGAAGTTCTTTTAAATTTTCACACCGTGTGACTCTTAAAGTTTGCAGGTTCAAGAGTTTAGTGAAGGACCTCGGCAGACTTTCGATTTGAGTTCTTGAAATGTCCAAGTATTTCAAATGCTTCAATTTTTTTATTGACTTTGGCAATTTATCTGCACCTGTAGCTTTGTGTAATTTCAAAATTCTCAACCTTCTACACTCCTTCAGCATATGGCAAAAAACATCAAAGCTGGAAGATAGAGAGCGCAGATTTGGAGCATCAACTTGTGTTAGTCTATCGGCTAGATTACTTTCGTCTCCAATAATATTCAGATGACGAACAAAAGAGACATCTCTAGAAAGATTCGTATCTGACATTAGGATTGTGGCCTCTAAAAGAGATCTTGCAAGACTGTGTACCAAATCATGCATCTTGCATGTCTTGATGTTGCCATAAAAATCCCTTTCCACATTTTGGAACAATGAATTTGATACCAAGTCGTTGAAGCATTTGTCGCCCATATCCCATGCTGTATGACAATGATCTGCTGGAGATGGATGAAGAAAGCCTGCAGCCATCCAAAGTTGAATCAATTCCTCTCTGTATAATATAGAATCTTCAGGAAAGAAGGAGCAGTATGCAAAACATAGCTTTAAATATGGTGAACCCAAGCGGTCATAGCTCAATTGTAGTATACGGAGGATATCTTTGTTACTTTCCAGAGAATTCCATAAATTACTATTTTGAATCGATGACCACGCTCGCTCTGTCCTATCCTTACACATGGTTCCTCCAATGACACTTGCAACCAAGGCCACACCTTTGCACTTTTCCGCAATACTTCTTCCAATGATTTCTAAATTGCGAGGGATTTCAGATGACTTGCCAAATGATTTTGCTCTGATTATCGACCAACACTGATCATCCTCCAATTTCAGAACTTCATATGTAAATTCCGAAAAAGAACCCATAGTTGATGCTGCCTCCATTTCTCGAGTCGTTGCCAGAATGGTAGCCTTATTTTTCTGATTTATTCCTTCCAAACACTTCCTCAAATCATCCCATTTTTCAGCGTCCTTGTTCCACACATCATCAAGCACCAGAAGATATGCCTTCTCTTCTAACTTCTCTTTGAGCTTTTTAACTAAGTTCTGCTGGCTTGAAGCAATAGTTTCACCGGTAAGACACTCCAACATTTTACTTAGGATCATCTTAACATTAAAGGTCTCAGAAACGCACACCCATAACTGTTGTCTCTTGTCGAACAGGTTGTTCACGTGCTCATCTTCCAAAACCATTTTGGCTAAAGTCGTCTTTCCAAGGCCAGCCATCCCCACAATGGACACAACGCCGAGTGGATGTGAGGTGTTTGATGAACTAATCAACATCTTTACAACGTTAGAGACATTAACCTCTCTTGGGACAACTAGTTCCGGATCACCGAGAAAAGGATGAGTCTCCTGGAGCCCTGAAGATGATGCAGGAGCGGAAACCAGCTGCCCTCTGTTTTGGAGGCCCAATCCGGTGCCCTTGCTGCAGATCTTGTCCAGCGACTTGGTTACACTCTTAACCTTATAAGCCATCCTCAAGCGGAAAATGGTAGGATTGTGGGAAGAGAAGCTGTTAATGAGCTTTCCTCCCCATCGATTGTTGACTCGTAGCTTAATCCGCTTGGCTTCATAAGCGAGCTCAGCTAATACATCTTGGGCCCGGGAAGCGCCATCAGCAAGCCACTTGAGCCACACCTTAACAGGTGGGTCGGTTGATCTCGTCTCAGCATCGTCCAGAAAAGCTTCGATCATATCCAGGAAGCGTTGAAGTTCCTTGAGCTTCTTGTCAAAAGTCCACCCCAGTTTTACCAGCTCGAACACAGCCTTCTTGGCCTCGGATATCATCACCCTTGAAGCACCAATGAATACAACTTCCGCCATTTTTTGTCAACCGCAAACTAAACTCAGAGAGAGCTAATTAACTGCTGCAGCCTGCGAGCAAACCAACCAAATAAAACCGTACAACGTACAAGAAACAACCGGAAACTCTTAGCAGAGTTTTTCTGAAACTCAAAAGATCAAGGAAAAGAAAACAGCTTTTAGCGCACCAAATAATAGGGATCATGAAATCCAGGGAAAAAAAGGATAGTAGTTAAGAATTGTTCTTGTCAACTAGAAGATTAGAGATTTAATCCCCTACCCACCCTTACCCACCTGTTTGTCAGAAGGACTCGAAGCACACAAGCGCAGAGAAGAGACAAAGATTCAAAAGACAAGATATCGACGGTTGGGACAAGGAGCGTCGAGAACCAAGCTCCGGTTTGGTTCGGTTGCGTTAGAGTTGCTGAGAAGAGAGCGGAGACAGGGACGTTGATGGAGAAGGCTAAAGAAACAGGAAAATTTAGACGTTGAACTTTTGAGAAGCTTAAGGCAATGCTTTGCTTCAAAATGCCTCAAGCACAGCAATGGAAAACAAAAGGAGAGCCTCTCTTTCTGGCTTCCGTCTGCGTGTCGCTCCCAGCCTCCCACTGTCCCCAATTAATTAAACCCTGTTTTTTTAACCTAAGTTTAATTTAAAAATTATCTATTTATTGTTTTCTAAAAAAATTAAAAGTATATATATTAGAAAACTACAAGCTTTAATTTATTATTTATGGAAATAAATTTTACTTTTATATACCATAACATTAAAAATAAAAATTATATATTAATTATGGGTCAAAAAAAATTTAAAAAATATCATTATATAATTTTAGCTTTGCTTTTGGTGGAAAAAAAATGAACTACACCCTCTTTATTTCCGATCGATCCTTCATATCTATTGCATATACTAACTCAAATTCAAGTGTGTCTAATATTAGGTTGTGTGTTTAATTAATGACAAAGCTCAGGTTAGGAGGCTGAATTTAGGGCATTTTAATATAAAATTTATATCAGAACAATTTTTTCCAAATTACATGAAACATATATTAAAATTATAATTTGAGTCTTTCATGGATTAGAAATAAAATTAAAAATAAAAAAAATCATAGAAATTAAGAGTGAGCTACATGAAATTTGAAGAAGTTATAAACAATTGTAACTTCCAACTTACAAAATATTGTTGTGGTGGACTGACTGTAAGTTGGTAGTTTTTAATTGTTGTGTTGAGACGCAATTTAATAGTGGAAATTTCAACTTTGGAAGGATAAAACTGGGCAAGAGGTAGACATCTTCATTTAAGAGTACATTTTTAAAACATATTGTCAAGTTATTTTGATACACACAAAAGCATACTTTTTTTACATGAAAAAAAAATTTAAAGCAGTACTTTTATGTTTTTTTCTATTTGTGCGTGTGTGTGTACCGCAAGGTATACCGCACCCTGAATTTTTAAGGTATACCGTATGGTATATCGCATCGCATATTGTTACTATTTTCACAAAAAAAAATATTATAATATTATTTTAAGATGACATAATTTGTTTAATAACTTATTTTTACACATTTTATATGCATTCTAATTTTTCTCATTATAATTTTTCAAATATAAATAAAATATATATGATAAAAGATATTTTTTTAATACAAAAAACATAAAAAATGTTATATATGGAGCAAAATAAATAATATAAAAAAATTTTATTGATATACTATAAATATAAATAATACCATCCATATACTTTGCATATACTATAAATATAAATAATACCATCCATTAATTTTTTTATATTAATTAAGAAAAGTAACAAAAAAAATTAAAAGTAAACTTTTATTTTATGATATGTGTGTTATTTTTATTTTAATGTTTTATATATTTGTGATATTTTGATGTAAAAAAAATAGGGGCAAAAAATTAAATATTGTTGTATATACCACACAATATTTACGATATACTGCAGTTTTTTGACAAAATACATATAAAAAGTGCATAGTATGTGTTATACTATGAAATACAGCGGTATACTGCACAGTAAAATGAAAAAACGTGAAAATACAGTACACAGTAAGCAATATACTTCAGTATTTAATTCAGTGAATATATATATTTACTCTTTAATTTTTAAAATACGTTATAAAATATACATTATATAAATAAGTATGAAAAATATTTTCGGGGGAGGGAGACACCCCCAGCCCCTCCTGATCTCCACCCTTGTGTTTAATTATTACTACTTCTGTAAACATTTGAATTTTGCATGGAGATTAAAAAAGAGTAAAAAATTGGTTCTCCTTTCCACCTTTAAGCCTTTACTTCGTACACAAATTAAGAAAAATAGAATATTTGAATATTTAAATGCTACTTTAGAAGTAACTTATTAAATATGGAAATGGTGCAAAGATCTTGTATGGTCCAAAATAGTAAATGATACAAAAAATGTAAGACAGGTGAAGTATTATTCATTTTTAATAGAAGATTGTTCATCTTGATAAGCTTATATTTATTATATTTATTTTTCTCATATTTAGTATGTTTTAATATATTTTGAACCTTAAACATATATTTTGACTATGTTTTATAGCTTAGAGCATATCTAGACTCAATTAATTGAAAGTGAATTTAATTTACAATTTTGCAAGTTTTAATTTGGTTGTGTTCTTTTAGGATTTTGACAAATTGGTGATGTTCTAATAGAAAAATCATATATTGAGCTACAGAGATCGGAATTGAGTGATTCTTTATTTATTGGAAATCTGACATCCGGAGCTATAAATCATATGTAGATCATAAAATCCAGTTTGCACATTAAGGGATCAAATTTAGCTTCAAAGTCGTGATTTACGCGTCATTGCTGATTCGGAAGCAGTTGCGGTATTTTGAGCATATCTTTGGCTGTAGATGCTCGTTTTATGTGATTAGGTATTGTGTCGAAGCTAAGAAAGAGCTCTACAACTCTCATACTTTGAGTTTTAAGAAATAATGATTGCATCAAGGTCGAATCTTAGCTTGAAGTTGTTGCTGTTGTTCTGAAGCATTTCTTGGTTTTCAACTTTGAAACCTTTTATTTAGTTTGAATCTTTTTATTTGTGTGGGGTAATATTGTAACAATATAAAAAGTTTAGAGAGATTTTATGAGTTTAGCACACTAGTTTAATTTTTTTAGGTGTTTAAAGTGGCAGCTGCACCATAGCCTCCTCTTTTTCTCGCTGGACGCCTATTCCTCCTCTCTCTCTCTCTTTTTTGCAATTTTAGTTTTTTTTATTATTATCATTCTTTGTTTTTCTTCTAATCATAAATGAGTAATTTTCTAGTTCAGTTTAAGGGGACAATTTTCATCGCCAACACTGGTTGTAAGGATTGATTTTTCTTGTTAAAACTTTCTTTAAATTCAAGTATTTATTTTTTTGTTGTTAAGATTTATTACAATTAATTTTCATGTTCTCGTTTGTTGGATTGGTTATGCGATTACAAATCTGCTTAATTTTTTTTTCAACCACGTAGATGAAGAATTTGATTTAGAAGCAAGTGAATTGACTGAAGATTACTTTTATTTCTGGTTAGTTCATACATAGAAATAAGACAGGTTAAATTGTTTAAGCTTTTGGATTATTGTCTGAAATAAACTTTTGTTCATTGTCCTTAATGCTAATTTTGGGTTTATTAGAAATTGTTTTTCAATATCTAATTACTCTAAATTAAGAAATTAATCTAAAGCTTTTTCTGGTTATTTTTACTGTTGAATTTTTTTGTATTCTTTTTAGCTTTAAAGAGAATCTTGTTTATTCGCTTGGATTGAAGAAATATTTTCTTTCGATAATCAACTGCATAACTAGAATAGATAATCAACCCTGAGCTGAACATTTTTAGTATTAGTTAATTTTATTTTGATTCTATAGTTAATTTATTTTAGCATTCAATTCAAGAAAACTCCTAACATTTTATTTCAGTTTTCTGACAGAAAGCCTTCGGTTAAAAAATTTTCTTTGGGATTCGACCTAGTTTTCACTATTATATTACAAATTTATTTATTCTGAGTTGTCAGTGATACCAGAATTATTTTTGTGGTTTTGGCAACTGACCACATCTCATTAATCATGAGTTGTATAGTATCTACAAACAAATGCTAGAGTAAAATATATAGATAATTAGCTCAACTACAAGCCTTACATTTATACGTCCTAAAAATTTGAACACCATATTTTGAATAGAACTCTCGTGAATAATATGAGTAATTTTGATATCCACGTCTACAAATAGGTAGAGATAGACTAAGAGAACAAAAACACAGATTGGACTCCCCATGATATTATATCCTAAAGGAAACTCCATGATTAATCGAACTCAATTATTATTTGTACTACATTATTTTGTGAAAGAAATTTTATAAAAAACATACTACTTTGGTGTTGGTTTCAATTTAAATAATGTATTACTGATTATACCCACCCAAGTATTATTCAGTTAGGGCAAAGCCTAAAAAACCCAAAATGACTTAAGGCCCAAAATGGTTAAGACTGTGACAAAGGTCTAATGCTTCATTTCCCATGAAAAGGTCACTCGTGGGTCCCACCATAGGACAAATGTCTCACTAATTCTACAATTCTACAATACAGTGGGTACGAAAAGTAACACTTTATACAATGACATTAAATCCATCATCACTATTTATTTATGAGTTATGATATCACTTCTTTGGTATTCATGCTTTATTTAAAATTTTTACTAACTTAAGCATTGAAGAATCTTTTGTAGGTCTCTATGTTCCGTCTTCTACTGTGTGCTCGTATGTGAAGATGTATTATCTAATGTCAATGCATCATATACTAAGGATAATGCATCATCAATTATTTAATATATTATTTTAAGGAAAACTTGTATGTGACAAACGATAGATGTCATAGACGGATCTAGACCGTCCGTAATTGTGGGGCCCATGTAGGTCCCACAGTCACGGATAACCTAGATTCATCCATGATATCTGTCGTCCGTTACATAATTCAAACCCTTATTTTAACTTTCAATGGTTATTCATTAAACGTGTATGCTAAATTAAAACTTGAAACTTTAAGAAGCCTAAATTGTACTTTTAAAGCACTTTTTTTTAAAAAAAAAGCTATATTGATTTTCTTTTATTGGGTTGGTTGTAGAAAAAAATTATAAAAAATTAATTACTTAAAAAAATTATTCATGTATGGAGTTTATATTTTTACATGTTATGACAAATCACCAAAATACTCCTCGTGGCCTGGCTTAGTTAAAATGACTTTCTTTCCTCATAAGCCACTATACCTTGTTAAACTACGCAAATTCTGAAATGCACTTAAGTGTACGTGCTCACACTAGATTGCATTAAAAATGCCCAATTTCCATTTAATTTTTTCATTTATGGTAGATTTATGCGTTAAGTGTGTAAGATTTAATTGGGTACTAATTGGATATTAACTTTGTTTAAAATTTTTAATTATGGAATTTTAGTTATAAACATTTTCTTTTTTATTTAATTCCATTATATGCAAGCCTTCGTTTCTTATTTTCTCTTTTCAAAAGTTTTAATTATGGAACCTTTTGAATTTGAATTCATTTGTAAAGATAGTCTTAAGGAAACAATAAAGATAATATGATAAATATGATAATTATTTAAAATAATTTTATTAATTCATTTTTTTTGCATAGTTAATCATAGTCAGAGAGCTGCACACACAGTTTAATACATTTTACTTTCAGTTTACTGCATATCTCATATAGTTTAATATATTTGACTCCCAGTTTAACACATATCTCACACAGATTAATACAATTCACTTCCAATTAACACATATCTCACACAATTTAATACTACCTTCATTCCATTTTAGTTGAAACATTTGTCTGAGCATGAAGATTAAGGTGTATATAATTTGTGTTATTTTTTTATGTAGTAAAAGTTTAAATAATGATTAAAAAAGAAAAGATTCTTTTTTGGGTTTTGTGCAGTGAGAGATTGAGTGGAGATTAAAAAAAGAGTCTTTAGTGGGTATTGTGTAAAATGATAATTTAATTTTTTAAATTTTTCCAAAAGAGGAAACGTTTCAACCTTTTGGGACTTTCCGAAAAGGAATACGTTTCAAGTAAATTGGGACAGAGGGAGTACATTTTACTTCTAGTTTAATCATTTCCAATTAACTCATATATCACACAGTTTAATATATTTCACTTCCAGTTTAATACAATTTCACATCCAGTTGTTGCTGATAACAATAAAAATGTCAATTGTGCTTGTGGCAACGTCGGGTTTTCGGGAGTCGCCACCAATCTGTTTCACCTAGGTCGATTGGACACCTTAAAATTGGTCTGCGAGAGTTCGGGGATCGGGAGTACGGTTACGCTAAAACAACTTTGTTATAGCGCCCAAAATTGGCACCGTAGTTGATTTTAATTTTGTTTTGCTTTGCTTTTAGAAAATATTCAGTTAATTTTCAAACTAGAAATTTTAACTGAATTAATCGGATGCGGATTTTTAAATTAATTTATATAAAATTTGATACTTCCGAACCATAGACTCTGCCGAGTCATTTGGACACGGAAGATTTTGATTCCGAACCATTGACTCTGCCGAGTCATTTGGACACGGAATTTGGTGAAATTTTAAACAATTTTATCCATATTGTAAAAAAATATGGATTTTTATCTTTTTATTTAATTTATTTATTTTAAAAAGTTTGATATTTTCTAAACCGTAGATCCTGCCGGATCATCCGGATATGGAAATTGATTTATCGTAATTATTTAATTCTTATTATTATGAAATTAATTTTTAAATGGTAATTCTTTTTGTTTATGAATGATTTTTAATACTAACTAAAAAATTTATCTTTATATTTTTACTTCTTTTTTTACTTTCTTTCTTTTTCTTCTTTTTTACTTATTTTTTTTTAATTTCTTTTCTTTTCTTTCTTTTTTATTCTTTTCTTTCTTTCTTTTCTTTTTCTTTTTCTTTCTTTTATCTTTCCTTTCTTTTTCTTATCTTTCCTTTCTTTTCTTTATCTTATCTTTCTTTTATTTTTCTTTCTTATCTTTCTTTTCTTTTTCTTATCTTTTCTTTTATTTCTTTTTATCTTTCTTTTCTTTTTCTTATCTTTTCTTTTATTTTTTTTTATCTTTCTTTTCTTTCTTATCTTTCTTTTATTTTTCTTTCTTATCTTTCTTTTATTTTTCTTATCTTTCTTTTATTTTTCTTGTTTACTTTTTTTGTTTTCTTGTTTAATGAAAGATATTTATTATTTTAAAGGATTACTCAATTTATAAAAGAATTAACAAAAATAATTAATTTTTATTTAATAAGAAGTTAATTTAAAAGAATTAAAGAGTTTAAAAATAAAAATTTTGATCATGGTACGGGGCGTTGTTACTCAGCCAGACCCTCTTCACCAGGTGAAGCAGCTCAAAAGCGGGCACGAGACAGTTTCCAGCCAATATACCATGAACTAAAAATTTTTTTATTTTTTTTTATTATTTTTTTTAAAATTTTTTTATTATTATTTTTATTTTTTTTATAAAAGATTAACCAAAATTAATTGTTTTATTAAGAGAATCAAAAATTTATATGTATATTTTAAACAAAAGAAGAAAATTTTTGATATTTATTTAATTTATTTTGGAATAAAAGATTATTTAACCGAAAACTTATATGTACTTTAAAACAAAAGTCTTGATATTTTTATTTTTTATATTCTTCTTTGTTTGATGAAAGATTTTTTTTAATTTTAATTTATATTTCTGAAAATATATCTAATCAATAAGTCAAAAATATTTAAGAGAAAATTCAATTATTTTTGTTTTATTTTGTATTATTTTGAAATTATTTGATTAAGATTTTTATAAAGGAAACAAAAAGTTATATCTTTTAATAAGTAAAATATTACTGAATAAAATATTAACCCAAAATTTTTATTCTTTTCATTCTTTTTATTAATAAAGAAAACTAAAAAAAATTATATTTTAAAAGAAATAAATAAAATATTATTGAAAAATATTAACTCAAAATTTACTCTTTTTATTCTTTTTATTAATAAAGAAAACTAAAAAAAGTTATATTTTAAAATAAATAAAATATTTCTGAAAAATATTAACCCAAAAATTTTACGCTTTTTATTCTTTTTATTAATAAAGAAAACTAAAAAAAAATTATATATTAATAGATAATTAATATATTAGTCTAAAGTTTTTTTTTATTTTTTATAAAGAAAAAATTTATTTATATATTTTATTTAAAAATATTTCCGAGCCATGGATCCTGGCGGATCATTTGGTCATGGAGTTTTAATTTTTTTTTATTTCATTAATTATTAATTTTAAAGATGTATTAAAAGAATGATTTTATGTTTATTTATTTATTTATTTTATTTTTAAATTATTTCATTATGTTTGTTTATTAAAAGGAATAAAAACTTTGTTTCAAAATAAAAAAAAAGTAATTTTTATTAGCCTTTAGAAAATTATTCACATAAAATTCCTTTTTTTATCTTTTAATCATAAAAAAAAATTCAATTAATAAAGTGGGGCTTTTTGGCCATCCACTTTAATAACAGAATAATAATAAAAGTTAGCACAATTAATATAGTTAGATTAGTTAGATTAGTTAGTTAATAACAATAAAAAAGGTTAGTAAAAAGTTAGATTAAATTAATTAACAACAATAATAAAAATTAGCCAAGTTTAATTAAATTAATTGTTAACAACAATAATAAAAAGTTAGTCAAGTTAATTAAATTAATTAATTAACAACAATAATAAAATTTAGCCAAATTAATTAATTGTTAATTAACCAAGTTGATTAAATTAATTAACAATAATAAAAGTTAGTAATAATGCAAAAATTAAAAGGTTAGTAACAATAATAATGTTAAAAGTTAGTTGTTAGTAAGTTAGTTAACAAGTTAATAATAACAAAAAAAAAAAAAAGGTTAGTAACAATAACAATAATAAACAAATAAATACACAAGTAAAAAAATAAAGTTAGTAATTAATTCTGAAAAAAAAACAAAATAAAAAGATTAGTGACCAAAATGAAAAGAATTGAAAAGATGAAGGACTGAAAGGAGGTTTTACCCTTGGGAAATGAATTTGAAATTCTGTTTTGCTGGGAAAACAGAAAACGCGACGAAGCGCAGCTGGCACGGCAGGGAGGCGAGCACGGGCGTGGGGCGGCGAGGCGTGGGCGGAGGGGCGACGGCGGCGTGGACAGCGTGACGGCAGGAGGAGAAAGAGAGAGAAAACGAGAGGAGAGAGAGAGAGAGAACAACGAAGGAGATCAAACGAAAGAGATGGTCAAATCGTAGAAAAATAAAATTTTGAGACTTTCTGGCAGAAGGAGGAGAGGCTAGGGAATAAGGCTGTAATTTTCTTTATTTTTAAAACGGAGCTCTGAACTTTTTTCTCTGATTTTCAGTGTGTTCAGCACTGAATTTGGGGGGGTATTTATAGAAGGAGCTTAGCTGAACTGTGGACGGATAAATTAATAAAAAATCTCAAACTTATCTTTTAAATTGGTAAAATGACAGTTTCAGTCCTTTACGTTACTCCAGCTCTGGATAAGCTCAGAAGCTTCTGATTTTGACAATTTTAACGTTTTCTGTCAATTTGGGCCAGAAACGTCCGTTTAGGCCCAAAATTGACGCGAAAAATTACCCAAAGCTCCTGAAACTTTCAGAATTTGTCAATTTTGTCCGAAACTTCTCAATTTTGTCATTTTTACCTCAAACTTTTAATTTTTTTGTCATTTTTTTCTGAAATTTTATTTTTATTTCAAACACATACATATTCACACATATATTATTTTAAATCAAATCTTCTCAAAATAAAAATATATTTTAAACTAATTAACATAATTAAAATTTTTTAGCAATAATAATAATAATAATAATAATTTTTTAATTAGTTTTTTTTTTTAAATTTTTTTTAAAAAAAGGCCGGACGAAATTGGGTGTTAACAGCTGCCCCCCTTTGCATGCTTCATGGGACATGATGTATGCAAAGTAGTTACCAAATTTCGTCCGTCTTAGCTAGCCATTGAGAACCTTCTCGCCGCCTAAACTATGTGGTTAAGGAAATTTTTTTTTTTTTTTTTAGCCTCTGCGATAAGAACTCTCCTATCGTTGAAGGGAAAATTTGATAATTTTGAGGTTAAGGGTCCTACCTTAGAACCTCGACAATATGAACTCTTCTATCGTTTGAAGGAAAATTGATTGTTTTGAGGTTAAGGGTCCTACCTTAGAACCTCGACGATAGGAACTCTCCTATCGTTTGAAGGAAAATTGTTTGAATGAGGTTAAGGGTCCTACCTTAGAACCTCGACGATAGGAACTATCCTATCATTTGAAGTAAAATTGATTGTTTTGAGGTTAAGGGTCCTACCTTAGAACCTCGACGATAGGAACTCTCCTATCATTTGAAGGAAAATTGATGATTTTGAGGTTAAGGGTCCTACCTTAGAACCTCAACGATAGGAACTCTCCTATCATTTGAAGTAAAATTGATGATTTTGAGGTTAAGGGTCCTACCTTAGAACCTCGACGACAGGAACTCTCCTATCGTTTGAAGGAAAATTGATTGTTTTGAGGTTAAGGGTCCTACCTTAGAACCTCGACGATAGGAACTCTCCTATCGTTTGAAGGAAAATTGTTTGAATGAGGTTAAGGGTCCTACCTTAGAACCTCGACGATAGGAACTCTCCTATCGTTTGAAGGAAAATTGATTGTTTTGAGGTTAAGGGTCCTACCTTAGAACCTCGACGATAGGAACTCTCCTATCGTTTGAAGGAAGATTGATGATTTTGAGGTTAAGGGCCCTACCTTAGAACCTCGACGATAGGAACTCTCCTATCATTTGAAGTAAAATTGATGATTTTGAGGTTAAGGGTCCTATCTTAGAACCTCGACGACAAGAACTCTCCTATCGTTTGAAGGAAAATTGATTGTTTTGAGGTTAAGGGTCTTACCTTAGAACCTCGACGATAGGAACTCTCCTATCGTTTGAAGGAAGATTGATGATTTTGAGGTTAAGGGCCCTACCTTAGAACCCCGATGATAGGAACTCTCCTATCGTTTGAAGGAAAATTGTTTGAATGAGGTTAAGGGTCCTACCTTAGAACCTCGACGATAGGAACTCTCCTATCATTTGAAGGAAAATTGATTGTTTTGAGGTTAAGGGTCCTACCTTAGAACCTCGACGATAGGAACTCTCCTATCGTTTGAAGGAAGATTGATGATTTTGAGGTTAAGGGCCCTACCTTAGAACCTCGATGATAGGAACTCTCCTATCGTTTGAAGGAAAATTGATGATTTTGAGGTTAAGGAAAATTCTTTTAACCTCGACGATAGGACTTTCCTATCGTTTGAAAATTTGATTGAATGAGGTTAAGGAACTCTCCTTAAACCTTGAGCGAAATTTATATGAAAGCAATTAGAATTGGAATAATTTTCTTCGAAAGTGTGAATTTGCATAATAGGCGAGTGCGAAACTTTAGACTTCGATAAAATGAGTGAATCTTGATGATGACAATATCGCTAACAAATTATGTAAAGGGAACGGATGTTTGGAATCAATATCCAAGGTTCATCTAATATTTTCTTCAGTAAATATAGATTCGCTTGAGAGATATGTCATCCAAATAAGGTTGAAGCTTAACTATCCCAAAATGTTATGCCTAGTAGACCTAATAGGATGCGTCTCAAGAGCAATAAAAATTACTCTTTACTCAGCCATTCCAACCTAAAGGCATTGTCCTATGGTTTTAATATCAGCATGGACGAAACTATCTTATAAGATAAAAAAAAGAAATTCCCTGAAAGAAAAACTAAAACACGAAAGAAAATGCTGATAATAAAACTAAAGAACAAGCAAAACGGATCGGATCACTTCTTCTTCCACAATACTTCAACAGGGTTAGTAGAGGACTATTATGGGATCGAACTGTTCGGGAAAGACTGTCGCGTCCAGTCTATCTGAATCATTGCTGGATCTGGTTCAGGAACAAAAGCTTGCATTTTATCAAGTAATTCTTCAGCAGTTTTTGCAGATATTAGGATTCGTCATGCTACTCTTGATATAAAATTCTTCTGCACTGCATAATCCACAAAAGATATCAGACCTGTAAAGAAATCGTTAACATTCAAAAGCCCAATAGGTTTATTGTGCAAATTAAGTTGGGCCATAGAAGCAATTTGGAAGACTTCTCCCAATGTACCAAAACCACCTGGTAGAGCGATAAAAGCATCAGCATTAAGAAGCATTTGTAACACACGCTCTTGCAAATTTTTAACCACTAATTCTTCTCCAATCGTGCCCCCAGAAACAAATTTCAGAGGTCCAAGGATGATGCCCAGAACTTGGCTTCCTCCTAGAGATGCTGCTGATGCTACACCTCCCATTAATCCGACACTACCTCCTCCATAAACTAAATGTATTTTTCGCTCAGCTAATACTCTACCCAGATGGTTGGCTGCCTTTAAATACTCTTCATCTTTTCCAGGAAAAGCCCCAGAAAATACACAAATACTTCGGGATTTACGAGTTGGGGTTTTCTCCATTCCTATCCTTACTCTTGTGAGAAAAGAGGATATATTTATAGAGATGAAGAGATAAGGCAATAATTTTATTTTCAAGAATGGATACATTATTGCCAGCTATTCACAGTAGTCACGAGTATGACTCTGGTCAGGTATGGGTACACTATCGTTAAAAGAGGAGGAAAATTTTCAAAATAGCTGCTAGCATGTACAGTAGTCACTACTGTAGCTTACGTGAGGAGTAGGTACGTGATTGTCGGAAGAGAAGGAAAATTTCAAAAGTGGCAGGTATATACAGTAGTCATAATTATAGCTCATGTCAGGAGTGGGTACATTATGGGAGGAAAATTTCAAAAGCGTCAGCTAGCATGTACAGTATCGTGACTATGGCTTATGTCAGGAGTGGATACATTATCGCTGAAAGAGGAGGAAAATTTCAAAAGCGAGAGCTAGCACGTACAGTAATCGTGACCTTGTTCCGTCTTCTACTGGCTTTGCGTCCAGTAACGGCTTCAATGCTTTCTATGAATCGGTGATTTGCATCTCATCTAGCTTTTTCACAAACTGGAAAACAGGGTCATTTAGGGTCAGATTCCCAAGACTGTAACGTTCTCGTTCTTTTTGGAGAATTATCCATAATCCAACAACCTCAAATTGCACTATTCCGCAAGAATGCGTTTCAAGAACCTCTCGGATATCTTCCAGAGATTCCTTACGCAAGCCATTCTTGATGAATTTTATTCTATCATTACGATTTCTGGTGATCACTCCTGGAGAACGACATTTATTGCCGCAAATCCACCATCCACAATTATGACAAACGCCTAGCCTCTTTGCTCTTCTTTTTTTGGCATAAGCGCTTTTACCAAAGCCAGGCATACGGGGAAAGAACGCTTCTGGAACTTCACCAGCTGAACGAACCTTAGCTTCAATTAGCCACCGCACATTATCAGGAATGCCTTTGTACATAAATAGTCGGAATCGTTCACATCTAGCTTGATAAACCTTTTTAAGAACATTTATTGGGAAAGAAGGGAAATATTTTCGTAGAGCAGAAAGAGAAGGCTCCATTGATGAAGGAGGCATTTAAGAGAAAAAGAAAGAAATTAGTGATTGTAGGAAATGGAAATAACTGACTTTGGGAGTTATGGAGTACCGTATCCAGAAGGAAGAACACGCATTTATAGTGATGAAAGGATAATGCGTTTATTACACTTACGGAAGTAAGTACATTATTGCCAAAAGAAAAGACAAATGACAGCTTATATGTACAGCAATCATGACTGTGGCTCTCATCTTCCACTAGTTTATGTCTAGTAATGGCTTTAATGCCTCTATAAGTCGAGGATTTGCTTCCCATCCAGTTTTCTCACAAACTGGCAAACAGGGTCATTAAAAGTTAGATTTCCAAGACTGTAACGATCCTGCTCTTTACGGAAAGTCCACCATAAATCCATAATTTCCCATTGCACTATTTCACAAGAATGTGTTTCAAAAGTTAATAGGATATCATCCAAAGATTCCTTACGCAGGCCATTCTTGATGAATTTTCTTTTATCTTCATGATTTCTGGTGATCATCCCTAAAGAACGACATTTAGTATCGCAATTCCATCGTCCACATTTATGACAGACACCTAGCCTCTTTGCTCTTCGCTTTTTGGCATAAGCGCTTTTACCAAAGCCTGGCATACGGGGAAAGAACGCTTCTGGAACTTCACCAGCTGAACGAACCTTAGCTTCAATTAGCCACCGCACATTATCAGGAATGCCTTTGTGCATAAATACTCTGAATCGTTCACATCTAGCTTGATAAATCCTTTTAAGAACATTTTTTGGGAGGGAAGGAAAATGCTTTCGCAGGGTGGAAAGAAAAGATTCCATTGATGAAAGAGGAATTTGAGAAGAAAGGAAGAAATTAGTTATTGTAAGAAACGGAAATAACTGACTGTGAGAGTCACGGGGTACCGTATCCAGAAAGAAAAACACACATTTATACGATGAAAGGATAACTTGTTTATTACGCTTACAGAGGCAAGTACATTATTATCAATAGAAAAGACAAATGACAGCTTATATGCACAGCAATAATGTCTGTGGCTTTCATCTTCCACTAGTTTATGTCCAGTAATGGCTTTAATGCCTTCATAAGTCGGGGATTTACTTCCCATCTAGTTTTCTTACAAGCTGGCAAACAGGATCGTTTACAATTAGATTTTGGGGACTGTAACGGTCTCGTTCTTTATGGTAAGTTCTCCATAAACTGACTATTTCGCGTTGTACTATTCCACAAGAATGCGTTTCAAGAGTCCCTCGTATATCCTCCAGAGATTCTTTACGCAGGCCATTCTTAATGAATTTTCTTTTATCTTCACGATTTCTGGAGATGTATCCTAAAGAGCGGCATTTAGTATTACAATTCCATCGTCCGCATTTATAACAGACATCTAGCCTCTTTGCTCTTCGCTTTTTGGCATAAGCGTTCTTACCTAGGCGCGGCATACGAGGCTTAAATGCATCTGGAACTTCACCAGCCAAACGGACCTTAGCTTCAATTATCCACTGCACATTGTCGGGAATGCCTTTGCGTGTAAAAACTCTGATTCTTTCACATCTAGCAAGGTAGATCTTTTTAAGAACTTTTAGTGGGAGGGAAGGAAAGTATTTTCGCAGTACAGAAAGAGTAGAATCCATTGATGAGAGAAGAATTTGAGAGAAGAGGGAAATGAATCAGTTATTGCAGGAAACTGGAATAACCGACTTTAGAAGTCACGGGATATCTTATCTGCTGTTTAATCAGAAGGAAGAACACGCATTTATAGTGATGAAAAGGGATAACGTGTCGATTACACTTAGGGGAGCATGTACATCTGTCAAAAGAAAATGCAAATTTTTCCAAATATAACAAACTGTATGTACAGTAATTGTGACTGTGGCTCACATCTTCCACTGGTTTTACGTCCAGTAACGGCATTAACGGCTTCTATGAGTCGAGGATCTGCTTCCCATCTAGCTTTCTTACAAGCCGGCAATCAGGGTCGTTTAAAGTCAGATTCCCGGGACTGTAACGGTCTCGTTCTTCATGAAAAATACTCCATAAATCAAGAATTTCACGTTGCACAGATCCACAAGAATGCGTCTCAAGAGTCAATTGGATATCATCCAATGAGTCCTTACTCAAGCCATTCTTGATGAACCGTATTTTATCTTCTCGATTATTGGAGATCATTCCTAAAGAACGACACCTAGTCTTACAAGTCCACCTACCACATTTATGGCAGACTTGTAATCTTTTCGCTTTTCTTTTTCTGGCATAAGAACTTTTGCCAACACCAGGCATGTAAGATGCAAATGTCTCTGGGATTTCACCTGCCAGACGAACCTTGGCTTCGATTAACCACCGTACATCTTCAGGTATTCCTTTGTGCATCAGAGCTCTTAATCGTTCACAGCGAACTCGGTAGATCTTTTTTAGGATGTTCATTGGGAGAGAAGGGAAATACTTTCGCAAGGCGGAAAAAGTAGGATCCATTTTCTAGGAGGAAGTAAAAGAAAGAAGGGGTGAAGGAATCAGTTATTATGGGCAACTGAGAGAACCGACTTGAGAGTCACGGAGTACCGTATCCGCCGTTTAACCGGAAAAGTGAATCCTACTTTATTTTGATGTGATAGATATCCCATCCAGCTGACGTCGATTCAGTCCTTGATTATTGAATCCATTGTCCGCTTTTGACGAATTTTCAACGACAATATTTCTTGATGTCTGCCTTATCTTTGACCATAGCTATCACTCATCTTGGATGCTGCTAAGCTGGCATCAATTCTGTTCTTTTAGGTGTAGCCTCAATTGCCAGGCTTTTGACGATATTGTATACTTTATCCTTGGATTCCTGATGGGGCTGGGTCCAGCGTATTAGCTATGCGTCCAATTGGTAAGAGCTGATGTCATTAAGATCTCAGCTTATACTGCTGCAATCATGCTGCGGACATGCTTTCTATTTGATCCCTGTTATGTAAAAGCCATGCATGCGTGATGTGAAATGCATGAATGCAAGGCATGTGTAACTGATGGTTTTTTTTTTTTTTTGAATCTAGCTCTTCATGTCTTTGTTTTACTTTACTGGATCTTCTTTGTGATTTCCTTCTCGGACTATTATTGAATCTCTTTATGCTTTCCAACTGTTGTCCATTGTTTCGCTTTCCAGCTGTTGTTCATTGTCTCGCTTTCCAGCTATTGTCCATTGTCTCAAAAGCCTAACTCTTTTCAAAAATCTTCTTTCCTTGATTTGTTCTTAAATTTTGGCTTCAATTTCCTTAATGTCCGCCTCGTACTTTATGTCTCTCTAGATAATTGTCCCTGTTGAGATATTCGTGAGTATGATTTTTTCTTGCTGACATGGACATGTTAAGACTTTTGAAGCGATCATTCGGCTACCACCAAGGCTATCTCCCAAAGATTTGTTACTCCTTCTTCTTTGTTAGCCTATGTTCTGTGCCGCTCGCAAAGCAGGACCTCAATCTTATCTGTTTTAATTCATAAAGCTTATCAAAGTAATCTACGGTCTTTTTTTTTTTCTAAGTTTTAATTATTACTATTCTTCCTTCAAAAGTCACAATTTATTGCACACTTAAGGCTAGTAGGAATGTGAGATTTGAAGGAAAAGAACTGGATAGAAGCGACTTTAGCATTTTGAACGTGAGAATCAAAGGCAAGCTAAAGAGAATTGGCTTTTTATTTATGTGTAAGAGAATATAAAAATCTTGGGTACAGATAGATAATGAAAGTGTAAGGGAAGAAAGCTCTCTTTGACAACTTTGATCAAATAAACTTTGGTAACTCCGTATCCACTTCTTCCCTTCTGTACGAAAATGTCTTCATTATGCAAAGTATTTCTTTACTGAATCTGAATTTACTGGCTTTGGTAACTCTCGTCCATCCATTTCTGTCAGAATTAGTGCCCCTCCTGAAAATGCTTTCTTCACAACATATGGCCCGTCATAATTTGGTGTCCATTTTCCTCTGGAATCATGCTGCATGGGTAAAATTTTCTTGAGCACTATATCACCCTCGTGAAATTGTCGTGGGCGAACCTTTTTATTGTAAGCACGAATCATCCTTCTTTGATAAAGCTGTTCGTGGCAAAGGGCTATCATTCTTCTTTCATCAATTAGGTTTAATTGCTCGTATCTAGCCTTGATCCATTCTGCTTCTCTTAATTGAGTATCCATTAGTACTCTTAATGATGGAATTTGAACTTCAATGGGCAATACAGCCTCCATACCATATACCAGAGAAAAAGGTGTTGCTCCAGTAGAAGTACGGGTAGAAGTTCTATAAGCATGTAGTGCAAAAGGTAACATCTCATGCCAGTCCTTATAAGTGACGATCATCTTTTCAACAATTCTCTTGATATTTTTATTGGCCGCTTCTACTGCACCATTCATCATTGGTCGATAAGGTGCTGAATTGAGGTGTTTGATTTTGAACTGCCGGCACAAAGTCTGCATCATTGCATTGTTCAGGTTCGTGGCATTGTCTGAGATGATACATTCCGGCGGCCCATAACGACAAATGATTTCTTTCTTAATGAACCGGCATACCACCTTTTGAGTCACACTTGCATATGACATAGCTTCTACCCATTTAGTAAAGTAGTCAATTGCAACTAGGATGAATTTGTGACCATTGGAAGCTTTAGGGGTAATCGCTCCAATGACATCGATTCCCCACATGGCAAAAGGCCAAGGTATTGCTGTTACATTAAGAGGAGCAGGTGGGGCTTGGATCTTGTTGGCATATATTTGGCATTTGTGACATTTTCTTACGTGATTGACGCAATCACTTTCCAATGTGAGCCAATAGTAACCAGCCCTCATTATTTGTCTTGCCATGGTATGACCACTAGTGTGTGCTCCACATATTCCAGAATGAACTTCTTCCATGATCTTTCGTGCTTCATGAGTATCTACACAGCGAAGTAGCATCGAGTCTGGGGTTTTCTTGTAAAGTATGTCTAGGTTTAAAAGAAAACCCATTGACAATCTTCGTAGAAATTTCTTGTCATTTTCTGATGCTTCTGGTGGATATACTCTTTCTTGGAGGTATTTCTTGATATCGTGATACCAAGGCTTTCCATCCAATTCTTCTTCGATGCTCATGCAATAAGCTGGAGAATCTATTATTCTCATCTCGAACACAGGAGTATGCTCGGGGTCACTGATCTTGTACATAGCAGCCAAAGTAGCTAAAGCATCCGGTATTTGATTATCTTCCCTTGGAAGATGATGGAAGCTTATACTGTTGAATTTTCGAGCCAAGTCTAGTATGAGCTTTTGGTAAGGGATCAATTTTGAATCCCTTGTCTCCCATTCTCCGTTGATTTGATATATGACTAATGCGGAATCCCCATAAACTCGGAGATCTCGCACTTTCAATTCCAGTGCCATTTGGAGTCCCATAGCACATGCCTCATACTTTACTATATTGTTGGTACAAGGAAATGTAATTTTTGCTGTAAGAGGGAATTGCTCTCCACTTGGAGAGATGAGTATGGCTCCAATCCCTTGTCTCAAAGCATTAGATGCTCCATCGAATGCCATTTTCCATGTTTCATTTTCTTCATCGACTTCCTGTTCTATCGTCATTATATCTCCATCAGGAAAGTCCATTCTCATGGGCTCATAATCCTCCAATGCTCTATCAGCCAGATATTCAGCGATTACACTTCCTTTTACGGCCTTTTGGGTGACATACTGTATGTCGTATTCAGATAACAGCATTTGCCATTTTGCAATCCTGCCTGATAAAGCGGGTTTCTCGAAAATGTACTTAATGGGATCAGTCTTGGAGATCAGCAATGTTGTGTTGTTGAGCATGTAGTGTCGTAGTCGATGTGCTACCCATGCAAGGGCACAACAGGACTTTTCTACTATTGAGTATTTAGCTTCATATGTGGTAAGCTTTTTTCTCAAATAGTAAATTGCATGCTCCTTCTTGCTTGTCTCATCACGTTGACCTAATACGGATCCTAATGAAGAATCCTGTATGGATAAATATAGAATCAACGGTTCTCCGGATCGAGGTGGTATCAAGACTGGTGGATTTGATAGATATCGTTTGATTTTCTCGAACGCTTCTTGGCATTCGTTATTCCACTCAATCGGATTGTTCTTCTTTAGTGATTTGAAAAGCGGTTCACACTTGGACGTCAATTGTGATATGAACCTTGCTATGAAGTTGATTCTACCCAGAAAACTTCTTACTTGTTTTGGAGTCTTCGGGGGTTGCATTTCTTGTATCGCTTTGACTTTACTTGGGTCAACTCGAATCCCGTCCTTGCTGACTATGAAACCCAATAACTTTCCTGAAGAGGCTCCAAAAGTACATTTGGCAGGATTCAACTTCAATTGATATTTGCGAAGTCTATCGAATAGTTTTCTTAGCACTTTTAGATGCCCCCGAGCAGTGAAAGTTTTGGCGATCATGTCGTCCACATATACTTCAATTTCTTTATGCATCATGTCATGGAACAACGTGACCATGGCTCTTTGATATGTAGCACCAGCATTCTTTAACCCGAAAGGCATCACCTTATAGTAGAAGGTACCCCAAAGGGTAATAAAAGCAGTTTTTATCATGTCATCTGGATCAAGTTTGATTTGATTGTATCCAGAAAAACCATCCATGAAGGAAAAGTAGGAGTTTCCTGCGGTATTATCCACCAGTGTATCAATATGAGGAAGTGGGAAGTTATCTTTAGGACTGGCTTCGTTCAAAGGCCGGTAGTCCTGACAAACTCTTAGTTTCCCACTTTCTTTCTTTTCGACTGGGACAATGTTAACCACCCATTCTGTATATTCAGCAACCCCCAGGAATCCTGCATCCCACAGCTTTCGAATCTCGTCTTTTACTCTTAAGATTAACTCTGGCTTTAATCTTCGTAACTTCTGTCTGACAGGCTTCGCCCCAGGTTTCAAGGATATTTTGTGTAGTACTATGTCTGAGCTTAAGCCGGGCATATCTTGGTATGACCAAGCGAATACATCCACATATTCTTTCAATAAATGGACTAATTCTTCTTTTTCTTCAGGAGGGAATAAAGTACCAATCTTGACTTCTTTTACATCCTGACTGTCTCCCAGGTTGAATACCTCAGTTGGTTCTTGACTTGTTGCTCTTTCTTTTTCATCTCGCTCAATCATTTTTAATAGCTCAGGAGATACTTGAAGATCTTCGTCATCCGAGTCGGTAGTGTTTACAGGATTATCAAAGTTCATTCTTTCATTGTCATCAAAGAGAGTTTTGGGTCTGCATTATCCAGAGAGAAAAGAAAGAGAAGAGAAAAAATGGCACGAATGAGATGGATGCAAACTGGTACTTTATTTACAATGTGCATAAATCACAACTTTATTGGAATAAAAAGCAATAACTAAAAGGTTCACTTAAACAAAGACTACACCCTATTGATTGAACCTTTCTTTAGGAGGTTTTTACTATTAGATTACTTTGGAAAGCTTTCGATTATAACAGGCAGTTCTATCGCCTCCCAATTGTTCAGCACATCCCGTGGGCCACAAGGTTGAACGAGCTCCTCCTCTTCAGGTGAATCGCTGATGATTGCCTGAATAGAAAGACTTTCAAAAGACTTGTTGATGTTGATAGTCAGCTTGCCTTCATTGTCATTTTTCGGAATGAGACCACCACTCACGAACGTTTCGGTGATTTCAGGGATATCCAGATTTCTTTCCTGGAGAGGATGCCCTGTTAATCGTGCAATCCTCTTTTCTCTCTTTTCAGCTATTGCCTTCATTTTATCATGTCTTGTCGGTGTGAAGCCTAGGCCGTATTTCCCTTCATTTGCGGATATTTTCAATGGCTCTGGGATTCCTTGTAAATCTTGTCCCAAACCTAACCCCGGTGAGTATCCTCCTTTTATCATGAGTTTGGCGACCATGCGACTTGTTTTAGAGATGTTAGGAATGGGTTCTTCTCCATATTCACTGACATAAGCAGCATTGACAATCTCAAAAGACCTGAAGGAGCAATCAGGTATATTTTCATTGACCTCAACATATTGAGCATCCGCAGGTCTAGATAGCAGAATGTCTTCTTCAGCAAAGACTGTGATTATCTTTCCTTCAATGATGAATTTCATTTTTTGATGTAATGAGGAAGGAATTGCTCCAGCCATATGGATCCATGGTCTTCCCAGCAGACAAGTATAAGATGGAGAAATGTCCATGACTTGGAATGTGATATGGAAAAGACAGGGACCAATCCCAATTGGTAGCTCTATTTCTCCAACCACATCTCTCTTTGTTCCGTCAAATGCTCGAACAACAATATGACTGTTGTTGAGGTGTGATGGGTCTAAACCGATCTTATGTAAAGTTTCTAATGGCATTACATTTAGAGCTGATCCATTGTCGATCAGAACTCTAGCCATAATCCGATCTTTGTATTTAATCGAAATATGTAGAGCCTTAGAGTGACCCCTTCCTTCTGCTGGTATCTCATCGTCAGTGAATGTGATGAGATTTTGTGCCGTGATGTTGTTGACAAGGTGGTCAAAGTTGTTCACGGAGATATCTTGTTCAACATAAGCCTTATTCAGGACTTTGAGAAGAGCTTCTCGATGGGCATCAGAACTTAAGAGTAATGAAAGTATGGAGATCTTTGCTGGCAGACGGTTCAACTGCTCCACGATACTGTATTCACTTTGCTTTATGAGTTTGAGAAACTCAGTAGCTTGTTCATCTGTTACTGCTCGAGGCATCTCTTGCTCTTTAGATGTGTTAATAGGTCCATTTGCTGGATCCGTAACATTCTTCTCTTGTTGGAGCTTGTTCATTTGCTCGGGAGAATAACACCGACCGCTTCTAGTCATGCCCCCAACTTCTAACGGAGTTGATGTGATGTTAGAAGTATAGCCATAGTTCCATGGAACAGTTTTGTCTGATTTGTACGGGAATGGCTTTGGAACTTGAATTCTTAAAGGCTTGAGAGCAGATTTTGAGATTGGAATGACTAGTGGTCTTGGCATGATATTGACTTCTTGTTCTTTAATTATCACATTCACGTCATCCTCTTTATCTGACATAAAAACGATGATTTGGGAGGAGTCCATGAGACTTTGTAGACTTTTACGGAATTCTGGGCATTCTTGGATAGAATGACTCTTACTGTTATGAAAGTTGCACCACTCCTCATCCTCGACTTCTTTATTTCCAGAAGACTTTCCTATGATAATCCCTTCTTTCACAAGGCATGAATATACATGCTTAAGAGGGGTTATGATATCATTGACTGTTTTCTTCATCGGCCAGTATTCTTCCATCATATTGACTGGTTTGGCTTGATGAGGAGGCAATGGATTATGAGTGACGTTTGGTTCATCTGAAAAGTCCAACCATTTTGACTCAATTAATTGTTGGACTATACGCTTCAATGCTATGCAATTTTCGAGTCTGTGGCCCACGGCACCATCATGATATGGGCAATTTAGTTTAGGGTCATACCATGTTGGATATGGGGGTTCGAATGGCCTTGTGGGAATTGGGTGAATGAGTTGGCTCTGGATGAGTTTTGGATATAACTCAGTATAAGTCATGGGAATCGGTGCGAAAATTTCTCTTGGTCTTGGTGCAGGCATTGGAGGAGTCGGAACAGGTGGCCGTAACTGATTAGGCCTGTTGAGAGGATAATTGTTGGGTCTATTGGGAAGATAATCACTGGGCCTATTTGGAGGATAATCATTGGGCCTATTGGTAGGATAATAATTGGGCCTGTTGGCAGAATAAGATAGGCGAGGTCCGGTAGCCACGGTACCCACGAAGGGAATCCCCCTTCCTCGTCCAATTTGTTGTATTTCTTCATCTTTTCTTCTGGATAGTCCTCCTCTTTTCATAGGATCACTAAAGGACTCAGTAATCTTCCCGGTCCTGATACCATGCTCGATCCTTTCTCCAGACATGACTACGTCGGAGAAGTTAGTTGCCGCATTGCCAATAAGTTTGTCATAATATGGGTATTTCAGTGTCTGGACAAACAAAGTGACCATTTCTCTTTCTGTCATGGGTGGCTGTACTTGTGCAGCTAAGTCCCTCCATCGTTGGGCATATTCCTTAAAAGTTTCTGTTTTTTTCTTCTCCATGTTTTGGAGAGTTTGGCGATCCGGAGCTAAGTCCATAACATGTTTATAGTTGCCGATGAAGGCCTGAGCAAGGTCATTCCAAGTTTTTATGTTTCTTGGACCTTGGCTTAGATACCACTATAATGCTGATTTTGTGAGACTTTCCTGAAAAAGTGCGATCCACACCTTCTCATTTTTGGTAAGTGGTTGTAGTCTTCTGAGAAACAAAGTGATGTGAGTGATGGGATCACTCGTTCCATCGTATTTCACGAAATCTGGCACCTTAAAGTCCGAAGGGATTTCGACGTCTGGCACTAAGCAGAGGTCATCCACTGAGAGAGATCCGAACATAGTACCTCCTTCAATGGTTCGCAGTCTCTTTTCTATCGTTTCGAGTTTTTGAGATTCTACTTCTTCTTTTGGTAACATCTTCTTCTCTTCATGTATGGTGTCTTGTTTCGGGTGAACACTAGCAGACTGTCCTGGTTCTTGAAACAGGTTTTCTTGGACTGAGACTCGTTGCGGAGTGAATCCCGGAGGATAAGTGGGATCTTGTGCTTCTTTGATGGGAATTTGAGTTGCTTTCCCCTTGATTAGTTCCATCAATTGTCTCATCTGTTCTGCCATACTTTCAATCTTGGACTCCATCTCTATGAGACGTCCTTCGGCTTGTTCTGCCATTAATCTTGTTTGGAGCCGAGTTGAATATCGGTGTTGAGGTCCAATTTTACCCTTTCAAGGAATATTTATTTTATTAGATTCTATGTGTATATGATTGATGTGATGGATGCATGCATGAATATTGTAAAGACTTGGTGAAAGAATAACTATAGTGGAATTTCTCAATTACATTCAGCAAAAGTTTGTTTCCTTAAAAGAAACGACCCAAAGTACAATACTGCTTTTTGGCCTTAGATATGAACTCCATCATTCTTTGAACATTTACTGATGGAGTAGGACAGCTCAGTTCTTCTAACTCCTTGGCTTCTTCGCCCATTAGTTGGGCTTGCTCTGTAACTTTTCTGACTTCTGCCAAAAATATTTGTAGTTGTTCTTGGGAAAGCATGTACTGATCTTCCCAATATCTTGCTCTCATCTCCTTTTGATCATTTTCGTCCACTAGTTGGGAGATAACTTGTTTTTGGCATTCGATCTTCTCTTCGAGGAGTTGTGTCTTGTGACCGAGCTGTTGTATGTCGAGGTGCATCTTCTTGTTTTTCTCCTTTTCTTCATCTAGTTCTTTCTCCAGCTCTCTTTTCGCCAATTTTCTGATAAGCTCGTCGGGTAGAACTATTCCTTCTTTCCGGTCATTTCTCCATTCATAATAAGTAGTGGGAGAAATAATAGGGCCCGACTTTAATATGAAGAGTCTTTTCCATGCAATTGAAATACCCATTGCAAGCTTATTTGAATTTGGATCTTCATGTGAGAATTCCAACTTACTCAGGTTATGCGTCATGGGTATAAATTGCATGGACCCAAATTGTTTTCGCACTTGAGCTGGGGCATAACTTGTTCCTCCCCATATACCTAGGAGAGGAACCCATGGGCAATTGCCGCAACGGTAGACTACTCGGGTGGAGGTGGACCAGGGGGCTCTCCATTCAATTTGGAATTCAGTGATGTTTCTGAAGTAGTCAACCCATGCTTCCTTGCTATCATGGTGAGTGGTTTCACTTTTCAAAAAAGCTTCAATTGGTATGAAGTCCTTTGAAAAGCGATTTCCGAAGTGTTGCTTATCACAAGGAAGGTGGCTTTTAATCCAAATGTTGAGAAGGTGTGAACATCCCATGAATTTGCCCCCTCTTTGGCGACAGAAGTTTAATGCCCTGATAGTTTCGCATAAGATTACTGAGGTCGGATTCACTTGAGTGTAGCAGACTTGCTCAAATAGCGTGATAACGTCTCCTTCGATGAATCCAACAATTCTTGGGAAGACTACCAGGCCATATATTGCCAATGCAAAAAGCTTGCGTCGTTGATTCTTCTGAGGGAGAGAATGGCTCAATTGCTTCAAGTCGGTCCAACTGATAAATTTTCGAGATCCTTTTGTTGCAAACTTGGCTTGAAGACTGGAAGCTGGCACATCCAGTAATTTGGCTAGGGCTCGATGAGGTTCCGTTCTTCTGTCATGTTGATACGTCTCAATTGGATAGTCGGAGGACCAACCCAAGAGGTTACTGTATTCTTCTAAGGTTGGAACCAGATCCATCTTATCGAAAGAAAAGCATCGATAAAATGGATCCCAAAATTGTATTAGAGCCCGAACAAGTGATGCATCAACGGTAACCTTTAGTAGGCAAGTGATGTGACCATATTTTGCCGTAAAAGCTTCCCGATCAGCAGAATTCCAACTATTCCAGACTTGCAATAATTCCGTGGTGTCGTTCTGATTTATCCGGACCGATACCTGGTCCTTAAGCTGTACGTGAGAGTGGGATGTCAGAGCATCTCCGTGAAGCTTTTGAGTCGTTTCGGAATATTCCATAGCTTCAGGCTGAGTTTCGATTACCGTGTCATTCCATGATCCAGTAACAGCCGTGGGAAGATAATCGAGAATATCTATGATAATAGTTCTTTCACCAAATACTTATCTTTAATGATGAAATGTATATGCCGGAAAAATAAGGAAAAATAAAGTTAGTAAAAAAATAACACATAGGATCATACAAACATATAGATAAAACAAAACCTATGGAAATGGGAACCGAGGTATGGGAAATTCTTAATGGCTGGTTCTAAGGTAGAGTAAGGAATTCTACATGCAGAAGGTGGTTTATCAAAAAGGCAAGGGATAGTTCCCGAATCCCGTCACTGAATCATAGTGACGGCCCGATTCCTTACCCTCTAGGGTTTATGTAAGGAATGGATTAATTCGAGTCGTAGCTTTTCGTGGGCCTATGCAGAGACTAACCGTCTCAGAAGGCAATACACTACTTTGCTACTTTGAAACCGGTTAAGGCTTGGAGACCGTGGCCTCACAAGGACAGCAACACCAATTCCGCTTAGAAAGAATCGTGTTTGATTTAAGGAAGCTCGAGTATAGAGCTTCATTTTGTGAATGCATTATGCATGTTTACTTAAGTAAATATAATATATAAATCCACATAATAGTAAAGCAAAGTAAATAAAAACAAATCAACTTTAGGCTCGACTCACTAACGTCGACTCCCCAGTGGAGTCGCCAAGCTGTGGCAACGTCGGGTTTTCGGGAGTCGCCACCAATCTGTTTCACCTAGGTCGATTGGGCACCTTAAAATTGGTCTGCGAGAGTTCGGGGATCGGGAGTACGGTTACGCTAAAACAACTTTGTTATAGCGCCCAAAATTGGCACCTTAGTTGATTTTAATTTTGTTTTGCTTTGCTTTTAGAAAATATTCAGTTAATTTTCAAACTAGAAATTTTAACTGAATTAATCGATGCGGATTTTTAAATTAATTTATATAAAATTTGATACTTCCGAACCATGGACTCTGCCGAGTCATTTGGATACGGAAGATTTTGATTCCGAACCATGGACTCTGCCGAGTCATTTGGACACGGAATTTGGTGAAATTTTAAACAATTTTATCCATATTGTAAAAAAATATGGATTTTTATCTTTTTATTTAATTTATTTATTTTAAAAAGTTTGATATTTTCCAAACCGTAGATTCTGCCGGATCATCCGGATATGGAAATTGATTTATCGTAATTATTTAATTCTTATTATTATGAAATTAATTTTTAAATGGTAATTCTTTTTGTTTATGAATGATTTTTAATACTAACTAAAAAATTTATCTTTATATTTTTACTTCTTTTTTTACTTTCTTTCTTTTTCTTCTTTTTTACTTATTTTTTTTTAATTTCTTTTCTTTTCTTTCTTTTTTATTCTTTTCTTTCTTTCTTTTCTTTTTCTTTTTCTTTCTTTTATCTTTCCTTTCTTTTTCTTATCTTTCCTTTCTTTTCTTTATCTTATCTTTCTTTTATTTTTCTTTCTTATCTTTCTTATCTTTTTCTTATCTTTTCTTTTATTTCTTTTTATCTTTCTTTTCTTTTTCTTATCTTTTCTTTTATTTTTTTTTATCTTTCTTTTCTTTCTTATCTTTCTTTTATTTTTCTTTCTTATCTTTCTTTTATTTTTCTTATCTTTCTTTTTTTTTTTCTTGTTTACTTTTTTTGTTTTCTTGTTTAATGAAAGATATTTATTATTTTAAAGGATTACTCAATTTATAAAAGAATTAAAAAAAATAATTAATTTTTATTTAATAAGAAGTTAATTTAAAAGAATTAAAGAGTTTAAAAATAAAAATTTTGATCATGGTACGGGGCGTTGTTACTCAGCCAGACCCTCTTCACCAGGTGAAGCAGCTCAAAAGCGGGCACGAGACAGTTTCCAGCCAATATACCATGAACTAAAATTTTTTTTATTTTTTTTTATTATTTTTTTTATTATTTTTTTATTATTTTTTTATTTTTTTTTATAAAAGATTAACCAAAAGTAATTGTTTTATTAAGAGAATCAAAAATTTATATGTATATTTTAAACAAAAGAAGAAAATTTTTGATATTTATTTAATTTATTTTGGAATAAAAGATTATTTAACCGAAAACTTATATGTATTTTAAAACAAAAGTCTTGATATTTTTATTTTTTATATTCTTCTTTGTTTGATGAAAGATTTTTTTTAATTTTAATTTATATTTCTGAAAATATATCTAATCAATAAGTCAAAAATATTTAAGAGAAAATTCAATTATTTTTGTTTTATTTTGTATTATTTTGAAATTATTTGATTAAGATTTTTATAAAGGAAACAAAAAGTTATATCTTTTAATACGTAAAATATTACTGAATAAAATATTAACCCAAAATTTTTATTCTTTTCATTCTTTTTATTAATAAAGAAAACTAAAAAAAATTATATTTTAAAAGAAATAAATAAAATATTATTGAAAAATATTAACTCAAAATTTACTCTTTTTATTCTTTTTATTAATAAAGAAAACTAAAAAAATTTATATTTTAAAATAAATAAAATATTACTGAAAAATATTAACCCAAAAATTTTACGCTTTTTATTCTTTTTATTAATAAAGAAAACTAAAAAAAAATTATATATTAATAGATAATTAATATATTAGTCTAAAGTTTTTTTTTATTTTTTATAAAGAAAAAATTTATTTATATATTTTATTTAAAAATATTTCCGAGCCATGGATCCTGGCGGATCATTTGGTCATGGAGTTTTAATTTTTTTTTATTTCATTAATTATTAATTTTAAAGATGTATTAAAAGAATGATTTTATGTTTATTTATTTATTTATTTTATTTTTAAATTATTTCATTATGTTTGTTTATTAAAAGGAATAAAAACTTTGTTTCAAAATAAAAAAAAAGTAATTTTTATTGGCCTTTAGAAAATTATTCACATAAAATTCCTTTTTTTATCTTTTAATCATAAAAAAAAATTCAATTAATAAAGTGGGGCTTTTTGGCCATCCACTTTAATAACGGAATAATAATAAAAGTTAGCACAATTAATATAGTTAGATTAGTTGGATTAGTTAGTTAATAACAATAAAAAAGGTTAGTAAAAAGTTAGATTAAATTAATTAACAACAATAATAAAAATTAGCCAAGTTTAATTAAATTAATTGTTAACAACAATAATAAAAAGTTAGTCAAGTTAATTAAATTAATTAATTAACAACAATAATAAAATTTAGCCAAATTAATTAATTGTTAATTAACCAAGTTGATTAAATTAATTAACAATAATAAAAGTTAGTAATAATGCAAAAATTAAAAGGTTAGTAACAATAATAATGTTAAAAGTTAGTTGTTAGTAAGTTAGTTAACAAGTTAATAATAACAAAAAAAAAAAAAGGTTAGTAACAATAACAATAATAAACAAATAAATACACAAGTAAAAAAATAAAGTTAGTAATTAATTCTGAAAAAAAAACAAAATAAAAAGATTAGTGACCAAAATGAAAAGAATTGAAAAGATGAAGGACTGAAAGGAGGTTTTACCCTTGGGAAATGAATTTGAAATTCTGTTTTGCTGGGAAAACAGAAAACGCGACGAAGCGCAGCTGGCACGGCAGGGAGGCGAGCACGGGCGTGGGGCGGCGAGGCGTGGGCGGAGGGGCGACGGCGGCGTGGACAGCGTGACGGCAGGAGGAGAAAGAGAGAGAAAACGAGAGGAGAGAGAGAGAGAACAACGAAGGAGATCAAACGAAAGAGATGGTCAAATCGTAGAAAAATAAAATTTTGAGACTTTCTGGCAGAAGGAGGAGAGGCTAGGGAATAAGGCTGTAATTTTCTTTATTTTTAAAACGGAGCTCTGAACTTTTTTCTCTGATTTTATGTGTGTTCAGCACTGAATTTGAGGGGGTATTTATAGAAGGAGCTTAGCTGAACTGTGGACGGATAAATTAATAAAAAATCTCAAACTTATCTTTTAAATTGGTAAAATAACAGTTTCAGTCCTTTACGTTACTCCAGCTCTGGATAAGCTCAGAAGCTTCTGATTTTGACAATTTTAACGTTTTCTGTCAATTTGGGCCAGAAACGTCCGTTTAGGCCCAAAATTGACGCGAAAAATTACCCAAAGCTCCTGAAACTTTCAGAATTTGTCAATTTTGTCCGAAACTTCTCAATTTTGTCATTTTTACCTCAAACTTTTAATTTTTTTGTCATTTTTTTCTGAAATTTTATTTTTATTTCAAACACATACATATTCACACATATATTATTTTAAATCAAATCTTCTCAAAATAAAAATATATTTTAAACTAATTAACATAATTAAAATTTTTTAGCAATAATAATAATAATAATAATAATTTTTTAATTAGTTTTTTTTTTAAATTTTTTTTAAAAAAAGGCTGGACGAAATTGGGTGTTAACAGTGCTACTTGTGGTGACTATGAGTTTGATGGTTTTATTTTTTCGTGGCAATGTCATTTTCTAGTGTGTCGGTTGTGTCACACAGATTAATATATTGGACTTCTAGTTTAATACGTTTCACACAGTTTAATAAGTAGATTACATAGTTTAATGTAATTCATTTTCCGTTTAATACATATCCTACACAATTTAATACATTTTACTTTTAGTTTAAAATATATCTCAAACAGATTAATATAATTCACTTTCCAATTTCACACATATTTTACATAGTCTAATACATCTCACTTTTAGTTTATTATAGTTCACATCCAGTTTAATATAGTTCGCATCAATATTTTTATTTTTACAGACTTGAAAGTATACATATAAACCATAGAAACATATAGATATATTTGTGATTTTTTACAATCCTAAAAGCAGCATACATATAAACCTTAGAAGTATATGTGTGTGTGTGTGTTCTTTACAAACACAAAACATATATATAAATCCTAGAAAATACATAAATATTCGTGTTTTTTATAAACTTAGAATATACATATAAAACCTACAAGCATACATACATACAAATCCATGTTATTTTGCAATATAAAACACAAACCCATTCACCATAGATTCATATTTCTAGGAAAAGAAATGTTTTTTGAACCCTTAAGCAATGGAGCATACAGTTGGTATTGTGAGCATTCTATCCCTAGTGACTCTTCTAAGCTTATACCATTGTCTCCATCGTCTTCTGTTCAAGCTTAACCATATTTTCCTGTGTACGGATCATAAACATTCATTTTTCTCATGATACATAAACACTACCAAACAATACATAAACACCACCAAACAATACATTTGCCACATAGTCATATATAATTGTACCAAAACCTTAAATACAAACCACACATACCCAAATGAAAAACCAATAAATCTAAAACTCAAATTGTTTACAACCGTACGTATCACACATACCAAATACAAAACCCAAATCACAAATAACCAATCATTACAATACATACAAAACCACAAAGTCATACAAATAGAACTTAAGATCATACATACCAAACAATACATAAACACCACCAGACAAACATACAACCCACTTACTAATTGCGCACAACGACACACAATTTATCGAAAACAATAAAATTGATATATGTTATAAGGATTGAAAACCCAAGATCACACATTCTATCCTTACTGAAAACCCGCTGCAAGCACCGCTGTTCGCCGCCAATCAAAGATCCTCATTTGCACAACCCGCCACAAGCACTGTCCTTATTCTTCCTTTTCCTCTTATGGCCGTGGTGCCCCTTTTAGTGGATCAACGCTGCAATACTAGTGTGTCGGCCTCCAAGTGTCTTCTTCCCACAATTCTTGATGTCCTCCTCCATCGCTGTTTAAGGAATCCGAAGCGATTGTCAAAAGATGCAGTGTTTTTTGGGGAGGAGGCGAGCGTGGCTACTTTCTGCTTGCTTTTGTCTTTGATTTAGGGTTATAGGGGGTATGTGTAGAGATTGAATGGAAAGAGGGCTCAAATCTCGTAACTGCTTGATTTTGTGCCTGATTTTTTACTCATTTGCTTTTTTTTTTTTGAAAGATGGTTAACAGATGGAACCATTTCTACCTAATGGTGCTACTAAATGTACTTACACTTATGTGGATAGTCTCAGAACTCTTAAAATCGAGAGTTTACTTGTAAATAAGATTCCAAGTATGGAATTTCATATATTTTACCCTTCATTATGTCAGTTACAGATAAGGATTAGATTTGTTAGCTTAAGCTAACTTCTAGTCTAAGCTATCTTTATCGCTAGCTTCTAGCTTAAGCTATATTATTAAATTGATTCATTAGTTTCTTTAAGTTGCATCAAATTGACTGGTTAGGTTTCCTAATTATAGTCAACTAAAGTAGCTAAGCCATCTTGCCTTACCAATCTTAATCTTTGCAGCAAGTTGGGGAATAAACAAACATAACAGATAATCGATTGTCTTGCAGGCCTTAATCTTTGCAGCAAGTTGGGGAATAAACAAACAGAATAATTTTAACATGATAATCCATTGCCTTAGGTGGTCTTAATCTTTGCAGCAAGTTGCAGAAGTTCCATTAAATTAATACGTTGGGGAATATATATATTAATTTTGTACCTACAATTGAAAAACTTGTAATTTTCTAATTTCTTAACTTCATTCCTCGCAAATATTCACCCAAAATGCTTGACCAGTGAAGCTCGACAGAAACTAATATAATTAGACGAAGCTCCCATTACATTAACGGGACAAAATGGACACTGTATGAAAAATATTTAGAAACAATTTAGACTCCCGGCATTCTATGAAATGTTTAATATTATTTTTCACTATTTAAATAAAAGTTTATAAAGTTTATTACTCCTCCGTTTTAGAAAGGTTGGTCCTTTTACTGTTTTTGAATAAAATTTAATTTAAATATATTCATATTAAGTTGTATTGTAAAAAAAAATTTTAAAAAATATATTTATAAACTAGAGTCTTTAAGGTACTATTTTCATATAAAAAAGTTTATATTTATACAAGAAATTAAAAAAATTATTAATTAATTACCTTGAATAATAAAGATGATAAACTTTGTAAGATGGATAGTATTATAGGTGATTTCCGTACTAATCCCCTTTAATTGCGTAGCTTATAGGTGATTTCAGTACTAATCCCCTTTAATTACACCAAAGGCCCTCGGATTATCTCTCAACTAAACACGGTTTGTGGCATTGCTTGGGCCAATGGGAGAATAAAGTTAGTTGACTTAGTAGCTCAATAAATTGCTGATTCTAGACAATTGCTAAAAAATGAAAATCATGTATTATTTAATTTGTAAACAATAGAGTTAAATTTTTCCATGCGTTTCTGTCTCTTCATGCCATCAAAAGGATGGATTGGGTCAGGGACCTATTAGAAAATTTGAAATTTTATTAATTTATTTCAAATTCATCATCTGCGTTATATACCCCAAAGTTGCTAGAAAAGTGTTTCTTAATTGTTTAAAATTATACTAAAATCTCTAATTTTTCAAAAGGTGCAATTTGATCTATATCTTTCTTTAAAAAAATTATTTTGTTCCTTATATTTAAAATTATAAACAGGCTCCAGGATTATGAAAATATTTTCAAGAGAGTTACTAAAGTTGTAATATGGTTGATAAAAAATAAAAATAAAAAAGGGTAAATTAAAGAAACTTTGAGAAGCTTAACGCAGGAAGGAAACGAACTCGCAATTGAAAGTGCGGGTAAATGGTGTGACAAGCTTTACAAAAGTCTAGGAGCTTTGATGGCTAAGGAAATTTAGATATCCTTTTAGTCCATAGCCTTTATTGACTCTAGCCCTGAAAATTTGTAACATTCTTTCAACATACAAAGGAGCGTAGGCTAATTTGCTATTCATTGGAGAGTCGTTCTTATGTAGGCCTGCGTTAAACTCCAAGAAGGGTTCCTAAGTCTTATACTTTTTACAGAAACGGCCTAATGTTTAAAAATTCATAAATTTTTATCTTATTCACTGTAACATGGCTCTGATACCATTTCTCATTTCTTCCCAGCTTTTACAATTTCAGCAATATTAGAATGATTAATAAAATTAAGATGACTATTAACAAGGCTATATTATGGATTAACAAAAAAAACATACTGAAAATACATCAACTATTATTTAAGCGAATACAGGATACTTACAAAACTGGTGTGTATCAGTATACTACAATTTCACGCTAGATTAGGCAAACCAGAGATCCAAGGTTTACCAAAGCACTCGAGCACACAAGCACACTTTGTCTATATTTTACAGTGAGAATGTTCAGCACATGAACTAGAGAAAACTTAAGAGCTAAGAGAATTTTCGGATGCCTCTTCAGAGGAGAAATGCTTTCTTTTATAGGCAAAGGAGGGTTCCTTTGGAGATAAGGTTGAACTGGCTCGACCAATCGGGGGATGATAGAATCTTTGGTCACCTTCAGTAGTGCGCCATTATTGAAGATAGTGGAGGATGATAATAATTCTGGGACAGCTGGCTTGATAACAATAATTCTGGGACAGCTGGCTTTGATAATAATTCTAGGACAGCTGGCTTCTAGAAGCTTCTGCCGATAGATTTATTTAGGCATAGGAATCTTTGGGCCTGGAGTTCCATCTGCTTGTTCTTGGGCGAAATGAATTCTTGCTGATTGGAGAAGTTTTTGTTTTAATTCTTCTTGGGATATTGGATTATCCTTGAATTTTCCACCATGGTAAAATTGATTCAGCATTTGGTCTAAGAAGTCCTTGTCTTCTTCTTCCAAAATATCCAATTTTATAAAAGTAATATTTTCTGGAAGATATTGGTCTAAGATGCATTTATCCCACCATTTGATTTTCCATACTCATTCCAGACAAGGAGTGTAGTGTCCTTCCGAATCAGCTGGTTGTTTTCTGTAGCTCCATTTGAGGATCCATGGAATGTGGTTCATGATTACAAAATAAAAATCTGGGAAGGGGACTTGTTCCCTTTTCTTTATAAATTGTCCTTGATATTCCATAAAACCTTCAAATGATGACCTGACTTGTTCTGGGAATGAGTCTCTGAATAATTCTTTTCCTTCATACTAGACATGGAACTAGTTTAGGAACCTTTGTTGTTTAGTCTTGAATAAAATCATCCAAGAGTGTTGATGATCTTGGTTTTGTCTGTGAAATACTTCATCCCATGCTACTTGGTAGTCCCAATAAGAGTAAAGAGCGTTTTCATAGTTTCCAATAGATATGATTCTTCTTCTACAAGTTGGATTTCCCCATTCTTCAAATGTCCGGAACTTTTTTATTTTAAATGAGGAAATTCCCAACTCAGTTATATATTTTTCCTTGGTTTCCCCATTTTCATTTTTGTAGGAAACTTTTTTCCATCTAGGCTTGTGTTCTATTTCGACGGAGCCTATTTCTTGGAGAATTAACTCAAAGAACTGTGTTTCCTTGAGTGGCTGGAATTGCCATTGGGGATTCTGGTGATTAGGCCAATATTTCTGGGCCAATTCAATTTCTGACAGACTATTAAAGTCTTTATCTTCTAGAGCAATGAGACATTGCTTATCAATTTCTAGGAACTCACTCTGAATTCCTATAGAGATAAGTGAAATCCTTTGAGACTGATTAGGTCTTAAATTTGTATTCTGAGAACTCTATTCTCTAAGGTTTTGAGAATTCTGGGAACTTTGATTCTTGTTCCATAAAATAATATCCTGGAGACATACTTATTTGTTCCAATTTTTCTGGGGATTATTAATCCGTGATGTATTTCTGGAGGATTCTGCCTATGATTTTTTTCTTTTAAAAGGAATTTCTTGGAGAGTCTTTTCTGACTTCTCTGGAATTTCTAGTGGAATATGATGCTGAGCCAAAAGAGCCCTAGTTAATTCTAAATCCATCTCATAACAAGCTTTTACTTCCATTTCTTCCTGTTTTGATTCTGGTCGAAGAATTGCCTTATTCTTTTGTTTGTTATCGACCATGTTCTTTTATCTGCAAAAATTCTCTTGTCAAGAAGTCAGGTAGAGAATTTGTGTGACCAGCTATATAATCGATATCAAAATCAAAAGCAGATAATATAGCTTGCCATCTTGCAAAGATTTGTTTTGAAGCTAGATTTTTTACATCTTTAAGCAAAACATCTTTTGCTGTCTTACAATCAACACAAATTAGAAACTTCTTGTTGAGGAGATCTTCCTCAAATTTGGTGACACAAAGAACAACTACTAAAATTTTCTTTTTAATTGTAGCATAGTTCTTTTGAGCCTGGTTCCAAACTCCAGAGGTGAATCGGACTAAATGTTCCTGGTTGTTAATTCTTTGTTTTAATATTCCTCCATAACCTATATCACTAGCATCGGTTTCAACAATTTTAAAGGCTTCTGGATCAGGAATATTTACACAGGGTATTTCTTTTACTCTTCTTTTAATTGCTTGGACTGCCTTGGTTTGTTCTGGTCTCCATTCCGGAGGATTTTTCTTTAGTCTATCAAATAAGGGTTTACAGTCTTGGGCCAAGTCTTTATAGAATTCAGCAACATAATTTAGACTTCCTAAAAATCTTTGTAATTGTTTCTTATCTTTGATTTCATCAGGGAATTTTTCGGCAAAACTTATTGATCTATCAATGGGTTTAATTGTTCCTCTAAAAATCATATGTCCTAGAAACCTTATTCTAGTTTGGAATAATTCCATCTTTTTTGCTGATACAACTAATCTTGCTTTTTCTACTACTTTTACAAATTCTTGTAAGTGTTTCCAATGCTGGTCAAGAGATTGAGAAAAAACAAGCACATCATCTATATAAACAATAGTAAAAGAACTATAGGGATTAAAAATTTCATTCATTATTTTCTGAAATTCTGATGGGGCATTCTTCAATCCGAATGGCATAACATTCCACTCATAATGACCAAATGGAACATTAAAACCGGTCTTGTATTTATCTTCTTGGGCAATCTGAATTTGCCAGTATCCAGACTTCATATCAAATTTTGAAAAAATAACGGAATTATAAAGCCGAGATAGAAGGTCTTTCTTGTTAGTTATAGGATACTAAATCCATCTTAAGGCTTTGTTAAGAAGCTTGTAATTAATTACTAATATGGGGACTCCTCTTTCAATTTCTGAATTTTTATTGACATAAAAAGCAGAACAGCTCCAAGGAGAGGAACTATTTTGAATTAATTTCTTATCCAGGAGTTCTTGAATTTCTTTTCTGCAATGTTGCATTAATTCTTCATTCATTTGTATTGCTCTACATCTTGTGGGAATGTTTCTTTCATTAAAGTCTGGTTCATAGGGAAGAGTAACAATATGCCTTTTTCTTTCCCAAAAAGCATTCGGAACTTCTGAACAGATTCTTTTAGTAAGACTTATTTTAAAATTTTCTATTTTTTGTTTTAATCCTGGAAGTTTTTCTTCAACACTTTTATGTTTAACCTCATCTTGTAAACACATTAAAACATTCTGTCTCCTTTCTAGGTTTGTACTTAATTCTTCGAGAAGGGTTTTCCGGGGTGGTTCTGCGAATTCAAAAATAATCTTTTTTTCAAATTTCTTTGTAGAGATTCCATTTATATCTACTTTAAAAGGCATGATTGTAGCAAGGAATGGAGTTCCTAGGATTATTTCTTGGTTCATATTTAGGATAGTAAAGTGTTGTTGGATACAAATTTCATTATTACAAATTTCTACATTTGTAAGCTTAAATTTGATGGGCATTATTTCTTTGTTAGCCACAGTGATTGATCCAAAAGATTTATCAAGGTATCGATGTGGGATAATTCCTTCTTTGATGCAGTTTCTGTCAGCTCCTGAGTCTAGCAACACAATTGCAATTAATCTAAACTCATTTTCTATTATTAAGGTCATTCTACTAGTGAATCTTTGATTTGGTATAATCTGCACCTCGTTTATCTGTAGAGCCTTTTCTTCTAAGAAGTTTTCTAGGTCATCTTTTTCATGGTTAGACGACTCTGGAACCTCTTTTCCCTTTTGTTTTGATTTAAAATCAAATTCTTCAAGATCTTCTATAACCAATTCGTCTTCTAAAAGATCTTTAGAGTATCCTTCTAGATTCTGTAGTTCTAAAATCTCTATTTTATTTTTGATAGATTTTGTTTCTTGTTTTACCTCAGAGATTTCTCCCCTGAGTTCCGCTATTGTTGGTTCTTTATGAATTTTTTGGGCTTCTTCTACTCTTTTTAAGATTTCATTAAGATTATAAACTGGAGGTTTGGTAAATTCTTTGACATTTATTTTCTTTCTAGAATTTCTTCTGTTATAGCTTTGGGTTTCTTGGTCATTAGCCTTTTCAAGATGTTTAAGAAGAATTTCTCTTTTTAATTCTGGGTCATTAATTTGTTTGGCTAATTCTAGAATTCTTTCATCTTCTTTGGTTAGAACATTTAATTGAAGAGTATTTATCTGAAGATTACTAAAAGTATTCTGTAGCTGGCAAGTATCACAACCACATTTTGACCCACAACTTTCTGATTCTTTAGAGCTATCAGAAAGACCAACTTCATTGATTTCCTCTGATTCTGAGTTTTCTGAGGACTCTTTTTCTACTTCTTTGGGTTCATTTTCGCTATTTAGCAAAACCTGTATTAAGCTCTTTTTTAATTCTTCATTTATTTCTAATGAGTTTATCTTCTGTTTAGTTCTGCATTTATTAGCAAAGTGACCGGGTTTACCACATTTCCAACAGACCTTTTGGCCTCTGTCCTTATTAGGCCTTCTTTCTAAAATCTTGAAGTTTTGGGCCTATCATATCTTTCCTCCCTACTTTTCTTATAGGGTTTATATTTCCTTTTTTGTTTCTTGGGCCTTTCTTCAGAATAAGGTCTTTGGACATCATAACCAAATTGGGCACAGAATTGGCCCATCTCTTTTCTTCCTGCAAGTCTTTCTCTTTTGATATGTTTCTGCCATTTCATTTCATGACATAATTTTAGTCCTACTTCCTTGATTTCAGCCATTAGTTGTCCATAAGTAAAATTTTCTAAATTTAATTGCCCTTGGCCTTTTCCTTTAATATGATCCATAACTAATTGGCCAAAATGTTTAGGTAATCCTTGGATAAATTTTTCTTTCCAAATGGAGGATCTACAGTCTTCTCGTTCATAAACTCTGGTCAGGAAAGTATCTTTGTACCATTCTAGTTCTGAAAGGGTTATACACCTTAGATTTAATAATAGTTCACTATTTCTACTTTTTTTACTGGATGTATCACCTATGAAATTTGAATAAATAGTACAAAGAAGGGTATTTACTACATCTGGCTCACTAGTTTGGATTAATTGATTACCATGTTGCATAGTGAGGATTTTCCTGGCAGTTTTAATTTCTTGTCTTCCTTGTTCTGCTAGGCATTTGTCCCACCAATTTTTTAATTGTCCTGTAAATCCTGTTAAAATCATTTCTGCTATTTCTGGATCAGAGTTTTCTACTTGTTTTCTAGCAGCTACACTGAACATTATCATATTTTGGATAGTTTTAATAATTTGATATTCAGATAAACCATCTATATTCCATTCTCGAATTGAATCTCCTTTATATTCTGTAAAATATGGACCATAAACATTGTCTAATCTGATATCTACTGGGGATGGTCTTGGTTGTGCATAAGGATGAGTTATATTCCAATTCCATGTGTGTAAAGGTCTTCTTCTTTGTGGTCCTCCTCTCCCCCCTTGAAAATTGATACGATTTAATTCAGAGGGTTCTGGTTCAGGGTGATAGGAATCGAGTAATTCTTGTATTTGCGGAGATTCCCCTAGAACATTTATTTGCATGCTTTTTTGTTTTCGGTCAGAGGGTTCTTCTTTAAGGGTAAGCTTAGCAATTTGTGTTGCAAGTTCAGTTATTCTTTCTTCCGATTTTAATTTGAATTCTGGTAAATTTTGTGGAAAGCTAATAGGAGGCTTGGTTGTTCCTGGTAAAAGTTTTGTTTTATAAACAGAGGATTGTGTAAGGCCAAAATTTTGGCGATCCATGGCATTTTCTATTCTATTCATTTGTTTACCAATGGATTGTAAGTAAAGATTTGTATAATTATTTTGTTCTATTACATTCTGGAGATCCTTAGTATTTACTGATCTTTTTCTCATTTCCCTTTCATCTGTTTCTAGTGATTTAAAAGGAACAGCTGCAGTTTTTAATTCTTTTCCTAAGACTAGAGGTACGTTAGGTGGGTGAAGTGCTGTAATTTCTTTTCCTTCTTTGGTATGATAAGTAGACCATGTTTCTTAGAGGACATCTATTGTCAATTTATCATCTAGGACAAGTGTAGGAACAAACCATTCAAAAAACTTTAAATTTTGTTTATTTCTTGTGGCAACGTCGGGTTTTTTGGAGTCGCCACCAATCTGTTTCACCTAGGTCGATTGGTCACCTTAAAATTGGTCTGCGAGAGTTCGGGGATCGGGAGTTCGGTTACGCTAAAACAACTTTGTTATAGCGCCCAAAATTGGCACCTTAGTTGATTTTAATTTTGTTTTGCTTTGCTTTTAGAAAATATTCAGTTAATTTTCAAACTAGAAATTTTAACTGAATTAATCGGATGTGGATTTTTAAATTAATTTATATAAAATTTGATACTTCCGAACCATGGACTCTGCCGAGTCATTTGGACACGGAAGATTTAATTCCGAACCATGGACTCTGCCGAGTCACCCGGACACGGAATTTGATAAAATTTTAAATAAATTAATCCATATCGTAAATATGGATTTTTATCTTTGTATTTATTTAATTTAATTAAAAAGTAGATGTTTTTCAAACGGTAGATCCTGACGGATCATCCGGATATGGAAATTATTTTTAAAAAGGTGAGCCAAAAAATAATTATTTAATCAAAATTTCATTTATTTAATAATGAAACCAAAAATTTATGTATATTTCAAAAAAAATAAAAGAAAAGTCTTAATACTTTATTTGATAAAAGGTGAACAAAAAAAATAATTATTTAATCAAAGTTTTATTTAATAAAGGAAACAAAAATTGATATGTATATTTCAAAAATAAAAGAAAAGTTTTAATATTTTTATTTGTTTTATTTTGTTTTAATGAAAGATTAACCAAAAGTAATTATTTAATTAAGAAACCAAAAGTAATTATTTAATTAAGAAACCAAAAATTTATATGCATATTTTAAAAATAAATAAAAGTTTTTGATATTTATATATTTTATTTTTTTGTGTTCTTTTTTATTGATAAAATAATTTTCTAATTTATAAGTCTAAAAATACATCTAATTAATAAGTCTAAAATATTTAAAAAAATTTAATTCTTTTTTTCTTGTTTATTTTTATTACCTTTATTTGAAATTATTTGGGTAAAATTTTATTTTGTTTAATAAAGGAAACAAAAAGTTATATCTTTTTATTATTTTGAAAGAAATAAGTAAAATATTACTGGATAAAAAATAAGTAAAATATTATCCCAAAGTTTTTATTTTTTTTAATAATAAAAGAAAATTTATTTATACACTTTATGTAAAAAAAATATATTTTATATACTTTATTTAAAAAATATTTTCCAAGCCATGGATCCTGGCGGATCATTTGGACATGGAGTTTAATTAATTATTTATTTAATTAATTATTAATTAAATCATAATTTTTATTGGATTTTTATTATTGTTTTTCTTGAATTTTTAATTATTATTACTATAGAAATATATTTAAAAACAGAATTGATTTTTGTTGTATTTTTAGAATTATTTAATTATGTTTGTTAAATAATTTTTAATAAAAAGAATAAAAAGTTTAACTTTTTGTTCTCTTTAAAGAAATAATTAAAACATATGTTTCAAAATAATAAAAGATAATTGTCTTTAAAAAAACGATTTTTAAATAGAATAAAGTTAATTATTCACATAAAAGAATCTTCTTTTAATTAGTTACTGTTTACTTATTTATTTATTTTTTATTATCAAATAAGTAAAATAAATTTTATCATAAAATAAAGTTTTGGCATAAAGGAAAATTAAATAAAGTAAAGTAAAGGGGAGGTTTTATTTTAGTTTAGACATAAAAAAATGCATAAAATAACACATGTAAACATATAAAGGAATATTAAAAGATAATAAATAAATAAATACAGTGGGGCTTTTTGACCATCCACTTAAAAAATAAATAAATATAAGGCATAACCTTCCATGAATTATAAAAGTTAGCAAGAGTTAGTAAAGTTAGATGTTAATATTAATGACAATAATAATAAAAGTTAGTAAAGTTAGTAAATTAGTAACAATAATAATAATAAAAGGTTAGTAAAGTTAGTAAGTTAATAACAATAATAGCAATAAAAAAAAAGGTTAGTAAGGTTAGTAAGTTAGTGAGTTAATAACAATTATAACAATAATAAAAGGTTAGTAAGGTTAGTAAGTTAGTAAGTTAATAACAACAGTAATAAAAGTTAATAATGATAATAATAATAAACAAGTAAAATATAAAAGGAAAGTTAGTAATTAATTCTCTGCAAGAATAAAATAAAAGGTTAGTGACTCAATAGAAATAAATTGAAAAGATGAAGGGCGAAAGCTGAATTTTACCTAGGAACTAAAATTTCTAATCCTCCAGGAAACGCGGACGCGCGCGAGGAAAAAAAAAAAAAACAGTGAGAGAAGGTTTAGGTTTTCTGGAGAGGAAGAGAAGAGGGCCAGGGACCTAGGCTAATTTTTTTCCTTTTTCTTAAACGGAGCTCTAAGCTTTCTCTCTATTTTTTTCTGTATTCAGCACTAAATTTGGAGGCTTATTTATAGAGGAAGTTTGGCCGAACTGTTGATGGATAAATTAATAAAAAATTTCAAACTTATCTTTTAAATTGGTAAAATGACAATTTCAGTCCTTTACGTCTCTCAGCCTCTGGATAAGTTCCTGAAGCTTCTGATTTTGACAATTTTGTCGTTTTCTGTCAATTTGGGCCAGAAACGTCGGTCGACCCAAAAATCCATGTGACAAACTACCAAATGCTCCTGGAACTTTCAGAATTTGTCAATTTTTTCCGAAACTTCTTAATTTTGTCATTTTTACCTCAAACTTTTAAATTTTGCCATTTTTTTGGAGTTTTCTTTTTTTCTTTCAAATACACACATATATCGTTTTAAATCAAATATTCACAAAACAAAAATGTATTTTAAGCTAATTAAAATTTTTAGTAATAATAATAAAAATAATAAATTTTTTTATTTAATTTCTTTTAAAATTTTTTTTATGGTCGGACGAAATTGGGTGTCAACAGCTGCCCCCCTTTGCATGCTTCATGGGACCTGATGTATGCAAAGTTAGTTACCAAATTTCGTCCGGCTTAGCTAGGCATTGAAAACCTTCTCGCCGCCTAAATCCTGAGGTTAAGGAACTCTCCTTAGAACCCCGGCGATAGGAGCTCTCCTATCGTTGAAGGAAAATTGATTGTTTCTGAGGCAAAGGTTCCATCCTTAAAACCTCGGATTGATTGATTGATTTCGAAGCAAAGGTTCCATCCTTAAAACCTCGAATTGATTGATTGATTTCGAGGCAAAGGTTCCATCCTTAAAACCTCAGATTGATTGATTAATTTCGAGGCAAAGGTTTCATCCTTAAAACCTCAGATTGATTGGTTGATTTCGAGGCAAAGGTTCCATCCTTAAAACCTCGGATTGATTGATTGATGTCGAGGTAAAGGTTCCATCCTTAAAGCCTCGAATTGATTGATTGATGTCGAGACAAAGGTTCCATCCTTAAAACCTCGAATTGATTGATTGATGTCGAGACAAAGGTTCCATCCTTAAAACCTCGGATTGATTGATTGATCCCGAGGCAAAGATTCCATCCTTAAAACCTCGGATTGATTGATTGATGTCGAGGTAAAGGTTCCATCCTTAAAACCTCGAATTGATTGATTGATCTCGAGGCAAAGGTTCCATCCTTAAAACCTCGGATTGATTGATTGATTTCGAGGCAAAGGTTTCATCCTTAAAACCTCAGATTGATTGGTTGATTTTGAGGCAAAGGTTCCATCCTTAAAACCTCGGATTGATTGATTGATGTCGAGGTAAAGGTTCCATCCTTAAAGCCTCGAATTGATTGATTGATGTCGAGACAAAGGTTCCATCCTTAAAACCTCGGATTGATTGATTGATGTCGAGGTAAAGGTTCCATCCTTAAAACCTCGAATTGATTGATTGATCCCGAGGCAAAGGTTCCATCCTTAAAACCTCGGATTGATTGATTGATGTCGAGGTAAAGGTTCTATCCTTAAAACCTCGAATTGATTGATTGATCTCGAGGCAAAGGTTCCATCCTTAAAACCTCGGATTGATTGATTGATTTCGAGGCAAAGGTTTCATCCTTAAAACCTCAGATTAATTGGTTGATTTTGAGGCAAAGGTTCCATCCTTAAAACCTCGGATTGATTGATTGATGTCGAGGTAAAGGTTCCATCCTTAAAACCCCGGATTGATTGATTGATCTCGAGGCAAAGGTTCTATCCTTAAAACCCCGGATTGATTCATTGATGTCGAGGCAAAGGTTCCATCCTTAAAACCTCGAATTGATTGATGTCGAGGCAAAGGTTTCATCCTTAAAACCTCGGATTGATAATTGATCTCGAGGCAAAGGTTCCATCCTTAAAACCCCGGATTGATTGATTGATCTCGAGGCAAAGGTTCTGTCCTTAAAACCCCGGATTGATTAATTGATGTCGAGGCAAAGGTTCCATCCTTAAAACCTCGGATTGATTGATGTCGAGGCAAAGGTTTCATCCTTAAAACCTCGGATTGATAATTGATCTCGAGGCAAAGGTTCCATCCTTAAAACCCCGGATTGATTGATTGATCTCGAGGCAAAGGTTCTATCCTTAAAACCCCGGATTGATTAATTGATGTCGAGGCAAAGGTTCCATCCTTAAAACCTCGGATTGATTGATGTCGAGGCAAAGGTTTCATCCTTAAAACCTCGGATTGATAATTGATCTCGAGGCAAAGGTTCCATCCTTAAAACCCCGGATTGATTGATTGATCTCGAGGCAAAGGTTTTATCCTTAAAACCCCGATGATGAAAATTGGTTGTTTTCGAGGTAAAGGTTCCATCCTTAAAACCCCGATGATGAAAATTGATTGTTTTCAAGGCAAACGTTCCATCCTTAAAACCCCGATGATGAAAATTGATTGTTTTCGAGGCAAAGGTTCCATCCTTAAAACCCCGGCGATGAAAATTGATTCTTTTCGAGGTAAAGGTTCCATCCTTAAAACCCCGATGATGAAAATTGATTATTTTCGAGGCAAAGGTTCCATCCTTAAAACCCCGATGATGAAAATTGATTTTGAGGCTAAGGAGCTTTCCTTAGGACCTCGAGCGAAATTTATATAAAAGCAATTGAAATTGGAATAATTTTCTTCGAAAGTGTGAATTTTCATAATTGGCGAGCGCAAAGAATTAGGCTTCGATAAAACGAGTGAATCTTGATGATGACAATAACACTGACAAATTATGTAAATGGAGTGGATGTTTGGAATCAATATTCAAGGTTCATCTAATATTTTCTTCAGTAAATATAGATTCCCTTGTGATATATGTCATCCGAATAAGGTTAAAGCTTAACTACCCCAAAATGTTATGCCTAGTAGACCTAATAGGATGCGTCTCAAGAGTAATAAAAATTACTCTTTACTCAGCCATTCCAACCTAAAGGCATTGTCGCATGGTTTTAATATCAGCATGGACGAAACTATCTTATAAAAAGAAATTCCCTGAAAAGAAAAACTGAAACGCGAAAGAAAATGCTGATAATAAAACTAAAGGACAAGAAAAACGGATCAGATCGCTTCTTTCTTCCACAATACTTCAACAGGGTGAGTAGAGGACCATTATGGGAGTGAACTGGTCGGGAAAGACTGTCGTGTCCAGTCTATCTGAATCATTGCTGGATCTGGTTCAGGAACAAAAGCTTGTATTTTATCTAGCAATTCTTCAGCAGTTGTTGCGGATATTATGATTCGCCGTGCCACTCTTGATATGAAATTCTTCTGCATAGCATAATCCATAAAAGCTATCAGACCTGTAAAGAAATTGTTAACATTCAAAAGCCCAATGGATTTCTTATGCAAATTAAGTTGGGCCATGGAAGCAATTTGAAAGACTTCTCCCAATGTGCCAAACCACCTGGTAGAGCGATAAAAGCATCAGCATTTAAAAGCATTTGTAACACACGCTCTTGCAAATTTTTAACCACTAATTCTTCTCCAATCGTGCCCCCAGAAATAAATTTCAGAGGTCCAGGGATAATACCCAGAACTTGACTTCCTCCTAGAGATGCTGCTGATGCTACACCTCCCATTAATCCGACACTACCTCCTCCATAAACTAAATGTATTTTTCGCTCAGCTAATACTCTTCCCAAATGGTTGGCTGCTTTTAAATACTCTTCATCTTTTCCAGGAAAAGCCCCAGAAAATACACAAATACTTCGGGATTTATGAGTTGGGGTTTTCTCCATTCCTATCCTTACCCTTGTGAGAAAAGAGGATATATTTATAGAGATGAAGAGATAAGACAATAATTTTATTTTCAAGAATAGATACATTATTGCCAGCTATTCACAGTAGTCACAAGTATGACTTTGGTCAGGTATGGGTACACTATCGTTAAAAAAGGAGGAAAATTTTCAAAATAGCTGCTAGCATGTACAGTAGTCACTACTGTAGCTTACGTCAGGAGTAGGTACGTGATTGTTGGAAGAGAAGGAAAATTTTAAAAAGTGGCAGCTATATACAGTAATCATAACTGTATCTCATGTCAGGAGTGGGTACATTATTGGGAGGATAATTTCAAAAGCGACAGCTAGCATGTACAGTAATCGTGACTTTGGTTCACGTTAGGAGTGAATACATTATTACCAAAAGGGGAGGAAAATTTCAAAAGCGACAGCTAGCACGTACAGTAATCGTGACTTTGATCCTCGTCTTCCACTGGCTTTGCGTCCAGTAATGGCTTTAATGCTTTCTATGAATCGGTGATTTGCATCTCATCTAGCTTTCTCACAAACTGGCAAACAGGGTCGTTTAGGGTCAGATTCCCAAGACTGTAACGATCTCGTTCTTTTTGGAAAATTATCCATAATCCAACAACCTCAAATTGCACTATTCCGCAAGAATGCGCTTCAAGAACCTCTCGAATATCTTCTAGAGATTCCTTACGCAAGCCATTCTTAATGAATCTTATTCTATCATTACGATTTCTGGTGATCACTCCTGGAGAACGACATTTATTGCCGCAAATCCACCATCCACAATTATGACAAACGCCTAGCCTCTTTGCTCTTCTTTTTTTGGCATAAGCGCTTTTACCAAAGCCGGGCATACGGGGAAAGAACGCTTCTGGAACTTCACCAGCTGAACGAACCTTAGCTTCAATTAGCCACCGCACATTATCAGGAATGCCTTTGTGCATAAATACTCTGAATCGTTCACATCTAGCTTGATAAATCTTTTTAAGAACATTTATTGGGAAGGAAGGAAAATACTTTCGTAGGGCGGAAAGAGAAGACTCCATTGATGAAGGAGGCAAAGAAAGAAATTAGTGATTGTAGGAAACGAAAATAACTAACACATATTTATAGTGATGAAAGGGATAATGCGTTAATTACACTTACAGAAGCAAGTACATTATTGTCAAAAGAAAAGACAAATGACAGCTTATATGTACAGGAATCATGACCGTGGCTCTCATCTTCCACTGATTTATGTCCAGTAATGGCTTCAATGCCTTCTATAAGTCGGGGATTTGCTTCCCATCCAGTTTCCTTACAAACTGACAAACAGGGTCGTTTAAAATCACATTCCCAAGACTGTAACGGTTTCGTTCTTTATGGTAAGTCCTCCATAAACTGATAATTTCACCTTGCACTTTTCCACAAGAATGCGTTTCAAGAGTCTCTCGGATATCTTCCAGAGATTCCTTACGCAGGCCATTCTTAATGAATTTTCTTTTATCTTCACGATTTATGGAGATGTATCCTAAAGAGCGACATTTAGTAATACAATTCCATCGCCCACATTTATAACACACGCCTAGTCTCTTTGCTCTTCGCCTTTTGGCATAACGGCTTTTACCTAAACCGGGCATGCGGGGCATAAATGCATCTGGAACTTCACCTGCCAAACGGACCTTAGCTTCAATTATCCACTGCACATTATCGGGAATGCCTTTGCGTGTAAAAACTCTGATTCTTTCACATCTAGCCAGGTAGATCTTTTTAAGGACTTTTATTGGAAGGGAAGGAAAGTATTTTCGCAGTGCAGAAAGAGTAGAATCCATTGATAAGAGAAGAATTTGAGAGATGATGGAAAGGAATTAGTTATTGAAGGAAACTTAGATAACCGACTGGAAGAACATGCATTTATAGCGATGAAATGGATAACGTGTCGATTACACTTACGGGAGCAAATACATTATTAAAAGAAAAATGGAAAATTTTAAATATGATAAATTGTATGTACAGTGATTGTGACTGTGGCTCACATCTTCCACTGGTTTTACGTCCAGTAACGGGATTAATGGCTTCTATGAGTCGAGGATTTGCTTCCCATCCAGTTTTCTTACAAGCTGACAAATAGGGTCGTTTAACGTCAGATTCCCGGGACTGTATCGTTCTCGTTCTTCATGAAAAATGCTCCACAAACCAAGTAGTTCACGTTGCACAGATCCACAAGAATGCGTCTCAAGAGTCAATTGGATATCATCCAACGAGTCTTTACTCAAGCCATTCTTAATGAATCGTATTTTATCTTCTCGATTATCAGAGATCATCCCTAAAGAACGACATTTAGTATTACAAGTCCACCGTCCACATTTATGGCAGACTTGTAACCTTTTCGCTCTTCGCTTTTTGGCATAAGAGCTTTTGCCTATACCAGGCATGTGAGACACAAATGCCTCTGGGATTTCACCTGCTAGACGAACCTTGGCTTCGATTAACCACCGCACATCTTCAGGGATTCCTTTGTGCATCAGAACTCTTAATCGTTCACAGCGAACTTGGTAGATCTTTTTGAGGATGTTCATTGGGAGAGAAGGGAAATACTTTCGCAAGGCGGAAAAAGTAGGATCCATTTTCTAGGAGGAAGTAAAAGAAAGAAGGGGTGAAGGAATCAGTTATTATGGGCAACTGAGAGAACCGACTTGAGAGTCACGGAGTACCGTATCCGTCGCTTAACCGGAAAAGTGGATCCTACTTTATTTTGATGTGATAGATATTCCATCCAGCTGACGTCGATTTCGTCCTTGATTATTGAATCCATTGTCCGTTTTTGACGAATTTTCAACGACAATATTTCTTGATGTCTGCCTTATCTTTGACTATCTCTTATCTTGGATGCTGTTAAGCTGGCATCAATCCTGTCCTTCCAGGTGTAGCCTCGATTATTGAATCAATTGCCAGGCTTTTGACAATATTGTCTATTTTATATATATTTTTTTATATCTGCCTTATCCTTGGCTATAGCTATCTCTTATCTTGGATACTACTAGCTGGCGTCAATCCGATCCTTCCAGGTGTAGCCTCGATTATTGAATCGGTAGCCAAGCTTTTGACAATATTGTCTACTTTATTCTTGAATTCCTGATGCGGGTTGGTCCCGCATATTAGCTGTGTATCCAGTGATAGATTGGTAAGAGCTGATGACATTGAGATCTCAGCTTATATTGCTGTAGCTGTGCCGTAGATGTGCTTCCCGTTTGGTCCTTGTTATGTAAAGGCTATGTATGCATGATATGAAATGCATGAATGCAGAGCATGTGTAACTAATGGCTTTTTTTTTTTTTTATGGATCTAGTTCTTTATGTCTTTGTTTTACTGGATCCTCTTTGTGATGGCCTTCTTGGACTATCATTGAATCTCTTTATGCTTTCCAGCTTTTGTTCGCTGCCTCAAAAGCCCAACTTTTTTCAAAATCCTCTTTCTTTGACTTGTTCTTTGAATTTTGGCCTCAATTTCTTTAAAGTTGGCCCGCCTCATAATTTATATCTCTTTCGGGTACTCATCCATTGTCATGGATTTGATACCATCAAAGGCTTTACTTTCAATGTCTGCTTTGCCCCTTTTCTTGTGACCGTGCCGACACTTACTTATTCCCATGTTATAATCTGAATGATTGCTCTTCCTTGAACTCATGTTTTGATCCATAAGACTTGCCCCCTTGTCTATTGAACTTCTTTGTTGGCGGTACTCCTCTTACGCTTCGTAGAGACTACTTTGCCCCCCTGAATATGGTGTCTATGTGGAAAGAAATATCATCTCGCCTTTGATTTAACAGAAGGTCGAGCATTTCTAGACCTTTGTGATGGCATTTGATCGTAAATTTCTCTTACAAGAACCACATCTTATTAAAGAAAGACTCAAGCTATGTCCTCACTTTTAAGTCTACACACATTAATGAATAATGGTTTGGCCTTAAAGAAAAACTTTCATCGATTTGCAAAGCTTGACCAAGTAACTTACGGTCTTTGTTTTTAATTAAAATATCCTGTCATTCTTCCCCTTTCCAACTCGAAGACATAAACTGTGCAGGGTAATAAGGTAGAAACATGATTCACAATGATAGTTTTTTAGCTGAATGAGGATGATATCAAGAGGTAAATTTTAGGTCTGAGGAAAGTTAAGCTTGAGTGGCGTGAAAAAAGAGTCTTTTAACACTGCTCGTGAGCAGTATTAAATAAGGTAGAAACATAATTCACAATGATAGTCTTTTAGCTGAATGAGGATAATATCAAGAGGTAAATTTTAGGTCTGAGGAAAGTTAAGCTTGAGTGGCGTGAAAGAAGAGTCTTTTAACACTGCTCGTGAGCAGTATTAAATAAGGTAGAAACATAATTCACAATGATAGTCTTTTAGCTGAATGAGGATATTAAGTCTGAAGGAAGTTAAGTTTTAATGGTGTGAAAGAAGGGTCTTTTAATACTACTCGTGAGCAGATTTGATTATGGTGAAAAACTCAATAGTGATGACTTCAAACTTGCCACCTTTTCCAGAAAGTTTGATCTCATCTGTTGCCCCCCAACTATCGTGGTCTTTATGTATGCTTGGCTTGAAAATTGCTTTTGTGTTCTAAACCGCCTTTGCAGGTTTTCAGTCTAGAATCCATAGCTCACTTTTTTTGTTTTCTTTTTTTTCTTTTTTTTGTTTTTTTTGTTTTTTTTGTTTTTTTTTTATTTTTTATTTTTTTTTGTATGAGCTATGGTGATGACATACTTGATAACTCTCTTGAAGTGAGATGACTCAAGTGGCCTTGCTTGCTCGTGCTTGTTCTCAGTTTTTTTTGGTTTTGAATTTTCCCTTGTTGGCTTTTTGATGGAAGGGATGAACTTTTTCCTTTTTTTTTTTTTTTTTTTTTTTTTTTTGAGTTTGTGTTATGGAGAACCGAGATCATAGCCTTCTTGAAGTGAGATGACTCAAGTGGCTTTATTTGCTTCTCAGTCTCTCTTTTTTTTGGATTTTTTTTTTTTGGATTTTCCCTTTAATGGCTTTTTGATGGAAGGGATGAACTTTTTCTTTTCGGAGTTTGTGTTGCGGAAAACTGAGAACCTTTTTTTTTTTTTTTTTAGCATTTATGAGAATTGGGAAGCCACTGAAGTCATTTAATATGAGAGCTACCTTGTTTGGAAGCTAACCCCAGACTTCTTGCAAGGATGTTGATAACCACTATGAATTCTTTTTTTTGAGAGTTGGGGTGCAACATATGAAATCATTCTTGCTAGATTTAGTAGTACTTTCCAGATCACCATTATCAAATCTCCCTTAACTTTTTATTTTCACCCACGAGTAGTATCATTTAGAAAGCAAAGTATGATGGTAATAATAGTTAGTGCAATGGCAAAGATTGAGAGATAGAGGTAAAAATGAAATTTTTGGTAAAAAGTGGTAGAATGTGTAGGTGTAATAATTGAATTAAAAAGTGGTAGAATGCACACATAACATCTTTTTGTTGGAGAACAAAAAGAATTACCGGTTGTGTATAAATGGAAAGTAGTAGAATGCACGTATTACATCTTTTTGTTGTACCAGAAAAAGAATAGCAGGTGTCCATTTAACAAAGACTACACCCTAGATTCTGGACTAAATCTAGGAGATTTTTACTATTAAATTACTTTTGCAAGCTTTCAAAGATACAAGTTTATTCAAAGGATTCCCTGTCATTCGAAAATGTATGCGGACTGTTAGGTCAGATCTGACTTGGAGCCCTTCCAAAATCAATGTAATTCCAGCTCAAAATCTTCACTTTCAATTACCAATCACATCGGGCCTAGCAGCTTGACCTCGGTTTTGTTTGATTTGTAGAGGAATGGCCTCGGGACTTGACGGCTTAAGAGTAGGTTTTGAGATTGGTATAGCATTGACTTCTTGTTCTTTAATGATCACATTCACATCATCATAAAAACGATAAGTTGGGATGAGTCTATGAGTCTTTGCAAATTCTTACGGAATTCTGAGCATTCTTGGATAGAATGACTCTTACTGTCATGAAAGTTGCACCATTCCTCATCTTCAACTTCTTCATGTCCAAAAGAAGGCTTTCCCATGATAATCCATTCTTTCACAAGGCATGAATATACATGCTTAAGAGGGGTTATGATATCATTGACTGACTTTTTCATCAGCCGGTGTTCTTCTATCATATTGACTGGTTTTTCTTGATGAGGCGGCAATGGATTGTGAGTGACGTTCGGTTCATCGGAAAAGTCCAACCACTTTGACTCGATTAATTGTTGAACTATACGCTTCAATGCCATGCAGTTTTCCAAGCCATGGCCTGGAACGCCATCATGATATGGGCAGGTAATGTTAGGGTCATACCACCTTGGATATGGGGGTTTGAATGGCTTTGTAGGAATTGGACGGATAAATTGTCTTTCGATGAGTTTTGGGTATAACTCAGTATAAGTCATGGAAATTGGTGTGAAAACTTCTCTTGGTCTTGGTGCAGGTACTGGAGGAGTAGGAGCAGGTGGCCATGACTGATTAGGTCTGTTAAAAGGATAATTGTTGGGCCTATTTGGAAGATAATTATTGGGCCTATTCAGAGGATAATCATTGGGCCTATTGGGAGGATAGTCATTGGGCCTATTGGTAGGATAATAATTGGGCCTTTTGGCAGAATAGGATAGGCGAGGACTGGTAGCCACAGTACCTACGAGGGGAATCCCTCTTTCGCGTCCTATTTGTTGTACTTCTTCATCTTTTGTTCTGGATGGTCCTCCTCTTTTCATAGGATCACTAAAGGACTCAGCAATCTTCCCAGTCCTAATCCCATGCTCGATCCTTTCTCCAGACATGACAACATCGGAGAAATTAGTTGCCGAATTGCCAATGAGTTTGTCATAATATGGGTATTTCAGTGTCTGGACAAACAAAGTGACCATTTCTTTTTCTGTCATGGGTGGCTGAACTTGTGCAGCTAAGTCCCTCCACCGTTGGGCATATTCCTTGAAAGTTTCTGGCTTTTTCTTCTCCATGTTTTGGAGAGTTTGGCGATCCGGAACCAAGTCCATAACATGTTTATAGTTGCCGATGAAGGCCTGAGCAAGGTCATTCCAAGTTTTGATGTTTCTTGGTCCTTGATTTAGATACCACTGCAATGTTGATTTTGTGAGACTTTCCTGAAAAAGTGCAATCCACACCTTTTCATCTTTTGTGAGTGGTTGTAGTCTCCTTAAGAACAGTGTGATGTGAGTGATGGGATCACTCGTTCCATCGTATTTTACGAAATCCGGTACTTTAAAGTCCGAAGGGATTATGACGTCTGGCACTAAGCAGAGGTCATCCACTGAGAGAGATCCGAATATATTACCTCCTTCAATGGCTCGCAGTCTCTTCTCTATTGTTTCGAGTTTTTGAGATTCTCCATTTTCCTTTGGTGGTGTCTTCTTCTCTTCATACACAGTGTCTTGTTTCAGGTGAACACTAGCAGACTGTCCTGGTTCCTGAAACAGGTTTTCTTGGACTGAGACTCGTTGCGGAGTGAATCCCGGAGGATAAGTGGGATCTTGTGCTTCTTTGATGGGAACTTGAGTTACTTTCTCCTTGATTAGTTCCATGAATTGTCTCATCTGTTCTGCCATACTTTCTATCTTGGACTCCATCTCTATAAGACGTCCTTCGGCTTGTTCTGCCATTAATCTTGTTTGGAGCCGAGTTGAATATCGGTGTTGAGGTCCAATTTTACCTTTTTAAAGGAATATTTATTTTATTAGATTCTATGCGTATATGATTGATGTGATGGATGCATGCAATGAGATTATGTTTTTATCAAAATTTATATGCACGTGATTGATGTAATGGAATGCATGCAATGAGATTATTTTTATCAGATTTTATATGCGTGTGATTGATGTAATGGATGCATGCAATATAAAGTGAGATTATGTTTTTATCAGACTTTATATGCACGTGATTAATGTAATGGAATGCATGCAATGAGATTATTTTTATCATACTTTATATGCACGTGATTAATGTAATGGAATGCATGCAATGAGTGAGTTTGCTTATCCATTATCGTAGAACTTCAAAACTTTTAGTTGTCATTATAAAGACCAAAAAGTTAGCATAATTTGATGCGTGGTTTTGATGCATGAAGAATAATTGCACAAGAAAGATAAGGTTATTAATAAGTTAAATAGCAATTAACAACTCATGAAGTATTATGGAAAAATGAATTAAAATCATAAATATAAGACACGAAGAAAATAAAAGTGTAGAGCAACAACATAGCATAACAAGGACGTGCTTATGGCGTTGGTAAAATGGTAGAAATTCTATGGTCAGTTCTATGGTTAAGTGGGGAGTTCTATATGCATAAGGTAGCTTATCAAAAAGGCAAGGGATAGTTCCCGAATCCCGTCACTAAATCATAGTGACGGCCCGATTCCTTACCCTCTAGGGTTAATGTAAGGAATGGATTAATTCGAGTCGTAGCTTTTCGTGGGCCCATGCAGAGACTAACCGTCTCAGAAGGCAATACACTACTTTGCTACTTTGAAACCGGTGAAGGCTTGGAGACCGTGGCCTCACAAGGACAGCAACACCAATTCCGCTTAGAAAGAATCGTGTTTGATTTAAGGAAGCTCGGGTATAGAGCTTCATATTGTGAATGCATTATGCATGTTTAGAATAAGTAAATATAACATATAAATCCACATAATAAGCAAAGTAAATCAAAACAAATCAACTTTAGGCTCGACTCACTAACGTGGAGTCCCCAGTGGAGTCGCCAAGCTGTGGCAACGTCGGGTTTTTTGGAGTCGCCACCAATCTGTTTCACCTAGGTCGATTGGTCACCTTAAAATTGGTCTGCGAGAGTTCGGGGATCGGGAGTACGGTTACGCTAAAACAACTTTGTTATAGCGCCCAAAATTGGCACCTTAGTTGATTTTAATTTTGTTTTGCTTTGCTTTTAGAAAATATTCAGTTAATTTTCAAACTAGAAATTTTAACTGAATTAATCGGATGTGGATTTTTAAATTAATTTATATAAAATTTGATACTTCCGAACCATGGACTCTGCCGAGTCATTTGGACACGGAAGATTTAATTCCGAACCATGGACTCTGCCGAGTCACCCGGACACGGAATTTGATAAAATTTTAAATAAATTAATCCATATCGTAAATATGGATTTTTATCTTTGTATTTATTTAATTTAATTAAAAAGTAGATGTTTTTCAAACGGTAGATCCTGACGGATCATCCGGATATGGAAATTATTTTTAAAAAGGTGAGCCAAAAAATAATTATTTAATCAAAATTTCATTTATTTAATAATGAAACCAAAAATTTATGTATATTTCAAAAAAAATAAAAGAAAAGTCTTAATACTTTATTTGATAAAAGGTGAACAAAAAAAATAATTATTTAATCAAAGTTTTATTTAATAAAGGAAACAAAAATTGATATGTATATTTCAAAAATAAAAGAAAAGTTTTAATATTTTTATTTGTTTTATTTTGTTTTAATGAAAGATTAACCAAAAGTAATTATTTAATTAAGAAACCAAAAGTAATTATTTAATTAAGAAACCAAAAATTTATATGCATATTTTAAAAATAAATAAAAGTTTTTGATATTTATATATTTTATTTTTTTGTGTTCTTTTTTATTGATAAAATAATTTTCTAATTTATAAGTCTAAAAATACATCTAATTAATAAGTCTAAAATATTTAAAAAAATTTAATTCTTTTTTTCTTGTTTATTTTTATTACCTTTATTTGAAATTATTTGGGTAAAATTTTATTTTGTTTAATAAAGGAAACAAAAAGTTATATCTTTTTATTATTTTGAAAGAAATAAGTAAAATATTACTGGATAAAAAATAAGTAAAATATTATCCCAAAGTTTTTATTTTTTTTAATAATAAAAGAAAATTTATTTATACACTTTATGTAAAAAAAATATATTTTATATACTTTATTTAAAAAATATTTTCCAAGCCATGGATCCTGGCGGATCATTTGGACATGGAGTTTAATTAATTATTTATTTAATTAATTATTAATTAAATCATAATTTTTATTGGATTTTTATTATTGTTTTTCTTGAATTTTTAATTATTATTACTATAGAAATATATTTAAAAACAGAATTGATTTTTGTTGTATTTTTAGAATTATTTAATTATGTTTGTTAAATAATTTTTAATAAAAAGAATAAAAAGTTTAACTTTTTGTTCTCTTTAAAGAAATAATTAAAACATATGTTTCAAAATAATAAAAGATAATTGTCTTTAAAAAAATGATTTTTAAATAGAATAAAGTTAATTATTCACATAAAAGAATCTTCTTTTAATTAGTTACTGTTTACTTATTTATTTATTTTTTATTATCAAATAAGTAAAATAAATTTTATCATAAAATAAAGTTTTGGCATAAAGGAAAATTAAATAAAGTAAAGTAAAGGGGAGGTTTTATTTTAGTTTAGACATAAAAAAATGCATAAAATAACACTTGTAAACATATAAAGGAATATTAAAAGATAATAAATAAATAAATACAGTGGGGCTTTTTGACCATCCACTTAAAAAATAAATAAATATAAGGCATAACCTTCCATGAATTATAAAAGTTAGCAAGAGTTAGTAAAGTTAGATGTTAATATTAATGACAATAATAATAAAAGTTAGTAAAGTTAGTAAATTAGTAACAATAATAATAATAAAAGGTTAGTAAAGTTAGTAAGTTAATAACAATAATAGCAATAAAAAAAAAGGTTAGTAAGGTTAGTAAGTTAGTGAGTTAATAACAATTATAACAATAATAAAAGGTTAGTAAGGTTAGTAAGTTAGTAAGTTAATAACAACAGTAATAAAAGTTAATAATGATAATAATAATAAACAAGTAAAATATAAAAGGAAAGTTAGTAATTAATTCTCTGCAAGAATAAAATAAAAGGTTAGTGACTCAATAGAAATAAATTGAAAAGATGAAGGGCGAAAGCTGAATTTTACCTAGGAACTAAAATTTCTAATCCTCCAGGAAACGCGGACGCGCGCGAGGAAAAAAAAAAAAAACAGTGAGAGAAGGTTTAGGTTTTCTGGAGAGGAAGAGAAGAGGGCCAGGGACCTAGGCTAATTTTTTTCCTTTTTCTTAAACGGAGCTCTAAGCTTTCTCTCTATTTTTTTCTGTATTCAGCACTAAATTTGGAGGCTTATTTATAGAGGAAGTTTGGCCGAACTGTTGATGGATAAATTAATAAAAAATTTCAAACTTATCTTTTAAATTGGTAAAATGACAATTTCAGTCCTTTACGTCTCTCAGCCTCTGGATAAGTTCCTGAAGCTTCTGATTTTGACAATTTTGTCGTTTTCTGTCAATTTGGGCCAGAAACGTCGGTCGACCCAAAAATCCATGTGACAAACTACCAAATGCTCCTGGAACTTTCAGAATTTGTCAATTTTTTCCGAAACTTCTTAATTTTGTCATTTTTACCTCAAACTTTTAAATTTTGCCATTTTTTTGGAGTTTTCTTTTTTTCTTTCAAATACACACATATATCGTTTTAAATCAAATATTCACAAAACAAAAATGTATTTTAAGCTAATTAAAATTTTTAGTAATAATAATAAAAATAATAAATTTTTTTATTTAATTTCTTTTAAAATTTTTTTTATGGTCGGACGAAATTGGGTGTCAACATTTCTCATAATTCTTTTATACCACAAGTGTTTGATTTCTTTTCTTTCTTCTAAGGTATAGGTATCAAAATACCATTTTCTTTTGATTTCATTTTTCTTAGACCAAAAATCTCCATTAAGAATTTTCGGGTCAAATTTAAAAGGTTCTTGTAAAACATTTAGTTGAAAATCTGAAAAGCTTGGATTTGGAGATCCTATTGAAATAGGCCTAATTTATTCTTCATGGTTACCCTTTTCTATGGTGATTGGATCCATTTTATAAACAGGATGAGACACTTGTTCTATGGATTCTCTAACTCCTCCAATTGACTTTTCATATTTAGATTCTGGTATTTGTGAGGTTGATGCCCTTGAAGAAGAAGGTTTGTAGGATATTCTTGAGGGAGTTTTTCTAGTGTCTAGTTCTGAAAAATCAATTCTAGTAACTCTTTCTTTACTAAAACGAATTTCAACTTCTCCATTGTCATATTCAATTATCTGTTCTAGTTCTTGTGGTTTCATAGTTCTAATGGGTTTATTATTCTGAAAAATCCATTTTTATGGAAGCTTAACATCTTTCCATTTTATTGGTTTAGGAACCACAATATTTGATTTTTCTGTGTTTGCTTTTAGAAGCAAGGTTTCTCCACGTGTATCATATTCTAGAGCCTTAGGTTCTATTTGAGTTGTCATAACTTTATAATAGATCCTATAGACTAGAGCTAAATTCTGGGACCTTCTAACATGTCAAACCCTGAAGTCATAATATTTGCTGTTAAAGTTCTCATGATATGAAGATCTTTTAAGGACATCGTGAAATTAGGGTGGCAATTAAAAAATATGGGTCCATCACATAGGCTTGATTCTACAATTCCTATTAGGGAATCCGAAAATTTATTGTGCCTTTGGTCTCTTAAAGCAATTATTACTGAGGTATTTAATCCACTTCGTGTTAATGGTTTTAACGCGATTTGAACTAACCTTACATAAATAATTATAATTATTTTCTAGATGATCTTTAATCATATATTTTGAAAATAGTTCAAATTGGTGGTCATTTTCCATAATTGGCACAGTTTTTTCTACAGTTTTGATAGCATAAGTCATTCTGAAATCAAAACTTCCTTTCTGATAAACTTCCCACTTATCCATTTTAGGTATATTCCAATTACCCAATTTTTTCTCTATGTCCCTAATCATTATTTCTTGAGAGTTCTTGACTTTTCTGTTCCTTAGAGTTTCTTCTTCTTCTTTTCTCTTTGCAGAGGATTTAACCATACTCTTAAAAAAAATTTCCATTAATAATATTTGATTAATGTTAGTTTCTTTTCTTCAGATATCTGTCAACGTTTTACGTAATCTTACTGTCCTTTTTTCCCGACGGGTCTTACCGTTACTACTCGACTTGGGTGATAGTCTGGAAAGAAATTTAACAATAATCCTATATTACTAAGAGAAAAGGATTTTGGAGTCAGGTGTTTTCCTCTTTTAAAGAGTTAAGAATAGTAGTAAACGTTAAGGACTAGAATGCCAAAACTTCAAAATTTAAATCTTAAGGACTATATTGAAAACTTTTAATTATTCTGAAGTCGTGGCTTACGCGTGCGCTAGGCGCATATAAGAAATAGCCTTCATTGAATACTAAATCACGCCGTCTAACCTTTTTTTGTTTCCCTTTCTTTTATGTTCCACGGCGTTTTCATGAGACGTAGATGAATGAGAAATTAAGTTATAATTTTTTTGAAAAAAATTTTAAAGTACTTATAAATTTTATTTCCCAATTCAGGCTATAAAATATTGGTAATTGAGGGTATAAAAACGTTGCTTTAAGGCAAAAACCTCAAGAAATCTTCATGCACAGTTTGGGTATACGAAATGTATACCAAGAAATTAATAGGAAATGCCTTATTTCCCAGAAGAAAAGGATGTGAAACACCTTTCTGTCATAGAACTGGCTTATAAATACTGGCCAAATCACAAGAATTCTTAGTGGCAATTCTAGCGACTCAAGAATCCTCTATTTTTTTAATTGATCTTGAAGGAAACAAAGTCTGCAGAAATTAAGTATAAGCCAAGAAGAACTAAAATCACCATAAACTCAAAGTCTAATGATGAAGAACCTTCTGAAAAATATATTTCAAAAATTGAAATTTTCTCATTTAAATAATAAAAATCTGGACATTCAAAGAATGGGGAGTTCCATCAGGAAGGAAAAGAATCATAACCAGTAGAAAATATGAGAATATGCAGTTCTCATATTAGGATTATATCAAGGCTCAAGATGAAGTTTTCCATATTTGGAACAAAGATCACTAGCACTCCTGGATGGTTCTATTCAAAACCAAGCAGATGAAATTTCCCAACTAGTTCTATAATTGATATTTTGGAAATGGTTTATTCAGAGACTCTTTCCTAGAATAAGTGCTAAAGTCCTTTGAAATATTATGTATGTTCTAAGAATAATTCTTTCAGAAAGGTCAAAGGATACCTTTCCTAGATTTTTTCTTTGTTGCCATGAACCATATCCGATGGATTGTCCAATGGCATTATGAGAAACAAGAAGTGGACTCTTATACCTACTTCATTCCTTGCCTAGAACGCGTATAAGAAATTAAATGGTGGGATAAATGTGCCCTTAATCAATATTTGCCCAATAATATCATATTTGGGAAAATAGATATCATTGATGAAGAAGAAAATTCATACAAAGATTTCCTGGATGTTATGCTTAATAGATTCTACCAAGGAGGATAGTTCCAAGATAGCCAAATTCCTATCTCTATGATGAAAGAGAGAATTCTGAGATCTACCCAGAAGCAACACACCCAGAACAATTGAGAGGGTCCATCCTCCAGCAAGGATAGCTCAACAGGGTCAAAGTAAAAGTATTTCCATCTCAGTGCCTTTACTTTCACGTGAAAAAAAGCAAGTGTCGGCAGAACTTGACAAAGAAGATAAGTTGCCTAATGGTCCAGAATTATTAAGGTCTCCACCAACTAGAATTATTGATCGCACTAATTGACCACCAACTAATGGTCCCAGACTCCTTCGCCCTTTGATTGGAGAAGTTTTGCTAGCCTTATCCCTAAGGCCCAAAAGTTTTATCTATAAAAGAAGTCATCTTCCAAGGCTCAACACATCAGAAAAAGTTTTCTAGCTCTCCCTTATAGTCCATGTGCTAGACATCTTCCTTATTTCCTAGAGAGTTAGCATTTTTCTATTTTATATCTAAGTGGTGTGATTGTGCCAATACCATAGTCATACTAGTTTGTTGAAGCTTGGATTGCTGCTATACTAGTACAAGTTTGTAGTCATCCCTATGTTCATGCTCTATGTGTGGTAAACTAGACTTTACAAGTTATATGTAAGTTTGTATCTTAATATATTCTCAATTTATATAATTTATGCTTGTCTTTGCTTGTGTTTCAATTACTTGGGCATGATTGGTATTAGAGCCAAGCGATTCTTTATTCCTAAATGCTTTAATTACATGTTTTAAACTATAGGTCCTTCTTTGTAAAACCTATAAAACTAAAACCCTTAGCCTAGAATTAGTCTTAGGTGCATGCAAGTCCAACTCATAATATAAAGTATATGGGTACTTTTAACAAAATCTCTAAACTTCTAGTTGATTTTGCAAGCTCGTCTAAAATAAAATACTGACTTGCAAACAATAATTTAATCTAGGACTAATTTGACAGGATGAGAAGATCTCAATGGATCCTATGCCACATTCTAACCTTTTCCCTTATTTGCCTATAAGTATAATTGTTGTATGACAACAACAATAACACAAAAACACAAGAAATGTATGTGAGTTTTCTTAACTAGAAAATCACAACGAAAGCAAACTGGGAAGAGTAAGGAATTAGTGGTACTTATTTGTGTTCTTCAATATCACTTAGTGTTGGTTTTACTATATTATGATCATTTGCATGTTCTTATGAAATATCTTGTTTCTATCTTTGGAAGGTGGTGAAATTGCTTTAGTCTTTGATAATCTTCAAATAGCTTCTTCAAATCATCAAGGTGAAATGACTATTTTTGCTGGGGAGCTATGCCAGGTTCATAACTGACAATAAACCAAACCTTTGCTCTAACCTTAGTAGAACTTGCAGAAGTGGTTATATATTATCAAATGTTTGTGACTTTGTATAACTTATGTTGAACTTGGATGAACTACCGTGACTTTGTGCTTGGTAGGATGTGCCTTGACCATGTAAGTTTTATTTAAATTTTTTTTCCTTGTGAATTTAAAAGATTGTTCGAATCGAGCTTGTTATCGAGCTCGAACATGCTTATTGAGCTTGAACCGAGCTTCATCATTCGAGCTGATCAACCTAGTGCCTGCAGCCACTTGAGGTAATGAATTAAACCTGAGCCTGCTTTATTTGGCTTTTTTCCACCCTTAGTTTGGACAACTTTAATTTCAGGGTGAAAATACCCAATTGTTTGGAGAAAGGTGTGTGCCAAAGATGCAGAGAGGTCTATAAATATTTAGGTTTTGTGTGAGGAGCAATGCTTATAATAGAAATAAGTTGTAGAGGCTAGTGGTGTATAAGGAAAGCCTTTGGGTTAAATTTTGAAGCACTGATATGTGACAGGTAAGTCTAATTGGTGAGTCATCTGTGAAGTGGAAGCATATCCTTGACCAAAGCTGTGTTTGCTGATCGTGTGCATGATTAGAACCAGGAGTGTGTGAAAAATAAGAAGTTTCTTGTGAAATTAGCATATCTTCATGTATTGGAAAATTGGTCTAGAATTCAGTACCTAAGTTTCCTTAGACTTGTAGGTTTACTATGTTGAATAATTTACTTGCCTTTGATAGACTGAACAAGTATATTGAATTGCATTCCATGCTATGTTTGGTAAAGGAAGAGTCTAGTGATCATTTGGTTTTTGAGAGTGATTATTCTCTATTGATTTAGAGGTATATTATGTGCAGCACAAGTGCTAGGCTTTTATTTTCCATTTATTTAGATTGGGGTACCATTTCTTTATAAGCCCTGATCCTTATGAAGTAAGTACAACTGGGCTTTTTTATGCGATGAATTATGCACCAACCATGATGTTTCTGAAAAAATAAAGGTAGTTTTCTTTTATTTGGTCAGCAGAAGGAAAAAACACTTTTGGTCTTAAAACTTTAAATTTCTTCACTTTTCTATGAGTTCTAAAAGTTTGCAACAGTATGAATGGTTAGTCCTAAAACTTTTTTTTTTTTATAGGAGTTTTTGAACTTTGCCATTGTATATATGGTTAGTTCCGCAATTGTTTTTTTTTTTTTTTACATTAACACTTAGGGCTAATCTAAACTATAAATATCTTCTAGTAAACTCACAATAAGCAATAATTTCTGGATTGTCATAGATAACTTAAATTATTATTTTTCTTCTATGGAGATCATATTCCTATCACTAACTTTTTCAATAAACATAGATTTTTCCTTATTTGTAATCAAAAGGACCTTTCCAATGTATAGAGTTAGGAGGTACTATGCATTTAAAGGGAATGAGAAAATTCCTACTTTTTTAAGACCTAAAAGAAACCCCAATAAGCATTTAATAACATTTTTATGGGCAAGCGATAAAAGCTGAAATTGAACTTGGTACCTCCACCCATATCCTTTAGCTACTTTGCTGAGTGACCAAGACAATTAAGACTAATTACTAACATCTTAGTGAAAATTTTAAGATGAATTTAGAAAAATTGAAAATTTTAAGACTCAAATAAAAAAGTAAAATAAATTTTAGGATTAAAAGTGTTCATTCCCTTGCAAAGAAAAGAAAAATGAGTCTTAGGAACCCATGTATGTGATAGGAGACAACAAATCAGTCATAAGAGCAAACGACCAGACTCATGCATTTCTTGTGCTGCAATAATTCTCAACCTAAGACATAAAATGAGGATCTCAAGATATTTAGACTATCCCACCAGCCTAGTCATTTGGTCCTACCGCACATAAAACATTAGAGGCCAAAATTGTCTGTGATTTTCTTCCCCTATAGTCTAGAGATGGGGAGGTAAGTAGTGTCCTAAAATATAAATGATGCAACTAGTACAACTTTCTTAAGGATGGCAACACTGAGTTTCATAGTTCTTGCACTTTGAAGTATTGACACCAATAGTGTTGACACCCAATTTCGTCCGACCATAAAAAATTTTAAAAGAAATTAAATAAAAGAAATTAAATAAAAAAATTATTATTATTATTATTATTATTATTACTAAAAATTTTAATTAGTTTAAAATACATTTTTTTTTTGTGAAGATTTGATTTAAAATGATATATGTGTGTATTTGAAAGAAAAAAAAGAAAACTAAAAAAAAAAGGGCAAAATTTAAAAGTTTGAGGTAAAAATGACAACATTAAGAAGTTTCGGGAAAAATTGACAAATTCTGAAAGTTCCAGGAGCATTTGGTAGTTTGTCACATAAAATTTTGGGCCTGCCGACGTTTCTGGCGCAAATTGACAGAAAACGACAAAATTGTCAAAATCAGAAGCTTCAGGAACTTATCCAGAGGCTGAGAGACGTAAAGGACTAAAATTGTCATTTTACCAATTTAAAAGATAAGTTTGAAATTTTTTATTAATTTATCCATCAACAGTTCAGCCAAACTTCCTCTATAAATAGCCCCCCAAATTTTGTGCTAAACACAGAGAAAAATAGAAAGAAAAGCTTAGAGCTCCGTTTTTAAAATAGAAAAAATTACAGCCTTAGTCCCTAGCTCTCCTTCCTTTCCTCAGAAAATCTCAAAACTTTTCATTTTGATGATTAAGCCATCTTCTTCCCCCCGTCGCGCGTCCTCTGTTTCCGTTTCTCAGAATTCAGAATTTAAAATCAAGGGTACAACTCTCATTTAATCCTTCATCTTTTCAATTTCTTTCACTTTGGTCACTAACTTTGTATTTTATTCTTGCAGAATTAATTACTAACCCTTTTAATTTTTACTTGTTTGTTTATTATTTGTTTATTACTAACCCCTTTTTTTATTGTTGTTATTAACTTACTAACAACTAACTTTTAATACTATTATTGTTACTAACCTTTTAATTTTTGCATTATTACTAACTTTTATAATTGTTGTTAACAATTAATTAACTTTTATTATTGTTGTTAATTAATTAATTTAATTAACTTGGCTAGCTTTTTATTATTGTTGTTAATTAATTAATTTAATTAATTTGGCTAACTTTTTATTTATTGTTGTTAATTAATTTAATTAATTTGGCTAACTTTTTATTTATTGTAATTAATTAATTTAATTAATTTGGCTAACTTTTATTTATTGTTGTTAATTAATTTAATTAATTTGGCTAACTTTTTATTATTGTTGTTAATTAATTAATTTAATTAACTTGGCTAACTTTTTACTGTTGTTAATTAATTAATTTAATTAACTTGGCTAACTTTTTATTATTGTTGTTAATTAATTAATTTAATTAACTTGACTAACTTTTTATTATTGTTGTTTAACAATTAATTTAATTAACTTTGCTAACATTTATTATTATTTTTAAAGTGGATGGCCAAAAAGCCCCACTTTATTATTATTAATTTTTTTTTCTTTATATAATTTTTTATTTAATTCACCTTTACCCTTTACTAATTAATAAATAAATGAAAATTAAAAGAAGATTATTTTGTAATTAATTATTAAGGCTAATAAAAATCATTTTTAAGAAAGCCAATTATTTTTATTTTTATATACATGTTTTTAATTCTTTAAAGATATCAAAAAGTTAAAATTAATTTTAATAGTTATTTTTATCCAGTAAAAATAATAAAAAAATAAAAATAAAACCTGTTTAAAAAAAATACATGAAAATTAAGACTTTATATTTTACTGATTTATTTAAAATATAACTTTTAAATCCACTAAAATAATAAATATTTTTCATTAAACAAGAAAACAAAAAGAAAACTAAAACAAGATAAGAAAAAGATAAGAAAGACAAGAAAAAGAAAAGAAAAGAAAGATAAGAAAAAGATAAGAAAGAAAAGAAAGAAAGAAAAGAAAGAAAAGAAAGAAAAGAAAAAGAAAAGATAAAAAAAGAAAAGAAAGAAAGAAAAGAAAGAAAAGAAAAAGAAAAGAAAAGAAAAGAAAGAAAAGAAAGGAAAAATAAAACTAAAAGAAAGATAAAATCAAGAAGAAAGAAAAGAAAGAAAGAAAAGAAAGAAAAGAAAAGAAAATATAAAGAATAAAAAATAAATTTTTTAGATTATTAATAAATCTAAAAACAAAAGACTTACAAATTAGTAATAATAAATTCCATAAAAATAATAATTATATAACTAACAATTAATTAAAGTAATTTCCATATCCGGATGATCCAGCAGGATCTACGGTTTGGAAAATATCAAACTTTCAAAATAAATAAATTAAATAAAAAGATAAAAATCCATATTTTTACGATATGGATTAAAATTTTCACCAAATTCCGTGTCCAAATGACTCGGCAGAGTCCATGGTTCGGAATAAAAATCTTCCGTGTCCAAATGACTCGGCAGAGTCCATGGTTCGGAAGTATAAAATTCTATACAAATTAATTACCAAAAATCCACATCCGATTAATTCAGTTAAAAATTCTAGATTGAAAATTAACTGAAATTTATTTAAAAGCAAAGCGAAACAAAATTAAAATCAACTAAGGTGCCAATTTTTGGGCGTTTTAACAAAGTTGTTTTAACGTAACCGTACTCCCGAACCCCCGAACTCTCGCAGACCAATATTTAAGGTGACCAATCGACCTAAGAAAAAAAAAACTGATTGGTGGCGACTCCAGAAAACCCGACGTTGCCACAAATAGGAAATGCTGAGGAGTGTCAGACTTGAACCCTAAAGTTAGAGGACGCAGGACCCAAAGACTTGAACTATTTTGTCAATTTTCATGCTCTTAATTTGATTTGCATGATAGCCAAATCGTTAACACAATTCACAGCTTTTGTTTTATAGAACAAAAAAGAAACTTCAAAATAGGAAACTTATGTTAATCTTAATCCATATTTCTCAATGAAGAATAAGATACATTGGTTATAAATGGTTTCCTTTTCTTTCTTATTTCTTTTTTTCTTTTTTCCTTTCATGTTCCAACACAAAGTTTGCAAGCAAGAACCAAAGAAGCTAGTTTTGTTAGCAACTAACCAGATACAAAAAATCTCAAGTTGGTTCAGGTTGAGGTCTGAAAATCAGTAGGCTTGCTGGTGCATCAGTCTGCATGTTTTTACTTTCTTTATCCAGAAGTACAGCTTTCTTGTTGAATCTAGAAGGTTGCAGTAACTTGAAATCATACATAGAAGCAATGTTTGCATCACTCTTCTCAAACAAAGCTGGAATTCATGCTTCATACTTTCCTGAAACCAGTAATGTAGAATCATTTGAATGTTACAGTTAGGCGATAGCAGACCACCCTGCATGTATTGGATGTTACTTTATTTATTTTTCTTAATGCATGCAATTTCTCTAGAAATTTGCTAAAAAAAAACATAAAACTGGTCAAGTAGGAAAATAATCAATCCAGAAATGGGAACTTGTCTCATATGTTTGCAATTTCACAGCATGACAATGTTGTATGATGATTTTAGTACAGGTAAGATTTCAGATCACCTAATCTTTTCAGCACTTTGATTGCATATCCTATGCTTTAGAAAAAGAGAACTGCTACCAAAAGTTCAGCCACCTAAAGATATAGAACTGAGAGCCTGTGGAACCATAGAAGCTACCAAGAAACAAATGAAGTTCAAATGTTGTCACTGATGCCCGGCAGCATCCTTGTTGTATGACATGTTTGGCTTGAGAAAGACTTCCGGAGAGAGGTTATCTGCAAAACTGTGAAGAAGGAGTGTTAGGAGGTCCCCGGAGTGTGTTTCCGGGGGAGGAACCTCTGACGCTCAAGTCAATACATGGGAGAGTAGTTGTTTAGAAACAGAGAGTAGTAAGTAGAGAGTCCCGTTGTTCTCACCAAGGTCCCTCCTAAGTATTTATAGGGGAGTAGAAGGAAGAGGCCGTTTGACACAGCCTGTCTAGAACATGACACGTGTTCGGTCAAATTTGATCCGTAACTTCTGAGGCAGGTATCTCTAGTTGGCCGAAGGCCATTCTGGCCAGAGGGCAGGGGCGTGCGCGAGGTCTCTTTGTCAGAGGCTCCTTAACCGCTTTTGTCGTATCTCCATAACACCCCTTCGGGGTGTGAGACCCTTTCGGGCGGAGATTTTCCCTCAAGGCATATCGGGAAGGCCCTTTGGAGGAGTGGGTCGCTTCGGGGTTATCTTTTTTATGGTGGGTCTACTTTTGGTAGCTTCACAAATCCAAGGGTGGTGAAGACACCTTTTCCCAAAGTTGGTCATGTTACTTTTCCGAGGGTGGTGTAGAGAATGCCCTGAGATCGGGGTTAAGTTTTTACCGAAGGTGTCGTCAAGTTAGCCGATCAGGGGATTTCGGAGCGACAGTGCTTCGACTATTAGTCACTCCTACCCGGATTAACAAAATGCTAGTTTAATTATTGCTACTGACCGAAGCTGGTTTTGGTTCTCGAAAGAAATGCCATGTGCCAATATTCAACTAATTTAATTTCTTCCTTTATTAGAAATTTGGTAAGTTGCTTTATGTTGATGTTACCACAAGAATAAAACGGACAACTCCCCTGAACTGCAAAATCACTAACATCACTTTGAAAACTTGGAAAATGCAACTTTGCATCAATCCATTTGTATCTCAAATGGTTAAAAATCTGCAGATCATAATCATTTTATGTACAGGCACAATCACAGATACTGAAACACGAGCCAAAAATTTCATCAGCCTTGATGATAGCCAAAGTGCCCATCACTTTCTGGGCCCCCAAACTCGGGCAAAGTACTAACCTCGGCCAGGAAACTACCTGCCACGGAAAGAAGGATGTACGACCTCCCTAGTCCGACCTCGGTAATCCTCTGTTCCAGGAAACGATAGTGCCAACCTCGGGGGGACGATTAAGCCATCCTCGAAAGTGGAGGTATCCCTGAGGAGGACTACCCTCGGGAAACATACTCCCGTGATGCTAGAGTAACATCGGAAAGTATGACAGGAGCAATTAAGGAGCCTTTGACACATCCTCAAAATGTCGCCCCCAGACACGTTTTGACATGCCGCTTGTAGGGACACCCTAGCACGCCACTCTCGGGTTGCCTAGGCTCCTAGCCTGGCGGCCTATGATCGGATGGGCGTCCCCTCATTCCCTGAAGACGTGGATTGCATCCCATTGAACACGTGTCACAATTTGGGACGTCCACATAAGGAGAGCTACTGTCCGCTCCTCTATAAAACTCGGTAAACACCCCAGGTAAAGATAGAGGTCTGTTTGAATACAAGAGACCATACTTCTCCACTCTCCATCACCTCCATATCTTCTAAGTACTGACTTGGGCGTCGAAGGCTCCTCCCCAGAAACACACTCCGGGGACCTCCTAACCTCTATCTTCCAAACCTTGCAGGTACCCTCCCTTGGGAAACCTCCTCCTCAGGCGCCCTCCTCCGCCGGAAGTCCCACTCGCTCTCACCATGTCGCATGACGAGACTACCACCGGGCACCATTTGGCGCCGTCTGTGGGAACTCTTGTTAGTGTTGTGCCCAAAAACCAATCATGAGATGATTGTATTTTTGCACATTGAGTCATGATATTTTATTAAGGCATTAATCCATCAATTATGTTTGTTGTTTTGTTCCTGCGTAACTTAACAAACATAATTGTAACCCTAGAATAATGATATTCTTAAAAGTCCCTAGTCTAATAGTATTGTGGATTGGGTTGCAATAATACATAACGACTACCATATGTGGAGACTAATATGAGATATGTAGTCTACATATGGGTACAAGTTGGAGAACTTATGTACTGGACCGACCCACCATGAGAACACCACATGGATCGTTATATGAGTGTCATAAGTGATTCTCATAGCGATCATGGTATATGTAGTCCTTCGACCTAAGATCATTAAGGTTCCCTACATGTGAGTCACATACTTTGATACTTTCCTTTGTTTCTCGTAACTGAGTGAACTTGAAGAAGGTCATTGGATATGTCACATATCATGCGGAGGGATTTGTATGATCAAGATGGGATTTGTCCCTCCTATGTAACGGGAGTGATATCTTCGGGCCCCTTGATAGAGTGAGACTTAGAAAATGCATGGCCATGCTCGGATGAGTTGATATGCGATATCAATGTCATCAGTTTAAGTTAGTCTACTCGGTAATCAAGAAACCAAAGATTGGGCTATACGAGAGTGACACATTCCATGTCTCGTGCTTAGTCTTGATATCTTGGACAAAGGGACAATGGCATATATCGGTTATGATCATAAAGGTATAGTCGAATCATCGACAATCTTGTCACTTGGGTAGTAATGATGTGTTGCTAGACATCGCTCATTGCTTATGATCATAAATGTGATTTATGATCATTGCTAACGTGATAAGAGCCTATTGGGTCGCACACATAGAGCTATTTGGATCATTAGAGTGCATTGGCTAATTATTTGGGTTATGGTTTCACTTTAATTTCGTATTAATAATGGGCCCAAGAGTTGAGCCATTATTAAGCCCGAAATTAAATCCTAATTGGATTAAGGCTTTGAAACCCATTAGGCTTGGAAGTTGAGTATCACTATAAATACAACTTTTAAGTGAGAAATTCGCAGGTCTCCTTGCCCTAGCCTCCAAAAAGGACAGCCACACTCTTCTCTTGCAATTTCTTGGAGGACGCAAGCTAGCACTGCGAGTGCAAGAGAAACGCATCTGCCGGGACGTGGTGGAAGCGTGGTGATCCCGAGAGGCTCGTGTGGATACCATAGAGAGCTTGAACATGTCAACTGTTCAAGTTTTGTGATTCGACTCTACAGTTGAGTGAGAGATCTCAACCGAAAATTAGGTATGAAAATTTTCGAACACCCGGTTTACCCCGTTTCACTTGGATCCTGGAGGATTTCGGTTAAATTCCGCTGCGCTGTTTGGCTCCCGAAACCCAACAGTGGTATCAGAGCTACTAGTGAAACCCTAAATCGGGATTGAGTGTTGAATCGCATGATGCTATGTGTTCGATTGGTTTTCGGCCATGATTAATTAGATTGATTCATGATGCATGAAATCGGAATTCGTAATGAACATATGAGATATATGAAGAAACGACACAAATTGGTTAATGAGATTAACCCGAAATTGATAGGTATGAGATACCTATATGAATTAGGATTCTTGCAATAGTTGCAAAAACCCTAGGTTTGTTCGAATTCGGCCTGTTCGGGCACCGAAAGTATGGTATTTTTGGTGGCTCGAATGGAGGAGTCTCGGGTGCCTACTTGGTCGGAATTGAAGATTTCGGCCTAAGCAATTGTAAAACAATTTTTTGCGCCGGGGGGCGCTGCCCCCCACGCCCCCTGCAAGGGCGGCTCCCCTTGACCCCGTCCGCTGACCGGTCAGCGGAACCACCGCCCGCTGACCGGCCAGCGGGACCGCCGTATGCGAAGCGCCACATAAATAAAAATTGGTTAATCAATGCCCGAAAATTGGCATGCATCTTTGTTGAATGAGATTTGACATGATATGCTGATTAGTGTTTGAAGCATGGTGCATGGTTATAGCCCTTCATTGGTTGTACTTGTAAATACGGCCTGCGAGTCGTGCCTTTTCTTATCACTCTCATTGTACATTCTCTTCTCACCTTACTCCCCTCGAATGTAACTCGAGGTTTCTATTATTAATGTAATAGTGCATTATGGGCTCATCCAAGGTGGTATGTCCAAGGATCATGCAAGGAGGTATGTCCAATGAGGTGACAACAAAATGGCAGCCAAGAAAGGAAGAGAAGGAGCTTGTGAAGACTCTTTTCTTTTCTTAGGCTTTTATGATATTCTCATTGGCTTGAGAATATCGCATAGTTTGGGCTATAACCATGTCACGTTTATTTCTTGTAAGCATGAGATGCATGATTTATATTTGTATGTGATGCATGTATAAAACAACCGGAGGTAACAAATTGGTGAGATCAAAAGATAAAATCCCTCAAACAAATATTAAGTCATTAAATGTGATGCCTTCCAAATGTTGGCACTCGTCAAGACTTTGATCAACATTAGGTGGGTTTGCCAAAGCAAAGCACCTATGTTCATCTTGGTAAGGCGCGATGGGATAATAGTGATATCCAAACTGCTAACTTTGGGTTCGACTTAACTAAGTCATCCTAATAGGATTAGGGACTTAGAGGCATAGAGTTGGGCTTAAGTTCATGAGATGAGCTTGGACAAGTGTTGTTTACCCAACTATCCAAGAGTTGCATAAGATGCAATTGGCAAGGAGTTGCCTACCTAAATAGCTGTAACTTGAGAGAAAAGCCAAAGCTGACTCAGGTTGTGGTTAAATATGGATCTTGGCCCACTAGAATACCTTAGCGCCAAGGTGTTCCGAAATAATATCGAGGGTTATTATTTTGAGGAAAATAGTGGGAGTATCGTTTAATAAAAGTCCTTATTAAATGAATTAAAATACATGACCCTTACATTGCATATTTACTGTTGTAGATAACCATGGCACAAAACACATCGACACTTTCATTGCGATCGATCCTTGAGAAGGAAAAACTTAATGGGACCAACTTTCTCAAATGGTACCGAAACTTGAGGATAGTCCTCAAACAAGAGAGAAAGGCTTATGTCCTAGAGCAGCCCATTCCGAATGAGCCTGCTGCCACTGCTCTAAAAGCTGAAAGGGATGCTCACAAGAGGCATTCTGATGACGCTTTGGATGTTGCATGCCTCATGCTTATTACCATGGAATCTGAGCTTCAGAAGCAAGATGAGAACATGGGGGCGTTCGATATGATCGAACATCTCAAAATGCTTTTCCAAGAGCAAGCTAGGCATGAGAGGTTTAAGACCTCTAAGGCATTGTTTCAGTGCAAGATGTCTGAGGGAAGTCCCGTGGGTCCTCATGTGCTCAAGATGATTGGGTACATTGAGAATCTTGAGAATTTGGGATTTGCTCTTCATAAAGAGTTGGCTATCGATGTAGTCTTGTAATCATTGCCTGAAAGCTACAGTCAGTTCATCATGAACTATAACATGAACGACCTTGACAAGTCCCTCCCTGAATTGCTCAACATGTTGAGAACTGCTGAGCAAAATCTTAAGAAGGCTAAGCCCATTTTGATGGTTGAAAAGGGCAAGGGAAAAGGAAAAGCCAACAAGAAGAAGGATAAAGCTAATGGAAAATCCAATGCTAGTTCTTCTTCAGCTGCACTGAAACCAAAGGGTGGTGTGGCAAAGGAAGGGGAGTGCTTCCATTGTAATCAACCTGGACACTGGAAGCGCAACTGCAAGCTCTATCTTGAAGAACTTGCTAAGGAAAAAGGAAGTAAGACTTTCACTTCAGGTATTCTTGTTATAGAGGCTAATTTTTCTACTTCCTCATCTTGGGTATTGGATACTGGATGTGGATCTCACATTTGTGCAAATGTGCAGGATCTAAGTAGAAGTAGAAGATTGGCCCGAGGTGAAGTGGACCTATGTGTTGGAAATGGAGCAAGGGTTGCTGCTTTAGCCGTAGGGACTTATGTTCTCACTTTACCTAGTGGATTAGTTTTAGAATTAGACAACTGCTATTTTGTGCCTACTATTACTAGAAATTTGATTTCTATTTCTTGTTTGGACAAGAAAGGTTTTTCATTTATAATAAAGGACAAATGTTGTTCTATTTATTTGAATGAAATCTTTTATGGTAGTGCTCAACTTAGCAATGGGTTGTATGTTCTAGACCTCGAAGATCCAATCTATAATGTGAATACCAAGAAGGTCAAATTAAATGATTCAAACCCGACCTATCTCTGGCACTATCGCTTGGGCCATATAAATGAGACCAGTATATCCAAGCTCCATAAGGATGGACTCTTGGACTCATTTGATTTTGAATCATATGAGACATGTGAGTCATGTTTGTTGGGCAAGATGACCAAAGCCCCATTCACAGGGCAAAGTGAAAGGGCTAATGACTTACTAGGACTCGTACATAGTGATGTATGTGGCCCTATATCTACACAAGCTAGAGGAGGTTTCCAATACTTCATTACTTTCACTGATGACTTCAGCAGATATGGCTATGTGTATCTCATGAGACATAAGTCAGAATCCTTTGCAAAGTTCAAAGAATTCAAGAATGAAGTAGAGAATCAACTCGGGAAAAGTATTAAAGTGCTTCGATCAGATCGAGGTGGAGAGTACTTGGATCGAGAATTTCTTGACTATATGAAGGAGTGTGGTATAGTATCACAACTCACTCCACCAGGTACACCTCAATGGAATGGTGTTTCTGAAAGGAGAAATCGAACTCTGTTAAACATGGTTCGCTCTATGATGAGTCAAGCTGACCTTCCAAACTCCTTCTGGGGACATGCTCTAAAGACAGCCGCTTTTACACTAAACCGAGTTCCATCTAAATCGGTTCAAAAGACACCATATGAGATATGAAGTGAGAGGCGTCCCAATTTGTCTTTTATGAAGATTTAGGGCTGTGACGCTTATGTGAAACGTCAATCCTCTGACAAACTAGGGCCCAAATCTCAAAAATGCCTTTTTGTTGGGTATCCCAAAGAAACAAAAGGTTACTATTTCTACAATCCTTCTGAGCAAAAAGTGTTTGTTGCTCGAGCTGGTGTCTTTTTGGAGAAAGAGTTTATCTCTAAAGGAACTAGTGGGAGGAAAGTAGAACTTGAAGAAATTCAAGAACAACAAGGAGACATCGAACCTGAAATGGAACCTGAACAGACACCACAAGATGTTGTTCAAGAGTCTGTTCCTGTAGCACAGAGCCCGCATAGGTCTGGTAGGATTCGGCATGAGCCCGAGAGATATGGATTTCTCGTAACTCACACTGGTGATGTGATGCTCATGGATCAGGATGAGCCCACAACCTACCAACAAGCTATGTCGGGGCCTGACTCTGAGAAGTGGCTAGTGGCCATGAAATCCGAGATGGAATCCATGTATGAAAACCAAGTATGGACTTTGGTTGACCCACCTGAAGGGGTAAAACCCATAGGGTGCAAATGGGTTTTCAAGAAGAAAACTGACATGGATGGTAATGTGATTACCTTTAAGGGACGATTTGTTGCAAAATGTTTCAAGCAAATTTATGGTATTGACTATGATGAAACTTTTTCACCAGTTGCTATGCTTAAATCCATCTGAATTTTGTTCGCTATTGCTGCACACTATGATTATGAGATATGGCAAATGGTTGTCAAAACTGCATTCCTAAATGGAAAGCTACTTGAGGATGCGTACATGACACAACCTGAGGGTTTTGTCACTCCTGAGAATGCCAATAAAGTGTGCAAGTTACAAAGGTCCATTTATGGACTGAAGCAAGCTTCTCGAAGTTGGAATCTTCGTTTTGATGATGCAATCAAAGAGTTTGGTTTTATAAAAAATGAAGATGAAGCTTGTGTCTACAAGAAGGTTAGTAGGAGCGCTATTGTCTTCTTGGTGTTGTATGTAGATGACATACTACTCATCGGGAATGACATTCCTGAGCTACAGTCTGTGAAGACTTGGCTAGGGAAATGTTTCTCTATGAAGGACTTGGGTGAAGCAGCCTATGTGTTAGGCATCAGGATTTATAGAGATAGATCTAGAAATCTTCTTGGCCTAACTCAAAGTACATATATTGACAAGGTGCTAAAGAGGTTTAGCATGCAAGATTCCAAGAAAGGATTCTTGCCCATGTCACATGGTATCACTCTTTCTAGATCTCAGTGTCTGAGTACAACCGAGGAGAGAGAGCGCATGAGTAAGATTCCATATGCCTCAGCAATTGGATCTATCATGTATGCCATGATATGTACTCGTCCCGATGTCTCATATGCTTTGAGCATGACGAGTAGGTACCAATCGAACCCCGGTGAGAGTCATTGGACAGCTGTTAAGAACATCCTTAAGTACTTACGAAGGACTAAGGATGCATTCTTGGTCTTTGGAGGTGAAGATGAGCTCGTTGTAAGGGGTTACACCGATGCAAGCTTCCAATCCGATAAGGATGATTTTAGATCGCAATCTGGTTATGTGTTTTGTATTGGTGGTGGTGCTGTGAGCTGGAAGAGTTCAAAGTAAGAGACAGTAGCTGACTCTACAACAGAATCTGAGTACATTGCCGCTTCTGATGCTGCGAAGGAGGCAGTTTGGATCAAGAAGTTCATCACTGAACTTGGAGTGGTTCCAAGCATTGTCGGCTCGATAGAGCTCTATTGTGACAATAATGGAGCAATCGCACAGGCTAAGGAACCTCGATCTCACCAGCGATCCAAACATATACTCCGACGCTATCATCTCATCAGGGAGATCATCGAGAGGGGTGATGTAAGGATATGCAGGACTTCGACTGATAACAACATTGCTGATCCACTGACAAAGCCCCTTACGCAGCAAAAGCATGATAGCCATTCTAGGTCCATCGGTATTAGATACATGGATGATTGGCTTTAGTGCAAGTGGGAGATTGTTAGTGTTGTGCCCAAAAGCCAATCATGAGATGATTGTATTTTTGCACATTGAGTCATGATATTTTATTAAGGCATTAATCCATCAATTATGTTTGTTGTTTTGTTCCTGCGTAACTTAACAAACATAATTGTAACCCTAGAATAATGATATTCTTAAAAGTCCCTAGTCTAGTATTATTGTGGAGCGGGTTGCAATAATACATAACGACTAGCATATGTGGAGACTAATATGAGATATGTAGTCTACATATGGGTACAAGTTGGAGAACTTATGTACTGGACCGACCCACCATGAGAACACTACATGGATCGTTATATGAGTGTCATAAGTGATTCTCATAACGATCAGGGTATATGTAGTCATTCGACCTAAGATCATCAAGGTTCCCTACATATGAGTCACATACTTTGATACTTTCCTTTGTTGCTCATAACTGAGTGAACTTGAAGAAGGTCATTGGGTATGTCACATATCATGCGGAGGGATTTGTATGATCAAGATGGGATTTGTCCCTCCTATGTAACGGGAGTGATATCTTCGGGCCCCTTGATAGAGTGAGACTTAGAAAATGTATGGCCATGCTCGGATGAGTTGATATGTGATATCAATGTCATCAGTTTAAGTTAGTCTACTTGGTAATCAAGAAACCAAAGATTGGGCTATACGAGAGTGACACATTCCATGTCTCGTGCTTAGTCTTGATATCTTGGACAAAGGGACAATGATATATATCGGTTATAATCATAAAGGTATAGTCGAATCATCGACAATCTTGTCACTTGGGTAGCAATGATGTGTTGCTAGACACCGCTCATTGCTTATGATTATAAATGTGATTTATGATTATTGCTAACGTGATAAGAGCCTATTGGATCGCACACATAGAGCTATTTGGATCATTAGAGTGCATGGGCTAATTATTTGGGTTATGGTTTCACTTTAATTTCGTATTAATAATGGGCCCAAGAGTTGAGCCATTATTAAGCCCGAAATTAAATCCTAATTGGATTAGGGCTTTAAAACCCATTAGGCCTGGAAGTTGAGTCTCACTATAAATACAACTTTTAAGTGAGAAATTCGTAAGTCTCCTTGCCCTAGCCTCCAAAAAGGACAGCCACACTCTTCTCTTGCAATTCCTTGGAGGACGCAAGCTAGCACTGCGAGTGCAAGAGAAACACATCTGCCGGGACCTGGTGGAAGCGTGGTGATCCCGAGAGGCTCGTGTGGATACCATAGAGAGCTTGAACACGTCAACTGTTCAGGTTTTGTGATTCGACTCTACAGTTGAGTGAGAGATCTCAACCGAAAATTAGGTATGAAAATTTTCGAACACCCGGTTTACCCCGTTTCACTTGGATCCTGGAGGATTTCGGTTAAATTCCGCTGCGCTGTTTGGCTCCCGAAACCCAACAACTCTTTCCCATGTCACCGTTGTAGAGACTCGGCGCTCAAAAGACGAAGGGATTCCAAGATCCCCCCCTGTGACTGAGGCTCAGTTGGCGACCACTCCGCTTGTAGCAGAGACTTCTGTGTTGGAGGATGACCGCCCTGTAACGGTGACGATGGGCTTCCTATGAGACTTCCAACGCTCCATCATCACCGAAATAACTCAATAGCTTGATCAGAGGTTGCCTCAACCTCCTCTAGTCCGAAGGGCCTCACCCCCGGTTGCTCGCTAGGAAAAGAGTTCGAGGTCCACCCACCGAAGTTCAGGGAGTGAGGACTCCCTTGATACTTCCTCGACAGAAAATGAACCCATTGAGGTACGGCCTACCAGGAGGGGAGCCCCAAAAGAGACTAGGGCCTCCTGCCAACGGAGTGCGTCCCCTTACCGGAGGTCCCCATCTCCTCCCCGCCGAAGTCGCTCTCCAAGGAGAAGGAGGAATTCGCCATTACCAGCAAACACGCAGCAGCAGGGAGAAGTAAACACGACTGTCCTTATGGAAAAAATCCTGGGAAGACTAGAGAAGGTCGACAGACAGATCTCCCAAAAACCGGTATGGTCCAGGTTGTCTGACTCTTACACCGGAGAAGAGTCACCTTTCATGCGCGAAGTGGTGGAAGCACCCATGCCCAGCGATTTCAGGGTACCTCGCCTAGAAATGTATGACGGACAAAGTGACCTTCAGGCGCACCTGACGAAGTACAAGCCGAGCATGGTGCTTCATGGCGCAGATGACGCTACGTTCTGTAAGTGCTTCGAAGTAACACTTTCGGGACCAGCAACGGCATGGTATAACTCTCTGTCCCATGGAAACTTGTTAAGCTTTCAAGAGCTATCCACTGCCTTCACTCAGCAATTCATTGGTAGTAGGCTCAAAATGCCAGTACAAATGTTTGATATAGCGCAGCGAGGGGGGGAGACCATATGCGACTATGTTGAGAGGTTTAACCAGGAAGCGCTGAGTGTGCCTGACTATCAACCAGAAATTCGCATCCTCGCGATGGTCAGAGGACTTCGGAGTGGCTCCCAACTGTTCTATGAGTTTTCCAAAGACCCCCCGAAAACTCTTGGGGAATTCTATAAGAGGGCCGAACAGCATATGATGGCCGAAGAGCTCAGGATGGAAGGACCCAAAAGAGAACACCCCCGCACCGAAGAGCCCAGCCATCAGCCTCGACATCAGAACGAGGGAGAAAGGCCCCGGAAGCAGAGGGGGAAAAGGCCCATGACATTCACCCCCTGAACACCGCAAGAGCTAGCATCCTCATGGCACTAGAAAGGCAGGGGACCGCAGTCCCAAGACCAAAGGCCATGACCTCGGAAACCAAAAGAAACATGAAGAAATTATGTCAGTTTCACCAAGACCATGGCCACGAGACCGAAGATTGTTTCCAGCTGAAGAAATATATCGAGTCCATAATCAAACAAGGTCAGCTCCGTCGGTACTTGCGGATGCCTTCCCCAAAAGGAAGAAATGAAGAACAAATGAAGAACAAATGAGGGGGGATGATGAAGAATATGACTCGGACAGACGTTGGGACAAAAGTCCTTGGAAACATCTGCCACCATCAGTAGGGGTTATCCAAACTATCACTATTAGGATGCCCTCGGCTGAGAGAAAGAGGAAGATAAGAGAAATCTTCGTGATGGAGTACGGGAACTCCCCGACTAAACTTACTCGTAGAGATGGGTCTACAGTAAAGTTCCTCCACGACGATCCGCTCCTTGTCATGGCAAGGATAGGAAACTGGGATGTCAAAAGGGTACTCCTCGACGATGGCTCAAACACCAACGTCATCTTTTCTCATCTGCTCACTAAATTAGGCATTCCAAAAAGCGACCTCAGCCCAGTCAGCTCCTCCACCTTCGTCGTCGGACCTGCCGAACTTCCAGTCCTCGGATATATCGACCTGCCTTTGATGCTGAAAGGGGTCTCACCCCATAGTCAGGAAGAGTTAATTGCTTCCGGTAGGACGAGATTCACAGTCATTGATGTGTCATCACCCTACAATGCCATCCTCAGAAGGCAGACTCAGTGCAACTTCCACATCCGCCCAGACGTGAAGTACTTAACGATCACCTTTGCTATTAGAGACGGAGACGCAGAGATCCTCATTGACCAAACCGAAGTCAGAAAAGTCTTCACAAGGGCCAGACAAAGAAAAGCCTAGAAAAAATAGAAACAGAGGATATAGAATTGATACCTGGCCGAAACACCCGAATCGGGAAAAAACTGGCCAAGGAAGACAAAAAGGGGCTTGTATCCTTTTTATATATGAACAAAGACCTATTTGCCTACTCGCTGAAGGATATGCCTGGGGTTGACCCCAGCATAATCCACCATAATCTTAGAGTGCAGCCAAATGCCAGACCAATTCGGCAGAAAAAACGGACTCTATCGGCTCACAAGAATTCCTTTGTTAGAGACGAAGTTAATCCCCTCATCGAGGCCGGGGTATTAAAAGAGGTAAAATCCCCGAATGGCTCAGTAATATGGTTATTGCCACGAAAGACGGAAGCGAAAAGCTCCGAATGTGCATCGACTTCCGAAACCTGAATGATGCCTGCCCATAGGATTCCTACCCTTTGCCAGCCATAGACCAGCTGGTAGATGCAACCGCTGAATACGGGCTTCTCAACTTTCTCAATGCCTTTAGCGGATATCATCAGATTCGGATGAACCCCGAGGACGAAGAAAAAACAGCATTCATCACAGAAATGGGCACCTACTGCTATGTCAGAATGCCCTTCGGGCTTAAAAACGCAGGGGCCACCTATCAAAGGCTAATGAACAAGGTATTCGATTCACAGATTGGGAGAAGTATGGAAGTATACATTGATGATATGATAGTCAAGAGCAAAATGCCTGGTAATCATATCACCGACCTAGCCGAAACCTTCCAGCGGCTTCGAGAGTTCGGCATACGCCTTAATCCCAAAAAATGTGTGTTTGGAGTAAGTGCAGGAAAGTTTCTCGGGTTTATGGTATCAGAAAGGGGAATAGATGCTAACCCGGAAAAATTCAAAGCCCTGCTAAATTCCCAAACACCTACATCCATTAAGTAGATACAAAGGCTTACCGGAAGAATCACCTCCCTTAGCAGATTCATCTCCAGGTACGGCGACCGATGTCGTCCATTTTTTAAAGTACTCACTAAAGTCCCCAAGGGCGACGACACCCCTAGGACCCAGGAGCATCCATGGAACACAGAATGCCAGAAAGCTTAGGAAGAGCTTAAAAGCTACCTGACTCACCTGCCAACACTTCGGCAACCTTAGGAGGGAGAGCCTCTCATCTTCTACCTCGCGATCACTGAAAAAGTGGTAAGTTCGGTTTTAGTAAAAGAAGAAGGTGGGAGGCAATGGCCAGTATATTACGTAAGCAAGTCCTTACATGGTGCCGAGACTAGATACCCATTGCTCCAGAAGGCTATCTACGCCTTAGTACTCGCAGGCAGAAGATTGCGACCCTACTTTCAAGGACACGCCATCACCGCCCGAAGTAGTCTGCCCCTACGCGATGTGACGAGAAAAGTGGAGCATTCGGGAAGATTATCAAAATGGTGCATTGAACTCGGAGAATACGACATTACTTACGAACCTATAAGGGCAATAAAGGCCCAGGCACTGGCAGACTTCATTGCCGAAATCCCTGAGATCGAAAATGCTGAAGTCGTCGCAGAAGATCGAACAGAGGCTGATCCAAAATGGAAGCTCTTTGTCGATGGAACGTCAGGCGCAGAGCATCAAGAAGCTGGAATAGTCCTCCGAGGCCCTGAAGGTATGAAAGCATCTAAAGCAATCAAGTTTGACTTTAATGTTACCAATAACATCGCCGAGTATGAGGCCCTCATAGTCGGACTAAAGATGGCCAGAAAAGTCGGCATAAAAAACCTTGTGGCCCACAGTGATTCACAGTTAATAGTCTGGCAGACGAAGGGAGAATACGCGGCAAAAGACCCAACCTTAGCAAAATATCATGACCTTGTCCAAAAACTCATTGGATATTTTGAGTCAGTACACATAAAGGACATGCCCCAAAGTGATAATGCCCAAGCCAACGCCTTGGCCAAATCCAAGGAACCCACCGAAGTGCTGAAGCAACCCAGCACAGAATTAATGTGCATAGGGACCTCGGGGGAAGGATGGCAGGATCCCATTAGGAAATATCTAGTAACCTCGGAACTCCTTGAGGACCCTAAAGAGGCCGCAAAAGTACGGAAGTGCTCGGGAAAGTACTTCCTCATTGGAGAAGAACTATACAGGCAAGGATATGCGAGCCCCCTGCAAAAATGTGTAGGCGAAGAGGATGTTAAAACAATACTTGAAGAGATCCACGAGGGAGCATGTGGCTCCCATATAGGAACGGACGCCCTCGCCGGGGTACTATTCCACCGAGGATACTTTTGGCCTACCTTGAGGAAAGATGCAAGGCAGTTTGTCCGAAGATGTGACAATTGCCAAAGGCACACCAACATCCAAAAGCTACCTTCGGAAAGAATAAACTCAGTAGATTATCCTTGCCCCTTTGCCGTATGGGGTATTGATCTCATCGGACCTCTCCCAAATGCTCCCATTAGGGTAAAATTCTGCATAGTCGTGGTGGACTACTTCACTAAGTGGATAGAAGCAGAACCACTGGCATCAATTTCGTCAAAGGACACCCAAAAGTTTGTATGGAAGAACATCATATGCCGATTTGGCATACCGAGGGTAATAGTAGCCGATAATGGAACTCAGTTTATGGACAGAGGGTTCCAAGAATTCATGGCTGACCTCGGCATAAAAATGCATTTTGTTCCAGTAGCCCACCCTCAGAGTAACGGGCAAGTCGAAGTATCCAACAGGACAATAAAGGATGGCTTGAAGAAAAGACTAAAGGAGACAAAAGGAAAATGGCCAGAAGAGCTCCCGAGTGTGATGTGGAGCTACCGTACGACTCCCCGAAGAGTTATGGGGGAAACTCCCTTCTCGCTCGTGTACGCAACGGAGGCCATTATCCCCATTGAGGTCATATAGCCTTCGATAAGAATACAAGTGTTCAACGAGGGAGGAAATGATCTCGGCTTAAGGACAAAACTGGACCTTGCCGAGGAGCACCGCGAAATGGCCGAACTAAGAAGGAAGGTTTTCCAACAAAGAATAGCTTACGCTGCTAACTTACACATAAGAAGAAAAGAAATCAAAAGAGGAGACCCTGTTCTCCGAAATGCCAAATTCGAGCCACGAAGGCCGTCAGAAGGGGTATTTCGGGCAAACTGGAGTGGACCCTATTTGGTCCTCGACAAAGTTCGCCCAGGGGTTTATAAATTGGGTGACACCGAGGGAGTAGAGCTGAAAAATACTTGGCATTCAGACTCTCTGAAAAGATTCTATACTTAGACATTTTTTCAAAGAAAATTTGTAACTACTCCTCAACGAAGTTGTCAATCAAAATACATGCCCAATATGGCCGCGTTACTGAAGAAATGTTCCTTAATGGTTTTCCTTTTGGAACAAACTTCTTTGCCAGAGACTAAAAACTCGGCAGAATACGGAAAAGACTCTTTCCGAAAATGTAGGCGCGGGCGTCCGCCGAAGATGCATACTTGGAGTTACACTAACTTCTGATGACTCGCATTCAGAAGAAAGAATGGAGAATGAAGAAAGAATCTTTATTAAAGATCTTAAGGCAAAAACGTACAAAGCAACAATAGTACAAAAAAGAAAGAAGAAGCCTACGGCTGAGCAGGGACATCCAGTGTCTCTTCGACATTATCATCTGCAAGTGGCTCAGTCGGAGGCACAGGCCCAACCGGAGGAAGATTGAGAAACTCGATTTTAGACCATGCATACCTAGGCTCTTTGGGGAAATCTAGGGCAGACAGGTAAGAGAGGTCAAGCCAAGGGTGCCGAGCAAGGACCTAGTAGCGTGCCAAGCAGAAGCCATCTTGGTAAGACACCTTCGACATCTGCTCGGTCTAATCCTTCTCCGTACTAAGAGCCGCCAGCTTGGCCTTAAGCACATCAATCTTCTCCTCCAGTTCTTCTTCTTTTTGCTCTTAGTCTCTTTCTTCTTCAATGAATCAACCTTGGCTTCGAGCTCGGCATTCAAAGCGAGCGCCTTCGTAAGATTCTCACTATCTTCAGCGTTCTCCTTCCAAAGGGCCTCATTCTCCAAGGAGAGAGTGGCATACTTTGGGCCGAGGTCTTTGACCTTGGCTGAGAAATCAAGAAGAAGTCTTGCTTGCTAGCCGTGAGCTCAGCTCGAAGATTGACGATGTCCTCCTTCGTAATCTTGTTCAACTCGCCATATTTGAGGACATATCTGGCACAGAACTCCTTTTCTTGCGCAGAGAATTTTCGGACCGAGAACAGGACTCCATTTGCTTTGCCGCCCAGGCACGGAAGTATTCGCTGTATGCCAAAAGCTGCAGGAAAAAAGGGCCCCGAATACGCATCAGAAGGAGATAAAAACTTAGAAGAAAATTTTTGAAGTAAAAAAGAAGGAAGAACCACCTGAGCGGCATGCTCGGTCATCCTCGCCGTGAGGATCTCTTCATTGGGGCACTCGGTGACAAGCAACTGGAAGGTGGCATTGGTCATCACCCCCGTCGCCATCTGTAGAGCCATCAGCTGACTATCCTCAGAGAACAAATTCATGTCCTCTGTGAACGTCCAGAAGGGCTCCCTTGGCACCTTATCTTGTGGGATCCTCCTGTCCCGAAGAGTCCTCCGGCGAGCGTGAGTCTCCATCCATGGAGCGGCAGGCATGTCCTTTGCAATACCGCATTGAAGTTCCGTCAAAACATCATCCCTTAGCCATTCATCCAAAAAATCGTAGATGCGAAAAATACTGAGATTTGTAGAGGAATGGCTAAGGAACCAACCTGGTGGAACTTCGGCGATGTCATCTTCAGACTCTCCCTCCTGGACTTCACCAAGAATATTCTTCCCCTTTCCTTCTTCTGCTCTCTTCGAGCTCCTGAGCCGACCTCTACTCGACCAAAGTCTCGGCAGTAAGAACGGGGCTTAAAGCTGCCCCGAGGAGGGCGAGATCTGAAGGAGGATCCACGGGGGTCGGAGGTTGGGTGGGGGACCAATCTTCCACCTCAACCACATCTTCAGGGGGAGGAGGAGTGGTAGCCTTAGCCTTCTTGGACTTAGAAGGACCGTCGGCCGTCTTCTTCCTCTTGGCAGGCGCCTTCTTGTTCGCTTGCTCCCCCCCTCGGCCTGCCTGAGGAAGAGTGACTTGTAGAAGTTAGCGAATTGATCGCCCATCTCTGCGAAAAGATGAAATATCAGTGTAAGTCTAAAATGAAAACAGATATCAAACCCTGAAAAGTGACTTACTCTCGGCAAAGGCCTCATACGAAATTTCACCCTGAAGGAGCATGACTATCCAAGCCTTCTTCCCCGGAAAAACAAGCACGGGCATACCAAGGTCACGCTTGTGCGCATTCACCACTCCCAGTTCCCGAAGGACCTCCTCACTCATGAGGTCCCACTTGATGGGAAAAGGGTAAAATGAACGCGGAGGGACCTCGGGATCCCAATCTGCCACAGCCCGAATAAGCCTATCGAACTTGTCGAACTCGGCAAATAACACTGGAGTTAGGAGCTTCCGGGGATTGACGACGTCAATCTTCAGGGTCCCCGAAGCCCATCTAATCAACACGTTGTTCCAAAACTCGGGGACTCGGAAAAAGAAGAACTTCCCCTGCCACCCTCGCCAGCTATCCTTGTTGTCGTAGGTAAAAGTAAACTTCTTACTCCCGGACCCTCGGGGAAGCAGGAAGTAAAAGCCGCCCTTCAGGACCGGGTGGAGTTTGTAGTACTGTATGAAGAAGAGAAAGTGGGGGTTTATCTTGAAAACCCCGCACATGCAGAGGAAAGAGTTGAAGTAAGAATAAGAATTTGGAGGGAGTTGATTCACGACAATCCCGTGGAATTTACAAAACTCGCATATCACCTGATGGGGAGGATACTAAAGACCAGCCTTCAGCTGAGCTCGGTAAACGGTATCCTCACCTGAAGAGGCTGAATAACCGTACGAACCGGGCATAGGTAACCTCGGGACGACGTACGAAGGAAGGTAATATTTGGCCATCCACTTCGTCATCTTTTCTGAAGTGGTGGAACAAGGGTGAGATTCAAGAGGAAGAAAGCTTTCAGGAAGAGGCCGGACAGTCATCAACGGGGTCGGATTCGACATTTTTCAAAGGAAAATGAGGAAAAAAGAAAAAGAATTACAAAAGGGACACCCACCAAAAGCTTTGCCGAGGTCAGGGTTCCTGGACGTCGTCGTACAAGATGCAGGAAAACACTCCGCCATAGAAAACGCTGCCGGAAAAAGGAAATGGCTCTAGAGCAGATGAGAGCTAAAGCAAAGAGTGAGGCAAAAATGAGACGAGAGGGCTTATATAGACCGAAGAGGCCAAGCGAAACGTCGTCGTTATTGCCCCTCGAAGACACAACGGCCTCATTATTAGTTCTCGAAGGCAAAGAGATGCAGTTAGCGTGACCGGCGCAACTATTTCGCCATCCACCAGTGGCCACGTGTCAACCAGTGCGAAGAATTAGGGCACGTCCCTCTGACATCGCGAAAACCCAGGCACGCTTATCCATAACTGACACGTCTGACCAAAGGATACGACGATTCACAAGCCCGCAGCAGAAAAAGTAAAAACAGGAGTGGCACACGTCCCAAGGTCACCGAGGGAACTAGGGAAGGGTGCCTCGACTAAGAAGGAACGCCTTCTGGAGAAGAGCAATTCCTTGAGTGGAGTTTCGATTGCGAATTTGACAAAAAAGCCTTCCCAAGAGCGTAAAGCCGAAGTCTCCGCTTCAACTTCCCAGGAGGGGGCATGTGATAGCCGAAGTGCCCATCACCTTCTGGGCCCCTAGACTTGGCCAAAGTACCAACCTCGGCCGGGAAACTACTTGCCACGGAAAGAAGGATGTACGACCTCCCTAGTCCGACCTCGGCAATCCTCCGTTCCAGGAAACGATAGTGCCAACCTCAGGGGGACGATTAAGCCATCCTCAGAAGTGGAGGTATCCCTGAGGAGGACTACCCTCGGGAAACATACTCCCGTGATACTAGAGTAACCTCGGAAAGTATGATAGGAGCAATTAAAAAGCCTCTAACACATCCCCAAAATGTCGCCCCCAGACACGTTCTGACATGCCGCTTGCAGGGACACCCTAGCACGCCACTCTCGGGTTGCTTAGGCTCCTAGCCTGGCAGTGTTACACCCAGAAAGGGTTAAATGACTAAGTCCCGGGTTAAGAGGATTAGTGGAAATAAAAAAGTTTCCTAATTTGGAAACTTAGCAATTAAATTGAGGAGACATGGAAATTTTTTCCCTAATTGGGAATTGAGCTTGGTAAGCTCGGGAGATCTTAAATTAATTATGAAATGGGCATAATGAGTGTTGGACACTCTAGGAATTTTGCTTGGCTTAGGCCAAGAGTTTTGGTGATGAAAATGGCAAATTATGAAGTTGAGGGACTCAATTGAAGAATTGAAGAAAGATGGAGGACTAAAGGTGAGATTTGGCCAATTTTCATGGAAAATTGTGCCATGGCCGGCCATCACATGAATTTTGCTATTTAAAATGGCCACATAAGCCTCCACCCACATTATTTAAATTGCCCACATGAATTTGACCCCACCATCACCATAAACAAATATTTTGCCCACCATTTTTTACTAGTCTTTGTCTCCTACTTTACATTATTTTATTTCTCATCACCATCACTTGTCAAATCAATTCTTTAATGAACATTTGACTATTCTCCCATCCATTTGAATCAAAAATTCGGCCATACCACAAAAATTAAACAAAATGACGCCTTGGAGGAAGCAAATGGATTTGTTTATTGGGTTTTCTTTTCTTGATGGGACACCACCTTCTTTTGTCCAAGAATTATTGCATTTGACTAAATCTCCTCCCACTTTGAATTACATGGCCGGCCCTCCTCCTAAATGTGCATTTAGTATGCATTTTGGTGCATTTCTCCTCCATTTTGCAAAGCATACATCCGGCCATACACTCCCAAAATCATTTCAACACTTGCCTCACTTTCTCTCTAGCTCACTTTGCTCTCCCTTCTCTCTAAAAACCAGCCATGGCGTTCTTCCAAGTTCATCATCTTCTTCCTTGCTTCTAAGATTGGGCCATGAGCAAACCAACTCCTTTTCCACATGCAAACACGATTTCGTAGTGATTTCGTACTCCTAAACACATCTAAACCAAGAACCAAGTGAGAAATCAAAGAAAACCCATGAAGAAATGGCTATGAAGTTTCGGCCTTGAGAAGATGTTGGTGTTCTTGAGCTGAGCTTCACTCTTGAGCTCATTAGTATACATGGCATTTCAAGGCCATGAGGAGCAAGAAAAACAAGGAGAACATCAAGGAAGAACAAGCTCAAGATTCGCCCATGTTCAAGGTTGTAAGTGAACCAAGTTTTTCTTGGTAATTTCATGTGTTTTGAGCTAGATGCTACTCTCTAATGACTTGGTTATGTTGGATTTTTGCAAGGAAATCAAGTTGGATTTTCGGCCATGGAAGGATCTTGGTGTTCTTGGACTCCGCTTAAGAGTTCAAGGCATGCATGGCACTTTTAAGCCGTGAAAAGGAAGAAATCAAGCAAAGATTGAAGAAAAACCCATGTGTAAGTTTTAGCTTACATTTTCTCTTGGATTTTCGGCCATGTTTGTATCATGAGTTTTATGGATGTTTAACCAAGTGTTCTTGGTGTCTTGATGATTTTATGGCCATTCCAAGGAAGAAAACAAGCAAAGGATGGAAGAAAAAGCAAAGAGTAGATTCGGCCAAGTTGATATCTTGGCATGCATGTGCATTTTTCCAAGTGTTCTTGGTATCCTTGAAGAACTTGTGAGTCTATAAGACAATGGTCAAAAGTTGGAGGCAAAAAGAGGAATTTTGTGGGCTATGGAAGCACTTGAAGTTTCGGCCAAGTGGTAATCTTGGCATGCATGATGTTTAAACCATGTCTTCATGGTAGTACAAGTGTTCTTTTGAACATGCAAGGTGTTGGCCAAAGTCTTGATGTAAAAAGAGAAGATTTTGTAAGCTAAGGGAGAAATGATGGTTTCGGCCATGTTGTGATTTTGTGACTTGGCATGTTAGCCGAGGTGTTTGTGACTTGGCATGTTAGCCAAGGTGTTCTTAGTACTTTTGAGTTGTTGGATGCATGTGGAGCCAAGATGTTAAAGAAAGAAATAAAGAGAAATTTAGCCTTAGTGCCAATTTTTGGTGGTTGTGTGTGTGATCCATGTGTTCATGGTATCTAGGTGTTCCTAGTAAAAAGTGAAGCCAAAATGTTGAAGAAAGTATGATGATAGATTCGGCCGTAAGGACAAGTTGGTGAAAAATTGGTGTTAGCCAAGTGTTCTTGGCATAAATGGTCCTTAGAAAACTTGTGGGACTCAATTGAGAAAAAGAAGGAAATAATGGGACAAATTCGGCCAAGAGATAAATTTGAAGGCCCAAATTGAAAACCAAGTGTTCTTGGCCCAGAAACTCTTAAATGGGCTATTTGGGCCATAATGGCAATATTGGCAAATGGGCTAAATCCTGAAAAGATAAAATTGGGCCTAAAGACTAAATTGGGCTAAAATCCTGGAAAGGTGAAAATTGGGCCTAAATGCTAAGTTAGGCCGAGTCCAGAAAATAAATTAAAAGGCCAAGTGGGCCTGAGAGAACTTAAAAGGCCAAGTGGGCCTGAGTTCCAAAGAAGGCCAGTTGGGCCTGAATTCCAGAAAAGGCCAAGTGGGCCAGAATTCCAGAAAAGGCCAAGTGGGCCTGAACTCCAGAAAAGTGCAAATTGGGCCTGGATTTCCAAGAAAAGGCCAATGTAGGCCTGAGTTCACAGAAGATTGGGCCTCAGTTCACAGAAAAGGCTAATTTGGGCCTTACCTCTTTAAGTAGAGGTTGAGTAAGTTAAATCAAGTATGCTTGGTAAATTATGGTTTTCTTGTTTAATAGAAAGCAATTAAATAACTTGTTAGTATTTTGGGCTTTATAGGTCTATTAAGGAAATGGCAAAGTTCCAACAACAAACAAAGCAAAGCAAGGCAAAGACAATGAGCAAAGGTTACACAAATGGTGGTAAGAATCCCTATACTCACTCTTTGCATGGTATATTTTCCATGACCTTTCATTGTGAGTATTAGTACCCCTATGTGATGGTCAAAGAACCAAATGACCATAGGTGTGCATGACAGGGCTGTGGTTGTTACTTTTTGTGAGGACTCATGATACTTTCTTAGTTGAATAATTGGGCACATAAGTGCATAATGGATGAAGTAGTGATGCTTTGGCGACTATGGTTATGGTTTACTCATGAGTAATTAGCAAGCATTTAGGGCTAGGAATTGAGTTTGGCCAACTCAATTCCCAAGCTAAGGAGCGCTCAGTAGGTTATAAATGGCATATCGGGATTAATGGTATGGATTATGCTAATGCTTGCGATGCCACGATGACATGGAACATGATGTGCGAGGACAGTGTTGTGTGTGTTGAGTTGTGTGCTTCTCTGAAATTGTTTGTGCATGCTGACCCATATTACTATTGTTATTGTTATGTGCTATATCTGTATCTTCTTTGTTTTAGTGTTTTCCTTTGCAGGAATATGGATTAATTGCCATTACATTCTTGACACAAGTTTAGGCTTTGGAAGCCATATGATGACTTTGAAAGTCATGAGTTAATTACCTCACTAGGCATTGGATGCCGTCGGGATTCTTACTGAGTTTTATAACTCACCCGCCCTGTTATACCTTTTCAGGAAATGGATGGCTTGATAGATCAAGCGTAGAATACTAGAGTACTCGTTACAATGTGCTAAAGGGTTGGGCTTATGGAGTATAGAAGTCGTGGGAACAAGGTCTATTAAGCTGGAATGTGTTCCAGGTTATTATGAGTCGAGGTTTGGGTAGTATGAGAGTGTGGTCTGTAAAACCTGAACCTGGCCAATTAGAGACATATAGCATCCTTGGTACATTTTCTTTTCCAAGTAGGTGATGCTTTATTGTTGCCATTATGATCGTGATTAGCCTTGGATGATTATATGCCATGTTTGCATGGTTTTATGCAGATGGAATGCCATGATGGATATCCAGGTTATGTGTACTAGACTTGGCTGATACTCATGGACATATAAATGTGGTTTTCAAACTTGTAATGAGATGAGCTTCTTGGTTGCCATGCATTGGATTAGTACACTTGATGGACACACATTTTGTACACTTAATGGATTAAGTGTATGCTTTACTTGTATTACAAGTGTAATTAGTTGAGTATGTGCATCTAAGGAAAGATTTCCAGTGAATCTGGATATGCATGGATATTGTTGCCTAGTTGTTGAGATGGCATCTAGAGACTTATGTGTGTAACTGGCAAAAGGGGTTAAGTCCAGAAATGGAACACTAGAATTCCACATAGGTATTAGCTCGTTCCTTAATAGCACCCTGACAACATATTGAAAGTATTTAAGTAACAAGCTAGTACTAGAATAGATCCTAGAGTCACGCCGTAGGTGCTCATAATATTTAATTAAGCCCTTCTGTTTAAGTAACTTCCGCTGCATTACTCTGATAATTGGGCCCAGGTGGGCCAGGGGCAGTTTGGGGCGTGACAGGCAGCCTATGATCGGATGGGTGTCCCCTCGTTCCCCAAAGACGTGGATTGCATCCCACTGAACACGTGTCACAATCTGGGACGGCCACATAAGGAGAGCTACTGTTCGCTCCTCTATAAAACTCGGTAAACACCCCAAGTAAAGAGAGAGGTCAGTTTGAATACAAGAGACCACACTTCTCCACTCTCCATCACCTCCATATCTTCTAAGTACTGACTTGGGCGTCGGAGGCTCCTCCCCAGAAACACACTCCGAGAACCTCTTAACCTCTGTCTTCCAAACCTTGCAGGTACCCTCTCCTGGGAAACCTCCTCCTCAGGTGCCCTCCTCCGTCGGAAGTCCCCCTCGCTCTCGCCATGTCGCATGACGAGACTGCCACCGGGCACCACTTGACATAAGGGATGGTCATGACTTCCCTGAAACAAAGAATACTTGCATTATGTCAACTAATGTCATCGCATATAAGGTGCTTATGCCTATCCAATTCCAGAAACTCTAGTGGCACATCAAGGTATAAGCCCATTTCGTCAAAGCATCTCAGCCACTAGTATCATGCGTGAAACAACAGTAACTTATCTGCCAAGAAACATACCCAAAAAATGAAACGCTACAACTTTGACTTAATGTTTGACTTTATGCAAGAGGACTTGTTTTATTATGAAAGTTGGTATACAAGTCTGAAACTACATGTTATATGTTTCAGTACCTTTAAAACTGGTTTTGAAGCCAAAGTGTGTATTTTTGCTACTCAACCTCTAATCTGTAGTTTTATAAGTAGAACCAGTTAACTATGCTTTAAATGTGCACTTGCTGTAGTTTTGATAATACCTTTCTGATCTGTTTTAAACATAGGAAGTGCACATTTACAAGGGGTAATGGCCCTGGAATGCTATAATTCTGAATCAGTGAACTGGAGTTGGTTTTATAGACATCCGAAACTGAAATTCTGCAGGAACATGGCTGAGTCTCAGGTATGATAGCAAAATTTCTTTCTTGCAAGTAAATATTGATCTCTCCCTGAAAGCAACTTTCAATTACTATTCCAAACTTGTTTCCAAAGTTATGGACGCACCGACACAGGCTAGAATCAACAAGAATAATATGATAATTACTGATCCTAATGAGCTCATGTAGTGTAAAGTGTGTGTACAGTGGTAGGGTGTGCCAATTTGGTATCCGAGCAGGTTTCTCCGAGAGTGCCAAAAAGCTACATTCGTGAATGTAGTGAGGATCTGTAAGTGACTAAGTACTACAGATGATGGAATTCTAAACTCAGTGTTGAAACTGCAGAGTGTGAACGGTTCTGTGCTCTTTTCTGGAAGAGCATCAGTCTGGAAGTTTACCAGATTCTGTTTTGCATAAGTGGTATGGCTTATTCTGTGATTTTACAAACTGAAAGGTATTACAGAAATATGTTTTGAACTTGTTGTGTGCTAAATCTGTTTTGGACAGAGTTTAACTGAATCCTAGGGCAGAGGTTTACAGCCTCACAAGGTTCGACCTGAAAGTTGACTTTTAACTAGAGAAATTTTCTTGGGCTGAGCTTTTACATGCATGTTTTCTAAGTTAATTGGAACTTGATTGAATGCTTTTGGTGTGAAAATTTTCTGGTTTGAGAGCAAAGTACTACTGAAACCAACTTCTGCATGTTTGAGACTGGTTTTGTGGAGTTTGAGGGATGATTCTGTTCTGCGCTTTTAAACTGAGGTTTTAAGGTTTAGACAAGTTTTATTTCATAAACCAAGCATGGTGACTAAGTTTGGTTTGAAAGTTTGTGCTGGAACTTAAAATTACCCTTCAAACTCAAGTTTTCAAAGTTACTGTGACATGCAGAAATGGACAGATTATAGGTTTGGAAACCAGCCCCTATTTCTCTAAAATGTTGCTTCTGTTTTCAGGTCAAAAAGATTGAAAATGGTGTTTGTAACTTGTTAATGAAGACCGTGCAGTAGAATAACTAGTCTGGTTTAAACTGGTTTACAAACTACTGAACCTACTGGTGCATTGTGATGTTTCAAATACTGAAGTTCAGAATTTCTGAATAGATAAACTGTTTTAGCCAGGAACGTTTTTGAGTTCCAGGAAAACTCAGGTGAAATTACGCACCAATTGGTTCAAGAATTATGGTCTGCAAGGTTTGTATGTCTGAGTTTGTCTGTTAAGTTTGCAAAATGCTGGAAAAGTTTGAATACTAGCTTTGGTTTGCAAACATTGAATTTGGAGTTGACTTTGACTTTGGAAAGGGCTTTGAAGTAGAACTTTTGCGGACATGTATGTTTTCAAATTATGGACTTGCTCAAGCCATAAAATCAGATTTTGGAACTGAGTTATTTGTTTTTGGCCTACTGGTTTTAAAAATGTTGGGCTGCTTTCCCAAGTTTTCTGAAATGTTGTCTTGTGCATTGTTAAAGCAACGAGTGGTTTGCAATCTATATCTGATGTAGTGGACTGAAGTCCATGGTATTTTCATACATAATCTCACTATTCTAACTGGAAAACATGGCCAACAAATCACAAAACCAGAAAAAGATGCTATGTAAAGCAAAGAAACGAGTCCAACTTCCATGGAATAGAATTTGACCACCGAAACCAAAATCTGATAAATTTATACAGGCAAATTAAAACTAGTGGTTCAGGTTTGAAGAGGAAAAATTTACACCATCTTTTCTTAGCACTTTCGAGCCTTGCAATCGTAAGTGTAATACCGAAACAAACTTGCTAATTTGTTTAAAAATAGGAACTCAGATCATAAAATCATTTTGGACACCCAAAACCACAACTTCTGTAAAAAAACTGCAGCTAAAAAAAATGCTGAATTTCTCCTCATAAACCGGCTCTATGGCAGCAAAAGCACTTCAAACACAAACATATATGTTCAGTAACAATACCATAAAGTTTCAGCCCCAAATGAAATCTCAATAAAAAAGTCAAAGGGGAAGTCAAACTATCCCATAGTGAACTTGTTTCTGCAGGAGACTGAAATAATGCTTTTTCACATGTAAAACCCTTCTTTTGCAGCACAATTGATACCAACAGATCACAACTATGAACTAAAACACACTCCCAAAATTAAAGATCAAAACAAGTTCCCAAGCCAAAAGTCAAACTACAGTCAAACTATGGTATTTCAAAGATGGAATCCCTTTACAAACCAAATTCTGATAGAAGTTTGCTGGAATATTCAATTGGTAAGAATAGCACAACAATTTAAAGTATTCATATAAAACCAAGCTAGCTTGAGAAGTACAAGATCGTATGTTTATAAGCAAACCATGCATAGCATTACTATTTCAAAGGTCTGAACTACCTGCTCATTACAGGAGCACCTAGGAAACAGTCGTACATTTACAGGGTCTCAAGACTTTCCAACTGCACTTTATACACATAATCACACAAAACACACATTACACACTAGGTATGACAGATTCTGCAGTCTAATCTGCTAACAAAACCAGAGAAGCCACTTTAGCACTCTTTATTATGGTCAGAGGCTCATTCTAGCTCTGTCGTTCTTCTGGTAACAGTGCCACAACCTTGTCAGCTACTAGCACTTCACAACAGGTTTCACTACACCCACAAAACTTAAAAATTCAGTTCAAAGATCCTGCAGACCAGTGATGCATTAACAACAATAAACAAAGTAGTCACCCTACCTTCTCAAAATATAAAACCACAACACTTAACAAAGCTACTGCTATTGCTCTTTCCCAGAAAAAGTTGGTCAACTAAAGGGTGAGTTCTAACGAACTCAGGAAAAGAACCTAAGGCACTAATACAACAGCAAACACTCATTAATTAAAATGCAAATAAATCACATTTTCACAGTTCACAAAAGCTCTAAAACCTTCACCGTGCAACTGATCAGCCACAGTGCTCTAGAAAACACAAGGTTTTACATGCTTGCCAAACAACACTGACTTGATTCTGACCAGGAATCAAGTTGCACACGCACTATTCACAATCTGGAACATTTAGCACCCAAATTGCACTGATTTTCATATCTGTTCACTGGGTCCTTGAACATACATCACAAGTCTTCCACTAGCACTTCAAAATCAAGCACAAACACTAGTATAATGCATAAATATTCCAGAAGTCCAAAGTTCCCTTACCTGTTCCTTCTCTGGGTTGCAAAACAAACTCTGAAATCTGATTTGCAGACAAGGCTTCCTCTCGAGCAAGTAAGCCTCTTTCTCACTCTAGCATTCCTCAAACTCACTCCTCAATTTCCTTGTAATTTTTTTTGCTTAACCTTTCTCTAAACCTCTTAATTACAGCCTACACAAATAAGAACCAGCTTTGATCTTAAGCTGATTTTGCCAGTAACCTAAGCTTCTTATGCATTACAAATTAGCCCTCAGTTCCTCTTCCTAAATTTTCGAACAGGTCCCTCAAGATTTTCCTTATTCAAAATCTCTCCTTTAATTGCAATTGACAGCCTTTTACTAATTCATTCTTTTCTTCCACAATAAAATCTCAATTAACCATCTGAAATTAGTAACAAAAAAAAGTACATCAGTAGTTTCAGAAAAACAGTGAAAGTTATGTCTGCTGAATCTGAAACAGTTTTTGCTGAAGTTTCACTGGTATGTTGACTTCCAACTGGAAGAATCAGCTGAGTCTGCCAAGCAAGTATTATTACAAATCTCAAATCTGTTTAAATGCTCAAACTGAGATTTCATGTTGATAGCCGAAGGACTATCTCCTCTCCCAGTGCGTACTTCCTGCCAAAAATATGATCAGGAAGCCTGGCGTCACCCGAAAGAGACACCATCACTGACCTCGGAAGGAACGAAGCCAAGCACCCCGAACTTGGAACTTCGGCAAGAACGCCAGGGATCGCAAAGATGGTGCCGGCTCCCTCGGGGGACCGAACGGATCGCCTTCGGATGCAGAGAATTAGCTATCGCAAATAGAAGGGAATCTCCCCGAAGGTGGAACCTTTGAACAAGGGAACCCCCCAAAAAAGCACGAGCATAACTCCCGAAGAAGGGCGACCGTGTCAAAGAACGACCTCGCCCAGAGGACCTCGGGAGTACGGCATGAGCATTTAAGGAGCCTCTGACATGCCGGCCACAGACGCTACATGTCACCTCAAACGGCGATTTGACACGCCGACGCCGTTCAGGTCTTGTCACGACCTGTCTCGGTTCAAGACTCAAGGAGCCTGTCACCGGCTACTGCCCCCTACGCCCAGAAACTCAGAGAACATCCGACCGAACACGTGTCGTCATCTGAACGGGCTGGGCTTCTCTATAAATACTAGGGAACAGATCCTGGCAAAGGGTTCGACTCCTCCTCCTTGAGAAAATACAGGCAAGCCCACTAAAAACTCTAGTGCTTCCCCCTTACCTTCTCAGGAAACTGACTTGGGCGTCGGAGGCTCCTCCCCGGAAAAGCACCCCGGGGACCTCCTAACCCTCTTCTCTGAGCTTTTCAGGCACACTTCCTTGAGAAACCTCAACTCCAGACGCTCTCCCTCACAGGAAGTCCTCCCGAAAGTCACCATGCCTTCCAGTGAAGATGTCTCAGGGCATCACATGTCAAGAATTAAATTTTGATAACAGTACTTTTATAGCACCTGCTTTTGTCTGAGAATCTGTTCTCGGCCTTAGAAATTCCTAGTGCATGATTGTGGTGCCTCAAGGCATGATAAGAAAAATTTCTAATCTGCAAATTGAAGATTAAATTCTGTTCAGTAAGAGTGCAAGTGGAATTTAGAGGCTATATTGCCTGAGTATTGTTAACTTATGTCTGAAATTGAAAACAGCAGTTGCTCACCAGGAATTGGTGTAGAAGACGACACTGGCATTGAAGGTTCCTAATCTATTGGAGTACAGCTAAGGTGCATTCAAGCATTGCACTGTAAAAGTACTGAGATTATTCAAGTCACTGAACAGAAAAGTCAGTCCTACAGGGCTGATAGGATAACATGCACCAGTAGCATAGGCGCAGGGGAAGAGTGGTTTGCAAGGTTGCTGATCTGATGAGCCTGGTTTTACCTACCTGCAAAGTTACCGATCTGATGAACCTGGTATTCTGTGCCTGCAAGATTACTGATTGGCATGGTGAAAAGATGAACAAGGATCAATATAACAGTATAGACTGAAGGTTGATACGCTGAACACAGAAAAATAACTCAGGCTACAGGGAAGTCACAACAGTTGGTCCAAGATAATAGTAAGAACTCCAATCTGCTGAACTTCAATCTGGTTGTGTCTGTTGAACTGGACCTGCATCTGCTAGATTTTAAAACTGTTAAACCAGCAATTGCATTGAAATTCTGTAGACACAGTCTCAAGGTTGCAAGTTTGACTGTTGCTTTGACTTTAGCCGGGTTTATGTGTTTGCTCTGAAATTTTGCATACAAGTCTGAAGTGGTATTTCAAACTTGCTTGCATTCTGAAACTTGGTCCTGAACCATGGAATTTGAAGTCCCTCAGGTGGATTTCTGGTTACAGAACCTGAATTGAACCATGAATCTGAATTGAACAGTAACAAAAAGGAGCTGCAGCAGAATTTGAAGCAAGATGGTCAGCAGCACAAACAAGGATGTTTCAGCAAGATACAAGGGAAGCAGACTGAAGAAGGTAGAAAGCCCGCAAAAAGGACATTACGGCAAGCATGATGCAGAGGAAAAACAGAAAGAATGTAAAGGAAGCTAGGCTCTACATGATCCAGTTGAAGAAGCTACTGCAAACAAACTTGGAGTATAATTTGGAAGATGGAAGTAAACTACTAGAAGATTGATTAACTGAACTACTTCAGTGGAAAGCAAATTTGGATGACCACATTGGAAGGAGGGGAAATTGTCACAATCGTCCCAAGTTACGGCCAACCTGCGTTGCTTGCTAGATTGATATATCTGAACTGATCTCTCTAGTTTAGGCCTACTGATCGTTTCTGTTATCTGTCTAATTCAATAGCTTATGCCACTGAAGTGCTTGCTAGTATATTAGTTGTTCTCTTACTAGATTTTCTATGAAAACTCACTATCTGATTTATCTTTTGCAAAGATTGAACTAGTGTTGTATAATTGTTACAGGAAATGCTAGTTTGTGTCCATAATGCAGCTAAGCTTACAAGAGGTAATGGCGCTGGTTTGCTACATTTCTGAATCAGCGAGCTGGAGTTTGTTTTGTCAGTTATATATGGTAGCTTGGATTATGGGTTACATATGGCCGCTTGGATTATGGGATATTCAATTCTCTCTTTATGTATATATTAGAATTCTGTATATATGCATACCATACGTAGAAAGATTGATGTAATTAGGTGATAGATTGATTCTAATTGGCTAAAAATCAGCCATATTCTTCGTACCTATTTTCTATATAAAGAGAGTGAAACCCTCCCTTTGGGGGCATCGAAACCATTTGACATGGTATCAGCGCTATCTTTCTAAAACTTCCTCTTCAAATCCCTTGAGTATTCTTTTTGATTAAAGGTTTTCTATTTGGCGTTTTAGACCTTTTGCTCCTTGAATTATGGTAACTCGAACCCTTTGCCCCCTGGGACGTGACTTGGGCCAACTCGCCCCTTAAACTTTGTAATTTGGAACCTTGCACCTCCTCAGGCAATTTAAGTTAGTCACATGGGTCATGTGGGGGTTTTTTTGAACCAAATGAATTGTGAGGAGCAAAACGAAAAGAAAATGGTAGAAAAGGAACAAACTGAGCACTCTCCCAATTAAACCCAATGTTGACGAGTTATAGCCTGATGCGAAACGCGAACTTTTGGCGGCAGTGAAGCGTGGTTGATCGAAAGAAAAATAGAGACAATTGGGACCATTCAAGTGACACAAACTTTTGGTTGGACAGTTGCTTGGAGATTCCATGGTTGTCTGAAAGTCACTTGTTCAGAATTGTAAAGGTAATTTGTCTTTTGCATCAGATTTTGTCTGATTTTCGTATATAAATTTGGTTTCATCGCGTAAAGAATCTTTTTTTTTTTTTTGGTCTTTAGCATCCAGTTTGACTCTTAGGCAATGTATATAGTATATACGAGATTTTGATGACCCACAAATTGTTGCGGGACTTAATTTAATAAATTTTATAATAAAATAAATTTTTATTATAAGTAATTAAAAGATTTTCACCCATAAATTTACATTAATTAATTAAAATTTTATTTTTTTTAAATTTTGAGTTGGATTTTCTTTATATTATATTAGTTATGATCAAAATATAATTCAGTGAAACAAAAAATTATGTGTTTTGAGTTTATGCATATTTTCTTTGTTATTAAAAAAGAATTTACTAAAATTTTTCATCTCCTATCAATTCAAACTCTAATTTTTAATATCAATAAAATAATTATCTAGAAAATTTTACTTTAAATTTAAACAATTATTAACCAAATTATTTAAGCAATCTTTGAATGAAGGCTTGAGGGCATTACACAATCGAATCAACAGAACTTCAGATCAATTTTTGGCCTCCAACAATCGTTTATCTCTTAAATTTTTGCAGGAGAGAGGTTTAGATAAATTGTAATAAGTTACCTCGTCAGTATAATTTCGGCAACTGTAAAATCTTCGCCCCATGTTCTGACCTTTCTTCCTCGTCCACCTTCCGGTCATCAAATTACACCTGAAAAGAGGTCGCTCTCCGTCGCGAAACCTCATCGTTGCAATCGACCTTGACGAAGTCGTGGAGGCAGAGCCCATCGTCGGCAAAGACGGACGCTTCTGGTCTGGAGGTTTTCTGCTCTGTTCGTTTCGTCCGTCCAGCGATTAAATTCATTTAACTGGGTTTAGTGGCCAAATGACTGCTTAGTCTTTTTCTTTTATTTTTTTTTTTGTGTTTTAGTCCTCACATAATGCAAAAATTCACTTTTGTCAGAAAACTACCCACATGTGACGATGTCTGACTTATATGGGTTAAGAGAGTAAAAGGCCCCAAATTAAAAAGTTTAAGGAGTGTGCCGGCCCTGGTCAACTCTCAGGGGACAAAAGGTCTGAGTTACACAAATTCAGGGGGCAAAAGGTCTAAAGCGCCTTTTCTATTTTTTGAGTGTTTTGATCGAGAGAGTTCCTTTTGGTTTTGGGCTGACAGAAACCTTATCAAAGGTGGTGCCAGCATCTTCTAGTGGTCAAGGTGTAGTCAGCGTAGCCAACGCTGTCCAGAATCGCCAAAACTCTTTGTTGCTCATTTCTTTGAGTTTCTAGATTTTTTTTTGTCAGAAGAATCTGTTCTTGGCATTATTCTCTTTGTTGACAGATTCTGTTCTTAGATTCACTTGGCTAGTGGTGATTGCTAAGATTTTGAAGTTGTGAGACACATTGTTTGTTGTTGCTGTAGGCATGTCTGGTTAAAATTTTTCAATTCACTTTAATGGCAAAAACTATGGAAGTTAGGAATTCCAATTTAGGATGTTTGTCAAAGGAAAATAATTGTGAGGCCATTTGGATGAGTCTTCGAAGGCTCCAACTGACTCCAAGGAACTTTACACATGGGAAAGCAATGATGATAAGATTGTCTCTTGGCTAATAAGTTCCATTGAACCACATATGGTGAACAATCTTTGTTCATTCACTACTGCTAAGGAGATGTGGGATCATCTCAGGAGGATCTACCATCAAGAAAATGCTGCACAAAAGTTTCAGTTGGAGTTAGAAATTGCCTACTATAAACAAGGTAATCTTTCCATCGATTAATTTTTTGCTAGATTTTTGAACCTATGGAGTGAATATTCTGGGATAATTTATTTCAAAGTTTCCAAAGAAGCTTTAGCATCTCTGTAAGTTGTTCATGCTAATACAAAAAAGAATCAATTTCTAATGAAGTTGAGACCAGAATTTGAAATTATACGGGCGAGTTTACTCAACCAAAACCCATTTCCTTCACTAGATGTCTGCTTAGGAGAATTATTACGTGAAGAGCAGCGTATTGCTATACAACTTGGCATCACTTAGGGCATTGTAAAGATTGAACTGGTTAATGTAGCAAACACTGCTCAAGGGAAAAGTAAATAGAAAGCTCAGCCGCAATGCTATAGTTGCAGGGAGTTTGAACATATTGTGAAAAATTGCAGTAAGAAATTCTGTAATTATTGCAAGAAGGAAGGTCATATCATTAAGGACTGTAGAGTGCAGCCTTAGAATCGACAAGCTCCAACATTCCATACCACTGTCTGTGGCAACGTCGGGTTTTCGGGAGTCGCCACCAATCTGTTTCACCTAGGTCGATTGGACACCTTAAAATTGGTCTGCGAGAGTTCGGGGATCGGGAGTACGGTTACGCTAAAACAACTTTGTTATAGCGCCCAAAATTGGCACCTTAGTTGATTTTAATTTTGTTTTGCTTTGCTTTTAGAAAATATTCAGTTAATTTTCAAACTAGAAATTTTAACTGAATTAATCGGATGCGGATTTTTAAATTAATTTATACAAAATTTGATACTTCCGAACCATGGACTCTGCCGAGTCATTTGGACACGGAATTTGGTGAAATTTTAAACAATTTTATCCATATTGTAAAAAAATATGGATTTTTATCTTTTTATTTAATTTATTTATTTTAAAAAGTTTGATATTTTCCAAACCGTAGATCCTGCCGGATCATCCGGATATGGAAATTGATTTATCGTAATTATTTAATTCTTATTATTATGAAATTAATTTTTAAATGGTAATTCTTTTTGTTTATGAATGATTTTTAATACTAACTAAAAAATTTATCTTTATATTTTTACTTCTTTTTTTACTTTCTTTCTTTTTCTTCTTTTTTTACTTATTTTTACTTTTTTTTTTTTAATTTCTTTTTAATTTCTTTTCTTTTCTTTCTTTTTTCTTTTCTTTTTCTTTTTCTTTCTTTTATCTTTCTTTTCTTTTTCTTATCTTTCCTTTCTTTTCTTTATCTTATCTTTCTTTTATTTTTCTTTCTTATCTTTCTTTTATTTTTCTTGTCTTTTCTTTCTTTCTTTTCTTTTTCTTATCTTTTCTTTTATTTTTTTCTATCTTTCTTTTCTTTCTTATCTTTCTTTTATTTTTCTTTCTTATCTTTCTTTTTTTTCTTTCTTATCTTTCTTTGTTTTCTCGTTTAATGAAAGATATTTATTATTTTAAAGGATTACTCAATTTATAAAAGAATTAAAAAAAATAATTAATTTTTATTTAATAAGAAGTTAATTTAAAAGAATTAAAGAGTTTAAAAATAAAAATTTTGATCATGGTACGGGGCGTTGTTACTCAGCCAGACCCTTTTCACCAGGTGAAGCAGCTCAAAAGCGGGCACGAGACAGTTTCCAGCCAATATACCATGAACTAAATTTTTTTTTATAAAAGATTAACCAAAAGTAATTGTTTAATTAAGAAAATTAAAAATTTATATGTATATTTTAAACAAAAGAAGAAAAGTTTTGATATTTATTTAATTTTTTTTGGAATAAAAGATTATTTAACCAAAAATTTATATGTATTTTAAAACAAAAGTTTTGATATTTATATTTTTTTTGTTTTCTTTTTGTTTAATGAAAGATTTTTTTTTTTTAATTTATATCTCTGAAAATATCTAATTAATAAGTCTAAAATATTTAAGAGAAAATTCAATTTTTTTTTGTTATTTATTTTTTTTTTTTTTGAAATTATTTGACTAAAATTTTTATAAAGGAAACAAAAAGTTATATTTTTTAAAAGGAATAAATAAAATATTACTGAATAAAATATTAACCCAAAATTTTTATTCTTTTTATTCTTTTTATTAATAAAGAAAACTAAAATAAAATTATTTTATTATTTTAATAAATAATTAATATATTAGTCCCAAAATTTTATTTTTAATAAAGAAAAGTTTATTTATATACTTTATTTAAAAATATTTCCAAGCCATGGATCCTGGCGGATCATTTGGTCATGGATTTTTTAATTTTTGTTAAATTTTAATTATTTAATTAGTTATTAATTTTAATTGGATTTTTCTTGAATTTTTATTTTAAGTATCATTATTAAAAAAATATTTAAAAAGAATTGATTTAATCATGTTTGTTTATTAATTTTAACAAAAAGTTCACTTTGTTATCTTTAAAGAAATAATAAAAAATGTATTCCAAAATAAAAATAATTGGCTTTTAAATTTTTATTAGCCTTAATAATTAATTACAAAAGAATCTTCTTTTAGTTTTTTTATTTATGGGTAAAAGGTGAATTAAATAAATTAAATTATATAAAGAAAAATTAATAAAGTGGGGCATTTTGGCCATCCACTTGAAAAAAAAAATAATAAATGTTATCAAAATTTAATTAAATTAATTATTAACAATAATAATGAAAGTTAATTAAGTCAAAAATAATAAAAGTTAGCCAAATTAATTAAGTTAATTAATTAACAACAATAAATAAAAGTTAGCCAAGTTTAATTAAGTTAATTAATTAACAACAATAAATAAAAGTTAGCCAAGTTTAATTAAGTTAATTAATTAACAACAATAATAAAAGTTAGCCAAGTTTAATTAAGTTAATGAATTAACAACAATAAATAAAAGTTAGCCAAGTTTAATTAAGTTAATTAATTAACAACAATAATAAAAGTTAGCCAAGTTTAATTAAGTTAATTAATTAACAACAATAATAAAAGTTAGCCAAGTTTAATTAAGTTAATTAATTAACAACAATAAATAAAAGTTAGCCAAGTTTAATTAAGTTAATTAATTAACAACAATAATAAAAGTTAGCCAAGTTTAATTAATTATTAACAACAATAATAATAAAGGTTAGTAAAAATTAGCAAGTTAGTTGTTAGTTGCTAATAACAAAAAAAAAAGGTTAGTAATAATAACAATAATAAACAAATAAATAAACAAGTAAAAAAATAAATGAGTTAGTTAATTAATTTTCTGCAAAGACAAAATAAAAAGGTTAGTGACCTAATAGAAAGAAATTGAAAAGATGAAGGACTGAAAGGAGGTTTTACCCTTAAAAATTAAAATTGAATCTGGAGAAAGAATCAGAGACGACGCGAGGGAGGAGGGGGGTGACGGGGCTGGGCAGGCGGAGGCGGCGGGGCGCAGGGCGGCCGGCGACGGCGACAAGAGCGCGGGGCGACGGCGGCGAGGGCAACGGCGGCCGGGACGACGGCGGCGAGGGAGCGGGGCGACGGCGGCAGGACGGCTGGGTGCGGCGGCGCGAGACGGCAGGACTGCTGGGCGTGGCGGCGGAACGGCAACGACGGCTGCGACGGCGACGGCGACGGCGTAAGAGCGATGGCGACGGCTAGACGGCGGCGGCAGGGCGACGGCAGCGGGATAGGACGGCGACAGAAAAAGAAAGAAAGAGAAAACGGAGGAAGAAGGTAGTCGAAACGTAAGAAAAAATAATTTTGGGACTGTTTTGGCAGAGGGAGGAGAGGCTAGGACTAAAGCTTCTATTTTCTCTTTTTTTAAAACAGAGCTCGGAACTTTTTTCTCTGATTTTCTATATGTTCAGCACTCAATTTGGGGGGGTATTTATAGAAGGAGCTTAGCTGAACTGTGGACGGATAAATTAATAAAAAATATCAAACTTATCTTTTAAATTGGTAAAATGACAGTTTCAGTCCTTTACGTTACACCAGCTCTGGATAAGCTCAGAAGCTTCTGATTTTGACAATTTTAACGTTTTCTGTCAATTTGGGCTAGAAACGTCCGTTTAGGCCCAAAATTGACGCGAAAAATTACCCAAAGCTCCTGAAACTTTCAGAATTTGTCAATTTTGTCCGAAACTTCTCAATTTTGTCATTTTTACCTCAAACTTTTAATTTTTTTGTCATTTTTTTCTGAAATTTTATTTTTATTCCAAACACATACATATTCGCACATATATTATTTTAAATCAAATCTTCTCAAAATAAAAATATATTTTAAACTAATTAACATAATTAAAATCTTTTAGCAATAATAATAATAATAATAATTTTTTTAATTAGTTTTTTTTTTAAATTTTTTTTTTTTAAAAAAAGGCCGGACGAAATTGGGTGTTAACAGCTGCCCCCCTTTGCATGCTTCATGGGACATGATGTATGCAAAGTAGTTACCAAATTTCATCCGTCTTAGCTAGCCATTGAGAACCTTCTCGCCGCCTAAACTATGTGGTTAAGGAAAATTTTTTTAGAGCCTCTGCGATAAGAACTCTTCTATCGTTGAAGGGAAAATTTGATGATTTTGAGGTTAAGGGTCCTACCTTAGAACCTCGACGATAGGAACTCTCCTATCGTTTGAAGGAAAATTGTTGTTTTGAGGTTAAGGGTCCTACCTTAGAACCTCGACAATAGGAACTCTCCTATCGTTTGAAGGAAAATTGATTGTTTTGAGGTTAAGGGTCCTACCTTAGAACCTCGACGATAGGAACTCTTCTATCGTTTGAAGGAAAATTGTTTGAATGAGGTTAAGGGTCCTACCTTAGAACCTCGACGATAGGAACTCTCCTATCGTTTGAAGTAAAATTGATTGTTTTGAGGTTAAGGGTCCTACCTTAGAACCTCGACGATAGGAACTCTTCTATCGTTTGAAGGAAAATTGATGATTTTGAGGTTAAGGGTCCTACCTTAGAACCTCGACGATAGGAACTCTCCTATCGTTTGAAGGAAAATTGATGATTTTGAGGTTAAAGGTCCTACCTTAGAACCTCGACGATAGGAACTCTCCTATCGTTTGAAGGAAAATTGTTTGAATGAGGTTAAGGGTCCTACCTTAGAACCTCGACGATAGGAACTCTCTTATCGTTTGAAGTAAAATTGATTGTTTTGAGGTTAAGGGTCCTACCTTAGAACCTCGACGATAGGAACTCTCCTATCGTTTGAAGGAAAATTGTTTGAATGAGGTTAAGGGTCCTACCTTAGAACCTCGACGATAGGAACTCTCCTATCGTTTGAAGTAAAATTGATTGTTTTGAGGTTAAGGGTCCTACTTTAGAACCTCGACGATAGGAACTCTTCTATCGTTTGAAGGAAAATTGATGATTTTGAGGTTAAGGGTCCTACCTTAGAACCTCGACGATAGGAACTCTCCTATCGTTTGAAGGAAAATTGATGATTTTGAGGTTAAGGGTCCTACCTTAGAACCTCGACGATAGGAACTCTCCTATCGTTTGAAGGAAAATTGTTTGAATGAGGTTAAGGGTCTTACCTTAGAACCTTGACGATAGGAACTCTCCTATCGTTTGAAGTAAAATTGTTTGAATGAGGTTAAGGGTCCTACCTTAGAACCTCGACGATAGGAACTCTCCTATCGTTTGAAGTAAAATTGATTGTTTTGAGGTTAAGGGTCCTACCTTAGAACCTCGACGATAGAAACTCTCCTATCGTTTGAAGGAAAATTGATGATTTTGAGGTTAAGGGTCCTACCTTAGAACCTCGACGATAGGAACTCTCCTATCGTTTGAAGGAAAATTGATTGTTTTGAGGTTAAGGGTCCTACCTTAGAACCTCGACGATAGGAACTCTCCTATCGTTTGAAGGAAAATTGATGATTTTGAGGTTAAGGGTCCTACCTTAGAACCTCAACGATAGGAACTCTCCTATCGTTTGAAGGAAAATTGATTGTTTTGAGGTTAAGGGTCCTACCTTAGAACCTCGACGATAGGAACTCTTCTATCGTTTGAAGGAAAATTGTTGTTTTGAGGTTAAGGGTCCTACCTTAGAACCTCGACGATAGGAACTCTTCTATCGTTTGAAGGAAAATTGTTTGAATGGGGTTAAGGGTCCTACCTTAGAACCTCGACGATAGGAACTCTCCTATCGTTTGAAGTAAAATTGATTGTTTTGAGGTTAAGGGTCCTACCTTAGAACCTCGACGATAGGAACTCTCCTATCGTTTGAAGGAAAATTGATGATTTTGAGGTTAAGGGTCCTACCTTAGAACCTCGACGATAGGAACTCTCCTATCGTTTGAAGGAAAATTGTTTGAATGAGGTGAAGGGTCCTACCTTAGAACCTCGACGATAGGAACTCTCCTATCGTTTGAATGAAAATTGATGATTTTGAGATTAAGGGCCTTACCTGAGAACCTCGACGATAGGAACTCTCCTATCGTTTGAAGGAAAATTGATGGAATGAGGTTAAGGAAATCTCCTTGAACCTCGAGCGAAATTTATATGAAAGCAATTAGAATTGGAATAATTTTCTTCGAAAGTGTGAATTTGCATAATAGGCGAGTGCGAAATTTTAGACTTCGATAAAATGAGTGAATCTTGATGATAACAATATTGCTAACAAATTATGTAAAGGGAACGGATGTTTGGAATCAATATCCAAGGTTCATCTAATATTTTCTTTAGTAAATATAGATTCGCTTGAGAGATATGTCATCCAAATAAGGTTGAAGCTTAACTATCCTAAAATGTTATGCCTAGTAGACCTAATAGGATGCGTCTCAAGAGCAATAAAAATTACTCTTTACTCAGCCATTCCAACCTAAAGGCATTGTCCTATGGTTTTAATATCAGCATGGACGAAACTATCTTATAAGATAAAAAAAAAAGAAATTCCTTGAAAGAAAAACTAAAACACGAAAGAAAATGCTGATAATAAAACTAAAGGACAAGCAAAACGGATCGGATCACTTCTTCTTCCACAATACTTCAACAGGGTGAGTAGAGGACCATTATGGGAATGAACTGGTCGGGAAAGACTGTCGTGTCCAGTCTATCTGAATCATTGTTGGATCTGGTTCAGGAACAAAAGCTTGTATTTTATCTAGCAATTCTTCAGCAGTTGTTGCGGATATTATGATTCGCCGTGCTACTCTTGATATGAAATTCTTCTGCATAGCATAATCCATAAAAGCTATCAGACCTGTAAAGAAATTGTTAACATTTAAAAGCCCAATGGGTTTCTTATGCAAATTAAGTTGGGCCATGGAAGCAATTTGAAAGACTTCTCCCAATGTGCCAAAACCACCTGGTAGAGCGATAAAAGCATCAGCATTTAAAAGCATTTGTAACACACGCTCTTGTAAATTTTTAACCACTAATTCTTCTCCAATCGTGCCCCCAGAAATAAATTTCAGAGGTTCAGGGATAATGCCCAGAACTTGACTTCCTCCTAGAGATGCTGCTGATGCTACACCTCCCATTAATCCGACACTACCTCCTCCATAAACTAAATGTATTTTTCGCTCAGCTAATACTCTACCCAAATGGTTGGCTGCTTTTAAATACTCTTCATCTTTTCCAGGAAAAGCCCCAGAAAATACACAAATACTTCGGGATTTACGAGTTGGGGTTTTCTCCATTCCTATCCTTTCCCTTGTGAGAAAAGAGGATATATTTATAGAGATGAAGAGATAAGGCAATAATTTTATTTTTCAAGAATGGATACATTATTGCCAGCTATTCATAGTAGTCACGGGTATGACTCTGGTCAGGTATGGGTACACTATCGTTAAAAGAGGAGGAAAATTTTCAAAATAGCTGCTAGCATGTACAGTAGTCGCGACTGTAGCTTATGTCAGGAGTAGGTACATGATTGTCGGATGAGAAGGAAAATTTCAAAAGTGGCAGGTATATACAGTAGTCATAATTATAGCTCATGTCAGGAGTGGGTACATTATGGGAGGAAAATTTCAAAAGCGTCAGCTAGCATGTACAGTATCGTGACTATGGCTTATGTCAAGAGTGGATACATTATTGCTGAAAGAGGAGGAAAATTTCAAAAGCGACAGCTAGCACGTACAGTAATCGTGACTTTGGTTCATGTCAGGAGTGGATACATTATTACCAAAGGGGGAGGAAAATTTCAAAAGCGACAGCTAGCACGTACAGTAATCGTGACCTTGTTCCGTCTTCTACTGGCTTTGCGTCCAGTAACGGCTTCAATGCTTTCTATGAATCAGTGATTTGCATCTCATCTAGCTTTTTCACAAACTGGCAAACAGGGTCGTTTAGGGTCAGATTCCCAAGACTGTAACGTTCTCGTTCTTTTTGGAGAATTATCCATAATCCAACAACCTCAAATTGCACTATTCCGCAAGAATGCGCTTCAAGAACCTCTCGGATATCTTCCAGAGATTCCTTACGCAAGCCATTCTTGATGAATTTTATTCTATCATTACGATTTCTGGTGATCACTCCTGGAGAACGACATTTATTGCCGCAAATCCACCATCCACAATTATGACAAACGCCTAGCCTCTTTGCTCTTTTTTTTTTGGCATAAGCGCTTTTACCAAAGCCAGGCATACGGGGAAAGAACGCTTCTGGAACTTCACCAGCTGAACGAACCTTAGCTTCAATTAGCCACCGCACATTATCAGGAATGCCTTTGTGCATAAATAGTCGGAATCGTTCACATCTAGCTTGATAAACCTTTTTAAGAACATTTATTGGGAAAGAAGGGAAATATTTTCGTAGAGCAGAAAGGGAAGGCTCCATTGATGAAGGAGGCATTTAAGAGAAAAAGAAGGAAATTAGTGATTGTAGGAAACGGAAATAACTAACACATATTTATAGTGATGAAAGGGATAATGCGTTAATTACACTTACAGAAGCAAGCACATTATTGTCAAAAGAAAAGACAAATGACAGCTTATATGTACAGGAATCATGACCGTGACTCTCATCTTCTACTGATTCATGTCCAGTAATGGCTTCAATGCCTTCTATAAGTCGGGGATTTGCTTCCCATCTAGTTTTCTTACAAACTGACAAACAGGGTCGTTTAAAATCACATTGCCAAGACTGTAACGGTTTCGTTCTTTATGGTAAGTCCTCCATAAACCGATAATTTCACCTTGCACTTTTCCACAAGAATGCGTTTCAAGAGTCTCTCGGATATCTTCCAGAGACTCCTTACGCAGGCCATTCTTAATGAATTTTCTTTTATCTTCACGATTTATGGAGATGTATCCTAAAGAGCGACATTTAGTATTACAATTCCATCGCCCACATTTATAACACACGCCTAGTCTCTTTGCTCTTCGCCTTTTGGCATAACGGCTTTTACCTAAACCTGGCATGCGGGGCATAAATGCATCTGGAACTTCACCCGCCAAACGGACCTTAGCTTCAATTATCCACTGCACATTATCGGGAATGCCTTTGCGTGTAAAAACTCTGATTCTTTCACATCTAGCAAGGTAGATCTTTTTAAGGACTTTTAGTGGGAGGGAAGGAAAGTATTTTCGCAGTACAGAAAGAGTAGAATCCATTGATGAGAGAAGAATTTGAGAGAAGAGGGAAATGAATAAGTTATTGCAGGAAACTGGAATAACCGACTTTAGAAGTCACGGGGTATCTTATCTGTTGTTTAATCAGAAGGAAGAACACGCATTTATAGTGATGAAAAGGGATAACGTGTCGATTACACTTAGAGGAGCATGTACATCTGTCAAAAGAAAATGCAAATTTTTTCAAATATAACAAACTGTATGTACAGTAATTGTGACTGTGGCTCACATCTTCCACTGGTTTTACGTCCAGTAACGGCATTAACGGCTTCTATGAGTCGAGGATCTGCTTCCCATCCAGCTTTCTTACAAACCGGCAAACAGGGTCGTTTAAAGTCAGATTCCCGGGACTGTAACGGTCTCGTTCTTCATGAAAAATACTCCATAAATCAAGAATTTCACGTTGCACAGATCCACAAGAATGCGTCTCAAGAGTCAATTGGATATCATCCAATGAGTCCTTACTCAAGCCATTCTTGATGAACCGTATTTTATCTTCTCGATTATTGGAGATCATTCCTAAAGAATGACACCTAGTTTTACAAGTCCACCTACCACATTTATGGCAGACTTGTAATCTTTTCGCTCTTCTTTTTCTGGCATAAGAACTTTTGCCAACACCAGGCATGTAAGATGCAAATGTCTCTGGGATTTCACCTGCCAGACGAACCTTGGCTTCGATTAACCACCGTACATCTTCAGGTATTCCTTTGTGCATCAGAGCTCTTAATCGTTCACAGCGAACTCGGTAGATCTTTTTTAGGATGTTCATTGGGAGAGAAGGGAAATACTTTCGCAAGGCGGAAAAAGTAGGATCCATTTTCTAGGAGGAAGTAAAAGAAAGAAGGGGTGAATGAATCAGTTATTATGGGCAACTGAGAGAACCGACTTGAGAGTCACGGAGTACCGTATCCGCCGTTTAACCGGAAAAGTGGATCCTACTTTATTTTAGTATCATAGATATTTCTTATCCTTGATATCTCATCAGGCATGACATTAATCCAGTCCTTGATTATTGAATCCATTGTCTGCTTCCGACGACAATATTTCTCAATATCCGCGCTTATCTTTGACCATAGCTATTTCTTATCTTGGATACCGCTAAGCTAACGTCAATTCTGTCCATCCCGGTGTAGCCTCGATTATTGAATTGATTACCAGGATTTTGACAATATTGTCTACTTTATCCTTGAATTGCTGATGGGGCTGGGTCCACTATATCAGCTATGCATCCAGCGGTAGATTGGTAAAAACGGATGTCACTGAGACGTCAGCTTATACTGCTGTGACTGTGCGGTGGATACGCTTCCCATTTGATCCTTGTTCTGTATGCCATGCATGCATGATGTGAAATGCATGAATGCAGAGCATGTGTAACTGATGGATTTATTTTTTTATATCTTTGCTTTACTGGATCCTCTTTGTAATTGCCTTCTATCGTTGAATCTCTTTATGCTTTCCAACTGTTGTCCATTGTTTCGCTTTCCAGCTGTTGTTCATTGTCTCGCTTTCCAGCTATTGTCCATTGTCTCAAAAGCCTAACTCTTTTCAAAAATCTTCTTTCCTTGATTTGTTCTTAAATTTTGGCTTCAATTTCCTTAATGTCCGCCTCGTACTTTATGCCTCTCTGGATAATTGTCCCTGTTGAGATATTCGTGAGTATGATTCTTTCTTGCTGACATGGACATGTTAAGACTTTTGAAGCGATCATTCAGGCCACCACCAAGGCTATATCCCAAAGATTTGTTACTCCTTCTTCTTTGTTAGCCAGTGTTCTGTGCCGCTCGCAAAGCAGGACCTTAATCTTATCTGTTTTAATTCATAAAGCTTATCAAAGTAATCTACGGTCTTTGTTTTTTTTTTTTTGTTTTTTTTTTGTTTTTTTTTTAAGTTTTAATTATTACTATTCTTCCTTCAAAAGTCACAATTTATTGCACACTTAAGGCTAGTAGGAATGTGAGATTTGAAGGAAAAGAACTGGATAGAAGCGACTTTAGCATTTTGAACGTGAGAATCAAAGGCAAGCTAAAGAGAATTGGCTTTTTATTTATGGGTAATATGAAAATCTTGGGTACAGATAGATAATGAAAGTGTAAGAGAAGAAAGCTCTCTTTGACAACTTTGATCAAATAAACTTTGGTAACCCTGTATCCACTTCTCCCCTTCTGTTTGAAAATTTCTTCATTATGCAAAGTATTTCTTTACTGCATCCGAATTTACTGGCTTCGGTAATTCTCGTCCATCCATTTCTGTCAGAATTAGTGCCCCTCCTGAAAATGCTTTCTTCACGACATATGGCCCGTCATAATTTGGTGTCCATTTTCCTCTTGAATCATGTTGCATGGGTAAAATTTTCTTGAGCACTATGTCACCCTCGTGAAATTGTCGTGGGCGAACCTTTTTGTTGTAAGAACGAATCATCCTTCTTTGATAAAGTTGCCCATGGCAGAGGGCTATCATTCTTCTTTCATCAATTAGATTTAATTGCTCGTATCTAGCTTTGACCCATTCTGCTTCTCTTAATTGAGTATCCATTAGTACCCTTAATGAAGGAATTTCAACTTCGATGGGCAATACAGCCTCCATACCGTATACCAGAGAAAAAGGTGTTGCTCCAGTAGAAGTACGGGTAGAAGTTCTATAAGCATGTAGTGCAAAAGGTAACATCTCATGCCAGTCCTTGTAAGTGACGATCATCTTTTCAACAATTCTCTTGATATTTTTATTGGCCGCTTCTACTGCACCATTCATCATTGGTCGATAAGGTGCCGAATTGAGATGTTTGATTTTGAACTGCCGGCACAAAGTCTGCATCATTGCATTGTTCAGGTTCGTGGCATTGTCTGAGATGATACATTCCGGCGGCCCATAACGACAAATGATTTCTTTCTTAATGAACCGGCATACCACCTTTTGAGTCACACTTGCATATGACATAGCTTCTACCCATTTAGTGAAGTAGTCAATTGCCACTAGGATGAATTTGTGACCATTGGAAGCTTTAGGGGTAATGGCTCCAATGACGTCAATTCCCCACATGGCAAAAGGCCAAGGTATTGCTGTTACATTAAGAGGGGTGGGTGGAGCTTGGATCTTGTTGGCATATATTTGACATTTGTGACATTTTCTCACGTGATTAATACAATCACTTTCCAATGTGAGCCAATAGTAGCCAGCCCTCATTATTTGTCTTGCCATGGTATGACCACTAGTGTGTGCTCCACATATTCCAGAATGAACTTCTTCCATGATCTTTCGTGCTTCATGAGTATCTACACAGCGAAGTAGCATCGAGTCTGGGGTTTTCTTGTAGAGTATGTCTAGGTTTAAAAGAAAACCCATTGACAATCTTCGTAGAAATTTCTTGTCATTTTCTGATGCTTCTAGTGGATATGTTCGTTCTTGGAGGTATTTCTTGATATCATGATACCAAGGCTTTCCATCCAATTCTTCTTCGATGCTCATGCAATAAGCTGGAGAATCTATTATTTTCATCTCGAACACAGGAGTATGCTCAGGGTCGCTTATCTTGTACATAGCAGCCAAAGTAGCTAAAGCGTCTGGGATTTGATTATCTTCCCTTGGAAGATGATGGAAACTTATACTGTTAAATCTTCGAGTCATGTCTAGTATAAGCTTTTGGTAAGGGATTAATTTTGAATCTCTTGTCTCCCATTCTCCATTGATTTGATATATGACTAATGCGGAATCCCCATAGACTCGGAGATCTCGCACTTTCAAATCCAATGCCATTTGGAGTCCCATAGCACATGCTTCATACTCTACTATATTGTTGGTACAAGGAAATGTAATTTTTGCTGTGAGGGGAAACTGCTCTCCGCTTGGAGAGATGAGTATAGCTCCGATCCCTTGTCCCAAAGCATTAGATGCTCCATCAAATGCCATTTTCCATGTTTCATTTTCTTCATCGACTTCCTGTTTTATTGTCATTATATCTCCATCAGGAAAATCCATTCTCATGGGCTCATAATCCTCCAATGCTCTATCAGCCAGATATTCAGCGATCACACTTCCTTTTACGGCCTTTTGGGTGACATACTGTATGTCGTATTCAGATAACAGCATTTGCCATTTTGCAATCCTGCCTGATAAAGCGGGTTTCTCAAAAATGTACTTAATGGGATCAGTCTTGGAGATCAGCAATGTTGTGTTGTTGAGCATGTAGTGTCGTAGTCGATGTGCTACCCATGCAAGGGCACAACAGGACTTTTCTACTATTGAGTATTTAGCTTCATATGTGGTAAGCTTTTTGCTCAAATAGTAAATTGCATGCTCCTTCTTGCTTGTCTCATCACGTTGACCCAATACGGATCCTAATGAAGAATCCTGTATGGATAAATATAGAATCAACGGTTCTCCGGACCGAGGTGGTATCAAGACTGGTGGATTTGATAGATATCGTTTGATTTTCTCGAACGCTTCTTGGCATTCGTTATTCCACTCAATCGGATTGTTCTTCTTTAGTGATTTGAAAAGCGGTTCACACTTGGACGTCAATTGTGATATGAACCTTGCTATGAAGTTGATTCTACCCAGAAAACTTCTTACTTGTTTTGGAGTCTTCGGGGGTTGCATTTCTTGTATCGCTTTGACTTTACTCGGGTCTACTCGAATCCCGTCCTTGCTGACCATGAAACCCAATAACTTTCCTGAAGAGGCTCCAAAAGTACATTTGGCAGGATTCAACTTCAATTGATATTTGCGAAGTCTATCGAATAGTTTTCTTAGCACTTTTAGATGCCCCCCAGCAGTGAAAGTTTTGGCGATCATGTCGTCCACATATACTTCAATTTCTTTATGCATCATGTCATGGAACAACGTGACCATGGCTCTTTGATATGTAGCACCAGCATTCTTTAACCCGAAAGGCATCACCTTATAGTAGAAGGTACCCCAAAGGGTAATAAAAGCAGTTTTTATCATGTCATCTGGATCAAGTTTGATTTGATTGTATCCAGAAAAACCATCCATGAAGGAAAAGTAGGAGTTTCCTGCGGTATTATCCACCAGTGTATCAATATGAGGAAGTGGGAAGTTATCTTTAGGACTGGCTTCGTTCAAAGGCCGGTAGTCCTGACAAACTCTTAGTTTCCCACTTTCTTTCTTTTCGACTGGGACAATGTTAACCACCCATTCTGTATATTCAGCGACCCCAAGAAATCCTGCATCCCACAGCTTTCGAATCTCGTCTTTTACTCTTAAGATTAACTCCGGCTTTAATCTTCGTAACTTCTGTCTGACAGGCTTCGCCCCAGGCTTCAAAGGTATTTTGTGTAGTACTATGTCTGAGCTTAAGCCAGGCATATCTTGGTATGACCAAGCAAATACATCCACATATTCTTTCAATAAATGGACTAATTCTTCTTTTTCTTCAGGAGGGAATAAAGTGCCAATCTTGACTTCTTTTACATCCTGACTGTCTCCCAGGTTGAATACCTCAGTTGGTTCTTGACTTGTTGCTCTTTCTTTTTCATCTCGCTCAATCATTTTTAATAGCTCAGGAGATACTTGAAGATCTTCGTCATCCGAGTCGGTAGTGTTTACAGGATTATCAAAGTTCATTCTTTCATTGTCATCAAAGAGAGTTTTGGGTCTGCATTATCCAGAGAGAAAAGAAAGAGAAGAGAAAAAAAAAAATGGCACGAATGAGATGGATGCAAACTGGTACTTTATTTACAATGTGCATAAATCACAACTTTATTGGAATAAAAAGCAATAACTAAAAGGTTCACTTAAACAAAGACTACACCCTATTGATTGAACCTTTCTTTAGGAGGTTTTTACTATTAGATTACTTTGGAAAGCTTTCAATTATAACAGGCAGTTCTATCGCCTCCCAATTGTTCAGCACATCCCGTGGGCCACAAGGTTGAATGAGCTCCTCCTCTTCAGGTGAATCGCTGATGATTGCCTGAATAGAAAGACTTTCAAAAGACTTGTTGATGTTGATAGTCAGCTTGCCTTCATTGTCATTTTTCGGAATGAGACCACCACTCACGAACGTTTCAGTGATTTCAGGGATATCCAGATTTCTTTCCTGGAGAGGATGCCCTGTTAATCGTGCAATCCTCTTTTCTCTTTTTTCAGCTATTGCCTTCATTTTATCATGTCTTGTCGGTGTGAAGCCTAGGCCGTATTTCCTTTCATTTGCGGATATTTTCAATGGCTCTGGGATTCCTTGTAAATCTTGTCCCAAACCTAACCCCGGTGAGTATCCTCCTTTTATCATGAGTTTGGCGACCATGCGACTTGTTTTAGAGATGTTAGGAACGGGTTCTTCTTCATATTCACTGACATAAGCAGCATTGACAATCTCAAAAGACCTGAAGGAGCAATCAGGTATATTTTCATTGACCTCAACATATTGAGCATCCGCAGGTCTAGATAGCAGAATGTCTTCTTCAGCAAAGACTGTGATTATCTTTCCTTCAATGATGAATTTCATTTTTTGATGTAATGAGGAAGGAATTGCTCCAGCCATATGGATCCATGGTCTTCCCAGTAGACAAGTATAAGATGGAGAAATGTCCATGACTTGGAATGTGATATGGAAAAGACAGGGACCAATCCCAATTGGTAGCTCTATTTCTCCAACCACGTCTCTCTTTGTTCCGTCAAATGCTCGAACAACAATATGACTGTTGTTGAGGTGTGATGGGTCTAAACCGATCTTATGTAAAGTTTCTAATGGCATTACATTTAGAGCTGATCCATTGTCGATCAGAACTCTAGCCATAATCCGATCTTTGTATTTAATCGAAATATGTAGAGCCTTAGAGTGACCCCTTCCTTCTGCTGGTATCTCATCGTCAGTGAATGTGATGAGATTTTGTGCCGTAATGTTGTTGACAAGGTGGTCAAAGTTGTTCACGGAGATATCTTGTTCAACATAAGCCTTATTCAGGACTTTGAGAAGAGCTTCTCGATGGGCATCAGAACTTAAGAGCAATGAAAGTATGGAGATCTTTGCTGGCAGACGGTTCAACTGCTCCACGATGCTGTATTCACTTTGCTTTATAAGTTTGAGAAACTCAGTAGCTTGTTCATCTGTTACTGCTCGAGGCATCTCTTGCTCTTTAGATGTGTTAATAGGTCCATTTGCTGGATCCGTAACATTCTTCTCTTGTTGGAGCTTGTTCATTTGCTCGGGAGAATAACACCGACCACTTCTAGTCATGCCCCCAACTTCTAACAGAGTTGATGTGATGTTAGAAGTATAGCCATAGTTCCATGGAACAGTTTTGTCTGATTTGTACGGGAATGGCTTTGGAACTTGAATTCTTAAAGGCTTGAGAGCAGATTTTGAGATTGGAATGACTAGTGGCCTTGGCATGATATTGACTTCTTGTTCTTTAATTATCACATTCACGTCATCCTCTTTATCTGACATAAAAACGATGATTTGGGAGAAGTCCATGAGACTTTGTAGACTTTTACGGAATTCTGGGCATTCTTGGATAGAATGACTCTTACTGTTATGAAAGTTGCACCATTCCTCATGCTCGACTTCTTTATTTCCAGAAGACTTTCCTATGATAATCCCTTCTTTCACAAGGCATGAATATACATGCTTAAGAGGGGTTATGATATCATTGACTGTTTTCTTCATCGGCCAGTATTCTTCGATCATATTGACTGGTTTGGCTTGATGAGGAGGCAATGGATTATGAGTGACGTTTGGTTCATCGGAAAAGTCCAACCACTTTGACTCAATTAATTGTTGGACTATACGCTTCAATGCTATGCAATTTTCGAGTCCGTGGCCCACGGCACCATCATGATATGGGCAATTTAGTTTAGGGTCATACCATGTTGGATATGGGGGTTCGAATGGCCTTGTGGGAATTGGGTGAATGAGTTGGCTCTGGATGAGTTTTGGATATAACTCAGTATAAGTCATGGGAATCGGTGCGAAAATTTCTCTTGGTCTTGGTGCAGGCATTGGAGGAGTCGGAACAGGTGGCCGTAACTGATTAGGCCTGTTGATAGGATAATTGTTGGGTCTATTGGGAAGATAATCACTGGGCCTATTTGGAGGATAATCATTGGGCCTATTGGTAGGATAATAATTGGGCCTGTTGGCAGAATAGGATAGGCGAGGTCCGGTAGCCACGGTACCCACGAGGGGAATCCCTCTTCCTCGTCCGATTTGTTGTATTTCTTCATCTTTTCTTCTGGATGGTCCTCCTCTTTTCATAGGATCACTAAAGGACTCAGTAATCTTCCCGGTCCTGATACCATGCTCGATCCTTTCTCCAGACATGACTACGTCGGAGAAGTTAGTTGCCGCATTGCCAATAAGTTTGTCATAATATGGGTATTTCAGTGTCTGGACAAACAAAGTGACCATTTCTCTTTCTGTCATGGGTGGCTGTACTTGTGCAGCTAAGTCCCTCCATCGTTGGGCGTATTCCTTAAAAGTTTCTGTTTTTTTCTTCTCCATGTTTTGGAGAGTTTGGCGATCCGGAGCTAAGTCCATAACATGTTTATAGTTGCCGATGAAGGCCTGAGCAAGGTCATTCCAAGTTTTTATGTTTCTTGGACCTTGGCTTAGATACCACTGTAATGCTGATTTTGTGAGACTTTCCTGAAAAAGTGCGATCCACACCTTCTCATCTTTGGTAAGTGGTTGTAGTCTTCTGAGAAACAAAGTGATGTGAGTGATGGGATCACTCGTTCCATCGTATTTTACGAAATCTGGCACCTTAAAGTCCGAAGGGATTTCAACGTCTGGCACTAAGCAGAGATCATCCACTGAGAGAGATCCGAACATAGTACCTCCTTCAATGGCTCGCAGTCTCTTTTCTATTGTTTCGAGTTTTTGAGATTCTGCTTCTTCTTTTGGTAACATCTTCTTCTCTTCATGTACGGTGTCTTGTTTCAGGTGAACACTAGCAGAGGGTCCTGATTCTTGAAACAGGTTTTCTTGGACTGAGACTCGTTGCGGGGTAAATCCCGGGGGATAAGTGGGATCTTGTACTTCTTTGATGGGGACTTGAGTTGCTTTCCCTTTGATTAATTCCATCAATTGTTTCATCTGTTCTGACATACTTTCAATCTTGGACTCCATCTCCATGAGACGTCCTTCGGCTTGTTCTGCCATTAATCTTGTTTGGAGTCGAGTTGAATATCGGTGTTGAGGTCCAATTTTACCCCTTTAAAGGAATATTTATTTTATTAGATTCTATGTGTGTATGATTGATGTGATGGATGCATGCATGAATATTGTAAATACTTGGTGAAAGAAGAACTATAATGGAATTTCTCAATTACATTCAGCAAAGGTTTGTTTAAAAGAAACGACCCAAAGTACAATACTGCTTTCTGGCCTTAGATATGAACTCCATCATTCTTTGAACATTTACTGATGGAGTAGGACAGCTCAGTTCTTCTAACTCCTTGGCTTCTTCGCCCATTAGTTGGGCTTGTTCTGTAACTTTTCTGACTTCTACCAAAAATGTTTGCAATTGATCTTGAGAAAATCTGTATTGATCTTCCCAGTATCTGACTCTCATCTCTTTTTGATCGGTTTCATCAACCAATTGGGAGATGACTTGTTTTTGGTATTCAACTTTCTCTTCGAGGAGTTGTGTTTTGTGACCGAGCTGTTGCATGTCAAGGAGCATCCTCTTGTTCTTCTCCTTTTCTTCCTCTAGTTCTTTCTCCAACTCTCTTTTCGCCAATTTTCTGATGACCTCTTCAGGTAGAACTATTCCTTCCTTCCGGTTATTTCTCCATTCATAATAAGCAGTGGGAGAAATAATAGGCCCCGACTTCAATATGAAAATTCTTTTCCATGCAACTGAAATACCCATGGCGAGCTTATTTGAATTTGGATCTTCGTGTGAAAATTCCAACTTACTCAGATTATGCGTCATGGGTATAAATTGCATGGACCCAAATTGTTTTCGTACTTGAGCTGGGGCATAACTTGTTCCTCCCCATATACCTAAGAGAGGAACCCACGGGCAATTGCCGCAACGGTAGACAACGCGGGTGGAGGTAGACCAGGGGGCTCTCCATTCAATTTGGAATTCGGTGATGTTCTTGAAATAATCAACCCATGCTTCCTTGCTGTCGTGATGAATGGTTTCACTTTTCAAAAAGGCTTCGATTGGGATGAAGTCCTTTGAAAAGCGATTTCCAAAATGTTGCTTCTCACAAGGAATGTGGCTTTTGATCCAAATGTTGAGGAGATGTGAACATCCTATGAATTTGCCCCCTCTTTGGCGACAAAAGTTTAATGCCCTGATAGTTTCACATAATATTACTGAGGTCGGATTTATTTGAGCATTGCAGATTTGCTCAAATAGTGTAATGATGTCTCCTTCAATGAATCCGACGATTCTTGGGAAGACTATCAGGCCATATATCGCCAAGGCGAAAAGCTTGCGTCGTTGATTTTTCTGAGGGAGAACGTGACTTAATTGTTTTAAGTCGATCCAACTGATAAATTTTCGAGATCCTTTTGTTGCAAACTTGGTTTGAAGACTGGAAGCTGGCATATCCAATAATTTTGCTAGGGCTCGATGAGGCTCCGTTCTTCTATCATGTTGATAAGTCTCGATTGGATAGTCGGAGGACCAACCCAAGAGGCTGTTGTATTCTTCAATGGTTGGAACCAGATCCATCTTATCGAAAGAAAAGCATCGATAAAATGGATCCCAAAATTGTATTAGAGCCCGGACAAGTGATGCATCAACGGTAACCTTTAGTAGGCAAGTGATGTGACCATATTTTGCCGTAAAAGCTTCCCGATCAGCAGAATTCCAACTATTCCAGACTTGCAATAATTCCGTGGTGTCGTTCTGATTTATCCGGACCGATATCTGGTCCTTAAGCTGTACGTGAGAGTGGGATGTCAGAGCATCTCCGTGAAGCTTTTGAGTCGTTTCGGAATATTCCATAGCTTCAGGCTGAGTTTCGATTACCGTGTCATTCCATGATCCAGTAACAGCCGTGGGAAGATAATCGAGAATATCCATGATAATAGTTCTTTCACCAAATACTTATCTTTAATGATGAAATGTATATGCCGGAAAAATAAGGAAAAATAGAGTTAGTAAAAAAATAACACATAGGATCATACAAACATATAGATAAAACAAAACCTATGGAAATGGGAACCGAGGTATGGGAAATTCTTAATGGCTGGTTCTAAGGTAGAGTAAGGAATTCTACATGCAGAAGGTGGTTTATCAAAAAGGTAAGGGATAGTTCCCGAATCCCGTCACTGAATCATAGTGACGGCCCGATTCCTTACCCTCTAGGGTTTATGTAAGGAATGGATTAATTCGAGTCGTAGCTTTTCGTGGGCCCATGCAGAGACTAACCGTCTCAGAAGGCAATACACTACTTTGCTACTTTGAAACCGGTGAAGGCTTGGAGACCGTGGCCTCACAAGGACAGCAACACCAATTCCGCTTAGAAAGAATCGTGTTTGATTTAAGGAAGCTCGGGCATAGAGCTTCATTTTGTGAATGCATTATGCATGTTTACTTAAGTAAATATAATATATAAATCCACAAAATAGTAAAGCAAAGTAAATAAAAACAAATCAACTTTAGGCTCGACTCACTAACGTCGAGTCCCCAGTGGAGTCGCCAAGCTGTGGCAACGTCGGGTTTTCGGGAGTCGCCACCAATCTGTTTCACCTAGGTCGATTGGACACCTTAAAATTGGTCTGCGAGAGTTCGGGGATCGGGAGTACGGTTACGCTAAAACAACTTTGTTATAGCGCCCAAAATTGGCACCTTAGTTGATTTTAATTTTGTTTTGCTTTGCTTTTAGAAAATATTCAGTTAATTTTCAAACTAGAAATTTTAACTGAATTAATCGGATGCGGATTTTTAAATTAATTTATATAAAATTTGATACTTCCGAACCATGGACTCTGCCGAGTCATTTGGACACGGAAGATTTTGATTCCGAACCATGGACTCTGCCGAGTCATTTGGACACGGAATTTGGTGAAATTTTAAACAATTTTATCCATATTGTAAAAAAATATGGATTTTTATCTTTTTATTTAATTTATTTATTTTAAAAAGTTTGATATTTTCCAAACCGTAGATCCTGCCGGATCATCCGGATATGGAAATTGATTTATCGTAATTATTTAATTCTTATTATTATGAAATTAATTTTTAAATGGTAATTCTTTTTGTTTATGAATGATTTTTAATACTAACTAAAAAATTTATCTTTATATTTTTACTTCTTTTTTTACTTTCTTTCTTTTTCTTCTTTTTTTACTTTTTTTTACTTTTTTTTTTTAATTTTTTTTAATTTCTTTTCTTTTCTTTCTTTTTTCTTTTCTTTTTCTTTCTTTTATCTTTCTTTTCTTTTTCTTATCTTTCCTTTCTTTTCTTTATCTTATCTTTCTTTTATTTTTCTTTCTTATCTTTCTTTTATTTTTCTTGTCTTTTCTTTCTTTCTTTTCTTTTTCTTATCTTTTCTTTTATTTTTTTCTATCTTTCTTTTCTTTCTTATCTTTCTTTTATTTTTCTTTCTTATCTTTCTTTTATTTTTCTTGTCTTTTCTTTCTTTCTTTTCTTTTTCTTATCTTTTCTTTTATTTTTTTCTATCTTTCTTTTCTTTCTTATCTTTCTTTTATTTTTCTTTCTTATCTTTCTTTTATTTTTCTTATCTTTCTTTTTTTTCTTTCTTATCTTTCTTTGTTTTCTCGTTTAATGAAAGATATTTATTATTTTAAAGGATTACTCAATTTATAAAAGAATTAAAAAAAATAATTAATTTTTATTTAATAAGAAGTTAATTTAAAAGAATTAAAGAGTTTAAAAATAAAAATTTTGATCATGGTACGGGGCGTTGTTACTCAGCCAGACCCTCTTCACCAGGTGAAGCAGCTCAAAAGCGGGCACGAGACAGTTTCCAGCCAATATACCATGAACTAAATTTTTTTTTATAAAAGATTAACCAAAAGTAATTGTTTAATTAAGAAAATTAAAAATTTATATGTATATTTTAAACAAAAGAAGAAAAGTTTTGATATTTATTTAATTTGTTTTGGAATAAAAGATTATTTAACCAAAAATTTATATGTATTTTAAAACAAAAGTTTTGATATTTATATTTTTTTTGTTTTCTTTTTGTTTAATGAAAGATTTTTTTTTTTAATTTATATCTCTGAAAATATCTAATTAATAAGTCTAAAATATTTAAGAGAAAATTCAATTTTTTTTTGTTATTTATTTTTTTATTTTTTTTGAAATTATTTGACTAAAATTTTTATAAAGGAAACAAAAAGTTATATTTTTTAAAAGGAATAAATAAAATATTACTGAATAAAATATTAACCCAAAATTTTTATTCTTTTTATTCTTTTTATTAATAAAGAAAACTAAAATAAAATTATTTTATTATTTTAATAAATAATTAATATATTAGTACCAAAATTTTATTTTTAATAAAGAAAAGTTTATTTATATACTTTATTTAAAAATATTTCCAAGCCATGGATCCTGGCGGATCATTTGGTCATGGATTTTTTAATTTTTGTTAAATTTTAATTATTTAATTAGTTATTAATTTTAATTGGATTTTTCTTGAATTTTTATTTTAAGTATCATTATTAAAAAAATATTTAAAAAGAATTGATTTAATCATGTTTGTTTATTAATTTTAACAAAAAGTTCACTTTGTTATCTTTAAAGAAATAATAAAAAATGTATTCCAAAATAAAAATAATTGGCTTTTAAATTTTTATTAGCCTTAATAATTAATTACAAAAGAATCTTCTTTTAGTTTTTTTATTTATGGGTAAAAGGTGAATTAAATAAATTAAATTATATAAAGAAAAATTAATAAAGTGGGGTTTTTTGGCCATCCACTTGAAAAAAAAATAATAAATGTTATCAAAATTTAATTAAATTAATTATTAACAATAATAATGAAAGTTAATTAAGTCAAAAATAATAAAAGTTAGCCAAATTAATTAAGTTAATTAATTAAAAACAATAAATAAAAGTTAGCCAACTTTAATTAAGTTAATTAATTAACAACAATAAATAAAAGTTAGCCAAGTTTAATTAAGTTAATTAATTAACAACAATAATAAAAGTTAGCCAAGTTTAATTAAGTTAATGAATTAACAACAATAAATAAAAGTTAGCCAAGTTTAATTAAGTTAATTAATTAACAACAATAATAAAAGTTAGCCAAGTTTAATTAAGTTAATTAATTAACAACAATAATAAAAGTTAGCCAAGTTTAATTAAGTTAATTAATTAACAACAATAAATAAAAGTTAGCCAAGTTTAATTAAGTTAATTAATTAACAACAATAATAAAAGTTAGCCAAGTTTAATTAATTATTAACAACAATAATAATAAAGGTTAGTAAAAATTAGCAAGTTAGTTGTTAGTTGCTAATAACAAAAAAAAAAGGTTAGTAATAATAACAATAATAAACAAATAAATAAACAAGTAAAAAAATAAATGAGTTAGTTAATTAATTTTTTGCAAAGACAAAATAAAAAGGTTAGTGACCTAATAGAAAGAAATTGAAAAGATGAAGGACTGAAAGGAGGTTTTACCCTTAAAAATTAAAATTGAATATGGAGAAAGAATCAGAGACGACGCGAGGGAGGAGGGGGGTGACGGGGCTGGGCAGGCGGAGGCGGCGGGGCGCAGGGCAGCCGGCGACGGCGACAAGAGCGCGGGGCGACGGCGGCGAGGGCAACGGCGGCCGGGACGACGGCGGCGAGGGAGCGGGGCGACGGCTGGGTGCGGCGGCGCGAGACGGCAGGACTGCTGGGCGCAGCGGCGGAACGGCAACGACGGCGGCAACGGCGACGGCGACGGCGTAAGAGCGATGGCGACGGCTAGACGGCGGCGGCAGGGCGATGGCAGCGGGATAGGACGGCGACAGAAAAAGAAAGAAAGAGAAAACGGAGGAAGAAGGTAGTCGAAACGTAAGAAAAAATAATTTTGGGACTGTTTTGGCAGAGGGAGGAGAGGCTAGGACTAAAGCTTCTATTTTCTCTTTTTTTAAAACAGAGCTCGGAACTTTTTTCTCTGATTTTCTATATGTTCAGCACTCAATTTGGGGGGGTATTTATAGAAGGAGCTTAGCTGAACTGTGGATGGATAAATTAATAAAAAATATCAAACTTATCTTTTAAATTGGTAAAATGACAGTTTCAGTCCTTTACGTTACACCAGCTCTGGATAAGCTCAGAAGCTTCTGATTTTGACAATTTTAACGTTTTCTGTCAATTTGGGCTAGAAACGTCCGTTTAGGCCCAAAATTGACGCGAAAAATTACCCAAAGCTCCTGAAACTTTCAGAATTTGTCAATTTTGTCCGAAACTTCTCAATTTTGTCATTTTTACCTCAAACTTTTAATTTTTTTGTCATTTTTTTCTGAAATTTTATTTTTATTCCAAACACATACATATTCGCACATATATTATTTTAAATCAAATCTTCTCAAAATAAAAATATATTTTAAACTAATTAACATAATTAAAATCTTTTAGCAATAATAATAATAATAATAATTTTTTTAATTAGTTTTTTTTAAAAAATTTTTTTTTTTTTTTAAAAAAAGGCCGGACGAAATTGGGTGTTAACACTGTCCAGGCCAATTCAGCAACTGTTTCTACTACAAGACCACAATTTTCACCTAGTTCATGAACCCCTCTTACTCCTGAAATGGTCCAACAAATGATCGTTTCAGCCTTATTCGCTCTTGGTCTTCAAGGTAAGAAAAAATTACTTACCTGTCCTTGGTTGATCGACTCTGCAGCCTCCAATCATATGACTGGTAGTACAGAGGCTCTACATGATGTTCATACATACAAAGGTGACCAGCATATTCAAATAGCCAATGGCAGTACACTTGCTATCACTGCAATTGGCAATTTGAGGCCTACTTTTACTAATGTTTATGTGTCACTTGAATTATCCACAAACTTGATTTTTGTTAGAGAACTGGTAGATGATACTTGTGAAGTTCATTTTGATTGTAGTGGTTGTTATGTGCAAGATCAGGAATTGGGGAAAATGATCACGAAGGGGCCTAAAGTGAGACACTTATTTCCTTTATAGTTTTCTGTGTCTACATTTGATTCCTTTGCTTGTACTGCTGTTGCTAATGATGGTAATGTCTGACATAAGAAATTAGGACATCCCAATTTTAATGTTTTGACTAACCTCATAAACAATGGTTATTTGGGCAATAAAGAATCTTTTATATGTCTTCTGATTGTACTTCTTCTAAACTCGGTAAAAGCAAATCTCTACCCTTTCCTTCACATGGCAGCCAAGCTTCCAATTGTTTTGAGATTATTCATACTGACATATGGGGGGTGAGTCCTATACTCTCTCATACTCGGTACAAGTATTTCATAACATTTATTGATGATTATAGTTGTTTTACTTGGGTCTATTTTCTTCGATCCAAAGCTAATGTATTCTCAACATTTCAAGCTTTTGTTGCCTTTGTCGAGACTCAATTTTCTGCTTGCATTAAAATCTTTCGCTCTGATTTTGGGTGGGAATATATATCCAACAAGTTTTAGGAATTTCTCAAAACAAAGGGTATTCTTTCTCAACGATCTTGTCCATACATTCCTCAACAAAATAGGGTTGTTGAGCGTAAGAATCATCATCTGTTGGATATTGTTCACACTCTGTTAATTGAATATTTTGTTCCTCCTAGATTTTGGGTAGATGTTTTATCTACAGCTGTTATCTTATTAATCGTCTCCCCTCTCAAAATCTAAAATTTGATTATTCTTATTATTGTTTGTTTAGTGTTGCTGCTGAGTATTATTCTCTTCATGTCTTTAGATGTGTCTGATTTGTTCACCTACCTTCTACCGAACATCATAAACTTTCTACCCAAGCTGTTCGATGTGCATTTCTTGGGTATAGTAATATGAACAAAGGGTTTGTGTGTTACGATGCAGATGCTAAAAGAATTTGTGTCTCTCGACACTTGGTTTTCGAAGAAAACCAATATTTCTTCCAAACTTGTGTTATTCCTGATTCAATTTCTGTTCAACTTCCTATGTTCGAAAACCAATATTTCTTCCAAACTTGTGTTATTCCTGATTCAATTTATGTTCAACTTCCTACGTTTGATATGTATTCTCCTATTGAACGTTTTAAGCCAGGAATCGTTCACCAACGACGTCTTCTACCGTGCCCACTGCCTCTTCCTGACATTGAATCAATGTCTGATCCTGTCAGCATTGAACCCTGGCGATCTTCTCGGATTTTACGACCTCCGAACAGGTATCGATTCTTACATACTGCTTATCAGGCTACACTTCATACTACTGTGCCTAAATCTTACTCCCAGGCTTCTACACAAGCTTGTTGGCAACAAGCTATGCAAGAAGAACTTCAGGCACTTCAGGATAATCAGGCATGGGACATCATTCCATGCCCTGATGGAGCCAAGCTCATTGGATGCAAATGGGTATACATGCTCAAACTTTGGCTTGATGGCACCATAGAGAGGTATAAAGCTCGTTTAGTGGCCCTCGGCAATTTTCAGGAGTATGGCCTTGATTATGGGGAGACATTCACACCTGTGGCTAAGATGACTACAATACGAACTGTGATGGCAATAGTTGCTTCTAAAGGATGGTCACTCTAATAGATGGATGTGAAGAATGCATTCTTATGTAGGGATCTGAAGGAAGAAATCTATATGATTCCTCCTCCTAGTATGTTCACCCACTCCACGAATGAGGTTTATCGATTAAAGCGATCACTATATGGTTTAAAGTAGGCTCCCCGAGCATGGTTTGAGAAGCTTCGTACGACTCTTCTTGATTTTCATTTTACTCAGAGCCGGTTCGACCCTTCTATGTTCCTTCAAAGGACCAGCATTGGACTTATGGTGTTTTTGGTATATGTGGATGACATTGTAATCACAGGATCTGATCCATAATTGATTGCTCAAATCCAACAGCACCTCAAAACCACCTTTCATATGAAAGACCTCAGTCTTCTACAGTACTTTCTTGGTCTAGAGGTGCATTCCTACTCTAATGATCTATTTTTGAATTAGCACAAATATACACAAGAACTTCTCAACTTAGCTGGTCTTTAGTCTGCAAATGCAGTGCTTACTTCTTTGGAGATTAATGTAAAGCTTAGTCAGGAGGAAAGATCCATCTGTATATCAACAAATTGTCAGGAGTTTGAACTATCTGCCTATCACTAGGTTTGATATTTCATTTGTTGTGTAGCACGTTAGCCAATTTATGCAAGCTCCTCACAACTCACACTTAGCAGCTGTACGGCGAATTCTTTGCTATTTGAAGGGTACCTCTGCTTGTGGGTTATTCTTTCCAACTAGGAATTCCTTACAGTTAAAGGGTTATGCTGATGCTGATTGGGCTGGATGTGTGGATACTCGTCGTTCAGTTACTGGCTGGTGTATGTTTCTTGATGATACTCTCATTTCTTGGAAAAGTAAGAAGTAAGATTGAGTCTCAAAGTCTTTTACTGGATCGAAATATCGTGCAATGTCATCCGCGAGGTCAAAGATCGTGTGGCTTTAGGATTTGTTAGGTGAACTTGGCATTCCTTAACTTACTCTTACTCCACTTCATGCCAATAACACTTGTGCTATTCAAATTGCTACCAATCCAGTATTTCACGAGTGTACAAAACACATTGAAGTAGATCGTCATTCTATCCGTGAAGTATTTGATCAACATGTGATTACTCTTCCTCATATATCCACCGAGCATCAAACTACTAATGTTTTCACCAAGGCTCTATCTCGTCACCGTCATCAATTAATGATTGATAAATTGATGCTTCTTGATCAGCTGGCCTCAATTTGAGGAGGGATGTCAGTTATATATGGCAGCTTGGATTATGGGATATTCAATTCTCTCTCTTGACATGTATATTAGAATTCTGTATATATGTATACCATACTTAGAAAGATAGATTGATGTAATTAGGTGATAGATTGATTCTAATTGGCTAAAAATCAACCATATTCTTTGTACCTATTTTCTATATAAAGAGAATGAAACCCTCCTTTGGGGCATCGAAACCATTTGACATGTTTTATAGACATCTAAAACTGAAATTCTGCATGAACATGGCTGAGACCTAGGTTTGATAGCAAATTCTTATTTTGCAAGTAAAGTCTGACCTCTCTCTGCAAGCAACTTTCGAAGGCTACTCCAAACTTGTTACCAAAGTTATGGATAAGGTTTTACCAAGAAGTTCTAAGTTTAGTGGCGGAACCAAGATTTTTGGCTCAGGTGCAGTGGAAATATCTGTCCTTGTTCAGACAAAACAATAAATACAATACACCAAAAAACACCAAACGTATATTCATGCTGATACATTTATGTTCTCCAGTAAAAAATATAATCTTCAGGGAGTGCTTAGATTGGAATGCAACAAAATGAAATTTCACTAGAAATTTGAACAACATGCTATAGCACAAATGCAAGCACGTAATCTTCTGGGAAACCACACTTTGCCACACTGATCAACATGTCCTTCCAAGGTCAAGGACAACATTTAGTCTTACACACTTTCATCGGATATCATACATTCGCCTTTCTTCTTCTTTTCTTTTCCATGCTCTGTTTGCTTCCTATGCTCCTAAAACAGTTTGTCAAATGTTCAATAGACTGAACATAAACTATGAGCAATATTGTACAGAAATTGGGAAAGGAAACTTGTCTACATATGCCAAAACAATGATGATAGAATAACCCTAATCACATAGATAAGCACAAGCCTCATAAGCAGAAAGTAACTCAGTCGCATAGACAAGAATGTGCCTCAAATGAAAACACACACCAACTTAAGACAAAAGGAGAGACACAACATGAGATGGTTGCTCAAATGAAGACTCAGATCACATGGTAATCAATGTTTCGGTTTTCCAGTGAAAGCAATTTCACTAGAAATTTTCTAAAAATTCACACAATGAAGGCTAAGTAAGAAAATATCATCAAGAAATGGCACCCCATACATGAAACTTAATATCACCTCTTCTGCTCCAGAGTCTGATTGCATAACCACTATTCCAGCAGAAAAAAAAATCTTGTTACACCCCATGACAATTCATTCATTGATTACCGACTATATATATGAAATTTAGATTATTCAGTGACTTACAAAACAATATAACACCAGTGATACATCAGCTTTGCATATTACTGAGTAATTTGGACATCAGTGGGACTGTATTTTACAGCAAAATCAGTAAATGCAACAAACATTGTAGGTAGCTAAGACTTTACATATCTTTCACACAAGAGTAAACAAAACTGCAACAGCAAACCCATACACTGTTTATTTACTAACTGATAACTTAAGATATGTCAAACTTTTCACTCACAAATCTAAATCCAATTTTCCACTTCCAACAAGTTTTGTTTTATCAAATACTGGGTTCCTACAAATTTTCAATCCATTAGAAGTTAATTGGAGCCCTTTTTCCTTAAAGTTTCAAATCTTTCAATTTTTGACAGATTTCCTGCAAATTTTAGCAGCTGAGCCTCTGTTTTAGGGCTTATACACCATAAAAGCTAATTTTTCTCTAATTTATGATCCAACAAGTCCCAATCATCAGTTGAAACATAACAAAAGAGGACAATTTTCTGAATTTCGCTAATTTCGTTTATTGAATTATCAAGGTTTGAGTTTGAGTAGCCAGAGAAAGTAGTGCCTCACAAGATAAGTTTGGAGTGAAAGTGCGTCAACAGACAATCAGTTTCCATGATCTGAGACTTACAGGAATGAGCAATTACGAAATATTGATGTCTGGAATGTGGGAAATGTCGGACCACTTGGTGCTTCCCTTGACGTATGTTTGCGACACCTTTGGGCAAAACCTGACGATAATAGATTTGAGATTGGAGAGACGTAGCATGGATTGCCGTGATGGCAGCTTACCCAGACTTGGACAATCAAAGATCTCAAGCCGTTGGAGAGAGGAGAGGTTTCCTAGCCACTCAGGCAAATCTTCAATTGCATCAAAGTGATGTATCTCCAAGACTTCAAGAGTAGTCGAGTGTTGTATTTGAGGTGGTAGAGTGCTGCACCCATAATCAGAAAGAGTCAATCTTTTGAGGGAGGAAGGAATGCTTTGGTGGATAGAATCAAAGTATTGAGGGATTTGCTTGCCAGCCGTCCCCAGTTCACTCAACGTTAAAAGCCTTAGTGATGGCATTGCCTTTAGAGGAGACAAATTCCTCAACAATGTGCAGCCACAAACTTGGAGTTTCACTAAGGAAGAAAGGTTGCCTAACCACTGCGGCAAAGTTTCCAATCCCTCAAAGAAATTAAGATCTATTTCTCGAAGAGAAGTGAGGTTCTGCATTTGATGTGGCAGAGACTTTATATTAGGTGCTCCAAAAAGCTTCAACTGGATGAGTGACCCATGCAAGTGATGGATGGAAGTGAAGCATGGAGGCAACTCTTTTGCCTCTCCTGAGAAGCTGAAAGACAACAATAATCTTTTTAAATGAGTGAGGCAGCCCAAGCTTGTCTCAGGAATCTTGTACCATACAATATCATTGCATCCAAAAATCTCTAACTCAACTAAATTCTTCAAACTTCTGAGACATTCAAGTTCTAAAGACATCTCAAAACAGCAAGTTAGCTCCAACCTCTGTAGAGAAGTGCAGTGCTGCAGTCCACTTGGAGTACACATTAAACCGTTACAATCATTAAGCTTCAAATTTGTGAGAGAGCAAAGCTCATGAAAGCTCGGGAGCAATTTCAACTTCCAACAATTAGATATCTCTAACTCTCTCAAGCACTTGCTGGAAAATAGACCATCCCCTATGTGAATGACACCTAAAGAACTACACTTAAGTGTTTTAAGACATGGGAGACCATTTGTCAACTGGATGCTTCTTAACTCGTTACAGCCCTCGAGACTCAGCTTCTCAAGGGAAGGAAACAAGTCCCTTCTTGCTGCTTCAAACCACTCTTCCAAGATTATCATGTCCTCTAATTTAAATTCTTTTAGAACCGAAAAATTTCCATTCCCATAAAAATCAGTGTCAATCAATTTTACTCCACTCAATCCTTTGATAAAAAGATAGGTTAGGTTGGGTAGGTGCCCGAGGCTTGGAAGCTTCACACACTTGCAGCAAGAGTCCAATGTCAACCTAATCAAATTTGGTAGTGAAGATTCGGAGTTATTGATACTTGTGATTGGAAGCCAAGATGGGAAATAGCCACCTCTGTAGTTTCTAATCCACAAACCCTTCAAATTTGAGTGAGGTTGTAGCTCCTCCAACACATCGTCATCTTGCCCCACGTCTACTCTTCCTTTGCTCCATATAAATACCAACTCGCATATTCCCTTCTTCTCTTGCAGTTTTGCCATCCTTGCATCTTCCTTCTGTCTCACCTGCTCAAGCCTGCGTATTTCTAATTTTCCTTGAAGATGACTTAAGCTTCCTAGCTCTTCAATTCCAAGCCCTCTTTCTTCACCCACAAAAAATAATGGCAATGTTTGCAAACTTGTTAATCTTCCAATGTTGATTGGCATGAGCCGCTCTTTGTCAATATAAAGATGTGACAATTCGACCAAGTTTTCCATCTACAGTGGAAGTTCCTTTAAATTTTCACACTGTGTGACTCTTAAAGTTTGCAGGTTCAAGAGTTTAGTGACGGACCTCGGCAGACTTTCAATTTTAGTCCCTGAAATGTCCAAGTATTTCAAATGCTTCAATTTTTTTATTGACTTTGGCAATTTATCTGCACCTGTAGCTTTGCGTAATTTCAAAATTCTCAACCTTCTGCACTCCTTCGGCATCTGGCAAAGACATCGCAGCTGGAAAATAGAGAGCGCAGATTTGGAGCATCAACTTGTGTTAGTCTACTGGCTAGATTACTTTTTTCTCCAATAATATTCAGATGACGTATAAAAGAGACATCTGTAGAAGAATTCGTATCCGTTTTTAGGACTGCAGCCCCTGAAAGGGATCTTGCAAGACTGTGTACCAAATCATGCATCTTGCATGTCTTGATGTTGCCATAAAAATCCATTTCCACATCTTGGAACAATGTATTTGATATTAAGTCATTGAAGTACTTGTTGCCCGTATCCCATGCTGTATGACAATGATCTGCTGGAGATGGATGAAGAAAGCCTGCAGCCATCCAGAGCTGAATTAGTTCCTCTCTGTATAGGAGAGAATCTTCAGGAAATAAGGAGCAGTATGCAAAACATTGCTTCAAATATGGTGAACCCAAGCGGTCATAGCTCAATTGTAGTATACGGAGAATATCTTCATTACTTTCCAAAGAGTTCCATAAATTACTATTTTGAATTGATGACCATGCTCGTTCTGTCCTATCCTTGCGCATGGTTCCTCCAATGACACTTGCAACCAAGGCCACACCTTTGCACTTTTCCGCAATACTTCTTCCAGTGATTTCTAAATTGCTTGGGCTTTCAGATGATATGCCAAATGATTTTGCTTTGATTATAGACCAACACTGATCATCCTCCAATATGGGAACTTCATATATAAATTCCGGGAGAGAACGATAGTTGATGCCACCTCCATATCTCGAGTCGTTGCCAGAATGGTAGTCTTGTTTTTCTGATTTATTCCTTCCAAACACTTCCTCAAATCATCCCATTTCTCAGCGTCCTTGTTCCACACATCATCAAGCACCAGAAGATATGGCTTCTCTTCTAACTTCTCTTTGAGCCTTTTAACTAAGCTCTGCGTGCTTGAAGCAATAGTTTCACCGGTAAGACACTCCAACATTTCACTTAGGATCATCTTAACGTCAAAGGTCTCGGAAACACATACCCATAACTGTTGTATCCTGTCGAACAGGCTGTTCACGCGCTCATCTTCCAAAACCATTTTGGCCAGAGTCGTCTTTCCAAGGCCGGCCATCCCCACAATGGACACAACGCCGAGTGGATGTGAGGTGTTTGATGACCTAATCAACCTATTTAAAACTTCAGAAACAGCTACCTCTCTTGGGACAACTAGTTCCGGATCACCGAGAAGAGGATGAGTCTCCTGGAGCCCTGATGAGGATGCAGGAGCGGAAACCAGCTGCCGTCTGTTTTGGAGGCCCAAGCCGGTGCCCTTGCGGCAGATCTTGTCCAGCGACTTGGTTACACTCTTAACCTTATAAGCCATCCTCAAGCGGAAAATGGTAGGATTGTGGGGAGAGAAGGTGTTAATGAGCCTTCCTCCCCATCGATTGTTGACTCGTAGCTCAATCCGCTTGGCTTCATAAGCGAGCTCAGCTAACACATCTTGGGCCCGGGAAGCGCCATCAGCAAGCCACTTGAGCCACACCTTAACAGGTGGGTCGGTTGATCTCGTCTCAGCATCGTCCAGAAAAGCTTCGAACATATCCAGGAAGCGTTGGAGTTCCTTGAGCTTCTTGTCGAAAATCCACCCCAGTTTTACCAGCTCGAACACAGCCTTCTTCGCCTCGGATATCATCACCCTTGTAACAGCACGGACTACAACTTCTGCCATTTTTTGTCGATCGCAAGCTGAACTCAGGGAGAGCTAATTAACTGCTGCAGCCTGCAAGCAAACCAACCAAATAGAAGCAATCGAGAGCTCTTAATAGATTTTTTTTTTCTGATTTTTAAAGATTAACGAAAAAAACAACAGCTTTAGCGCAAAAAACCATAAGGATGATGAAATGCAGGTTAAAAAAAGGTAGTTAGGCATATAGTTCTTGTTAACAAGAAGATTGGAGATTTAATCCCGTGCCCTCCCTTACCTCTACCTCCCGCCTATGTATCAGAAAGACTCGAAGCACTCAAACAAAGAGAAGAGATCGAGATTCAAGAGACAAGATATCGGCGGTGGGACAAGGAGCTCCGACGAACAAGCTCCGGTTTGGTTCGGTTGCATTAGACTTGCTGAGCAGAGAAAGGAGACAGAGGCACGTCGATGGACAAGGCTAAAGAAACAGGAGAATTTAGGCGTGGAACTTTGAAAAGCTTGAACAGCAGAGCAATGGGTGACCGCTGCAAAACGAGTGCTCTTTTTTGCTGGCCTCCGCCTGCGTGTGGAACCCACCCATGTGACTGCCGCCTGCTCTTACCGTTTCAGTTTTTTTTTTTTTTTCACTTTATTTTAACTTAATTCACTTTACACTATGTTCAAAAGCTCTGCGTGCAGCGGTCACATTATATCACAATATTAAAATAAAATAATAATTAAAAATAATAATAAAATTAGTTTTAGGGCTCAAAGAGAAAATATAAAAATTTTATATATTAAAAGTTTAATAATTAACTCAAAAAAAGTTAAGAAAAAAAGCTCTATTTTATTAAAAAAAAAAAATAAACCATAATGATCAATGTTTTAGTTTAGAAAACAACAAACCATTAAAAAAAAGAACTAAGAGATTAAACAAAAACACTAAAATTAAGAAGTAACTAAGTTTAGGGTTGAGAACGTCAAGATGATAAAAATTAGGGTCTAATATGAGAAATGGAAACAATACAGGGACTGGAAACACAGTTCACCAAAAAGAAACATGAAATAGAATGAAAGTGAGAGAGTTTCAAGAAAAGCCCTAAAAAAGAGAATTTATTTTGAAAAGCTAACCAAACTTATAAACATAGCAATCGCATAAAAAAAATAAAGGTCAGCAGAACTAGCCCAAAACAAATGGACAAAACCATTTGAAGGACAAAACCGATTGAAAAAGTTGGAGACCACTATGATAAAATTATCATATTGAGGGACCAAAAGGGGAATTTGAACATTCCCCTGGAAGTTAAAAAAAAAAAAACAAATGGAAGCCGGGACTTGCAATAAAATGGACAAATATGCCTTCATTCCTTAAATTATTGGTTTCGGCAAGTAACAGTCTCCATACTTTATTATCTGCCGATCTCACCATCATCAACAAATAGTCTTCACGCTATCTTGCAACAGAAGGAGAAAGTGAGGGTCAACATGGCAAACGTGAAATATTCAGGGACCAAATGTGAGGTTTTACCACAAAATGGGAAAAAGCAAAAAATAAAAGCTGCGGAGCGCAAAATCGTAAGGACACTGTTTTTTACTGTTCAAATGAACAGTAACCACCTTATGGGTTTTAGTATATAGTATAATATTCGGTATTGTCACAAATTTTTTCAATTGAATTAAGTTTGAAAATATATATATATTTAACTGTTATTGAAATATTATTTCAAAAATAAAGGTAATTTTATTGTTTATGAAGGCAAATAAAATGTGTCACTCAATTATGTTATAATAATTAGGGTATTTGCATCATATACAACTTTTTCTAGCATCTTCACTTGAATGGCCTAAAGGATCTTTTGGCCTCCTGAACTTTATCAACTCAGATCTTTTAACTCTTGAACTTTAACTCGGTTTTACTCGCCCCTCAAACTTTATAAATTAGGACATTTTACCCCCTCGACCCAATAAAATGGAGAATGTGTACTAAAACAAAAATAAAAGAAAAATTAATGAGCTAACTAAATTATTTGTCTAATAGTTAACTCTTGTGAGTAAACAATAAATACAAAGGTTTCAGTTTCACATTTGAGTTGCTCATCTTCCTCTTGTGTTCGCATATAAGTTTATGTTAAGGCTTCTTATTATTTGCTCATAAGAATTAACCATTAGATAAATGATTTAGTTAGCCATTCATTTTTCTTTTTATTTTCAATTTAGTACACATTCTTCATTTAATTGGATTGAGGGGACAAAAAGTTCCAGTTTGCAAAGTTTGAAAAGTAAGTCAAACCGAGTCAAAGTTTAGGAGGTAAAATGTTCAAGTTGGAAAGGTTCATGAGGCAAAATGAGCTTTAGGCCTCGCTTAAATTCGCCGACAATGCATATAGCCAGATGGAGGCCAAATTGGAAGCCACATTCTTACAAAATGTAAAACTATTTCCACAAACAGCTTAATGAGTTGATAAACATCCAATATTTCCTATGAATGTAGAAAATAAATATAAGTATAGGTAATAATTATCAAACATTAAAATTTTAATTTCAAACTCAAACTTATCAAATGGAGATGATTGAAGAAAGATCTTATATATACAAAACAAAAAATTAGAATTTTGAAAAAAAAAACTTAGACAACCTTATTAATTTAAAGGTGGAGTATTGATGAAATCATAGAAAAGAAAAAATTGTACAAAATAAAATGAATAAGAGTAAGAAATGATGAAGATGATATGATAATGAAAATGACACCAAAATAAAACAGAAGAAATAAGAGAGAACATTGCCTTTATGTAGAGTTTTGCATGTATGAAATATTATATAAATAATGGATAAATTAAAAAGGAAATTTTCTCTTTGACAAATGGTGGCTATTTTCTCTTTGACAACTGTAAAATATAGCAGCCAAATGGTGAGCAAAAACCTGGTTGTCAAGGAGTAATGACTGTTTATCTCAGTAGTCAATGATGACTGTTTATTTCAGTGACTAATAGTGACCATTTTATTTTGGTAGGTACTAGTGACCATTATTTCGGATAAATAATTATTTTTAAGAATAAAAAATAGTTCATTTCAATATTTGTTACAAAATAGTAATACATTAGTCTCTTTCACAAGAAAATTAAAGAAATAAAAAAACTAAAATTAGAATTTGGAACCTTCCTGTTCTTCCACTTGCCCCGCATGTCCTCTACAATACCCAACTTGTACAATCTAAAATCGATAAACAAATATGTAAATGTTCAGCTTGACATATTGCAAAAACGAATAACTACCTTTTTTTTTTTTGAAAGGGCACTTATTGACCACCTACTCAAGTTGGATACTCCATTAGATTATGTTGGTAGTCTATTACATGTTAACCATATAAACAGGCATGGAGGAAATATGGTGGTCTTGTAAATTTTTCATACATATCAAGCATAAAACAAGAGAAGGAATAGTCTATTTGAAAAAAATAAATGTTCCATGGGTATTAGCTAACAAAATTCAATCATACAGTAATTCAGGGTAAAAAAAAAAGGGTAGTTAAGCATCTAGTTCTTGTCTGGCCAGAAAAGCATGTAGTTCTTGTTAACTATAGGCCAATTTGGCAGGGCTTTTCACCTGATTAAGCTACATGATTTTTTTCTAATTTCAAGTCAAACTTTCCAACTCACATTCTCTCTATTATTTTCTTCCTTTTTATTTTTGTTTTTTTTTTCTCTCCCCTATGTCAGGCATTTTCCCTCTCTCTCTCTCTCTAATGTCTTGTGTCTAATTTTTTTTTAAAATTTTTTTCTCCTTTGTTTTCTTTCTTTCTCTCTCTCTCTCTCTCTCTCTCTCTCTCTCTCTCTCTCTCTCTCTCTCTCTTGTCTAATATTTATTTTTAGTTAATAAGTAAGCTAAATTATCATTTTTTTCATTTCTATATATCCATTTTTTTGTGTAAAAACATATTAATATGTTTTAAAGAAAGTTGGGGTAAAGTATTAGTTTTTTAAAAATAGGGGGCAAAGTGTAAGTTACATTAGACCACAGGGGGCTGTTGTAATTGATCCTTAAATTTTGAAAAAGACGATCACAAGTTAAAAAAGGTGACAAAATTTTAGAAAAGGCGATATAATTATGTAAAAGGCGATAAAAATAATTAAAAAGTGATAACATTCTTAGAAAACTAATAAAATTATTTTAAAAATAGAAAATTATTTAAAAGGTGATAATTATTTAAAAGGCAATAATATTCTTAGAAATGCGATAAATTATTTAAAAAATGAAAACATTTTAAAAGAGATGATATAATTATTTAAAAGGAAATAATATTCTTAGAAAGGAGATAAAATTACTTAAAAAGTGAAAAAAATTATTAAAAAATGTGATAAGTGTTACCACCTCACAAAAATGAGAGAATTACAAGCGTGACATAATGACTAAAAATCATTATATTGTGTAATTCTCTTCATAGTGATTGAAGTATGAGGGGTAAGAGGTATAATGAACACCTCCTTAAAAGTGTTCTAAGTTGATAACTTGGCCCCCAAGAAAAGCCATAAAGGTTACTTGTTTTTCAAGTAACCTAAGAACCTTTTTGTAAGATTTTGAAAATTCACATACTCAATTGTAAAACTTTCACAAAATAGATTTGGAGAGTTATGAGAAGGATATGAATGGTATCAAAGTGTTATTGGAGGACCAAATTGCTATGGAAGAAAACTAAGGATAAAGAAAAGAAAAAAATACATAAAGGACCTAAATGTTCTAATGTAGGCCTTAGGATGTATATGTCTTTGACTTAAGTCAAATGGAACAATTTGGAGTTTTCCCACCTAAGGATGGGTGGCTATGGCTTGTAAATGGGTAAAAAATGTTGGGTACATGTGTAGCAATGAGTTTAAGACAAAGAAACCATAATTAGTGAGAAGGAAAATGACATAAAGTAAGGTTAAGCTTGTTTAAGTGTGTTTGGGCTTTAAGTTCATTTAAGGCCATTTAAGTGGCCAAGTCACTTATCTCTCTCCCATTTTTTGCCTCCTCCAGCCCAAGAACATAGCCACACTTCCTCCATAGCCACCACACTTTCAAACTTGCAATTGATTGAAATTGAAGGCAAAAGGAAGCAAGTGGAAGCAAACTAGAGTTATTGCTTGGATACTTCAAGGATCAAGCTTGATTTTCTGCTTACCCATTTTGGTAAGAGTCCTCTTACTCTCATGAGTTATTTTCTATATTTTCAAGTAACCATGGAGCTTGGGCTAAGCTTAGAAGATAGCCATGAGCTTGATGAACCAAAGCTTAGTGAGGGGAGTGCACTTATTAAAAGTTTTGTGACATAGTGTGAAGTGCACAACGATGGCAGCAAATTGAAGGGTTTCTAGAGTCCAAAGTTAGTACTAACTAGTGTTTAAATCCTCCTAAGACCAAGCATTAGCTTGAGGAGGGCTGCCATAGTGATTTGGTTATGTTTATTATGTGTTTTATGGACTAACCTATGGTATATGTTGCTACTGCATTTCATGTGTTTGTTGGTTGTGAATGGTTGCTACATTTGGTTGTTATATCTTGTATATATGCATTGTGATTTTTGTGCTTTAGTGTCTTTGGATGAAGGTTTTAATGATGGTTACATTGCCTGTTGAATCTAAGTGCTACTCTTACTAAGTTTCTCAATGAAACTTACTCCCCTCAATTTTGTTATTTCAAGTCCAGCTGAAAGATCACCTTTAAACTAACCTTTATGGTTTGGGTTTTGCCCTGAATTTTTAGGTACTTAAATTTCCATATGTCTAGTTGTGATCCAGAAAGTTTGGGGATTTTAAGAGCACATTTGGTATTTTTAGTGATGCTATTTATTGTGTTGTGCAGCAGCTGTCCAGCATTCAGTTTCTGTAATCTATTGTTTCTCAGGCACTCCTGTACCTTAGGGTACGTACTTGGCTGAGTTAAGACCATTATATAGTGCATGTATGCATGTACATGTAGTGTATGTAAAATGAGACAAGTATGTGAACATTTGTGTAGTGTTTTGGCTATGTATGTGATGTGGTACAAAGCTACCTAAGTGTGAATGATAGGCTACTTATTTGTAAATTCTGTTTTGGCCACATATTGTTGTTAAATTCAAGGGCATGTATTTCTTATGTGTATTGGATATATTTGGGGTAGCCTTGGAGGGCTTTCCCTTTGTGAATGAAGTGTGTGTACTCTTATGAAATTTTGTATGGGCAAAATGGTCGTAAAGTGACCAGATTTTTTACTATGTACCTAAAGTTTAATATCTCCCTATGTAGAATGAATCTTGGTATGAAACAAACCTAGAGGATATCTAGAGGTTTAACTAAGCTTTGGAATTTCTGGATTTAGAGCCCTGTAGCCAAAGTTATAATGTTGAAAAATTGGCTAAGTTACTGTTCATTTGGTCAGAATTTTGTAACCAACTTAAAAAATCCATAACATGGTCCATAGGTGGGCTATTGATGAAAAACAAAATTTCTTGGTTTGCTCTAAGCCTCTACTTTATAATGGAGTGAAGAAAATATGGGGTTACATGGCTAGAATGATACAGTTTATTGAAGAAAGTTTGGGTGTAGTGGCTGAAATTTTTTAATCTAGTAAGAATGCTTAATGTGTGGAAGCCAAAACTAAGACTTGTGCTAGTGTTTTCCTTCTTAGCTGTCATAGTGTACATATATATGTGAATATGTGTGTTATGGTTAGAGCAATATACATGTACTTACATAGTGCTCAAGAGGTCACTTGAGTATGTATACTAGGGGTGTTGTTCTGATGACCTACAGGACACACCAATCCTAAGAGTTAAAATACACAGTTTTGGCACTATAACTGGATCATCCCGAAGAGGGTAAGAATAAGTATTTAAAAGGCAATAACATACTTAGAAAGGCGATAAAATTATATAAAAAATGATCACTACTAAAAAAAGCTTAATTTCCAACTGTCATTTCCAACTGCCAGCCGTTGGAAATATTACGTTTCCAACGGCTGGCAGTTGGAAATATGACAGTCGGAAATCAATTCGTTGGAAGTTTTCTTTCCAACTGCCCAGGTTTTAGTAGTTGGAATTTCCAATTGTCAACCGTTGGAAAATAAGCAGTTGGAGAATTTCCAACGGCTGAAGGTTTTTTTTAAAATTTTTTTTGTTCCAATTGCTGAGGCAGTTGGAAATTTTTCATATTTTCCAACTGCTCAGGCAGTTGGAAAATTTGCTGGGCAGTCGGAAAAAACAGTTGAAAATGTGGGCATATTTACTTTCCGTTCCGAAATATTTTTGTCATTGATTGAACAGTGCATTCGCATTGATTGTTTGCTTTAAACTTCAACCTATTATATTCTAGATAATTATCTCGATTGTAGTCAAATTTTTTACTACAATTACATAACAATAAATTTTAAACGACCTAAACACATACACAATTCAAATTACTACGTCATTATATAAATGTACTTATAAATCCACACATAAGCTTTTATAGTAGAAATTACATTGTTCCATTATCCAACTAAATGTTTGTTTGTTAATAAATACACATAGTAGCATGATATACCTGATATATTCTTAATCCGATTCCGAGTCATCATCATTATCATCATGAGGCGCGGGCGGTGGAATGCCAATTGACTTACATATGTACTCGAGCTCAATCCGTTGTCTCCTCTTCAGACGCTCTAGCTTCCGCTCATAATGTGATGCTTGTTGTGCAGTTTGCTCTGCTACAACTCGATGTACTTGTTGCGTGAACTCCGGAGTCTATGTGACATTGTACGTACTAAGAAAATAAATAACCCAAACAATTGAGTTCAAACTACTAAAGATTTAGTATTTTTGACATATACAAACTAATTTTACACACAAATATACTACGTAAACAATACACTTAAAAGAACATATTTTAAATATACAAACTAATTTTACACAACAATTAAATATAAAACCTAATCAATTTACTGACAACTTATTATTAACTATTTGAAATTAAACTAAATAATTTCACAAATAAATATACAACCTAAATAATTTACTTCCAACCAAATTATTTATTATCCACAAAGTATACAAACTAATTTTACAGAAATATTAAATATACTACCTAATCAATTAACTTACAACTAATTTTTCACAATTTTTAATTAAACTCAATATTTTGACATATACATATATTACCCACACATTTTACTTAAAAGTAATTATTTTCTATTTTTAATTTAATCCCAAAATTCAGAAAAAACTAAGAAAATGTACATAAATGTTAAATTATAATGGGTCACCCAAATAGTTCAAATCCAACCATCAACAACAATACATCACCAATATTTCACAAATTTTACTACAAAATACCATGAAATAATCGGAATATTACCTATTTTTTGGAAAATAAAAAAATTAAAAATACGTTCTAAACAAATAAAAATTTAAGTGAGAGTAAATTTAAGTGTAGATTACTTACATAGTAATTTTACACAACAATTAAATATACTACCTAATCAATTTACTTACAACTTATTATTAACTATTTTAAATTAAACTAAATAATTTCACACATAAATATACAACCTAAATAATTTACTTCCAAAGTACTTATTTATTATATCTAAATATAGAAACTAATTTTACACAAATATTAAATATACCACCTAATCAATTAACTGACAATAAATTTTTCACAATTTTTAATTAAACTCAATATTTTGACATATACATATATTACCCACACATTTTACTTAAAAGTAATTATTTTCTATTTTTTATTTAATCCGAAAATTCAGAAAAAACTAAGAAAATGCACATAAATGTTAAATTATAATGGGTCACCGAAATAGTTCAAATCCAACCATCAACAACAATAAATCACAAATATTTCACAAATTTTACTCCAAAATACAATGAAATAATCGGAATATTAACTAATTTTTGGAAAATAAAAAAATTAAAAATACGTTCTAAACAAACAAACCTCAAATCCGACTTCAGTTGCTTCAAATACCTCAAAATAGCTTCAAATCAACTACAACAACGAAAATCAAAACCCATTATCAACAAACAACCGATCCAAATTCGATAAAAAAAATTGAAAAAATATTCACACTAATCTACAGATCAATGAAATGAAGACCAGATCCATGTTCTACTAAGCTCAACGAAGCAATTTCACCACTTAGTTTGTCAAACGAACGTGCTGTGTGTGCGTGTGGGAGGAAGGAAACGCAGAGGGAGAGAGAGGCGAAGAAGAAGAAGACAATGGCTGCATTTCGGGGGGGGGGGGGGGGGAATTTAAAACAGAAAAATCAAAACGCACCATATGCAATTAATGATTTTCCAACGGCTCAAGCCGTTGGAAAAAGGAAATGGGAAAAAAAATATTTTTTCGTCTCAACTGCAATAATTGCACCATTCAAAAACCAATTATTTCACTATTTTCCAACGGCTTTAGCCGTTGGAAATATTAAATATTAAGCAATAATATTTTTTTGTTCAAATATTAAATATTAAGCAATAATATTTTTTTTTCAAAAACCAATTATTTAACCATTTTCCAACGGCTTTGCTGTTGGAAAATATTAAAAATTAAACAATAATAATTTTTTCACTTCAAAACCCAATTATTTCACCATTTTCCAACGGCTTCGGCCGTTGGAAATATTAAAAATTAAACAATAATATTTTTTAGCTTCAAAACCCAATTAGTTCACCATTTTCCAATGGCTTCGGCCGTTGGAAATATTAAAAATTAAACAATAATATTTTTTCGCTTCAAAACCCAATTAGTTCACCATTTTCCAACGGCTTCGGTAGTTGGAAATATTAAAAATTAAACAATAATAATTTTTGGCTTCAAAACCAATTATTTCACCATTTTCCAACGGCTTCAGCCATTGGAAATATTAAAAATTAAACAATAATATTTTTTTTGCTTCAAAACCCAATTATTTCACCATTTTCCAACGGCTTCAACCGTTGGAAATATTAAAAATTAAACAATAATATTTTTTTCGCTTCAAAACCCAATTATTTCATCATTTTCCAACGGCTAAAGCCATTGGAAATATTAAAAATTAAACAATAATATTTTTATCCCTTCAAAAAACAATTATTTAACCATTTTCCAACCGTTTTAGCCGTTGGAAATATTAAATATTCAACAATATAATTTTTTTTGCTTTAAAAATGCAATAATTTCACATTTTCCAACGGCTTAAGCCGTTGGAAATACTAAGTATTAAACAATAATTTTTTTTTCGTTCCGAATGCAATAATTTCAACATTTTCCAACGGCTCAAACCGTTGGAAAATACTAAACCCTAAACCTCAAATTTTTTTTTCATTTCAAATGCAATAATGTCACCATTTTCCAACGGCTTTAGCCGTTGGAAATATTTTTCAAATTTAGTTTCTTAAATTTCCAACTGCTAGGCCGTTGGAAATTAATTTTTGTTCCTTCCAACAGTTGGGGCAGTTGGAAATTTCCAACGGCTTTACTGTTGGAAATAATGGCAGTTGGAAATTCATGGTTTTTTAGTAGTGGATACAGTTTCTAAAAAAGTGATACAATTTCTAAAAAGGTGATTTAATTTTTGTAAAAGAATATTAGTAGAAAAGCGATTACTTAAAAATAAAAGCAATATTGAATAAACAAAAGTCATATACTCAAGAGAGAGAAGGGGGGAGAGAGAAAGAGACAGAGAGAAACAAAAACAAAGGAGAAACCAATTAAAAAAAATTTAGACACGAGACGTGAGAGGGAGAGGAAAAAAGTCTGACACAGGGGAGAGAAAAAAACAAAAATAAAAAGGAAGAAAATGAGACAGAGAATGAGAGTTGGAAAGTTTGAGTTGAAATTGGAAAAAGTCACACCTTTTATCTCCCTTCGGCTGCCCAGTACAGTTCGACTTGCCTTCATCTATCGCCAACAAGTTTGTGTCTAAAAAGACCAATGAGGAAGAGAGGAAATTAAAACCAAGGGCTTAGCACCAAATGAATCGAGAAGAAAGGATAAATGAGGCATATACAGAGAGCTGAAATAGAAAGATGATTAGTGTGACCGGGGGTTAGCTAGTGTGGAATTTATGCTTCGTCTTCTTGTCAATGCTTACCCAGTAACCCTCTAAGCCTAATTGTACTTGTCTTGTAGCGAAATAACGGAGGACAGAGAAAGAAAAGGAACGAGTTCACCAATTTCTGATTCAAAACAATACACTCCTATATATCGGCAACAGAGCTACTCCCTACATTGAATTAGATTTATGTGATGATTGTCTCGAAGCAGAAGCAATTGTCCATTACGCAAGGAGAAGAAATGGAGTCAACTGGAACCTTGACAGCACAGACGTAGTTTAAAAGGAATCAAGCCAAAACTCAACAAAACCGAAAAGAACAGCCAGTATCCCGCTCTGAGCATTGCAAGAAGATGGATCACGTCATGGAAAATTATTGGGAAATAATTAGCTATCCCAAGAATTGGCAGCCGAAGGCAAAACCCAGGAAAGGTAAAGGACGCATCAATTTGTGTGAGGAAAACCGAGAAAGAAACAAGCTTGAAAGTTCCAATGCTTCATCATGTATGAGTTTAACTGTCAAGCAATACGAGCAAATTCTAAGTTTGTTGAGCAAGGACAAGGGACAGCATGTTGCCAACTACGCTGGTAAGAAAAAAAATGAAAAACCTCTAAACGCCACATGGATATTTGATATAGGAGCCACCGACCACATCACATCCAAACGAAGTAACCTACAAAAAATAAAGTCCCTCTCTAGCCATGCCATTATTTTACCTGATGGTACAACCAAAAACATTAAAGAGTCTAGTATCTTCTTTTTGTCCGATAAACTTACCTTGCAAGACACTCTATATGCCCTTGATTTCAAATGTGATTTTATCTCAATTAGTAAGTTAACTAAAGACAATAATTGTGTTGCCATTTTCCCCCCAATTTCTATTTTTTATAGGATCAAACCTCGAAGAGGTTGATTGGAGTGGTTAACCAAGAAGGGGGATTGTACTACTTCAAGCAAAGTGATAAAAGAAATCGAGCAAATATGATGATGTAGAAATCCAGAACAGCTAGTTTATGGCATCAAAGGCTGTGCCACCTTTCACATGATAGGTCCATGGCCATCACAAGTCTATCTCTTTTTTATTTCAAATAAGTCTTTTAAGGATTGTCTGATTTGTCCTCTTGCCAAAGCTACTAGGCATGCATTTCCTTTAAGTCATAATAAGACTCATGATATTTTTTAGCTTGTTCATATTGGTGTTTGGTTATAATACCACACATCTTCTTCTTCTGGAGCACATTTTTTCCTAGCCATAGTTGACGACTTCTCTAGATCGACATGGACCTACCTAATGAAACATAAGAGTGAGGTACACAAAATCTTTGAAATTTTTTATCTTTTAATTGAAAACTAGTTTGGAGCCAAGAATAAGAGGGCAAAGAGCGACAATGCATTAGAGCTCACCGAAGGAAAATTGAGAGATTTTTACAAAATCAAGGGGATAATCAATTAAACCACGTGTGTTGGAAGACCACAACAAAATGGTATTGTTGAATAGAAGCATCGGGATATCCTTAATGTGACCAAGGCCTTGAGGTTCCAACCAAACTTACCAATACATTTTGGGGGGGGGAAGTGTATCCTTGTAGCCACACACCTCATTAATCGTTTGCCCATTAGTGCCTTAGAAAACAAGACACCACACAAAGTCCTTTTCAATCAACCACGAAAATATGACCACCTATGCACCTTTGGATGCCTTTGCTTTGCTGTAAACCCCATGCAACCACATGACAAGTTCCAACCGAGAACCCATAAATGCATTTTTGTTGGTTATCCTCCCAATCAAAAGGGCTACAGATTATATGATATGGAGCCAAAAAAAAATTGTCTCACAAGATGTCACATTCTATGAGCACATTTTCCCCTTTAAAAATGATGGGGTGATCACCACAATAGCTCCAGAGACCCAACATCTAGAAAACTTACCAGGTAAACCTCTTCTTCCAGAATCGCCAGCTTTACCTCCTACCTTGCATGAGCTGCCAGTGAACCAGCAACATGATGACTCACATGTTGAGGGGGTCGTGAGGAAGTTGCTCCTGTTCATCACGAGCCATTGTACAGGAGCATAAGATGCAAACAAGTGCCTTTTTACTTAAAAGACTTTGAGTACAGTCTCCCTGGACAATCAACCCACTCTAGTTTGATCTCTTCAGGTAACCCATATCCATTATTCTCATTCATTAGTAATAAACCTTTTTCTCACAATCATCAGAATTTCTTTACAGCTGTGTTGGCTCACTCAGAACCTCTATCTTACTCAATGGCTAAAGAAGGGCCGCATTGGCAATTGGCTATGTAAGCAAAGCTTAAAGCGTTAGAATTAAACAAAACTTGGGAGCTACAGTCTCTACCAAAAGGAAAGAAAGATATTGGGTGTCATTAGGTCTACAAAACTAAATACAAATTGGATAGCACAATTGAAAGATACAAGGCGAGACTTGTTGCCGAAGGATACACGCAGGTTGAAGGACTCGATTATCATGATACTTTTGCTCTAGTTGCTAAATTAACTACTGCTTGATGTTTACTTGCAGTGGCCACTTCAAAGAAATGGGAAATACACCAACTTGACGCACACAACATTTTCCTTGATGGAGATTTACATGAAGACATATATATGCATCCAGCCCTGGTTATCTTCTACCAGGAGATGTGAGGGTTTGCAAGCTTCAAAAATCATTATATGGGCACAAACAGGCTTCACGTGAGTGGTTTGCAAAGTTGTTCATAGCACTTATTGACTATGGCTTTGTACAGTCCAAAGCAGGTACTTCACTTTTCACTCGACAAGATCACGAAACCTTTTTTGCTGTTCTCATCTATGTGGATGACATGGTGGTGGTAGGCGATGCTCCACAAGCACGCAAGCAACTAAAAGAATTCTTGCATATGCATTTTAATCTAAAAGACTTAGGCTGGCTGAAATTCTTCCTCGGATTAGAAATTGCGTATAGCATAAATGGGTTATTTGTGAGTCAGTGAAAATATGCCCTTGATATTTTGGCAGATGCAAGTCTTACTAGAGTTAAACCGAGCCAAACTCTAATGCAACAACAACACCATCTTGGACGCTCTACAGCAAAAGTCGTTTCAGATCCCTCTTCTTACAAGAGGTTGGTCAGTAGATTGTTGTATCTCTAAGTAACGCGACCTAATATAACATATTCCATGACTATACTTAGCAAGTATACGCTAAGCCCCATAGTAGATTACTACAATGTTGCATTACAGGTATTAAAATATATCAAGCTCGCATTAGCACAATGACTACTCTTCCCATGCTCTAATGACATGCAGCTCTAAGGGTATTGTGATGTAAACTGGGGTGCTTGTCCCAACACCAGAAGATCAATTACTGGTTATACACCTCTCTCGGCCTCACTTCTATCTCATCGTGAACTAAAAAGCAGCCCATGGTAAGTAGATCATCGGCGGATGCAGAGTATCAATCTATGGTAGCAGCAACTAATGAACTAATCTGGATATGAACATTGTTGAAAGATCTTGGCATAAACCACACACAACCCATGCGTCTCTTTTGTGATAACCAAGAAGCTTTACACATAGCAGTTAATTTGGTGTTCCATGAACGAACAAAGAACATCGAAATAGACTATTATTTTGTCCATGAACACATGCACATGCAAGAATTGGAGACCAGCTACATGCCTTCTCAAGCTTAGCTAGTAGATGTCTTTATGAAAGCTTTGGGTGCCGAGCAATTCAATAAATTAATTCGCAAGCTAGGTATCTCAAACCTCCATACTCCAGCTTGAATGTGGCTATTAAGAGTTGTTGACTTGCTCGCCACCTATACACTAACTAGGTGTTTAAGATAGGCACACGGCAACGAGATGACAACGATCAAGCTAAGCTTCTTTCTGGAGATGTACATTAGACTAGGGGTGGAAACAAGCTGAGCCATTTATCAAACGGTTCAGCCTTGAGCTCGATTTTTTTATTATTGAGCCGAGCATAACAAGCCTCGAGCCAAGCTTTGAGCAGTAAGATAAGTTCGAATCCTTAATGAGCCAAGCTTCAAGTTGGGTAGTGTTCGGCTCGAATCCTTATCGAGTCTAACGAGCCTGGTAAGAAAATTAATATAATATAATTTATCTAACCCTACTTCCCTAAAATTTCTTCACCCAATCGTATCTACCGTTCATTCTCTTCCCAGAACACCAAGACCCTACCTTCGCTCGCTTCAGAGCAATAGCAATTGATAGATCCCAGCCCAAAGTCACACCCACCATCGTCACTCCCATTGGCCGGCGGCCACATTCACGATACAGACTACCAACCCATACATGCCACCGTCACATAACCCGTCAACTCTTCATCTTATTGTCAAATGACTTGTGATCGCCAAGCTTTTTTTGAGCACATGGCAATCGTTTTGTGATCGCCAAGCAATTGAACTTTGTTTGTCACCTCATCGTCAAATGTCCATAGCTTCATTCGAGCTTCAATCTTCAACAACGACAACCATTAAAGCCAAAGCTTTGTTCGAGCTTTAATCTCTGACAATGACAACCACCGAAGCCAAGGAAAAACTTTAAAACTCAACCTAAAATAAAGACTATTGGATCTCTTATGATGTTCCTCAAAATAAGCTCAATTCGAGCTTTGAGTCTATTGAGCTACAGAGCCAAACGAGAATTTTTTTCGAGCCGAACTTTGAGCCTCATTTTCCAAGCTCATTGAGCTCGAGCTGAGCTTCAAACCAAGCCAATTCTTAATGAGCCAAGCTTCGACCTTATGAGTGTTCAGGCTCAACATGGCTCATTTCCACCCCTACATTAGACCTTTTCTTGATTAGGATAACTTTAATCTTGTTTCTTATCTCGTTTCCCAATGTACGTGTATATATTCCTGTGTAATCCATCGAATTGTAAATCAGATGGAAATACATTGAAATCTCAGATTTCTTCATCATCAAAATCTTCATGTCATACAACTGAATCAGCAGTGACAAAGCCCATGGTAATTGCTTCTCTTGAACCTTCTACTTTTTTGCTTCTTCGTCTGATGAATTTAATATTGTTTCTAATTTGTCTGTCTGTTTCTCTTTTTTTGTCATGACTCAAGGTTGTTCTTTATGATGGTACTTGGAGTGTGTATTATGCATAGAAGGGATACACATGCTTCTCTTTATCTAATATTCCTTATGTGTAGATAGAATTACACTGCTCATGTCTGAGAATGTTTCTGATTTCTTGTGCTATAAGTTTCTATTTTTCGAATGAAATATAAGATATTTGAATGTGGGATTGGTTCTAATTTTTCTTTTCACTGCGTTATTTGTTGATTGGTCTGTTGCTTTGATATGGACGGATATTTTCTCATGAGTCTTTGTTATTTTGGCTTGGTCTAGGTGAGAATCCAACTAGGTTAGGGATCCGCAGTAATTATGAGGAAGAACATGCTGAAGGAGGAGGACGTTTATGAATTGCGTATTTTTTGTGCGCGCGCGGCGTGTGCTAGGAATAAGATGAATAAGATAAATATATATACTTTAAATCATCCAGCAACCAATGGAGGGTTAGCTCAGGTGGTTAAAAGTGTTTTGATTAATGGGACACTGATTGAGTGGGCAGGGTTCAACACCTTGCCGCCGCTATTTGTCTTCTTTTAACTTTTGAGGTTTGACTTTTTTTGCTTTCGGGTTCTGTTACATATTTTTTTGTATTCTACCTACTATTTTATTTTTATTTTCCTATTCCATTTTGTCTTAGCCTTTTTTTCCCAGTTTAATTCCATGTCTCTTTAGATTTTTGTACGTTTCATTTTCCAAGTTTAACTTTTTTTTTCGTTTCAGTTTTGTTACCTTTTGTGTATTCTACCTACCATTTTATTTTTATTTTCCTATTCCATTTTGTCTTAGCCTTTTTTTCCCAGTTTAATTCCATGTCTCTTTAGATTTTTGTACCTTTCATTTTCCAAGTTTTACTTTTTTTTCCTTCAGTTTTGTTACTTTTTGTGTATTCTACCTACCATTTTATTTTTATTTTCCTATTCCATTTTGCCTTATCCTTTTTCCCCCAGTTTTATTCTTTTTTTATTTAGATTTTTATATTATTATTTTTTTTCAAAAATAATGAAAAAATTAGTTATTTGTTATTTTATTTTTTAGGTATTTATTCTTTTACTAGTTTTCACATGTTCTTTTAGATAAAATAGCTATTCTTTTATTATTTATTTTTTTTGAGAATTAAACAAAATCAAACTAACATATAGCTAACAAAGAAACAACTGATTCCACAAAAATAACGCATAGAAATTGATGAAAAATAAATATCTAATAAGATATTTATTCTTTTATTAGTATTTCCTTATTTTTTTTATCAGTATATGTTTGTTCTTTTATTTGTTCATGTTTGTTCTTTAGATGAACTAGTTATTTATTCTTTTATTAGTGTAGCTATTTGTACTTTTATAAATTTATGCTTTGTTCTTTTGGAGAAATTATTTTTATTCACTTATTAATAGTTCTTGATTCTTTTATGAGTAGCTCTTTGTTCTTTTATTAGTTAGTGTTAGTTCTTTTATTTGTTGAAGTTTGTTCATTTAGATAAACTTGATGTTTACACCTAGTTTATTTTAACTTAAGTCAATTGACTCCAAAATAGGTTATTTTTATTCCTACATCTTTTTAACCTGAAGCTAATTTTAATTAAAAGCCAATGTTATATAGATACAATAATCCATTGAAAATATAATTTTTTTTATCTTACTAAATTTTTCTGAATTTTTCTAGTTTAAGGCATTAAAAAAGAAATATTTATAAAAATCTAACAACATCATGAAAAATTTACTTTCAAATAGATTATGTCATCTACATAATATTGGCTTTCAAATGAAATTAGTTTCAGGTAAAAAAGATGTAAATATAAAAATAAGTCAGTTGACTTAAATTAAAATGAATTGGCGCAGTCTTTATTAGTAGCTATTTTTTATTTTAGTAGTATGTGTTTGTTCTTTTATTAGTTCAATTTTATTCATTTAGATAAAATAGATATTTTTTCTTTTATTAGTGGCTATTTGTTCTTTTAGCGGTATGTGTTTGTTCTTTTTAGCCCACCCAAAATAAAATGAAAAAATGAAAGTGAAAAAATACACTAAAACAATGGTGATGAGATATTGTAGCTCATTTTATTTTACTATTTTTCTTTTATAAGTTCTCTTATAAGTTCTTGCTTGTTCTTGTAGAGAAACTATTTTTTTTTTGTTCTTTTATTTGTTGCTTTTTATTTTTTTATTAATATGTGTTTATTCTTTTGTTAGTTCATGATTATTCCTTTAGATGAACTTGATATTTATTCTTTTATTAGTATCTCTTTGTTCTTTTTTCAGTATATGTTTGTTCTTTTATTTATTCATGTTTGTTCTTTAAGATGAACTACCATTTGTTCTTTTATTAGTAATCATTTGTACTTTTATAAATTCATGTTTGTTCTTTTGTAGAAACTATTTTTATTCTCTCATTAATAGTTCTTTATTCTTTTATAAGTGGGTCTTTGTTCTTTTATTAGTTGGTGTTTGTTCATTTGTTAGTTCAAGTTTGTTTATTTAGATAAACATGATGTTTATTCTTTTATTAGTAGTTGTTTGTTCTTTTAGTAGTATGTGTTTTTTCTATTGTTAGTTTAAGTTTGTTCATTCAGATGAACTCGATATTTGTTCTTTTATCAGTAGTTATTTATTCTTTTAGTAGTATGTGTTTGTTCTTTTATAAATTTACGTTTGTTCATTTAGATGAATTTAATGTTTGTTTTTTTATTAGTAGGTCTTTGTTCTTGGTTTGTGTTGTTCATTTATAAGTCCATGTTTGTTCTTTTAGTTGAAGTAGTTGTCTATTATTATGTTATTAGTAGATATTTATATTTTCATAAGTAGCAGTTTGTTCCTTTTTTAGTTTATTCTTTTATTCAATTCATGTTTAACTAAACAAGGAAAAGAGATAAGTTTATGTTATTTTGTTTTAAATTTAATGTAAGAGAGTATTTGTATAATAAATCTACTGAAAAAAGACATACAATAGAAAAAAATAAAGAATGAAAAATGAAAAAAGGTAGACAAATGACTTAAAAGAACAAAAGAAATAAGAATAATATAAAAAGTAAAGAAATGAATAAACTTGAGGGAAAAACTTAGATAAAAGAAAAATATGAAAGAGAAGAAATGGTAAAAACTAAAAAAAAAAAAAATTCAAAAATGGGAATAATAGAAAAATGAACAGAAGGAAAAAACTAGAAGAAAAAAAAGAACACAATGAAGATGAAAACTGGGAAAAGAAAAAGAAAACCTGCGAAAGTGGCAACAAGGATTCAAACTTGAGTAGCCAAGCTTCATTTAAGAGGCTCAAACCAAGTCTCTTAGTTTCCCATTTTGTCTTAAGCATGTTAAGCATGTCAAGGGGCATACCATGTGTCAGGCGCACACAGGAGGTACTGTTATGCATTTTTAAGGTTTGCTTCTGCCTAGCTTTCCAAAGTTATGGCTTTTTTATTTTTTGTCTATTGATTTGTTCTTCTGTCTTTGGATCGAGGTAGTGTGATCCTCTTCATATGGTGGAATGACATTATGATACAAGAGAATAAGCTGATAGATTTCTTTTCCATTTGTTTAGTCTTTTGCCAATAAGCATATTTTATTTTCCATATTTATAAGTAGAAGATGATTTTCCATTATTCAGTCCGATTGATTGCATCCACTGGACTTTTGCATCCCAACTGTCCTTGCTTGAAGATGAAATTTGTAGGGTGGAAAGAGTGATTGTAAGGCCCCTATCTGTATACACTCTCATGGAGTGACTAGTTTTCAAAACCCATTTTATTTGGTTGGAGGAATTGAAAATCTTGTGGAAGAGATTAGTTGTTATTTTTTATTATGTTCTATTATGTGGAGGAGGTTTGACTCCAAATTGTTACTGTCAGATTGCATCAAGGTAGTATGTCCTTGGCGGCTTAAATCTCTCACATGGGTACTAACTTCGCTCGCTTGGTTGCCATTCTGATGCAACCTCAGGGATGTAAGCTTGAAGTCTTGGACATCCTACATTGACACCTTGAATCTGCCTGTTGTCTGCTTCGCTGCATATTTTGCATGCCTAGGTCTGATCTTGGAATTTCATAGTTAGATTGCTTATCTAATCTTGGCTTTTTATCTTGCAGTTTGTTGGTTTTGGCTTCTGCAGTCATATTGGCCCCTGTTTTCTCTCTTAAAGGGTTTAAGTTTTAGATGCTAAAGGAGTTCTATCAGTACTTCTATGCATTGGATGTTGTTGACTCGGACAGACCTTAAGGTTATTGAAGTCTCATGGCCAATTCAACTATTGATTCTTTTCAACCTTTTCATTTGTGGCAGTGCAAAGTCACCTTGCTTAGCTTGTTGAAGTTCGTACTTGCAATAGTTAATGGTTTGGAATTGGTAGCTTTTTTTGTGGCTTAGTGGGTTTCACGACAGCTATTGGAGATTTTGAGTTGTTAAGCATGACCTTGCTAGAACTTTGGTTTCAAGGTTTCCTAGACCTGCTGGTTCTCTTCTCCTCGGAAATGCACAACTTCAGGGGTTTTGTATTAGGGCTTTGAGATCCTTGCCTGACTTTTTTACTTAAAGTTGCGCTAATATTTTATCTATTTCACTGTACACAGTAATCTATCCTTACATGTAGGATATGAATTATGTGAGATTCAAACATTTTTAGCCGTTTATCAATTTTCATTTTCTTTATATCTTTTATCCTTACCGATGTCCCTTGTGAAGCAATCTTTGTCTGCATTTCATGGTTAGTTTTTTGACCTGATAAAAAAGCATTTTTGGTAATTGATTGTGTTTGGAAGTATATGAATATCATCAGAGTTAAATCAAATTACCGAGCATAATTGACGGTAAGTGTGCCATCAGCAAAGACTCGACAAAAGATGGGGAAAAAAATTTCTAAAGAAAACTAGTAGAAAACTAATAGTAGGTCCTAGTGTTTAGTAGTGACCCAGAAAGAATTTTTTGGGAAAGCAAAGGGAAAAAGGAAAAGGCAACTGAAAATGACATATTATCGTAATGTTACCATGGTATTCATTAAAATGTTGTAGAAATAATTTTTGCCAAGATACATCTATTTGAAATGAATAGACAGAAATCTTCACAAAAAAATGTAAAACATGTCAAAATTGTTGCTTATAATCTTTTAAATTAATTGAGATGAAAAAAGCAATTGGTACCAATAGTAAGCAGAAAATTCACTATGTCCGTGTGATTGTATGTCTCAAAAAAAAAAAATGTTGAACCTCTACATTTTAAGAAGGTTAAAAAGTATTTTTAAAGCAGTTTTTAAAAAGTAAGTGTTTTTTATTTCCATTTTATTAATAATTTGTTGCCAATAAAAAAAATATTTTTTATTGATTTCTCTGTATTCTCCCATGGAAAAATACTTAATAAAAAATTAATTATTTTTTAAAAAATATTCAAGTGATTATTATGTAGACATAATATTAGCTTTCAAAGCATTGGTTCTACATGGAAAATTAACAAAAATGAAAATAATACATTAATGAGTTATTGAAAAATTTTAAATATTAATAAACAACTACTAAAATGTTTAAAAGTCAAAGCATTTTCAATTTTAATGATGTTCAATTTTCATGGCATATTTACAGGCAATATGTCTTTACATTATGAGGCTGTAAACGTAAATTGGGTTTATTGCCTAAAAATTGTCAATACTTGGATTGCACGAGGTGCATGGAGGCCGTGCGTTTCAGCGGTTTAAATGATCATTGCATAAATTTGTGAAAAGATATAGAGACTTGATATAATAAAAAAAAATATGTTTTCAAGTTTCAGCCATTGTAATTTTGGAACAAAATAATATTCACACCCTACTAAGTTGAAGCTGGAGTAAAAAATGCTACAACTAGAAATATAAGAAAAACAAATCATGATTACCAATATTTGCTTTAAAAGACAATAAAAAAATGACAAAAAAATTAGAGACCAAAAGAACAAATTGAGAGGTTTGATGACCTGCACATTGTAGTGGATATTTTTTATAATAAATTTTAACAATAATAGAGAGACACAAAACACGTTACGTACTTTGAAACAATGCATATTTTGTCTGTTAATTAAAAACAATTCAATAAAATTTTTCATCTCCTATTAACATAAAATCTAATTTATAATATTGATAAAAAATTTATCTAGAAAAAATTACTCTCAAATTTAACAATTATGGAACAAATTATTTTATTAAACTATAGAGCTTGAAATAAATAATTGATGTTACAAATCTTAATAATCAATAATGAAAGAACAATTATAGAAATAATGATTAAAGCTTCATTTTAGAAAACAAAAATAAAGAAAATCAATAAAAAAAAAGTTAGGGTCAAGACAAAAAAAATGGAAAAACTTTAGGCATTAAGGATTTAACAATTGACTTAATGAAGATAAAAAAATAGTTTAACTAAAAAATAAATAAATTTTAACTAAAAAAATAAACAAATTATAGTCACCAATGTCTTACTTTAGAAGATAGTATATATAAAACAACAAAAAGAAAAACTTGGGGGCCAAGAGAACAAATAGAAGATTTAATTAAATAGTTATAAAATTCAGAGACTAAAATGTAATAAGGTCGTAACTTAGGTCCAAAAAAGGAAAAAAATTAGAAAGTTAAGGAATGAAATTGTGTTTAAAAAAAAAATGTGGGACAGACGAAAACCAGAAAAATTGCAATCTAGGCTCTCAAAAAGGCAAGCGCCTTTCGAAATGAAATAAAACTAAAAATAAAAACAAATCACATCCTAAAAAAAAAAAGTCAAAAGCAAAAAAAACAAAGTTGCTAAACCATGGCCCAAATGTTACTATTCATCTAACAGTAACCATGTTCATCTTTAGAATATAGTGTAATGACCCAAATGTCATTATTCATCTAATAGTAACCATGCTAATCTTTAGAATATAGTGTAATATGGAAATTTGTCTTCTTTTTTTTTTTTTTGGTTGGTAAACAAAATTTGTCTCCTTAGGGTGCCATGCATTGTTCTCCCCACCCTAGTTTGGAAGTTGACTGATGATGATGGATACTTTTGTCTTGTCAGCCCTTACTTATGGGGTTGTCTTTGTACATTTTTTATTCTTTTCTTCACCCAAAGCAATTTTTGTGTTTTTCTTTAGGAAAAATTATAAAAGTCATGTCTTGAGGTTTTACCTGATCTACACTTTGCCCTCTATTTAAAAAAAAACCTGACACTTTACCTTTAGTTTCATTATACTGTATGACAAAAACTTTTGAAACTCTAATTTAAACTGTTTGGTACATATGTTCTAGTAATTTTAAAATTTTTTAATATTTTTTCACAATTAACTAACATTTAAAAAATATTGATTTACACTTACCAAGAGAAAAATATATTTACAAAGAATAAAACATGATCATTTAAAATTTCTATTAACTGTAAAAAAAAATATTTGAGATATTAAAGTTATTGGATGATAGCTATCATACAGCTTGAATTAGGTTTCAGAAGTTGTTATTGAACAGTATAAAAGAAGCAATAGGTAAGGTGTAGATTTTTAAAAGTAAGAGGGTAAAGTGTATGTTAGATCAAATTAGATAGAGTTATTGTAAGTTTGCCCTTTTTTTAAAAAAATGTTTGGTCATAAAAACAATTATGTGTTTTTTTTTTGTTTTTGTTATTTCATCTAGACCCACTTGATTAACACTTTTGTCATGTTTTAGTTCAATATCGTCCATTATTTGGTTTGTGATTGTTTTTTTCTTCTGATAAACTAGTTAAGTAGTAATCAGCACTTTAGTTACATTTTTGGAAACACAATCAAGATGATGCCGATAATTTTCTTTTTTCGATAAAATATTTAGGGCATTAGTTAGATTTTTTTTAGATTTAATATTTTTGATAATTGTAAAACTTTGAAAATTAAGGATTCAAAGAAAATAATTATAATCATCCTAATTTAAATTATAATGTTTTATTATTACTATAGAAATTTACAAAGTTGATAAATTGTATGATATTTTTATAATACAATATTGGAAGAGTTTGTTAATTAATAAATTTAATAATTAATAAAGTTTGACATAATGGATAAAGGATAAATTTGTTAGTGATAGTCAATACAAGATTTGAAGAATTTGAAGAATTTGTACTTTTTAAATTGTTGGTTTTATTGTAATATTTTTTATAATAACATTTCTATAACATTTAAATATATGTATATTTTTCTAGAATTCAATATGACTAGAAATCTTGTGGTAATGCTAGGATATGTAAACTATTTTATACTATACATTGAAGAAGAAGAGGTGCAGGAAATTGCACTAGTTTTCTTTTGATTTCGTGGTGAACTACTGTTTTTATCCTCCATCTTTTGTAGTTGTGGTGGACTAGCGCTTGTTGTTTAGACATTTGCATCTAGACCTGCAGTATAATGAAGACACCTGTCCTTAGGAAGTTGGATTAATTCATTGGGGAGCCTTCCATTTGTGCTGAGTTTCCAGTTAAGCTATCTATCCTTCAAATGTTGCAATACTACTCTTCTTAAAACTCACCACTTTCAGACTTGTGTTTTTTCCTTCCTTCTCGGTATTGGAGTTATAAGAGGTTAGTATAGTGCAATAAGAAGATATGTTCATGGTTGGTTCTCTTTTACTATGTTGTTACTGTATGATTTGATATGAATGTTTTTGTAATGGAGAAAACTTAGGAGAGTGATGAGATGTCAAACACCTTTTTATTGGTAAAAGGTGTTTTTCACTCTTTTGTTTTAGTTTAATTTATGTTGGTTCTGATTCGAATTGTATCAGATTGGTGGAGCATTCTTTTCTGTATTAGTGAATTTATCATGTCATGTGCATAATATTTTTTTTGCTTTGTTTATTGCTTTTTCCCCCGCTCCAGTTCTTGCTAACTTGCTTTATTTACATTCTCTGGATGTAGTTGAACTTAGAGGAGGGGATGAAGAGATGGTAATATGAAAAATGTGAGTCACAACATCAATCTCATAGCTTTTATTATATGTAGTTGTAAGTCAGTGGCCAACTCATGGATCAGCACCTGCAGCCAACACATGCACTCGAGTCCATGTAATGTAACAGCAATGGAAGGAGAACAATGAGCATGATACAAATTTGCCCACTAGTTTCTAATGATCTTACTTGCACTCCTCAACTTGGTCTCATCTCCAATACCAATCAGTCAAAACCCCCAAACTAAAGAAAAAACTTTCTCACTCCCCAGGAATCCTTCATGATACAAACCCTAGAAAAAAGAAAAACCTAAAGAAAGTTGAAAAAAAATAAAATAATCCAACAGCTAGATGTAACAAAAATTTTACAATCCATCCAGACCACTGAAACATACTAGAAAATAGATAACAAACAAAACACACAAATCCAAAGGCTTCCAAATTGGGTTTTCAATTTCGCATCGCTATCTATGTTCTCTTCAATTTCAAAAAGAAATTTTTGAATTTTTTTCATGAAAACTAATCATCAAATCACTACTTACCAATTTGAGAAATCACTATTACAAAAAATTAATTTAGCAATGGTCTTTAGTGACAGCTAACCGTTACTATTGAAGGAAAATGACAAAACAAAAAGAGTAAAAAATAATGGCAACTGCTGTCACTTTTATTGAATTGAAACGAGCCTTATGTAGGCATTACACTTAGAACGTTAGAAACAAACTTTACTAAACCTTAGGAAGCAAGAAAAACAAACAACTAAAGACTCGGCCCTTTTATTCTTTTCTAAACTAATCTCCCTAGTTTTCAGCAGCAGTGTTTACTTTGGCCTCCACGTCAGTGCCCTCTTGCCACATTTGATCACTTACTCCAACACTCCCTTTTGAGCCAATGTTCAATCTATCTCGAAGATCTTCAAATTTTGCCAATGGCAGAGATTTTGTAAACAAGTCAACCATTTGATCTTTTGTTCTACAGAACTTTACTTATACTTCTCCCTTGTTAACTAACTCCCTTATGTAGTTGTGCATGATCTCAATATGCTTTATCCTTCCATGCAAAATAGGATTTCTTGTCATGGCCATAGTGAAGCATTATCACAAAAAAGTGTAGTTTCTCCCTGTTGTTGTCAATTTAAATCATGTAACAATTTCCTGAGCCAAAAAATTTAACAACCAGCAATATTGGTAGCAACATATTCCGCCTCTGTTGACGATAGAGCAACCGTGCTTTGCTTCTTGGATAACTAGGATATAGGTCCAGACCCCAGGATAAAACAATTCCCACTAGTGCTTCTTCTATCTTCTTGACTTCCAGCCCAATCACTATCAGTATATCCTTGTAAAACCATATATGTATCTTTCAAATACTAGATCCCATAATCTCTTGTTCCTGAAATGTATCTGAGTATCCTTATAGCTGTACCATAATGATGCTTTGTGGGATTCTGCATGTATCTTGACACCATGCTTACTACAAACATTATGTCTGGGCGAGTATGAGATAGAAAAAGCAACTTACCAACCAAGCTCCTAAACCTCATTGAATCTGCCATTTGGGTTCCATCTTGAGCTTTAAGCTTTTTATTTGCATTCATTGGGGTAGTTGCAGCTTTGCACTTGTCCATGTTAAACTGTTTTAGTACATCAGTAGCATATTTTTGCTGAGATATGAAGACACCTTCTTTGGTTTGCTGAACTTCTAACCCTAAAAAATAACTGAGAGTTCCCATATCAATCATCTTGAACACTTCCATCATTGATCTTCTAAATTCCATTATGAGCTGAGGTGATGATCTTGTATAGATCATGTCATCTACATATAGACTTACCATGATGACATGATTTTCACCTTTTTTTAGATATAAGGTAGGTTCATTGGGGCTCCTGTAAAGGCCATGAGTTTGAAAAAAACTCATCTATTTTATTGTAGCATGCTCTAGGTGCCTGTTTCAGACCATATAGAGCTTTCTTGAGTCTGTAGACCTTTCCTTCTTCTCCTATCTTTTTGAACCCTTGAGGTTGTTGTACATAAACTTCTTCTTTCAATTCTCCATTGAGGAAGGCAGACTTCATGTCAAATTGACGTACTTTCCACTAGTGCTTTGTTGTAACTACAAGAATCATTCTCACTGTTTCAAATCTAGCAACCAGTGAGAATGTTTCTTCGAAATCAACTCTTTGCTCCTGTGTATCCACGTGCCATTAGCCTTTCCTTGTGTTTTTGAATCGTTTTATCATAATGATATTTTGTTTTAAAAATTCACTTTAAGCTTACCACCTTCTTTCCTAGAGGCAAGTCAATAATCTCCCAGGTGCCATTCCTCTCGATAACTTTAATTTCTATTTTCATGGCTTCTTTCCAGATCTCATTCTCCATGGCTATATGCACATCAGTTGGATCTCCTACGAACATTGCATATGTTGAGAAGTAGATTTCCCTTAGAGATTTTGTTTTAGCTTTGTCTGATGGAGGTAATGATCCTTCAGAAGCTGTTGGAGGTGTCCTCACCAAGTGTTCCTAGTACAACTTTAGTCTCTACTGGAGCAGACTCTTCCTCAATATCTACCCTTGTGCCATTCATTTTTTTTTCTTCCTTCCAACTCTAGTCTTCATCAAACTTAACATCCCTGCTAATCACAATGCTTTTTTGTTTCCGGATCAAATAATCTATATGCTTTTGAGTTTAAGCTATATCCAACAAAGATTTATTTCTTAGACTTTTGATCCAGTTTATGTCTGCCTACAGGAATTAAGGCATAACATATACATCAAAAAACTCTTAAATGAGTCATAGATGGTTTTGAGTCATACCAGGCTTCATAAGGTGTCTGTTCCACACTACTTTTGTTGGAGAAAGGTTTGAGCAGATACACAGCCACGGCAATGGCTTCTGCCCAGAATTCATTTGAGAGCCTTTTAGTTTGCATCATGGCCCTTACAATCTCCACTACTGTCCTGTTCTTCCTTTTAGCAATGCCATTTTGTTCTAGAGTATAGGGTGTTATCAATTCTCTTCTGATGCCATGCTCATCATAGAAGCTGTTTAACTCTTTTGAGCAAAACTCACCTCCTCTATCTAATCTTAGAGTTTTTATTGTTTGATTGCATTGTTTTTCAACCAAAACTTTGAATTTTTTGAAATGCTCAAATGCTTTAGATTTGTGACTAAAGAAATAAACCCAACTCATTCTTGAAAAATCATCAACAAATAACAGAAAGAACTTACTTCTAGCATGTGATTCTGTTTTCATAGGTCCACAGATGTCAGTGTGGATTAGTTCTAGTTTTTGATTGGCTATTTTTGCTTTGCCTTTAGGAAAAGGTTTTCTTGTCTATTTCCCTAGGGCACATCCTTCACAAACCTTTTCGGGTTCTCCAATACTTGGTAATCCTATCACCATTTCTTTATTGGCCAAAAGTTTCAAACCTTGAATGTAGAGGTGTCCATATCTTTAATGCCATTTTTCTGAATGTAAAGGTGTCCATATCTTTAATGCCATTTTTTTGAATCATCATCCTTAGTGCTTGTTAACAAACACTTGTTTATGCATTCAAACTCCAATGCAAACATCTTGTTGTCAGTCATGTTGGATTCTAGCACCTTGTTGCCTGCACTGGTCTTGACACAACACATGCCATTCTAAAAAATGACTGAATAACCATCCTTAATTGTCCAACACTAATGAGATTGTGTGCCAAACCTGGTGTATAGTGAACATCCTTAATTGTTCTTTCTTTACCATTTGAATGAACTGACACATTACATTTTCCTTGAATTTGTACTTGCTTGTCGTTTCCAAGTCTGATCTGAGCCTTGTATGCCTCATCCAGCATTTTGAGCTTGCTCTTAACTCCAGTTAAGTGATTTGAACATGCACTGTCCAAATACCATATTTCTCTGTTCACACGCGTATTTTACTGTTCATACGTGTTTTACTATTCATTAATATTAAATAATTATTTTTTACGTAGGTAAAATCATCACTTGGTGACCTTTCACAAGAAAAATCATATCTGGAGCTGTAGATGTTGGAACTGAGTAATTTTAAATTCATTTGAAAGACAACACATAGATCTTTAACTTTGCTTCATTTCACAAGCTAATTTGATCATTTTCATTGCCGAAATCTGATTATAGATGAGACCATTCGTTATTTCATGTGCTAAAGAGCAATTTCAGTAGAAAAATCATAACTTGAGCTACGGATGTCTGATTTGAATGAGCAAGCTATTTATTCGAAGCTAAAGGGAGATATACAACTTCTGTGTTTTGAGGAAGAGCTGATCTAATGTCTATGATGGTCGAAAAATTAAAAGAATTTACAGCCCGTCATTATTGATTTATATTTACCTACATTTTATGATTTTATTTTTACCATTTCACCCACCCCAAAACTCTATAAATAGGCACCTTGGGGGAAGGCTGAAGGATGCCATTTTCTTAGGCCATTTCCATGTTCTTGTATCATTTTTAAATTTTCTCATTTGTTCTTGTTATGGTTTTCAATACTGAAGCTCTATCCAAGTGTTTTCTCGTTCTTCTTCTTGTTCGTTCTTTGATCTTTCAATCTATGTTTATTTCATCTTTCTACATGTTGTCTACTTTTATTATGGCTAACTAATCTTCTTTTTGCTAAGGTGAAAAGGTAAAGCTTTTCGTATAGAGATTATGATTGATTTGAATAGATCACAACGTTAACAGTAAATTCTTCCTTAATCTATTTAACTTCCCTCATTGTTAAATGAGAGTCTTGATTCATCATAGTCAATCATTAGCACAAAAGCTGCTTGATTCCCTTTGTAAAACATGACTCTGCTAGCTATATTGGAATCTTTAGTTATTGTCGACAAATGTTGGCATGATGGATACTTGAACCCATTAGCAAGCGTTAGTGTTTTAAGATCAATGAAAATTAATGCTAACTAAATTCCCCGATTGGGACCTCCTTTATGTGTGGATCTCAATTGAGTGGTAAAAAAGGCTAAAACTAATCATAACCGATACACTAAAAATGGATCCCCTAACCTTAGCTATTTTATTTGAATTTCAATTTTAATTCACACTTGTTCACACATTCCACCAAAACTTTCTTTATTAAAAATTCAACTTGTATTTCTTAATTCACTTCCTTGTGGTTCGACACTCGGACTCCCAAGATTTTATTACTTACGACAACCTACACTTGGGTTACAACTGCTAGAGTGCAGTAAGTTTTTAGCGCCGTTTCAGGGGAAGTAAAATTAGAGTACATGTTTAATTTTTTTTTTCTTTTTGTCCTTTTTATTTTATTTTATTTTTTATTTTATTCTTTATATGGCAGACTGAGCCTCCTACCTCTTAATTTGTGTTAATCTTATTTTTCTTTATTTTTATTTATTGTTGAATGGTAGGTTGAGCCTCCTACCTTTTATTTTCTATTTATTTTGTGTTATTTTTTTTATTGTTGAATGGCAGGCTAAGCCTTCTATCTTTTATTTTTTATTCATATTGCTTTCTTTTTATTTATTTTTCTTATTATTATTGTATGGAAGGCTGAGCCTCCTACCTAACTTGTTATTGATATTTGCTTTTCTTGTTGTTATTTTGTTTATGTATGAAAGCTTGGTCACGTACATCAAGTGGTATACTGGTAAGAGAATCTTCATCTTCTTCAAACATGGCTGAACACATTAATGAACAAGAAGATAACCATTCTCTACATAATGACCAAGATTGACCTAGGACACTTAGAGAATACATGAACCCCATAAAAAAATAGCACACCATCATGTTTAATTTTTCCTGCAGATGCATATAATTTCAATTTCAAGCCAGGTATTATTCAGCTTTTACCAACTTTTCATGGCTTTGATTCCAAAAATCCTTAATTGTATCTGAGAGAATTTGAGGAAGTCTGTCACACATATAACAACCTAAACTGTAGCATTAACACCATCAAGCTTAAGCTTTTTCCTTTTTCTTTAAAAGATAAAGCTAAAACTTGGCTACAGAATCTTAGGTCAGGCTCCGTTAATTCATAGGATGAACTGCAACAACAATTTTTGAAAAAAAAATTTCCTGCCCATAGAACAAATTCTTTCAAAAGGCAAATCACCACTTTCACACAAAAATCAAGAGAAACTTTTTACCAGTGTTGGGATAGATACAAAGATTTACTTAACACATGCCCACACCATGGTTTTGAAACTTGGAGATTAGTCTCACATTTTTATGAAGGTTTGACACCTAGGGAAAGACAAATGGTGGAAATGATGTGCAATAGGACATTTGAGGATAAAGATCCTGACGAGGCAATGAATTATCTAGATATGTTAGCAGAGAATGCACAGAATTGAGACACCGTTGGTACCTATGAGGCCTGAGGTAAGACTCAAACCCTTGTATCTAGTGGAGGCATATACCATCTTAAGAAAGATAATGACCCTCAAACAAAATTCACATCTCTAGCTAGAAAGGTTGAAGCTTTAGAAATGAAGAAAATTGGTAAATTAAAATCTGTTGAAGAAATTGTTTGTCACATTTGTGAGACCGATGACCATCCCACTAGCAATTGCCCAAACTTGCCCTTTTTCAAAGAATGTCTCCATGAACAAGTCAATGCATTGAACAACTTCAAAAAGCCAACCCAAAATCCATACTCACAAATTTACAATCCTGGTTAGGAGAATCATTCAAATTTCAGTTGGAGAAATGATAATCATGCTCAACCGTCACAACCACCTTTGCACACCCAACAAAATTTTCATCAATCTCAACGGGATGCACCATATGTTCCTCCTTTTAGGAAAAATTTTGAAGATACATTGCATTGATTCATTGAGAAGCAAGAGTCTATCAATGCTCAAACAAGTCAAACTATGATTGATATGAAAGATATCAATGCTCAAACAAGTCAAACCATGATTGATTTGAAAGATACTCTTGTAAAATTTGCATATGCATTCAACATTCAGGAGAAAGGAAAATTTCCTTTTCAACAACAATCAAATCCCAAAGGTCAAACCATGGATCAAGTGAAATCAATCATTACACTCCGCAGCGGTAAGGTTGTTGAAAAATCTATTCCTGATCCTTGTGAAGGAGACGATGAGTCAACTTCTAAGAGTAAAGAAGGGGTTGAACATTTACCAAGTGAAGAACAAATTGAATCTCCACCGCAACCTCCATTTTCTTAGACGTTAACTGTTCATAAGAAGGTGAATCAAAATCTTGAAATTTTAGATATTTTTAAGCAGGTAAAGATTAATATCCCTTTGTTGGATGCGATCAAACATGTACCTTCTTATGCCAAATTTTTTAAGGATTTGTGCACTGTTAAAAGAAAATTGAATTTGAAAAAGAAAGCATTCTTGGCCGAACAGGTAAGTTCTATTATTCAAAATAACACTGCTTTGAAATACAAAGATCCTGATTGTCCAACAATTTCATGTTTTATTGGAGAACATAAAATTGAGCAAGCATTACTTGATCTTGAGGCTAGTGTAAACTTACTTCCATATTCAATTTACCAAAAACTAAATTTGGGTGAGTTAAAACCAACCAAGGTAACTCTTTTACTTACGGGCAGATCAGTGAAAGTACCCAGAAGAGTTGTTGAAGATGTGTTAGTCCAAGTTGATAAATTTATATATCCTGTGGATTTTATTATTTTGGACACATCACCAACGGAAATTAAGAATTCAATAACTGTTATTTTGGGACGTCCATTTTTAGCGACTTCTAATGCTTTGATTAATTGCAGGAATGGACTGATGAAGTTGTCATTTGGAAATATAACATTGGAGCTAAATGTTTTCAATTTTCTTATGCAACCTCTTGAAAAAGAAGATGAAAGTGAAGATGTTTATATCATTGGTGAAATTGTAGAAAACTATTTCCAAGCAGGGAGTATTTCTGATCCTCTTGAAAAATGTTTAGTTAATTCATTCGAATCAAGTATGCAAATGGATCAGGATACTTTTAACATATGTGCATTACTTGATTCTTCACAGGTGGAAGGAAACACATATTGGAAACCAAAAATTGAGGAGTTGGAAAAATCTGAAGTTGAAATGCAAGACGAAATACCTACACCAGAGTTGAAGCCATTACCCAAAAAACTGAAGTATGCATTTCTTGGGGAAAATTCTTCTTATCCGGTGGTAATTTATTCTACTCTCACATTCGAGCAAGAAGGTAAGTTAATTGAGTTACTTAAGAGGCATAAAAGTGCAATTGGATGGACATTAAAGGACATAAAAGGCATTAATCCTTTAATTTGTTCACATAGAATAAATTTAGAGGATAATGCTAAATATTGTCAACAACCTCAGAGAAGACTCAATCCACACATGAAAGAGGTAATAAGAACTGAAGTTCTCAAATTACTTGATGTAGGAATTATTTACCCTATCTCTGACAGTAAATGGGTTAGTCCAACTCAAGTTGTTCCAAAGAAGTCCGACATCACAGTGGTGATAAATGAAAAAGGTGAATCTTTACCAACTCGAATACCATCTAGTTGGAGGATGTGCATTGATTATAGAAAATTAAATCTTGCCACTAGAAAAGATCAGTTTTCATTACATTTCTTGGACCAAATTTTAGAAAGAGTAGTAGGACATCCTTTTTATTGCTTTCTTGATGGCTACTCAGGTTATTATCAAATTCTAATAGCTCTCGAGGACCAAGGAAAGACCACATTCACATGTCCCTTTGGAACCTTTGCATTTAGACGCATGCCTTTTGGACTTTGCAATGCCCCAGCAACATTTCAAAGATGTATGCTGAGTATTTTTAGTGACATGATTGAAAAATATCTTGAAGTTTTCATGGATGATTTAACCATTTATGGAAATTCATTTGATAATTGTCTTGAAAACTTGGAAAAGGTTTTAAAAAGATGTGAAGAAAAAGGTTTGGTACTAAATTGGGAAAAATGTCATTACATGGTCACCTCTGGAATTATTTTGGGTCATGTTGTATTTTCTAAAGGAATCAAAGTTGATAAAGCAAAGGTGGAACTCATCGCTCGGTTACTTTCACCCAAAATTGTTAAAGGGTTTAGTGAAATATCTAGACCTCTTTGCAACCTCCTTGTGAAAGATGTTTCATTTGAATGGACTCAAGAATGCCAAATTAATTGGTCTTCTAACATCCTCTCCAATCATACAACCCCTGGACTGGTCCTTGCCTTTTGAGGTAATGTGTGATGCTAGTGATTATGCCGTTGGTGCTATTTTAGGACAAAGAAGGGAAGGTAAGTCATATGTAATTTATTATGCAAGTAGAACTTTGAATAGTGCACAAATGAACTACACTACAACTGAGAAAGAACTACTTGCAATAATATTTGCATTGGATAAATTTTGTTCTTATCTAATTGGTTCAAAAACCATTGTTTACACCGACCACTATGCTGTCAGGTTCCTAATGTCAAAGCAAGATGCTAAACCAAAGCTGATGCGCTGGATCTTATTACTTCAAGAATTCAACATTGTGATCAAAGATAAGAAGGACACCGAAAATGTTGTCGCTGACTATTTATCAAGGCTGACAACAGATTCAACAATTGAGGCTGCACCCATAAATGATTGGTTTCCTGATGAATTTTTATTCTCTGTCACTACAGTACCTTGGCTTGCTAATATTGTCAATTTTTTGGTGACAGGATGGATGCCAGTTCAATGGAGTGCTCAAGATAAGAAGAAATTTTTGAATGAGGTGAAAAACTTTTACTAGGATGATCCTTATCTTTTCAAATATTGTCCTGATCAGATATTCAGGAGATGCATATCCAAAAATGAGGTAAAAAGTGTTATTGAATTTTTTCATTCAGAAGCATGCAGAGGGCATTTTTCATCAAAGAAAACAGCTGCAAAAATTTTGCAGTCTGGATTTTATTGGCCCTCTTTGTTCAAAGACACACATGTATTCTGCAAAGCCTATGGAAATTGTCAAAAATTAGGATCAATTTCAAAAAGAAACATGATGCCTTTAACTCTTATCCTTGAGATTGAAATTTTTGTGCAAATCATATGAGCCCGGCCATTTTGAAACTGAGAGAGGTAAAAAAAATAAAAAATAGAAAGAGAGAAAAGAAAAAAAATTGTTAAATTCAATAAGTTTGAAACTCAACCATATTTATTTTCTAAACTCATGTGTTGTTAAGGAATTGTGTTTTGGAGAGGACTTGGCGTCTAGGGTTGAATTGGGTATTTAGTGTTTTAGGTGCCCACATTTATTGTATTACTAGTTCTCTTAAACTCCACCATTAAAGAGGCTCTATCTGATTCCTGCTTTCACCAAACCCAGCCTCATAACAACCTTGTATAAAAGACCATTGGACTTAAATTTACATGCAGTCCCTATTGGGAATCTAGTGAGGATGAAGTTGGATCCCATTGCAAGCTCCAGATTGAGAACCCCAAAGTAAGCTGTTCACAAACCCACCTTAAAATAAGTGCAAATACTTAGGAAGTGATCTTCTACCTCTGGTAACAAGGACTTAACATTTTCTCCTTTCATTAATTACTTGCAAATCAAGTTTACAAGTGTCATATATTCATAGCATGATCTGTCATGAGTTGTTAGATTATGTATTTTATTTATTTTCTTAGGTTACACTTGCTAGGGACTAGTAAGAACCTGGTTGGAGGGTGTGATGAATACTCATAAGTGTATTGCTATTAAGGGTTTAAATTATTATTATACATTTTGAGTATTATTAATTTCTATATTCTGTGCATTTTTCCACCTGATTATTATTCACGTGTTTTTACTACTCATACGCATTTTACTATTCACTAAGTTACTATTCATCAAGTCACTAGTCACTAAGTCACTATTCACCAACTTACTATTCGTACACGTAGTTCAGTGTTCACACACGTATTTTACTGTTCATATACATTTTACTATTCATCAATATTAAATAATTATTTTTTACATAGGTAAAAATCATCACTTGGCGACCCTTCACGAGAAAAATCATATTTGGAGCTGTAGACGTCAGAACTGAGTAATTTCAAATTCATCTGAAAGCCAACACATAAATCTTTAACTCTGCTTCATTTTGCAAGCCAATTTTATTGTTTTCATTGCTAAAATCTAATTATAGATGAGACCCTTTGTTATTTCGTGTGCTGAAGAGCAATTTCGGTAGAAAAATCATAACTTGAGCTACGGATGTCCGATTTGAATGAGCAAGCTATTGATTCGAAGGTAAAGAGTAGATCTACAACTTTTATGTTTTGAGGAAGAGCTGATATTATGTCTACGATGGTAAAAAAATAAAAAAAGTTGCAGCCTTCCATTATTGATTTGTATTTACCTACATTTTACTAGTTTATTTTTCTATTTCACCTACCCCAAAACTCTATAAATAGGCACCTTGGGGGGAGGGTGAAGGATGCCATTTTCTTAGGCCATTTCCATGTTCTTGTATCATTTTTAGATTTTCTTCTTTGTTCTTGTTCTTGTTTTCAATACCGAAGCACTGTCCAAGTGTTTTCTCATTCTTCTTCTTGTTCATTCTTTGATCTTTCAATCCATGTTTATTTCATCTTTCTACATGTTGTCTACTTTTATTATGGCTAACTAATCTTTTTTTTGCTAAGGTAAAAGTGTGAAGCTTTTCGTATAGAGGTTATGATTGATTTGAGTGGATCACAACGGTAATGGTATTTTCTTCCTTAATCTATTTAACTTCCCTCTTTATTAAGTGGAAGTCTTGATTTATCATAGTCAATCATTGGCACAAAAGCTACTTGATTCCCTCTGTAGAACATGGCTCTGCCGGTTATATTAGAATTTTGAGTTATTGTCGACAAAGGTTGGCATGATGGATAGTTGAACCCATTAGCAAGTGTTGGTGTTTTAAGATCAATGAAAGTTAATGCTAACTAAAATCCCCGATTAGGACCTCCTTTATGTGTGGATTATGTGTGGATCTCAATTGAGTGGTAAGAAGGGGTAAAATTAATCATAACCGATACACTAAAAGTGGATCTCCTAACCTTAGCTATTTTATTTGAATTTCAATTTTAATTTTCACACATTCCACCAAAACTTTCTTTATTAAAAATTCAACTTGTATTTCTTAATTCACTTCCCTATGGTTCGACACTCAGACTCCCAAGATTTTATTACTTGCGACAACTTACACTTGGGTTACAACTGCTAGAGTGCAGCACTGGCCATGAATAGATAGTCTTCACTGTCTTCTGCCTCTTGTGGGAATTTGGCTTGGTCATCTTTGCTCCAGCAAACATCTTCTCTGTGTCTAAACTTTTTGCAATATGTGCATTGGATTGATCTACCTTGCCTTCTTCCTCTGAAGAAGGTTCTTCCTCTTCCTCTGAATTGGGAGGGTCTGCTCTTCTTCCCCTGGACCTCAAAAGCCTGCTCTTCCTCTCTTCCAATTGTTTTATTGATCCTGGCGTCATGAGTCTGCAAGGATCCCATTAGCTCATCAATCAAAAGTATGGCTAGATCTTTTGATTCCTCAATGGCAGCAATTACATGATTAAACTTGGGAATCAGGCTCCTGAGTATCTTTCCAACTACTGTTTCATCTATGATTTTGTCACCATATGCTCTCATTTGATTGACTATGGACAAGATCCTTCCCAAAAAAGTCTTGAACAGACTCCCAGCTTTTCATGAGAGCAGTTTCAAAGTCTCTTCTTAAAAGCTACAATTTTACTGTAGTGACTCTTGCTGACCCTTGGTACTCAATCTTAAGAGTGTTCCATGCTTGCTTGGCTGTAGTTGCTCCAGCAATGCGAGAGAAAACTGATTCATCCACAAATTGTTGAATGAAGAAAAGGGGCTTTTGCATCTTTCTTTATTAGCTCATTGGTAGCTCCTTCTTCTGACTTTTTTGCACTAAAACCTTGTTCAACAAGATCCCATAGATCCTGAGATCTAAAGAGGGTCTTCATTTTGATACTCCAATATTCATAGGAGTCTCCCTTAAACAAAGGAATTTGAGGTTATGACACATTTATTGAATTGTTTCCAGTAGCTCCATTTGCCATTGTTCTTTCTATCAAGCACGGATAAAAGATAAAACGAATAGAAACTAGCCAAAGGATTGCAATCTGGCTCTGATACCACAATGAAGGAAAATGACAGAACAATAAGAGTAAAAAATAATGGCAACTGTTGTCACTTTTATTGAATTAAAATAAGCCTTATGTAGGCATTACACTTGGAACATTAAAAACAAACTTTACTAAAGCTTAGGAAGCAAGAAAAACAAACAACTAAAGACTCAACCCTTTATTCTTATTTAAACTAATCTCCCTAGTTTTTAGCAGCAGCGTTTACTTTGGCCTCCACATCAGTGTGCTCTTGCCACATTGGATCACTTACTCCAACAACTATTTTGGGTTTAACAATAGCAAGTCGTCACTAATAAGTCTATTTTTAATTTCCACGCCGCTAATTTTCTAATGACCGCTGCTGTCATAAATTAGCAACATTGAACCATCGCAGTGTTGACGTTCACTTATTTATCGGCACCGGTAAGCTGCTGGAGATTTAACAACGGCTAAAGATCACTATGTAGCGATAGTTAGCTGTCACTAAATTAGTGACTCATGGCCATCAATATTTAGTGATTTATGGCCTTCACTAGTTAGTGACTCATGCCCGTCGCTAGTTAGTGACGCATGGCTACTGCTAGTTAGTGACGCATGGCTACTGCTAGTTAATGACAAATGACCATCGCTAGTTAGTAACACATAACCGTCGCTTATTAGTGATGCTTGGCCATCATTATTTGTTGATAATTTGTGCTAGTTCACAAATCTTGGTCACAACTATTTCATCACTAGACCTCCACCATACGCATCCATTCCATACAGCTTCAACAACTGAAAATAGAACTAGTTCCCATTAATCCAAACTAATGCCATACACTTTCAAAAACCATAAACATAAGTTGTTCCATTAATATGAAATAATTTACACATAAATATGCCAGTTGAGATTTATAACGCATACAATGTCAGAATATAGTTCGGCAAATGTACAGTCTTAATTATAGTAAAACAAGTACATGAGAGACAATTCTATCCTAATGTCACCCAGTTTGGTGATGAATAGTAACTAACCATCAGACTCTGGTGCAGCTGGTCGAGTCTTCCCAATTGTTTGCCATAGGGATGCCATATGATCTTGGTGTCTGTGTTCCATCTGTGCAACAGTATTTGCTAACTGATCCTAATAGTAGCGCTCTATCTGTGCAACATTGTTTGCTAATTGATCATGATAGGGAGCTCCAAGTTCACCCGAATGAAAAAAATACTCCCAGAAGACTTACACAACTACCATCTTTACTTGCAAAAAATAACCCAATGCAAGCAAAGGATAACACCTATCAAAATGCATTACTTACATAAATGACAAAATTAACCTAGAATATTACCCTAAACTCAATATGACAAACAATGTCGCATATATCAAACAATAAAATAAGTATTAACCATGGTTATAACAAAGCCCTTTGATACAAAGGAGTATTTAAATAACTCGAGAAAGCACTTTAGTCAATTTTTTTTCTTGTAACAACATAAATAATGTTATCAATTTTTTGGAAAACGTGAAAGGAATTATAAGAAATTAATTATTTATCAGAAAAATTAAAAAAAAACAATATAAGAAATTAATTATTTCTCTAAAAAATTATATTTTCAAGTTATTATTGGTTAGATAGAGTACAGGACTCACATTAGAGTTAGAATATAAAAAGTGAAAAGAAAAGGATGCTTTTCCTGAACAAAATAGGTTAGGTTGAATGTTACAAAAAATGGTTACTAAGAATATTAATCTTTTACTTATCATTCACATAATCTTTTACTTATTATTCACACAGAATATTAATTATTATAATTAAATAATTACTATTATTATTACAATTTTGGGAGTGTATCCCTTAGGAGTATGCAAAGAATCTGAAAATGAACAGAAAATAATATGGAACATTTATATAGTGGCCAATGAATTACTTTATTATGAGGGAAAAACAGTCATTGAAAACCTAACATATTTGTCTAATGATTACTTCAATTAAACAAATACATATCCCATGAAACTATATTTCATCTAACATTTTTTTTCATACAACAACAGATTATATATAAACACAAAGTAGAAAGCAGTTGGATATATATACTAATATTCTAACATTAATAACAAGGGGATGGCAATGCTAGTTTTTGGGAACATAAATCATTAAGCAATGGAATCTTAGAGGACATCCGGCATCACGATATGCATGGTGTCTTTGCACAAAGTGGCCAACTTACAGCAATTCAACACTTAACTCAAACAATTAAATGCTTTTGAGGGTAAAGGGCACATTTCCAAGCAATTATCGAAATAAACCAAGCAAACTCAAAACTTCACTTGAAACCATTAATCTTTTTAAGCTACTTGATCGCAAGGTAAAGAAATTACCAAAGGACAAAGAAGAATTAAAGTTCCCATTTTAAGAAAACATTTGTTCCAAGGATGAAATACAAGTTCAAACCTAAACAATAGTAGAGCTGATGCCTCACATTCCATTCACTACCCTAGGTTCAGCCCCCAATATAAAGAAACAATCAGGTTAAATATCTTTGCAAAAATGTCTGAAAAGGAAAAAAGAGTTTGCCACAAAGATCACAGGCAAACATGTTGCTACTATTTATTATTCCTTCTCTTATTTATAACTTCTATTCATCTTCACAGACTCATCCAAAGAGGGAGCAAAAGCACCCATCTTTCTTCCCAGGTACTCTGTCATCATTATTGTCCTTGAATTAGAATTAATGGTATCTCCTTCGTTGAACTTTTCACAGAACATAAAGACCTTTTAGACACTTCATTTTCTAAGGCTTTTTGTAGTTACAGTACTACTAAAAAAATCAGGTGCAGGCTAATCCTTTGCAAGCTAATCTTTTCCAAAGATGACATTTGGGATGGACAAGAGTGTGGAACAACAATAGGGTTAAAGCAAACAAGTAAAACCTTCTCCATTAGAAAGGATTTAAAAAAAAAAAAAGAAATAATAAACCAACAAAGAGCAAATCCTTCCCCCCCTTGCACCAACATTTGGCCTAACTTACACTTTGCTCTTTAGAATAGTCACCTTAGTCAAATTGACTATTATGCAAGCCAGCTAAATGTCATGATTGCCCAATAAGATTTGCATATCAACCACAATATTCATTTCATTCTATCTCCAACCCTTTTTCTCTAAACATATAATATATTTCTAATAGGTTTCTAATTTTTGAATAATTTCTATCTTTATAAATTTACTAATAATTTCTAGATCTGTAATATATTTTCATATTTATAAAATTAAAAACGCGTCGGGCTAGCACTTCTTCTTCTTCCTTCCAGCGGCGATGACCAGGATCAAAAGGGCGACAACGTCCTTGGATGAGGCGGCGATTGGCTGGACGATTGGGCAACACCTGGCCACGGTGGCGACATGACTGGAGCGGCGGAGAAGAGCGGGACTGGAGACGATGAAGTGACGTCACGACGTGACGCGAGGGGAGCTAGGCGCGGCAGGCGAGCCGGCCAGTGGCTGTCGGCAGTTGGAGACGGCTGGAGGTGTGATCGACGACGGCGAGCTCGGACAGGCCGTCGACGCAGAGGAGGAGGCCCAGCCAGCAGAGGAAGGGCATTGGGCTGGAACAGAGGGGGCGAAAGGGAAGAGAGAGGGAAGAGAAGAGAGAGATGAGAGAATGAGCCCTGATAGGGAGAGAAGCCGAGAGAGAGGAAGGAGAGAGAGCGAGAGCTGGTTCTCTAGAGGCCAAGTGGGAGAGCAGGTAAGGATAAGGGAGAAGAGCGAAGAGATTAGAGATAAGGGGGGAGCGTCTGTCGGCCACCTCCCCCCTTTTTTTATTATTATTTTTATTTTTTTCTTCGTTTTCTTTTTATTTTAATTAATTAATTAATTAATAATAATAATAATGAAAAAAAAAATTTAGTTTTAATAATTTTTTTTTTTTAAGTTTTAATTTTTAATTTAATTAATTTTTTTTATTTTTTAAGCCGGACGAAATTGGGTGTCTACAGCTGCCCCCCTTTGCGTGCTTCATGGGACATGATGTATGCAACGTCGTTACCAAATTTCGTCCAGCTTAGCTAGGCATTGAAAACCTTCTCGCCGCCTAAACTCTGAGGTTTAAGGAAAGGTCCTTAGAACCTCTAACGATAGGAAAGGTTCTATCGTTGTAAGATGGACTGAATAATTGTTTGTTTGTTTGAGGTTAAGGAAAGGTCCTTAGAACCTCTAACGATAGGAAAGGTTCTGTCGTTGTAAGATGGACTGAATGATTGATTGTTTGTTTGAGGTTTAAGGAAAGGTCCTTAGAACCTCTAACGATAGGAAAGATTCTATCGTTGTAAGATGGACTGAATGATTGATTGTTTGTTTGAGGTTTAAGGAAAGATGCTTAGAACCTCTAACGATAGGAAAGGTTCTATCGTTGTAAGATGGACTGAATGATTGATTGTTTGTTTGAGGTTTAAGGAAAGGTCCTTAGAACCTCTAACGATAGGAAAGGTTCTATCGTTGTAAGATGGACTGAATGATTGATTGTTTGTTTGAGGTTTAAGGAAAGGTCCTTAGAACCTCTAACGATAGGAAAGGTTCTATCGTTGTAAGATGGACTGAATGATTGATTGTTTGTTTGAGGTTTAAGGAAAGGTCCTTAGAACCTCTAACGATAGGAAAGGTTCTATCGTTGTAAGATGGACTGAATGATTGATTGTTTGTTTGAGGTTTAAGGAAAGGTCCTTAGAACCTCTAACGATAGGAAAGGTTCTATCGTTGTAAGATGGACTGAATGATTGATTGTTTGTTTGAGGTTTAAGGAAAGGTCCTTAGAACCTCTAACGATAGGAAAGGTTCTATCGTTGTAAGATGGATTGAATGATTGATTGTTTGAGGTTAAGGAAAGGTCCTTAGAACCTCGACGATAGGAACTCTCCTATCGTTGCAAGTTTGAGGTTAAGGGCCCTACCTTAGAACCTCGACGATAGGAACCCTTCTATCGTTGAAAGTTTGAGGTTAAAGGCCCTACCTTAGAACCTCTGCGATAAGAACTCTCTTATCGTTTAAGAAAAATTGATGATTGATTGTTTGAGGTTTAAGGAACTCTCCTTAGAACCTTGACGATAGGAACTCTCCTATCGTTGCAAGTTTGAGGTTAAGGGCCCTACCTTAGAACCTCTGCGATAAGAACTCTCTTATCGTTTGAAGAAAAATTGATGATTGATTGTTTGAGGTTTAAGGAACTTTCCTTAGAACCTCAACGATAGGAACTCTCCTATCGTTGCAAGTTTGAGGTTAAGGGCCCTACCTTAGAACCTCTACGATAAGAACTCTCTTATCGTTTAAGAAAAATTGATGATTGAGGTTAAGGGTCCTACCTTAGAACCTCGATGATAGGAACTCTCCTATCGTTTGAAGGAAAATTGATGATTTTGAGGTTAAGGGTCCTACCTTAGAACCTCGATGATAGGAACTCTCCTATCGTTTGAAGGAAAATTGTTTGTTTTGAGGTTAAGGGTCCTACCTTAGAACCTCGACGATAGGAACTCTCCTATCGTTTTGAAGGAAAATTGATGATTTTGAGGTTAAGGGTCCTACCTTAGAACCTCAACGATAGGAACTCTCCTATCGTTTGAAGGAAAATTGATGATTTTGAGGTTAAGGGTCCTACCTTAGAACCTCGATGATAGGAACTCTCCTATCGTTTGAAGGAAAATTGTTTGTTTTGAGGTTAAGGGTCCTACCTTAGAACCTCTACGATAGGAACTCTCCTATCGTTTGAAGGAAAATTGTTTGTTTTGAGGTTAAGGGTCCTACCTTAGAACCTCGACGATAGGAACTCTCCTATCGTTTTGAAGGAAAATTGATGATTTTGAGGTTAAGGGTCCTACCTTAGAACCTCGACGATAGGAACTCTCCTATCGTTTGAAGGAAAATTGATGATTTTGAGGTTAAGGGTCCTACCTTAGAACCTCGACGATAGGAACTCTCCTATCGTTTGAAGGAAAATTGATTGTTTTGAGGTTAAGGGTCCTACCTTAGAACCTCGACGATAGGAACTCTCCTATCGTTTGAAGGAAAATTGATTGATTACGAGGCAAAGGTTCCGTCCTTAGAACCTCGTTGAAATTGAAATTGATTGATTACGAGGCAAAGGTTCCGTCCTTAGAACCTCGTTGAAATTGAAATTGATTGTGGAGAAAAACTCTTTCCTCCTTTTTAAGTACCTCAGACAATTGAAGTTGAAATGTTCTATTCGGAAGTGTGAATTTTCATAATAGGTGAGTGCAGAAATTTAAACTTCGATAAGATGAGTGAATCTTGATGATGACAATAACACTGACAAATTATGTAAAGGGAATGGATGTTTGGAATCAATATCCAAGGTTCATCTAATATTTTCTTCAGTAAATATAGATTCCCTTGTGAGATATGTCATCCAAATAAGGTCAAAGCTTAACTACCCCAAAATGTTATGCCTAGTAGACCTAATAGGATGCGTTTCAAGAGTAATAAAAATTACTCTTTACTCAGCCATTCCAACCTAAAGGCATTGTCCCATGGTTTTAATATCAGCATGGACGAAACTATCTTATAAGATAACGAAATTCCCTGAAAAGAAAAACTGAAATACGAAAGAAAATGCTGATAATTAAAACTAAAGGACAAGAAAAACGGATCAGATCGCTTCTTTCTTCCACAATACTTCAACAGGGTGAGTAGAGGACCATTATGGGAGTGAACTGGTCGGGAAAGACTGTCGTGTCCAGTCTATCTGAATCATTGCTGGATCAGGTTCAGGAACAAAAGCTTGTATTTTATCTAGCAATTCTTCAGCAGTTGTTGCGGATATTATGATTCGCCGTGCCACTCTTGATATGAAATTCTTCTGCATAGCATAATCCATAAAAGCTATCAGACCTGTAAAGAAATTGTTAACATTTAAAAGCCCAATGGGTTTCTTATGCAAATTAAGTTGGGCCATGGAAGCAATTTGAAAGACTTCTCCCAATGTGCCAAAACCACCTGGTAGAGCGATAAAAGCATCAGCATTTAAAAGCATTTGTAACACACGCTCTTGCAAATTTTTAACCACTAATTCTTCTCCAATCGTGCCCCCAGAAACAAATTTCAAAGGTCCAGGGATGATGCCCAAAACTTGACTTCCTCCTAAAGATGCTGCTGATGCTACACCTCCCATTAATCCGACACTACCTCCTCCATAAACTAAATGTATTTTTCGCTCAGCTAATACTCTACCCAAATGGTTGGCTGCCTTTAAATACTCTTCATCTTTTCCAGGAAAAGCCCCAGAAAATACACAAATACTTCGGGATTTACGAGTTGGGGTTTTCTCCATTCCTATCCTTATCCTTGTGAGAAAAGAGGATATATTTATAGAGATGAAGAGATAAGGCAATAATTTTATTTTCAAGAGTGGATACATTATTGCCAGCTATACACAGTAGTCACGAGTATGACTCTGGTCAGGTATGGGTACACTATCGTTAAAAGAGGAGGAAAATTTTCAAAATAGCTGCTAGCATGTACAGTAGTCACTACTGTAGCTTACGTCAGGAGTAGGTACGTGATTGTTGGAAGGGAAGGAAAATTTCAAAAGTGGCAGCTATATACAGTAGTCCGTGTCAGGAGTGGGTACATTATTGCCAAAGGGGAGGAAAATTTCAAAAGTGACAGCTAGCACGTACAGTAATCGTAACTTTGGTTCACGTCAGGAGTGGATACATTATTACCAAAAGGGGAGGAAAATTTCAAAAGTGACAGCTAGCACGTACAGTAATCGTGACTTTGATCCTCGTCTTCCACTGGCTTTGCTTCCAGTAATGGCTCCAATGCTTTCTATGAATCGGTGATTTGCATCTCATCTAGCTTTCTCACAAACTGGCAAACAGGGTCGTTTAGGGTCAGATTCCCAAGACTGTAACGATCTCGTTCTTTTTGGAAAATTATCCATAATCCAACAACCTCAAATTGCACTATTCCGCAAGAATGCGCTTCAAGAACCTCTCGAATATCTTCTAGAGATTCCTTACGCAAGCCATTCTTAATGAATCTTATTCTATCATTATGATTTCTGGTGATCACTCCTGGAGCACGACATTTATTGCCGCAAATCCACCATCCACAATTATGACAAACGCCTAGCCTCTTTGCTCTTCTTTTTTTGGCATAAGCGCTTTTACCAAAGCCGGGCATACGGGGAAAGAACGCTTCGGGAACTTCACCAGCTGAACGAACCTTAGCTTCAATTAGCCACCGCACATTATCAGGAATGCCTTTGTGCATAAATACTCTGAATCGTTCACATCTAGCTTGATAAATCTTTTTAAGAACATTTATTGGGAAGGAAGGAAAATACTTTCGTAGGGCGGAAAGAGAAGACTCCATTGATGAAGGAGGCAAAGAAAGAAATTAGTGATTGTAGAAAACGAAAATAACTAACACATATTTATAGTGATGAAAGGGATAATGCGTTAATTACACTTACAGAAGCAAGTACATTATTGTCAAAAGAAAAGACAAATGACAGCTTATATGTACAGCAATCATGACTGTGGCTCTCATCTTCCACTGATTTATATCTAGTAATGGCTTCAATGCCTTCTATGAGTCGAGGACTTGCTTCCTATCCAGTTTTCTTACAAGCTGGCAGACAGGGTCATTTACAGTCACATTCCCAAGACTGTAACGGTCTCGTTCTTTATGGTAAGTCCTCCACAATTTGACAATTTGACCTTGCACTTTTCCACAAGAATGCGTTTCAAGAGTCTCTCGGATATCTTCCAGAGATTCCTTACGCAGGCCATTCTTAATGAATTTTCTTTTATCTTCACGATTTGTGGAGATGTATCCTAAAGAGCGACATTTAGTATTACAATTCCATCGCCCACATTTATAACACACGCCTAGTCTCTTTGCTCTTCGTCTTTTGGCATAACGGCTTTTACCTAAACCGGGCATGCGGGGCATAAATGCATCTGGAACTTCACCCGCCAGACGGACCTTAGCTTCAATTATCCACTGCACATTATCGGGAATGCCTTTGCGTGTAAAAACTCTGATTCTTTCACATCTAGCAAGGTAGATCTTTTTAAGGACTTTTATTGGAAGGGAAGGAAAGTATTTTCGCAGTGCAGAAAGAGTAGAATCCATTGATGAGAGAAGAATTTGAGAGAAGAGGGAAATGAATCAGTAGGAGACTGGAATAACCGACTTTAGAAGTCACGGGGTATCTTACCCGCTGGTTAATCAGAAGGAAGAACACGCATTTATAGTGATAAAAAGGGATAACGTGTCGATTACACTTAGGGGAGCATGTACATCTGTCAAAAGAAAATGCAAACTTCTCCAAATATAACAAACTGTATGTACAGTAATTGTGACTGTGGCTCACATCTTTCACTGATTTATGTCCAGTAACGGGATTAACGGCTTCTATGAGTCGAGGATTTGCTTCCCATCCAGTTTTCTTACAAGCCGGCAAATAGGGTCGTTTAACGTCAGATTCCCGGGACTGTATCGTTCTCGTTCTTCATGAAAAATGCTCCATAAATCGAGAAGTTCACGTTGCACGGATCCACAAGAATGCGTCTCAAGAGTCAATTGGATATCATCCAATGAGTCCTTACTCAGGCCATTCTTAATGAATCGTATTTTATCTTCTCGATTATCAGAGATCATCCCTAAAGAACGACATTTAGTATTACAGGTCCAGCGTCCGCATTTATGACAGACGCCTAGTCTCCTCGCTCTTCACTTTTTGGCATAAGAGCTTTTGCCTACACCAGGCATGTGAGACACAAATGCCTCTGGGATTTCACCTGCCAGACGAACCTTAGCTTCAATTAACCACCGCACATCTTCAGGGATTCCTTTATGCATCAGAGCTCTTAATCGTTCACAGCGAACTTGGTAGATCTTTTTGAGGATGTTCATTGGGAGAGAAGGAAAATATTTTCGCAAGGCAGAAAAAGTAGGATCCATTTTCTAGGAGAAAGTAAAAGAAAGGAGGGAGGAAATGATCAGTTATTATGGGCAACTGAGAGAACCGACTTGAGAGTCACGGAGTACCGTATCCGCCGCTTAACCGGAAAAGTGGATCCTACTTTATTTTGATGTGAATGATATTTCTTATCTTTGATATTCCATCCAGCTGACGTCGATCGAGTCCTTGATTATTGAATCTTTTGTCCGCTTTTGACAAAGTTTCAACGACAATATTTCTTGATGTCTGCCTTATCTTTGACGATAGCTATCACTCATCTTGGATGCTGCTAAGCTGGCATCAATTCTGTTCTTTTAGGTGTAGCCTCAATTGCCAGGCTTTTGACGATATTGTATGCTTTATCCTTGGATTCCTGATGGGGCTGGGTCCAGCGTATTAGCTATGCGTCCAATTAGTAAGAGCTGATGTCATTAAGATCTCAGCTTATACTGCTGCAATCATGCTGCGGACATGCTTTTCATTTGATCCCTGTTATGTAAAAGCCATGCATGCATGATGTGAAATGCATGAATGCAAGGCATGTGTAACTGATGGTTTTTTTTTTTTTTAATCTAGCTCTTCATGTCTTTGCTTTACTTTACTGGATCTTCTTTGTGATTTCCTTCTCGGACTATTATTGAATCTCTTTATGCTTTCCAGCTGTTGTCCATTGTCTCAAAAGCCCAACTCTGTTCAAAAATCCTCTTTCCTTGCCTTATTTTTGAATTTTGACCTCAATTTTCTTTAATGCCCGCCTCATATTTTATGCTTCTCTGGATAATTGTCCCTGTTGAAATATTCGCGAGCATGATTCTTTCCTGTTGACATAGACATGTTAAGACTTCTGAAATGATCATTCAGGCTTCTACCAAGGCTATCTCCCAAAGATTTGTTACTCCTTCTTCTTTGTTAGCCTATGTTCTGTGCTGCTCGCAAAGCAGGACCTCAATCTTACCTGTTTTAATTCATAAAGCTTATCAAAGTAATCTACGGTCTTTGTTTTTTTCTAAGTTTTAATTATTACTATTCTTCCTTCAAAAGTCACAATTTATTGCACACTTAAGGCTAGTAGGAATGTGAGATTTGAAGGAAAAGAACTGGATAGAAGCGACTTTAGCATTTTGAACGTGAGAATCTAAGGTAAGTTAAAGAGAATTGGCTTTTATTTATGGGTAAAAGAATATGAAAATCTTGGGTACAGATAGATAATGAAAGTGTAAGGGAAGAAAGCTCTCTTTGACAACTTTGATCAAATAAACTTTGGTAACCCTGTATCCAGTTCTCCCCTTCTGTTCGAAAATTTCTTCATTATGCAAAGTATTTCTTTACTGCATCCGAATTTACTGGCTTCGGTAATTCTCGTCCATCCATTTCTGTCAGAATTAGTGCCCCTCCTGAAAATGCTTTTTTCACGACATATGGCCCGTCATAATTTGGTGTCCATTTTCCTCTTGAATCATGTTGCATGGGTAAAATTTTCTTGAGCACTATGTCACCTTCGTGAAATTGTCGTGGGCGAACCTTTTTGTTGTAAGCACGAATCATCCTTCTTTGATAGAGTTGCCCATGGCAGAGGGCTATCATTCTTCTTTCATCAATTAGATTTAATTGCTCGTATCTAGCTTTGACCCATTCTGCTTCTCCTAATTGAGTATCCATTAGTACCCTTAATGAAGGAATTTCAACTTCGATGGGCAATACAGCCTCCATACCGTATACCAGAGAAAAAGGTGTTGCTCCAGTAGAAGTACGGGTAGAAGTTCTATAAGCATGCAGTGCAAAAGGTAACATCTCATGCCAGTCCTTGTAAGTGACGATCATCTTTTCAACAATTCTCTTGATATTTTTATTGGCCGCTTCTACTGCACCATTCATCATCGGTCGATAAGGTGCTGAATTGAGATGCTTGATTTTGAATTGCCGGCACAAAGTCTGCATCATTGCATTATTCAGGTTCGTGGCATTGTCTGAGATGATACACTCTGGCGGTCCATAGCGACAAATGATTTCTTTCTTAATGAACCGGCATACCACCTTTTGAGTTACGCTTGCATAAGACACAGCTTCTACCCATTTAGTAAAGTAGTCAATTGCAACTAGGATGAATTTGTGACCATTGGAAGCTTTAGGGGTAATCGCTCCAATAACATCGATTCCCCACATGGCAAAAGGCCAAGGTATTGCTGTTACATTAAGAGGAACAGGTGGAGCTTGGATCTTGTTGGCATATATTTGGCATTTGTGACATTTTCTTACGTGATTGACGCAATCACTTTCCAATGTGAGCCAATAGTAACCAGCCCTCATTATTTGTCTTGCCATGGTATGACCACTAGTGTGTGCTCCACATATTCCAGAATGAACTTCTTCCATGATCTTTCGTGCTTCATGAGTATCTACACAGCGAAGTAGCATCGAGTCTGGGGTTTTCTTGTAAAGTATGTCTAGGTTTAAAAGAAAACCCATTGACAATCTTCGTAGAAATTTCTTGTCATTTTCTGATACTTCTGGTGGATATACTCTTTCTTGGAGGTATTTCTTGATATCGTGATACCAAGGCTTTCCATCCAATTCTTCTTCGATGCTCATGCAATAAGCTGGAGAATCTATTATTCTCATCTCGAACACAGGAGTATGCTCGGGGTCACTGATCTTGTACATAACAGCCAAAGTAGCTAAAGCATCCGGTATTTGATTATCTTCCCTTGGAAGATGATGGAAGCTTATACTGTTGAATTTTCGAGCCAAGTCTAGTATGAGCTTTTGGTAAGGGATCAATTTTGAATCCCTTGTCTCCCATTCTCCGTTGATTTGATATATGACTAATGCGGAATCCCCATAAACTCGGAGATCTCGCACTTTCAATTCCAGTGCCATTTGGAGTCCCATAGCACATGCCTCATACTCTACTATATTGTTGGTACAAGGAAATGTAATTTTTGCTGTAAGAGGGAATTGCTCTCCACTTGGAGAGATGAGTATGGCTCCAATCCCTTGTCCCAAAGCATTATATGCTCCATCGAATGCCATTTTCCATGTTTCATCATCTTTAGAGACTTCTTGTTCTATTGTCATTATATCTCCATCAGGAAACTCCATTTTCATTGGCTCATAATCATCCAATGCTCTATCAGCCAGATATTCAGCAATCACACTCCCTTTTACAGCCTTTTGGGTGACATACTGTATGTCGTATTCAGACAACAGCATTTGCCATTTTGCGATCCTGCCTGATAAAGCTGGTTTTTCAAAAATGTACTTAATGGGATCAGTCTTGGAGATTAGCAATGTGGTGTTGTTGAGCATGTAGTGTCGTAGTCGGTGTGCTACCCATGCAAGGGCACAACAGGACTTTTCTACTATTGAGTATTTCACTTCATATGTGGTAAGCTTCTTGCTCAAATAGTAAATTGCATGCTCTTTCTTGCCTGTTTCATCACGTTGACCCAATACGGATCCTAATGAAGAATCCTGTATGGATAAATATAGAATCAACGATTCTCCAGATCGGGGTGGTACCAAGACTGGTGGATTTGATAGATATTGCTTGATTTTCTCGAATGCTTCTTGGCATTCGTTATTCCACTCGATCGGATTGTTCTTCTTCAGTGATTTGAAAAGAGGTTCACACTTGGATGTCAATTGTGAAATGAACCTTGCTATGAAGTTGATTCTGCCCAGAAAACTTCTTACTTGTTTTGGAGTCTTCGGGGGTTGCATTTCTTGTATTGCTTTGACTTTACTCGGGTCAACTCGAATCCCATCCTTGCTGACCATGAAACCCAATAACTTTCCTGAAGAGGCTCCAAAAATACATTTGGCAGGATTCAACTTCAGTTGATATTTGCGAAGTCTATCGAATAGTTTTCTTAGCACTTTTAGATGCCCCTTAGCAGTGAAAGTTTTGGCGATCATGTCGTCTACATATACTTCAATTTCTTTATGCATCATGTCATGGAATAATGCAACCATGGCTCTTTGATATGTAGCACCAGCATTCTTTAACCCAAAAGGCATCACCTTGTAGTAGAAGGTACCCCAAAGGGTTATAAAGGCAGTTTTTATCATATCATCTGGATCAAGTTTGATTTGATTGTATCCAGAGAAGCCATCCATGAAGGAAAAATAGGAGTTTCCTGCGGTATTATCCACCAGCGTATCAATGTGAGGAAGTGAGAAGTTATCTTTAGGACTGGCTTCGTTCAATGGCCGGTAGTCCTGACAAACTCTTAGTTTCCCGCTTTCTTTCTTTTCGACTGGAACAATGTTAACCACCCATTCTGTATATTCAGCGACCCCAAGGAATCCTGCATCCCACAGCTTTCGAATCTCATCTTTCACTCTTAAGATTAGATCCGGCTTTAATCTTCGTAACTTTTGTCTGACAGGCTTCGCCCCAAGTTTCAAGGGTATTTTGTGTAGTACTATGTCTGAGCTTAAGCCAGGCATATCTTGGTATGACCAAGCAAACACATCCACATATTCTTTCAATAAATGGACTAATTCTTCTTTTTCTTCAGGAGGGAATAAAGTGCCAATCTTGACTTCTTTTACATCCTGACTGTCTCCCAGGTTGAATACCTCAGTTGGTTCTTGACTTGTTGCTCTTTCTTTTTCATCTCGCTCAATCATTTTTAATAGCTCAGGAGATACTTGAAGATCTTCGTCATCCGAGTCGGTAGTGTTTACAGGATTATCAAAGTTCATTCTTTCATTGTCATCAAAGAGAGTTTTGGGTCTGCATTATCCAGAGAGAAAAGAAAGAGAAGAGAAAAAAAATGGCACGAATGAGATGGATGCAAACTGGTACTTTATTTACAATGTGCATAAATCACAACTTTATTGGAATAAAAAGCAATAACTAAAAGGTTCACTTAAACAAAGACTACACCCTATTGATTGAACCTTTCTTTAGGAGGTTTTTACTATTAGATTACTTTGGAAAGCTTTCGATTATAACAGGCAGTTCTATCGCCTCCCAATTGTTCAGCACATCCCGTGGGCCACAAGGTTGAACAAGCTCCTCCTCTTCAGGTGAATCGCTGATGATTGCCTGAATAGAAAGACTTTCAAAAGACTTGTTGATGTTGATAGTCAGCTTGCCTTCATTGTCATTTTTTGGAATGAGACCACCACTCACGAACGTTTCGGTGATTTTAGGGATATCCAGATTTCTTTCCTGGAGAGGATGCCCTGTTAATCGTGCAATCCTCTTTTCTCTCTTTTCAGCTATTGCCTTCATTTTATCATGTCTTGTCGGTGTGAAGCCTAGGCCGTATTTCCCTTCATTTGTGGTGATTTTCAATGGTTCTGTGATTCCTTGTAAATCTTGTCCCAGTCCTAACCCCGGTGAGTATCCTCCTTTTATCATGAGTTTGGCAACCATGCGACTTGTTTTAGAGATGCTAGGAATGGGTTCTTCTTCATATTCGCTGACATAAGCAGCATTGACAATCTCAAAAGACCTGAAGGAGCAATCAGGTACATTTTCATTGACTTCGACATATTGAGCATCCGCAGGTCTTGATAGCAGGATGTCTTCTTCAGCGAAGACCGTGATTATCTTTCCTTCAATAATGAATTTCATTTTCTGGTGTAATGAAGAAGGAATTGCTCCGGCCATATGGATCCATGGTCTTCCCAGCAGGCAGGTATAAGATGGACAAATATCCATGACTTGGAATGTGATGTGGAAAAGACAGGGACCAATCCCTATTGGTAGCTCTATTTCTCCAACAACATCTCTCTTCGTTCCGTCAAATGCTCGAACAACAATATGACTGTTGTTGAGGTATGATGGGTCTAAACCAATCTTATGTAAGGTTTCGAGTGGCATTACATTTAGAGCTGACCCATTGTCGATAAGAACTCTGGCCATAATCCGATCTTTGTATTTGACCGAAATATGTAGGGCCTTAGAGTGACCCCTTCCTTCTGCTGGTATCTCATCGTCAGTGAATGTGATGAGATTTTGTGCCGTGATGTTGTTGACGAGGTGGTCAAAATTGTTCACGGAGATATCTTGTTCAACATAAGCCTTATTCAGGACTTTGAGAAGAGTTTCTCGATGAGCATCAGAGCTTAGGAGTAATGAAAGTATGAAAATTTTTGCTGGCAGGCGGTTTAACTGCTCAACGATGCTGTATTCACTTTGCTTTATGAGTTTGAGAAACTCAGTAGCTTGCTCATCTGTTACTGCTCGAGGCGTCTCTTGCTCTTTAGATGTATTTGTATCAAGAGATCCACTCGTCGTAACATTCTTATCTTGTTGGAGCTTGTTCATTTGCTCCGGAGAATAACACCGACCACTTCTAGTCATGCTTCCAACTTCTAACGGGGTTGATGTGATGTTAGAAGTGTAATCATAGCTCCATGGAATAGTTTTGTCCGAATTGTATGGGAATGGTTTTGGGACTTGAATTTTTAAAGGCTTAAGAGCAGGTTTTGAAATTGGTATGACCAGTGGTCTTGGCATAGCATTGAATTCTTGTTCTTTAATGATCACATTCACATCATCATCTTTATCTGACATAAAAACGATGAGTTGGGAGGAGTCGATGAGACTTTGCAGTCTTTCACGAAATTCTGAGCATTTTTGGATAGAATGACTCTTACTGTCATGGAAGTTGCACCACTCTTCATTCTCGACTTCTCCATTTCCAAAAGAAGGCTTTCCCATGATAACCCCTTCTTTCACAAGGCATGAATATACATGCTTAAGAGGGGTTATGATATCGTTGACTGACTTCTTTGTCGGCCAGTGTTCTTCTATCATATTGACTGGTTTTGCTTGATGAGGCGGCAACGGATTGTGAGTGACGTTTGGCTCATCGGAAAAGTCCAACCACTTTGATTCGATTAATTGTTGGATTATACGTTTCAATTCTATGCAATTTTCCAGTCCGTGGCCCACGGTACCATCATGATATGGGCAATTTATGTTAGGGTCATACCACCTTGGATACGGGGGTTCCAATGGCCTTGTAGGGATTGGGCGAATAAGTTGACTTTCAATGAGTTTTGGATACAGCTCAGTATAAGTCATGGGAATTGGTGCGAAGATTTCTCTTGGTCTTGGTGCAGGTACTGGAGGAGTTGGAACAGGTGGCCGTAACTGATTAGGTCTGTTGGGAGGATAATTGTTGGGTCTATTGGGAAGATAATCATTGGGCCTATTGGGAAGATAATCATTGGGCCTATTGGGAGGATAATCATTGGGCCTATTGGTAGGATAATAATTGGGCTTATTGGCAGAATAGGATAGGCGAGGTCCGGTGGCCACAGTGCCCACGAAGGGAATCCCTCTTCCTCTTCCTATTTGTTGTATTTCTTCATCTTTTCTTCTGGAAGGTCCTCCTCTTTTCATAGGATCGCTAAAGGATTCAGTAATCTTCCCAGTCCTGATACCATGCTCGATCCTTTCTCCAGACATTACTACGTCGGAGAAGTTAGTTGCCGCATTGCCAATAAGTTTGTCATAATATGGGTATTTCAGTGTCTGGACAAACAAAGTGACCATTTCTCTTTCTGTCATGGGTGGCTGAACCTGTGCAACTAAGTCCCTCCACCGCTGCGCATATTCCTTGAAAGTTTCTGGCTTTTTCTTCTCCATGTTTTGGAGAGTTTGGCGATCCGGAGCCAAGTCCATAACGTGTTTATAGTTGCCGATGAAGGCCTGAGCAAGGTCATTCCAAGTTTTTATGTTCCTTGGACCTTGGCTTAGATACCACTGTAATGCTGATTTTGTGAGACTTTCCTGAAAAAGTGCGATCCACACCTTTTCATCTTTTGTGAGTGGTTGTAGTCTCCTTAGGAACAATGTGATGTGAGTGATGGGATCACTCGTTCCATCGTATTTCACGAAATCTGGCACCTTAAAATCTGAAGGGATTACGACGTCTGGCACTAAGCAGAGGTCATCCACCGAGAGAGATCCGAATATAGTGCCTCCTTCAATGGCTCGCAGTCGCTTTTCTATTGTTTCGAGTTTTTGAGATTCTGCTTCTTCTTTTGGTAATGTCTTCTTCTCTTCCTGTACAGTGTCTTGTTTCAGGTGAACACTAGCAGACGGTCCTGATTCTTGAAACAGGTTTTCTTGGACTGAGACTCGTTGCGGGGTGAATCCCGGGGGATAAGTGGGATCTTGTACTTCTTTGATGGGGACTTGAGTTGCTTTCCCTTTGATTAATTCCATCAATTGTCTCATCTGTTCTGACATACTTTCAATCTTGGACTCCATCTCCATGAGACGTCCTTCGGCTTGTTCTGCCATTAATCTTGTTTGGAGTCGAGTTGAATATCGGTGTTGAGGTCCAATTTTACCCTTTTAAAGGAATATTTATTTTATTAGATTCTATGTGTGTATGATTGATGTGATGGATGCATGCATGAATATTGTAAATACTTGGTGAAAGAAAAACTATAATGGAATTTCTCAATTACATTCAGCAAAAGGTTTGTTTAAAAGAAACGACCCAAAGTACAATACTGCTTTCTGGCCTTAGATATGAACTCCATCATTCTTTGAACATTTACTGATGGAGTAGGACAGCTCAGTTCTTCTAACTCCTTGGCTTCTTCGCCCATTAGTTGGGCTTGTTCTGTAACTTTTCTGACTTCTACCAAAAATGTTTGCAATTGATCTTGAGAAAATCTGTATTGATCTTCCCAGTATCTGACTCTCATCTCTTTTTGATCGGTTTCATCAACCAATTGGGAGATGACTTGTTTTTGGTATTCAACTTTCTCTTCGAGGAGTTGTGTTTTGTGACCGAGCTGTTGCATGTCAAGGAGCATCCTCTTGTTCTTCTCCTTTTCTTCCTCTAGTTCTTTCTCCAACTCTCTTTTCGCCAATTTTCTGATGACCTCTTCAGGTAGAACTATTCCTTCCTTCCGGTTATTTCTCCATTCATAATAAGCAGTGGGAGAAATAATAGGCCCCGACTTCAATATGAAAATTCTTTTCCACGCAACTGAAATACCCATTGCGAGCTTATTTGAATTTGGATCTTCGTGTGAAAATTCCAACTTACTCAGATTATGCGTCATGGGTATAAATTGCATGGACCCAAATTGTTTTCGTACTTGAGCTGGGGCATAACTTGTTCCTCCCCATATACCTAAGAGAGGAACCCACGGGTAATTGCCGCAACGGTAGACAACGCGGGTGGAGGTAGACCAGGGGGCTCTCCATTCAATTTGGAATTCGGTGATGTTCTTGAAATAATCAACCCATGCTTCCTTACTGTCGTGATGAATGGTTTCACTTTTCAAAAAGGCTTCGATTGGGATGAAGTCCTTTGAAAAGCGATTTCCAAATTGTTGCTTCTCACAAGGAAGGTGGCTTTTGATCCAAATGTTGAGGAGATGTGAACATCCTATGAATTTGCCCCCTCTTTGGCGACAAAAGTTTAATGCCCTGATAGTTTCACATAATATTACTGAGGTCGGATTTATTTGAGCATTGCAGATTTGCTCAAATAGTGTAATGATGTCTCCTTCAATGAATCCGACGATTCTTGGGAAGACTACCAGGTCATATATCGCCAAGGCGAAAAGCTTGCGTCGTTGATTTTTCTGAGGGAGAACGTGACTTAATTGTTTTAAGTCGATCCAACTGATAAATTTTCGAGATCCTTTTGTTGCAAACTTGGTTTGAAGACTGGAAGCTGGCATATCCAATAATTTTGCTAGGGCTCGATGAGGCTCCGTTCTTCTATCATGTTGATAAGTCTCGATTGGATAGTCGGAGGACCAACCCAAGAGGCTGTTGTATTCTTCAATGGTTGGAACCAGATCCATCTTATCGAAAGAAAAGCATCGATAAAATGGATCCCAAAATTGTATTAGAGCCCGGACAAGTGATGCATCAACGGTAACCTTTAGTAGGCAAGTGATGTGACCATATTTTGCCGTAAAAGCTTCCTGATCAGCAGAATTCCAACTATTCCAGACTTGCAATAATTCCGTGGTGTCGTTCTGATTTATCCGGACCGATACCTGGTCCTTAAGCTGTACGTGAGAGTGGGATGTCAGAGCATCTCCGTGAAGCTTTTGAGTCATTTCGGAATATTCCATAGCTTCAGGCTGAGTTTCGATTACCGTGTCATTCCATGATCCAGTAACAGCCGTGGGAAGATAATCGAGAATATCCATGATAATAGTTCTTTCACCAAATACTTATCTTTAATGATGAAATGTATATGCCGGAAAAATAAGGAAAAATAGAGTTAGTAAAAAAAATAACATATAGGATCAAACATATAGATAAAACAAAACCTATGGAAATGGGAACCGAGGTATGGGAAATTCTTAATGGCTGGTTCTAAGGTAGAGTAAGGAATTCTACATGTAGAAGGTGGTTTATCAAAAAGGCAAGGGATAGTTCCCGAATCCCGTCACTGAATCATAGTGACGGCCCGATTCCTTACCCTCTAGGGTTTATGTAAGGAATGGATTAATTCGAGTCGTAGCTTTTCGTGGGCCCATGCAGAGACTAACCGTCTCAGAAGGCAATACACTACTTTGCTACTTTGAAACCGGTGAAGGCTTGGAGACCGTGGCCTCACAAGGACAGCAACACCAATTCCGCTTAGAAAGAATCGTGTTTGATTTAAGGAAGCTCGGGTATAGAGCTTCATTTTGTGAATGCATTATGCATGTTTACTTAAGTAAATATAATATATAAATCCACATAATAGTAAAGCAAAGTAAATAAAAACAAATCAACTTTAGGCTCGACTCACTAACGTCGACTCCCCAGTGGAGTCGCCAAGCTGTGGCAACGTCGGGTTGGGTCGTTTTCGGGAGTCGCCACCAATCGGTTTTCGCTCAGGTCGATTGGATACCTTAAAATATGGTCTGCGAGAGTTCGGGGATCGGGAGTACGGTTACGCTAAAACAATATTGTTATAGCGCCCAAAATTGGCACCTTAGTTGATTTTAATTTTGTTTTACTTTGCTTTAAAAAAAATTCAGTTAATTTTCAAACTAGAAATCTTAACTGAATTAGTTGAATGTGGATTTTTGGAAATTAATTTGTATAGAATTTTATACTTCCGAACCATGGACTCTGCCGAGTCATTTGGACACGGAAGATTTTGATTCCGAACCATGGACTCTGCCGAGTCATTTGGACACGGAATTTGGTGAAATTTTAAACAATTTTATCCATATTGTAAAAAATATGGATTTTTATCTTTTCATTTAATTTGTTTATTTTAAAAAAGTTTGATATTTTCCAAACCGTAGATCCTACCGGATCATCCGGATATGGAAATTATTTTAATTTTTAGTTAATTATTTAATTTTTATGGAATCAATTATTAGTTTAATTATTAATTTGGAAATCTTTTGTTTATGAAATTTTAGGTTTATTAATAATCTAAAAATTTGATTTTTCTTTCTTTATATTTTCTTTTCTTTTCTTTCTTTTCTTTCTTTTTCTTTTCTTTTTACTATTCTTTTTATTTATTTTTCTTGTTTAATGAAGGATATTTATTATTTAAAGAATTACTCAATTTCTAAAAGAATTAAAAAAAATTAATTTTTTTATTTAATAAGAAGTTAATTTAAAGGAATCAAAGAGTTTAAAAAAAAACTTTGATCATGGTACGGGGCGTTGTTACTCAGCCAGACCCTCTTCACCAGGTGAAGCAGCTCAAAAGCGGGCACGAGACAGTTTCCAGCCAATATACCATGAACTAAAAAAAATTTTTAACTTAACAACATGGCTTAGATTTATTTTATATATATATATTTTTTTTTATGGCTAACTTCTTTAAATGAAATGAGTTTAACCATAAAATAAAGAAAAATTAAATAACAATAAATAAAGTGGAGGTTTTTTTTTTTTGTTTGTTTTGAACATCCATTTAAGAAAATAAAAGGTGCATAAATTAAATAACACATGCAAATAGATAATGGGAAAACACATAAAGTAAACAAAAGAATATCAAAAGATGATATATAAATAAATAAAGTGGGGCTTTTTTGGCCATCCACTTTTTTAAAGAAATGAATAGGAGGGATAACCTTCCATTATAATAATAATAATAATAATAATAATAATAATAACAATAAAAGGTTAGTAAAGTTAGTCGTGTTAGTTGAGTTCTGCAAAAATTAAAGGTTAGTGACTTATAATGGAATAATAATAATAATAATAATAATAATAACAAGTAAAACAATGACTAATTTGTAAATCGGAACAATATTAGGGTCTCGGATAAATGAATCAAATAAGATCTAACCAGCTCACACAATTATACTTAATATTAATTCTTTAAGTTTATTCATATTCTTAAATAAATGAACAAACAAAGAGATAAAAGAAAATAAACATTAGTAACCAAATTGTAAATCCAAAACAGCTTAAAAGTCTCAGAGAATCAAATTAAATAAATTGAGTGACAAATTATTTTAAAAAAATATTTATATAACCTAATCATGTAATTAATCTTAATGTTAATTTCTAAGTTAATTTATGCCTTTAATTTAGCTGAACAAACAAAAGCATATTGGAAAAATAAGAAAATTAATGACTTAATTGCAAATAAAAAAAAAACATTAGAGTCCCAATTAGACAAATCAAATAAATCTAGGGACAAAATTATAATTATGCCAAAATTGTGGACTTTTGAATCAGATTCTGGGTTGAGAACGGGTCGATTTGCAATCTGAGTTTCATTATTTAATTTTTGCTTTTGTTTGCTTTAAATAATATCAATTGAAAATCCAAACCATGGATTCTAACCGAATCATCTGGATATGGATTTTTGATTTACTAGTTGTGATTTGGATTTTTGTTATTTAATTTTAATTAATTAATTAATTTTGTTTGTTTTTGTTTGCCTTAAATAATATCAATTAAAAATCCAAACCATGGATTCTAACCGAACCACCCGGACATGGATATGATCCGTCTTAGGATTTTATCAAACCTACTAAGAACGGATTCGCAAACATTTGAATGCTTCTTAACCAATAATTTGGTACACATTTAATATATTACAAGAATGAAAATTAAACTATTCTAAAATCCAATAAATATACATGAATATACATATCAAATCAAAATCCTATATCGTTCTGCTATGTCAATTTAGAGACCAAATTTTAATGTAAGGCCAAACCAATAATAATATAGAAAACAACAATATATATATATAAATATATACAAACAATAAAAAGCATGCTGTCAATAATTAATCTGCAAACATTAAAAAGGTTAGTGACTTGAACGAAAGAAAATAAGAGAACCAAGGACTAAACTAGAGTTTTACCTAAAAATCTTGACTGGGTCAAAGAAAAAAAAAAATTAAAAACGCGTCGGGCTAGCACTTCTTCTTCTTCCTTCCAGCGGCGATGACCAGGATCAAAAGGGCGACAACGTCCTTGGATGAGGCGGCGATTGGCTGGACGATTGGGCAACACCTGGGCACGGTGGCGACATGACTGGAGCGGCGGAGAAGAGCGGGACTGGAGACGATGAAGTGACGTCACGACGTGACGCGAGGGGAGCTAGGCGCGGCAGGCGAGCCGGCCGGTGGCTGTCGGCAGCTGGAGACGGCTGGAGGTGTGATCGACGACGGCGAGCTCGGACGGGCCGTCGACGCAGAGGAGGAGGCCCAGCCAGCAGAGGAAGGGCATTGGGCTGGAACAGAGGGGGCGAAAGGGAAGAGAGAGGGAAGAGAAGAGAGAGATGAGAGAATGAGCCCTGATAGGGAGAGAAGCCGAGAGAGAGGAAGGAGAGAGAGCGAGAGCTGGTTCTCTAGAGGCCAAGTGGGAGAGCAGGTAAGGATAAGGGAGAAGAGCGAAGAGATTAGAGATAAGGGGGGAGCGTCTGTCGGCCACCTCCCCCTTTTTTTATTATTATTTTTATTTTTTTCTTCGTTTTCTTTTTATTTTAATTAATTAATTAATTAATAATAATAATAATAAAAAAAAATTTTAGTTTTAATAATTTTTTTTTTTCAGTTTTAATTTTTAATTTAATTAATTTTTTTTATTTTTTAAGCCGGACGAAATTGGGTGTCTACAAATATATTTATTAAATGCACAACTAAAATTTATATTTATCGATGTAATATATTTTAAGAATTTTGAATTTTATTTTTTTTAAATATAAAAATAATTTGTTATTTTTTTTCATCAGGTAGGTTGAAAAATTACAAAACATTAACTGCCATTTGGCTAAAAAGCATACTTAATTAATGATAGAATGATATGTTATTAATGATTAGCTTAATTAATATATTATTTATATTATGTGTTGCTAAAAAAATTGTAAAATGTGTAGATTTCCTTCATGTGGTGAAAATTAGTTTTCAAAATAAAACGAGATTAGCTAAAATATATTTGTCCTAAAAAATGTTAATTTTAATATTAAAAAATAAATAAAATGAATAAAATGTTAAACAAGAAAATATTAATATTAGTCACAAGCATAAACTATTAGCTTATAGATATGGAAATATATTATAGATCTAGAAATTATTAGTAAATTTTTAAAGATAGAAATTATTTAGAAATAGAAAATTTATCATTAATATATTGTATATTTAGAGAAAAAAGGTTAGAGGTAGTATGAAATGAATATTGTAGTTGATTTGTATGATTTGCAAATCTTGTTGGGTAATTATGGCATTTAGCCCACTTGCCTAACAGTTAATTTGATTAAGGTGACTGTTATAAGGGACAAAGTGTTGGTTTTCTAAAATAAAAGGGCGCAAGTGTAGGTTAGACCAAATGTGGGGTTTATAAATTTCCCTTCTTATTTTCTAAGAAAAGCTTGAAAATTATATTTAAAAACTACAAATTTCTATTTATTGTCTCACTAATCCTGTAATTTATAGGATACGGAAAGTAGTCACCTTATCCAATGACCCTAAATCTAAATGGCACCACTTCCAAAGCTATATAAACATTATCACTGTTATTTACGTTTATTTATGAGGTGTGAGAGTACTTTCTTGCTATTTACGTCTTATCTAGAATTCATACTCACTGGAGCATGAGAATCATTTGCAGGTCTGCATGATCTCTTTCTTAGCGCATGTTAATATATAAAGGCATTACTCTTTAGTGTCAAGACATCATACCAGGTTAGTGCATAATTAATTATTTAATGTAATATTGTACCTTTCAGTGATTAGTCACTAAATCTATATGCTCAATCAAAACTCCATAGTACAAGAAGCCCAAAATGTACTTTTAAAGCACTTTTAATTTTTTTTTAATTTTTTTATTGCACTTGGTACAAAATTTTTTTTAAAAAAAATATTTTCTGAAAATATTATTCAAGTAATTATTAAGTAGGTAATATATTAACTTTTAAATAGTATTAATTCTAGGCTATCAATAAAAATAATTTTTAAATAATGCATTATTTAGTTTGTAAAGAATTCAAATTTTTATTTATTTTTCTTTCTTCATGCTATAGGAAGATTAACATTAGATATTCCTCAAAAGTTCAAAGTCTTTATCTAAAAAAGTGCTCAGGATGCTCTTCCTACAAGTCAATGTTGCCAAAAAAGAAGGAACTTATGTTGCAATCAGGGGGAAGAAATATTATTACACTTATTCCTCCATTGTGCTAGCTCTCAATTTATTTGGCAGCATACACAAGTGAGACTTCCCATGGTCCATGCTATCCCCTTTACTCAATGATTGTTTTGTTTACTCACCCCTTTGCAACTTTGGTCCTATGCAAACATTTGTACATATTGTGTCTACTCTTTGGATTATTTAGATTGCTAGGAGTAAAACTATTTTTAGGTGACAACCCTCTGATCCAACAATGATTACCTTTAACAGGGATAATCTAATAGTTATGATGGAGACTACCCATAGTCAGGCAAATTCATGGCAAGAAGTTGTAACTTAGTTTCACATGGGGTTCTAGATAAAGTAGAGGCAAACCTATGATTTTTGTAACTAATGAAGCTTGGAAGCCTTCTACCAACAAAAGTGACTAGGCTTGGGTGTGTAAATCATCTAGCGGAAGCTTGAGACATCTCTCGAATTGTAAATCTTTTTATTAGTCATCTCCCCTTGCTTTGAGTTGTAAGCTATTTAAAATGCTCTCTCTTTTGCTAGCTTCCAATGGATAGGGAAGATTATCATTTTGATAGATTGTATTCAAGCATTCCAACATCCAGTTGGAGATTACTTTGCGTTAGAGTGTCAAGTGTTGGTGAATGAAGTCAAGACTATTCTTGCAGGTTTAAATAGTGTTTCTATTATCATTGTCCAGTGTCAGGTAGTTTGGGAGGCACAAGACTTAGCAAATGCTATTATTTCTAGTCCTTTACAACATTTTCTTTTATTTAGACTACCAAAAGAAAAAGAAGGAATGGGATTAGGTCTATTGGGACATACTAGAATTTGAGTTTAACTTACTTTATTTCGGATCCATCTTTCATCTGCATTATAGTACTAAAATTTCTAGAAAAGGTTTTTTACTTGACTATATGGTACTTCAAAATTATGGTCCCCATTTTTTTAAAAAAATAAATTCAATATGATCCTTATATTTTAAAAAATCATTTTAATCCTTATAGTATTTTTCAAAAAAAAATTGTTAAATGACTCCTATGTTTTAAAAATACTATTCAATGAGTTGCTATAATTAAAAATTGGCAGTTTAAGTCATGTTATTTCATCAGAGTTATGTCCAGTCGTAATCTCTTAGGTTATTAGATGTTTGATTCTAATGAATAATTGTAACACCAATAACAATTGACATAGATGTGATTCATATACCCCATCTGTTTTACTTTCAAGAAAGATTAGTTGAATCTCAAGCCAAATAAGCCTTACAAAAAATGAAGGTTTATGCATAGGGATTGCTAACCTAATAGTTCTTGTTGTGATTTTGTTAATATTATTATTTTTTTTGGAGTCCTAAAACTCATTGGCCTGCCAAAATAGTTATAAAACTATGAAATCATTAACTCTATTGATCTTAATTTGTATGTCTCGCCAGATAACTTACGAAAAAGCTGATGCGGGAGTTAACGAATGTTAAATTTGGGGGAAGACATTTTTAGTCCTATAACTTTATTAAATTTTACCAAGTGAGCCCTAAAATTATTTGAGTTTCAAAACGAGTCTTATAACGGTAAAACCGTCAACTCTGTTAGTCACAAAAGAAAAAAAAAATAAGAGAAAGGAACCAAATTAATTAGACTTTTAGCAACAGAAATAATGCATTACTAGCTACTTTTTATATCAAGATGTTATATATTATAGGTGCAATAGCAAACATTTCTCTACATAATCTAGCAAAACAAGACCAATTTTCTATTTATTTGCTTTACGTAATATTCTTTTATATAACCGCAAATACCACCACTCAATGAGGACGTGTACCATGAGTTAGAGACTTTTTTTAAATATTGATATCATTTATTTAAAAATGAATTTTAATTGGTTAATGATGTTAACATGATTGAGATTTGAAAACTGATATGTGTGTGTATTCCATTTTCTATGTTTTTGTATAAAAGTATTGCTTTGATATATACTTATGTATATTAGAGAAATTATATGAAAATAATTAAAACACATAAAAATGTGGAAAAAATATTACTACATGATGTTTTTTGTTTTAGAAAAATATTTTTAATGTATATTATTTTTTGAAATCGGTAACAGGATATATTTACGATTTACAGGGTGCAGTAACCTAGCCTTAACGGAATTAAGAACCATGATTAATGATTACTAGTTCAACGATCTCGTTATAGCATGCACCAGTAGTGTCTATATCTACATTTTGTCCGAAAATCTTGCTTATATTCCAAAATCCAGCCCATTACAACACTAAAGTTGCCTACATCTACATTTTGTCCGAAAATCTTGCTCCCATTCCAAAATCCCGCCCATTACAACACTAATACCCAATTTGTTTTAACTTAAGTCAACTTAATCTAAAATAGTTTTAAATATTTTTCACCTAAAACCAATTTCATTTGAAAGCCAATATTTATCATGTTATTAAATTTCTATGAAATTTTCTTTTTTAATGTTTAAAAAAGAAAAATTTATAAAAAATTAATAGTATTATAAAAATTTTATAGTCAATGGATTATTTCACCTAAATAATATTAACTTTCAAATAAAATTAATTTTAAGTAAAAAATATATAAACATAAAAATAAGTTATTTTGAATTAAGTTGGTTTTAAGTTAAAACGAATTGGGTGTAAAGTTGTTATGGATTCCACAAACAGTACCATTAATCAATTCTTCCTAAACAATAGTTGACGGTTTTACCATTTATAAAACTCACTTGACGACTTGAGTAATGTTAGTACTTACTTGGCAAAATTTAAAAGTTATGGAACTGAAAATGCAAAGACAAGAAATGGGGAAGCTAAAAAGAATAATGAAATGGTGATGCAAAAAAATGGGAAAATAGAAAAAAAAAAAAAAAGGAAAAGGAAAATGAAAATGGTAAAAAAAGAGGGTGCAATAAAAATAATGAAGCGGAGATGAAACAAATAAAAAACTGAAAAGGCAACAAAAATCCAAAATGAAAAATAAAAATAAAAAACAAAGGTCAAAACTGAGTGACTCCTCAAAACCTTCGCCCCCAAACTCCCCAGACAAACACTCAACAACCAAACCAAAGTGCCACGGTTTTCAAATTTCTGTTAATAAATATATAGTTATATATTGCCCCGGCCATATAATAGATTCTGATCCCTGAAATGGGTTTAGGCCATTTCATGCGAAAAAAACTTAACAGAGAAAAGAATAGGTATCCAATTCTGGTGGGTGAGAGTACGAACTATATGGAACCTTAAGATGGAAGCAAATTAATCCAACTCAAGATGGGCATAATCCTTGTGAGACAATTGAATCGAAGTTAGAGAGAGCGAAGCCAGAGAGAGCTCTTGCAACATAGGTTGTCATCAGGTCAATACAAATATCTGCATGGCTATCTTCTTCATCCCTAAAAGAGCCAAATTGGTTGACTTTTAATTGGAAGGCCACATTGGCAATCGCTTGCGGTTGACCTATTTGCTCGTTTTCAACATCCTCTTGGGCTGGTGGTGGCTATCTGGGAAAAAGTTGCTGCCTCTTCTGTTTCAACAGCTGCCATGGCTTTGCTTATCAATGCTTTGCCTGCAATCTCACCTTGGATATCAAATGTGCAACTTCCCCTAAGTTCAACGTTGGCAGCTTTCCCGAGCTAGAACACTTCAGCCATGAGCACCCTCTGGTGTTGATTGACAGGAACGTTGCGGAAGCAGCCAACTTTCACTGCAACGCTTGCAAAGAACCTCTCTCAGGTCCAATCCTTAGCTGTGTGGAATGCTTTGTCCACCTTCATGAAGCGTGTGCAGATCTACCCAGAAGGATGGATCACCCTTTCCACCGCAAGCATCCTCTTGAGCTAGTGGTTAATCCGTCACCCAACTACAAAGGAAAATCTTATTGCACTTTTTGTATCAGCACTTGCCATGAATTCTCTTATTGATGCTCTGCCTCCTGTGATCTCACGCTCGACATCAAATGCACCACATCCCCAAAATTCATCGTCCTCTGGTGTCAATTGAGAACCATGTTGGTGAAGCAGCCAAATCGACTTGCGTCATCTGCGAGGAGCACCTCTTTGGTCCAATTGACTTGCGTCACAATCAGTGTATGGGGTTCATCTACAACTGCCACTTCTGCGATTTTGACATTCATGTTAACTGCGCTTCTCCACTACCAATCTTGAAAGCTGAGATTCATGAACACACATTTAGTTTACTGTTAAGGAGATGTGAATTCTTGTGTGATGGATGCGGAAAGAAAGGCAACAACTGTGCTCCCTACATCTGCACAAAATGCAACCTTTGTACTGCACAAGGATTGTGTGTTGCTGCCACGCTCTATCAAAGTAGCTCAACACGATGACCCACTCTTGCACACATTTTCCAACCTAAAAGAAAATGAAAAATGTCAACTTTGCATGAAGGAGCTGAATCTAAGGCATGCTTGCTATTACTGGTCAGAGTGCGATTATGCGGCCCATGTGGATTGTGTGAGGGATGAAATTGTATGGGACCAATCACAAAAGAAAAGGATCAAGTGTGACAACCCAAAAAACAAAAGTTAGTGACAAAATGTATGAACTAATTTCAAGTTGAATGTCGTGTAGAATTCATTCCATTTCAGTCATTCAATGTGCATTTTGTTATATTAAATTGTTTAGCAACAACTGTTAGCATGTTAAAAATACATTCCGTATGGTTGATTGTTAGTGGGCATTCCCTGTGATGCATATGGATGATTGTCGATTTAACTTATAGCATTTGATTTTGTTTAGACAGCATATCACATGGAAGAGGCTTAGAGGGCGTTCTGGCAATTTTAAGATTTTGAGAAGGGCAGTTTTTGTCTCTAAGACTAATTTTCGATGGTTTAGAGTCCACTGTTTTTTTAAGAGAACGAGAAAGTTTGAGGGGAGTGGTAGTCAGAGATATTTTCAATGTTTGTTCATAAGTTTTAAAACATTATGGTCTTAGGTGACAAGATGAAAAAAATTCAGGCCGATGCTGGGACCTCGGCCAGTCCGGGGGAGGAGTTCTAATGCATGGTTAACTGCAGTCTTCCTACTGGCATTTTGGAGGGACAAAAGGACAAGAAGGTCAGTAGAGATTGAAACCACAACAGAACAGTCTTAAGAACCAACGACCATCAGATACATTTCTCGTTATGCAATAAAGCAGAAGAATCTAATCACATGAACGGTAGGAACTCAAACAGAACAAGTTTAGAAAGTGCACCAGAATGACAGAATTGCTAAGATTCAGACGGAAAGGAAAGAAATTTCGCTAGGAACTTGAAGCACACAAAAGCAAAAATGCAAGCATGTAATCTTCTCTCTAGTCAAGGATAGCAATTATTCTCACATAGTTTGTCACATCTTCAGCCACCAGAACATAAACTATAAGCAACGTACAGTGATGCAGGAGAAGATTTATCAAAAAAAGCCAGAAGCATAATGATAAAATTGCTCAATCACATAGATAAGTATGGGACTCTTATGACAGAAGGAGCAACACTCCTCCGATGGTTTTACATTATTCAGTTTAAGACTCAATCATAAAGTAATTGATGCTTCTTTTTGACAAATTGCTTTCTCAAGCCACTAAAAGAAATAAAGTCGGTCTCTAGGAGAGAGTGGAAACAGTTTCTTTTACCCTTCAAACTCATAGCAGAAAAAGGGGAAAAAGAAGAAGAAAAAGGAAAATACTGCTCTTAAAATTGAAATTTCAAGATGCCAGCAGCAGTATCGTATAGAGGAAAGGAGTTAAAGAACCAGATGGAGCTAGTTATGACAGCAACTAACCACATATCAAAGTACCTCAACCTGACCCAGGTTGAGGTCAGAAAATCAACAGGCTTGTTGGTTCATCAGTCTGCATGTTGTGCTTTCTTTATCCAGAAGTGCAGCTTTCCTCATAAATCTAGAAGGTTGCAGCAGCTTGAGATCATATATAGAAGCAATGTTTGCATCACCCTTATCAGGGAAACTTAAGACACACTTGCATTGTGCACCCTGTATATATTGGATGTTACTTTACCTGTTATTTCTTAAGATGCAATTTCACCAGAAATTTGATAAAAACTGACAGAAAAGCAGTAAAGTAGGAAAACACAATTATCCAGAAACGGCACCTTGTCTCATATGTTAAAAATTTCACAGACAACTCATCCTACATGGCAAAATTACATCATCACTCATAAAACATGGAAAAGGTTACACTGCTTCAATCTTTGTGTTATGCACAGCTAAGGCTTAAGAAGGAAAGTTGGAAAATGGACTTAACTAGTTAAATTAAGTCGTGATTTATGAATGTTATAATTATCATGGATTGGTTATAGCCGAGCCTATGTTAGGCCTCTCAATGACTTAATTGATTGTAAACAGGGATTGAGGGCAGAATTGAAAGAAGCCCAAGATTATCATGGTTAATGATACATAGGTTGTCTTCTTGCAACAAGAGTGGAAGTTTGGGGCTGAATTGCTCAAGTGGAAGACAATTCCACGCAGTAGAGGACAGGGAGTTATGTGAACATATCTAAGAACCCTGGATCTAATTGAAAGAAATAAAGAAGAACAAGGACTGAAGAGGGGATTTGAACCCCATTATTGCAAGATTACTACTGCTCTGGTGTTTTTGTTGCTCGACAACGCATAGCTGACTTCGGTTCGTTTCAACACCTCCTGATAGCTGGATTTCGACCGAGAACATTGATCAACTACAGAGGATTAAGAACTCTGGTTGCATGTTCTGGAATTGGCAACTGAATTGGTCTCGGTTCAAAGAGGAAGAACTTGCTTTCACAATAAGAAAGTCCACTGCTGGTTTCAATGCTGGCTTCGTGTTCCAGGGGTGTTCAGAAGGATTTATTGATGTTCAGAGCAGCCATCGAAGGAAATTAACAAAGGCAGCAAGACTTGTCTGGTCTGGATGGATTGTTGGCTCGGGTTACACACAGGGGCGGAACCAGGAATTTTCGCCCCGGGGGGGGGGGGGGGGATTGAAAAAATTTGTCAAATTTGTACAATCCTTATACAAACAAAATAATACAGTTCATACTTCATACAAGTCATAAAATTTATAACAGTACATAAACATGATTAAGTGTACTTGTAAAAATTCAAATTCAAAATGTGACATGACACTCCTTCATATCTCTGAAATCATCAAGTATCGAGTCCAAACTAAAAGTTTCTGCAAGGTCTTTCTCAATGTACAGAACCAAAGTATCAGCAAGGAAATCATTATCCATCTTGTTTACATATAATTTACATAATTTAATTGACTCAATTCAATCACATAATTTACATATAATCATATAAATATCATTTAAACAAGTAAACAATTACTCAATTAGATAATGATAAGATAAAATTCAAACTAAAATTTAACAAACAATTAAAAACTATTTAAACAGTTAATAACTTAAGTTAATAAGTTTAGTTACCACTTACCAGTTACCAGGCACGCACACGCACAGGCAAGGGCAGCCGGCAGCGCACCGCAGCAATGCCAGCAAATTTGTGGTCGCCGTCGGTCGGGCGGGAGTCGGGACTCGGTCACTCGGGAGCTGCGAGCTGGGAGCCGGGAGCGCGGAGCGGGACTGTCTCAGACTCTCACTCTCTCAGTGTGTCTCTGTCTCTGCGACTGCGATTCGACAATCGCGATTCCGATTCGCGATGACGAACAGAACAACAGAAGCCGTCGAGGCGTCGAGCCGAATAGCAGGGCGATTCGCGATGCGGCGATGGCCGGTAACGGTGGCTGTCTTGCTGAGCGAAATGCTCTCGCCGGCGCCGCTCAGGCTCAGGCGGCGGAGGCGAAGGCGGAGCCGAGAGCTCTGCTGCTCTGGCGACAGTGGCGACCACGACTGGCGAGTGGCGAGGCGAGCGACGGAGTCTGCCCTGATTTTGCGAATTGGGGATTTCAGAATTTGGACTGCAGCTGTCGCCGAAGGATTTTGGAATTTTTGAAGCAAAAAACGTCACCGTTTGCCGTTTTAAAACTAAAGGAACAACCACCAATTTGGTCCCTAATTTATTAAGCGCTTGCTACATTGCCCCCATCTTTATATTCTTCCATATTTTTCAGGGGGGCAAGAATACCTTATAATCCCCAACTTCTCTCAATTTAAGCAATTTAGTACCCTATATTTTAAAAGTTTCAAAATTTTCGGGGGGGCAGCGGCCCCCCCCTGCTCCTTCATAGTTCCGCCACTGGTTACACACCAGAATAGATGAGCTTTCTTCTCAAACAAGGCAAAGCTGGAAGCTGGAACTTCAGCCACGGGTTTGTAAGGTAAGGAACACAACCTATTCTACGTTTTATTGAAACTGTGTCATGCAATAGTCTATATGGCCTTGCATGTCTGTAGAGAGGTTAAGGAAGTCATGACAATGAATGATTTGAACGATTATGGCTTTCTAAGGGGGTTTGTATGACTGATCAATGGATTTCAATGGGGACCAAGCTTTGGCTCATGAAGGAACCTATGATGAGACCAGTTTCTGGTCTATAGAAACCTTAATGGTTTCTGGCAAGCTCAGCGGGAGCCCTAAGTTTCATAGCTACATGAACATGGCCCCTTTTGAGAATCGAGCTCTGTTTATGATAGTGGAAAGGCTTGCTTTGCAGCTTCGAAAGAGGCTTCTGTATGTTTGATTGTTATGTGATTGTTGTGTTTACTGTTTTTCTTCGTTTGTTAGTTGCTGTTTGATGCTTGTTTTTCTTGTTATATTGTTAGTGTTGCATTGTTTTTGGTTTGTCTTCTGGATTTCTTGCAGGTTAAGAATAGCTGATCATTATGACAGATTTGTGATCAGTAATGGGTTCCTTACTGAGTTTTCCACTGAAAACTCACCCCCTTACAGTGACATCGCAGGTTACTGTGTGAAGAAGTTTGGCTTCTGTGACATACCTGATTGTTGTGAATGTGATGCAGTTTAGCTGAACTAATTATGTGTGTTTGTAAGACTTAACCTATTGCTTAGCACATTCTTTGAACCCCTACTGATTGAAAATTGGCTTAAGATTTGTGTTTTCAGCTACTGTGGCTAGGCTGGTTAGTTAATGATGAAGTGGATCCCTTTTCTGTTAAAGCTTAGGAGCAAATCCTGGACAAGGAACAAAGGTTTCTAAACCCAAGGATCCTGTATCGAAATGAATTCTGTTTAAGCTAGATTCACTTTAGTGATACACTTATGATGTGTTGGCTGATTCTGTAGCTTGATTACGAAGCATACATGTTTTGTACTTACTTAGTTGGCTAATGAGAAACTTCTGGAAGTAATGAGCTGCTTGTAATTATTATTTAATGAATTTCAGTTCCAATTGCCATCTGATAGAGATTTCTGCTCAGTCTGTAGGAAGTTGTTAAGAATTAATTGGTATGACTTCAGTTTAGCTATCTGATTACAAGACGATTAAGAACCAAAGCATGACACACGTATTGATCCATGCTGAAAATGCACCAGTACAATTAAAAATTGGCTTTAACAGCAAGAATTAAATCCATGGCAGAAATCCTAGGTTACCTTGGCTATTAAACCAATTGAAGATTAACAAACATGCATGCAACAGTCTACAAGTTGAGTTCCTAAGACTTACTTGTAGACTAATTGGAAGCACCTGGAAGTGTTCGTAACAAAGGGGTATCAGAGCAAGGTTAGGTTGTCCAAAGATGTCCAGGATTTTCAGTATTAGACAGTATCCTAAATATAGGCCACAGTTGTAGTTAGTCTGTGTGACAGTGGTTATGTGTCTCATTTGTTAAGACTATGGAATGTGCTTGTGAGTGTTGATCTTTCGTGATCCGGTTAAGATTGGTTGCTTTAATGTGATTGATTGAATGAAGCACCAAAATAGCACTACTAGAAAAACCGACTTTTCCAATGGCCTACCTTCCAACGGGCTGACCATTGGAGAATATCCAATGGCTTAAGCCGTTGGAGAAAGAGGAAAAAAATTTCCAACGGCTTTCCCGTTGGAAAAATTAAGAAATTGAAAATAAGCTGTATTTCCAACGGCTTTAGCCGTTGGAATTAAGTATATTGGTTTTAAAATTGTTTCCAACGGCTTAAGCAGTTGGAAAATGAAATTACAGAAATCAGCGTTTTAAGTAATTTTGAAAATTATTTCCAACGGCCTAAGCCGTTGGAAAAAGGAAGTTGAAAACGCACCGTTTTACTTGAAAATTTTTAAAATTTTGAAAATTATTTCCAATGGCCTAAGCCGTTGGAAAAATTAAGTTGAAAACGCACCGTTTAAGTTATTATTTTCCAACGGCCGAAAATTCGAAATTAAATTCCCCCAGCTCGCGATTTTGTCTTCTTCGTCTGGTATCGTCCTTCGCTCTCTGTCTGCTCTCTTCCTTTGCTCTCTGTCTCCACACGCACACACAGCACCTTCCTCAAGTCTCCCAGGGCCGGATTAACGTCGCTCAGAGCCTGATTTGTTGGATCTGATGGTCTAACTCGTAGATCTGTAGGTAAGTTTATGGATTTTTCGTTTTGTTCGTTTCGGGTGTAATTTTTTTTTTTTTTTCGATTTTCATGGTTTTTTGTTTAATAACTGTAATGGGTGTAATTTTTGACTTGTTCTAGCAGATTGGAAGGAAGAAAGAACGGATTTAAAGGAAGGATTTTGAGGTATTTTTGTTTAATATGTATTTTTTAAATTTTTTAAATTATTTATCCGAAAAACGCTTTAAATCTTTCTTATGTGATTTGAAGTGGTTGATGGTTGGATGTGAAGATTTGCACGTAGACCATTAGAATTTTTAATTTTTACCCATTTTGTTAAATTTTTTTATTATTTTCGGGTTTTTAGGGTTAATTTTACAGTTTTAGTTTAATTAATAATATTTAACTGGGAATATTTTTATAATGTTTTAAGTTTTGGAATTACTAGAAACGTTCAAAGTAGTTATACTTAACTAAATTTGTTTGATTAAAATTTACCTTTAATAAAATATGTGTCAATAATAATAATATTAATAACAATAATAATAATAATAATAATAGTATTAAGAATAATAATAATAGTAATAATAGTAATAAAAATAATAATAATAATAATAATAGTAACGGTAATATTAATAATACTATGTAAAAATAATAATTAAAATAATAATTATTGTACAAAGATACGAGCTAAAATAATCATAATAATGATATTAATTAAAGTAATAATAATAATAATAATAATAATAATTTAAGTAAGTTGAAGTATACTCAGAGTAGTACTTAATAATAATTTCAGTAATAATAATAATACTAATAAGTAAATTAGTAATTATTATACTAAGAGAAGTTATATAATGATAATAATAATAATAATAATAATTAAAATAATTATTATTACATAAGAGTAGTATAATAATAATAATAATAATAATTATTATTATTATTATTATTAAAATAATTATTATGAAACTTAGATTACTATAATAATAATTATTTAAATAATGATGTATGGTTCGATGAGAACAAAGACAATAATAATATGACTACGAATAATAATAATAATAATAATAATAATAATAATAATAATAATATCAATAATAATAAACCCAACAAGAGTAGTAATAATTATAATAATAATTATCTATACTATGGATGGAAAGCCTTCTTATGCTTTGTATATTTTGGAGTTATTAATATTTGGTGTTGAATTTGCTCTTGGATTTGATGTGCCTAATCAGCATGAGACATGAAACACTATGTTTGCAAAATTTTAAAGATGTGGGCTTTTTGGTTGACATGCATTAGAATGCCGCACTTATTGAACTCACACACCCTAAACACTTAAGTATAAAAGTGTTTATGCCTTGCTGTTGTTGCATGTAACCTCGTCAGCCTGTCCTTGAAATGCAAGTAATTTGAGGGTTAACAAGTGGACATACCCTCCCAGGCCTTACCCTCATGAATAAGAGAGTAAATCAAGTAAAAGAAGTATGGTCGAGCCATACAGAAGTAAACCACTATAGCTGTGTTAGAGGTGCCTAGATAATAGTTCTTAGAACTATAGATGAGTAGTAGAAAAAATATTAATACTTATTGAGTGAAATATTAATGCATGGCATTAATTATAATATGTTGGCTATTAATATATAATTTCCATTGGTAGGACTCCATGGAACAAGAACGTAGTTGGATGTATAGTAGTCGTTATTTACCTGGGCGAGTTGGGTACAAGAAGGAGTAGGAGACAGGGGTTGAGCAGTTCATAACATTTGCTTATAGTAATCCAGGTCATATGGATGGGAACAAAATTCGTTGCCCATGTAGGAGATGTAAAAATTTGAGGTTTAAGGATTGTGATGAGGTTAAAGTGCATCTATATAAGTGCGGATTCATGACATTGATGAGGCAGCGATAATGAGTGCAGCTGTAGGTGGAAGGAAGAAAGGGCGTGTATTTGAGCTTGGATCAGAACAACATGTTGTGCTTGGACGACGACGACCAGGGAATACTCCTGCAGCACATGTTGATGTCACTCAGACGCGGGAGTTCACTGAACAAGTTGAGCGAGTAGTTGCGGAGCATACAGCACAACAAGTAAAATATTATGAGCGGAAGTTGGAGCGACTGAAGAGGAGACAACGAGCGGAGCTGGAGTACATATGTCAACGAGTTGGAATTCCTCAGCCCGCGCACCCAGACAATGATATTGATGCCTCGGGATCCGATGATGACTAGATCAGGTATATCACTTTACTTTCTGTGTTCATCAACAAACAAACACTTTTTAGGAGTAATGGAAGTATGTAATTTCAATTATATATGTTTTTATGTGGATTGTAACTATATTTGTGTCATGATATTGTAATTTCAATTGTGTATGCTTTTATGTGTATGTTATAACTATATTTATGATATGATTCTGTACTTTCAATTGTGTATGTTTTTATTGAGATTTACAACTGCATTTATACACGTGCACCGGTTCAGAATGTGATTACATATGATACAATAATTTTGAATCGTCTAAGTCGTTTGACGTTTAATGAAACGCATTCAAAATGGAACGGGAATATACAAAATATAAAAAACCTACTTTAGGTAGTTGGAAACCAACATTTTCCATTTTCCAACTGCTCATGCCATTGGAAAAAAAAAGAGCCGTTGGAAAATTTCCAACTGCTTTGGAAATTCCAACGGCCAAAATTGACTTCCAACGGTGGGTTTTCCAACATCCTATTTCCAACGGCTTCGCGTTGGAAATTTTAAAATTTCCAACGCGAAGCCGTTGAAAATGGCCGTTGGAAAAAATGTGTTTTTTAGTAGTGTAGGAAGTTTAATATCCCCTTATGTTAATTGAAAAAAAAAATTTGAATGGCATGGCTGTGGGAGAAGAATATTTAACTTCCAGCAAGTGGTTGTTGAAAATGGTAGATAAACGCAAGAGATAATGTTGAACAAGTTTGACTCTGCCATTGGCTTTCTATGAAAGGAAGTCTTTGTGAATGAAGTCTTGTAAGCATGTTGTTAGTAATAATTGAAACTTGTTTACATGCTTATTGAGTTGCATTATTCTATTTATGGAATTATAGTGCCATTATTGTTATTGTACTGATCTGCCGTTTAAATAAGAAACTCTTATTGATTGAAGAGAATGTTGGAGAAAGAGTATTTGTATTTTTCTGGCATTCATGTATACAGTACAAGGGAGTGTGTGAATTATGTATTCTCCTATATGAATCTGTTAAAAACAACAGATTATTGTTTTGTGCAACAGGAACTTCCCAGCGAAAGCAAGTTTGACTGCCCGGTTGACCTTGGGGCTAGGAAGGACCTTGAAGGCTGAAATTAGATGTACAATTTTTATTAGCTAATTGGAGTGCGTTGAAGTGCTTTTGGGGCCTGATAATATGGAAGATTTGAGAAAAAGTACTACCGAATCCATGTTCTGCATAGATAAACTAGTTCCAAGGGGTTTCAGAGATGGAATCTTGATCTGAGCTTCTCCCCTGGGATCTTAGGCTCTGGATTAGTGCTATATTGCAAAACAAATGTGTGTATAAGGTTTGGATTGATCATCCATATACTGTTGACTTTGAGCTTGAAGAAGCTTTTGGACCTGAGTTTTTCCAGGCATGTTCTAATGGTAAATTAGAACTTGTTTAACACTTTCCATGTGAAAAATTTCTTGGTTTGGAAGGAAGTGCTATGAAAGTCAAGAAAACAGCACTATTGAGGAAGTTTTAATGAAGATTATGCAACGTATCCTGATTAAGAAATTATTATTATTATTATTATTATTTATAATAAATAAAAACCAAATACAATGACCAATCTTTTATAGTGGATGGAGCAAATGAGGATAGTTGTGATGAAATATTATCATAAAAAAACTATGTAAAAATAGAAAAATTAAACTGATAAGAAATATTATTGCTACTTTTTATTTTGAAAAATATAATTATTATCATAGCTATTTGAGTAGAAATTAACCTATCATTTTGATTCACGTACAATACAGGTGTACGTTTAATAGTATTTTAAATATAACTGTATTTCCCGTTATTTACTGAACTAAAAAGCAGGCCAACGAAATTGAGTAAGAGTTCCTATCAAGAATAATCCAAGTGTACAATTTTCTATCTAAGGAAAAAAAAGAAAGGAATTAACATGTATCTTTTTTAAGATGTATCTTGAAAGCAAATGCACAAATGCACTTCTTCAAAGTATATGTAACATTATTCTTTTCTTTACCCATCATTGCTTAATATTCTTTGGACCGCCATTTAGAACTACCTAGATGCTCCCTTCTTCTTTTGTTAAATCCTTCTCGTTGCCTCAAAGTTATACCAAGGATTAATTTTATGTTATCTAGTAATCTTTTTTAGATAAATTTAAGGGTAATAAAAGAAGTATAGAAACTTTTTATACGAAAATAATTTTACAAACTCGTTTAATAGATTATTGTGATAATCTATCAAACCAGTTTGTAAACTGTATACTGTTGCTTATGTAATAATTTTCATGTAATTCTACATCCATTAATGTTCTATGACATACGTTTAAAAACTGAGCTTTTGCTTGAAAAATTTGTAATGCTACATTCTCTCAGAGTTTAATTCTTTTCAGCTTAATGTTCTAAAAAGCAAGGTCTATAAATAGCCATCACTACAGTCGCGCTAATGAGCAGCTGGCTTTGAGAGGTGTAGAGCAATGGCTACCCCAAGCACTTTCATATCCAATCTGGTGACAAAGCTAGGCGAGCTGGCTATGGAGGAGGCCAAGTACTTGGGTGGGGTTGACGAGAAGCTGACACGGTTGTGCGCAGAGCTGATCTGGATGAAAGCCTTCCTTAAAGATGTAGCTTCAATGAAATCTCGGACAGAGGTCGTTGACGTCTGGGTGGCTGAAGTCAGGGAAAGAGCGTACGAGGTCGAGGATCTTATCGACACCTTCAACATCAAAGTTGCAGCAAAGAGGCACGGCCTCCGTTGCCTTCCAAAAGAATATTGGTGGCTGCACAAGATCGGCACGGAGTTGGACGAAATCACTGAGAAGATCTCCGACCTCACTCGCCGAGCTCAGACCTATAGGATAGAGCCAGTGCAGGGTGGGGAAAGCTCGAGTTCTTTGCGTCGTGAAACATTTCCTGATGTGATTGAAAAGGATATCGTAGGAATTGACAGCTACATCAGTGAGTTGGTGTCAGTTCTCCAGGACAATAGATCATACGAGGTTGTTGTCGTCGCTGGCTTGGGGGGCTTGGGAAAGACCACCATAGCTAAGGAGGTGTACCGACACACCGAAATCAGACACCATTTTAATCGATCCGCCTAGGTCTACATTTCCCAACAATATCAAGTTAGGGATATCTGGCAGAAGATCCTGTTGGGCCCTGAATCTCCGGCGAGAGAGAGGAGAGATGAGATCTTGAAGCTGACGGACCAAGAGCTGGCCCGTCAGCTTCGCCAAAAGCTGCAATAGGACTTGTGTCTGGTGGTTCTTGACGACATGTGGACGAACCAAATCTGGGATTCCCTGAAAGTTGCCTTCCCCAGTGATGGATGTAGGAACAAGATATTGATCACGACTCGCAACGAAGCAATAGTTGAACATTCCCATGGCTTCTTGCAGACACCAAAATGCCTGGATATATCAGGACCAGAGCTTGCAGTTGCTTCAACAGATTGTGTTTCACTCTTCGACTGCAGAAAGTGCAGGTACACCACCCAACCCAAAGCTGTAACAATTTTACGATATTCCTGTTAGCTAGTAACTAAAAGTTCAAAAAAAAAGGAAAGAAAAAAACAGCTAATATGGTGTATTATCTTTTATCCAGATTTCAAACTAAAACGCTCATCTGCCTTCCAACGTTTTTTTTTTTTATCGACAAATGGAAATTTTTATTTGAATAAAAAAGGTGCAAATATTATCTTAGAGAAAAAGATGATAAGCAATTTCCCAAACCTCAGCCCCTAATCCAATATTAAAATATTTAACCCAAAATAAATTGAAAAATAGGTGGAGATGCTTTAAAATAGGTTGCTTAACCTTTGGCTAGCTAGAACACAAATTACACAAACTTTTGCTCGTAACACATAGTGTTCATCTCTATCGTCATTGATTTTCAAAATTGTATATATTGAAACTCTTAATTTCAAGAAGTCCAATAAGTACTTTTAAAGTGCTTTTTTTTTTAAAAAAATTATTATTATTTTTTTAGGCTTTGTAAGTTAAAAAATTTACAAAAGTTAAATTATTGGTTTTTATTTTATTGACAAAGGAAAACATATATTGAATTAAGGAAGAGAAACAATGACATGGTTACCAACTCTAACAAACAAAAACAAATAGATACTAACCAATTCTGAACTTATTAAGAAAATCATTTTTGAAGAAGTTATATATATACACACACGTATGTATGTATATAAACATTTTAATTAAAGTAGTTAAAATGAAATTAAAGATAGAACGTTACCAATGTAAAAGTTGCTGTTATATTAAATAGTAATAAAAAACACTTGCAATTATATATCTACTAAGTGAATTGTAGCCGCGCATTGTGGCGGCAATATATTGATTGAACATTTGATCATAAATAACCAAAGTTTGTGACTTAGGGAGATAGATAACAATATTTTAGAAGCTCAAATACTACAAATCATAGAGTGAATTATCTAGAAGAAAAGTATGAGGACCAAAAAGACAAAGCTCAAAATTATAGAGTTGTGGCGGTTCAATATGACATAGCATTTAATATAAATATAGTATAATAATCATTGAAAAATAAAATTTGGGGTTGAAGAGAGAAAAGTTTAGAGTTCTAGTAATTAGTGTGTTTAACTATTAGTAAAATAAACCTTTTCAAGAAAATAAAAAAATGGAATATAAAGTCGACCTAAAATGAGGTCTAATCTTTATACAATAAATTTTTAAGATTAATAAGGTATAAAGTAGGATTTTAGAAACTAAATGGTGTTTTACTATTGACACAAGAAAGAGCAATAAAATGGAACAAATTGAGGGTTTAAACGGAAATCCAAGTAAGTCTAGAAATAGTTCAAGAAATGGCCAAAATTAGACAAACCATAACAAATAAAGTTTTCTCTTATGAGATGGAATAACCTTATCACAAAAACGTAATGTTTAAGCACTATCACAAAAGTTAAAGTAAAGTTTTAAAATCAATAGAGGAAATGGAAAAATTATAGGTAATAAGGGTTCAACATTGAATTTGCACAAAAAGTGGGGAAGAAAAAAAAAAGGACAAATATGACAAATATATTGAATTTAAGGACTAACATGGAAGAAATGAAATTTACATGGGCTGAAAGAAAGGTTATGCCATTACCTAGGAAAAAGAAAAAAAAATAGAGCACTATAGATCTATAATATAATAATCATTAGATAATAAAATTTGGGGTTGAAGAGAGAAAAGTTTAGAGTTCTAGTAATTAACAGTGGGTTTAACTATTAGTAAAATAAAATTTTTTAAGAAAATAAAAAAAATGGGATTTAAAGTTGACATAAAATGAAGTCTAATCTTTATACAATAAATTTTTAAGCTTAAAAATGTATAAAGCAGAATTTTAGGAACTAAATGGTGTTTTACCATTGACACAAAAAGGAGTAATAAAATGGAATAAATTGAGGGTTTGAATGGAAATCCAAGTAAGTCTAGAAATAGTTTAAGAAATAGCCAAAATTAGGCAAATCATAACAAATAAAGTTTTCTCTTATGAGATAGGAATAACCTTCTCACAAAAAAATAATATTTAAGTACTATCACAAAAGTTAAATTAAAGTTTTGGAATCAAAAGAGCAAATGGAAAGATTATAGGTAGTATGGGTTTAACATTGAATTTGCACAAAAAATGAGAGGAGAAAAGAAAAGAAAAAAAAAAGAGAGAAAAGGACCAAAATGACAAATATATTGAATTTAGGGACTAAAATGGAAGAAATGAAATTTACACGGGCTGAAAGAGAGGTTATGTCATTAACTAGGGAAAAAAAATCAGTATACTGTATATCTACAGTATTTCCCAACTCCTATTTAGTATTTACGAGGTTATTTTTTACCCGCACGTTGTAGTAGGCATTTTTTTCTTAAATTTATCATTAAAACAAATATCAGTAAAAAATAACTAAAAAAATTTTAGCCATAAACTTATGCTAATAAATTAAAGTTTTACTTTGTTTAATTTTTAAGTGAGGTGTTTTTTATATTATGTTTTTATCATTCAAATGATTAGTTATGATCAAAACATAATACATGCACATGCTTTGAAATAATGAATATTTTTTGTGTTACTAAAATATTTTTTGTGTTGCTAAAGAAGAATTCACTAAAAAATTTTACCTTTTATCAATTCAGATTCCAATATATTGATAAAATATTTATTTAGAAAAATTTACATTCAATTTTAGAAATTATGGAAAAAATTACTTTATTAAAAAATATAATTTTTGAATTAAATAACTCATTCTATAAAACTTAATTAATAAAGATTAAAAGAAAAATAAAAAAATTGGCAAAACAAATTCAAGGACTAAGAGATAAAATGGAAAACTTTACGTATTCAAATTTAATGATTGGTGGTGACCATGTGTTTTGTTCCAGAAGATAATACATTAAAAAGCAACAACACAAAAATCAAGATTGAAAGAGCACGTAGAAAGAGTATGGTTAAGTAGTTATTATTTATTAAGTTTGGGACTAAAACATAAAATATGTTGAACTTAGTGACTGAAAATGGGAAAGAAAAGAAATTCAGGGACTGAAATCACAGTTTAACCATAAAAAAAAGTGGAACAGGTGAAGCCGAGCACTCAAACATAAACAATTACAATATAGGACACAATTTCCTTGAAATAAGATGACCAAACTTAAAAAAAGTTAATCATGTCCAACAGCAAAGGTGGAAAAAAAAAAAAAAGAATCAACACTGTTGATGAACAGTATTCGGACTGTACTTGAACAGTGCAAAATTCATGACTTTTAACAAAAACGGTTCGGTTTCCATGTTTACAGTAAAACACGTATTCTAGGCCACCTAATACCTCCTTAACAGTGAAAGCTACAAAAAAATGTAACTGTTTATGGACAGGAACTATATTCAGCAATTAGTGTTAAGTTATATAATAAACTATTAAAAGGTTCTCATTCATAAATTTATGTAAATTAATTAAATTTTAGTTTATTTTAATTTTGAGTTGAGCTCTCTTTATGTTATGTTTTTATTATGAAAATGATTAGTTATGATTAAAACATAACACCGTGAAACATACCATTATACATACTTCAAAATGATGTATAATTTTTTTTATTAAAAAATAATTCACTAAAAAATTTCATCTCCTATTAACTCAAATTTTAATTATTAAAGCTTTTGAAATAAATAATTCATGTTAAAAAACTCAATCATTAATAATGAAAAGATATGACCAAAACACAAAATTAGGTTTAATTTATTTTAATCATTAACTTAATAGAGGTAAAAAGCAAAGAAAAAAAATTAGCAAAAAGTTTGATTCCAAGAGAGGAAATGAAAAAACTTTAGGTATTAAGGATTTAGCAATTGAATTAATAAAGATAAAAAGAAAAAGAAATGGTTTTGTTAAATTAAACATATCATGGTGATCAATGTTTTGCTTTAGAATATAGTGCATAAAAAATAACAGAAAAATTTGAGCACCAAGAGAGCAAATAGAAAAAATCTAGCTAAGGAGTTATTAAGTTTAGGGACCAAAACATAACATGGGTCAAATTTAGTGACTGAAATGTGAAAGAGTAGAAATACAGGGACTAAAACGCATGTTAACCAACACGCGGAAACTGGAGAAATTGCAATGCAGTACTTTAAGACTCAATCATCACGCGAAAAGGGTACTGATGTTCAAAAAGAGGCGATCGCGCCCAAAAAAAAAAAAGCAAAAAAAGAACTGTGACTCGCACTGTTCGTGAACAGTGCCTAAAGTCGGAAATTAATATTAGGTTATAATATATAATGGTTAAAAATATATTTTCCATGATTAAAATGAACTTATCTATTTGTACATAAAAACCAAAAAGTCAACAAATATATCGGTACCAAGGGCGTACCGATAAAAGGGGCAGCCATACGCCACTCCCCAATCGAAAAAATGGCATAATGTTTGTTACAATTCTTAAGTTTTAATGACAAATGCATCCTAAGGAATTGGGCAAATTCTCTTATATAGATTACAATTTTAAAAACAATATATTCTAACTGCTACTTTGAAAAAATATTACATACACCTTTGGATGGTATCCAAAAGTTCTAAAAGATTATTGTTTGAATTGAACTAAAGTGATTGAGATTTTCTATCCGTTCTATATATATATTCAGAGGGTAACAAACGGATGAAAGACGACAATGAAAAGGAGGAGTTGGCCAAAAAAATGGTCAAACATTGTGGAGGTTTGCCACTAGCAATCAGGGCCCTAGGTGGAATTTTGGCTACCAAAGTCACATTGGCAGAATGGAATATGATTTTTCAGCATATTAACTCACAAATAGCAAGAAGTGGCAATCAAGGAGCAGAAAACATTGATGTTAGAAATATATTAGCCTTCAGCTACGATGATTTACCAGCTCATTTAAAGTTATGCTTTACTTATATGGCATTGTTCCCTGAGGATTATGAAATAAATGTAGAGATGCTGATACAGATGTGGATTGCAGAAGGTATGATAGAGCATACACAGGTGCACTGGGAGGAAAAGGAAGAAGAGTTGGAAGATATAGCAAAGAGTTATTTTAGTGGACTGATTAAAAGAAATATGGTTCTAGTTGGAAAAAAAAATGAGACGGAAGATATGTTGGCAACATGCCACTTGCACGATATTATGAGAGATCTTTGTTTGTTGAAAGCAAAAGAAGAAGACATGCTCCAAATTCCTAATCAAAATGTACAAGTTGATGATTCAGGTGTTTTCTCGATGCCCACAATAGGTAAGGTTCAAAGAATCGCAATACATAAACCAAGGCAGATAAATCATCTTTATCTGAACCCCCATTTAAGATCTCTCTGGTTCTTTTGCGACATCTTTTCTGAAGAAGAACTTGGGAGAGTGGATGGATGCTTTTCGGCAGTTGCACAATATTCTGAAAATTATTGCAAGTCAAGAAGATCGATTTGGGTATTTGTGACTAGCAATTGCAAACTACTAAGGGTGCTCAATTTACAAAGGGTTAAGTTACACTCACCACTTGACAAGGTTGGTGAACTTGTTTGCTTGAAGATGCTTGTGTTTCAAGATGTCCGAAAAAAGTTATCATTATCTCTTGAAAAATTAAGACATTTACAAACCTTATATTTTATGGATGAATTGTCTGATCATAATTATGAAGAGGTAACTGATGTGCTGTGGAAGTAGGAGCAATTGAGGTATTTGTGTCTTTCGAGGTGGCCGCATCCCTATAGATTAGGGAAGTGGAGGTATTTGCGTAAGCTTATAAAATTAGGCTTGACTTGCCATAATGTGAAAAGCCTCGGTGCATTGACCCAACTTAGAGAGCTTGTTGTATACTTTGTGGATGACTACGATGTCATCCAAGACTTGATGAAGGCATTTAGTGATGCACTCGGCATGATGAGGCAGCTATGCTGTTTGTCCATATCTCGGATGGCAGCACCCTTGGATAAGCACCGCATGGATGCATCACCAGTACTAGAAGCATTACAATGCTGTCCCAATTTCTACAAGTTGGAGATAAAAAATTCTCCCCATGCATAAACTTCCTGAAGACTACCAGATCTTCCCCTCTACCATTAGCCACTTGAAGCTTGAAAAGTGTCACCTTTCCGAAGATCTAATGCCTACTCTCACTATTAAAAAATGGGGATTTAGTAAATACCAACGTGCACGACCGTTGGTATATTTTTTCCAACGTGCACACGTTGGTAAAGATTGAGAACTGCTGTGTGTTTTTTTCCAACGACCTAGCCGTTGGTAAATACCAATGGGCTTAACCGTTGGTAAAATATTCAACGTGCACGCGTTAGTGGACTTTTGCGTGCAAATGGGCCTGATTTTGTGGGCTTTTTTACCAACGGTAAGCCGTTGGTAATTATTTAATTAAACGTTTGGTTTTTTCCAACAGCCATAGCATTTGGTAAATATCAATGGGCTTGACCGCTAGTAAAATTTCCAACGTGCACGCGTTGGTGGACACCTGCCTACAAATGGGCCTTATTTTGTGGGCTTTTTTACCAACGGCTAAGCCATTGGTAATTATTTAATTAAACGGTGCACTTTCAGGTAATTTTTTACCAACAGCTAGGCCGTTGGTAAGGGTAATTTAAAACTTCGTCTTCCTCCTCCAGACATTTTAGTCCTTGCATTTCGGGGAAAAATGCCAGTGTTCAATGCCACCGCTTACCTCACCATTGTCGGCGACGAACGTCGGGGACCGCCGGAACTCGTGTTTTTGTCTCCATTTCATAGATCTGGTGCGAGTTTCTCAGGTATAGGTCATTATTTATGATTTTCGTCAATTTTCTATATAAATGTAATTTTCTTTAGATTGAGTTTTTTTAGCTCACTTTTTTCAGTTCGTACCTTCATCTTTTAGCTTCAAGGGTTGCCCGAGCTGATTCCTCTGCTTGTGAAGTTGTTAGAGGTAAATTTTTTTTTTCTTCCAATCTAAAAATGGTAAAAAAATTTTTGATAAAAAATTGTTTTTTATTATTTATGTTGCTATGAAAATGTATGTATTGTGTCTATGGTTCCAACATAGTTCTGGTATTGTCCAATTATTTTTTGTTGGTGGGTATTTTTAGTGATGGAAAAAGGTGAATATGCAATTTGTTTGTGGTATTTAATTATGTTTAAGGTAGGTATTTTTTTTTATGATATAGATTATTGTATGAATTTATTAATTGTATATTTTGATGCTAATTGGTTTAGTTATGGTTTAGTTTGAGTGATTTAGTGTAAATGGTTATATTATGTTATGGTGTAATAATAATAATAATAATAATAATAATAATAATAATAATAATAATAATAATAATATGTACCCAATAATATAAAAATAACAATAGTAATAATAATAATTAAGAATAGTACGTAGTAGTAGTAGTAAGTTAGAAAATAATAATAATGAAACTAAGTAATAATAATTAAGTATGATATGGTCAATGATTATAATTACGTTAATAATAAGAACAATAAGAATGAGAATTATAATAATGTAATAATACGCTTAATAATAAGAATAATATGAACAATATTACAACAATAATAATAATATTAACGATAATGATTATAATAATTATAATGGTAAAAATAATTATTTGTACCCAATAATTATAATAAGAGTAATAGTTCTAATAATAGTCATATTAATAATACGTGGAAATCATAATAATAACAACAACAACAACAACAATAATAATAATAGGAATAGTAGCTATAATAATAATAATAATAATAATAATATTTACCATACTTATAAAATTACCAATACTAATTATATATAATAATGAAAATAATTTATCTATTAATTACAATAATACCCATAGTAATTAAATTTGACTAATAATAATACTATACCCATAATAATACAGATAATAATAATGTATATAATTAGTCTAGTAATAAAATTGTACTATTAATAATATAAATAATTATACTGATAATAGTAATGCGTATAATAATTATTATTACATCATTATAATTATAGCAATATGCACCGCACAATCATAATACTAATAATAATAATAATAATAATAAACAATATACTAATAATATTACTATTAGTATTAGTATTAATAATTGAAAGGATGTGTTTTGTTATATATATATTCTGTAGTTGTGATACATCTGTCGGAAGGGTACAAATCATTATTAATAGTATTATTGACGATATGATGGTTTATTCTGTAAAATGATATATTGTCAAATAATAGTTTCATGATAGCGAACTTTGATGACACTTATGGGTATACGATTACCTACAGATTTAGTTTGTAATGGAGTTGGCCTGTAGTTGGATGTACAGTAACCGTTTCTTGCCTAGCCGAACGGGTTACACACAAGAGTGGGAGTCTGGGGTTGATGAATTTATATCATTCGCTGTCTCTCATCCTGATACAATGAGTGGGTTATGCATTCGCTGTCCTTGTCGGAAGTGTAAAAATTTACGGTTTAAAGAGTTTGACAAGGTCAGAGTTCATCTGTACAAATGGGGGTTTAAGCCTTTTTACTTGAACTAGACGGCTCATGGAGAGCTATTTAATGAAGCATCAGATACAGACCTAGGTGTGGGTGGCTTTCATCACTTTGACCAGGGGTCTTCAACGAATCCATACGAAAGGATGGTATTAGATGCCGTTGGGCCTAATTACTCACAATTTCTGGAAGACAATGTTGCACAGTCAAATGAAAGTGCAAAATTTTTTTTTAATCTATTGAATTCAACATCAACTCCTCTATGGAATGCGTGCAAAAATTATTCTGAGTTATCTGTTGTTGTCCGTCTTCTTAACCTTAAGACTGAGTATCACATGTCACGAGCATATTTTAATGACATTGCCCAACTGATAAAGGAGACTCAATCTACAGATAGTAAGATGCCATCAAATTGGTTTGAAACAAAGAAATTAGTTTCGCAGTTGGGCCTGTCTCACCAGAAAATTGACGTCTGTGTGAATGATTGCATGTTGTTCTGGAACGATGAAAGTATTCTTCGTATTTGTAAGTACTGTGGAACTGAGAAATATAAGCCAAAAAAGGGAGGTCGGGGTAAAGATCGACCGAGAAAAACCATGCATTACTTACCACTAAGCCCTCGTCTGCAACGCTTATTTGTGTCTATGTCAACAGTAGAGCAGATGAGGTGGCATAAGGAGCAAAAACAGTTCCCAGGTGTTATAAAACATCTATCAGATGGTGAAGCTTGGAAACATTTTGATCAGACCTACCCATGGTTTGCTTCGGAAGCACAAAATGTCCAATTGGGGTTGTGTGCCGATGGATTTACCCCATTTGGACCATCTGGAAAACAATACTCTTGTTGGCCTGTTATCGTTACTCCGTATAATTTGCCCCCTTAGATGTGCATGAAAAAACCGTATATGTTCCTTTCGTTGTTGATTCCAAGTCCATGTAGCCCAAATCATAAGATTGATGTTTATCTACAACCTCTAATAGAAGAGCTAAGGCATCTGTGGTTTGATGGCGTTGAAACATGGGATGTGTCATTGAAAAAAAATTTTGCTCTTTGAGCAGCATTAATGTGGACCATAAATGGCTTTCCGGCTTATGGCATGCTTTCAAGATGGATGACACATGGTCGATTGTCTTGCCCTATTTGTATGGGAGAAAGTAAGGCATTCCAACTTAAGTATGGCGGAAAAATTTCTTTTTTCGACTATCACCAGCAATTTCTTGGCCAGAACCACTCATATAGAAGAAATAGTACATGTTTTAAGAGTGGGAAGTCAGAGAAGTCATCACCTCCCGAGCGCTTATCAGGTGAGGCTATATTTGAAAGAATCTCATGGATTCCATCAATTGGTATTGATGGTTCACAACATCGCCCGTGCGATTATGGGAAATCACATAATTGGACGAAGCGAAGCATTTTTTGGGACTTACTGTATTGGGCCACGAACTTAATCCGCCGTAATCTTGATGTCATGCATATTGAGAATAACGTGTTAGAGAACATATGGAATACTGTGATGAATGTTAAGAACAAAATGAAAGATAATGTTAAAGCACGAGATGACCTCAAAATTTATTGTAATCGGCCGGAGTTAAACATAGTTGAATTTGATGATGGTCGTTCATTCAAACTAAAGGTGAGGTTCACATTTGATGTTAACCAAAGGCAAGATGTAATCGCTTGGGTAAAATCTCTATGACTCCCTGATGGATATGCCTCGAATCTTGGGAAATGTGTTGATACCTTTGGTTGCAATATGTATGGCATGAAGAGTCATGATTGCCATGTTATGATGCAAAAGCTTCTCCCCATTGCCCTTGAAGCGCTTCCCGAGAATATATGGAAGCCATTAATGGAGTTAAGCATATTCTTTAGAGACTTGTGCTCTCCAGAGCTTCATGATAATCACTTGTTGGTGTTGGAGACCAATATTCCAATTATAATTTGTAAGGTTGAGAGAATTTTTCCTCTGGGGTTTTTTGATGTCATGGAGCATCTCCCAATTCACTTGCCATATGAAGCAAGGGTTGGAGAACCTATTCAGTACCGATGGATGTATAAATTTGAGTGGTGCATGCATGAATGAAGGTTTCTAATATTGCTCATGTTGAGGGATCGATATGTGAAGCATACCTTATAGAGGAAACTTCCATCTTTTGCTCTCATTATTTTGAATCCTATGTTCCCTCCATGGTGAACCGAGTTCTGCGAAATGATGATGGTGGTCCTGTTCCCTGTAATGGTGAGTTGTGGTCCATATTCATCTTTACGAGACGTCCATATGGTGCATGTAAAGATAGATTCCTCACAGACGATGAACTCAGACTTGCAACCACATACATTCTTCTAAATTGTGCTGAGATAAGGCCATATCTAAAGTAAGTCATTCTTAATGATCATCCAGTAGTTTGATTATTTTGAAGTTCAGTACTAATCATTTGAAGAAACTAACATATTTTTCTCATCTCCCTATTTGGTCACAGTATGTTTGTGGATCAAGTAAGGGAAACTGCACCCGATATAACCATGTCTGAGATGGACATACACATTGAAAACAATTTCTCAAGCTGGCTCTGACACTATGTACGCTAAATTCAACTCACTATGTATTGCAATATGTTAAGTTTTAAACTTCCAGATATATTGTCTTCATATGAAATTGTTTTACATAGGTTGATGACCCAGGTAACAATATAGTCAATAACATCTTGTGGGATGTTGCATGTGGTCCCTCACGTCGGGTAGAGACATGGCATGTTTATTTCACAAATGGGTACAAGTTTCACATAAGTGAATGGGGGAAGGACAAATCAACATTTAATAGTGGAGTCTACATACGAAGCACGGGTTCAAGCGAAGTTGAATGTGATTTTTATGGCATATTAGAAGAAGTCATTCAACTCGAATATCCTAGCTATCCACATAAGAATGTTATCTTGTTTAGGTGCAACTAGTTTGACCCAACACCTGAATGTGGAACTCAAATGCATAAACAGTTTGGGTTAGTTAAAATCTAGGATAGCCGCAGATATTAGAAGTTTGATCCTTTCATTATAGCATCACAGGCTGACTAAGTTTACTACACACCTTATCCAACAAAGTCACGTTAGAAAAACGGGTGGTCAGCTGTTATGAAGATAAAACCTAGATGGATAATCCAGCATGCAATAGTTGACAACGATGACGTTTATCAAGAAAGTGGAACCGTTATGAGTCAAAGAATTGAAGATGGCCTAGTTGAGGAGTTAGCTGACGCGGGTGTCGGTGATGATATTAAAGAAGATTTACTTGAGGAGGGGGGTTCTAATGATGAAACAGATGATGAGGAGGAGTTTCAATCTGATGAAACTGACACTGAAGAAAATGAGGAGTTTCACGATACTGGAAGCACTGGGTCGGGTGAATGAACATAACAGTTTTTTTGTTTAGTCATCATGAGTCATTATCTGGAACATATTTGGTAAATTTATGTGAAGCCAGTACAATTCAATTAATGTTCAGCAAACATATGAATGTTTAATTTTCTTACATAAATAATAATAAATACAGATGCTACGTAAAGGGGATAACACCTATAAGCGCCGACTTGGGAAGAGACCATTTGCGCAGTTTAAGGAGGTCATGGAGCCAATACTTAATGCTCAACAGAGGATGGGTTCTTCATCCCGGGAACAGGGCGATGCTGGTGTAGAGACGCAGGACATAACAGTACCAGCGACTCACGTCCACTCACATTAGCACCGATCTGACGACGATGGAGGCACAACATCTGGACATGGATCTGGTGCACGGCATGTTAGTCACCCGATCCTGATGACTCATCCCTTAGAATCAAACATACATATTCATGACATCCCATCATCGATGTCACAGACACCAGCCCGAGCTTGGATGAGGATATCCCCACATGGTAACACATAAGTGATGAATATCCTACAAACTATCTGAAAATAGTAATATTACTTACATTACTATGAATCATCAACATATAACTGTGATTAATCAATTGAACTATGCAGATTCATTCCAGCTGCAACGACACGGTTTGTGACACCATGTTTTACCACACATTTCAAACCATATTCTGATTGGTCTTCCGTCTCTCCATCAGACCTTCAACAATGGTGGCGTGTTTTTTAGGTATAACATGTATATTACTATGATATGATGTATTACTGTCAAAACAACTACTTGCTTTTTTCATGCTTTTAGTTTTGAAATATTAACCTTTACAGAAGAGCTGTGAGTGGGATCCGATATGCCATAATGAGGTGTATCAGGTGTGGAATATCTTGGGAGCACAGCATTACAGGAGCATGATGGCAGAAATCCGACGTGTCAAGGATCCTGTTAAACGTCGAGCAAAGGCAAACTTTATGTCCGATGCTACACATGCGGAAATAGAGGCATATTAGGCCAGTCCGGAGTTCATTTAGAAGTCCACTAGATTCAAGGCAATGCGAGCGACAGTAAGTGACGAGGATTCACAGTCTGGCTCTTGTAGCTCGACATATGCAGGGGAATCTATCTTGATGTCTGCACATCGAGAGCAAATGGTAAATATCCCATTAATGTACTTCAAATTTACATTTAAGTAAATAATGAACTTAAATTACCTATTCATTTGATGTTTCACTCAATTAAAAAGAGAGAGATCCAGAGAAGGACTCTGGTTTGTTTAAAATCCTTCAAGCAACACATAAAATAAAGAACGGAAAATATGTTAGTAAGCGACGTGAAGAAGTTGCTATAAGTATTATAACTTTTTTTGTAAACTATTCATAAGATACTTACCATGTTTTATTAATAATATTTACCATCATATGTGTTAATATCATTCTGTAGACTCGTGTCAATGCTGAGATTGAGGAGCAAACACAACAAGAGGATGGATTAGAGTCAATTGATGAACTTGCAATAATTAGTACTGCATCTGGAGAGAGAAAGAGGTGCCGTGTTTTTGGTTTAGGATCTGAGTAGTGCGTCATACCCGGCCGCTGACTGCCAGGTGGCATCCCACCTATTGACATCACACAGACACCGCAATTCAACGAGCAAGTACAGAAGATGATGGAGGAGGAGAATGCGCGAAGGGATGCCGAGTACGAGAGGAAGCTTGAGAGAATTAAGAGGAGACAGAGAGCGGAGATGGAGGTGAATAGGGCCGCATTGGAGGCGAACCGGGCTCAGTTGGAGATTATTTGTCGTTCACTTAACCTTCCGTGCCCACCGGCTCAACAAGTTCCACAGTATCCTGATGACTCGGACTCGGAGGATGAGGAGATAGTCGGGACTCCTTGTTTATTGTCTTCAACAGGTAAATCATTTCATAATTTCCTGTGTTATCAAACTTAGACAAGAATTGTTAGACCTAAGACTCAGATGAAATTCCTGAGATGTGTCGACCGTTGAATGTTGTATAGTTTGTTCCGAACATATATGTACTTGTTTTAATTATGATGTATTAGAGAATGTTTGATGGAAATTACGTGGAATATCTGTGTAATTTTGATTGCTTAGCAAGGGTGGGGAAACTTTGGAATTGGTATCTCCGTTTTAAACTTGTTTCAAATAAGGAAAAACACGAAACAACCCCGGCCCGGAACTGAAAATGTAAATTAATACCAACGGCCATTTACCAACTCACACGCGTTGGTAATTATCAACTGCCACCCGCGTTGGTACTTACCAACATACTTACCAATGCATATACAAGTTGGTAATTATCAACTGCCTCCTACCAACTTGCACACGTTGGTAATTACCAACTTCCACACGCATTGGTAATTACCAACTGCCACGAGCGTTGGTAATTTCCAACTGCCACACACGTTGATAATTACCAACTCTCCTACCAACAGGCGTGACAGTTGGTAATTACTAACGCACGTGGCAGTTGGTAATTACCAACGAGCGAATGTTGGTAACTATAACTACGCGTTGGAAACCAAGGCCGGTTCCTGATCGTTGGCACACATTGGTAAAATGCACGTTGGGAATTACCAACGTGCATTTTACCAATGTATATGCGTTGGAATTTACCAACGTGTTAATTTTTGCGCGTTGGTAAAAAAATTTCCAATGAATCGATTATTAATGTGCATTTACCAACGACTCCGCATTAGTAACTTCAATTTACCAATGCGCAACAATTGGTAACTGCGCATTGGTAAATAGGGGAATTTTAGTAGTGTTTGCAGTGCCTTCCTAATCTCCAATATCTCGTTTTAGGTCGGGACTCCTTAAACCGGAAATAAGATGGTCTGCTCTACAACATGCTTTCCTAAACTTGATTCACTCCATCTTTATGGCCTTGATAAGTTAGAAGAGTTGATTATTAACGAAGGAGCACTAAGCAAGCTTCGACGCATGAAATTTTTTTATTGTCCCAAATTAATGATAGCTCCAGATGGATTGAGATTCATTAGAAGCCTCCAAGAGTTGGAGATCGATAGGATGCGCAAGAAGTTCTGCAACAGGTTGGTCCCTGGAGGAGCAGATTACGAAAAAGTGCAGCACATTCCTTCTGTCTCGTTTCTGTATCCTCTCCATTATTAACATTAAGATGTGTGTTGACATTCCTTCTCTTCCATTCCTCTGTGATCTCATATTTATTTATTTATTGTTAGCTTTAATGTGTGGTTGAAAGTACATTAAACTTAAAATGTTTCAAAAGTGTGCCATCTTTTAATAAGACTTCCAACTCAGATGTGTTGCTCCAGGCTTTCTATTGTTCAGTGTAACCTTTCAATAACTTTGAATGAGATGTGTTGGTTCATGTAATAAATTTTGTGTGACTAGCTATATATAGGTGTGTTTATTTTTACGTCCAAACAAATATATCTAAGAGGTGACAGATAGTATATGATGACACATAATTTTAAAAAACAAACAATTAAAACATTGAATTCAGACAAGCACCGACACAATTACGATCTGATGGCTGTGTTATTTTATTTTATTTTAGCTTTTCGTCATAATTTAAATTTTCAGTTTTATAATTCGTACACCAATAAAGCTCCCTGATAAACAATGCATTGGACTGCAATTCTTGAGAAAATGTAACACCAAATCCTAGGAGAAATAAATGTAATTAACCCTTAAAATATTACAACTGCCACAAGTAGTAATTAGAATACTACTGTTTTGATTTTGTTTAAAGACTCAAGCATAAGGCATAGGATCAAAGAAATAAAACATGAACAGGGGAGACGATCGAATAGTGCAGAGGAGAGCAATTAAAGCAGAAGAATGATAGAAAATTGATTATGTTTAATGCCATAGTAACTGTACACATGTGATGCATGGGAATTGAAATACTAGGTAATGTTTTACACAAATAACTATAATTCTAATTATTTTTGTTTGAAATAAATAGTAGCAATAATGATTTTAGTTTTTTCTAGTTTAGATATATTCTTATTAGTTTCATTTTTTTATTTTTTATATAGTTTTTTATTATAATATTTCATAATAAATATCCTCATTTGAGCCATCTACTATAAAATATTGCTCATTGGATTTGATTTCTATTTGATAATAATAATAATAATAACAACAACAATAATAACAACAACAACAATAACAACAACAACAACAACAACAACAACAATAACAACAACACACTAAAGAATATGCCACAGGTAATACTCGTTTCAAAAAAACTGAGAGAAAATTTTTTTATTTATGATGAAAGAGTGCTTATAAAAAAATTTTCCTCATAGTTTTAATATCTTATCAAAGACGTAAAATTTTCTGTTCTCAGTGTGAAAATTAGAATTAATAGCATGGAATTTATTAAGAAAAGATCTATTTACAAATTTTATTACAATTTAGTAAATAATAATTATACAAATTTACCATTGATGCATTTCACTTTTTAAAGAGAAATAAGCTAAGTTTTCAATAAATTTTTTAAAGTTCTGTTCAAAATAGAAACACAAAAATATATGCTAAGTCTACAGTTGAGTCATTCAACAAGAAACTCAAGTAAAAATAATTTTATTTTAATAAGTATGATACAAATATGGGTCATGATATCAAAGTATAAATTTGATAAGTAAACATTGAGTTTTTCCAAAGACACTTAATTATAAGTAATTATATATTACTAAAAATAGCTTAACTACCTAACTCTTGATTTTTATTAAAAAAAATAAACCCACTCTCAAGATTTCAAATCTACACTCACCATCTATTTTATGCCCAAGTTAAACTGATAGTTCAAAATATTGAGATCAAGTCTTGTATAGCTTTTTTTTAATCATTTTGGGTAACTAACGCTTGAGGATTGATTTAGAAATTATACGTACATCATTGAGGTTTGAAAACCTAATCTTACCCATTATTCTTATAATATAATTAGTCAATCATGGGAAAATAGACTACTTAAAATAGAATAAATTCCCAATACCTAAAAAAAATTAGAATTTAAGGTTTAGTCACTTTATATCTTTAATATTTTTTTTATTATATACATATACAGTATCTATAATGTATAAAAAGTAAGAAGATCCACAAATGTTGAATAACTTTTTTTCCCTTACATTATAGGTTATTTTTTTCTTTTAGTGAAACCCAATTTTATCATTGTCTATTTAATTGAAGTTATATTAGCATTAGAACACTACACCCTTAAGTTGCCACTAAATTTTATTTTTTTTTACTACAAACTTGCCCAGACTATATTCTATATTAAAAAATCAAATATTGTATGCAATTTTTTTTACATTAATTCTTACCTTTAATGAAAAAAAACTCCTAGACTACCACTAAAGTTTTTTTTTATTGCTTCAAACATGTTGCTATTGGTTCTATATTGCTATCAAATAATTATCTCAAGTACAATAAATATTTTTATAAAACTTAAAATTTTAACTTAACAAGTATGGTCTAAGCTTGTTCTAATATAAAAAAAATCTACTAAAAGAAAAGCTAATTCCAATGGCCTAATGTTGGAAAATCTAATTTTCTAACATGAAACTATTGGAAAATGACGTGTTGGTAAATTTTTCAATGGCCCAAGGGCTGGCCATTGGTAATTACCAATGGCTAGCTAATGAAATATGAGCTATTGAAAATTTCCAACGACCTAATCTTGTTGAACTTTCTCCAATAGTTTTGATTTTTTCCAACAACATTAATTTCCAACAAATTTGACCATTGGAAAACCTTTTTAAAAATAAACAATATAGGAAATTATTTTCCATGACTAATTACCTCATACGTATATATACACATACATCACACCATATAAAAAAAGGTAATTAAAACTAACAAGATATAGGTTTTCTTTTAATTCCTAAAATTAAAACAATTAAAAATATTCAAGAAATTACATATATCAATGGGTAAACAAAAAACTTCAACTCCTAACAACAAAAATAACAAATCATCAACATTTAACACATTTTATAACTTAAATTACTGATATGTTTCCTCATTTTTGCAAAATAAAATGAAAAATAAAAAGAGAAAAAATAAATCCTTCTACAACTAACCTCCAAATTGAACCATGAATGTTGGATATTATTGGATAAGCCTTCAAACTGTGAAAACAAGTAAAAAATTACATTTATTCAACCAAAACACTCATATATCTAAAAAACTCAAAAATAAAAAAAATTGGACAAAGTAAACTACAGAATGAAAAAAAAAACTTACTGGGTTTGCTGAATCGGTACCAGATCTACCAATTTATGCCAAAAAAATATTAATGACAGACTCCAGGCGCCAATTTGATGATTTGTGCATGTGTGTGCTTGTGAGAAGGAAGAAAAGGACAAAGGAAAAGGAGGGAAGAACGATCTTGAGCTTGATCTTGATGCACCTTTTAAATTTGATTTTCCTATGGCCTAGCCATTGGAAAATGAACAACCAAAACACACCGTGTTACAGCTCTTCTAGGCCTAGGCCAAAATTACCAAGGTAAGTGTAAATTTTATACTTAGAAATTCTATTTGCACACTAAGTTATAGATTTAGTAAGTTAATGTAGCATAAAGTAAGTAATGTGATCATTTGAGCAAAGCTTGCCCAAAAAGGGCAAAGTAGAAATTTTATCTTAAAACCCTAATTTTTATGGCATAAATGGGATTGAACAATGGAATTAAATATCTTGAAGAGTTTTAATGATTCCTAGTTCAATTACATTTATAAAGTGAGAAAATAAAACAAGTTTGAGACTTATGGATCAAGTTAAGCACAATTTAGAAAGTTAAAGACCAAAGGGTGAAAATGGGAAAAGATAAAATGAAGACTTGGTTGTCTTTTTCCTCAAACCCCAAACAATGCCATTTTTGGATCCAAGAAGCTCCTAATCTCATCCAACCTAAATTTTTGCGAAATTGAAGCACCCAAAGCAAGTTCCTGGGAGTTTGCTAGGTGTGTGCTATGGCTAGGATGTGTGATAAAGGCAAAGATGTCTCTCAATATTAAGGCTTAGGAATAGAGCTCAGATAGGGATTTCTGAATCCCAAACATCCTTATTATCATAAAACTTAGGTAGTAAGTTATTCTAGTTATTGTTTCTCTTCTATCTCAAACTAGTTATGTAACTTACATTGCAAGCATTTTGGTTTGATTTTGTTTTAATAAATGTGAAACTTCTGGAACCTGCATTGATGATTTATGTTATATTTGGTTCATGATCAAATTTCTTATGGTTTCCTATTTATGTTTTCTATATTATGCTGAAGAGATTGTTTACTAGTTAAAATAGTTGACCAAGGATTTGACTTTCAGTTTTGCTCAAGGGTTTGCTATGACAATCAATGTACTAGTTTATTTCCATATAATAAACATGATGGTACAAGCAAATCAAGATTTCCTAAGTCAAGTCTATGATTTGGTTAACCAACTAGTTAATTGTAGTATAATATTTTGGCTTTCAATAAAGAACTCAGGATTTCTTTTTTGTTCTTCCAAAAGCCACTATTTTTTTTCTTGGAAACCAAATGGCCAAATGGCAACTTTAAATCAACCTACTAGTTTGCAATATATATATATATATATATATATATCTGTGTGTGTGTGTGTGTATTCCTTAAGTCTTAATGGTTGGCCTATAAAACATTACACTACAAGCTCTAAACCACACCAATTTCTATATGTTTTACTTTGAGCTTAATATGTGAGTGAGTGTTTAATCTTAAGGGCCAAGAAGGGGTGTAGAAAGGCTTCGAAGCCCTCCCTTATGAGGCCCTCGATTCTTTTTTCCTCCTTATTTTCTAGGTGGTCACCACCTTTAGTTGGACACATAAATATTAATGTTGATGTGGCAACTTCTTCAGCTTTGTAGCAGAGTGATATGGGTGTGGTCTTTCAAGATTCTTTAGCTTTCCCCCATCTTGTTTTCTCATTTTCCTTTGGGAAATAGAATGACTAGCTAACACTTGTTGAGGCTCTAGGCATTTTGTATTTATTGAGGGAGGCAAGGGTGAAAGGCTACCAACATATGATCATTGAATCTTATGCTTAAGTCCTGGTCAAAGATCTCAAATGTCCTACCAAACCTTCATTCCACCTGTTTGGTGTTGTGATGGACAACATTCGTATTTTAGCTTTGTCTTCCATTTCTTGCATTTTTACTTTTGTTTTGCGAGTACGGAATTTTGTTGCTCACTCTATTGCATGTATAGGGCTTTTAATTGTTGGCCATCTTTATTGCCCTTTCCTGTTTCCTATGTGGCTGAATTTTTCTCTTTTTGAATAACCAATGACATAATCTTACTTAAAAACAAGTCATTTAGGCGACATGAAAAAGTGTCAAGTTATCCATTTATGGGTAAATAACACTTTGGGTCCTAAAACTTTTAGTGTTTTACCAAATCAGTCCTAAAGCTTATATAGAGCCATAAAATGAACTTGTTCACAAAAGTGTTTCAACAGCTAGAAAAGTGTTTAAGGAGTCACAAAAGCGATAGACTGTGGTTGACAATTAGGGACTTGAATTTGAACCATAGACCCCTGATTGTGAACCACATACTTAGTGGTTGACAATTTGGTGTTTGCGGTTCACAATCAAGAGTTTGTGATTCATAAGTAGGGGCCTAATTGAGAACCACATACACCTTGATAGCGAACCACTAAGCCTAATTGTGAAACACTAGTTCACATTTATGGCCTAATTATGAACCACATACCCCTGATAGTGAATCACTAGTTTACAATCAATGCCTAATTATGAGTCGCTGATTCATATTTAGGGCCTGATTGTGAACCACATGCCCCTGTTAGTGAATTGTTAGTTTACAATCGGGGCCTAATTGTGAACTATAGACCCCTGATAGTGAATTGCTGGCTCACAATCAGGGCATGATTGGGAACCACATACCCCTAATAGTGAACTATTTGTTCACTATCAACGCATGATTGTGAACCACAAACCCTGATAGTGAATTGTTGGTTCTCGTTTAGGTCCTTAAATGTGAACGATAGATCCCTTGCTTGTGAATTGCAACCTTAGTGATTTATAATTAGGTGGTCTGCAATTCACATTCAGGCCCCAAATTGTGAACCATATACCCCCATTTGTGAACTCCAAACTTAGTAACTCACATTTAGGGGGTCTGCGATTCACAGTTAGGGGTGGGGTTTATGGTTCAAACTTAGGCTCTGCTTGTGAGCCACTAACCCCCTAATAAGTTTTAGCACTAATTCGACAAAACATTTAAAGTTTTACCACTAAAAGTGTTATTTCCCAAAAAAAGGGGGTGGTAGCCAATGCTTTTTGTTCCCTTTTATTTATTATAATATCCCCTAAATGCTTTAGTTCCCCCTAAACACTTTTTCCACCTCACTTATCACTTTTTTGTTTTGTGAAAACGCTTTTATGGACAACAATTTTCTCCTAAGCTTTTGTTAGAGGAGGAATCACGTGCACATGCGGCCATGCAACTTTTTTCATTTGCTGGTGAAAATTTACAAAGACTTGAATTGAAGATCTCTGACTCTTCCTCTACCTCCATTTCAATTATTCTGGCTCACTCGATCATCTACCCACCTCCCAGGTCAATGCGAAAGATCATCACTATGTCCTCTATAGCCGCCAGCAACTAGTTTGGGTGGGCTTTGTAGCTCTCCTTCCTCATCCCCTACGTCTAAACACTGGATGTCCCCCACACCTAGGCCGCCTTCATCTGGCTCTGTGACCCCATCTCCTGCCTCTTCGTCTAGCTCAGACTTATAATAATACTAGTAGCTCATGATTATTTGATTTATTAAATACTAAATGTCGGAATGGTCATTGAACAGCACCTAAAATTCAACAAGTTCCTTGTTACTGTGGGTAAACTTACCTAAATTGGACAAGGAGCAGGCGGAATTATCGCCCAAGAACAAGGAGTATGCTATGGGGAGGTCGGATTGCCATTTAACCGTAGCAAACGGCTGTGGCAACACACGATGAAGGTTGAACAAATCAGGCCAAGAGCTGTTTAGGTCGTGTTTGACTGGGTCGGGCTCCCCAACAGTGATTCTGGATGTGGGGAACTCGATTCGACGCCATTGGTGTGGCCGGCGATGTGATTGTTTTGAACTAGGCTGCAGCACCATCCGACCGAGCACAGGAATGGAGGGGAGCTTGAATTTTTTGCTTTGATTTGTATTGGCTTTATTTTTTTTTATTTTTGGGAAATTTGTGTGCCCTGTTTTTTAATTAGGAGGTTGTACTTTAATCAGCTGGTCAACTTGTTTTTCTACATTTATATCATTAGAGGAATGCTTCATAATTGGCTGAATGCTTTGACAATCAATCAAACACTTTTTTTTAAAACTTTTTCAACACATTAAAGTCTTTTATTAGTATCCAAATGCTTGTTTCTAATCACAAAAACACTTTTCCTGCAAAATATGCACCCATTGCTGCTTTAAACCAAAATTAACGCTTTTTTACACGCACAAATATAGTAGCGCTTTTCTAGCGCCGGAAATGTATCTTTATCCATTTTATCGCTTTTATATCATCTTCTTCGAAACTTGTTCCTCACCTTTTGCACTTTCAAGTGACTTAGTTAAACTCAAATGGGATTTAGTAATCACAAAAAATGTTTTAATAATTAAAAAAAATGAAATGAAGGCAACAAAAGCGTTTCGATTAGCCATGTTTTTACAAACCCTCATCCTTAAATCCTAAGAAGTTTAGTAAATAGATTAAAACAAGAACACCGTTGACCTGCATTACTCTCACATACCTTTAGTCTTGATCCTTCAATACTAATTGCAACTTGTATTCACCCTCTACATCAAGGTGATCAATATTGTAGGAACTAATTGATGAAGGAAAAATTGGATGCATTTGCATTACCTACGTTTACCAACCAATGTACCTGCATTTACTCCCTCAACCCTTGTTCCATTACTGATCTCCCCAAAACCCCATATCTTGACATTAACTCTCAATCTTTACATTACTTATCATATCTTTACATTAACTATCTATTTACTTTGTTTATAGTAGTATTTTTGTTCATTGATTTCTTCTCTGTATCATCCTTCTCTTTGAAGCCATTGATTATCCACCATCAAATAAAATTTCTAATCCTTTTTCTCCTCTTTGACTTCAATGACATTGATTTCATTTATTTCACAAACATTTCAAATAACATTTGACAAAAAATTCTTAATAAATTATTTCATAAAATATCACTACCATTGTTACTTATTTTTTTTACAATTTTTTTTTATTATATCATTTGTTTTATCTACTCTCTAATAATCCCACAACCACCTAAAATGGTTACTGGTAATTTTTTTTTTGTACCTTTATTTATTTATTTATTTTTAACTTTTTCTGCTTAATGGTTGTTGCAACTTGTCGTAGCAACATTATAAAAGGGCCTCTCAAGTAGAGTTGTTCAGCGGGCCGGACCGGCCGGTCCTGGGCCTAAGAAATTTGGGCCCGGGTACAGCCCGGGTTGACATGTGCCGGTCCTGACCCGGTCCCGTTCCAAGCTGGCCCATTAATTTTTAAATTTTAAATTTATAATTTTTATTTTTCTTTTAAGTTTAATTTCATTTTATATTTTTACAAATTGATATTAAAATAAAATAATATAAAAATATTATTATCGGTATGTTAAAGAGAACAAATTTTTGGTAACTAATGTTTCACCTTTTAAAATAGTACATAAAATAATAACCGAAAAAGAAAAGGTTGACGACCAAGAGAGGAAATAGAAGATCTAGAGTAATAGTTATAATATGAATTTTTCAATTTTAACAATTATGGACCAAAGTACTTTATTGAACCATGGATCTTTTAAAGTAAATAACTCATTATAAAAATCTCAATCATCAATAATGAAAAAATATGACGAAATACAATATTATGTTGAATTTATGTTAATTAATCAAAGGTTAAATCAATAACTTAATAAAAATAAAAATAAAAGGTAAGAAATTGACCAAAAAGTTTGGAAACTATGATATATTTGATTTTGAGTTAAACCATTTTTTTTAACCTTTATTAAGTCAATTATTAAAACTTTAATGACTAAAGTTATTTCTTCATGCTAAAGAAACAAACCATGATTACCAAGATTTTACTTTACAAGACAATAAACAAAATAATGACAAAAAAAATTAGAGATAAAGATAATAAATTACTTGTTTTATAATTACTTGTTTTAATTACTTGTTTTATAATAAAGACAATATTTTTATAATTACTTGTTTTAAGAGTAAAACATCACCACCGGTGTGAACTTTTATTAATTTTAAAGCCAAACGGCACTTACATACCATGGAACGCGCTTTATATTACTCAATAGCGAAACGTTTCATAAAATTAAATGCAAAATAAAAGGTACGATCTGTGCTAAACAGCAAAATCAGATCAAGTACAAAGTAAGTAAATAATGAGCAAGCAATGGATTTAAGCATCTATCTCATCGGGGTTTTTCTCGTCGGAACTCTTGTGGTCTTGTAATCTTAAAGCTGCAAGACCCCAATCATGGTTGCATATACAAACTTCAACTGCATCTGGTGATAACCTTGCGCGTTTCTCTGAAATGACACGCTTCCCAGCACTGAAAGCGGACTCCGATGCAACGGTTGAGATGGGAACAGCTAGAACTTCTTTGGCAATGGTGGAGAGTATCGGAAATTTGTTGCTTCTTGCTTTCCACTAGTCTAGAATATCGGTCTCACTATTCTCCCAAACAAGGTTAAGCTATGCGTTGACTTCAGTAACACCGGATGCGGCAGCACGGGGCCGTTTGAGGAGTTGTTCAGCCGGATTGAATGACAATGAGCCCGACAATGATGAAAACCCGATGGTAGATAAAGTAGTGTTTACAACCTTATCCTTATGCCAACCGGCATAAATCTTAAATAACTCTCGCAAGTGCTCATCAATAGAGGCAGTTATAGCATGAACAGAAATAAGTGTCATTTCTAAAAAATTATAATAACCCCCAAGTAGCTGTTGCGTACCCGTGATTCTTACGGTCGGGTCTAGTGCAGATGCAAGTAAGTAGATTGGGGGTATAGTACTGAAATATAAAATCTATTTATCTTTCATGGCCTTAATTGTGTCTTTTAAGAACTCGTCATCTTTGTATTGGTTAAAAACCCATGCAATGTTAACCATATGCATTAAAACTTTGTGCGATGTGGGATAGTATACACCGGAGCAAAAAATAGTGGCATCATAAAAATATCGCAGCACAGCAGCCAATTTGGACAGTTTATCCCACATCTCTTGTTTCAAAATCGTTTTCTTTTCTCTGACATTTATAAAACATGTCATGTGTGCAGCAAATGGCATCACATCCATTAACATCTCGTAAGTGGAGTTCCATCGGGTAGGGCAATCAAGTTTAAAACGTTTCCAACTAAAATTGAGGCCATTTTCCAGACAATATTGCTTAAACTCTTTAGAAACTTTGGTCCTTGACTTAAAATAATGGATTGTCCACCTAATTGGAGTAATTTCATTACTCAAAACTTGAAGACCTTTTTGGACAGCTAAGTTTAAAATATGACATATACACCTAATATGAAAAAATGCGGCATCACGGACAGGTTTTAGTGATTCCTTCAATGTCTCAGCCGCGACATCGTTGTTTGATGCATTATCAAATGTTATGCTAAAAACATTGTCATGACAAAAAAATTCTTTTAAACTTTCTGAAATTACATTAAATATTTTCCAACCAGTATGATTGACCTTCATCCACTTAAATGCAATGATACGTTTTTTAATGACCCTACTATCATCAATCCAATGCGCAGTTATACAATAATAATCTTGTCCTAGTGGTGAAGTCTACATGTCACTGGTAAATGAGATAGAATGATCAAAAGCAGAGAAGTATGTTTGTAAGTTTGATTTACCAGCTTCATAAATTTTAAATGCCTCCCTCCTAGCAGTGGTCCTAGATATTCTTTTAAAAGCAGGGTTTCAGTGTGATGTAATCCATTTTCCATGTGTCTATCTTCCGATTGTGTAAATGGTTTTTCAGTTAACATCATCCATTCTACCATGTCTTCTCTATAATTTTTTGATTAAATTTAAAAATACCTGATCCGCCGACACTGCTTGCAAGCTGTGTCTGACCGCCGGTACTCGTAGCTGCATCTGGACATAAAGTTGGATGCTTTGATTCCATGTGATGTCTTAGTGTTCCTGTGGCAACGTCCTTCTTATGCGAGAGCTTTTGCTTGCAATGTTTGCAATGTGCGAACCTCGCATCGTTTCCATGACTATCGTTCTCAAAAAGTAGGTCAAAATGCTCCCAAACCCATGCAGTGAGCCTCGACATTTTACCTTGTGGCGGAAGTTCGGCTTGATGGCTTGTCGGGGTTTGTTCAGAACCATCTCCTCCACCAAGATTCCCTGCTGTCGTTGGCTCCACCTCCTCAACGTCATCACCAGAAAGTTGATCGTCGAGCCCCAAGTCGTATTGGCTCATATCGAATTGCTCATCATCGTTAGTTTGTTGGATATGAGTCCCACGGGTCGCCGGTCGGGAAAGGCCACGGAAAAATGACCTCAAACCGATGCGGGATGAAGAGCTTGAGGCATTTCCCTTTCCTCTTGATGCCATTTGTGTGAGGCAAAATTGAGCAGATCACGAGCTTCGAAAGTAATTGAGAATTGATTGAGAATGAAGAAAATAATATTGACTGCTTGAAAGAAATGAGAGAATATATTAGTAGAGAATGAGAGATTGCTAAGAGTGGTGTGAAGAAATGGTGGAAATGGCCTCCCTATTTATAGGGGAAGGCTTTTTTTCCCAAAAAAACCCTTACAAAATAGTTGTTGGAAGGGGCAAAAATGTAATTACAGGGGTCAAAACAGGGTTGGGAGCCGTTATAGGGACTAACAGTGTCATTTTCCCTTTTTTTTTGAATTTTCAGAATGTTGGTGCCAGTGACCGTTGCGTGCCGCCGCCGTGCCGGGCTGGTCCGATGCTGGTCTCTGTGCCAGTCCCGCACCGTGCCGGGCCCAGTCTCCTGCTGGGCTGTGTCGAGCCCACTTGGCTCCCCCCCTCTTCCAAGCCCGTAAACGGCCCACATGATGCCGGTTTTACAACAGGCCCGTGCCGTGCCAGGCTTGACCGAGCTTGGGCTGTGCTTGACGCGAGCCGGTCCCGAGCTGGGCCGTGTCAGGACTGACCCAATGAACACCTTTACTCTCAAGAAGGCTATAATCCTTATAAGACAATTAAATCGATGCTAGAGACTCTGAAATTATATAGAGCTCTTGCAATTAGAGGTGAGACCTGGGTCAGGTTGACCCAACCTAAATCGGGACTGGATCAGTGTTAGTGTTGTGCCCAAAAGCCAATCATGAGATGATTGTATTTTTACACATTGAGTCATGATATTTTATTAAGGCATTAATCCAGCAATTATGTTTGTTGTTTTGTTTCTGCGTAACTTAACAAACATAATTGTAACCCTAGAATAATGATATTCTTAAACGCCCCTGGTCTAGTATTATTGTGGAGCGGGTTGCAATAATACATAATGACTAGCATATGTAGAGACTAATATGAGATATGTAGTCTACATATGGGTACAAGTTGGAGAACTTGTGTACTGGACCGACCCACCATGAGAACACTACATGGATCGTTATATAAGTGTCATAAGTGATTCTCATAGTGATCAGGGTATATGTAGTCCTTCGACCTAAGGTCATCAAGGTTCCCTACATGTGAGTCACATACTTTGATACTTTCCTTTGTTGCTCGTAACTGAGTGAACTTAAAGGAGGTCATTGGGTATGTCACATATCATGCGGAGGGATTTGTATGATCAAGATGGGATTTGTCCCTCCTATGTAACGGGAGTGATATCTTCGGGCCCCTTGATAGAGTGAGACTTAGAAAATGCATGGCTATGCTCTGATGAGTTGATATACGATATCAATGTCATCGGTTTAAGTTGGTCTACTCGGTAATCAAAAAACCAAAGATTGGGCTATACGAGAGTGACACATTCCATATCTCATGCTTAGTTTTGATATCTTGGACAAATGGACAATGGCATATATCGGTGATAATCATAAAGGTTTATTCGATTCACAGACAATCTTGTCACTTGGGTAGCAATGATGTGTTGCTAGACACTGCTCATTGCTTATGATCATAAATGTGATTTATGATCATTGCCAATATGGCAAAAGCCTATTGGGTCGCACACATAGAGCTATTTGGATCATTAGAGTGCATGGAAGTTGAGTCTCACTATAAATACAACTTTTAAGTGAGAAATTCGCAGGTCTCTTTGCCCTAGCCTCCAAAAAGGACAGCCGCACTCTTCTCTTGCAATTCCTTGGAGGACGCAAGCTAGCACTGTGAGCGCAAGAAAAATGCATCTGTCGGGACGCGGTGGAAGCGTTGTGATCCTGAGAGGCTCGTGTGGATACCATAGAGAGCTTGAACACGCCAACTGTTCAAGTTTTGTTATTCGACTCTACAGTTGAGTGAGAGATCTGAACCGAAAATTAGGTATGAAAATTTTCAAACACCCGGTTTACCCCGTTTCACTTGGATCCTGGAGGGTTTCGGTTAAATTCCGCTGCGCTGTTTGGCTCCCGAAACCCATCAATTAGAAGTCAAGCCGGTCTGACCCGGTCAAACCCACCCTGCCTCATCCCAGCCAAAGCCTGCTAAGATATGGGTCCGAAAATAGGAGGAGGTGTAAAACGGATCGCCCCAGACCAGAACACGACCCACGAACCGGCGCGCCCCGCCCTGCTAGATGGGACCAGACCAGGCTGGCGCCAAACGGCTTCTGCACACAACGGAAACTTGCAAAAAAAAATAATAATAAATGAGTTAATTACACAACAAACCCTTCAACGGTTTTCAGTTCCATTTTAGCCCCCAAAATTCCATTTTCACCCCTCCCAACAACTAAATTTCAAGGACTTTTTGGTCAAAATAATTTGTTGCCTTCCCCTATAAATACTAATGCCATTTTCACTCTATCCTCACACAATCACTCAATCTCTCTTCTACCTCCACTATATTCTCTCAAGTATTCTCCTTATTTTCTTAATCTCTTCCAAATTCCTTACTAATCTCCCCCTAATATCTTCATAATTTCCTCTTAATTTTTCATTAATCACTAATATTAGTTCGTGAGTCACGACTTCAAAAGGAAAGGGCAAGTCGACAAAGAGTTCATCTTCCCACAACATTGGCCTCCGGGCCTTGTTCCGTTGCCGTTCTCGACCCGCCGATAAAGGTATCTCAATTCAAGAGTGGGGTGACAATGATGCCGGAATTGATATGATGAATTACGATTTGAGTCTCGACAATCAATTATCCGATGATGAAGTGGAAGAGTTGGATTCAATGGCGTCCGGGAATCCATCAACAGAATCGACGCCTACAAGTCATGGACCTATCGTGGAGGAAACCCAAGCACAAGGTAAATCCCCGAGACTAACTGCTTAGGTTTGGGAGCATTATGAGCTCATACACGAAGAGGAGTCAAGGTATGTGAAATGCAAACATTGCGGGAAAAAATTGGTGCATAAAAAGGATTCCGGCACTGGAACGCTAAAGCGGCATATTGAAAATCAACATCCTAACATCCTCCCCAGTGCCGGGACTAGTTTTGAAGGACAAACACAACTTGGGTCTATAACCGGCACCAGCGGGTCAGGTATATTTCGTTTTAACTAACAATCTTGTAGAGAATGTATGGTAAATTGGATGATAGTGTTTATTAGGATATGTGAATTTCTTTGTTGAGAGTGCTTACTTTGTGTTTTGAGCTAGACCTTGCTTGGATGAGTGGTCTTAAGAACCCATGCAACCTCACTTCTTGCATGTAAATTTAAGGAAGAAGATGACATTTTAGGGCTAACCACATACCAAAAAGCTAACCTTGTACATTATCCCTTAGTGAGCCCCTTTGAGCCTTATAGCTATATTTTTTGTTTGAACTTTATATGTTTAACCATTTCCACTTCATTCTTTAAAGTCTTTGGAACTAGTGATACTTATATGATTATGGGCTTAGAGAATTAAAATGAATGTGTTATTTTTGAAAAAATAAAGAATAAGTGTAGGGTGTACTTGAGAATATGTTGGGTTACCTTGTGTTTAAATTATCATAGTAGAAAATTTGGGGTAAGTTGAGCTTGAAGCATAAATATTAAGTGTATATTATTGGATGGTTGAGTTTTAAACAAATGTTGATTTGTTATTTATGGTAGAAAAAGACAAAAGCGAGATCATAAGAAAAAGCTCTCGCAAAATAAAGTTATATATATATATATATATATATATATATATATATATATATATATATATATATATATATATATAACTATTTCATTTCATAATACTTGGGCCTCTTTTTCTTTTATGGCAGTCTAAAAAAAATGTTTTCTTTCCCTTTCAAATAAAATTATATATGCTCATACTTATATGAATCCATACTAAAGTAAAGATGAAAGACATTTTTTTTTATCTTTTTCTGACAAATAAATGTATGATCATGGGGGGACAATTTTGAGAAAAAAAACACAACTTCAGCCTTAATATTTGTGCAAGTCAAATGAGGACAACCATTTTGAAACGGAGAAAGGTAAAAAAAAAAAAGAGAAAAAAAAAGTGTTAGGTTCAATAAGTTTAAAACTTAACCATATTTTTTTTCTAAACTCATGTGTTGATAAAGAATTGTGTTTTAGAGAGGACCTAGAGACTAGGGTTGATTTGGGTATTTAGTGTTTTAGGTGCCCATATTTATTGTTCATTATATTACTAGTTCTCTTAAACTCCACCATTAAAAAGCTTTCATCCAATTCCCGCTTTCACCAAACCCAGCATCATTACAACCTTGTATAAATACCATTGGACTTAAATTTATATGCAGTCCCCTTTTGGGAATCTAGTGAAAGTGAAGTTGGATCCCCTTGTAAGCTCCGGATTGAGAAACACACAGTAAGCTGTTCACAAACCCACCTTGCAAAGAGCATGGCATCTGACATCAGACAACAACTCCTAAGACAACGCAGTTAAATGGTTTAGCTGAGAGGATAAACAGGACTTTGATAGAGAGAGTGAGATGTTTACTCTCACATGCAAAGTTACCTTAGATGTTCTGGGGTGAAACATGCAAAGTTACCTCAGATGTTCTGGGGTGAAGCATTGCTAGTAGCTGCTCACGTGTTGAATCTTTCACCGTGTGTCCCTCTACAGTATGATATCCCAGAGAATGTATGGTTAGGAAAGGATGTCTCCTATAACTATCTGCAAGTGTTTGGCTGTAAAGCCTATGTGCATATCCCGAAGGATGAGATGTCTAAACTTGATGTCAAGACATGACAATATGTGTTTATTGGTTATGGCCAGGATCAGTGTGGCCATAGATTTTATGATCCAGTTATGAAGAGGCTTGTCAGAAGCCGTGATGCTGTATTTGTTGAGGATTAGACGATTAAAGATATTGAAAAAACTGAGAATGATGCTTCAAGATTTGATGGTAGTTCAACAAACTTACAGCTGATTTCTCCAACAACAGTGCAAAGACAGGTTGGAGATAATGTACAAAATGATCAACTAGAGGAAAGTGTTCATGATGCTCCCATCGAGAATGAACCAGGTAATGCTAATGATGATGGTGTTAATCAATAACCACTAGTACCAGTGGGTTCTCCAGTTTTAAGAAGATCTAATAAAGTCAGAAAATATTCTATTAGATATCCTGAAAATGAGTATATGTTATTGACGGACAGGGGAGAACCAGAAAGCTTTGATGAAGCTATGGATGATGAACACAAGGAAAAGTGGATTGACGCTGTGCAAGAAGAAATGAGATCCTTGTATGAGAACAGAACATTTGAGCTGGTGAAGTTGCCAAAAGGCAAAAGGGCTTTGAAAAACAAATGGGTATTCAGAATCAAGTATGAAGAATCCAATTCACAACCACGGTTCAAAGCCAGATTAGTTGTCAAGGGCTTCAGTCAAAGGAAAGGCATTGACTTTGATGAAATTTTTTCACCGGTTGTGAAAATGACATCCATCCGTACAGTTCTGGGACTTGCAGCAAGTCTCGACTTTAAGATTGAGCAGATGGATATGAAGACTGCCTTCCTACATGGTGACTTGGAAGAAGAAATATACATGGAGTATCTAGAGGGTTTTGAAGTAAAAGGAAAAGAGGACTATGTTTGCAAGCTAAAGAAAAGCTTGTATGGTTTGAAGCAGGCACTCAGGCAGTGATATAAGAAGTTTGAGTCGGTTATGAAGGAGCAAGGTTACAAGAAGACTACTTCAGATCACTGTGTGTTTGTACAGAAATTTTCTGAAGATGATTTCATTATTATATTGCTCTATGTGGATGACATGTTGATTATTGGTCAGAATATTTCTAGAATCAACAGCTTGAAGAAGCAGTTGAGTAAGTCTTTTACTACGAAAAACTTAAGGTCAGCAAAGGAAATTCTTAGCATGAAAATAACAAGAGATAAGAGCGCCAAGAAATTGTGGATATCACAGGAGAAGTACATTGACAAGGTACTTCAGAGGTTCAATATGGACAAGGCTAAAATGGTTAGCTGTCCTCTTGCTAATCACTTTAGATTAAGCTTCAAACAGTGCCCTTCTACTGATGAAGAGAATGAAGAAATGGAAAAGGTTCCATATGCCTCAGCAGTTGGAAGCTTGATGTATGCCATGGTATGTATATAGCCAGATATTGCTTACTCAGTTGGTGTAGTGAGTAGGTTCCTTTCAAATCCTAGTACGGAACATTCGGCTACAGTGAAATGGATATTCAGGTATCTTCGTGGTACTTCCAAAATGTGCTTATGTTTTGGAAATGCAAAGTCTGTGTTAGTTGGCTACACAGATGTAGATATGGCTGGCGATGTTGACTCAAGAAAGTCTACATTAGGATACCTGATTACTTTTGCAGGGGGAGTCGTGTCATGGCAATCAAGATTACAAAAATGTGTTACTCTTTCAACAACTGAAGCTGAGTTTATTGCAGCAATGGAAGCTTATAAGGAGTTGTTGTGGATGAAGAAGTTCTTAAAAGAACTTAGTTTTCACCAAGAGAAATACCAGCTGTTCTGTGACTATCAGAGCGCAATTTATCTTGGTAAGAATTCCTCTTTTCATTCCAAATCAAAGCACATTGATGTGAGATATCATTGGATAAGGAATGCATTGGAGATGAAGCTATTACAGCTTGAGAAGATCCATACGGATGAAAATGGATCTGATATATTAACCAAGAATCTAACGAGAGAAAAGTTTGAATATTATCGATTGACAGCAAGAATGGTGGAACTCCCACATGAGGCAAAAGGGGGAGATTGTTGACTTTATTGGCCTATGTGGGGTCATTCATTTTTTATTATTTTTCTTCTCTTCTTTCTCTATTTTTCTCTTTTTTTTTTCTTTGTCCGCTTTCTTTATCTTTGTTTCTTTTCTCCTTCTTGGTCTAAGATGGCGGCTGGTAGGCGAAACAATTGAAACAATTACGGTAGAATTGAAATCAGGTGCGAATACAGGCTAGAGGCAGTGCCGAATTCAGCTGGGAGTAACGCGTTATTTTGGCTATAAATAGCCATTGGTTCTCTTCAGCAATTGCATTCGGTAGAATCTTGCTCAATTGTGAGAGCAAAAGAAAAATAGAAAGAGAGAGATTTATATTTTGGGGAGTGACAAAATAGTGAGATAATTTTTTGGGGTGTTTGAAAAATACTTGAGTGCCACTATTTTGGGTTTATCTCATACCTCTAGAATTTTTTGTCTATAGAAGATTATCTCTCTGTAAGCCCACTTTTTGTATAGTGGAAGAAAATCTCAGAGTTTGTCCCGTGGACGTAGCCCCAAAATTAAGGGTGAGTCACGTAAATTTTCTGGTGCCATTTTTACTAATCATCTTGCCCTCGGAGTTATCACCCATGGCGCAACCCCAACAATGGTTCATCTTCTGGGCAAATGAGGGCTTAAGCCTAATCATCTCAAGAGCAAAGAGAGTTTTTCTAGTTGATGCAGCAATGTGCAATAGCTTACTGGCGAAAGGTACCTTGTCGATCTGGTCCAGAAATTCAGGGTCGTCTGCTAGGGATGAATATAGGCCATTGATGTCTCCTTCATAAGCAGCCAACATCAACTTCTGATCTGGCTTGACAATTTAATTTGTTGTATATTCGCCAATAGTTTAATTACAATTGTATTTCTAAAAAAATATAAGGAGACTCACCTTAAGTAACGGACGAAAAGATCAGTGATACCAAACACAACCGAGCTAAATCCAGACGACCCTTAAATTAAGATTTGTAAATGTCTTCCATCTCCTTTTGCCACACTTGCCAATAACTCAACAACCTGCTTGACAAACAAGGATCTTTCATATCGGTCCTTTCGGGCATTTTATCTTTCAATAGAAAAAAAGTGAATTACATCATGAGTCTTTTAACCATAGTTTCTTCTCTATGAGTAGAGAAGCAATGATAAGCGTTGGATCATAGGATACTAATTTTGGCCATTGGATTAAAAATGATGTGACCTGATTACAAGGTAAAATAGAAAAATAAGAATAAAAAGTAACTAAATTTGCTATTGAAAAGAAGGGGAAAAAAATCAATGTTAGTCTTCAATTTCAATTTTCAGTGAAGAATAAAAACTTCAAACCTAGAAAGTCTGCCTTTTTTTAAACCTGTTTCAATCCAAAATCAGTGAAAAAAGACAAAGGATTGTGAAGTTTTTTGATAAGGAATACTATTAGGGTTTGGAAAGAAATGAGAGATTTGGTTATGCTAATTCATGTTAGTTAATCTCTATTAAAACATTAGTTACATCTTTTATCACATATCTTTTATGCTTATGTATACAATCTGATTAAAATAGTGAATGATGAGTTTTTGGATACAATTGGTCTATGTTTATTCTAATTGGAACATCAGTGTCGATCTCTCACCTTGATACTGCAATCTTTTAGCTAAATATAGTGATTTCATCTTATAAAGGAATAGCATTATTTATGCATTACATCTTATTCTGGAACAACTATCTTTTGATGTGATATAGCATTTTGTTTGTATAGATATTATGTCTTTGTTTTCTTGGTTTTAGTGACATATTGTGTTTACTAGAAACAGGTGGCAACAATAATGTGAAAGCAACAGACAAGGAAACTGTCTCACATGTGCAAATTTTTGAATTTCAGATAGTGAATTATGAAAGCAACTAGTGTTTTTTGCCCGTATAATGTATGGGTTTATTTTTTATATATTTTAGTTGTATGTATAATCCCTGTATAATGTACGGGTTTATTTTTTATATATTTTAGTTGTATGTATAATTGCATAATTATTTTTATTATAAATGATAATAATAACATAAAAGAGAATGAAAATAAATCTATATTTCATACATTTAATAAAATTTAGCCATTTTTATTTTTTATTATAAAAAATGAATATGACAATTAAAAATAATAATAATTTGTTTAAAATCTAAAAAAAGAGTTTGGTTTCCAACATTTTTGTTTCTTAAGTTTCCCCAAAATCAAATAAAGAATAGAACATCAATCCTTAGTCATCAAACTTGGAAATAAAAATTTCAATTAATTCTTCAAAATTTAATTGTAAAAATAAAATATGTATGGTTGAGATGATATTTTATATGTTATATTTTTATATTAATAAATTTTTGAAAAAAAAAACTTAAATCAGTTGTTAGTAGGCAAAGAGAATGAAAAGAGAAATGGAAATTATAAAAATAGATAATTTTATTTTTTTAGATAAAAAAAGGAGAAAATATTAGTGTGGTAAAATTAAAAATAACAGAATTAATTATATCTAATCATATCTCAAATGATTATATCTAGTAACTGAAACTACGATATAGACAAAAACTATAAATCCATCACCACTGATACAAAAAGAATAGAAATATTAGATAGTTTGACAAGTTTCTTTGGATAAAAAAAAAATATAATAAAATAAACATAAAAGTGAAATGATTGAGTATAGAATTAAAATTACTTGAAATTGTAGGTCCAAACCTAGCCATTTTTGTATCATATGGACTTGGAATTTTTTTTATCTTTTCTCTAACTAATAAGGTTAGGTTAATTTATACTAATTGTTTTTTGTAATTTCTATGTAAACAGTTTAGTTTAAAGAATTTAATTGCACATTTAATGTGTAAATTTGACTTAATTAATGGATAAAATTTATTGTCTAATAAATGTTAGTAATGGAAACATTAAATAAAATACTACTAAGTAATTTTAATAGCATTACTACAATAACACTCTAATTGGTAACAATAAGTCTAGAAAAAACCTCATAAAGAGTCCAATTATATCAATCATTGAATTGATAGGCTGTGTGAGTAGATGATTAACTATTAATCCATATTATGTTTAAATGAATAGAAATGAAAGATGAGGACTAATTATAACTCATCAAAAATTTATGAAGTGTCAATATAGTAAAAATTTAGATAATTAACATAGTATAGTTAAAGGGTACCTAAAATATTTTAGCATTGAAAAGTGAGTCAAGAAGATCTAAAAAGATCAAAGAAGTCCCCACATCTTTGGTGCATTAGTGGGACACTGGGTCTTCTACCTTATCAACTAGGGTTTGAGCCCTCTCTTCCCCATTTCTCTCCTAACTCCTAAATACTACTTTGTAATGATTCTGAATACAAAAAAAAAAAAAAGAAGCTCTATAATTAATAATTACAATCTATTGTTTAGGTTTTCCTTTATTTATATTAATTGGTTTTTTCTAATTACTATGTAATTAGTTTTGGTTTAATGAATTGAATTGCACATTCAACGTGTAAATTTGATATAATTAGTGCATCAAATTTATTGCCTAATAACGGTTAGTAATTGAAAAATTAAATAAAATAATAAGTAATTTTAATAGCATTGATATCATAACACTCTAATTGGTAATAATAATTCTAATAAAAACTCGATAAAGAGTGTAATTATATCAATCATTAAATTGATAGGCTATGTGAGTAATGATTAACTATAAATCTATTGGTGTACTTTAATAGGTAGAATTATGTTTAAGATGGGTAGAAATAGAAGATGAAGACCTATTATAATTCACCAAAGATTTATGAGGATGTTATCAAAATAAAAATCCAAATAATAGAGTTTATAGTTAATGTTCCTTAAAATATTTGAGCTTCAGTGAGATGAGATATTTTAAAAAGATGAGAGAAGCTCCATAATATAATAATTAAATTACTTGTGTTGTAGGAAAAGTGAATGAAAAAGAAATGGAAATTGTAAAAAATAGATAATTTTATTTTTTAGCTAAAAAAGGATAAAATATTAGTGTAGTAGGATTAAAAATAACACAATTAATTGCACCTAACCATATCTTAAATAATTATATGAAGTAACTAAAAATACTATATAGAAAAAATTATAAATCCATTACAACTAATGCAAAAATGACAAAAATATTAGATAGTTTGAGAAATTTTTCTTTTGTTAAAAATTAAAATAAAATAAAATAAGAGAAACATAAAAGCGAAATGATTTTGCGTAGAATTAGAATTACCTGAACTTGTATATCCAAAACCTAAACATTTTGGCATTGTATAAACTTGAAGGTTTTTTATTCCTTCCTCTAACTAACAAGATTAGGCTAATTTATAATAATTGTTCTTTCTAATTAGTATGCAATTGCTTTTGGTTTAAAGAATTGAATTGCACATTCAATGTGTAAATTTGGCATAATTAGTGGATAAAATTTATTACCTAATAAATGTTAGTAACTGAAATATCAAATACAATACTACTAAGTAATTTTAATAGCATTAATACAATAACACTTTAATTGGTAACAATAAATCTAAAAAAAAAATCCTTCATAAAGAGTCAAATTATAACAATCATTAAATTGATAGGTCATGCTAGTAAATGATTAACTAAAATCTATTAGTGTACTTTAATGGATAGAATTATGTTTAAGATGGCTAGAAATAGGAGATGAGAACCACTTATAACTCACCAATTATTTATGAGGATGTCAATATAATCAAAATTCAAATAATATACTCCCTCCATTTCACATTAATCGACCCTTTTACCTTTTTTAACTAAAGTTTGACTTGAACATATTTATATTAATATGTATTGAAAAAAATCCTTAAAAATGATATTTAAAAATTATGGTCTTTAAAGTTTCATTTTCATATAAAATATTCATATTTTTACAATAAAATTTGAAAGAAATAAAATCATAAATTAATTGTTATGAATAGTAAAATGGTCAGTTTTTATGAAACGGAGAAAGTGGTACAGTTAAAGGGTTCCTAAAATATTTTGATGTTGAAAAGTGACTCAAGAAGTTCTAAAAAGATAAAAGAAGCTTCATAATTAATGATTACAACCTATTGTTTCTCCTTTATTTATACTATTTTTTTCTCTAATTACTATGTAATTAGTTTTGGTTTAATGAATTGAATTGCACATTCAGTGTGTAAAATTGGCATAATTAGTGGATCAAATTTATTGTCTGATAAATGTTAGTAGCTGAAATATTAAATAAAATAATAAATAATTTTAACAGAATTACTACCATAATATTCTAATCGGTAACAATAACTCTAGGAAAAAAAAACTTGATAAAGAGTTCAATTATTAACAGTCTGTTGGTTTTGGATTAACAGGCTCATGCTAACGTGTTTTGAGATTGTCAAGTTGGATCCGCTTCCCAATTGAATGTATTTGGGCCTTAAATGTCACAAAATTACAACATTTGCCTCTTGTATGTTTCTCCATCATCCTATTGATAGCCACCACCCCATTTTTCTCATTAACCATTAACTCCATTCCTTCACCGCAAAAGACAGAAACTGTTGACAGCCGCTACCCCTACTTCGCTAACTAGATCAAGGTTAGGGTTTTTGTAGTTCTCGGTGAGAAAGATGAGTTCCCCAAGTGAATCAACCAAACACAGCAAAGTGAAACTTGAGCCAATGAAGTCGGTGTTGAGATCACAGAACGCCAGCCAACAGTTCCCAGTCAGCTTTGCAGCTTCTGTCTATGTGTCCATCGTGCCCGAATATTTCACAATTGTGGTATGATTTTATCATTTCATCAATTGTTTGGATAAAACTTGGGTTTGAGGCTCCGGGTTTGGGAATCAATTTGCTCTGTGATTCTTGTTTGATTGTGGATTTAGGTTGGGTTTGTGTATTTGCCTCTTAGATTGAAAGACAGAATATCATTTCCTTTTGATTCTCCTCTGTTCTCTCAGTGAGATAGTACTGATTGATTTGGAGATACAGAGGCATTTTGGGATGTGATGTTTACCAGAACAATGCTACATAATTTTTTTTGTCTTCTAACCCGAAATTTCTGGGTTTCAAACCAAATGAAGAAGTTGTCTTCTAGCGCAGCACTCATCAGATTTGGTTTGAGAAGGGGGTGAAGATAAGGGTGATTTCATGTTTTTTCAAAATCAGGACACGGGCATGACCCGACCCAAAGTACAATAAAACGTTTACCACGCCGTGTATAGTACATAAAATGAACTAGGCTTAAATTGGTAGGCCATGTGAATAATGCTCAATTATAAATTCATTGGTGTGCTTTAATAGGTAGAGTTACGTTTAATATGGGTAGCAATAGAAGATGATGATCAATTATAATTCACCAAAGATTTATAAGGATGTTAATACAATAAAAATTCAAATAATAGAGTGTATAATTAATGGGTCTCTAAAATATTTTAGCATTAAAAAGTGAGCTAAGATGTTTTAAAAATACCAAAGAAGCTCTATAATTAATGATTATAACCTATTATTTAGGTTTTCCCTTTATATATATATATTTGAATCAAGAAGCTGCATATAAGAGAACAGATGAATGGTTTAAGCCTCTAAAGAAAAATATAACACCAATGTTACTAAATGTTGGTTTGGCTTATTGTCGAGTTTAAAGAAAAAGGGGTTCAAAGAAAGGAGCAAAACAAGATAGAGGCTATAAGATGGGTATGGTATATAATTTAAGGCTCCGGATATATAAAACGAGAGGTATTGGAATTAAAAAAGAAACTGATATGTGAAAAAATATCCAATATGTAAGTTAAGGCTCCCAGTATATAAAATAAAGATAATGGTATGCAAATTAACACATACTAGTAGACTTTATTTACAATCAGGGTGAGCTAGTTTTACATATTGTAGTGCATCTAAAAATCACTAACATATAAATAAATAGCTAGTATGTAACTTGATCCCCCCCTTCTCTAGGTATGTAAAATGATGATATTGGAATGAAGATAACCTGTATGTAAAAAAATAATTGAAATATAATTTAAGGCTCTTGATATATAAAATGAGGGGTACTAAAATGGGAAAAAAAACTGGTGTGGGAAGAAATAACTAGTATATAATTTAAGGCTCTAAGTATGTAAAATAAAGGTAATGGTATAAAAATAGAGACAAATTATAAGACCTTATTTATAATCTGAGTGAACTAGTTTTATAAATCATAGGTTTCTTTAACATTTCAAAATAATCAGTATGCAAAAAAAAAAAAAAAAGCTGGTATGCAATTAAGTCTGTTAATATGTTAAACGGGACTCAAGAAACGAAAGTTTTTAAAAAATTATATTGTTTGGTCCCTAAACTTTTTAAAAGCTTACAAAATTATCTTAAAAAATTACATACTTAGTTCCTAAACTTTTATAAGAAGATAAAATTATTGCTAAAAAATTGCACATTTAGTCTCTAAACTTCTAAAAAATTTACAAAATGGTCCTTTCAAAATTACACAATTAGTCCTTAAGCTTTTTTAAAATGTATAAACATATCACTAATTTTCAAAAATGACATTTTAGTCATTATTTAATATAAGACATCTTCTCAAGACAAAATAACCCTTATGTGCACAATAATGACAATTTTCACTATCAATATGACATTTTTTTGGTACACATAATTGAATAAAATCTATTAGAAGAATAGGGATTAGAGCGAACAATCCTAAACCTAAGGGGTAAAAAGGTTTGCTACATGATACCGAAAGAACCTCAGCTATAATTAGTGCACTTATACGTGCCTATTTTGAACAAAGTGCGGCGCCACGATTTGAACCTTGGCTTTACATGTATGTGTCTCTTTGCATTACTGTTTTGCCGGCTAATACGGGACAATATAATGATTTTGTATTAAAAAATAATTATATTATTTGTTAAATTTAAATCTTATAAATAACGTTTTTATGTACAGTATTAATGTTATCTACTATGAATATGACATTTTTATTCAATAATAGTGATTTTTTTTTATTGGCATCTCTAAATCTTAAATTCAAAAATTTCCTTACTACTCTACATACTTCACTTCTTTTCTAATTATTATTATTTTTCGATATATTAGACATTAATTTTTTTATTTCATATTTGCATCATTTCCAGCTCAAACTAAATAATGTTGTAGATTTGTCCCTCATATATGCGTTAATGATTTTAATTCTCACACCTTGTTCACCTTTGAATTCTCTTTATCTTGATTCATGTGGAATCCAAGCTTTAAACTACAATTATATTGTGTTCCTATTATGAATTATATATATTGCTTAATACTATAACTAAGGTTGTCCTATAGTGACTTATACATGTTACTCACACATTACATTTGGATTATACCCATTATGAGAGACTAATATTTTTTCCCTGATTTTTTGTTCTATTATTCTTATATGTTATTTTTTTCATTTATACGTTATTATAAGATAAGTCATATTTATGTTATACTTTCTCACAAATTAATAACATTTTTAATCATTTTATTAATCTCACTTATATGTTATCATTTTTTCATAATTGTCTACTTTTAAATTTTTTATCTATATTTTATTAATATTCAAAATACTCAAATATTTAACAATATAACCAAGTAATGTGCCATTTTGTTTTCTATATTTTTCTATGTTTTCCTTTTTCTAAAAGCTGTCAAATATATGTGGGTGTACGCTTAATCACACAAGACGAATTTTTTCATTTATTCATGAAACTATTTTTTCATCATTTTATTATATTTCTATAATTTTTTAATTTTTCATTTTATTATTTAATTTTTTAAGCATTTTATATATGTGTTATCTGTTTAACATGTTACAATGGGCCATGTGGCACCATTTTAATACTTCTTCATGGGTGCATTACTTTTATACTTCTTTACCAAAAAATTTTCCATAGTTATTTAAAAGTTTGAAAACATAAATTTTCCTTTGCTTTTTTTTTTTTTTTGGTTCATAGCAACTACTACACTAGGAGGACAAATTTGAGAGTAATGAATTTGTAACTACATAAGCTAAAGTAACAAGCTGACGTAGCACAACCAACGAGCACGGATCCAAGGATTCTATCTTGAACAAAAAGCTTTGTGCTAATCTAGCCATAGGAATGCCAAAAGTCGCATTTCCACTTAAGGTGATCAAAACCTATGTGGAATCACTTAAAATAGTAATATTAGAAAAGGAAAGTGCTAGGGCAAATCATATAGCTCCTTCGAAAACAATAAGCTCCATTTTGAGAGTTGATTCAAAGTTTGACTCCTAGGATCTCAGGGGAGCATTAGCCCCTAGCCATAGCTAAGTCATAGCCCCTAGACTAAAAGATCTACGCTACATACCATCAACTACAAAAATTTGAGGAGTTGCCACTAGCCTACCCCACTTTTTTTTACCCCAAATATGGCAAAGAGGATTAGGGGCATTGGATTCCAAGAATAGCGACCGAAGGAGATAGTCACAAGATGTGGCTAGTAGATGCATGAGATCATACCTCCGGGAGATGTGGGAACCATCATTAAATTGAGCATTCTGGAAAACTGCCTCGTTACACCCTAATCATATAATCTAGAGAGTAGCAGCAAAAAAAAAAAAGAGACATTCTATAGGCCACTTATCCTGGGTGGCCAATAGATTCAAAAGCCAGTGTTCAAAGGACATGGCATGATTGCCTAAAGGACCAACACAAAATTGTCCCCAAACTTCCTTAGTATCTTGACAAACTCAAAATAAATGAAGAGAAGTCTCATCATAGGAATTGCATCTTTGAAACTAAGGAAGAATAAGACTTCCATGAGTTGCTAGATTCGAAGTTGTAGGGAGTGTTAGTATTGTGCCCAAAATCCAATCATGAGATGATTGTATTTTGCACTTTGAGTTATGATATTTTATTAAGGCATTAATCTAGTAATTGTGTTTGTTGTATTATTTTTGTGTGATATAATTAAACGTAACTATAACCTAGAATAATAGTATTCTTAAACGTCCCTAGTCTAGTATTATTGTGGAGAAGGTTGCAATAATATATAAAAACTAGTATATGTAGAGACTAATATGGGATATATAGCCTACATATGGGTACAAGTTGAAAAACTTGTGCACTGGAACAACCCACCATGAGAACGCTCCTGGATCGTTACATGAGTGTCATAAGTGATTCTCATAGTAATCATGGTATATGTAGTCATTTGACCTAAGGTCATCAAGGTTCCCTATATATAAGTCACATGCTTTGATACTTTCCTTTTGTTGCTTATAACTGAGTGAACAAGAAGGTAGTCATTACATATGTCACATATTATGTAGAGGATTTTGTATGATTAAGATGACGTTTATCTTTCCTATGTAATAGGAGTGATATCTTTGGCCCTCTTGATAAAATGAGATTAAGAAAATGTATGGCCATGCTCGGATGAGTTGATATACGATATCAATGTCATCAGTTTAAGTTAGTTTACTTGGTAATCAAAAAATCATAGATTAGGCTATATGAGAGTGACACATTCCATGTCTCGTGCTTGATCTTGATATCTTGGACAAAGCGACAATGTCATATATGGATAATGATAATAGAGGTTTAGTTGTATCACCAACCATCTTGTCACTTGGGTAGCAATAATGTGTTGGTAGACACCGCTTATTGTTTATAATCATAAATGTGATTTATGATCATTGCCAACGTGATAGAAACCTATTGGGTTTTGGTTTCATAATAATCTTGGAGTAATAATTGGCCCAAAGGTTGAGTCATTAATAAAGCTTGAAATTAAACCTAATTGAATTAGGGTTTTAAAACTCATTAGGCTTGGAGTTGAGTTTCACTATATATACATCATATAGTAAAAAATTCGTAACTCTTGCCCTCGCTTCCCTAAGGACGAAATCAGAAGAGTTCTGAAAGTTCCAGATGCACGTTTCTCTTGCCATTCCTTGGAGGGCGTAAGCTAGCATTGCGGACGTAAGAGGAATGTATCTGCCGAGACGTAGTGGAGGCGTGGTGATCCCGAGAGACTCGTGGTGATCCCGAGAGACTCGTGTGAATACCGTAGAAAGCTTGAACATGTTAATTGTTCAAGTTTGTGATTCGACTCAACAGTTGGGTGAAAGATCTCAACTGACTAGGTATAAAATTTTTGAACACCTAATTTACCTCGTTTCACTTGAATCTTCGAGGGTTTCGGTTATCTTCCAGTGCACTTATTTGGCCCCTAAAACACTACAAGGAGAGCATTCAATAGACATTTCCAAATAAAGACCTTAAACATCTGAGGAAGGTTTGACGCCTAGAGTTTATTTAGAACCTTAAAAAACTGGGGATCTTGGGAGAGCCATTGTTGCTATAATCCACTTCTACAAGTAGGTTGGCTGTGTCGATTAACTAAGTAGCATAACTCTTTTTTATGTATAATTCCCTGAAGAACCACAATCCTAGTGGATATAATCATGATCCTTGGACTTTGACGGAGGAGTTAGCACAAGAATAAGTTTCACAAACTGCTAAGGGAATAGGGAGTTGAGAAAGGCTTAATTCTATAGCCCCCATTTTGGCAAATAGCTAGGTTTAAAACTTTTAGATTTTTATTGACATGAAAAGCTTGGCTAGTAGCCTAAAGGGCATCTAAAGAGATACTTAGAATCTAGTGATCATACCAAACCCAAATAGATTTACCATCTCCAATGATATGGTGATGAGAATCAGCTAGAATATTGTGGCCAAAGTAATCTGTGCCAGATTTTGGTCGCATTACTACTATTTTTTAATACCTAGATAGATTGAGAGGCACCATATTTAGCTATGAGAACTTTGCAAACTAATTTGTTAGTATTGCCCATAAAAATCCTCCAGAATGTTATACCAAGAAGAGTTTGGCTAATGGTTAAAAAGTCTCATGTCTTTTAGGCCCGGGCTCCCTAACCTCCGCGTACGTAACATCAAATGATGCTTATGGTTAAGGTGTATTTCCTGCCTCTTCGTTGAACCTGACCATCGATCGGAAGCTTATGCATTTGCTGGAAAGCTTAGGATCTTTTCCTTTAAATAGTTTTAGTTTTGTCTTTGTTCCTTTGTTGTTGTGGTTGGTGAGCCTTTCACTCCCTCAACCACAGTCCTTTTTCCCTTTCTCTCATAACTCATAAATTACTATTCTATTATACTTCTAAGTAAAAAAAATTACTTTTAATTTTTTTAATTAAAATATATAATATTATCTGTAACTAAAAAGTTCTAGGAAATTATTAATATTTAAAATAACCTTACACGTTTATTTCTTTTATTTCTTAAAATTATGGTTTTATACTGTATATAATAGATTATTAATGTCAGATAAACTCTACGTTCTTAAATATATAAGACGGCATCAGTCTCATCATCTCCGCCGCAAACGGGACCTGCCCTTCCGACGCTGCGACGAGTAAAGGAGTATCCAGAAATGGGGTCTCGTCGATTTGTCGGAGAACATGTGGATTCCGATGGATTGTCTCGTGCAAGAGCTTGATATCTCCCGATCTAGCTGCCTCCCTCAACCTGTGCTGCTCATCCATCATGTTGTCTTCCTTGTGACTTGGGGGTAATCTCTACCTGACAATTTATAGTGTAGTGGCGGACCTACTATGCGCCGGTGACGCGGCTGCCTCCCGGAAATTTGAAAATGCGTAGAACAAGTAATAACGTGGTTATTGTATAAAGACTTAAGGATAGGAAGAGAAATTTTGCCCGGTGGAATAATATAAAGATGGGGTAGCGTAACATGTGGACAAAAATTTGGGGAATATGTGCCTGATTCTCTTATAAGTAGTGGAAGTGCAGCTCTCCCCAAAGCATTACGGCATTATATTTTGGCCTCAACCCTTCCCTCTCTAAACGGTGTCATCTCCTCTAATCTCGGAACTCATTCCATCTATCTCTTGCAAAACCCCTAAATCCCCAAATCTTCAATTGCCCTCGACTGCAACTACCTACATCCGCCACCCCATGGCTCCATTGCATTGCTCACACTTGACCTCGCATCCTCACCAGTTGCCATTGGCCTACCGGCCACCGCCATTAGCGGTGCTGCTGATGGACCCGCCACTACCAGTAATCCCAATCATAAGCTTTGGACATTTCTGTAAGGAAATGACAGAAAAAGAGAGAATCAAAGATACTTGCAACTGCTGTGTTCTTCATTGATTGACAAACTCGCCTTAAGTAGGCAGTACATTTGAACGTTAAAGATAACAAACATAGCTGAAACTTAGGAAACAAGAAAACTAACTAACTAAAGACTCGGTTCTTCATTCTTATCCAATCTGATCTTCCTAGTTTTCAGCACCTCTGCTCCACGTCAGTGTCCTCTTGTTTCATTGGATCAGCTCCTCCAACAATTTCTAGTTTGACAGCCATAAAGCCGTCTCCCTGACTATATCTGCTATTAATGTACTGATAAGTTTCAAGAGCTACCAGAGCATTATCTGTGAGTAATCTTCTTGGCACAAAAGCACTTTGGATATTTGGAATGATGGATCGATGGCAATAACAACCTTATCCTGTTCACCAAAATTTTTGAAATCAGCTTATATAGGAAATTCCAGAAACTGATGAGGCAGAAATTCAACACTGATTTGGGGTAATTAATTTTTGGAATCAATACTATATAACTAGAGTTAATCTTCCCTGGGATCACACCTGCATTTAAGGATATCCAAAATATAAGCTGTAATGTCTTGATTCAAATATTGCTAGTAGCGCTGGAAGAAAAGGGGAGGCAGCCTATTCGGTCTCGACAATTTTGTTAGGTGCATCTGAAAGATGGCCATGCGCACCTCTGAGCTTGGGAATGGCCTCATTAGGTCATTGTTCATGCTATCAAATACCACCCTATATTCACCAATAGAATAATCTCCTCCATCTGAAACAGCTCCGATGTTGCGAAAACAGTGAAAAACAAACTAACAATCTCCTCCTGAATATCTTGTAGCTTTGTCAGTTCCCTTCCTTCACCAGTCACAAGCCCATGAATGAAATTTCTCATTTTTTTCCCCCGAGGCCACTTGATGGAAGAAATGAGTGTTGCGATCAGCCTATTTCAACCAAACAGCCTTCACCCTCTAGCTCCAATATATATTTTTCCTCCATCTCATATAGAGCATGCAACTTCTTTTCCAGATTATTTTAAAAATCAGTCGGGCCTGTAATTATTCTCAGAGCCGCTGCTCTATCCAACATCTTTTCTGTCTTCTTAATTTTTGCTTGGATACTGTAAGAGTTACTTCTCCAGAAATCTAGGCCTCTCCGGCAGGCTTCCAATTTTTCTGTCAAATTAAGATAAATCATTACGAGTAGTTCCCAGAATATAGTTTCACGTTTGCCCTCCATGGTTCAGTTTGACTCGAACCTGCAAACCTTCCCTATGAAACAAGTCGATCCTATCCAGCAAATGAATATAAGGACCACTATAATTGGAACACACAAATGGGAAGTGCTCAACATAAGCTTTAGTGAATAAAGATTTCCAAGCCAAATTGCATAATCCTCTACCTAACATTTCCTACACTAACACCCCTCCCGAGCAGACATGCCTCCATCTGAACTTTGACCCATGAAGGCCTAGATCCAAAAGCCTTGTCTCTGCAACCGCCTAACTAAATCCTTCCAGCTGCCGAGATGCTCTTGGACAACCTCTCTTTTCCAGATGCCCACAGCCAACCATTGAAATCACTCATTACCAACCACAATAGAGAATTTTGTTCTTATTTATATAGAAAAATATAAATCCTCCAAAAAATGAAATTTAATGATGAAATTTTAATTTTTCATCATATTTAATTGTAAAAAAGTGATTGAAAAATTGAATCTTACAAGTTTGGTCCAATGCGTTTACGATTAATTCGGATTAAGAAGAAATGACCCATTTTTGTTTTTCTGATCTTTTTGGAACTCAAATCATTTGAAAGCTAATATTTTATATGTATAGAGCCTGTTGAATAATATTTTTTTAATATTAAATTTTTATGACTTTGTTACTTAACCTAAAAAGAAGAAACAAAAATTAATAAAAATTAATTACATTATAAAAAATTTTATTCAATTGATTATTATACCAATATTGTATTACCGTTTAAATTACTTTAATTATGAACAAAAATGTATTATAAACATTTTGGCTTAACTTAGATTAATCATAAATGAATGACCTCACTAGCCAATTGTTAGCATAAAGTTTAACATAAAACGTCTATTGTTAGTATTATATTTGAGGGCAAAATAGTTTTTATCTTATTGATTTTTAAAAATGTTCATTAGCTGTTAACCAATAGCGCAGCGCAGAAAAAATTTAGGAAAACTATCTACTTGAAAGGAAAAACAAAAACAAAACTGTAATTTATTAGGATTGGTGTACCACCGGCTGTGAATCTCATACAGTACCACAACCAATGATAAAATAGTATGAATAAAAAAAAGGTTGGCACCGTTTTATGTATTGGGTGTCTTTGTTGTCTCGACTGTAGGATATTTTTCCTCACAATTTTGGTGTAGTGATGGGATAGTAGGCCCTTCATACGCTCAACTAGAGTTCGGTTATAACGCTTCTGAGTATAAAAAAAAATTTCTTATTTTTATTTTTTAAAATAAAATGTATAATATTATTTATAACTAAAAAGTTCTATATCAAAAGTTTATTAATATTTAAAATAATTTTATACTTTTATTTCTTTTATTTCTTAAAATTATGGTTCTACTGTTTATAATAGATTATTAATGTGAGATAAACTCTACATTCTAAAATATAGATGATTCCGTACGTATTAATATGTTATAATAAATGAGATTACTAAGAGCTGGTATAATATTTTTAACCTTGCATTTGGTAGGAAACCATTTACTTTTTATTGTTTAAAAAAAAAGCACTGAAAATATAAAGGACAAAAACAAAAAAGAAAATAAAAAGAAGTGGTCCAACGACTCTGACCTGAAGCTTGCAGGAAGGTCTACTGCCGTAGCGTTGACCCACGGTCTGCCCCTCGTCATCCTCAAAACAGACGATGTTCTTCTTCCACCGCCGACTCTGGTCGTACCCCAGAAAAATCCATCCAACCAGAAATTCAAAAGCTTCGAGCTTTTCATTCTTCAAGGCCACCGTCAAAGCTGTCTCGCCCCTATCCGTCACATCTTCCATGGATTCCGGCGAAGCCGCCAGAAATGTCCCCAGGAGCTCCACGTTCCCTGTCTGCGCCGCACAATGCAACGGAGTGAAACCCTCCAATCCGCTGTGCCGGATCAGATTGGCATCCCTCTTGGTCAGCTGAGTCGCCGCCTTGGTCTGGCCGCTCACGACGGCAGCGTGGACAGGGCTAAAACCGTCAGCGTTCTACTTCCTGGCGTAAGACGGCATCAGTCTCATCATCTCCGCCGCAAACAGGACCTGCCCCTCCGACGCTGCGACGTGTAAAGGAGTATCCAGAAATGGATTCTCGTCGATTCGTCGGAGAACATCTGGATTCCGACGGACTGTCTCGTGCAAGAGTTTGATATCTCTCGATCTAGCTGCCTCCGGCAGCCTCTGCTGCTCATCCATCATGTTGTCTTCTTTGTGACTTCCAGGTAATCGCTACTTGATACATTTATAGTATGGGAAATTTACAAAAACCCCTAATGTTTTTCCTAACCTACACTTGTCCCCTTTTATTTTAGAAAATCTACAGCTTTCCCCCCCTTAAACTATGACATCTATCAGCTTTTTTTATATGTTAGTGGACCAAATCCCCTGATTGACCAACAGGATTTTTAATTTGTACAAATCAACCATAATATTCATCTCATGGCACCTCCAATCCATTTTCCCTAAATGTATGGTATATGTCTAATAATTTTTTCATTCATGAATAATTTATATATTTATAAATTTACTACTAATTTCTAAATATATAATATATTTCCAACTTTATAAAGCAATTTTGGTATTAATTTACTTTTTAACATCTTATTTATTTTTTTAATTAATTCAAATGGGGAAGTGTCATTTTTTAGGAACAATATATTTTAACTAATTTGATACATTTATTATCACTAATTTGATGAATTTTTTATCTGAATTTTTTTATCACTAATTTGATGAATTTTTTAGTTCACCGGATATGAACTAAACTATATGGTATAACATTGAGCTAGTTATATGGATGGAAGCATAACGTGAACTAATTAGCTTAATTAGTGATACTGGTAATTAGAATAAATTTTGAAAGAAAAAAAATAAAAAATCTTGCTTCCATATATTTATCTTCGAATATGCAAATTTATTATTAGCTTTATTCAATATTATTCCAATTAATCAATCATCTCTCTCTCTCACTCTTATCCGGTGACTGATTTGTAGCTAATAAATTTGATTATAAGACAACATAAAAGTAACACAAACCAAGAAATTTGTTTATGCGATTTTTTCCCACACAAGAGACTGATGCACGAATCAATATGCACTACAAGGGAAAAAGGTATTTGAGACGAGAAAAAATGTAGGAAAACTGTAGCAAATGTTTATTTCCTACAATTAAAATCATCGGACAAAACTGTAGGAAAAAGTAGCATCGGTAATAAAAACCGTCAGATAAACGTAAAATAGTCCTACGCTTTTGTGATGCCCGTGGACCCTAGCTTATCCGACGGTTTTGAGATGAATTAAATCCTACATTTTTTTGACAAAAGTATTTTCTACAATTTTGTGACCCTAATTGTCCTATGGTTTTGTGACCCCTCTTGTCCTACGGTTTTGTGACATTAACGTTTTGTTCCTGCGATTTTGTGACAAGTTAAAGATTTTAGTAAATTAATTTATACACAAATTAAAAAAATATTATATAGCATTATATATATATATATATATATATATATATATATATATATATATATATATATTATAACAATTGATCAAAGTAGTCAATAATTCACTATACATAAAAGTAATCAAATTTTACAGAAAAAGTCAATTACAAATAACTAAAGGTCTGATATAATATCAATGGGATGCAGTACTGGGCTGATCATCGCCATTTTGTTGGCTACGATCGTCGTCATGATACTGAGTGGAGGATCCGGTCCGTAGGTCGTCTGAGAGAGCTGATGTAGGTAAAATCCCCTGCTGAATCAACCTATTAAGCATGACGCTTATTGCAGCGTCGGTCTCTCGCTAAACCTGAGTGCGAACCTCTGCCTATAACTGGGTAAAATCACTCCGTAGCTGGGTGTTCTCAACCCTCAGCTGAGTAATCTCAGCTGAATCAACACGTGGAGCCTAAAAAATTTGTTATGTAGTAATTAGCAATGTAAAAGTGATAAGAATAATTAATTAAGTTAAATAGAAATGAAAAATACCCGATTTGGTCCAAAAGTGTGGGGATCAGCAAGTCAAAGCGGAACACCCAGTAGTCGGCCATTTTTTGGTGGGCCTCGTACCTCGATCTATACCTCTGCATCAAACTGCGGGTGGTCATTCAGATTCTGGTATTTTTCTTAAATCTGCTGGACATATCCATCCTACAAGAAAAAGAAATTAGAGTTAGTAAGATAGTTAATATATTTTTAAAACATTGTTAGTAGTGGTAAATGAACATTTATTACCTGCAGCTACTGTGAAATCGGATCGATGGGCTGACCGGTCTTCTTGCATCTATGAGTATAAGACCACCACTCATCGAATGATGGCTCAACTCCATCTCGGGCTTTTGTCTGCACGTTGTAGATATCATTAAAAATTTAAGATTAATCATATAAAAAATTATAATGTATGGAAGGGAAAAGTTGGTACCATACGGATGTACATCTCGCCTGGGATTGAGTCTATCGTGTGCTTCGAAACAAGGCTTGAGGTATCCACTATGTGCTTGGCATTGGAACCAACCTCCTATAGGTTCTTCAATCTCTCCTACTCCCACTGGTCACATAACTGATTCCAAACCTGCTGATTGTAACAAGATGGAACATATGGCTGCAATAAAGTGTAGTCAGGCTTTGCGAAGAAGTTGGGGATCTTCTGAATCACAACGGACCGCGAATAATAGTCGAACACAATCCGGCGGAAGTGGATGAAGTCTTTGGGGTCCCATCTATAGTAGTTCTGCAATATCCAAAGAGAGAAAAAAATATGAATTAGTCCATATACAAACTATTATTTAAAAATTTACAGAAACTAATTACCTCCAACTTGGTGTCGTGCTCCTCTCGTGCAGCTCGAGATGCATGTGACCAAGCTATACAACTTTCGTCCTACAACCTCGCATGAATGGAGGTAACGGTGGAATCAACGGATAAATCAGTGAGTAAGCTGTAACAAATTTAAATTATAGTAAGATATATATATAAAGTGATGTAATTAAAAACAACGTATTATTATATCAACAATTAAATTTGTAGGAGTCAGTAACATTTACTCTCGAGGGACGATCATCAGACGGTTCTGCAGAGGTGGAGGTGGTGGTAAGTCAACTACTAGCGGGCCTCACCCTCTAGGGAGTGGGGCGCCATCAGCTGGCTGCGCGTCATCTGCGACGGTTAGGCCGACATCATCTGGCTACTACTGAGGCGGTTACTGCTATTGATGCTGAGTCGATGTAGGCCAGCTAGATGAGTGGCTATACCAATCTCATCTGGATCAAGGAATGAATTAGGATCGAGGTCTCATATGGGCTGCCCGATCCCTGTATGCTGGTAATGAGATGACTTGGATATTCTGCTCATATCCGGGTAACAGGCATCGGGTTGGGTGTCTCAAAACTGATGAAATGCGGAGCTCAATGCACCAAATGTCTGGGGCACATAAGGTCTAGGCACCGGTGTATATGTCATCTGGGCCTGTGGCTGGGTCTGTGCCACCGGGGTCCAAGCCTGGGTATGTGGCAGCAGGGTCTCTGGCACCTAGGTCTGCGTTTAAGTCTGTGACACCTGGGTAGGTGTCACAACAGGCGGTCATGGATCCCCGACTGCGTCACGAGTCATGTAAGTCCTTAGCCGGGCCTTTGCACGAGCCTAACTATCTGGGTGAATAACATGTTTTTAATTTCTTTTAATTATTGCAAAACTGTTTATGACATAAACATTTAATACTAAATTACCATTACGTTATAGTCTTTTTTTATAAATGACCATTACTACACTAACATTTACTTATTAAATTTCATTATTGCAGTAAAATCATTAATTTTTAAATTGCCATTATTTCAATACCATTTGTGCAGTAACAATTTTTATAAATTACCAATTATTCGACTAAAACTTATTTATAAATTAGAATTATTAAACTAACATTAACTGATTACACTAACATTATTTTAGTAACTTTAACTGATTACACTAACATTATTGAAGTAACAACTATATTACACAAACATTATTGACATAGCAGTTTTTTATAACTGCCCACATACATATTACATGCTTTTGATAAATTACCATTATTACACTAAAAATTATTTATAACTAACCACATACATATTACTAACAACATATATAAAGTTACTTAAAACGTATAATTAAAAATTGGCATTAAAAAATTTAACATGCAATACATGCATTATGTAAACTACCACTATAATACCAAACATTAATTATATAAGAAAAAATTGCTTAAAAAATTAAAAATACCTGGTAGAAGGATCTCTGGAGGGGATTTTGGGATAGGGTTTGGAGGAGAGCGTCAGAGAAAAGAGGGGGAGGAGTGGTCAGGAACTAGAGACCTCCCATGAATTTAAAAGGAAGATGCGGCGGTTAAGCTACCCAAGAATCCTACGATTTTCCTGCACTTTTTAAAATTGTAGGAAAAGCGTAGCAAATTTTGGTACGGTTTTCTGACGAAATTAGAAGGTGCCTCAAAAGCGTAGGAAACAAAAAATTTAAGCCTCCGGCCATTAATTGGCTTCCCGCTTTGTGTCCAATAATTTTCCTGCTTTACGCCATACTGTTTTCTTACATCTCGTCTTGTCCTACACTTTTCCTACTTGTTTTTAATATTAACTCAAAACCGTTAGACAACGCACTACCCTAGGTGATATGGTCCTACATCTTTCCTACAATATTTTAAAAAGTGTTAAAATTGTCGGTCAGCTCATACACTTTCCCTACGTGTTTTTAATATTAACTCAAAATCGTCGGACAGTGCACTGCCCTAGGTGATATAGTCCTCCAGCTTTCCCATGATTTTTTAAAAAGGTGTTAAAACCGTCGGACACCATCATTTTTGTGTAGACACACACACACACACACACACACACACACACACACACACACACACACATATATATATATATATATATATATATATATATATATATAATGTGTATGAACTAATTACTATGTTTGGAAGTTAATTGGTTCAATTTTTTTAGTTGAAGAATAAATGAAAATATTTATATTCTATAATTTAAATTTATGGATTTAATGTTATGGTCAGATTGAATCTCTCAAATTTACTAACATTATTATCATTTTTTTTAATATCATGCAAGAATTTTTTGACAAAAAAAATTGATATATTCATTTCAATGTAGGTAATTATATATGTGATGATTAAATTTAATAAATTTAATATCTTTTCAATCCAAAACACACATGCATTCAAAGTTATATTACGCCTTCAAATAAAACATGCAGATGTTTTGAACAATTACGCTTAATTAAACATCCTTGGCTTCATCTGACTCTAAAGTAACAAACGATGCCTCATCATCTAATGTATCCCTATCAGCTTGTGTGACCTCAATATTCTGATATATGTTTTGCACGATTTCAGGATAACACATGAAATCGACAAGTATATTAATATCATCGAGGACAGTGCCATCAGTTGTTACCATGGGTACTTCATTTGAAATCGCTTCTTGGAATGGCTCATCTGTGGTTTCTATTCCACGTGTTTGGTCATCTGACATTTTCTCATTTTCCTCAGACCGATCACTAACATTATTCGATAAACAATCGATGAAAGCTCATGGCTTCGTCTTAACAACTGCCTACCACTGATGAAGAGTTTTATTAGGGTACTCACAGTAGTAAACTTGTTAAGCCTGTGATGCAAAGATAAAAAGCTCAAGTAGTGATAATCTAGACTTCCATTTAATGTTAATAACACTGGTATGTGCGCAACTTCGAACACCACGTACGGATCAAACCAAGTACATTTGAATAGGGTCATGACTTCATACCCACTCCCGTGGTACTCAATGCGTATAATCTCATCAATAAGGCTATAAAATCATACCCACTGGATCCCCATGTCTTACCCTTCACGCAAACACCATAATTCTGTGTTGTTTTGTCTTTGTTGTAGGATTTTATGTGGAAATGGAAACCATTCACAATACATTCATTGTATGAACTGCCAACTCAAATAGGATCACGGGCTAATTGCACAATACGAGGATATAATTTATCCTTGAAACGGTTCACTTGAAAACAAATAGTTAATATAATAATATAGCAGCACAGTAAATACTAACAGAGCACATTTACGTACATAAAAATTATATCGTCATGATACTCAAGTATGATGAGAACCATTAGGTGAAATGTTCGTCTCGATAACTTTGTAATTGACTTTCATTGAATTGAGGAAATTTTGTTGATATATAAGAGTCAAAGTGCCTGAAATGATAAGTAGTCAATAATGAATTAAATCAATATGATTGAAAGAAAAACCTAATACTTGTTTAAATTATGCTACCTGACAATCGGTATAATCTCATTGTAATTGCGCAAAGTGTAGATGTGCATTTGATGTCTCTCAGTGGGATCAAGTAAGCGTTGTTGCCCGCAGTTAGATATATTACGAAATCTTGTATTGAAGATAGATAGCAATTGAGCCTCAACATGAGCCACAAGAAAATCAATGCCATCATTTCGTGGCACCCTGTTTAACCGTGTAAGAATATTTAATTCAAAGTTGTGGCTACAAAATATAGACATTTCCTGCACCAAGTATGCTTCCACAATTGAACCTTCAATTGCAGCTTTCTTTCTGGCCTTTTGCTTCAATGACCGTATTAGTCTGCCAAGCTAAAAAAAAATAACAATTACTGACCTATAATGTGCAAAAATTATTGACATATAATATATGAAAATTATTGACAGAAATATGAATGCAAACCCAAAAATTACCTTTCAAATGGATACATCCATTGAAATTGAACTAGACCACACAACTTTGCCTCATGAGCGGGTGGATGACAAGATGTTCCATCAAATCAAAAAAGGCAGGAGGGAATATCTTTTCTAGCTTACATATGGTAACCAATGTATTCTGCTCAAATTGTTGTATGTCATCAAATTGAATCCTACTTGCGCATAATATTCTGAAAAATGAGCAAAACTCAGAAATTGTCTCCCATATAGGACCTTGCATGTACCCACGTAATGCAATAGGACCTGGCATGTACCCACATAATGCAATAGAATGTATCGTTACTCAAGTTAACCATACGGCCCAAGTTTGAGGCATACTCATCAAGCATCTTTATCATTCTCAGCCACAGGGTAACTTCTCTTATATGTTCCCAACTCAACGTATAAGATGCTTTTGGTTTCATATAGTTCCCCCTAATATTTCGTAAATGTAGTTCACGCCGCATGTTTTTTAACTCCTCAAGCGAAAGGTGAGAATTCAAGTTATTTTTTGTTTTCCCCCGTATATCCATAACAATATTAAAAATATTCTCAAAACAATTTTTTTCAATATGCATCACGTCCAAATTATGGCGAACTAGCAAATGCTTCCAGTACGGTAACTCTCAGAATATACACTGCTTTAACCAATTATGCCACTCTCCAAACCCCGCAACTCGGTGTTTATCATATGAAACGCAAAACGGAGGAAAACAATACCCAACCAACATATAATGAATTTCCTCACCTAACTTATCTGGACTAGCAACAGCAATACCTTCTTCCTTGGGATGAACGATGTTACATTCGAATGGAATATGTGATTATGCGGTAAAAAAAACCCTGTGACAATCAAACCAACATGGCTTTCCGTATTTCTTCAACATAAATGTGTCAATTTCATCCATGCAATATGAGCACACAAGCTTACCATGGGTACTCCAACCTGAAAGGTTTCCTAGTGTAGGAAAATCATTAATTGTTCATAATAAACATGCCTTCATAACAAAATTCTGTTGTAAAAAGCTGTCCCATGTAACAACCCCTTCCGACCATAAAGTTTTGAGCTCATTAATCAATGGTAGTAAAAATACATCAATGTTGCGTCCTGGTGCTCTAGGACCAGAAATTAGGAGAGTCATAAAGATGAATGGTTCTTTCATACATAGTTCCGGCACAAGATTGTAAACAACTATAAAGATTGGTCATATCGTGTATGTTCCACCAATAACATTATTCGGGTTAAATCTATCGGTACACAATCCGACCCTAACATTTCTGATTTCATCAGTAAATGATGGGAATGTTCAATCTACGCGACGCCACACTTCAGACTGACATGGATGACCCATACTTCCATTATGGCATGATTTATTATAAGCATACCAAGTTATGCAAGTCACTGTTTTTGATGATATGTACAAGTGCTTCAACCTACTGGTTATTGGTAGATACCGTAACAATTTCTTGAGAATCAACATCTTTCGCCTGGATGTTACTCTTTCTTTATATCTACTGCTCCCACATTCACGAGAATGTGTTAATTTCTCATCTTCCCGATAGAATAGCATACAGTTATTCTCACAAGCATGAATTTTTATATATGGCAACCCAAGTCATTTTGTGAGTTGTTTCGCATCATATAGGGTGTATGGGAGTCTATTAGTTTTACGCAACATTTCTTTCATAAGCTCCAGTACTCGATCGAAACAACAATCCGTCATATTAAACTCACTTTTACAACTTAACAATTGAGTCATTGCAGACAATCGTGTATGTTTAGTGCACTCATCCCATAACAATGCATTTGCATCATCCAACAAATTATAAAATTGTTGTGCTGTCAAATTAGGTAACCCCTCCCTCATTTCAGACACATCAAACACACTTTCATTATTATCACTGGCATTATCAGCTTCTTCGACATCAACATCGATAAACTCTTCATCCACCAACATTCTTTCATTATTTCCAGATCCTACATTCCATGATAGCGGACCTATTGATTCATGTGCCATCTATTCATATGTATTTACACTACTTGATTCTCCACTTATCCCTCCTTATAAGTGCGATGGAAAATAGCAACGGGCCATACTGAAATTGTGCAAATTGCTACCATATTTTTCATTATGATAGCGCCATATGTAATAGTTTGACGTAAATCCATATCAAAACAAATGCTTTCTCACTTTCACTTCTATTATATAAAATCTATTATTACATTTGCGATAAGGGCATTTAATCATTTTTTACTCCTTCCCACTACAGGGAAACTATAAAAACTCATTAACACTAATCATAAGTCCAGAATTCATATACCCATCTATATCTGTCCTCTGGTATATCCACTCATGTCTATTAGCAGGCATTTTGGTTCCCTTGTAAAATAACAGTAAAAACCTTCAACATAAATACATACTAAATTTATTATATTTCATATAATATAAATCTAGTGAAAATGTAAATGAATTACTTATATATGTCATGCATATATGTCAACCTTCCATAACTAAACCACCTACTCCATTAAGGTAAGGGCCTTACTCCATTGAAAGTTGCATAAGCAATAAAGCATTTTAACTGTTCTATTTTAGTAGCATTTTATGTAAATTTTGGTAGCATTTCCCTTCAGTTCCCGTTCATAGTATCTCTCAACAATATCAACTTATTGAGAAACACATGATGGGAACAATTTGGGAAGTAGTCTACCAAAATTCACAAACTGCTACTACAAAAGGAACACATTAATTGCAATACTGCTTATGCAACTTTCAACTGTCTAACTTGGACAATCCATGATTATGTTAATCACAAATATAACTTAATCCAATACATTTTGTTTGCCCACAATCTGAATCGGACCAATATTATATTTGTTATCAACACAATCATGGATGGAGAATCTAAGGTAATAAATAAACACTTATTATGCAACAATATGCTGTCATATGAGTCAGCTACCTAAAACAACATAACTATATCTTCTAAAAACAAGTAATTACCATTTAAATCACTAACCTCTAAATTATTTTAAACTACCTCGATTGAGCTGAGGAAGATGTTGAAACGCAAGCGAAAATGGATGCTGAAAGAGTAGGAGAGACGAACTGGAGAAGAGGGATGATGAGAGGTATTTATAAGAAAAATCTGTAGCAATGTTGTAGGATATATATGAACAGTCAAACTACATGACTGGTGTAGCAAATATATAGTAATTTACGTCACAAAAACTTAGGAAACTAAACTGTAGGAAAATCGAAGGATAAATTTCCTACATTTTTAAGGCGCCCATATCCTTATTTGTCTCAAAAGCATAGGACAAAAATATGCAGGAAAAGTGTCGAATAACATATTCGATGCTTTCTTGCATATGTTGTCCCTACCTATTTAATTCGCATAAAAAGCGTCCGATGATTTGGCACCATAATTTCCCACCATTTTATTCTGACAATTGCCATTCGGTTTTATTTGTTACAGTTTTATTGAATGAAAACAGTTGGACAAAATTGCTATTGACCAGTTAATGCGTTTTTGTCTGACAGTTTTCTTGCGAATCATTTTCCTACACTTTTTTTTTGTAGGAAATTAATGTAGGAAATACTCTTTATCCTTGTAGTGATGATAATTTTAAAAGAAAAAGAAGAGAAAATAACACGATCTAGTCATATATTTCATCAGATCATGTTTTTTTTATTTTATTTATATATGACTAGATCGTGTTATTATCTCTTCTTTTTCTTTTAAATTTATCATATTGATTCGTGTATCAGTCTCTTGTGTGGGAAAAAATTGTATGAACAAATTTCTTGGTTTGTGTCACTTTTATGTTATTTTCTAATTAAATTTATTAGCTACAGATTAGTCACTAGATAAGAGAGAGAGAGAGAGAGATTATTGATTGATTAATTGGAATAAAATTAAATAAAGCTAATAATAAATTCACATATTGGACGATAAAAATGTGGAAGTAAGATTTTTTATTTTTTTTTCAAAATTTGTTCTAATTACCAATATCACTAATTAAGTTGATTAGTTCATGTTATACTTCCATTATTTATCACCATCTACCAATTAAAACCACACATGCTTCCACTCATATAACTAGCTCAACATTATACCATACAGTTTAGTTCACATTGAAGGTATTCAGATAAAAAATCCATCAAATTAGTGATAACAGATGCATCAAACTAGTTAAAATATATTGTTCCTAAAAAATGACACTTCTCCATTTGAATTAATTAAAAAAATGAATAGGATGTTAAAAAGTAAATTAATACTAAAATTTCTTTATAAAGATGAAAATATATTACATATTTAGAAATTAATAGTAAATTTATAAATATATAAATTATTCATGAATGAAAAAATTATTAGAAATATATCATACATTTAGGGAAAATATATTAGAGGTGTCATGAGATGAATATTGTGGTTGATTTGCAGAAATTGAAAATCTTGTTGGTCAATTAGGACATTTGGCCCACTAACATATCAGACAAGCTGACAGATGGGACAGTTTGAGGGGGGAAACTGTAGGCTTTTTAAAATAGAGGGGGTAAGTGTAGGTTAGGGCAAACATCAGGGGGTTTTTTTGTAAATTTCCCTTATAGTATCGAGCAGTGCAAGAAATTGTTTTATTATTATTATTATTATTATTATTAGTGGTTATTGTTCGCCCCAATCTTTTGGAGATGTGTTATGGTCTGAAAATTAGTATCAATCGGTTAAATCCAAAACCTAACCCGAATTGCTTTTATTGGTTTAGGTAAAAATTCGTTATGATTTGTGAGTTGGTTCCACTTATTGAAGATCTATCAATTTTTGGGTTAGTTCTAGCTCCATAGTTAACCAACTCAAGATAAAACCAAACCAGGCGTGTGTATGTGTGTCTCTATATATGATATTACTAAATTACTTATATATCTATGTATTGAAATGAAAAATTATGAAGGTGCTTTGGTTGAGCTAGTTTAAAGCTTAAAGTGAGAGCATCTCACCAGTCCCTAGTGCCTTCAAAAGGAAGGGCTCATGACCTATGAGATTGGTTAAAGGCAGCCAGGTTATTCTGAGGGATAAAACCCATTATGAAGTGCATAGTTTAGTACACTAAGTAAAGATATAGGATAAGCCACTTGAGTGATTCCTCATGGCAACCATATCCTGATTATAGAACTTGAGTGCTTCCTTATGGCAACCATATCCTGATTATAGGCTGAAGTGACAAAGTTAGTTCCTTCACCAAGTAAGTTGAGTTGGTGTGGCAAAAGCTACAAGTGTATCATCTCGCCAATGAGTCAGCATGGTACAGTCAATGGTATGGTAGTTAAGCGTATGAATGAAGATGGTTCTTTCTAACTATAGGTCGAGCAAGTGAGTGTTGCTGAGGAAATGCTTGAAAGTAACTAGAGGCTGAGAGACATAGGAGGAGGAAAAGAGTCTAGTAGGATGGGAGGTATGTTGGAGCATAGCGAAAAAGGCCAAGGTGTCTAGTTGGCTACCAAACTGAGAATAACTAGGACAGCCTTGGAATGAGTAATATCTTGTGACCCAACTAAAGAACCCATTGGTACTTTAGGCATGGGATAGGCATTGGTGGCTGAAAAGCAAGTGTTTTAAGAATGCAGCAAATAGTTAAGTCGGCTTGTGTAGTGAGTTGGGCTTTGAGTGCAAAGAAACAAAAGTACTTAGTGTGTATGTTACCTACTCCGGGGTAATCCAATTATGGTGCCAAATTTGTGCATTTAGATTCCCAGGATTGGTAATGTTCTGTAGGCCATCAGAACACTACCCTTAGCGTGCATACCCATGTGGCCCTCTTGGGCACTGTGTAAATACGTGCATGTTGGTCCAACCATCACACACAGATTTACATTTCATGCACACCATGGTAGCAAAGAAGGAAAACACTAGCACAAGTCTTAATCTTGGCTACCACACATTAGGCAATCTTGTTAAGTTCTAGTAATCAGCCACTACACCTGTAACTTCCATTATTAAACTGTATCATTTTAGCCATGTAACCCCCTGTTTTATTTGCTCTATTATCAATTAAAGGCTTAGAGCAAACCAAGGAATTTTATTTTACATCAATAGCCCACCTATGGACCAAGATATGAATTTTTGAAGTTGGTTACAAAATTCTGACCAAATGAACAGTAACTTAGCCAACTTTGCAATGTCATATCTATAGCTACAGGGCTCCAAATTTAGAAATTCTAAATTTAAGTTCAACCTCTGGATGTGTTCTAGATGTGGTCAAAATTTCATACCAAGATTCATTCTACACAAGGAGATATTAAATTTTAGGTGCAGAGTCAAAATTCTAATCACTTTATGACCATTTTACCCATACAAAATTTCTTAAAATTCATCGACTTCATTTCTAGGTACAAAGCCAGTATAGGAAGTTCCATACATGTCTTAACCACATGGGGAAACCATTTCCCTGAATTTAGAATCTTTCTAACTCTTATTCATAAAAATTCCATCAAAATAGCCCATAAACACCATATGGATAGCATTGTGCATACACTTCAAACTACACTCCAATGATTCATATATCATTCTCACACTACATATACACCATACCCAGTTCATTTACATGCATTCATGCACTATATACATGCCAATAACTTAGTTAATACGTATACTAAGCTTCTTGGAGAACTTCATAAAGAACTAAGCATTCCAGAAACTTGAAGGGACCAGCTGCTGCGTAGGGCAGAAAGTACCATTACTAAAAATATTTACTGTGCTCCAAAAATCATGAAACTTTCCAATTTATCACTGCACATATGGAAGTTAATATACCTGAAATTTCACAGAGAAATTCAAACAAAAACTATTAATCTAAATGTTCTCTTTCAGGTGCTCCTGAAATGGATAGAAAGGGAGTAAGTTTCTTGAATGAAACTTAGTAAGAGCTTATCAATAAAATCTTCAAACTCCAGCCATATACCTGAAATCCAAAGACACTAAAACACAAAAATATAGTACAAACACACAAATATACACATCCAGATGCACAAACAAACACAGCAACAAACATATGAAATGCTGGCAGCAATAACACATTAAGGTTAATTCATAATCATTCAATGAAACAATAAGATATCACTTTAGTAACACTATGGCAGCCCTCCTCAATCTTTTGCTTGGTCTTAAGAGTCTTTTAAGTCTTAGTTAGTACTAACTTGGGCTCTAGAAATCCTCAATTTCACTGCCATAACAGAGCACCAAAGCTGTAGGGTTGAAACCCTTAGTGCAATTTCCCCCTTAACATAAACTTGGTTCATCAAGCTCTTGCCTCTCTCCCAAGCTTAGGGTATTAGGTTCATGGATGTTTGGTCATCTGTATTGAACAATAAACAAGCATGAAACCCAGATAAAACCCTTACCTTTTGTTGGAAATCCAATAAACCTTTTGTAAACCCGAAAACTAGGGGTTATAGCCTTCCTTGATGCTTTGGTTGTTTTCTTTTGGTTTCTCTTGATTATTTGCAGTAAGATGGCTATGGTGGATGGTGGAGGAGCACAAAGAGATGAGACTAGCACGTGGAGGTCAAATTTTGGGAAGAAAATGGGTGAAAATGATTTTTTTCTAGCTTTATTTCTTTATTGATCTTTAGTAATGGCATGTTAGCAAATTTTGCAAACTTCAAGCCACACTTGGACAATATTTTTGCCAGCCATTTGGGGTGGGAAAATGACATCTTTTGGCCTCTTTTAACCTTGGTAATAGTCATTTTCATCTTTAGAAAAATTTAGGACACTTAAGCACCTTAGTTATCATTATGTCATAAATGGCAAACTTTGCCTCTTTGAGCACTTTGGTCCCCTACAATATACTTAATTCCTTCCATGTTCTTTCTTCATAATTCCATCCATGTCCTTTCCATAGCCATACTTAGAAATTTGTGCAATTGAGTACCCAATCTTTGTAACCTTACAAGTTAGTCGATAGGCTACTTGAAAATTAGGCAATATGCTAATGCTTTCTTAAGGACCAAGCTATCATTGTTTTTGCCACTTAAGGGAGTGTATATTGAATACTTTACACTTCACAATTCATACTTTATGGTGAAAATTAAAGTATATAAGTTTAAGTCCTTATGCTGTAATTTTTCCATTTTGTGAAGGTGGTAACAATGTAGGTTGTGCACCAAGAATACTACGAGTGGAGCAGCTAAGGCATCAAAAGCTTTGGCTTGGGTAGTATATCGGTAGCATCATCACTGAGTGCTAGGAAGCCTAAGTTGAAAAGGCATGGACAAGGCCAAAGGGCTACTAGCAGCTTAGAAGTCTTAGCACTCATGCCAAAAAAGTTTTCTCTAGTAGTATACAGGTGTAAGAGACTACAAAGTAGCGAGGTCAGTGGGCTTATAGTGCTTAGGTGGTTCATGGTTATCTTGTCCAGTGCACCGGTATGCCTGTTGCATAAGGACTGTTTAAGAAAAACGTCAAAAACTTATACTCTAAGGTGCACTGAGACTTGCAACTCTTAGTAAGTCATTCATTCAAAAGAACCCTAAATTATAACGGAGCACAGAGCGGAGTATGCCTTGGGGTGCTAGTGGTGAGGTCATAGTACACTAGTGACACTAAGAGTCTAGTGATCATTGGGAGTCATTGGGTACTAAACCTACAATGAAAAATCATTAGTGTGAGAGTTAGTCAAAAACTTCATACTTGTTAAGCTAGCTTGTACTAAGGGGTTTGGTATAGGGGCATCGGGTTTCGAACCTAGAATGAAACTTTTCAAGTGTGAGCATTAATGCACAAGCTTAACTTGTTAAGTTAGCTTACACTAGTAGGTTTTGGCATAAAGTAGATAGTGGAAGAAGCTGATTCATGTTGAGCTTTCAATAGGTAATTGTCAGTCTAAGGTTAGTAGACAAGTTTCCAAAAGTTTGTTAAACAATCTTGTACTAGGAGACTCGAGCACAGAGCATGGTATTGAGGAGTTGTGGTCACTAGATTCACCGGGACAGGTGTGAATAGTTAAGTATCCTTCAATAGCGTGCACATATTGAGGATAGTGGAGTACCATATCATAGTTTTTGATAATTGGTTTGCACTAAGGTGCTTTAGACCAAGTAAGGTCCGATTAAGATGAAGAGAACAATGAGTGGTGGTTGGTGTGTAGTTGGCATGAGCACAAAAGTATGGTATTGACCATAGTACCTGTACAAGTTGGAATCTGACTTGAACACCAAAAGGGCATTGGCAGAACAAGTCAGGTAGTCAAGCACCAAGTGGGTTGTCATGGAGCCGACACTCCTTAGCAGGTTTAACAGGGATATGTTGGCACCGTATCCTAGGAAAGTGTCTTAAGATAGGAAGATTCAATTTGGAGGATCAAATTCTCTAACGTGGGGAAAATGTTATGACCCACATAACGGAAAGCTCAATGAGCAAATAAATTCATAAATCATTAGGTTAAATCCCTTATTTATAGGTGAATTAGAAAAATCAAGTAAATTATTTAAGGTTTATAGATTTTAAATGGTTTATGGAACTACGTATACCCAAGAGTAAAATGTTAATTATACACTTTGAAGGATCGGGATAGGTCCTGAGAGTTAAAACGTTGTTTTTAAAACCCAAAGCCCAAGTTAGAAAGTATTACATAAGTGTTTAATACCCAAGTTACTATTTAGGGAAGGGTAAATTTACAAATTTTATAAAAGTTTGGGGAGGGGGAGCAATTTTTGTTCTAAACAAGTTGGAGGAGCTGAGCTTGCCACTATTCACTACATCTCTTCCCAAAATTTTGTGGCTCTTTAACCCTTACCATTTCTTGCCAAAATCTCTTTCAAATTAAGATTTCTTAGTGAAAATTAAAAGCTTTTATGGTGCCTACTGATGCCCTGAGACATCTTCACTGGAAGGCATGGTGACTTCCGGGAGGACTTCCTGTGAGGGAGAGCGTCTGGAGTTGAGATTTCCCAGGGGAATGTGCCTGAAAAGCTCAGAGAAGAGGGTTAGGAGGTCCCCGGGGTGCTTTTCCGGGGAGGAGCCTCCGACGCCCAAGTTAGCTTCCTGAGACGGTAAGGGGGAAGCACTAGAGTTTTTAGTGGGCTTGCCTGTATTTTCTCGAGGAGGAGGAGTCGAACCGTTTGCCAGGGTCTGTTCCCTGGTATTTATAGAGAAGCCCAGCTCGTTCAGATGATGACACGTGTTCGGTCGGATGTTCTCTGAGTTTCTGGGCGTAGGGGGCGAGTAGCCGGTGACAGGCTCCTTGAGTCTTGAACCGAGACAGGTCATGACAAGACCTGGACGGCGTCGGCGTGTCAAATCGCCGTTTGAGGTGACATGTAGCGTCTGTGGGCGGCATGTCAGAGGCTCCTTAAATGCTCATGTCGTACTCCCGAGGTTCTCTGGGCGTGGTCGTTCTTTGACAAGGTCGCCCTTCTTCGGGAGTTATGCTCGTGCTTTTGGGGGATCCCCTTGTTCGGAGGTTCCACCTTCGGGGAGATTCCCTTCTGTTTGCAATAGCTAATTCTCTACATCCGAAGGCGATCCGTTCGATCCCCCGAGGGAGCCGACACCATCTTTGCAATCCCTGGCATTCTTGCCGAAGTTCCAAGTTCGGGGTGCTTGGCTTCGTTCCTTCCGAGGTCAGTGATGGTGTCTCTTTCGGGTGACGCCAGGCTTCCTGATCATACTTTCGGCAGGAAGTACGTACTGGGAGGGGAGATAGTTCTTCGGCTATCACAAGCCCCCCTCCAGAAAGCCGAAGTGGGAACTTCGGTTTGGCAGCTTTCAAAGGGAGTACTTCGGGGCCTTGGGTATAGCACTCTTGCCGAAGGTGCACCTTTTGTCCGAAGACACAGGTTTTTCAAACATAGCCCATCTTTTGGTGTCCCCGGGGTAACCTACTTCTTTACTTTTGTAGGTCTGTGAAACGTCGCGTCTCGTAACCAGACGTGTCAGTCTGGAGCGGCGCGTCGTCTGTCAGAAGGCGTGTCGCTCTTTTGGCGCGATGGCTGACATGTGGCAGCTTTTTATTGGCTGGGGTTGCATCGGTTACAACGGGCGTGCCTTTTTATGCTTAGTAAGCAATTATGGCGACACCTTGCCTTCGCACAGCATTTATGACGCTGTTTCGCTTATCCCCCCTCGGCCTATATATACTTTTGTTCCTTCATAACCCTTTTTGCTTCTCCTTTTGCTCTCCTCTGTCTTTCAAGTGCTCCTGCCTTCTTCCTTGCTTTTCGCGGCGGTGCTGTTTAACGGGTTTTTTCCGGCCACCTTTCACGACGGCGTTTTCAAATCCTGATTTTGGCAAATCATTCGGTGGGTTTTTGATCTCCAGAGTCCTCTGATTTTTGCTTTTTCAAGCTTTTCCGAACTTGTTTTTCAGCCAATCATGCCTATCCCCGAGAGCTGGCAGCCACTTCTTTCTCACCCTTGTTACACCACTCCTGCAAAACTAGAGAAATGGAAGAAGAAGTTCTTCCTTCCCTCCTATGCCACTACGAGGTTGCCACGTTCTGACCAATTCAGTTTTTCGAACCATAGTGACGAGGTTACCGTTTTCCGAGCCCAGCTGAAGGCCGAACTTCGGTACCCTTCGCCGAAGATGGTTTGCGAGTTTTGCGATTTCCATGGCATTGCCGTAAACCAACTTCCACCGAACTCATACTGCTACTTCAACGCCTTTCTTTGTATGTGTGGCGTTTTCAAAATAGAACCCTACTTCATTCTTTTTCTGCAGTACTATAAGCTCTTCGTGGTCCCGAAGGGTGGCTTCTACTTTATGCTACCTCGGGGATCAGGGAGCAAAAAATATAAGTTCACCTTTGCCAACAATGACAGCTGGCGAGGGTGGCAACAAAAGTTCTTTTTTCTGAAGAAGGAGGAGGCCTGGTCGCATGTTCCGACCAAATGGGCTTGGGGAAAGCTGGAGATGGACGTCGTTGACCCGAGGATATTGCTGACTCCCGAGTTGGCATCTATCTTCACGGACTTCGACAGACGGATCCGAGCAGTCTCCGACTGGGATTCTGAGGTCCCTTCACGCCCTCTTTATCCCTTTCCCATTAACTGGAAGTTGATGACCGAAGAGGTCCTTCGGGAGCTAAAGGTGGTAAAAGAGCACAAGACGGACCTCGAGATGCCGGCTCCTGCCATTGCCGGGAAAGACTCCTGGCTGGTGAAGCTTCTTCGGAAGAAAGAGTCTTACGAAAGTTTTTATGAAAGTAAGTTATCTCCAAATCCCTTTTCTATATTTTCACCCTGGACTCACACTGATGTCTTCTTTCCTTTTCAGAGATGGGCGACGACACTGCTGCCTTCTACAAATCGCTTTTCCTCGGGCAATCCGAGAAAGGTGAGCAGACAAAGAAGGCCGTCTCCCGAAGACGGAAAACGTCTGGGGCTGGGCCATCTGTGGCCAAACGGGTAAAGAAGGATGCCCCCCCTCCTCTCCCAGAGATTCCCGAGGAGGTGGGCGAAGAGCCCGAGGCTGCTGCTGTCCCGCCGGCCGAGGTTGTTGCTGACCTCACTGCTCAGAGTCTCACTCCTTCGGCGACTCTTCTGGATGCTTTGGTAGAGGCCCCTTCTGCCGAAGAGCGACGTAAAAGCAAGGGCAAGTGGATTTCTACCGAGGAGGCTCGGGCTTCCGATGACGACGTCACTGAGGTGCCAGCAGGTTTGTTTTTCTAACAAACTGTGGTGCCTTCCTTTTTGTGGGCTTTGAGATTTTCTTGCCTTGACCAATTTTTTGTTTTTGCCATGCAGGGGAGATATCATCTCCGGGTTGGGTGGCCGAGCACGCCCGAAAGCGGGCCCTTCGGGATGCCCATATCCCGAAGGGGAAGGTCCCAAATGAGCATTTCTGGACGTTTATGGAGGACATGAATTTGTACTCCGGAGACTACCAGCAAATGGCTAAGGAGATCTCAAAGGGGGTGCTTACTGAGGCCTCCTTCAAGGCCATCGTGGAGGCTCACCTTGACGATGACTCCCTTGCCGCGAAGGTCTCTGAGCATGCTGTCCAGGTACGCCTCTTGCCTTTGTGTTTTTCCTTTTGATTTCCTCTAAATGTCTGCCTCTTCTTCTTTGCCTTACTAACTTTGTCTTTGTTTCTCTGCAACTGCTGGGGTACGCCGGTTTCCTCAGAGTTCGGGTGGCGAGGCAGGCGCTATTCCGAGCCTCGGCCTTAGGCACCATAGACCAATATAAGGCCAAGTGCTCGAAACTGGCCACACAGAACGCGCAGCTGGCTCAAGCTGCAGAAAAGGAGGTTGCTGCCGTTCGGGAGGAGTTCCTGAAGGAAAATGAAGAACTTTTGAAGGACTCCTCCCAGAAGATTTCTGACCTCGGCTCCCAGGTGGCGGAGCTGATTTCAACGAATGAGGCAGTTCAAAAGGAGAAGTCAGAATCTGAGGCTTTCCTGGGGAAGGTGCTTGAAGAGAAGGCCACGCTTCAAGCCGAGGTCGAGTCTTTGAAGAAGGAGCCGGAAAAGAAGAAGATGAAGGCGCTGAAGAAGAAGGTCGCGGATCTGAAGGAGGACCTTGAAGACCTCGGTGTCGAGAAGGACAAATCCGACCAGATGACCAAAGTTGGTTTTCAGGACGGGTTTTGCCTCGCTCGGTATCAAGTTCTCCAAACGTTCCCAGACTTGGACCTTTCTTTTTTGGAGGTTCTGAACATTCCCGAGGGGCCTCGGTGGTCTTGGTCCAAGATTGAGCATTTGAACCTGCCCCCTTCGCTTTCGGCGCCGAAGGTTGTGGAGAAGGACGCAGGAGCTGGTGGCTCCCGGGACGCTGAGAATCCTTAGTTTGTTCTAGGGCCCTTTGCCTTATTTTCCTTTTCTTTTGTACTTCTTCTTCTGGCAATCTTTCTTCTTTGTAAGCAAATTTATCTTAATAAAAGACTTTTTTAGAAAATTTGGCTAAGTATCTTTGCGAGATTTTTCGTTTCCCTTTGTCCCAAACTCATTCGCTCAAGAGACTTCGGGAAACCTTATCTGCGCTTAGCATGGCGACCTTCTTCGCGAAATCTTGACTTGTACAACTTATGCCCAAGAATTTTGGCTAATTCTTTTGCCAGGTTTTCTCCATTGTCCCGAACACGTTCGCTCAAAAGACTTCGGAAAACCTTATCTGGTCGGCCACTTTTGCGGAATTTGCACCTCTTACGCTTAAGACTTTTTGGCTAAGAAACTTTCGTACTTAGAGAATTTTTCCCAACTTGTACAGCACAATCTTCCTCGCCGAGATCCTAAGTATATAATTTTCTCAAGGCGCCCGAATGCCACGTATTTTTTAATTCTATACCTTCGGAATCGCCGAGCTTGTACACCCCTTTTCGTACTTCGGCAAGGATCAGATAGAAACCTTCCTAGTTCACGCGAAATACCCCGTTGGGTGGCCTACGAGATGCAAATTCAGCCTTTCAGAGAACGAGGTCTCCTTTCTTTATTCCTTTTGGCCTGGCACGCAAGTTTATAGCCGTGGCCACTCTCTGCTGAAAAGCTTTTCTTCTCAACTCCGCTATTTCTCTGTGTTCGCCGACGAGGTCGAGCTTGGTTCTTAGGCCGAGGTCATTTCTACTTTCATCAAAAACTTGTACTCGGATTGATGGTTGCACTACCTCGATTGGGATGATGGCCTCTGTACCGAAAATGAGTGAAAAAGGCGTTTCCCTTGTTGCTCTTCCGGGTGTTGTTTAGTAGCTCCACAGTACACTTTGGAGCTCTCCTGGCCATTTCCCTTTTGCTTCCCCCAGCCTCTTTTTCAGACCATCTTTTATGGTCTTGTTAGATACTTCTACCTGCCCATTGCTTTGGGGGTGAGCTACTGGGGCGAAGTGCATTTTTGTTCCGAGGTTACTGATAAATTCCTGGAACCCTTTGTCTATAAACTGGGATCCATTATCAGCTACTAGTACCCTTGGTATGCCAAATCTGCATACGATGTTCTTCCATACGAACTTCTGCACTTCTTTTTCCGAAATAGTAGCCAACGGTTCCGCCTCGACCCATTTGGAGAAATAGTCTACTGCTACTACGCAGAATTTCACGCCTCCAGGCGCTGTTGGGAGTGGTCCTATGAGGTCTATGCCCCAGACTGCGAAGGGCCAGGGATAGTCAGCTGAAGTCACCATTTCCGAGGGTGCCCTTTGGATATTTGCGTGTTTTTGGCAGTTACCACATTTTCGGACGAACTGCCTAGCGTCCTTTCTCAGGGTAGGCCAAAAGTATCCTTGGCGCAGTATTATTGCCGCCAGGGCGTCAGTTCCAATGTGTGAACCACAAGCGCCTTCGTGGACTTCTTCGAGGATCATTTCAGTATCCTCTTCGCCAACACACCTTTGTAAAGGATTTGCATATCCCTGCCGATACAGTTCTTCGCCTATTAGGAAGAATCGCCCGGAGCGTCTTCGCACTTTTGCAGCCTCGATGGGGTCTTCGGGGAGCACGTTGTTCGCAAGATACCTTTTTATCGGTTCTTTCCAGCCTTTTTCCAAAGTTACTATGCTCAGTACTTCAATGCTCGGGCGGCTTAGTACCTCGGTGTATGTTTTTGACTTTGACAAGCAGTCTGCTTTGGCGTTATCCCGTCGAGGTACGTTTTTGATCCGTATGGTGTCAAACTCTCGAATGAGCTTTGTCACCAATTCGTGATATTTTGCCAAGATTGGGTCCTTCGCCCCATAGTCTCCTGCCGTTTGCCGAACTACTAGCTGGGAATCGCTGTGGGCTTTTAGATTTCGCACACCAATTCTTCTGGCTAGGCGCAATCCTGCTATGAGGGCTTCATACTCAGCCACATTATTAGTGACGTTAAAGCTGAACTTAATAGCCTTCATTACTTCAAGGCTTTCGGGACCTCTGATAATTACCCCAGCTCCCTGGTGTTCGGACCCCGAGGCTCCGTTGACGTACAAAGTCCACTCTGGCTCACCTTCGCTTGGATCTGGATGGCTATCTTCGGTGGTGGGTACTTCGGTAATGAAGTCTGCCAGAGCTTGAGCTTTAATGGCTTTTCGAGGTTCATAAGTGATGTCGTGTTCGCCAAGCTCTATGCATCATTTGGAAAGCCTTCCCGAATGATCAACTTTTCTCATGACATCGCGCAGAGGTAGACTGCTTCGGACGATGATAGGGTGACCCTGAAAATATGGTCGCAGCCTTCTTCCTGCTAGCACCAAGGCATATATAGCTTTTTGCAACAGAGGGTACCTGACTTCGGCGCCATGCAGGGACTTGCTTACGTAGTAGACTGGCCATTGCTTCGCCCCCTCTTCTTTCACAAGGACCGAGCTTACGGCTTTTTCTGTGACAGCGAGGTATAACACGAGGGGCTCTCCCTCGCGAGGTTGCCGCAAAGTGGGTAGACCGGCTAAGTAGATTTTGAGTTCCTCCCAGGCCTTTTGGCAGTCTTCACCCCAAGGATGGTCATTACTGCCGAGGTTGTCCTCCTTTTTTGCTACCTTAGTGAAGACTTTGAAGAATGGTCGACACCGGTCTCTATATCTGGAAATAAACCTGCTGAGGGAGGTTATCCTTCCGGTGAGCCTCTGCACATCTTTTATTGTGGCGGCAGTTCAGAACTCGAGCAGAGCCTTAATTTTTTCTGGGTTGGCATCAATGCCTCTTTCTGATACCATGTACCCAAGGAACTTTCCTGAGGTTACTCCGAAGATGCACTTTTCGGGATTAAGGCGGATCCCGAAGGCTCTGAGTTGGTGGAAAGTTTCCTTTAGATCTGCGACGTGGTCGCCAGGCAGTTTGCTTTTGACTATCATGTCGTCCACATATACTTCCATGTTCCTCCCTATTTGGTCGTTGAAGACCATGCTTATCAACCTCTGGTAGGTGGCTCCTGCGTTTTTTAGCCCGAAGGGCATCCTGATGTAGCAGTATGTTCCTCCTTCGGTGATGAAGGCGGTTTTTTCTTCATCTTCAGGGTCCATCCTTATTTAATGATACCCACTGAAGGCGTCTAAGAAAGTTAGGAGCCCGTATTCGGCAGTTGAGTCTACCAATTGGTCTATCGGTGGGAAAGGGTATGAATCTTTCGGGCAAGCATTGTTCAAGTTTCTAAAGTCGATGCACATCCGGAGTTTGCCGCTTCCTTCTTTTGTGGCAACTACCACATTGCTTAACCATTCAGGGTACTTGACCTCCCTGATGACATCGGCTTCTAACAGTCGTTGGACTTCGGTTTTGACAAAGTTACTTTTATGAACTGAGATACCTCGCTTCTTTTGCCGGACAGGCTTTGCTTCCGGACTTACTTTGAGGCTATGTTGAATTATGTCAGGGTTTACCCCTGGCATGTCTTTCGGCGAGTAGGCAAACAGATCTTTATTTGTCAGTAAAAAAGATACAAGTTTTTTCCTTGTCACCTTCGGCCAAGTTTTTCCCTATTTGGGTATTTTGGTCTGGGACAAGTTCTACTTCTTCCATTTCCTCCTTCGCGAAATTCTCTGCCTCGCCCTTTTTTGGTGCTTTTGCTTCCACAGCTTGCGCGAAGTTGTTTGCTGGAGCCTTTCGTGTTTTGACGAACACCTTCCTTACTTCGCCTTGATCTATGAAGATTTCCACATCTCCATCCTTGGCGGCGAAAGTGACGGTTAAGTACTTGACATCAGGGCAAATGTGCAGGTTTCCCTGTGTCTGTCTTCCAAGGATGGCGTTGTACGATGAAGGGACATCCATAATGATGAACCTTGCCAATGTGGAGGCGTACAACTCTGCTGTCCCAATCACCGAAGTCCCTTTCAGCATCAAAGGGAGATCGATCCATCCGAGGATGGGCAGTTCGGACGGACCTACCCCGAAGGTAGGCGAGGTGACGGGCTTGAGGTCGCTGCTAGATACACCCAACCTCGGCAGCAAGTGTGAAAACAGGACGTCGGTATTTGATCCGTCGTCAAGCAGCACTCTCTTGACGTCCCAGTTTCCTATTCTCGCCATGATCAATAATGGGTCGTCATGGGGAAAAATGACGGCAGAACCATCCTTTCGGGCCAGCTTTTTTGTTGGACTTTGATACTCCATGACTGCTATTTCTCTGGCCTTCCTATTTCTTTCCGAGGATGGCAGTCCCGTCGTAATTGTTTGTATGATTCCCGCTAGAGGTGGGGGGCACCTTTTCGGACTTCGGTTTCTCCGCCTATCGGAGTCGTAGTCCTCATCTTCTGCCTTTCCTTCCTCCTCTTTTCTCCCTTTCGGGGAAGGCATGCGCAGATAATGCCGAAGTTGGCCCTGTTTTATCAGCGACTCTATATACTTTTTCAATTGGAAGCAGTCTTCGGTGTCATGGCCGTGGTCGAGATGAAACTGGCAGAACTTCTTCATATTCTTTCTGTTGTCAGCGGTCATGGCCCGTGGCCGCTGAACCTGAGTTCCCTGCCTTTCCATTGTCATGAGGATGTTGGTCCTTGTGGTGTTCAGGGGTGTGAAAATGAGGAGTTTCCTTCATCGCGTTCTCCGAGGTCGGCCTGCCTGTTCGGTGCGATACCGGGTTTGCTGGCTGGACCCTTCGGCCCGGGTGTGATCGGACTTCGGTCCGCCCATTCTCAGTTCTTCGGCTGTCATGTGCTGTTCGGCCCGTCGGTAAAATTTGCCCAGCGTGTCCGGGGGGTCCTTGGAGAATTCGTAAAACAGCTGCGAGTCCCTCCGAAGGCGCTGTGTCATCGCGAGGATGCGTACTTCGGGCCGAAAGTCTGGGACACTCAAGGCCTCTCTGTTAAATCTCTCGACATAGTCGCGGATGGTCCGATAAACTGCTGCGTGAAGGCTGTGGATAACTCCTGGAACTCCGTGATGGTTCCTGGGGCCAATGAATTATACCAGGCTGTTGCTGGCCCAGTGAGAGTGACCTCGAAACATTTGCACAAGGTAGCGTCGTCGGCACCGTGCATCATCATGCTGCGTCTGTACTTGGTCAGATGGGCTTGTGGATCAGTACGGCCATCATAAGTTTCCAGCCGAGGTACTCTGAAATCACCTAGCATGGCTGCCTCAACTACATCTTGGGTGAATGGGGACTCATCCCCACAAAAGGTTCCAGACAGCCTAGCCCAGACGGGTTTGCGGGCCACCTGTTTCTCCACTCTGTCCAACCTTGCCAATATCTTCTCCATAAGGATCGTGGCACTAGGTTCTTCTTCTGGGAGGGGCGATTGTCAGTGCCTCTTCGGAGAGTGAGTTCGGCACTGAGGGGATGGGGACCTCGCCTCAGGTGACTGGCTCCTCCTGTGTGTGATTTTGGGTCGTCTTGACCCCGCTTGTCCCGCGAGCCGTGCCCCAAGGGGCATGTTTTTCGTTGAAGACTCCTCTCGTGGGTCTCCGCATCCCGAACTACGATGGGTTGGTTTGGGACTTTTTTCCCGAGGGTGTGCTGGCGAAGGAGGCCTTTGGGCTTGAGCTTGTTGCGGCCACCTTCGGTCTATCTGTTGTGTCATTTCAGCCACAACAGAACATTGAAAGTCGCGCAGAAAGCTCATGGTTATGACCAGAGGACGCTCTTCCTCAGGCGTGGAAGTCCCTAGGAGGGCTTGCTCAGTGGCCGGTTGGACTTCAGGCGCGGACAGGGACCTCGGGAGTCCCTTGTCCTTAGAACGCCGAGTCTCAACGGCGGCAACCCGAGGATGGTTTCCCACAGACGGCGCCAAATGATGCCCTGAGACATCTTCACTAGAAGGCATGGTGACTTCCGGGAGGACTTCCTGTGAGGGAGAGCGTCTGGAGTTGAGGTTTCCCAGGGGAATGTGCCTGAAAAGCTCAGAGAAGAGGGTTAGGAGGTCCCCGGGGTGCTTTTCCGGGGAGGAGCCTCCGACGCCCAAGTCAGCTTCCTGAGAAGGTAAGGGGGAAGCACTAGAGTTTTTAGTGGGCTTGCCTGTATTTTCTCGAGGAGGAGGAGTCGAACCGTTTGCCAGGGTCTGTTCCCTGGTATTTATAGAGAAGCCCAGCCCGTTCAGATGACGACACGTGTTCGGTCGGATGTTCTCTGAATTTCTGGGCGTAGGGGGCGAGTAGCCGGTGACAGGCTCCTTGAGTCTTGAACCGAGACAGGTCGTGACAAGACCTGGACGGCGTCGATGTGTCAAATCACCATTTGAGGTGACATGTAGCGTCTGTGGGCAGCATGTCAGAAGCTCCTTAAATGCTCATGCCGTACTCCCGAGGTTTTCTAGGTGTGGTCGTTCTTTGGCACGGCCACCCTTCTTCGGGAGTTATGCTCGTACTTTTGGGGGATCCCCTTGTTCGGAGGTTCCACCTTTGGGGAGATTCCCTTCTGTTTGCGATAGCTAATTCTCTACATCCGAAGGCAATCCATTCGGTCCCCCGAGGGAGCCGGCACCATCTTTGCGATCCCTGGCGTTCTTGCCGAAGTGCCAAGTTCGGGGTGCTTGGCTTCGTTCCTTCCGAGGTCAGTGATGGTGTCTCTTTCGGGTGACGCTAGGCTTCCTGATCATACTTTCGGCAGGAAGTACGCACTGGGAGGGGAGATAGTCCTTCAGCTATCACCCACAAGGAGGGAAGCTTATTTTACATTTGTTTTAGGGTTTTTGAAGCTCTTGAAGGTGTTTTCTAGCTTGGGCAAGCTTGTGTGCATGGGGTATTCCTTGTTCCATGAAATTTTCTTGTTTCTTGAGCTTAATTAAGCTTGAATTTTGTCAAGTTAGTGTTAAATTAGTGCCATATACATTGTATTTTGCTTGGAACCTAGGAACCTAGTGGAATCCTTTAAAGCTTGAGTTTTATGGCTCGTGGTGCTTGATTCATATTAATTCATTTGCAATTTAGGTAAGAAATTTATGTTTTATGCATAATTGATGTCATCATAGGTTGCTTGTAGTAGAACACATGTGATTAGGTAAATGGTGTTGATTGGCGGGTGTGAAGTTCATGGTGGACTAGTGTATTTGCCTTGCTTGGTTTGATGTTTATGTGCATTGCAAGTTTGGTATGAATAGTGTATTGTGGCCTATGAAGTGCATTTTGCAAATATGTGAAGTGGGGAGGTGTCCTAAGCTTGTTTGGAGGGGTTTGGAAGCCTCCCAATGTGCTGAGGGCGTCACTTTTGGGTGTAGGACCCTGGGCACAAAAGCCACGGCCCTAGAGGTGGCTGAAGCACCTGATACGCTAAGGCTATAGTCCTAAAAAGTAGAAGCCATAGCCCTAGGCACAGGGGCCATAAATGATTCTTTTTCTTAAATAGGGACTTCAATTGAGGCCCTGAGGAAAAGGTGCATAGGGTAAGAGGATGCCTGATGGTGCCCAGAGACTTCTAGAACTCTCTTAAGAGCTAAGGATTTCTCGAGATTTATGAATTACAAGGGTAACTGTGGAGGAAACTAGTTTAATTGGCCACAGTAGCAAACCATTAGCTCAGGTGTAGGGTTTAGTACCATCGGGATCCTAACCGGGCCTTCAGGTTTGAGGTCTCTATGTGAGAACCCTAGTGCACCTAGGTGGGTTCCTTGGAACTTAGAAATCATGAGTTTAACCATGATTATTACCACTCCAATAGGGTGAACCAAGTAACGGTGGATAAGCAAGCACCATGAGTAAAGATTTAGTGCACTTGTAGCCTAGGCAAGTTTACTGGCACAAGTGAGAACCTAGTGCACTCTTGGTAGGGTTTTAAGGTGAAAGCTTAGTACACAAGTGAACTGGGCAAGCTTAATAGCTTGAGGCATTATGTGGAGGCTTAGTATACTTAATGAGTTCCTTGGAACTCAAGCGAGGTGTATATGCTATATTCACTTGTACAACAATCAAGGGAAGGCTAAATGGAGCTAAGCTCGCAGCATCGATAAGTTAAGGCTTGCTAGAAGCGAGTTAAAGGCTAGTATCGCTTAACACAGAATGATGCTCATGGAAGGATTAGGTAGAGGACAAATCTCAAGGGACTGAAATGCTATGCATATAGGTTTAGCCTCACATTGTTTTGAATTCACAATAGATTGCACATTATGTAAATATGCAAGTCCTCATGGTTTTTCTTGCAGGTTGAAGGATCCTTTATTGAGAATCAAAGATTCTCACTCCCTTGGTGTTTGTTGTGCAAATAATGTATTTATAAGCCTGACAACCATTGAGGGTTATTGAACTAGGATCTCAAGCAGGTGATACATTTATTTTAATCCTTATGATTATTGTTTGTGGTTTGCTTGTTGGTTACACTATGGTGTTAACTATAGTTGTTTATTTGGCCGACAAAGGCTAGTGAAGCACAAGGGGGGCTTTTGGAGCTTGCCACCAAGATTTGATCTAAGGTGGGAGCTAGTTACGGTTCTCAGTAGTTGTAGTATTGGTGTATAATTCATGCATTAGTTTGCCTCCAATGCACATGGTTGACTTGTTAGACTCTAGAGTCGCTCCTAGGTGAGAGTATAGTCATCTTTGTATTAATCCTTGCACACGGTTGATTGTATGTAGTTAAATTGATATTTATTTTGTATGTTTTGATGGTTTTGTAGTTTAGTTTATAATGAAATGGCATGCCAATGCTTCATATTTTATTATTTGTTTAACCATTTAAGTCAAAGCATTACTCATGCATGGTTTTATAGTAGGCTAATTAACTAGAAGCATGAAGGTTTTAGCTAGAGTACACTTAGCCAATTAGCCGATTGCAACTAGTGTGTGGGACTCCTGGGTGGGCCCATGAGGGCTGTGTCAATTGGCACGTCTGAAAAAAATATTTTTTAGTTAAGGTTAATTGCATTTACTCTTAAAACTTAGTAGAAGTCACATTTATCCCTTATACTTCAAAGTAAATATTTGTCCCCAATTTTTTTTATATTGCTGGAGAAAACGGGGAAACTTTGGAAGGTAAATGTATTTAGCAGGTTTTGTTACAATTAAATTGTTTCATTTCTATACAAAAAAAAGCTATTTTCTAACATTTTTTTTGTAATGACTTCACATTGGAAAGTGCTGCAATGGCAAATGACGCGTTGGAAAAAAAAAGTTTTGGCAGCCCAACGGTTGGCTAGCCATTGAAATATGACCAGTTGAAAATTTTCAACAGCTCAACCTTGTAGCATTTTGTCCAAAGGTTGAGTGGTTTTTTAGCAGCTAAGGCCGTTGTAAATTACAAACAGCCAAGGATGTTGGAAACATGCCAATGGCTCAAGCCAATGGAAATTACTGATGGCCTTAGCCATTGGTAAATGTCTTTTAAAGAAATACATTTCTATTGACCTTGGCCATTGATAAGTTCTTACAGTCGTAGCCGTTGAAAATTTCCAATGGCCTAGCTTATATATATAGACGAGCAAATATATTGGATGAATAAACACACTTAGAAATACCAAACTTCTTACATGTAATCACAAGCAAAACTTATAATTAACAAGAAATCATGCCTTCAACTTTTTTGTTTTTCTTGTACACTAGAATATAAGCAATACACAACTCAATTTTGTTGCTATTACATGAGTCCCGATCATATCAGAATTGTTCATTGTATTAAAATTAGAAGTTTGATGACTAGTAGCATATGTGCATGATAGAATCAACAGCAAGAAAAAGAACTATCTTACTTTTGGAGCGAAAATCAAAGCCTCATTGTGAGCGTCTCTATCCAAGTCAGGATTTTCTTTTGCCTGACTTGCACCGGCCTTTTGCACATAACCTCTAAAGCTTTGACTCCCACAAAGAAAACCATGGAATTATTTTGTTTACCTGATGAACTACTGGACCATTTGGAGTTAAAATCAGCACCTCATTGTGAGGTATCTTCATCTTTTCATCTCGTGACTCTAAACAGCATTCTTGGTAGAGTTAGATAGGGAGAGGTTATATAGGTTTTGGAATATAGGGGGTAAGTGTAGGTTTGGGCAAATCACCGGGAGTTTGCAAAAATTTTCATTGTTCTTGATCAAAAGAAAATACAATATATACTGCAAACTCAGTATTGGGGCGATAAACATGAAACAGAACACTTTAGACAATTAATTATTTGTTGTCTACTAAAAAACAGCTCTAAAATATTGGGCCAAAGTGATGCAAATTTTGGACCATTAATTGACAATATAAGAAATCACCTTATAGTATATATCAAAATTAGTTAAACATTAATGTAGGATAATAGATGAATAATTCAATTAAAATGTTGACAAGTTAGTTTATATATCCAGCGTTGCCACAAAATCTCAAATAATATTGAGAATAATGAAATAACGTATATTTCAATGTTCAATAAATATTATCAAGAAAACTATTACTAAACTAACATCAATTTAAAAAGTACCAAATTAATTTCAACATGGATTGATTATCATTGACACTCTTAGACATTAACATCAAGTATTTATGACAAAAAATTACAAAATTCGTATAGGCAAATTCATGAGCACTAAATTCGAGATGAGGTTGCCCTGGTCCGCAAGAATGTTCTAAAATACAATAAGGGGTACCATTACCTCCACTTTCACGGCTCATCCCCAAACTTTTAGTTTTTGATCAATTAAGGACCTAAGTTTAGAAATGTAACAAAATTACACAAAATAAGGAAATCACAATGTAACCTAAACAGCGAGTTACAGGTTATACAGTATGTAATTTAGGTTAAATGATATGATATTAAGGTTAGGTGATATCAGATTTAGTTTAAACGATTTTAGATTCAGGTTCATGTGATATCAAATTCAGATGATATGAAAATCAGGTTAATGTGGTATGAGATTCCGGTTTATGTGGTATACGGTTAATGTGGTATAAGATTCTGGTTGTTATGGTATGGGATTTAGGTTAACTGGTATGATATTCAAGTTCATGTGGTATACGATTCAGGTTAAATGGTGTGTGATTCAGGTTAATTGCTATGAGATTTAGGTTAAATGATATGAGATTCAAGTTCTTGTGATATAAGATTTTGGTTACTTTGGTATAATATTCAGGTTAAGTGGTATGAGATTCAGGTTAAGTTGGTATGATATTTAGGTTAAGTGTTATGAGATTCAGGTTATGTGATATGAAATTCTGATTAAGTGGTATAAGATTCAGGTTAATTGGCATGAGATTCAGGTTAAGTGGTATGAGATTCAGGCTATTGTGTTATCACATTCAAGTTAAGTGGTATGAGATTCAGGTTATTGTGGTATCAAATTCAGGTTATGTCGTATGAGATTCAAGTTATTGTGGTATAGGATTTAGGTTAATTGGTATAAGATTCAAGTTAAATAGTATGATATTCAGGTGCATGTGGTATAAGATTCTGGTTATTGTGATATAGAATTTAGGTTAACTGGTATGAGATTCAGGTTGTTACTTATGGTATCAGATTCAGGTTATTGTGGTATGGGATTTAAAGTTAATTGGTATAACATTTAGGTTCTTATGGTATGAAATTCAGGTTATGGAATAGGATTCAAGTTAAGTGGTATGAGATTCAAGATTTATGGTATGAGATTCTAGTTGTTGTGGTATTGGATTCAAGTTAACTGGTATGAGATTCAGTTAAATGGCTTAAGATTCTAGTGAAATAGTATGATATTCAGGTGCATGTGGTATAAGATTCTGGTTATTGTGATATAGGATTCAGGTTAAGTGGTATGAGATTCAGGTTAACTGGTATGAGATTCAGGTTCCAGTGGTATGAGCTTTTGGTTATTGTGGTATGGGATTCAGGTTAAGAGGTATGCAATTGAGGTTAAATGGTATATGATTCAGGTTAAATGGTATGAGATTCAGGATAAATGGTATGAGATTTAGGTTAAGTAGGTATGAGATTCAGGTTGTTACTTATAGTATCAAATTTAGGTTGTTGTGATATGAGATTCGGGTTAAATGGTATCAGATTCAGGTTATTGTGGTATGGGATTCAAGTTAAGTGGTATGCGATTCAAGTTCACGTAGTATGAGATTCAGGTTGAATGGTATGAAATTCAGGATAAGTGGTATGATATTCAAGTTAAGTTGTATGAGATTCAGGTTAAGTTGGTATGATATTCAGGTTAAGTGGTATAAGATTCATGTTATATGGTATGAGATTCAGGTTAATTGGTATGAGATTCAGGTTAATCGGTATGAGATTAAGGTCATTTTGGTATTGGATTTAGTTTAAGTGGTATGAGATTCAGGTTGTTGTGGTATCGGATTCCGGTTAAGTGGTATAAGATTCAAGTTCTTGTGGTATGAGATTTAAGTTAACTAGTATGAAATTCAGGTTAAATAATATGACATTCAGGTTCTTGTGGTATAAGATTCAGATGGTTATGGTATGAGATTTAGGTTAACTGGTATGAGATTTAGGTTGTTACTTATGGTATCAGATTCAAGTTTGTGTGGTATGAGATTCGGGTTGAATGGTATAAGATTCAAGTTCTTATGGTATGAGATTTAGGTTATGGTATAGAATTCAGGTTAACCGGTATGAGATTCAAGTTAAATGGTATGAGATTCAGGTTTTTAAGGTATGAGATTTAGGTTAATGGATATGAGATTTAGGTTCTTGTGGTATAAGGTTTAGGTTCTTTTGGTATGAGATTCAGGTTAAAAAGGTATGACATTTAGGTTCTTGTGGTATGAGATTCAAATGGTTATGGTATGAGATTCAGGTTAACTGGTCTAGGATTCAAGTTGTTACTTATGGTATCAGATTCAGGTTTTTGTGGTATGAGATTCGGGTTAAATGGTATAACATTCAGGTTCTTATGGTATGAGATTTAGGTTATAGTATAGGGTTCCTGTTAAGTGGTATGAGATTCAGGTTTTATGGTATGAGATTCAGGTTATGGTATAGGATCCCGATTAAGTGGTGTGAATTTTCAGGTTCTATGGTTTGAGATTCTGGTTGTTGTGGTATCAGATTCAGGTTAACTGGTATGAGATTCAAGTTAAATGATATGAGATTCGGGTTAAATGGTATGATATTCGGGTACTTGTGGTATAAGATCTGGTTGTTGTGGTATAAGATTGAGGTGAAGATGTATGAGATTCAGATTCATGTGGTATGAGATTCAGGTTCTTGTGGTATCAGATTTAGGCTGTTGTGGTATCAAATTGAGGTTCAACTAGTATGAGATTCTGGTTATATGGTATCAAATTCAAGTTAAGTGGTATCAAATTGAGGTTCAGCTGATATGAGATTTAGATTATGTGGTATTAGATTTAGATTTAACTGGTATGATATTCAGGTTATGTGATATCAGATTTAGGTTATGTAGTATCAGATTTAGGTTTAAGATTAGAGTTTAGGGTTAGAGATTAAGGATCAAGGTTAGATTAAGGTTTAGGAAATAGGGTTATGGTTAAGGTTAGGGTTAGTGTTAGTGTTAGGCTTGGGGTTTAGGCTTATGGATTAGGGTTAGTGTTAGGGTTAGGGTTAGGGTTAGAGTTATGTTTAGGGATTTAAGATTAGGGTTAATAATTGGTTTAGGTTTAGGATTAGGATTAGAGTTAGGGTTACATGTAATGTTAGAGGTTTCTCATTGCTGCACTCTAGCAATTGTAACCCAAGTGTAGGTTGCCACAAGTAATAAAATCTCAGGAGTCCGAGTGTCGAACCACAGAGAAGTGAATTAAGAAATACAAGTTGAAGTTTTAATAAAGAAAGTTTTGGTGCAAGGTGTGAACAAGTGTGAATTCAAATTCAAATTCAAATAAAATAGCTAAAGTTAGGGGGATCCACTTTTAGTCTATCGGTTATGATTAATTTTAGCCCATCTTGCCACTCAGTTGAGAACCACACATAAAAGAGGTCCCAATCGGGTAATTTAGTTAGTATTAACATTCATTGATCTTAAAACGCCAACACTTGCTAATGGATTCAAGTATCCATCATGCTAACCTTTGTCGACAATAACTCAAGATTCCAATATAGCTGGCAGAACCATGTTCTACAGAGGGAATCAAGTAGCTTTTGTGCCAATGATTTGACTATGATGAATCAAGACTCCTACTTAACAAGGAGGGAGGTTAAATAGATTAAGGAAGAAAATATCGTTAATGTTGTGATCCATTCAAATCAATTATAATCTTTTACACCAAAAGCTTCACCCTTTCACCTTAGCAAAAAGAAGATTTGTTAGACATAATAAAAGTAAACAACATGTAGAAAGATAAAATAAACATAGATTGAAAGATCAAAGGAAAGAACAAGAACAAGAACGAGAAAACACTTGTACAGAGCTTCGGTATTGAAAACAAGAACCAGAACAAAGAAGAAAAACTAAAGAAAATACAAGAACATAAAGGAGGCCTAAAAAATGAGATAAGAAATGGCAACCTTCACCCTCCCTGCAAGGTGCCTATTTATAGAGTTTTGGGGTAGGTGAAATGGTAAAAATAAAATGGTAAAATGTAGGTAAATACAAATAAACAATGGCAGGCTGCAACTTCTTTTAATTTTTTGGCCATCGTAGACATCAGATCAGCTTTTCCTCAAAGCATAGAAGTTGTAGATCTCCTCTTTAGCTTCCAATTGATAGCTTACTCATTCAAATTGGACAACCGTAGCTCAAGTTATGATTTTTCTACCGAAACTGCTCTTCAACACACGAAATAACGAAGGGTCTCATCTATAATCAGATTTTGGCAATGAAAATGATCAAACTAGCTCGTGGAATGAAGCAGAGTTGAAGATCTATGTGTTGGCTTTCAGATAAATTTGGAATCACTCAGTTCCGATGCCTACAGCTCCAGATATGATTTTTTTCTCATGAATGGCCGCCAAGTGATAATTTTTACCTACATAAAAAATAATTATTTAATATATATATTTTAATATTAATGAACAGTAAACTGCGTATGTACAGTGAATACGCATATGAACAGTGAAGTATACATATGAATAGTAAGTCGGTGAATAATGATAGGTGAATAGTAAAAATGTGCCTGAATAGTAAAAATGCGTAAATAGTAACCCGGTGGAAAAATGCTCAGAATATAGAAATTAATCATACTCAAAGTGTATAATGATGATTTAAACCCTTAATAACAATATACTTATGAGTATTCATCACACCCCCCAACCAGGTTCTTGCTAGTCCCTAGCAAGTGTAACCTAAGAAAATAAATAAAATACATAATCTAACAACTCATGACAAATCATGCTATGAATATATAACACTTGTAAACTTGACTTGCAAGTAATTAATGAAAGGAGAAAAAGTTAAGTCCTTGTTACCAGAGGTAGAGGATCACTCCCTCAGTATTTACACTTATTTTAAGGTGGGTTTGTAAATAGCTTACTTTGTATTTTTCAATCCGGAGCTTGCAAGGGGATCCAAGTTCATCCTCACGAGATTCCTAACAGGGACTGCATGTAAATTTAAGTCCAATGGTCTTTATATAAGGTTGTAATGAGGCTGAGTTTGGTGAAAGCGGGAATCGGATGGAGGCTTTTTAATGGTGGAGTTTAATAGAACTAGTAATACAATGAGCAATAATTATGGGCAAATACTAAATACCCAAATCAATCTTAGTCTCCAAGTCCTCTCCAAAACACAATTCCTTATCAACACATGAGTTTAGAAAACAAATATGATTGAGTTTTAAACTTATTGAATTTAACATTTTTTTTCTTTTTTTTTTCTTTACCCCTCTTTTTTTTTTCTACCTCTCTCTGTTTCAAAATAGCTGGCCTCATTTGACTTGAAAAAAAATTAAGGCTAAAGTTGTGTTTTTTTTTTCAAAATTGTCTCCCATGATTATGCATTTATCTATCAGAAAAAGATAAAAGAAGATGTCTCTCATCTCTACTTTAGTATGGATTCACATGGGTATGAGCATATATAATTTTATTTGAAAAGAGAATAATTTTCTTAAAGATGAAATAAAAGAGAATGAGGCTAAGTATTATGAAACAAAGAGTTTTTTTTAATTTATCTATATATTTTTATTTTTTTATTTTTATTTTTATTTTTTTTACTTTATTTTGCGATGGCTTTTTCTTATGATCTTGTTTTTGCCTTTTTCTACCATAAATCAAAATTTGTTTAAAACTCAACCATCCAATGATGTAAACTCAATTTTTATGATTTAAGCTCAACTTACCCTAATTTTTTCTCTATGACAAATTAAGCACAATGTAACTTAATATATTCTGAAGTACACCCCACACTTATTCTTTATTTTACCAAAAACAACATATTCATTTTAATTATCTAAGCCTATAATCACATACGCATCACTAGTTCCAAGTACAATAAAGGATCAAAATGAAGTAGAAGTGATTAAGCATATAGGCTTCAAACAAAGAATAAAGCTATAAGGCTCAAAGGGGCTCACTAAGGGATAATGTACAAGGTTAGCTTTTTGGTAGGTGGTTACCCCTAAAATGCCATCTTCTTCCTTAAATTTTCATGCAAGAAGTGAGGTTGCATGGGTCCTTAAGGTCACCCATCTAAGCAAGGTCTAGCTCAAAACACAAAGTAAGTACTCTAAACAAAGAAATTCATACATCCTAATAAACACTAAGGGCTCAAAAGTGCTCACTGGTTATTTATTTTCCTCAGGTAACAAGCAACATACTTTAACTACTTTAAAAAATTAACAACCATTTCGAATTTACAAAGTATACATCCAATGATGATATTTCTATGAGTTGGGTTCCTAAATGCAAACAAATAACCTAAATTTATGCTAAATGTTCCTGCATGCAACAATTTATGCTTGCAAGAAAAAAAAAATTTATGCATGTCACACAAAATAAGATGCGTATCAAGAGCAAAAAAAATTACTCTTTACTCAGCCATCATAAACTAAGTACTTTGTCTAATGGTTTTAATATCAGCATGAGAGAAAACTAAAAAAAAATCAAATATCAACTATCCCTCCCCCCAACCAGATTAAGACATTGTCCCCAATGTCAAAACATAGAAAAGAAAAGTAAAGAAGAAATTACCTGAAATGATAGTTATTGAAAATGAAAAACCTGAAATAACTTAAACCAAAATAAAGAAAATGCTGATAATAAAACTAAAAGACAAGATAAAAAGATTCACAAGTCCGATTGCTCTCTTCCACAGTGCTTCATCATTTATTAAAACAACCTGTAAAGAAAAAAAATAACAAAAATAAAATAACATTAATGTACAATAGTTGTGATTGTGGCTCACATCTCCCACTGGTTTTACGTCAAGCAACGGCTTCAACGCCTTCTATGAGTTATGGATTTGCTTCCCATCCAGTTTTCTTACAAACTGGCAAACAGGGTCGTTTAAAGTCAGATTTTCAAGACTGTAACGCTCTCGTTCTCTATGAAAGTCTTCCATAAACCAAGAATTTCACATTGCACTATTCCACAAGAATGCATTTCAAGAGTCAATCGGATATCATCCAAAGATTCCTTACGCAGGCCATTCTTAATGAATTTTCTTTTATCTTCTCGATTATTGGACATCATCCCTAAAGAATGACATTTAGTATCACAATTCCATCGACCACAATTGTGACAGACGCGTAACCTTTTTGCTCTTCGCTTTTTGGCATAAAAGCTTTTGCCTAAGCCAGGCATGCGGGGCACAAATACATCTGGAACTTCACCAGCCAAATGGACTTTATCTTCAATTAACAAACGCATTTCTTCATAAATGCCTTTGTGCATAAAAAATCTGAATCTTTCGCATCTATCTTGATAATTCCTTTTAAGAACATTTATTGGGAGAGAAGGAAAATATTTTCGTAAAGTAGAAATAGTAGAATCCATTGGTGAGAAAAAATTAAGAGAGGAGAGAAAGAAATCAGTTATTATGGGAAACTGAGATAACCGACTTGAAAGCCACAGAGTACCGTATCTGCCACTTAACCGGGGAGAAATGAATCCTACTTTTTGACAATTTTCAAAGGCTCTACAGAATACATGTGCGTGTTTAAACAAAGAGGAGCAATGAAATCCAGACTGTAAAAATCTTTACAGCTATTTTCTTTGACAAAAAATGCCCTTCGCACGTTTCAAAATGAGATAATTCAATGACACTTTATAACTTTTCCTCAAGTATGCATCTCGTAAATATCTGGTCAGGACAGGATTTGAAAAGATAAGAGTTATCCCAATAAAAATTTGTCACCTCATATGGAAATTTCTTCTTATCTTGAATACTCCATTGAGCTGGCATCTGTCCTGTCACAAGAAAATTGACAATATTAGCAAAGCAATGTACTGTAGTGACAGGAAATAGAAATTTGTTAGGTAAACAATAATTTATGGGTATAGCCTCAATTGTTGAATCCATTCTCAGGCTTGACAAATTGTTGACGACAAAATTTTCGATGCCTGTCTTATCATTGATCACAATGTTGAATTCTTAGAGTAATATGATCCAGCTTATCAGTCTTGATTTAGCATCTTTCTCTGACTTTAGGTACTTCAATTGTTTGGGTAAGAGCTTCAACTTTGTTGTGTGGATTTTATTTTGCTCTTCAACTTTAGGTTTTCCCAACTCTTCAATTTTTGATGTCCAACATGTGTTCCCCTCTACCTGTGAAGAATCAAGCAATGAACATATGTTAGATGTATCCTGATCCATTTGTATAATCGATTTAAATGAATTAACCAGATAATTTTTTTTAGAATCAAAGATACTCCCTTCTTCGATGTGGTTTTTCCCAATAGTATCAATGAGGCAAAGTTCCTCACTTTCATCTTCTTTTTCAGGTGGCTGCTTAAGTAAATTGAAAATATTTAACTCCAATGTCATATTTCCAAATGTCAGCTTCATCAATCCATTTCTGCAATTAATCAAAGCATTAAAGGTTGCTAAAAATGGACGTCCCTATATAACAGGTATTGAATTCTTGATTTCTACTGGTGGTGTCTCCAAAATAATAAAATCCACAGGATATATAAATTTATCAACTTGGACTAACACATCTTCAATGACTCCTCTGGGCATTTTCACTGATCTGTCAGCAAGCAAAAAAGTTACTTCGGTTGGTTTTAACTCACCCAAATTTAGTTTTTGGTAAATTGAATATGGAAATAAGTTTACACTAGCCCCCAAATCAAGTAATGCTTGCTCGATTTTATGTTCTCCAATGAAACATGAAATTGTTGGACAACCAGGATCCTTGTATTTCAAAGCAGTGTTATTTTGAATAACAGAACTTACCTGCTCGGCCAAGAAGGCTTTCTTTTTCACATTCATTTTTCTTTTAACAGTGCACAAATCCTTCAAAAATTTGGCATAAGAAGGTACATGTTTAATCACATCCAACAAAGGGATATTGATCTTTACCTGCTTGAAAATATCCAAAATTTCAGAATTTCAATTCACCTTCTTAGGAACAGTTAATGCATGAGGAAATGGAGGTGCATGTGGAGATTCAATTTGTTCTTTGATTGGTAAAGGTTCAACCGCTTCTTTACTCTTAGAAGTTGACTCATCGTCTCCTTCACAAGGATCAGGAATGGATTTTTCAATAACCTTACCGCTACAAAGTGCAATGATTGACTTCACCTGATCCATGGTTTGATTTTTAGGATTTGATTGTGGTTGAGAAGGAAATTTTCCTTTCTCTTGAGTGTTGAGTGCAGATGTAAATTTTGCAAGAGTATCTTTCAAATCAATCATGGTTTGACTTGTTTGAGCATTGATTGACTCTTGCTTTTCCATGAATGAATGCAATGTATCTTCAAGATTTTTCCTAAAAGGAGGAACATACGATGCATACCCTTGAGATTGTTGAAAATGTTGTTGGGTGTGTAAAGGTGGTTGTGACGGTTGAGCATGATTATCATTTCTCCAACTGAAATTTGGATGATTCCTCCAACCAAGATTGTAAGTTTGTGAGTATGGATTTTGGGTTGGCTTTTTGAAGTTATTCAATGCATTGACTTGGTCATGGAGACATTCTTTGAAAAAGGGCAAAGTTGGGCAATTGCTAGTGGGATGGTCATTAGTCTCACAAATGTGACAAACAACTTCTTCAACAGATTTTAAATGACCAGTATTCTTTATTTCTAAAGCTTCAATCTTCCTATCTAGAGATGCAAATTTTGCTTAAAGGTCATTATCTTTTTTAAGATGATATATGTCTCTATTAGATACAAGGGTTTGAGTCTTACCTGGAGCCTCATAAGTACCAACGGTGTCCCAATTTTGTGCATTCTCTGCTAACATGTCTAGAAAATTCATTGCCTCGTCAGGATCTTTATCCTCAAATATTCCATTGTACATCATTTCTACCATTTGTCTTTCCCTAGGTGACAAACCTTCGAAAAAATATGAGACTTATCTCTAAGTTTCAAAACCATGGTGTGGGCATGTGTTAAGTAAATCCTTGTATCTATCCCAACATTGCTAAAAAGTTTCTCCTGGTTTTTGTATGAAAGTGGTGATTTGCATTTTGAAATAATTTGTTCTATGGGAAGGAAATTTTTTTTTCAAAAATTGTTCTTGCAGTTCATCCTATGAATTAACGGAGCCTGACCTAAGATTTTGTAGCCAAGTTTTAGCTTTATCTTTTAAAGAAAAAGGAAAAAGCTTAAGCCTGATGATGTTCATGCTACAGTTTAGGTTATTATATGTGTGACAGACTTCTTCAAATTCTCTCAAATGCAAGTATGGATTTTCAGAATCAAAACCATGAAAAGTTGGTAAAATTCTAATAATATCTGGCTTGAAATTGAAGTGACATGCATCAACAGGAAATATTAGACATGATTGAGTGCTATTTCTTTTGGGGTTCATATATTCTCTAAGTGTCCCAGGTCGATCTTGGTCATTATGAAGAGAATGGCTATCTTCTTGTTCATTAACGTGTTCAGCCATGTTTGAAGAAGATGAAGATTCTCTTACCAATCTACCATTTGATGTACGTGACCAAGTTTTCATACATAAACAAAATAACAACAAGAAAAATAAATATCAATAACAAGTTAGGTAGGAGGCATAGCCTTCCATACAATAATAATAAGACAAATAAATAAAAAGAAAGCAATATGAACAAAAAATAAAAGGTAGGAGGCTCAGCCTTTCATTCAACAATAAAGGAAAATAAAAAAAATAAGATTAACACAAATTAAGGGGTAGGAGGCTTAGCCTGCCATATAAAGAACAAAATAAAATAAAGTAAAATAAAAAGAACAAAAAGAAAAAAAATTAAACTTGTACTCTAATTTTACTTCCTCGACAACGACGCCAAAAACTAGCTGCATTCTAGCAGTTGTAACTCAAGTGTAGGTTGTCACAAGTAATAAAATCTTGGGAGTCCGAGTGTCGAACCACAGGGAAGTGAATTAAGAAATACAAGTTGAAGTTTTAATAAAGAAAGTTTTGGTGCAAGGTGTGAACAAGTGTGAATTCAAATTCAAATTCAAATAAAATAGCTAAGGTTAGGGGATCCACTTTTAGTATATCGGTTATAATTAATTTTAGCCCATGTTACCACTCAATTGAGATCCACACATAAAAGATGTCCCAATCGGGTAATTTAGTTAGTATTAACATTCATTGATCTTAAAACGCCAACACTTGCTAATGGATTCAAGTATCCATCATGCCAACCTTTGTCGACAATAACTCAAGATTCCAATATAGCCGGCAGAGCCATGTTCTACAGAGGGAATCAAGTAGCTTTTGTGCCAATGATTTGACTGTGATGAATCAAGACTCCTACTTAACAAGGAGGGAGGTTAAATAGATTAAGGAAGAAAATACTGTTAATGTTGTTATCCATTCAAATCAATCATAACCTTTTACACCAAAAGCTTCACCCTTTCATCTTAGCAAAAAGAAGATTAGTTAGACATAATAAAAGTAAACAACATGTAGAAAAATAAAATAAACATAGATTGAAAGATCAAAGGAAAGAACAAGAACAAGAACGAGAAAACACTTGGACAGAGCTTCGGTATTGAAAACAAGAACCAGAACAAAGAAGAAAAACTAAAGAAAATACAAGAACATAAAGGAGGCCTAAAAAATGAGATAAGAAATGGCAACCTTCACCCTCCCCGCAAGGTGCCTATTTATAGAGTTTTGGGGTGGGTGAAATGGTAAAAATAAAATGGTAAAATGTAGGTAAATACAAATCAACAATGGCAGGCCACAACTTCTTTTAATTTTTCGGCCATCATAGACATCAGATCAACTTTTCCTTAAAGCACAGAAGTTGTAGATCTCCTATTTACCTTCGAATTGATAGCTTGTTCATTCAAATCGGACATCTGTAACTCAGGTTATGATTTTTCGACCGAAACTGCTCTTCAGCAAATGAAATAACGAAGGATCTCATCTATAATCAGATTTCGGCAATGAAAACGATCAAACTAGCTTGCAGAATGAAGCAAAGTTGAAGATCTATGTGTTGGCTTTCAGATGAATTTGGAATCACTCAGTTCCGATACCTACAGCTCCAGATATGATTTTTTTCTCATGAAGGGCCGCCAAGTGATAATTTTTATCTACATAAAAAATATTATTTAATATATATATTTTAATATCAATGAATAGTAAACCGCGTATGTACAGTGAATATATGTATGAACAATGAAATACATGTATAAATAGTAAGTCGGTAAATAGTGAATAGTAAAAACATGTATGAATAGTAAAAATGTGTGAATAGTAACCCGGTGGAAAAATGCTCGGAATATAGAAATTAATCATACTCAAAGTGTATAATGATGATTTAAACCCTTAATAACAATATACTTATGAGTATTCATCACTCATCGAACAGTTCACTGAATATACAATTAGGGTTTAAGGTTAGGGTTGATGTTTAGGGTTAGTAACTGGTTAAGGGTTTAGGATTAGGATTAGGATTAAAGTTAGGGTTGGTTTTTTTCGTTGAGGGATTTAAGGTTTAAGGTTTATAGTAGGTTTAGGCTTTAGGATTATAGATTAGAATTTGAGTTAGGGTTAGTTTTTTGGCTTTTTGGATGTAAGGTTTAGTGTTTTGGATTAGGGTTTAGGATTATGGATTAGGGATTAGTGTTAGGTTAAGGTTTAGAGAATAGGGTTATGGTTAAGGTTAAGAATTAGGGTTTTTAATGTTACGATTTAGGATTAGGGATTATGATTAAGGATCAGGGTTTAGGGTTAAGGATTAAGATTAGACTAAGGTTTAGGGAATAGGGTTATGATTAGGGTTTAGGATTAAGGTTTAATTAGGGTTATTGATTAGGAATTAGAGTTATGGATTATGGTTTAATTTTTTTTCTTTTTTTCAGTTTTTGTTTCTATTTTATGGTTTAACTTAAAAAAAATAGATAATTATATGTAATTATATTCCTTTGGCATCCATATTAGTCTCTATAATTACCCGAACTAAATAACTTGGCCTAAAATTACCTAAGATAGAAATTGACCTGAATTGTATTAAACTCGAACAAAAAAACCCAAACATAAAATCTATATTCATAATAATAATACTAATATAATAATAAGTAGAAATATGTATTTAGTAAAACATATAGTTAATTAATAGAATTATATTTAATGATATTCAATTTATTAAATGTAATCATCACATTTATAATTAAATATATTGAAACCAATTAATCATTTCTTGTTAGGCCTAAAAAGTATAATTATTAACTAGTGATATGAATAATGTATATAATTATATAAAATAAATATTACTTCATATATCTAGATTATTTGCACCATTTGTTAATAGTACATAAATTAAGAAAGATGAAAAGAATTATGTGTTATTTAGTAGTAATATAAAAAATACTCCCTTCATCCTAATTGTTTTATAAAGGAAATTACATGATTAGGCATAAAAGACTTATATTCAGTGGCTGCTGTTTTCCTTTAGCTTGGAATAAAAAAAATCATCAGTTGGATTTAAAATAATAATCAATTAGGCCTATTAGAATCTCTTTTTGCTAAATATTGCACTAATCCTTATTATTTTCCTTATTTTGTATTTTAGTCCCTAGTGTTTCTTAACATTCCAAAAGGGATATTACATTATGACTATATGAGGTGATTGGAATAACTTGTCACGAGTTACAAAGTTAGTTACAAAGTTAGATGATTGGCATAGACTAAGTTGCAAGTTAAACAACCAACATAAAATGAGTTCAAGTTAAGGGATTAACTTATTCGAGTTAGCCAAGTTAAAGAGTATCAGAAGGCCTTAAAATTTTTTTTATGGGGTTTAGGGTTTAGGGTTTTAACTAAAATCAAGTTAATATAATATGACTTATTTTTATTGTTACATATTTTTCATCTAAAACCAATTTCATAACTAAGCCAATACTATGAAGATGTGATAATTTATTCGAAATAAAATTTTTATGATGTTGTTAAAGTTCTATGAATTTATCTTTTTTAATGTCTAAGAAAGAAAAATTCATAAAAAAATTAATAGTAGCATAGAAAATTTAAAATTAATCTGTTGATAGTTTTTATACAATTATTGGATAAATAAAATTTTTTCTCAGTAAATATAAAAAATAATGAAAAAATTATAAAAACTAAAATTACTAGAAGATGTGTAAAGTAAAATTGAATTTAGGATTTTAGAAATTTTAACAAATGGTATAAAAAACTACAGGGGGAAGGCATATATTTATAAACTCAGTAATGCATTTTCATGATTTCTGTTGCTATCCATCGATATATTATTATTACATTTTATCAGTGATAACAGAATCTATAAATTTTTTAAAAATTAGAATACACTCTTTATGAGCTTTATCTTTCATTCTAAAAACTAAGAATAAGTAAATTTCAATCAACTTTATTTCTTGAAAATTGTCAATATCAATATTTACAAATTCCAAAGCCAACCATCGAATACAAATTTATCTTAAAAAGAAAAGAAAACATAAAAGTCACACTTGATTTGGTTCGAACTTGACCACATCATGCCACATAAACAAACAATGCTTTTCAATGTCAACCCTATCAAAGAATATTAAAATGAAAATTAATACGAAAGTTCATGCTCATAGGGTAACATGGAGCATACTAAGTTCATGTTGTAGAATCAAGTATAGGTTTTAGCCCCTCAAAATTGTAGAATTACCTTTCCAGATTGAACTAGATCTGCCCTTAAACCCAACCAAAAAAAAAAACAGTACTTTTGTAACATGCTTTTCATTTGGTTCAAAACCATTTGGCTTTCACTAAAACCACAAGTCATATTGTCCAGAATAAACAGTTACCTACATATTAATTTTCAGCTAAAGATACAAAGCACACAAATTATCATAAATTTCATAACAAGCCATAAAGATAAAGCCACTTATACGAATTTCAAAACAACCATAGTTCAGTCAGCGAAGTTTATAAAATCACCACGATTTTCAAATCACAATCTGTCACATGTTGACAAAACTAGACATATGTAGGCACATTCATGCAAAGTTCCAACTTTAAACACACACTGCATGATTTATGGTCGAATTTACATCCAAGCGGTATATCAAGGCTGCTGCCCAGAATTTCAGACAGAGTAGCCTACTTAATGAAATCTAATAAAACACACGGATGTCCAATCCATAATACAAAAAAAATGCACATGAACTAGACACATACATGAACTATAATACACGATTTCAGCTCAAAAATTTAAGTACATAAATTAACATAAATCTTGAAATGAGGCCCTTAAGCTGGGAACACAGAACCAGTTTCCAGATATACTAGCATGCCCTAAAACAATTATATAAAATCATAGAAACATCTAAATTGTATTCTGTAAACTCAGGGATCTGGTAGACACACATAGCTATCAGTACACAAAATTTTATCAGTACATGCATAGCCTACAATTTATCATGGATTTTGTAACAATCCACAGAGACGAGATTACTGATACGAATTCCAGGCAAACTACAGTTCAGTCAAAAACCTCTATAAAATCAACCAAAAATCCAAATCCAAATCCGTAAAATTGTGCATAAACTAGAGACATAGTCTTATCATCACATAAATTGGCACATCCAGAAACATAACATAAAAATTATGGTACATTTTGCAAGTGCCCTGATCAACAGAACCAATCACCAAAACACATGTTCTTGTTCAAGCTGAGGAGAATCTGTAGCCGATTTTTCAAAATCCTATTCCACCTAATTTTCAACATATGCCCAGATTATTAATAATGCCAAAGAAAGATCTAGGCGTGGAGCTACTCAAAATATTGAATACTTTGAATACTTACTCAAAAGACCTAGAATCAAAGTTCCTAGTCTGTAGTGCTTGTGAGAGCAAAGGTCTTGCCTACAATGCAAAAAAATCAAAAGCATCAGTTAATCCAAATAATATGAACAAGCTATCAGGTTTGACAATTTTCTGACCATTATCTTTAGGATTAGAGTCTACGTCTCTGGATCTTCCTTTCTTGCTCCTCCAATCGCTTTTCTGTTCGCTATCACGTCACCTCTCCTGGAATCGATCAGCTTCTGCTTCCCCTCTTCAGTCAAACTAGCCAGCTTCTCCTTCCATTCCCTTCACTTCCCTCTTCTTCCGCTCTTTGATCAAAGCCTTATTTTTGCTTCTTGGTGTCAAAATGCTACTGCTTGCAATTGAGAGTTTTGTTGTTCAGATGCTCTGCTCATGTGCCTTCTTCATGGTTATTTCTTTCAGCCAACTGGGAATGTTGCTTCTTGCAAAGTGAGGATAATAGCAATAACTAGAATCTAGTAACACAGGTCCATACACACCTAATGCAATAAAGCTTCCTTTAAACCATGGTATGCTTTCTTGTCTATTTTCTTCCTCCAAAGAGGAGGCACCCCTATGAAAGTATTCAGAAAATTCTATCAAATGATAGCTTATTCACTGGAAGTAAAAAATCACAATGAGTAGTGACAAAATTTGTGTGAATGACTGAATGCCTGATTTTCTATTATGTCTACATTATATAGAGTTTACAAGAATGCTGTACATGGAAAGGAAATAAGTCTCTGCATGATTTTAGCCCTATACATGTAAACTATAATCTTGGCCATAATGTATTCTAAACAAAAAAAAGAAAGTAAAGAAAACAATTATAAGGAAAGTAGATTTGGACAGCTGGACAACAAAGCTGCCAAGGAATGAAGATATGGACATCTGTTTGCTGTCCGTTGACAGCCCCTCTCAAATTGATGTCGGTTGATCAACAAGCATCAATTTGTTATTTAGGAAGTAATGTCGATGACGAGTAAGGGCCTTGGTGAAGATATCAGCAATTTGTAGTTCAGTGGAAACATGTGGAAGAGTGATAACATGAGCTTCAAAGGCTTCACGAATAAAGTGATAGTCCACCTCAATATGCTTTGTGCGTTCATGATAGACAGGATTGGATGTGATTGAATAACACTTATATTATCTGTATATAGAGGTGTAGGATCAGTTTCAGAGAAATCTAGCTTAGCAATCAAACCTCGAAGCCAAATGATTTTAGAACAAGCAAGGGACATGGCCCGGTACTCAGATTCCACAAATGACTTAGAGACTCTGTCTTGCTTCTTACTCTTCCAAGAGATCAATGCATCTCCTAAGAACACGCACCAACTAATGATGGAACGATGGGTATCAGAACAACCAGCCTAATCCGCATCACTGTATGCACCAAGATGAGTAGAATTGTTTGTAGGAAAAAATAAGCCATGGGTAGAGGTGCCTTGGGCATAGCGGATGATCCTACGAACAGCAGCCATATGGAGATAACAAGGAGTCTAGGGGAACTGACTGACTTGCTGTACAACAAAAAAAATATCTGGTCTAGTAATGGTGAGATAAATGAGACTACCCACCAACTTTTGATACAAACTGGGATCAACAAGTAAGTCACCCTCCTCTTTACAGAGCTTGACATTTAATTCCATGGGGTATCAACAGAAGTAGCTTCTTGTAGACCAGCTATAGCCACCAAGTCACTAGCATACTTATGTTAAGTGAGGGAAATACCAAAGGAACTATGATGTACCTCAAGACCAAGAAAATATGTAAGAGGACCAAGATCTTTCATATGAAAATATTTTGAGAGATGAGTCTTAAGCTGACCAAGTAAGGTAGAATCAGAACCAGTGATCAGAATGCCATCAACATAAACCAAAAGAATAACAATTCCCAAATTTGATTTCTGAAAAAAAAAAACAAGGAAGTATCATATTGGCTTTGTTTGAATGAGAATTGCAATAAGGTGGTGCGGAATTTATCAAACCAGGCCCTTGGAGCTTGTTTAAAACCATAAAGAGAACGACGAAGCTTACACACATGTGAAGTTGGAGAGGAAAACAATCCTGGGGGCGACTTCATATAAATACACTATTTGAGATCTCCATGCAGAAAAGGATTTTTTACATCCATTTGATGTAGTGGCCAATCATTGGAAGAAGCAAGAGCTAGAATCGTACGAATAGCAGTCATTTTGGCCACTAGAGCAAAAGTCTCTTCATAATTGACACTGTATTCCTGATTATTCCCAAGTACAACAAGCCGAGCTTCGTAACGATCCAAACTTCCATCCGATCGAACCTTGACTGAGTAAACCCATTTGCAACTTAAAGGTACAACAGTAGGAGGACATAGATCAATGTCCCAAGTATGATTTGCCTCTAGAGTAGCAATTTCTTCCTCCATAGCTTGCCTCAAACATTCATGCTTAGCAGCATGTGAATAGCATGTAGGAATATCAAAATTGGACAATGCAGTAATAAGAGCTGAAATAGAACCTCTAGTACTGGAATAGGGAAACCCATACCTATCCGGAGGTACGAACACTCGAGAAGAGCGACGTACCAAAGCCTCTGAAGGTGCTGCATCTGACTGGTCCTAGAGTGTAGTATGATCAGATATCAAGGGAGCCACCAGAAGAGACTGTGGGCGGGTGCGTCTTGTATACACAATACCTGGTTCAAAGTGAGAACTGACTGGAGGAAATGAGATCTGTGGCTCAAAGAAGGGAAAAACCACAGTAGAAAAATAGGACAACGATGACATAGGAAAGAAATGTTGATCTTCAAAGAAAATAACATTTCGAGAAATGCATGTACGATATAATATAGGATCATAACAAACAAACCCTTTTTGACACACATTATATCCCAAGAAATCACATCGAACAGATTGAGCAGATAATTTGTGTCGCTCATGGGGAGGTAAATGAACAAAACACATGCAACCAAAGGTACGGAGGTTATTGTAACTAGATTGCTTAGCAAATAAGCGGAAGTAGAGAGACTCCATATGTAGGACTTTAGAAGATAAATGATTAATCAAGTAGCAGTTTTTAAAGCCTCTACCCAAAACATGGATGGAACATAAGAATCTAACAAGAGAGTACGCACCACATCTAGAAGGTGATGATTTTTACGTTCGGTGACTCCATTTTGTTGGTGAGTAGAGGGACATGAATGTTGATGAATAATGACCTTAGAAGCTAAGAAAGCCTGAAAGTCAGCAGACAAATATTCACCACCAGAATTTGTGCGTAATGTCTTAATAGAAGCAGAAAATTAAGTCTCGACATACGCAAAAAATTCAGTGAAAGTACGAAAGACCTCAGATTTAGAGCAAAGAAAATAGACCCAAGTAAATCTACTATGATCATTAATCAAAGTCACATAGGATTTAAATTTTTCATGTGAAGTAATTGGGGAAGATCCCCAAACATCACTATGGATAAGATCAAAACAATGAGTTGCTCTACTAGCATGTGAAGGGAAAGGAAAAGTTTTGGTTTTACCAAGTTTGCAAGAGGCTCACTTAATAGATAAAGAAGAATGATTTTATGACCAAGTAAACGAGAGTTCAATACATGAGATAAGATTTGAGTATTGGGATGGCCTAGACGATGATGCCACATCATACCAAGCTCTGAAACATCATTACACGCAAATGACTTAATAGAGGAAACTGAAGAAGAATCTGGAACAACCAAAAATAGTGGAAACAAGCGACCCACTGTAGGTCCCTTCATGATCGGCTCCCTCATTACCTGGTCTTGCACAACACAACTAGTACTAGAAAAATTAACAGCACAATTGTTATCAACTAATTGACCCACAAAAATAAGATTTGTGGAAAGCTGAAGAGCAAGAAACACATCAGTGAACTTAGAAGAAGCATCTCCCACAGCAGCGATTGGCAAGGAACTACCATTGGCAGTCTGAATAGCGGATTTACCAATGTAAGGATGAACATGACATAGGGCAGTAGGAGTATTCGTCATGTGATTTAAGGCACCAGAGTCCATATACCAGAGTTTAGTTGAGGCTTTACCTTGGAATCCCATAGATGATAATGCTGAAACTAGCATCTATTGCACCATTTCTGGTGTATAGTAATTCATTGGAGAAGAAGCAAGAACTAAGGGAACAGCAGAAGAAGAGCCAAAATTGGTAGAAGGTATAGTAACTGTAATGCCCGAACAATCCAAAGTGATTAGGTCCCGGGTTAAATGGATTTGGAGCATAAGAATTTTTCCTTAATCGGGAATTTAGCTCAATTAAATTGAGGAGACAATATGGCATGTGCATAATTGAGTGTTGAACATCTTAAAAATAAGCTTGGCTTAGGCCAAGAGAATTAGTGATGAAAATGGTGGTTTTTAAAGGTGAGGGACTCAATTGAACAAAGGGATTTTTAGTAGTTGGGCTTAATTGCCCAAAAATCAGAAAGTTGGAGGACTAAATGGGGAATTAGGCCATTTTAATGGCCTAGGATGCCTTGGCAGCCATGCCCCTCCAATTCCCAATATTTTATGTCACCTCCCTCCAAATCCTATTATTTTAATCCACCTCCCACCCTTAGCCATTTTCTTGGATTCTTTCTTCACCTACATGTCTCCTACTTTTGACTTTTTCTACCAACTTACACAAAAGTCTTCCAATTAGTCTTCCTTCCATTAAATCTTGTCTCTTACTCTTCCAAGCACATTATACACTCATTTTCCTTCCCATATGGCCGGCCATCACCTTCCCACACATTAAAACATAATCAATCCACTCATTCAAAGCCATTTGCTCTCAAACTCTTTCCTTCTCTCTCCATTTTCTTCCATACCAAGTCTCACCATTCCAAACACATTTCCAACTCTTTTCCTCCTCTAAATATTCTTCCATAGCTAGAAATCATCCTTCCTCAAATTAAAACCAAGTATTCTTGGTAGAATTCAAGCTCTAAGACCATAAAGAGTAAGAATCAAGTGAAGAATTCAAAGAAAACCAAGGAGGAAAATGCGGCCATTTCCATTTCTTGGAGGTTTTAAGCTCTACTCAAGGAGCTCTTTGTGTGATTGAGTTTCTAAGTTCATTAGAAGCAAGAAATCAAGAAGAAGCTTGAAGAACATCAAGCACAAGAAATTGGCCTTACCTTTTCTGTGAGGTTCTTTAAGTGTACACCAAGTGTTCTTGGTGTTTTGTGTTATTTGAGTTAATCACCAAGTGTTCTTGGTACCTTATGGTTACTAATAAAATTCGGCCCATCTTGGTTCTTATGCTAGAAAACAATTTCTAGAGTCAACAAGCAAGGAAAACAAAGGAAAATAAGCTTATAAAGCTTTTGGTGTTGTGGGTAAGGATTCCTATACTCACTTTATTGCATGGTATAGTTCCATGGCCTTTTTGTGTGAGTATTCGGGCCCCTCAGTGATGGTCAAAGAACCATGTGATCCTAGGAGTGCTAAGAGGGCTTAAGTTATGTTATTGCTTCGACAATTCTGTTTTGCTTATGAGTTAAGTTAAGTAAGCAAGCATTATGGGCTAGGAGTTAAGGCGGCCACCTTAATTCCTATGCTAAGTGAGCTCTCCGAAAACATTAAGTATACGAAATTCTTGAATTAAAACTTGAGGGATGCTTGCTGCCCTTCTGAGAACAAAGTGTTAAGTGGTGTGTGTTTGTGTGCTTCTTTGATTTGTTGTGCATACTAACCCCCGATTATGATATTATTGTTATATGCATGTATCTTTGTGTTTTCTTTGTCTTTATGTTTTCTTTGCAAGAGTAAGGATTATTTTGCCATTACATTCTTGGCATATGTTAGGCCTTGAAGGCCTTAAGTTAGGCATTGGATGCCACGGAATCCTTATTGAGTTTTAGAACTCACCCGCTCTACTCTACTTTTGTAGGTAAAGGTTTACTTGAAAGATCAAGCTAAGAGTCTTAAGTACTCTTTCTGTGTGCTAAGGTTGGATTTGTGTATGGTATTGCTCAAAATATTCTAAGTGTTCTAAGTATATAAGCTACTTGTAAACAAGCTAAAAAAATGTGGACTTTCTGTGCAGGACTTGAAGTCTTAGAATTGTGGGAACAAGGTCTATTAAGATGGAAATTTGTGTTCCATGGCTTATGGGTTTATGGCTTGCTTTTAAGCATGTTTTTGTTGGTCTAACTTTAATGACCAAATTATAGACTTAGCTAAAATTTGGCCAAACTTGGCTTTGGGCTTGTATTATGAACTTGGACATTTTGGGTATTTTTATTGCTTGGTGGACTTACCAAGGCCCATGCATGAATTTATGGGTTATGTTTTCATGAAACTTGAAGCATGTTGAAATTGGGCTTAAATGTACGTTTTGGGCTTAAATAAGAACTTGGAAAATTTGAATTTATTCTTGGTTAATTTTGGGCCATATGCATGTTAAGTACTAAAAGGCCCATAAGCCCATGTCTATGTTGAAAGCATGCAATGTTTGGCTAAGTATGTGCACTTAGTAAAGAACATGCAAGTAAACTTAGAAAAAGCATGAAATTGGATGCTTGTGTAAAGTTTGGCTAACAAGAAATTTAAGTGCACGTATGTGAATTAATGTATGCCTAAGCATTAGTTGTATCTAAAGGTATTAAGTGATTATGTGCACTAGTAAACACCAAAACACATAAGCATGCAAAGCATATGCATGAAAATAAGTTTTCAAACTTAAGTTGGTGTTTTGGTTGCCATGCATATTCTTGGCTAAGCTTGGTAAAGACCATGAAAATGAACACATGAAATCCACATAGGTGCTAGCTTGTTTTTTGGAGCACTTCAACTTAACCTTAATTAAAGAACTTAATGAGCTAGTACATGTAAGTATCCTGGGGTTCGTGCCCATAAGTTTTAATGAGTTTTAAAAGCCTCTTCTGTGTACTGAAAATTTCCGCTGCATGTTTTAAGTAATCGGGCCCAAATGGGCCAGGGGCAGTTTAGGGCACGACAATAACAGAAGTCTAAAATGCCTGGGCTTGACGATTTTGGGGGCAAATGTGACATTTTTTGATAATGTGACCCTTCTTCTTGCAATAAGAGCAATATTTCTTAGGGCAATTGATAGCAATGTGCCAAAACTCTTTGCAGCTGAAACACTGCATGCTTTTAGAGTTCACAGGTGGTCCACATTTTTTCACAGCATAAGCCATAGTGGCTGATCCTGAACTACCATAGGATTGCTCCAGAGTAGCTTAAGTATTAAGACATTGTTCTTCGCGGAGTAACTCATCAAAACAGACATCAAGGGAGGGAACAAGAGATCAATTCAGCAAGGAGGACCGAACAGATTCAAATTCAGGATGTAGTTTCATAAGAAATTGATCATGACAACTAGTCTCATGAGGGTTCTGAACAAATAGAAGTGCGGCAAGAGGAATATCTGTGGTAACCAGATCAGCATATTCATTACAAACCGCCAGAAAACTCAAATAGTAGTCTTGGATGGAAAGAGTGTCATGTTGAAATGTGGCAATCTCATGCTATAACTGAAAATGACGAGCAGCATTATCTTGATGATTAACGCTCTTTAAGTATGCCCACATGGTTTGTGCAGTGCGATAAAGCCTTAAGTTGGTGACAATATGTGGCTCGACATAACCAAGGATCCAAGACATAATCCGAGCATCGAGCACAGCCCATGAAGGAGAAGACTCTAGATACTTGGATTTGTCCAAATCAGGGGCACAATCCATGCCATCAATATGACCCTAAAGATCTTTTCCTTTGAGGAAAAAGTAAAATTGAAAAGCCCAAGTAGAGTAATTTTTGCCTGTAAACTTGACACATACAAATGCTGAATCCATCATAAATAGGTGTAGAGATGCTAAAAGAGACTAGAAAGGACTACCGAAATAGTCGCCATAAATGACCAGAAAAGGATCTTGCACCAAAAAAATTGGGACGACACCGAAGACACCAAGAAAATGATAGGAGGCCACTGAAACAGAAAGTTTACGTTAGAACCAGAACAGAAGCTACTGGGAAGAAGAGCTTGTTGAAATGACACCGAGATATCGAAGCCGAGAGAGAAAAAAAATAGACTAAAATGCACTTGAGTTGATAGTCGCTGGCTCTGATACCATGAACAAATTTGTGTGAATGACTAAATGCCTAATTTTCTATTCTGTGTACATTATATAGACTTTACAAGAATGCTGTACATGGAAAGCAAATAAGTCTCTACATGATTTCATCCTTATACATGTAAACTATAATCTTGGTCATAATGTATTCTAAATAAAAAAGAAAAGTAAAGAAAACAATTATAAGGAAAGTAGATTTGGACAGCTGGACAGCAAAGTTGCCAAGGAAAGAAGATGTGGACAGTTTCTTGCTGTCCATTGACAAGTAGAACAATGGTTAGATTCTGATACACTTTCACTAACCAGTCTTAAGGATTCTACTGCCATACTAAATCTGGCTATATTCAATGATTTCAACACAAAAATTTAACCTATAATGTTAAATGGAAAGATATTGGCAAAAGAACAAAATTCACTAGAAAAATGGAGATAAAAAAGAAAGAAAATATCAGTTCAGTACAAAAACAAAATCTCTTGGCATGAGCTGAAGATATATCCACAAGAAAGCAGACCAAATGTAATAGCCAATGAAGGATTTCATTTTGAAAGCATGACACGTACTAATATATATCCAAGATTTAACTATGTGAGTAAAATAGAACCATGTTCTTGATTTTTGCATCGACTTCTATGTGATATAGCTGGCATTCATAAACTTCACAGACCAATACAAGGCCAGAAATTATTGTAATCAATCAACATAAAAAGCAAGTAATTTTGTTGCACGCAATTAAGTAGATATAATAAGCAATACTCCTATTTATGCTTTTGTACTGCAATGGATAACTATTAACTGGTTTGTACTAAGAACATAACAGGATTCAGTCCTGTCATGAATGTATGGTAGACTATTGTGTTCCTTTTGAAAAGCTTACTTGTTTTTATTTAAACATTGCAACTGATATCTCCACTTGAGAATTTCTGCTTTAACACTTGTTTTATAACATTATCTAAATAGTTCAAAAATGGTTTCTCCAATTAGTTTTGTGAAGCTATAGCAAGCATCTGAAATTGAACAACAACGGTAACTAAACTTCACTACTCTACTAGGTGGACTTTAGGCCAGTTGTATGGCTTAAACCAACCTTTAACCGCAAATCCGCAAAGACCAATAAATGAATTGAAAACAAGCTATAGGTGGGAATATTGAACATACCTGGGAACATTGGGAAATAAGCTTTCCCTACTGAAGGGAAAATACGGGTTCCATAAGCTTATTCCTCATCCGCCAGCTATAGTTTACAGTCTTTGGTTTCTATGCCTCCGCAACAACATCACCTGGTAACAGCCAAAAACCCAAATCAACTACCTAAACCCATAAAAGACAAAAAAGGCAATGATATTAGAAAAAAAAATCAGAAACAAAATCAATGATCTTATCTAGAGAACTAGGAGATGCTAGGACGTCGTTATCGATCTCTACAATGGCTAACTTGTCCTCATCTACAATCTTGGCGGCATCAATGGCTGACGGATTAAGAGATCAAACCTCCAATTTCAAAGAACCAAAACAGATTTGGCTCAAAGCGTCAATGAAAGAACTGAAGACGACAGTGTCATTGCTGGGAAGAAGCTAGCTTACAAGCCTAAACCCAAGTAAAGGAATCCTAGATTGATTCGAGAAAGAAGAACAAAAAAGAGAGAATAGAGATTGAGCAAGATGAGAAGAAGAGATTGATTCAATGAAGAAAAAAAGAAAGATGTCGATATTTTAAGGAAGAAGAGAAAGAAGAAACTTGTAACCGGCTACATGAGGTTGCCACCAAACTCCCTCTTGTTTGATCTCAATCTGATGGCCTAATGAGAAGAGAATAACTGTTTGGGACTAGATGAAAAAAATATAAAAATGTAATTGTGAAGAATAATTTAACCAAAATCTAATTTTTTTGATCGGACGGTAGAGAGCTAGCCAGTACTGGTACAAGCCTCGTATTTTAGAACGTTCCTGGTCCACGATATCAGTATGACATGTGTCAAAGTCCATTTATTGTCCCTAAACCTTTTTTTGTTCAAAACACTTTGTCATGTACTATGTGCTTATGACTCTTGTCAAAGTTATTTTTCTTTTTAAACAAGACCCAAGTTTGACCTTTTAAATTTAAATAGCATTATATTATTATTTTTTTCCAAATTGAGTTGACCATTTAAATAGACTAAAATTTTATATTATCAATTTAATTGAAGTAATATTAGTATTTGACAAACAATAATAGAAACAAAAAAGAAAACCATGCATACATATAATTTGAGAACCTAAGTAATTTATTGCAATAAGTATAAAGGTAAATTTTATATATGGGGTTACTAACCTTTAATCCCACAAGATAGCTAATATATTCAGGATAAAAAAATAATATGTAGGGTGCCCCAATGAAAATTACCCAAATATAATCTCCAATTTATTTGCTTTTTAGCTTAGATAAAACAAACTATTAAAATGTAAAATTAACACTAGAAAAATCATTTTGCTTCAATATCCATGATTTATATGAGCTAAATTTCATCTTAAATTTTTTAGTCCATTTTTGTTACCCACTCCAGGGTAGTTCAATTATGGTACCAAATTGTGCATTTAGACTCCCAGGATTAGTAATATCCTGTAGGTCATCAGAACACTACTCTTAGTGTACATACCCAAGTGGCCCTCTTGGGCACTATATAAATACATGCATATTGATCCAACCATCACACACATATTTACATTTCATGCACACAAAGGCAGCAAAGAAGGAAAACACTAGCACAAGTCTTAATCTTGGCTACCACACATTAGGCAATCTTGTTCAATTCTAGTGATCAGCCACTGCACCTATAACTTCCTCTAATAAACTGTATCATTCTAGTCATGTAACCCCCTGTTTTCTTTGTTCCATTATCAAGTAGAGGCTTAGAAAAAATCAAGGAATTTTTTTTACACCAATAGCCCACCTATGGACCAAATTATGGATTTTTTAAGTTGGTTATAAAATTCTGACCAAATGAACAGTAACTTAGTCAAGTTTGCAATGTCATAACTTTGGCTACAGGGCTCCAAATTTAGAAATTCCAAATACCTCTAGATGTTCTCTAGTTGTGGTCAAAATTTCATACCAAGATTCATTGTACACAGGGAGTTATAAAACTTTAAGTGCATAGTCAAAATTCTGGTCACTTTATGACCATTTTGTCCATACAAAATTTCATAAGTGTGCAAACACTTCATTCACAAGGGGAAATCCCTCCAAGGCTATCCCATACATGTCCATTACACATAGGAATTACATGCTCTTGCATCTAGCAATTTTATGTGGCCAAAACAGAATTTACAAGTAAGCAGCCTATCATTCACACTTAGGCAGCTTTGCACCACATCACATACATAGCCACAACACTACTCAAATGTTCACATTCTTGTCTCATTTTACACACACTACATGTACATGCAGACATGCACTAAAAAATGGTCTTAACTCAGCTAAATATGCACCCTAAGTTACAAGAGTGCCTAAGACACAATGGACTCCAGAAACTGGATGCTGGACAGCTGCTGCATAACACAATAAGTACCGCCACTAAAAATACCAAATGTGCTCATAAAATCCCCAAAATTTCCAGATCACAACTATACATATGGAAGTTTAAGTACCTGAAAATTCTGGGAAAAATTCAAACCACAAAGGTCAGTTTGAATGTGATCTTTCAGCCAGACTTAAAATAACAGAATTGAGGGGAGTAAGTTTCATTGAAAAACTTAGTAAGGGTAGCACTTGGATTCAATAGGCAATGTAACAATTATTAAAACATGCATCCAAAGACACTAAAACACAAAACCACAATGCATATATACAAGATATAGCAACCAAATGCATCAGTCATTCACAACCAACAAACACATGAAATGCGGCAACAACAATAACCATAAATTAGTCCATAAAATACATAATAAACATGACTAAATCATCATGGCAACCCTCCTCAAGCTAATGCTTGGTCTTAGGAGGATTTTAACACTGGTTATAATACTAACTTTGGGCTTTAGAAACCTTCATTTCACTGTCATCATTATGCACTTCACACTAGGTCACAAAACATTTAATAAGTGCACTCCCCTCACTAAGCTTAGTTCATCAAGCTCATAGCTCTCTTCCAAGCTTAGCCCTAGCTCCATGGTTGCTTGAAAATGTAGAAAACAACCCATGAGAGCAAGAGAACCCTTACCAAAGTGGGTAGGCCAAAAATCAAGATTTATCCTTGAAGTATTCAAACAATAGCTCTAGTTTGCTTCCAATTGCTTCCTTTTGCCTTCAATTTCAATCTTGGAGGTATGGTGGCTATGGAGGAGCTATGGAAGAAGTGTGGAGGAGGGTGGTGGCTGTGTGGGTCGAACATAGGAGAAGAAAATTCAACTTAGGCTTCTTAAATTAGCTTTAGGGCACTAAACACCCTTATTAGCCTTAATCATGCTTTATGTCATTTTCTTTGCCCATAAGCATGGTTTCTTTGTCTTAAACTTATTTGTACACATGTGCCCAACATTTTTTACCCATTTACAAGCCATAACCGCCCCTCCCTAGGTGGGAAAACTCCAAAATCTCACACTTTGACTTAAGTCAAAAGCTTGAACACCTTAAGGTTTACACTAGGACATTTAGGCCCTTAATGCCTTTAGTGTTTCCTTTGTCCAAACATGTCTTCCATAAGCAATTTGGTCCTCCAAAAGCACGTTTATACCATTCATACCCTTCCCATAACTCTCCAAAGTTCTTTCTTGAGAGTTTTACAATTAAGTTGACATGATCCCCCGTGCCCCTGCCCAGGAAACCCTGTGAGCGTTTGTCTCACGGTGGATTGTAATTGGCTAGCTGAGTATGTGTGCGGATTAAATCCGATGCTACTAGTTGATTAACCTAGAATATGCAATATGCATGCTCTTATGCTTTGACTTGGGTTTATTAAAACCATAAACACTAAAATAAGAACTCGACCGAGTAATTTCTGCATAAATACATACAAACTGCCAAAGCATATCAAAATCAACATTTGTGTGTGGGTTAACTACACATAAACAACTCGTGAAAGCATTCATACATTAAAGCAACTAATGCTCCCACCCAAGAACAATCCTGAGTCAAGGACTCTTTATAACATAGACAATGGAGGCAAACTAAAGTACTGTATCAAAATACAAGACTTTGCTGAGATCTCTTTACCCTAGCTCCCACTCTGGACACCTGTCCCAGTGGCGAGTCTCACAAGTCCTCTGCCAAGTGCTACTAGGCTCTGCAGCCAAAGGAAGAAACTAGTTAGTACTGCTACCTGACCAACAAACCAACTGAGTTCTAATAAGAACTAGAAACTCAAGGTTTCTCAACTACCATACCTTTACACACCAAAAGCACTACCGAGATAATCCTCAGCGATTACCCGGTCCAGCCACTTCAGACTCTGCATAACAAACAAGGAGTGAGAATTCAACAATTCTCAGTAAGGGGTCTTCAATGTACCTGCAAGAAAAACTAGGACTCTGGCTGCGAGCTCACACAACATGAGGGTACTAGTATATATGAATATAACCAGGTCCGTAGACCTCTCCTCCTCAAGTAGTCCTCCTCGCGGAGTATTACTCAGGACCTAGCGAGTTTAAACCCGCTCTTAGCAAGCTACTAGGCCAAGCGCGACCACTTAGCAACCTAGCATTCGACCCAAGGGCGAACCTTAGCAAGCCGAAACTTACTGTAACGATCATGTAACCTCTCACCTAGTTGTTATGCAGGGGAATTATGGTGGGACTTTGTAGACTAGGCCGCAGGGCCTCGTTGATGTAGACTAGATGAACAAGGTTTCGCCTCGTGGCCTCGTGGCTACAGCACGGCTAGACCAACGAGGGTTCTAAACCTCTCACCTGAACTAATGATAGCTAATTATGTTCAATTGCAACATTTGTTTCCTTACTTGTTGCCCAAGCAACTAACTTACCTCAAAAACTCAAGGAAACTCATACTTTTTGTGGGACTTTCGGAAGTCTCGGAGTACCATTGGGATCCTCGGACCCTTAGGCACGCTAAGAACCTTCCTCGGTCTCACTTGAATCAATGTAGCAAAATGCCAAAAATTCACCATTTTTGCCTTTGGCGACGTGTCGCCAATTTCAGACTGGAATTGGTGACGCGGCGCCACAGAGGAAACGCTCTGTGAGCCAAAATTGAATTGGCGACACGTCGCCAGTTTTCGACCTGATTTGGCAACGCGTCGCCAATTCTGTAAAAATGCTGAATTACGAGTTTTGCTGCTATAACTTTTGGCAACCAAATACACATACCAAACATGCATAAAAAGTTACCAAATTTCATACACACAAAGTACATGTTGCAAGGAACAAAACCAACTATCAAAAGCTAAGCTATGATGTCTCGTAACATCAAATTAATCCTCCCAATTCAGCTAGTCCACCATAATTCACCAAAACGTTTCTCAATGCCTTAGCCAAAAACTACCCAACTTTCTCAAGTAATTTCAAGCCAAAAGCATTCCATAAACTTAAAAACACTTCCTCCCTTACCTTAACTCCAAGAACAAAGCAAGAATCAAGCTCTTTCTCAAGCAACCAAGCTCCCAAAGTTCTACACAATTCCAAACCAAAAAACAAAGCTCCAAACATCAAAATCATGCCTCCTAACCAAAACCCAAGCTTCTAATCAACCAAATACCAAGAATTCAGTCAAGAACACAACTCTTACCTCGTTCAAAAATAGAGGATGGGAGAAAACGCCTCTCCAAGCCTCAAAAACATGAATTTAAGCTTGAAAATGCGTCTTCCTAGCTTAGATACTTTGAATTACACTTCTTGACACCAAAAACACTTGATTCCAAGCTCAATTTGGGAGTCAAATGGGGGTGAGAAGATGGAAAACGGGTTATGGCAGCCCAAACCCTTCTTTCCTCTTCTTAAACCCTCACTTAACTCTCAAACCATCAAAGTATTAAGCTAAGTGCAATTAGGTCCCCCATCTTTGTAACTTAGCAGTTCTTGACTAAATCCTTGTCTATTTGTTAAGTTTGAGTTAAGGTTAAGAGTTAAGTTCTAAAAATTCATTTTAAAACACTCGGGACTCGTCCCGGCTACTCAGGGTGCAAAATTACCATTTTGCCCCTAAACTTTGTTCAGTGCTTTATTCTTGTCGGAACTTAGTGAACTTCGGTAAACTCCTTTATTCTTGCTATGCAAACTTAAATTAAACTTCTAAACTTAATTTAGAACACTTTACCTTACTCAACTGCACCTCCCACTAGAAGGGTCATAACATTCTCCCCTCCTTCTTGAATTTGGTCCCCCAAATTCCGTTGCAACTCTGGAAAAACACTAGGATACCTCGTCAGCATATCCTGCTCCGTCTCCCAAGTAGCTTCCTCCTCACTATGGTTAGACCAAAGGATCTTAACCATCGGAATCCATTTAGTCCGCAATTTCTTGAATTGCCTATCCAAAATCTGAACAGGTTTCTCCTCGTAGGTCAAGTCTCCCTGAATGGGTATTACTAAAGGATTCACTACCTATTCGGGTTCCACTGTGCACTTTCTGAGTAAACTAACGTGAAACACGTTATGCACCTGAGAAAGGTTAGGCGGTAAAGCCAACCGATAAGCAACTTTCCCAACCTTCTCCAACACTTCATAAGGTCCAATAAACTTTGGAGCTAACTTGCCCCTAACTTCTTTCATGGGCGACACTTTCAAAAGCACCTTGTCACCAACTTCAAAACTCAAATCTCTTCTCCTCAAGTTCGCATACTTAGTCTGCCTGTCGTTGGCTGTCTTGATCCTTTGCTGAATCAACTTGATCTTGGCCGTAGTGTCAGTTATGATTTCAGGTCCAATAACTACTCTGTCTGCTGGATCTGCCCAACAATGAGGTGTCATACACCGTCTCCCATACAAAGCTTCATAGGGCGCCATTCCAATAACAGATTGATGACTGTTATTATAAGCAAACTCGATCAGTGGCAAATGTTGATCCCAATCACCTCTGAAATCAATGACACACATGCGTAGCATGTCCTCCAAAGTCTGAATCACCCTCTCAGATTGCCCATCGGTCTGTGAATGAAAAGCAGTACTAAAACTAACCTTACTGCCCAATGCTTCTTGAAAAGCATTCCAAAACTGTGATGTAAACCGAGGATCTCTGTCAGATATGATCTGATCCGGTATCCCATGGAGTCTCACAATCTCCTTGAGATACAACTGAGCCAACTTCTCCAATGTGTAATTGACTCTGATCGGTATAAAGTGTGCCGACTTCGTCAATCTGTCAACTACTACCCAAATAGCATCATGCTGACTTCTAGTAGTCGGTAACCCCACTAGTAAATCCATAGTGACAGATCCCCACTTCCTCACTGGTAGAGGTAAACTCTGAAGTGTGCCTGCTAGTTTTTGATGTTCAGCTTTCACCACCTGACATGTCAAACACTTTGCCACATGTCCTCGTACATCTCTCTTCAAACCCGGCCACCAAAAATGTGTCTTTAGATCTTGATACATCTTACTAACACCGGGGTGGATACTCAAAGTACTACTATGTGCCTTCTGTAGGACTTGCTGCCTAAGTCCCTCAGCATTCGGTACATAAAGTCGATCACCATAGTGTAATATTCCATCTTTGTATCTGAACTCCTTCTTCAAAGTGCCAGACTTAGCTTCGCCTGAAATCTTCTTCAACAATGGATCTTTTAACTGGGCTTCTCTGACTCTGGCTAACCAAGCTGTCTGAACTTCCAAAACGTAAACTAGGGATTTTTCTCGACTTTTCCATAATTCATGCAAAGCTAAGAAACAGTCCCTCAACACTCCTTCAGAGGAGTCTGTAGCTTGATCCTTGGACAAGATCACTCCTGTATACTTCCGGCTCAAAGCATCTGCCACCACATTTCCCTTACCAGCACAGTATTCAATTGAACAGTCATAATCCTTGATGTACTAAATCCAACGCCGCTGTCTCATGTTCAGATCTTTCTGAGTAAACAAATATTTCAAACTCTTGTGATCGGTGAAGATTCTGAACAACCTTCCCATCAAATAATGTCTCCATAACTTCAGTGCAAAAATCACTGCTGCAAGCTCAAGATCATGAACAGGATAGTTCAACTCATTAGGCCTCAGCTGTCTCGAACCATAAGCAATCACCTGACTGTCCTGCATCAGCACACAACCCAAACCTGAACCTGATGCATCTGTATAAACTGTAAAAGCTTTGTCTGGATCTGGCAAAACAAGTATGGGTGCACTGGTCAATCTCTCCTTCAACTTCATATAAGCTTCTTCACACTTCGGTGTCCACTCAAATTTCTGAGCCTTCCTGGTCAATGCTGTCAACGGTGTAGCTATCACAGAGAACTTCTCTATGAACGCCTGTACTAACCTACTAAACCCAAGAAACTCTTGACCTCTGTGACTGTAGTCGGTCTCTTCCACTCAACTACTACTTGAACTTTTTCAGGATCAACTGACAAACCCTGAGCACTGATGATATGTCCCAAAAACTGAATCCTCTTAGACCAAAACTCACACTTAGACAATTTTGCATAGTACTGATTATCCTTCAGCACTTGCAAAACTGTGCTAAGGTGCTCCTCATGCTCTACTACAGATTGTGAATATACCAGAATATCATCGATGAAGACTTCAACAAACTGATCTAGAAATGGCTTAAAGATCCGATTCATGGCTTCCATAAATACGGCTGGAGCATTCGTCACACCAAAAGGCATAACTGTATATTCATAATGTCCATACCTCGTCCTGAAGGCAGTTTTCAGAATATCTTCTTCCTTAACTCTGATCTGAAAATACCCAGACCGAAGATCACTTCTAGAAAACACCTTTGCTCCTCTGAGTCTGTCAAACAAATCATCAATTCTAGGAAGTGGATATTTATTCTTAACTGTCACTGAATTCAACTTCCTATAATCGATGCACAACCTGAAAGTTCCATCTTTCTTCTTCACAAATAACACCGGAGCTCCCCACGGTGATACACTTGGCTTTATAAAGCCTTTCCTTAGCAGTTCCTCCAACTGCTTCTTCAATTCATCCATCTCAGGAGCTGACATCCTATAAGGTGGTATGGAAATAGGTTCAACCCCTGGTTGCAGATGGATCGCAAACTCAGTATCCCTTTTAGGTGGTAACCCAGGTAACTCCACTGGAAACACCTCAGGAAACTGATTAGCTACAGGAATTCTCCCCAATTTCTCTTCTATAGCCACTCCATTCAACGAATAATACTCTTCTTCACCAACTACAGGAATGGTATCTATAAGTCTAAGATGTAAACTCTTAGCACTAGATGTCAATCCTCCTGTGCAAGTCACCCTAGCTCCTTGAGCATCAGTAATGTCAACTGAGTGATTCACACAGTCAATTTGTGCCTTGTGCTTACTCAACCAGTCCATTCTCTGCACCAGATCATATGATCTCAACTCAATCACCCACAACTCACAGCAAAAGTCATGATCACCTAACTGCAATGGATACCTAGTAACCACTTCATTAGTCACAATAAAACCCCTCCCTGCAGTCCTGATGAGTCTCAACTCACCCGAAATTTCATGCTGCAAACTAAGCTTATCTACCAAGGCAGAAGATATCACTGAAAGAGTAGCGCCCGTATCGAAAAGTACTCTAACACTACCATTCTGAAAAGTAAAATTACCTCGAACGGCGGGCGGTTCTCTGGCCACCTGACCCGTCAGAGTGAAAACTCTCGGCTCTATTGCTGCTGCGGCCACACTAGGCCGATTTCCAATGGCAAGTGGTACTGGAGGTAAAGTCCGGGGTGGTCCTGTCATCTGTCGAACTCTTGGGCAATCCCTCGCCCAATGCCCTCTCTGGCCACAGATATTACAAGCATCTGTACCCAGAGTACATGGTCTTCCACCATGGAACCGTCTGCACCCAGGACATAAACCTGTCTTCCTCCTCTTAAAAGGATCCTGGTTCCCCACCATTGGTCGCTTTCTTGCACTTTTTCCCAAGTTAGATGGTCCAGCTTCCACCTTTTTCATGGGTGCTCTGGAATCCTCGAATTCCCTTTCCAAGGCCAACGCCTTCTGAACCACCTGGCGATAGCTCCTGATATCAACGGTCGCCATATACCTCCTGAATATAGGCTTCAAACCCTGGGAAAACTTCTTAGCTTTCAGCTCATCATTTCCCAACATATATGGAGCATACCGGATAAGTGAATTGTAGCGCTGCTCATAGTCCCATATTGACATCTCCCCCTAAGTCAGATTCTCAAACTGAATCCTCCTCTGATCCTGTGCAGCTTCACTGATATACTCCTGTCTGAACTTCTTTTCGAAGTCTGACCACTTGAGCACCTTTTTCTTGTGCTCTGGACGTGTACCATTACTCTCCCTCAGCAACTCCATCACATCATCCCACCATAAACTGGCTCTCCCTCTCAGAAAGAACGGTACCAAAACCATCCTCTGCTCTGACTCATAACCACCACAGGTGAAGAGCCTGTTCATGATGGACAACCAGTCCTCTGCTCTGTCAGGATCTCCTGTCCCATCAAAGCTAGGTGGATCTACAGTCTTGAATTTCTCCAGCAATCTCATCTGATGTGGAGTGTCTCCCCTCCTTGGAGCCTTCATCATCTCTGGTTCCTCCTCCTCCTCATGAACTTGATTTCTGTGTTCATGAGCTCTAGGCACTTGCTGCTGCTCAGCATGCCTTTCCTGTTCCTGCTGTGGTTCATTCTCCTCCTGGACAGCACCTCTGTCCTCATAATCTCTGAACATCTCTGTCACAAGAGTGTTCATGCCCTGTGCCACCTGAGCCATAGTCTCAGTCAACCCCTGTAGCATTCTGGATATTTCATCCAACCTCGCCACAACTAGGTCACTAGAACCCTCACCAGGTTCTCTAGTCCCCCTTGAAACTCCTGATCTAGTATCAACCATGATAACCTGCAACCACAGCCAGACAACATTCCCCAGATGTTGGTCAGTACTAACTTCCTAGCACTTGGACTTTCCAAACTAGATCTCAGACTAAGCCTCCAATATCTATGAAATAAACCCTCAGCTCTGATACCAAAAACACTGACACGATCCCCTGTGCCCCTGCCCAGGAAACCCTGTGAGCGTTTGTCTCACGGTGGATTGTAATTGGCTAGCTGAGTATGTGTGCGGATTAAATCCGATGCTACTAGTTGATTAACCTAGAATATGTAATATGCATGCTCTTATGCTTTGACTTGGGTTTATTAAAACCATAAACACTAAAATAAGAACTCGGCCAAGTAATTTCTGCATAAATACATACAAACTGCCAAAGCATATCAAAATCAACATTTGTGTGTGGGTTAACTACACATAAACAACTCGTGAAAGCATTCATACATTAAAGCAACTAATGCTCCCACCCAAGAACAATCCTGAGTCAAGGACTCTTTATAACATAGACAATGAAGGCAAACTAAAGTACTGTATCAAAATACAAGACTTTGCTGAGATCTCTTTACCCTAGCTCCCACTCTGGACACCTGTCCCAGTGGCGAGTCTCACAAGTCCTCTGCCAAGTGCTACTAGGCTCTGCAGCCAAAGGAAGAAACTAGTTAGTACTGCTACCTGACTAACAAACCAACTGAGTTCTAATAAGAACTAGAAACTCAAGGTTTTTCAACTACCATACCTTTACACATCAAAAGCACTACCGAGATAATCCTCAGCAATTACCCGGTCCAGCCACTTCATACTCTGCATAACAAACAAGGAGTGAGAATTCAACAATTCTCAGTAAGGGGTCTTCAATGTACCTGCAAGAAAAACTAGGACTCTGGCTGCGAGCTCACACAACATGAGGGTACTAGTATATATGAATATAACCAGGTCCATAGACCTCTCCTCAAGTAGTCCTCCTCACGGAGTATTACTCCGGACCTAGCGAGTTTAAACCCGCTCTTAGCAAGCTACTAGGCCAAGCGCGACCACTTAGCAACCTAGCATTCGACCCAAGGGCGAACCTTAGCAAGCCGAAACTTACTGTAACGATCATGTAACCTCTCACCTAGTTGTTATGCAGGGGAATTATGGTGGGACTTTGTAGACTAGGCCGCAGGGCCTCGTTGATGTAGACTAGATGAACAAGGTTTCGCCTTGTGGCCTCATGGCTACGGCACGGCTAGACCAACGAGGGTTCTAAACCTCTCACCTGAACTAATGATAGCTAATTATGTTCAATTGCAACATTTGTTTCCTTACTTGTTGCCCAAGCAACTAACTTACCTCAAAAACTCAAGGAAACTCATACTTTTTGTGGGACTTTCGGAAGTCTCGGAGTACCATTGGGATCCTCGGACCCTTAGGCACGCTAAGAACCTTCCTCAGTCTCACTTGACTCAATGTAGCAAAATGCCAAAAATTCACCATTTTTGCCTTTGGCGACGCGTCGCTAGTTTCAAACTGGAATTGGCAACGCGACGCCACAGAGGAAACGCTCTGTGAGCCAAAATTGAATTGGTGACGCGTCGCCAGTTTTCGACCTGATTTGGCGACACGTCGCCAATTCTGCAAAAATGCTGAATTAGCGCGTTTTGCTGCTATGACTTTTGGCAACCAAATACACATACTAAACATGCATAAAAAGTTACCAAATTTCATACACACAAAGTACTTGTTGCAAGGAACAAAACCAACTATCAAAAGCTAAGCTATGATGTCTCGTAACATCAAATTAATCCTCCCAATTCAGCTAGTCCACCACAATTCACCAAAACGTTTCTCAATGCCTTAGCCAAAAACTACCCAACTTTCTCAAGTAATTTCAAGCCAAAAGCATTCCATAAACTTAAAAACACTTCCTCCCTTACCTTAACTCCAAGAACAAAGCAAAAATCAAGCTCTTTCTCAAGCAACCAAGCTCCCAAAGTTCTACACAATTCCAAACCAAAAAACAAAGCTCCAAACATCAAAATCATGCCTCCTAACCAAAACCCAAGCTTCTAATCAACCAAATACCAAGAATTCAGTCAAGAACACAACTCTTACCTCATTCAAAAATAGGGGATGGGAGAAAACGCCTCTCCAAGCCTAAAAAACATGAATTTAAGCTTGAAAATGCTTCCTCCTAGCTTAGATACTTTGAATTACACTTCTTGGCACCAAAAACACTTGATTCCAAGCTCAATTTGGGAGTCAAATGGGGGTGAGAAGATGGAAAACGGGTTATGGAAGCCCAAATCCTTCTTTCCTCTTCTTAAACCCTCACTTAACTCTCAAACCATCAAAGTATTAAGCTAAGTGCAATCAGGTCCCCCATCTTTGTAACTTAGCAGTTCTTGACTAAATCCTTGTTTATTTGTTAAGTTTGAGTTAAGGTTAAGAGTTAAGTTCTAAAAATTCATTTTAAAACACTCGGGACTCGTCCCGGCTACTCAGGGTGCAAAACTACCATTTGCCCCTAATTTTGCACCTAAACTTTGTTCAGTGATTTATTCTTGTCGGAACTTAGTGAACTTCGGTAAACTCCTTTATTCTTGCTATGCAAACTTAAATTAAACTTCTAAACTTAATTTAGAACACTTTACCTTCCTCAACTGCACCTCCCACTAGAAGGGTCATAACATAAGTACCCGAATTTTCAAAACCTTACAAAAAAGTCCATAGGTTACTTGAAAAACAAGCAATCCTTAAGGCTTTTCTTGGAGGCCAAGTTACCAACTTGGAACACTTTTAAAGAGGTGTTTGTTATACCTTTTACTCCTCATACTTCAATCACTATGAAGAGAATTATACAATATAATGGCTTTTTGACCATTATGCCACACTTGTAATTCTCCCATTTTTATGAAGTGGTAACAATTTTCATTCTAAACCAACTAAAAATATTTTAATTTTTCCCCACTAAGTGCATTTCATTAACTCAACCAAAGAATGTTACATAACTAGCCATCTCTAAACTATACCCTATGCTGGTTAATCATCCCAAAATTGTTAAATGTTGCATCAAATATCTTTAAACTATTTAATTATTGTTATCTCATCGTGCCATCCATCATAGCTGTTAAGGATGGATGAAAAAGTGACATGGTTGATGATGTGGCTTTGAAACCTTGTGTGGCTGCTGATGTGGGCCTATCTTGCAAAGTAGAAAATAGCTAGTGACTTAGTGAACAAATTAAAAACTCAGGGACTAAGCGAGAGTTTGATGACAGATTTATTCAGCTGTAATTCGGCCCCGGGTTGAATCAGACACCTTCATGACCATCTCCAGTAGGTTTAGCATCACCATCTCCTCCACGTTCAACCTGCTCTATGTTTGCACTGACCCCACTAGTTCCTGCTTCGCCACTATCTGCTTTTCCCAACTGAATAAAAGCTAAATCGCCATCAGCTGGCTAGTTTCAGATTGCTAAAATTCTCATCCTGACAAAGGCAAGCTGCCACATGGTGGGCCGAATTGGCTTCATCGCATGAGAAAACAATGAATCAGATTAGCATTTGCTGGTGAAGAAAAGCAGCTAGGGGTGAAAATTTAAGTTTTGGGTTGGGTTCGGCCCAAGCCTAAATTGTTTTAGCTCACTCACAACTACTATTTCGTGGATTGAACTTGAACCGAATTGGGATACAACCCGAAATGACACTAACAAAAAAAATGGATTAGGGTCGGGTTGGATAAATTGAACCTGAGTCTCTATTCTCACGTTTATCTCGATGACAAGCATGGGGCAATTAAGGGAAATTAATGGAAGGGTGATAAGGTTGTTGGTGGTCAGGCCGCATCTTGGTGAGGCAGGGCAAGTGACGGCGGTGTGAGGGCGAAGCAAAGTGAGGCGTGGCGAGGGAGGCAGCACGAATGAGAGGCAAGCGATTACAACATAAGGACAAAGTGGTGTTACGAATGAAAGGCGAGGCGAAGGAGATTCATACATGAGGTAAAAGAAGATAGAGAGACTCAGACAAAGCAGAAGAAGAAGGTAAGGTGAGAAATGAGACTTAGATGGAAGGCTGTGAGGTTACTACTTACTAGTTTTAGCCAATTAGCTTGTGAATTAAATAGGGTTAGGGAATTGGGTTGGGCTAGGGTTTTTTATGGGTATGGAGTAGTTTAAGGTTTGGCTGAGATGGGTTGGGTTAGGGATTGAAGGATTTTGTGGCTTAGAGATGGGCTAGGATAGGGATTTCGGGTTAGACTTGAACCAACATATTTTTTTCTTCATTATATCAGGTCAAGTTCAAGTTAACCCAAATGACACATTTCCTTATTATTGGCCTATCCTAACCCGATATTTCAAATCAAGTTTCGGGCTGGGGTCATTTGCTTACACCCCTAAAGGTAGTAGTGTATAAGGGAGAGAAGAAGTGGAACTAGAGATTGTGGGAGGGTTTGACTGTGTGTCAAAGGTGAAGATGTAGTTATGGGAAGTGGATTTGGGAAGGAGCTTATAGTCGATGAAGCAGATAAAGTGGTGGCTGATGGTGCCGTTAAGGCTGGAGGACGTTGAGGAAACATTAACGTGGAAGCAGCTGAGGAGCAAAGTTTAGGGTTTCTAGAAAGCGTAGCAAAAAAATGAGGCTTAAAGCTGCAGTTTTGCCTTTTCTTGTTTAGCCCCTTATGTTTTTTGTTTTATTCATCTAAGTTACTAATTATTTTCTATTTTACAAGATATGCCCACATCAGCAGCCATTCTAGCTTTCAAAGATATATACATCTGTACGCATAAATTTCGCATGTAAAAATTACACCTTGAAAATAACTGTAGCACAAATTACAATATTAAAATTTAGAACAGAGATTTTAGGAGATCAACTCTCTAGCGTGCTTCTCACGTGCACAATCCTCTGATTAACGCTTCAAGCTTTTGGTAGAGACACGAACGGCTTTTTTTTACAAACACGGACTCCGAACTTGTCTTGCACGAACACGAACCGAGGTCTCTGCCGCTTCTTTCGGTGTGAGATTTTCTGATGTACTCCTTGGACTTAGGGGGCTTTGGGCAATGTCCGTCGCTTTCTTGCCGCTTTCCTTGGAGTTTGATTTGACGCCGCGTAACTGCTTTTGCCGAATTTGGACTTGAACTTGATGCAGCGCTGTCCCGCGTTCTTCACGTTCCTCGCCGCGTTCTTCAAATCTGGCCTCGAAACTGAGATTTGATCTTCTTTGGAGTTGATTTCTTCTTTCACCGGGCGTTTGTGTTTGATCGGCTTGAAGAATAGGAGAAAACTTCTTGTAGAGAGATTTTTCTTCCTCTCTAAGTTTTTTTGCCTCTCCAATTTCTTCTCTTCCTTTTTTTTTTTTCCTTTGGCTTTGGAGACCTATTTATAGGTGTAGAAAGGAAGTTGTTTGGTTCAAGAGAATCACATGTGATAATTATCATGTATTTATCTCTTGTATTTTTCTTAAGAGAAAATAAATATGATAATTATCTCTCATTAATTATCCAATTTATTTAATTTAAAAGGATAATTAATGGAACATTTCAGAGTGTTCTAGAATATTTGAGCTAAATAATGGGCTTTAATCGTTTTGGATTTTGAGGCCCAATTTGCCAAAAGTGGACTTTGGCTAAAACGGCATAATAAGCCTTCATTCAGGGCCTCCAGTTGTGTGCTTTTGGGCTCCTAAAAATTGAGTCTCTTAAACTTGTAGCTTCCAAAATTATATGGGCTTTTGAATTTTGGGCATCAATTTAGAAATGGGCTAGACAATTTAAATTGGGTTTAATATTTTTTTAACCCAATTAAATTTTGATGTCTACAACATCATCAGCCATGTCACTTTTTTTTTTTATCTATTTTAACGATTATGATTTACGGCAGAACGATACAGTAATATTTTGAGATTGATTGGTGCAACACTTGATAATTTAGATGTAATTAAGCATCATGAGATATAGCTTAGGGATGATAGGTGGAATTTACCCTAATAAATATGTTCGTTTTGCAAAATAACTATTTGATATATGTGAGAAAAATAAAAAAGAAAATTTTTTTTATTTGTAATTAAAAAAATTGTTGTCGAGTTCAAATTTCTTAGAGAGAAATTATCAAATGATGATTTAAAATAATTTCAAAAAATTGATGTTACATAGATGAATTACTCTGAATTAATAGATTTTATCTAGTCAGGGACTAATATAAAATATTTTAAAAAATTTAAAACCAAAAGAGAATACTTAATAGGTTAAAGATGACATGTAAGTATAAATTAAAGGTGATGGACTATCTAAAAAATTTATGCTATTTTTTATGTGTCAAATTTCTTTTTTTTTTTTTTCAAACTTGGATAAAATATAGTACTATATATTATTTCAAATAAAAAAAGGGCACATTTAACATTAAGTTGTGCTTTTTTATATCTATAGTGTTATATGTTTTCTTTTCTTTGTTTGTTTTTTGTTTATGCCTATTGTGGATTTTTCTGTAAATTTATTAAAAATTTAATTTTGAAATATATTATTAATATGTATTTTGAATATTTAAAATTTTAAATAAATTTTTACTAATTAATTACACACACTTTATTTACATCTGATGAAGAACGTGTAAAGACTTTTATACTTTATTAATGTTATATGCTATTTTGTTTTTCTAATGAGACCTAAACTTGGTTTTGTATATTTATTGGAGGTACAATTAGGAACGGGATACTAAAGGGGAGGAGGAAAAAAAAAAACAAGTCATATGGCTGAAAATATCAAATTTCCCAAATGTTTGGCTCTTGTACCAGATTTCTAATTGATTTTTTTTTTTTTTGTGACTTAATTAGTCTTAGTTTTGATATCATAAACTTTTTACAATTTTTTCAATATAAATGTAATAAATATGAAAAATTTGTATATTCCTTAATTAACAAAGGAGGGCCCGTTACCAAAGAATTTGAATATAATTAAGCATAGACAACACATATATGTCATAAAGCCAATAGCCTGCGCACATCTCGTTCTAATTCCCCATTACAAAGGAGCTGCTGTTGGAAAAGTGAAAAAGAAACAAAGGAAGTGGGCCACGACAGAAGCTTTTGTTTGCTGCAATGCGAAAATACTGACGCTTGACTTTTTTATTTCTTACTGCAGTTTTGAAAAGTAACATCAATAGCCCAATACATAAGCTTAGGAAGTAACAAACACTCCTGATTTTAAGCAAAAAATTAGATCACTAACTTAGTGAATCTAAACTGAATAATCAATAATTAGAACATGCTTAATTGACTCAGTAAAACAAGAAACTGGTCTATCCTAAAACAATGAAACAAGTTCAGGAAGTGCTGAAGTAGCAAAAAACCGCGGCAACAGACAAATTAAAAATATCTGCCCAAGCATACAGCAGGCCATGAGAATCCCGGATAAGATGGATCTGAAGCCGATCACATACGACGCCGTCATGTAACAGGCTACCAGAGGCAACGTTGCCTGAAAACAAATCGTGTGGCCTTGCGGGAGCAGACGAAAAATGTTTGACATCGACACGCAAAATGCGTACGTGTTGTATATAAAAAATAGGGCCCACGGGCCGTCTTGCATCACGCTTCGGCCGACCAAGCCCAGCGCTCCGGACGACAGGCTGCTTGTCTCATTGCCGCCGTTCGAGCTTACTTGAAAAGGAAGCGTGGGATCACCCTGCCAAACGCCGCCTGGGGGGTTCAGCACGGCTTGGTAGGTAACCGTGGCGATGAGGGCCAGAACCACCAGAACCGCGTCGCGACTCTCCGGTTTCAAGGTCAGATCTGGGACTCGAAAATGTGGGGGGGTTGAACCTTGTCCCCTCAGGTAATCTCCAAGGCTGGGCCCGCCGTAGAAAGATGTCACTTTGGCTTCGGAGTTGCCCAAATCTTTGTTGCGATCCAAACGAGCAAAAACTCCGGGACGCGACAAGGTGGCCCATCCCCCTTCCGATAACAAGTTCTTAATCTGAACGAAAATTGTGGCACATTTCGGTTCCGATAACAATTTCTTAACCTGAAAAAAAAATTATTTAATTTAGCGTACAAAATAAAAAACCATCTGAAAAATTAAACACTTTAAAAAACAAGGCATATATATGCATCGTAGGTACCATGTCATTGTTTCCTTCTTCTGCAATGGTCCACACGTTTTTACCATCGGAATCCGTCCAGGTCAGGATTTCCTTCTTCCGGGCTCGCACCAGCCATCCGTACAAAACCTCTAAGGCTTCGAGTCTGTTGATCTTAACGGCTAAATGAACTGCGCTCTCCTTTCGATCGGTCAAATCAATGATGGAGGGTGGACATGCTAAGAGAAGACAAGCAATATGGTCAGCACTTCCCTTCTCGACGGTGCAGTGTAAAAGAGTCTTCCCATCCTTTCCTTTCACCCGGACAAGGTCATTATCCATGTCGACGAGCCGGAGCAACGTGTCGAATTTACCGTAGCGGACGGCCAAATGCAGAGGACTGTAGCCTTCCGGGTTCATTTTCCGGGCAAATGAGGGTTTAAGCCTCATCATCTCAAGCGCAAAGAGAGTTTCTCCGGTTGATGCAGCAATGTGTAATGGCGTATCCACGAAAGGGACATTTTCGATCCGGTCCAGAAGATAAGGGTCGTCGGCTAGGGGTGAATACAGGCCATTGATGTCTCCCTTATAAGCAGCCAACATCAACTTCTGATCCGGTCTGGCATTTTAATTTGTTGTATGCCGCGGATAACATGTTAGAGATGTAACAAATACTCAAATATTGTATGTTCCGGTGGGTTAAGACTTTGTTTTATTGTTATTAACTACAATTGATCGATGTGCCTGAATTTGTCGTAGTTACGAATATATAGTTGAATCACAATTGTATTTCTCAAAAAAATGAACAAGGTCTTATAATATTATATTAAAGTTCAACAAGGAGACTCACCTCAAGTAACGAACGTATAGATCAATGATACCAGACACAGCAAAGCCAAGTTCAGGCCCTTCAACTATGATCTGTAAATGCCCTCCATCTTCTTCTGCCAGATTTGCCAATAATCCAAGAACCTGCTTGAAGAACCAGTGATTGAAAAATTCATGAAGATTACAAATTTAAGTCCAATTCATTTATGATTAAATCAAATTAATCTCAAATGACTTATTTTTATTTATATGATTTTTTTTAAAAGCTCACATCATTTGAAAGCTAATAATATATATAATCTATTGAATAATATTTATAAATATTAAATTTTATAAATTTTTTACTTAACCTAAAAATAAGAAATAAAAATTAATAAAAATATTAATTACATTATTAAAAAATTCATTCAAATTATTATTAAACCTATATTATATTACCATTTAAATTACATTAGCTCTAGACAAAAAAATTTATAAACATTTTAGGTTAACTTGGATAATCACAAATCAATTGTTCCATACTAGCCAATTGTTATTCTAAAGTTTAACATAAAACTTCTGCTACTACTGTCTTCATTTGAGGGCAAAATAGTTTTTGCCTTATTGATTTTTAAAAATGTTGATTAATTGTTAACCAATAGCGGTATAAAAAATTAGGAAATTATCTACTTGAAAAGAAAAAAAAGAAAAAAATATATCCTGTGAGTTATTAGAATTTATTATCTGCTTGATAAAAAAGATGGGTAAACTACTAGTCATGAGCAAATTACGGTTGTGAATCTCATTCAATACCGATGATAAAATAGTATGAATGAAAAAAGTCTTGCACCGTTATATATATGTATTGGGCGTCTTGGTTGTCTCAACCTTGGATTTTTTTTGTTAAATATTTTTAATTTTTTCCCTATGACTTTAGTGCAGTGATGGAATATTGAGTCTTTCACCCTCTCAACCATCATCTTTTTTTAACTTCAAAACACTACTTTGTTATCATTCTAATTACCAAAAATATATATTTTTAGTTTTTAATTTTTCAAATAAAATATATAATATTATTTGTAACTAAAAAGTTCTAAAAGAGAGTTCATTAATGTTTAAAATAATTTTATACTTTATTTCTTTTATTTCTTAATATTATGGTTCTACTGTATACAATAGATTATTGATGTGAGATAAACTCTACATTCTTAAATATAGACAATTCTGTATCAATATAGTATGATAAATGAGATTACTAAGAGCTTGGTATATTATTTTTAACCTTGCATTTGATAAGAAATCATATACTATTTATTGTTTGAAAAAAATTTCAATCTTTCGGGAAAAAAAATGCTCAACATATAAAGGACAAAAAAAAGAATTGGTCCGACGACTCTGACCTGAGGGTTGTGGGAACGTGTGCGGCCGTAGTGTTGAACCACGGTCTGCCCGTCATCATCCTCAAAACAGACGATGTTCTTCTTCCACCGCCTGCTCTGGTCGTACCCCAGAAAAATCCACCCAACCAGAAATTCAAAAGCTTCCAGCTTCTCATTCTTCAAGGCCACCGTCAAAGCTGTCTCGCCTCTAACGGTCACATCTTCCATGGATTCCGGCGAAGCCGCAAGAAATGTCCCCAGGAGCTCCACGTTCCCCTTCTGCGCCGCGCAATGCAACGGAGTGAAACCCTCCAAGCCACTGTTCCGGATCAGACTGGCGTCCCTCTTTGTCAGCTGAGCGGCCGCCTTGGTCTGGCCGCGCACGACGGCGGCGTGGACAGGGCTAAAACCGTCGGCATTCGACTTCCTGGCGTAAGACGGCATCAGTCTCATCATCTCCGCTGCAAACGGGACCTGCCCCTCCGACGCTGCGACGTGTAAGGGAGTATCCAGAAATGGGGTCTCGTCGATTCGTCGGAGAACATCTGGATTCCGACGGATTGTCTCTTGCAAGAGCTTGATATCTCCAAATCTAGCTGCCTCTGTCAGCTTGTCCTGCTCATACATCATGTTCTCTTCTTTGTGACTTCCGGGTACGTAATCGCTACTTGTAAAATAATAAAGCAACTTGATAATTTATAGTATAGAGCAGTACAATAAATTGCTTTATTATTTTATTCTTATTATTATTACCGGTTGCTTTTCGCCCCCAAGGGGTTCCGAATCTTTCGATGGCCATTTACCCAAAAAAAAAAAAAAAGAGAATATATCAATGGCCAAGTCTTGCATGGACGCAGGTACGGTGTGTCCTACCCGCTCTTAAAGTTTCTGATATTCAAAAAGTTTTTTATATTCATAATGTAGGATAACATTGCATAATATATATACATAGGTTTTTTAGATTTTTTACTCACTAATGAATCAGTAATAAAATAAATCCTTTTCAGAATTGTGCACTTATGTATAATACAAATTGTTCACTTATTTCAATTAATCAAAACTATAAATCAAATCTATGTAAAAGCGCTCATACATTATGAAAATTGTGCATTTATTTCAAGTAATTAAAACTTTAAATTAAACCTATATAATTAAAACTTTGAGTCAAACCATGAAAAAAAATGACTTTTGGTATTTAATATGATTAATAAAAGCATATCTAAAAGTTTGTCATACCTGCGACTAAGGATTAAGATAGCCCTCTTCCCTTCTCCTTAAAAACCTTTGACCTCTAGTATATATAAAAATTCTGATTAGCAAAAGGGAAAAAAAAGAATTATGACAGATCATGAAAGTTGGGGACCATTATGAAAAAAATGTTATATCCAGGGACTAAAGATGAGATTTGACCATTCTGGAAAAGAGTAAAACAAAGGGTAAAATCCAAATTTAGTCCTTTAACTATTTAATTTGTCCTAAAGTGGTCCCCTAACTCTAAAAGGGACTATTAGGGTCCTTAATTCACCTAGCATATCCTATTTGAGTCTCATCTGTTATTTTGGTTGTTATGTCTAACAGAATATGCATATGTGGCACTTAATACCCACTGCTTGATCCCACAAAGCCACATGACATCTTTTTTCATGACAATAAGTGACAACACTGGGAGAACAATAAATCTTATGCTAGAATTGATAAAAAACATAATTTCAAGAACTTAAAATGTCAATTAACCCAATATCCCCCAACCTTCTCTCCTGAATGAGCGCTGCCGTCGCCACCATCATCGGCGAGCCTCTCTCCATTTCCCACGAAATCCCCATTCTTACGATTCTCCGATTCTGTCTCCTCCGGCTCATTTGACACCAAAATCTTCTTTCACTATTGCCACCATCTCATTCCCACCTGCCAACCACTACTGCTTTCAAATGAGGAGCCGCTCGCATTGCCGCTGTTTATTTTGGGAGCCGAATGCCAAAGAACAATTGACCTGGATATGGAAAGAACAATCGACAAAGAAGGAGAACGGCAGAGAAGGATGGAGATCTAAATGGCAACAATCGACGGAGATGGAGAGAATCAGATCCGAACGTAGGCAATCGACAGATAAGGAGGATGGAGGCGGTTGACCAAATCGAAGAAGGTAGGCGACCAATTGAAGCATGGAGAAGGAGGATTGAGGCGAGTGGCACCAGAGAAGGAGTCAGGCAATGAAATTCATGGAGGCGTGTGACTAAATCAAAGGATGGAGAAGGGCGGGTGATGCGGGGCAACGTTGAACGGATTTCCTCTTCACCGGCGAACGGATCTCCTCTCCGCTGGCCACCGGCGAATGAATCTCCTCTCCACCGGCAGCATTGGGAGACGCCGAGAACTGTTCGAGAGAGAAAAAGTATAGGAGAAGAAGAAAATGTTGGATTATTTACAATTAAAGTCCTATGTTTATTTGTTTATGTCAGTTTGTGTTTAATATTTCATTTATGTACAAAATGGTCACCTATTTTAGTTAAAGAGGAAGCCACGTGACATTATGAATGCCACGTAGGCAAGTTCCATCCCAAGTAACAGCTCAACTGATGGATGAGACTTAAATTGAACACGTTGCTTGAATTATGGGACCTTAATAGTCACTTTAAGAGTTAAGGGACCATTTTAGGACAAACTGAATAGTTAAGAAACCAAATTTAGATTTTACCCATAAAACAACTGATGATGTGTCAAAAAAAGGTACAAAATACTCTTGGGTCCTTGTAATGTTTATTATGGCTAGTAATACTCCCTAATATTTATAATCTGACAATCATGTCACCATCGACAAATTGTCTACCCTTTAGATGGGTACAACAAAGTGAAAGTGGGGGAGCATTATGGCAGACATAAAATATTTAGGGACCAAAATAGGGGTTTGACCATAAGTTGGAAGAAGCTAAAAAACAAAAAAGGCCAAAAACAGTAACCCTTTCTTCTCAGAATATAATATAATTTTGGGTTGATATTTGGAACAATTAAAATATTATGCAGTCTTATTTGACGTTGTGTTGGAATATTTAACTTGGGAGGCATATCTTTTTGTAGTAAGTGATTTCAATTTTACGTCATATTCCCAACGACATATACTAAAAAGTTGCTGACAAGTATTCTAAAATAGAATTGCTAATGCTTAAGCGCCCTTTTACCCTAAACTTTGTCGACTTAGACTTTTTATGTTCTAAACTTTTACTCGAGTTTGCTCACTCCTTAAATTTTAAAAATTAGTACTTTTTACATTTTAACCTATTTAAACGGCTATGTAAGCTATATGAGGACCCAAATGATGATAAAATAGAAGATGAAGGGTTAATTAACCATTTGAAATAAACTTTTACATTATTTTGATTATCTGCTTTAATATTTTTATTTGGGCAATTCAAGGAATCACTAACCATATATAACCTAGACGATCCAATCAACATTTGCATCAAAATATGATTTATTTAATTCTAGTTACTAACTCATTCACAAAAAAAAAAAGGCTAGTAAGTCCTTTATCTTCTATTTTATTTTTCTTTTGATCCTCATGTAACCTAATCAACCATTTAAGTTAGCTAATGATAGGGATGTCAATTTGCACCCTTACCTGGCTGGTACTCTATGAGTAGGGGTTTTTTTTTCTTCAATTGAATAGGTTTAAGCTGGGTTTGGGTGTTTTTTGTTTTTGTACTTGTTGGGTACGGGTTTAGGGATCTTATACCCTCCCCGAACCCAGCCCATACTCTACCTGCATATTATATATAGTATTTAAGTATGTAAAATATTGCATATTTTATATATATATAATTCTAATCCTATACAACTTGAATATATAATATAATTCTAACCTAATAAACTTTAAAATTCACTGTTGTATAACCCAATAGCCCCATCCCAATTCCTAGCTAGTTTTTTTAGAAATGTATACGGGAAATCAACAACATTATTATGACTAATGGTCATAAAGAAATTTCTGAATACGTGTGAGATGGAATGAAAATGAGATCCCCTTCCTTAAGCATGATCTGTAATTGATGTTCAACTTCTAGCTACTGTGAGGCATAGGTTAGAAAATCGCCCTTTTTTTTTCTCATACTTGTTATATTTAATTAGAGTTCGGTTTAGGATTAATAGCGCATTTTGCCTGGTTGTCACCTATTCTAAAATTTTCACTGTACTTCGTTTCAACATCTTAGTGAAATTTAGGAATAATTAACTATTAACATCTTAGTGAAATTTTAGGATTGATTTAAAAAAAGGAAAAATTGTAGGAATCAAATAAAAAAAATATATTGTAGGATTAAATGTGTCGTCCCGCAAAGGAAAAGAGAAATGAGTGCCTCCTTCTTTGTGGCCTCTCGCAAATTACGTGTGGAACCCATACGGCCATACATGTGACAGGAAACCATTCTGTTCAGAATTTTTTATTTGGTAATCATATTATAAGCATAAATTTAATCTAAATTGAGCCATATTTGATCCCATATTAGGAGGAAAATTATTTTAAATGTGTTCACAAGATAATTTTTAGAAAAATTGAACAGTATTTCATATGTTAATATTCCTCTTTTTTCTTCCTTTTTTGTTCTGTGTTCAATTATTGTCCATTACATTAGTTTGCACATGAACTTTTAGAATGAGTGTCCCTTTGTCTCTAGCCTCTTGCCATATACGTGTGGAACCCATGCATGTGAGAGGAGATCATACATTTTTCTCCATTCATTTATGGCCTAAATGTCAATTACTCTCTTGAACTATGGTGACTCAGACAGTTAATCCATTAGATTATGAACTGAATCAACTCAAACTCTAAACTTTAAAAAATCGGTCAATTCAATCCTTTAACTCAAGCACTCAACTATGCACTCATGTGAGCGCATGTGGGAGGGACAGATGCCATGAGGCACTTAACAGTGCATCAATGGATTAGCATTCAAGGCGAGCAAAGCAATTGAGGGTGTCAAATTCCTAATTTGTAAGAAAACCCAAAATTGATACAAAGCAAAAGCATAGAAGAGTGTAGTGAAGAGAGAAAAAAGTGAAAGAGTTGAGAGAGAGACCTACAGGACCTTGCTCTGCTATTCACTCTTCTGTATACCCTCTGTTCTTCTTCTTCGCTTGTAATTTGAACAAAAACAAAAAAGGTTTTTGTTGGTTCCTTGATTTGCAAAAGTCCCAAAAATTGTTGCTACCAACTTATTACATACTAAAAATTTCTCTGCTTCTACTTTTTTTTTTTTCCTGTTCGTGACTTTTGTTTTGACCCTAAGAAACTTTTGACTTTGGAAAACTCCATCATTGTTTGCTTGACAACCCTTCAATTGATTGGCCTAAATGCACCATTAGTCCTCCAACTTTACCAACTCACATGAATTGGTTCCTTAACTTTGACTCAATATGACTTAGTCCTCAAACTTTTCAAAACCATACGACTTAGTCCTCAAACTTTGTAAAGTGGTGTGACTTAGTCCTTAAGCTGTAGGATAAACTATAACTTTAAGTCCTAAGTTTCAATCTTTTGGCAAAATGACTATTTCATTTAGAAACTTTCATTATCATCAAACTCGTGGTAGATAAAATTTACTAAATTGCTAAATACGTTGTTAACTAATTAAGTTACTTACAAATGATAATTAAATGTATATACACACAATAATTTAAAGAATCTCTAATTATATAATAATTTATATTTTTCTTTTTTGGAAAATACTTTGATTTATTTATTGGAAGCAAAGAAAAAAATTATCTTTTATGCACTCCGGTTTTAAGTTGATCATTTATTTTTTCTAAATATTTATCTTATTTTTTTCATATAAAACGTGCCAATATTAGGGACTTATAAATTTAGAGATTATTTTTTAGGAGTTTTTTCTAATTATATTTAGTTTTCAAACAAATTTTCAAATTATTCTTTTTGTTATAATTAATAAGAAAGAAATCTAATGATTACTAGTATCAAATTAACACTGAATCTCTAAAACTAGCTTACCTGGTTTCAACTTTTTTTACATGAAAAATAACTATTAGATAAATTTTTTGATTTGTACATAATTTAATTATTTAAATCCACGAGGTTAGTAAAATTTAATTGCTAACTACATAATTATTTAAATTCACAAGGTTAGTAAATTTTTCAAAATTTTTTTTTTTTGCTTCAAATAAACAAATCAAAGTAGTTTCTCAAAAATGTAAAATATAAATTATTAGATAATTAGAAATGTTTTTAATTATTGTGTGTGTGTGTGTGTGTGTGTACAAATACATACATACATACATACATATATATAATTATCATTTTTAAGTAACTTAATTAGTTAACAACATATTTAGCAATTTAGTAAATTTTACTAACCACGAGTTTGATGATAATGAAAGTTTCTAAATGGAATAATCATTTTTCCAAAAGATTGGAACTTAGGACTTAAGTTTATAGTTTATCTTGCAGCTAAAGAACTAAGTCAAAACACTTTATAAAGTTTGAGGACTAAGTCGCATGATTTTGCAAAGCCTGAGGACTAAGTCATGTCGAGTCAAAGTTAAGGAACCAACTTGTCCGAGTTGGTAAAGTTGGAGGACTAATGGTGCATTTAGGCCTTATTCATTTTTTCTTTTGTTGATCCCTAGAAGTAGGGGTGAGTATGGGTCGGGTTGGTTTGGTTTTATAGTGGAACCGAATCAACCCGAAATGACCTCGGTTTTAAAATTTTTCTAACCCAACCCGAGAACCAAGAACTGAACAGAACCAGAACCATGGTTCTGAGTTTTTCGGTTCTAGTTCTTAGGTTTTTCGGTTTATACCATATACCTATAACAATACCAAATTTTAATAAAACTTTATCCATAACCAGTTTTATGAAATATTCAACATAATATAAAATTAAATTAATATTTAAATATATGTACTTAGACACATTCAAGAGAGTTTAAAATATTATTTTTACCAAAGTGATTCAAAAGAGTTGCTTATAGAGTATCTTTCATCTCAACTAGTTTGCTTTACTTCATTTTTGTAATTCCAACATTGGTATGACATTCAATATAAAAAGCTGAGTCTTTAAGACTATCTTCTTTAGTATCAAAACCTAAAATGTATAAATGTCATGAATTTTTTAATTTCACATGGCTCATAAATGAAAAAAAATATGATGATTGTGTCGTAGAAAGTAGCATGGAATGGAAGATCGAAAGCAAAATGACGTAGGAGTAATCAGTTTGGGAAGTGAAGTGATTTAAGTGAATATGAAAAAATTTCATAAATGATCCTACAACTTTTATACTGTTTTAATTTGGGACATCAGTTTAAGAGTTTAATATAAAAATACAAAATGACCATTATAATTCTTTATATATATATATATATATATATATATATATATATATATAATACTATAATTTTTATTATACAATTATATATATATATATCTCAGATTCGGTTCCATCTCAGGTTGGTTCCATATGGAACTAAAATCAACCTAAAAACCATCGATTCTCCTATATATAGAACCAACTTATGAACCATGATTAATTTTTACCCAACCCAACATAACCCAATAAAGATGATTCAGGTTAAATTTTGGGTTTAACCAACCTATACTCACCACTGGCCAAAAGTTCCAAATTATTGAATTCTAATTTTAAGGCTTGGCCATTTTGCTTCTTAGTGCATGTGTTGGTTCTAGATGAAAAGGTTGGATTTTTTTTTCTCTTCTCGTAATTTTCTTTCTATAAAAGAATAAAGGTAATTCGGGGCAGGAGGAAAATTTGAAATCACACCGGAGCTTTGCGGCCGAACCGTGCAATTATGACCCATGTTCGCCTGCCTGGTAGGGGCGGCTTCACAATGCCCGACGAGCACAGCAATGGGAAACCAAACGAGTGGTCTTTCTTTCCGGCCTCCTCCATCTGGTTGTTGGGGCCCACGTGATTGGCCTCTGCCCCCACCGTCCAACTTAATGTGAAAAGAGCGTGGACTGAAGGCTGTTGTTTTTTTTGGGTGGGGGGGATGAACAAGTCATAGGAGCCTTGATGGCAAAGGAAATTTAGAACTAATGAACAAGTCATAGGAGCCGTGATGGCAAAGGAAATTTAGAACTAATGAACAAGTCATAGGAGCCATGATGGCCAAGGAAATTTAGAACTCCTTTTAGTCCACACTCTATGCGCAGTTGAGGCCATAAAAACTGACATGTTTTTTTTTTTTTGAAAAAAATGTGTACGAGAAATCAGCGGCATTACTATGATTGGTCATAAAAATAAATTACAATGTTTTCACAATTAATTTTCGTTATGTAATATTTCTCTCATATATACTCTCTCCGTCCCATATTCTTTGCACCATTTGATTTTTTCACATAATTTGACTTGAATTTATTTATATCAGTATTTGTTAGAAAAAATTTTAAAAAAATATATTTAGAAACTATATGTCTTGATTTATTATTCTTATATAAAATTTCTTCATTTATATACTAAAATGTTGAAAATAAAAAATCATAGATTAATTGCTGAAAAGTGAATGGTGCAAAGAATATGGGACGGAGGGAGTAGTATATAATTTAAAAATTTATTCATGTTATTCTTTCAATTCCCACTAAAAAACACAAAAAAAAAAAAAAAGATGCTTCTCGTTTCTATGGGAAAAAACAAAGCGAAAACAAGCAATTTAAAAAGAAGGGAAAAATATTTTTTTTTTATTTTGTAATAAAAATAAAATGATACTTTTGTTATTAAAAATTATATACTTTTCTGTTTCAGTCCTAAATCTTTTCGTTCTTTCTAAATGAATCCTAAAACTTTGTCACTATATGAACAATTAGGCCTAAGAATGTTTACTTTTAAATAAGTCATAAGACTTTACAATAATATATACAGTTAGTCGTAAAACTAAACTATTCAATTTTTTACGTCAACATTTAGGATTAATTTAAACTGTAAATTTGTTATAGTAAACTCAAAATCAGCAATGATTTCTGGATTGTTAACAAGAATTTAAATTATTATTTTTCTTCTTTGTAAATCATGTTTCTATTTAGTAAATTTTTCAATAAATTTAGGATTAATTAATTATTAACATCCTAGAAATTTTCGGATTGATTTTAAAAAATAGAAAAAATCGCAGGACTCAAATAAAAAATAAGATACATTTTATAATCAAAAGTGTCAATTCCTCGGCAAACAAAAAGAGAAACGAGTGTCCCTTTCTCGCCAATTATATTTGGAACCCGTGCATGTGAGGGGACACCATCCCTTCTTCTCCATCCACCCCTTTCTTCCTGCTTTTATTTCGATGGGGTTGTCTCCTATTTCCAAAATTTTTTTAGTGTACTATTTCTGCATCCAGTACCAGCATCCACAAGGGAAAGTTACAAAAACCTTATGTGGTTTGGTCTAACCTACAGTTTACCCCTTCTATTTTAAGAAATCTATACTTTGCTCATATATTTTTTACATTACCTAATAATAACTTCCGAAACTATATTTAAACTATACGATAATTATCTTCCAATAATTTCAATTTCTCTAGTATTTTTTTATAGTTAATAGACATTTTAAACTATCAATTTTTTTCTTTCTGTAAATGTACTCTCCCACTTGTAATTATATAACGGTATTTTTTAAAGATCGGTTGGTTATGAAAAAATATCAAAGATCTTAAAATTACTTGAACATTATTATCATATAGTTTAAATACAGTTTCAGAAGTTATTATCAGGTAATGTAAAAAATATTTGGGCAAAGTGTAGATTTTTTAAAATAGATGAGTAAACTGTAGTTTAGACCAAACTACAGGGAGATTTTTGTAATTTTCCCTATCCATAAATTGATCCCATATTAGAAGAAAAACTCTTTTAAAACTTATTTCTTCGTTCAGAAGATACTTATTGGGAAAATTGAACAGTACTTTATTCCGATATTTCTCTCTGATCTTTCTTCTTTCCTCTGTGGTCAATTATTGTCTTGTACATGAAATAATTCGGGTGTGTTCAATTATTGTCCTGTACATGAAATAATTCGGGCCAATCTCAATAACAAAAGGGAAACTTACAAAAATCTCTCGATGTTTGCCCTAACATACATTTGCCCCTCTCTATTTTAGAAAACTTATATTTTTTTCTTTTAACTTGTCACATCTGTCAGCTTATCTGATATGTTAGTGGGTAAAATGTCTTGATTGACCAACAAGATTTTCAATTTGCAAAAATCGACCTCAATATTTATCTTATGCCACTTTCAATCCATTTTCCCTAAATATATAATATATTTCTAATAATTTTTCCATTCCTGAATAATTTCTATATTTATAAATTTACTATTAATTTCTAATTTAATAATATATTTCCATGTTTATAAAGCAAGTTTAGCATTAATTTACTTTTTAACATCTTATTCATTTTTTAATTAATTCAAATAAAGAAGTGTGATTTTTTAAGAGAAATGTATTTTAACTAATTTGCTGCATATTTGTCACTAATTTTGTGGATTTTTTATCTAAATACCTTCAATATGAACTAAACCATATGTTATAATGTTGAGCTAGTTATATGGGTAAAAGCATGTGAGGTTTTAATTGGTAGATGGCTATAGATAAGGGAAGTATAACGTGAACTAATCAGCTTAATTAGTGATACTGCTAATTACAACAAATTTTGAAAGAATAAAAAATAAAAAATCTTGCTTCCAGATATTTATCTTTCAATATGCATATTTATTATTAGCTTTATTCAATGTTATTTCAATTAATCAATCAATAATCTCTCTCTCTCTCTCTTACCCAGTAACTGATCTGTAACTAATAAATTTAATTAGAAGACAATATAAAACTAACACAAATCAAGAAATTTATTCATAAGATTTTTTCTCACACAAGAAACTGATGCACAAATTAATATGGTAATTTACAAAGAAAAGGAAAAGAAAATAACACGATCTAGTCATATATAAATAAAATAAAAAAAAGCATGATCTAAGCAACAAAAAAAAGCTTGATAGTACATTACGTGTTACTAAAAATTATAGAACGTGTACATTTTTTCATCATATCATGCTTTTTTTTTGTTGCTTAGATGATGCTTTTTTAAAAAAAATTATTTATATATGACTAGATCGTGTTATTTTTTTTTCTTTTTCTTTGTAAATTACCATATTGATTCGTGCATCAATTTCTTGTATGAGAAAAAAATCATATGAATAAATTTATTGGTTTGCATTAGTTTTATATTGTCTTCTAATTAAATCTATTAGCTAGAAATCAGTCACTGGAGAAGAGAGAGAGAGAGATTATTGATTGATTAATTGAAATAACATTGAATAAAGCTAATAATAAATACGCATTTTGGAATATAAATATATGGATACAAAATTTTTTTTTCTTTTAAATTTTGTTGTAATTACCAATATCACTAATTAAGCTGATTAGTTCACGCTATACATCCCTTATATGCTTCTACCCACATAACTAGCTCAATGTTATACCATATGGTTTAATTCATATTGAAGGTATTTATATAAAAAAATCCATCAAATTAGTGACAACAGATATATCAAATTAGTTAAAATATATTTCTCTTGAAACATGGCATTTCTTTATTTGAATTAATTAAAAAATGAATAAGATGTTAAAAAGTAAATTAATGCTAAACTTTGCTTTATAAACATGGAAATATACTATTGATTTACAAATTAAAAGTAAATTTATAAATACAGAAATTTTTCAGAAATGAAAAAATTATTAGAAATATATTATACATTTAGGGAAAATGGATTAAAAGTAGCATGGAATGAATATTGTGGTTGATTTGCACAAATTGAAAATCTTGTTGGTCAATCAAGACATTTGGCCTACTAGTATATCAAACAAGCTGACAGATATGATAGTTTAAGGGGGAAACTGTAAGTTTTTTAAAATAAAGGGGGACAAGTGTAGGTTAGGGCAAATATTGGGGGTGGGGGGTTTGTAAATTTCCAATAACAAAAAGACAAACAAAGAAACACATGATTGGATTCCCAAAAATACTATACCGTAAAGAAAAAACTATGAATAATTTCGCTCAGTTTTATCTGCTACATTAGTTTTCTTTACATAAATAATTTTCCTTTTCTACTTGGACATATTATTATCTATGTTTGTTTCAAATTAAATAAAAGGTTAATATCACTGGTATAACACCCCCAATTTTATAAATCTCAATTTTTAAAAATATCTTAATTTTCTAGAGTTATTAAGCAATTAAATTAAAGATAATTGAAGAAATATGAAGTAAAACATTTTCTCTTAATCTATTTTCCAAATAATAAGAGTATTAAACAAAATCAGAGTAATTAAGTGACAATCTCAAGCAAACAAACATGCGAATAATGTGTCAATTTAACCAAACTGTATGTTTCTTTTAGAAATGAAGTAACATAAAATAGAAATCCAGTCCCAGCCAGTTTTATTTTCGATGGGCTACAGCGTACTGTCACTCTGTGTACTCCACATCCTGAACATCATCAAACAGTTCGGTGTACCCTGTCTCCTTATAGTACTCACCTAAGAAAACATATTAGAATGAAAGGTAAACACCTCTTGCTCGATAAGGGAAAAGTATTGGGCACATCACGTGGGTCCCAATATTTCCTTAACAAACAACAAATGAATAATAAACTTTAAGTTATAGCAATTTAATTAAAGAACAATTTCATGCAATATCATAAAAATAATATTGAAGTCCTACTAGCATGCTTGAACTAATTTGCATATGCATAATTCTTTTTACCGATTAAATCATATCTTATTGATCAATCATTTAATCCAATACTTGAATGTAGTCAGATGAATCTAGGGTGGTGATTGTGTGCATTACCTATTCTTAAGATAATTCTTAGGCAGTGCCACCAAAGATGCCACCAAGATAGAGCCTCTCGGGATACCTACACAAAGGTAGAGCCTTTCATGATACCAGCCATCAGTATGGTCCCCTGCCAGTTATGGTCCAATAATGCACAAATCATATCTTCATACTCCACATCAATATCGAGTCAAGACTAGGGATGGTCCGCCGCTACCCTAACATGCTTCTCGGGTTCAAATCGTCCATTTCGAACCTCTCTTCTAAATTTACGGCTTGTTAGGTCATATAGATATGGTCTGTCGCCAACCTTGCATGCCTCGTGTTTTATCTTACTCCTCAAATCTTTTACTTAATGCAATCATGTGTATGACAAACATCAATCATATGCAACAACCAATTAATGTATAACTGTAACTCATTTTATTTGAGCTCTTTTAAGTAGGGTGCCATGATTTTAGTGCATCTTATTTCTTTCATCTTGTTATCTTAGCTTGGTTTTTACATGATGACTTGACAATTAATGATATTTTTTTAAGTGTATTTATGATAAATGTTCATCTCCTCTCTCGTGAATTATTTCTAAGTTTGTCAATTAGCTTTTGCACTCCTAATCCTTTATCTATCAGCTTCTAGTAGTTTATTACAGCCCTAGCATGCGACTGGCGGTTGCTTTTGACCTCATCATGCTGCTAGCGAGCTTGTCGGCCTTAAACATGGTACTAGCGGGTTTATTCAAACAGTGCAAACATGCTTCTAACTTAATTCTTATTACAAACGGTCCTAATATGATACTAGCACTAAACATACATCATATATCACATTATTACAACCATGCATGTCACGGAACGGGGTCCTAGTGCCCTGAATTACTTAACTAGTAGGCTCTTTAGGACTGTGATCCCACTTGGTTACTATTGGCTAACTATTACTTGTATGGTAAATTAAAACAATTTACATGTAACTAGTTTCTTAGCCTACCCTGCAAGAAAATATGCATGCATTTGTCCTGGTGATGCAAACAAATAAGTAAACCATTTACAAAAACATCACTCGAGCATTCATTTAAAACATACTTAAGACGTGCCAAGATAACAAAACATTAGTTACTTCAACTTCAAGTAATAGTTTGTGCACACTCTATAAAATAGTATGCACCCAAAAGTAACTCAATGGTTTAACACCCCAATGAATCCTAACAGAGGCATCACCTTAGCACACAAGGTACTTTACATATACAACATAAAAACCCTTAACTAAGATCTATTACTTGAGCCCCACCTTTGAGCTATCAAGCTTCAAGTGCAAGCCCCTTTCTTTATCCTTGTGCACCACTTAGCCTCTAACTGTAAAGGTGTAATACTTAGTTAGTACAAAACTTAACTCGTAAGTAAACTTAGAATTTCAAGGATTCTGAAAAATAAGTACATGCAAAAAGAGAAAACTTAGCCCTCAACTATCCATTAGCTGTTAGGCCCGGTGTTAAAACATGCACAACAAATTTAAGAGAGTGAGTATATGAATGTACTCAATAAGGGTCCATTGTGGTACCTGCAAAGAAAATAACAAGCAAGCATTCAAATATGATATACAACAAACAAATAAACAACCAACAATCAACACAAGACAATAGCATAGAAGATATGCAATGCATGAATGTATGATATGCAACATGCACATTTCTTGGGACTTATTGCACCTTAGGTGCCTTATACTTGTCGCGAGCTCAAATGGCGGAGATACATGAGACACTGGCCCTTGTATCCTAAATCCTTTACCTACCTTAAATCCCAGTTACGGGTCCTAGAGTAGGTCATCACCTCCTCTCAAACCTTACCCGTCTTACCTTTAACTTATTATATAGAGTAGCTATCTTATGTGGTACAACTTGCCAAGCTCTTAGAGCTTAGTCTAGAGCTCCTTAGTGGATCACTTACCAAACCACATGGTTTAGTTGGGATCCCCTTAGGTTTCTTCCTCATCTCCTCAAAGGTCTAAAACCTAACTCTTAGGCTAATGAAGACCTAATTTGACTTAATCCCTTTTAGTGCCCCATTAACAACTTATGCACTTTTAGCCTTTAGCCACTCTACTTAGTCCTACCTTAACCACACCATTTAGCTACCACTTAAATAATATGTAATTCTCATCTTAAGAATGAGTCTTAGACCCAACCAAAGCTACGGAATGTCTTAAAATAGCCTAGGGATGATAATAGAGAGATTGAGACATTTTTAGGATGCCCCGAGCTTGAGGGAGTTATGCCTTGCCGATGCCATCGGCTATGCATCGTTAACGACATCATTCATTGGGCTTCTTGAAGACTTACCGGTGACATGTCATCAATGCTTTCCAGCATTGCGCGACAGCGTGCGAACTTATATGAAACTTGCTCAATCTTTCCAATCCCACGGCCAATTCACATGGCTCTTATTTCTACTTTATTCCCACACATAAAATCACATTTTTATGCATTATTTGAGCTAAATTAACTTAAACCCTTGCATCAAATGTAGCTACAAAACAAGAACAATCATAAGCAGACTTAAGCTCAACTAAGCTCCCTTGAGTTCTAGACCTATAACCAACATGATATGACACCAAGAACCTCAAATCAATACCACTTCTAGCTACACAAACAACTTAGAACTAGCTAAAAAAAAAAACCAAGAAGCTTACCTTGAGTTTCAAGCCCAAAACAAGCATCAAAGAGCCAAATAGGAACAAGAACACCAAGAACAAGTTGGAGGCTTGTTGGATTCACCTTAGGACCTTCAAATTTAATGAAAACTTGAGAAATTAGGGTGCTTTGAAGTAGGAAATCTAGTGAGGAGAGGGAGTTACGAAATTGGGAAGCAAGAGAATGGAAATGGAAGTCAACAAAAGGGTAGAAATATCTTACCAACTCCACTAAGCTTACTTCTTGTTTTCTTGTCCTTTGACCCTCAAGCTCTCTTTTGTTTCACTTTATTCACTAAACACTCACCCAAAACCATCCATCCTTGGTCCTAAAAAATTTAAAAGCCTTTTATACTTAGCCTCTTGGACACTTAAGTCTCTTGGACACTTAAGCCTCTTAAGGTACTTAGTGCAACTTTTGCACTTTCCATTCAAATAATAGTTCTAATAGCTAGGATAACTTATGGTCTTAACTTAACTAGTCAAAATTCCTCACATGACCCTAATTTCATCAAAATTATAGTCATGTCATTTACTTAGGTCAAAATTACCATTTTGCCATTTTGACTTTTAGGTGCTAAAACACACTTAGGAACTCATCTTTACTTATACTTAGCTTGTCTTTCTCACTTAATAAGATGCAAACTTGAGGTGCTTACGTGAAAACTGTTAGTGTTGTGCCCAAAAGCCAATCATGAGATGATTGTATTTTTTGCACATTGAGTCATGATATTTTATTAAGGAATTAATCCAGCAATTATGTTTGTTGTTTTGTTTCTACGTAACGTAATAAACATAATTCTAACCTTAGAATAATGATATTCTCAAATGTCCTTGACCTAGTATTATTGTGGAGCGGGTTACAATAATACATAGTGACTAGCATATATGGAGACTAATATGAGATATGTAGTCTACATATGGGTATAAGTTGGAGAACCTGTTACTGGACCGACCTACCATGAGAATGCTACATGGATCATTATATGAGTGTCATAAGTGATTCTCATAGTGATCATGGTATATGTAGTCTTTTGACCTAAGATCATCAAGGTTCCCTACATGTGAGTTACATACTTTGATACTTCCCTTTGTTGCTTGTAACTGAGTGAACTTGAAGGAGGTCATTAGATATGTCACATATCATGCGGAGGGTTTTGTATGATCAAACTGGAATTTGTCCCTTTTATGTAACGGGAGTGATATATTTGGGCCCCTTGATAGAGTGAGACTTAGAAAATGCATGGGCATGCTCGGATGAGTTGATATACGATATCAATGTCATCAATTTAAGTTAGTCTACTCGGTAATCAAGAAATCAAAGATTGGGCTATACGAGAGTGACATATTCCATGTCTCGTGCCTAGTCTTGATATCTTGGACAAAGGGACAATGACATATATGGGCAATGATCATAAAGATTTAGTCGAATCACCAACAATCTTGTCACTTGGATAGTAATGATGTGTTGCTGGACACCGCTCATTGCTTATAATCATAAATGTGATTTATGATCATTGTCAACGTGGTAAGAGTCTATTAGGTCGCATACATAGAGATATTTGGATTATTAGACTGCATGGGCTAATTGGTTGGGTTATGGTTTCATAATAATTTTGTATTAATAATGGGCCCAAAAGTTGAGCCATTATTAAGTCCGAAATTAAAGCATAATTGGATTAGGGCTTTGAAACTCATTAGACCTAGAAGTTGAGTCTCACTATAAATACAACTTTTAGTGAGAAATTCGCGGGTTTGCCCTAGCCTCCCAAAAAGAGACAAACGCACTCTTCTCTTGCAGTTCCTTGGAGGACGCAAGCTAGCACTGTAAGCCCAAAAGAAACGCATCTGCTGGGACGTGGTGGAAGCGTGGTGATCCCGAGAAGTTCGTGTGAATACTATAGAGAGCTTGAACACGTCAACTGTTTAGGTTTTTGTGATTCGATTCTACAATTGGGCGAAATATCTTAACCAAATTAGGTATGAAAATTTTTGAACACCTAGTTTACCCCGTTTCATTTGGATTCTGGAAGGATTTTGGTTAAATTCCGCTGCGCTTGTTTGGCTCTTGAAACTCTACAAAAACACTTAAAATAAAATATACTTACCCGGTCAAAGTCCGTCGTTGACTAAGAGAATCGTCACCATGCAACCAACCAACCAAAATTATATCTTAATGGAAGATAACTAAAATAAAATAAAATAAAATAAAATTCTAGAAAAACTAATTAATTACCCTACCGATGTTGCCTACACATTTAAAGATTTTGGTTAACTCAATTGTTTACTTATAATTTATTATTCAGGTTAATGCTCATTTTGGGCCTAAGAGGGTCCACAAGAACTAACGTGCTCTTCCCCCTTACCTAGTATGAAATAGCACGGTGAATCGTGACATTTCTTAGAACACTCCTACAAAATATTTGTAAGGTAGAAAATTAGAAAATATGCTAAAATTTGAAAATTTCCTAAATGGTACTTAGAAGGTTCATATTCTTGATATCTTGGCCGAAATTTTACCTAGTGGACAAAAAGGGTCTCAGGGTGTCTCTAATGGCCTCATATCTATTTGGGATCGTGTTGGGAGCCTTCTTGATATTTGTCATATAATTAAAGTGGCCAACACACTGAGTTATAATCCCATGTAGTGGTTGTAAAAAACTAAGTTTGGAAGAATAAAATTTGATTTTGATTACTGATGTGTTTCCAGGATTTCTAGCACTTCAGAAGTCCAAAGAAGTGCTAAACCTTTTAGTAAGGGTTTTCTAGGCCCCTGTAATAATATAGACAGCAAAGAGAAAACATTTAACAGGGGCTGTAAGGTTCAAAATTGGTAGCCAAAAGAATTCCAAAGAGACTATAGTGGCTTATCGGGGTTCGATCGCATGAGGAACACGTGCCGAAACCCAAAATTTTGATTAAAGATAATCTACCAACGATTTACAGCAAAAATATAAATGTCTTTAGATGCTGGAAAAAGAAAAATAAAAGAGTAATTCCGGAGAATTTAGACTCACACGAACGAATTCGGGATTGTCAGTACGCGTGGGATGGCTTTTGGTGTTCAGATGGAGTTTCCCTTCAACTTATTGAACCTATGCAATAATAGGGAATTAAATAACATTCAAATTTGCTTGGATGATAGGGAAATAAAGCCCAAAAGGCTAAACTTACACTGGTTTGACAAAGGGCACGATCATAACAGCAACAGTATGGAGAATGCAATGACGATCCTTTAGTGTGATGCATTCTTCTCCTCAACTAGAAACAATGGCAGAATTATGAGGCTATCTAATTGAACTAAATGAATGGGAGAGCAAAATATGGCCAAAGCTAGAAGTAGGTGACAAGAACAAGGTGGAAAACTAAGAACATGGGTGCCATTTTGTTCTTCTTGTAGACTAGGCGGCTGAAAATTTTTTAAGAAGAAAAGAAGAAGAAAATGGTAGTTGGTTTTTAGGTTTTAATTTACAGCTAACTTGGATTCTTGACCTAGGAGAGATATGAGAAAAGAATAATAAAATAAAAGAAAGAGATGTAGTTATATTAGGATAATAATGAAATGTCTAAAATAAGGAAAATATAGATAAGTAGGCAAATTAAATTGAATTTTTTTTTAAAAAATAACAAAATTCCAAGAAGTCTTGTGGCTGAAAGTCTTGTAAATTTAAGATTATGGCTAGTTGAAAAATTATTCTATAAAGAAAAAAGCATGAACCCGATATAAATTGTATATAAATTGTGTGTTCACGTAGACTAAATTTTAGAAAACCTAAGCAAACGAATTTAAAATTGAGTGAGATAAAATTCTTCTAACTCATTTTCATAAGAAAAATTCAACGGTGCACTCAGATTTTTCATTCGATACTTAGTTTGAAATAATAAAAATGTCCCTCGCTTAAAGAAGATGTCTTTGAACTTCCAATTTAAAATTTCACTTACTGAATTATCTAAGAATCAAAATTATTAGTTTTACATTAATTTTTTTAATTGAAAGGTAAAATTATCAAAATACCTCTCTTCTTCTTTCGTCTTCTCTGTGGCATCTTCGATTCCATCGCCTTTCCCATTACAGAAATGTTCGAGTTGGGCTGATTAGCGCGTTGTCGCTCTTCGCCCAAATCTTTGCCGATTCATTTTCCTTCAACTGCCGATTGAGTGACGTCGCTCTCGTTTTACCACCAATTTGCTTTCCGTCCATTCGCAATTGAGCGACGTTGCTCTTCTTCCATTGCCGATTCGCGCTGATTCGCTCTCCATCCGTATCTTTGAGATTTGCGCGTTGTCGCTCTCCTTCTACCGCCGATGGTGCTTGAAAAAGTTGTTGATCAGGTATCGCGCCTGTCCTTGCCGCTGAGCCCATCGCACCCTTGCCACCGAGCCCATCTTGTCGACCACGTTAGTGGTTTGCTGCTGGTTTGATTTGAACGATTTGGAGACGCAGAGAAAGGGGAAGAACAGGGAGGAATAGAAATTGAGAGGGGCGGTGGCGGTGATGGCAGAGCAGCGGCAATGGCGTGGGGTAAAGTTTCTGGGAATTTAGTTGTTCGTTTTGTTTATGCGTTTGTGTTTTGATTTTGTTTAGATGCAAAAGTTGAGGGTAAAGTTTCAGTCGATGAAAGCTAGGAGGGCAGATTCAGCTATTTTTCTTTTCTTAGCTAACTGTGAATGAAAGAGTTAACTGCTGAGGGAGTAATTGTAGATATTTGAAATAGGGGATGAAACTACAGGTTTCACTGTACCTCGGTGGTTTTGTAATTTTTTAATTTTTAATTTATCTAAGTCCTAAAATTAAATGAATATGAACATGTTCCATTGTGAAAAGTTATTTGATAAATAAAAAGAGTATGCAAAAGAAATAATAACTTTCAGAAAATGAAAAATGAAAACAAAATAAAGAAAAAAACATTCACAAAAAGAATGTAGAAAAATAATAGAAAATAAAAAAAATAAAGTATCAACAACAAAAAAGAAAATATAAAAGAAAAAGGAGTGGTAAGTATGATGCAACAACTAAAAATAAACAAGGAGAATAAAAGAAAAAAGCCTTCAAAAGGAAAAGGCTTAAAAAAAAATTAAAGTAAAAAAAAAATTAAAGAAATTGGAATAAATACTTAATAAAAATTCAATTATAAAAATTTTATTAAAGGAAAGTTAAGAAATGCATGTTTAATTAGAAGAAACTAGAGGAGAAATTAAAGAGAGTACATATTTTTTGTAGTTTTATGACTGAACTAGAGAATTTTAAAGGTTTAGGATTCAAATAGAAATTTTTTTCTAAGTTTTAGAGCTGATTATGTATTTTTTTTGCTACTTCTGTCATTTTTTAATATCTGATATAACGGCAGGACTACGGTGTGCAACAAGTAAATAATTTGAGGATGATAGATATAATAATTGATAGCTCTGGGGTGATTAAGTAAAATGTGAATAATTTAAGTACAACAAGTGATATTAAGCCTTAAATAATGGATTTTTTAATATATTCTTTTAATTTTTAGTGATTATTCATTTAATATGTATACTGATTGAAACTTCATACCATAAGAAGCTTAAAAGGTATTCTTAAAATAATTATCTTTTATTAATTTTTCTTTTATTGGGCTAGGTACATAAAAATTTTATAAAGTAATTAATTAACTTCTAAAAATTATTCAAGTGATTATTAAGTGGATAAAATATCAACTACAAATAGCAATAATTCTATAAAATTACTAAAAATGAAAATCTTGCATTATTTAATTTGTAAACAATAGAGCTAAATTTCTATAGCCATTTTTGTTTAATCATGTTACCGAAAGGAAGGCATGGCGTCATGGAGACCTATTAGAAAATTTAAATTTCACTAAAATTTCTAGAAATTGTTTCTTAATTGTACTTTATAATTACACTAAACTCCGTAACTTGTTTAAAAATAGCAATTTGGGATGGGGTCATGGAGACCTATTAGAAAATTTAAATTTCACTAAAAGTTCTAGAAATTGTTTCTTAATTGTACTTTATAATTACACTAAAATCCGTAACTTTTAAAAATAGCAATTTGATATATATCTTTCTTGAAAAATTATTTTATTCATTATATTTAAAAAATTGTAAACATGCCCCTTGGTTATGAAAATATTTTCAAGAGAGTTACTAAAGTTGTAATATGATTGATAAAAAATAAAAACCAAAAAGGGGAAATTAAAGAAACATTGAGAAGCTTAACACAGGAGGGAGCATGAAAAACTGGAGGCTTCACACGATAAAAGTACCACAATCCGAAATGGAAGACACCCAATCGGAAGTGCGAGTAACTGGCAGTACAAACTTTTACAAAAGTTATAGAAGCCTTTAGTCAGGTTGTTAGCAATACCAAAATAAAAGAGGACAACTTTATGAATTTCGCTAATTTCTTTATTGAATTATCAAGGTTTGAGTAGCTAAAGAAGGGAAATGCCTAACACCCTCTATATCCTATATGGATAAATTGTGGGAAGTCTTATGTAGATATATAGGCTCCAGTTCCAGAATATAAGCACCTAGCACTTATCCTTTTTTAAATGATAGCCCATGTGGTGTGGGTAGATGTTCTGTTGACTGGTTCTGGACTTGGGTCGTTATAGATGGTATCAGAGCCAGGTTTGGTTCAAAGTATGTGGTTGAGTCTACCGATATGTGACGGGGGAACTTCGTTATACTGAGAGTCCATTCTTAAGTACCTAGTAGTTATCCTTTTCTAAAGGATATCCCATGTGGTGTGGGCAGGTGTTCCATTGACCAGTTTTAGACTTGAGTCGTTACAAATGGTATCAAAGCTGACTCAGGACCGTGATTCATTTACCGGGATTGATCCTGGATTTGAGAGGCTACTTAGTTAGGGGCTAAGTAGTCTGATTAAAAATGTTACTTGGTCTAAGGAAGCAAGTAATCCGACTGACCTCAATGAAAACGTTGGGTACATAAGGGGGGAATTTGTAATACCCCTATATCTCATATGGGTGAATTGTGAAGCCTTATGTGAATATATAAGCTCTAGTTCCAAAAAATAAGCACCTAGCGCTTATCTTTTTCTAAAGGGTAGCCCATGTGGTGTGGGCAGGTGTTCCGTTGACCGATTATGGACTTGGGTTGTTACATTAAATAAGTTCAAAACTTGTCAACCAAGTACCTACCCACATCATAGGTAACAACTAATTTTCAAGCAAAGCATATAAATTAATGAGATTAAAATAAGGATGGAGATTGGAGTGAAATTACATAAACAGACAATCAATTTTTGGGATTAGGGGCTTACAAGGTGGATCAATGACTAAAGGCTAGGTGCAAGGACAAGTGAGTGTCAGCAGGTCATTTTTAGGACCTACTAAATTCCCATTTTGGTAAGTTCTTGACTTTCTCTTTAGGTTTTGACCTTCATTTCTTTTTTTGGTTTTAGAATCTTGAGTTATCATTAAGTTGACTTTCATTTTAAAAAAATTGAGTGGGTAAAGTGGACTATAAAATTTTTAATGGAATTTTTGTTTATTGGCAACAGGTAAAGGAAGGGTTGATTACACATATTTTTTTATTCTCATTTCCCTTGAGCATATTGCTTGGTTTGAAGTTTCACATTTTATTATTAGATAAGGTTTACCTTAGAGTCATTTCTTGCACTATTTTTGTCAGGGTTACACATCCTCCCCTTTCATTTACTAGAACGTTAAATAAACAAGATAAAGTTGGAAAGTGGAGTGCTTGCAAGATTGGTCGAGATGTTAAAACCAAGTAGGTCCTTCACAATTTTATTACATATTAAGTTGGGTTTCCATGCATTGATGCTTTGTGTTCGCTAACTTACGAGATGAAAAAAGGAAGAGAAATTGTATCATCTTCATTGTTAAGAGTAGCTTTATCTGAAATGGAGCTTAGACAGTTTCGGTATGAAAAACAATTATGCTTTCAAGTATAGCCTAAATATTATATAGGAAAATCAAAGATTAGCAACCATGAACACTTCTAAAACTGTTACTTTTAGTAAATAGTTGCATGTACTTCATTTTGGACACACAAAACTTAATGATGATGGTTGTTCCTGAAACTAAAACAAGTATACCCTATAACCTGAACTGATTGTAGGACTTCTTCAATAGGTAAATAGTCTTATATGATGGTAACTTATATTGTTAGATTACTTATGGGTGTTTTGTTCAACCTTGATATCACTATAATGATGCAAATAGTACAACTTTCTCAAGGATGACAATACTACCAGTTTCATAGTTCTTGTACTTGAGAAGTATTCACAACATGGGGAATGCAGAGGAGTCTTAAACTTGACCCCTAAAGTTAGAAGAGGCATGACCCAAAGATTTGAACTATTATGTCAATTTTTGTGCTCTCAATTTGATTTTCGTGATCCAAAACGTTAACACAATTTACAGCTTTTGTTTTATAGAACAGAGAAGAAACTTCAAAACAAGAAACTTATGTTAATCTTAATCCATATTTCTCAATGAAGAATAAGATACATTGGTTATAAATGGTTTCCTTTTCTTTCTTCTTTCTTTTTTTTTTTTTCTTCCTTCCGTGTACCAACACAAAGTTTGGAAGCAAGAACCAAATAAGCTAGTTCTGTTAGCAACCAACCAGATATAAAAGTATCTCAACTTGGCTCAGGTTGGGGTCCGAGAACCAGCAGGGTTACTGGTTTATCACTTTAGAGTTAATGGAGTAGTGAATGAAAATATAGAGAAAATTGGTTTTGAAAGGTATTTTCATACACAATCTCACTATTCTAATTGAAAAACACAATCATTAACAAGTCACAAAACCTGAAAAGATGCTATTTAAACAAAAAAAATGAGTCCAACTTCCATGGAGTAGATTTTGACCTCTGAAACCAAAAGCTGATAAATTTGTGCAGGCAAATTAAAACTAGTAGTTCAGATTTGAAGAGGAAAAATTTACACCAGCTTTTCTTAGCACTTCCAAGCCTTGCAATCATAATTGTAATACCAAAACAAACTTGCTAGTTTGTTTAAAAACAACAACTCAGATCACAAAATCAATTTGGACACCCAAACCACAAATTTTGTAAAAAAAACTGCAGCAATGAAAAATGCTGCATTTCTCCTTATAAACCTGCTCTTTTACTGCAAAAACACTTCAAACACAACCCAAATATGTTCAGTAACAATTCCATAAAGTTTCAGCCCCAAATGAAATCTCAATAAAAAAGTCAATGGGGAAGTCAAACTATTCCGTAGTGAACTTGTTTGTGCAGGAAACTAAAACCATGCTTTTTCAAATGTAAAACCCTTCTTTTGCAGCACAATTGATACTAACACATCACAACTATGAACTAAAACACAGCACAATCCGAAACAGTTTTTGCTGAAGTTTGACTGGTATGTTGACTCTCAAGTGGAAGCATCAACTGACTTTGCCAAGCAAGTTTTGTTACAAATCTTATGTCTGTTTAAATGCTCAAAACTGAGATTTCAAGTCAAGAATCAAAATTTGATCACAGAACTTTCAAAGCACCTACTTTTGTCTGAGAATCTGTCTTCATAAATTCCTAGTGCATGATTGTGGTGCCTTAGGGCATGATAAGAAGAATTTATAATTTATGAATTGAGGATTAAATTCTGTTCAGTAATAGTGGACATGGAATTTAGGCACTATATTGCCTGAGTACTGTTAACTTATGTCTGAAATTGAAAACAGCATTTACTCACCAGGAATTGGTGTAGAAGGCTATCATTCTTGACACTGGCATTGAAGGTTCCATATCTATTAGACTGTAAAAGGACTGTTTGATAGCGTTACCTGAAATATTTCTGAGTTTATGTAAGAACTACAAACTAAAGTCATTTCGAGCATAATTGGATGTAACAAAAAGGTTTCCTCTTCAGAAGGCTAAGTATTTGTTAACCTAATACTCAGGCTGAAGCATTTATATCCAGAAGTAAGTAATTTCTAGAGAGAGTATAGACCTGAAGTTGAAAGGGTCAATTTTGGCCTTAGTATTTAAGGCTTTTGAACAAAAATTTGGAGGACCAAATTTTTTGAAGAGGGATGAAGTGTTATGCACAGCTAAGGCTTAAGCAGGAAAGTTGGAAAATGGACTCAATCAGTTAAATTAAGTCTTGATTTGTGAATGTTTTAATTATCATGGATTGGTTATAGCCGAGCCTATTTTAGGTCTTTCAATAACTTAATTAATTGTGAACAGGAATTAAGGGCAGAATTGAAAGAAGCCTAAAATTGTCGTGGTTAATGATACATAGGTGGTCTTCCTGCAAGAGTATTGGAAGTTTGGGGCTGAATTGCTCAAGTGGAAGAAACTTCCAGGCAAAAGATGACAGGGAGTTATGTGAACATAACTACGAAACCTGGAACTAATTGAAATAAATAAAGAAGAATAAGGACTAAAGTGGGGATTTAAACCCCATTACCGCAAGATTACTACTGATCTGGTGGTTTTGTTGCCCGACAACGCAGAGCTGACTTTGGTTAGTTTCAACATCTCTTGATAGCCTGCTTTCAACCGAGAACATTGATCAACTAAAAAGGATTAAGAACTCTGGTTGCATGTTTTGGAATTGGTCTCGGTTTAAAGAGGAAGAACTTCCTTTCACAATGAGAAAGTCCATTGCTGGTGTCAATGTTGGCTTCATGTTCCAGGGGTGTTCAGAAGGATTTATTGATGTTGAGAGCAGCCATCAAAGGAAATTAACAAAGGTAGCAACACTTGTCTGCTCTGGATGGATTGCTGGCTCGGGTCACACACCAGAATAAATGAGCCTTCTTCTCGAACAAGGCATAACTGGAAGCTGGAACTTCAGCCACAAGTTTGTAAGGTAAGAAACACATCCTACTCTACGTTTTATTGAAACTATGTCATGCAATAGTCCATATGGCCTTGCAAGTCTGTAGACAGGTTAAAGAAGTCATATGCCAATGAATGATTTAAATTATTATGGCTTTCCTAAAGAGGTTTGTATGACTGATCAATGAATTTCAAATGGGACACGGCTTCAGCTGATGAAAGAACCTATGATGAGGCTAGTTTCTGGTCTAAAGAAGCCTTAATGTTTTCTGGCAAGCTCACGAAGGGCAACTAGGGGCCCTAAGTGTTAGTGTTGTGCCCAAAAAGCCAATCATGAGATGATTGTATTTTTGCACATTGAGTCATGATATTTTATTGAGGCATTAATCCAGCAATTTTGTTTGTTGTTTTGTTTTTGCGTAACGTAATAAACATAATTGTAACCCTAGAATAATGATATTCTTAAACGTCCCTAGTCTAGTATTATTGTGGAGCAGGTTGCAATAATACATAATGACTAGCATATGTGGAGACTAATATGAGATATGTAGTCTACATATGGGTACAAGTTGGAGAACTTGTGTACCGGACCGACCCACCATGAGAACACTTCATGGATCGTTATATGAGTGTCATAAGTGATTCTTATAGTGATCATGGTATATGTAGTCCTTCGACCTAAGATCATCAAGGTTCCCTACATGTGAGTCACATACTTTGATACTTTCCTTTGTTGCTCGTAACTGAGTGAACTTGAAGGAGGTCATTGGGTATGTCACATATCATGCGGAGGGATTTGTATGATCAAGATGGGATTTGTCCCTCCTATGTAACGGGAGTGATATCTTTGGGCCCCTTGATAGAATAAGACTTAGAAAATGCATGGCCATGCTCCGATGAGTTGATATATGATATGAATGTCGTCAGTTTAAGTTGGTATACTCGGTAATCAAGAAATCAAAGATTGGGCTATGCAAGAGTGACACATTCCATGTCTCATGCTTAGTCTTGATATCTTGGACAAAGGGACAATGGCATATATCGGTGATGATCATAAAGGTTTAGTCGATTTACAGACAATCTTGTCACTTAGGTAGCAATGATGTGTTGCTAGACACCGCTCATTGCTTATGATCATAAATGTGATTTATGATCATTGCCAACATGGCAATAGCCTATTAGGTCGCACACATAGAGCTATTTGGATCATTAGAGTGCATGGGCTAATTATTTGGGTTATGGTTTCACTTTAATTTCGTATTAATAATGGGCCAAGGAGTTGAGCCATTATTAAGCCCGAAATTAAATCCTAATTGGATTAGGGCTTTGAAACCCATTAGGCCTGGAAGTTGAGTCTCACTATAAATACAACTTTTAAGTGAGAAATTCGCAGGTCTCCTTGCCCTAGCCTCCCAAAAGGACAGCTGCACTCTTCTCTTGCAATTCCTTGGAGGACGTAAGCTAGCACTGTGAGCGCAAGAGAAACGCATCTGCCGGGACGTGGTGGAAGCGTGGTGATCCCGAGAGGCTTGTGTGGATACCATAAAGAGCCTGAACACGTCAACTGTTCAGGTTTTGTGATTCGACTCTACAGTTGAGTGAGAGATCTCAACCAAAAATTAAGTATGAAATTTTCGAACACCCGGTTTACCCCGTTTCACTTGGATCCTGGAGGGTTTCGGTTAAATTTCGCTGCGATGTTTGGCTCCCGAAACCCAACACTAAGTTTCGTAGCTACATGACCATGTCCCCTTTTAAGAATCGAACTCTGTCTATGAAAGTGGAAAGGCTTGCTCTGCAGCTTCGAAAGAGGCTTTTGTATGTTTGATTGTTATGTGATTGTTGTGTTTACTGTATTTCTTTATTTGTTAGTTGTTGTTTGATGCTTTTTTTTATTACTTGTCATATTGTTAGTGTTGTATTATTTTTGGTTTTTCTTCTGGTTTTCTTGCAGCCTAAAAAACAGCTTATCATTATGACAGATTTGTGATCAATTATAGGTTCTTTACTGAGTTTTCCACTGAAAACTCACCCCCTTACAGTGACATTGCAGGTTATAGTGTGAAGTAGTTTGGCTTCTGTGACATACTTGATTGTTGTGAATGTGATGTAGGTTAGCTGAACTAATTGTGTATGTTTGTAAGACTTAACCTATTGCTTAGCACATTTTTTGAACCCATACTGATTGAAAATTGGCTTTAAGATTTGTGTTTTCAGCTACTGTGGCTAGGCTGGTTAGTTACTGATGAAGTGGATCTTTTTAACTAATATTAGAGGAAGAAACAGAGGGCTTGGTGATCACACAAGACCCTTATTGCCTTTATATATAGTAAGAAAAGTATTATACAAGGAAAGTCAACTATAGGATTGATATCTAAACAAATATACTTTCCTATTTTATGTAGGAACCTTTTGTAACACTCCCCCTTAAGCTGGAGCATATATATCATAAGCTCCAAGCTTGCTACATATAAACTTTACTAGTGACCCTCCTAAAGACTTAATAAATAAATTAGCAAGTTGATCTTTTGATTTGACACAGGGAGTCTTGATCAATCCTTCTTGAAGCTTCTCGCAGACAAGTGACAGTCAACCTTAACATGTTTGGTTCTTTTATGGAAGACTGGGTTAGAAGCAATGTGAGCGGCTGCTTGATTATCATACATTAACTCCATAAGTGATGAATGCTCAAAACCAAACTCTCAGAAAAGGAACTTCAACCATACTAACTCACATGTAACATATGCCATTGCCCTATACTCAGATTCGGCACTAGATCATGCAATAACTGTTTGCTTCTTACTCTTCATCCCATGAAAACATAGTATCTTGAAGTAGACCGGTGATCATACGGACCTGCCCAATCTGCATCTATGTATTCTTGAATCTAAGTATGGCCATAATTTCAATATAAAAGACCTAATACTGGAGCACCTTTCAGATACCTCAAAATTCTGACTACTGCATCCCAATGAGTAGTGCGTGGAGACTCCATAAACCGACTTACTACACTAGTGGCAAATGAAATGTTTGGCTGAGTGACATTCAAATAGTTTAATTTGCTAATAAGTCTTTGATATCTACCAGGGTCTTCCAAATATTCTTCTTTACCAACATCAAGCCTAACATTTGGTTCCATGGCGTTATCAACTAACTTGGCTCCCAATAAGCTAGTTTCTAGACATACTTACTTTGGGACAAGTAGATCCCCATTCTGGACCTTACTACCTCGATACCCAAGAAGTATCTTAACGAACCAAGATCATTTGTCTGGAATTTCATTTGCAGAAAGTACTTCAAGGACTGAATACCAACATTATTGTCACCAATGATAATAATATCATCAGCATAGACAATTAAAATAATTTACCAGTTCTGGAGTGTCGATAAAAGATAGAGTGATCCATGCCACATTGTTGCAAACTAAACTCCATAACAACTGCACTGAAGCAACCAAACCATGCTCGTAATGACTGTTTTAAACCATATAAAGACTTGTTTAAGTGACAGACAAGATCAGTCTCCCCTTAAGCAACAAACCCAAGTGGTTGCTCCATGAAGATAGTCTTCTCAAGATCATCATGGAGGAAAGCATTCTTCACATCTAATTGATGTAAAGGCCACTAATTTGTGGTTACCAATGCAATGACAACTCGTACTGAAGTCATTTTGGCTACTGGAGAAAACGTCTCGAAGTAGTCCATGCTATATAACTATGTATATCCCTTAGCCACTAGACAAGCTCTCAATCGGTAAACTGTACCATCGAGGTTAGTTTTAACATTAAATACCCACCGACAGCCCACAATTGTCTGATCATGTAGAAGAGGAACTAAATCCCTTGTATTATTAACCTGCAAAGTTGAAATCTCCTCCTCCATGGCTTGCTTCCATTTAGGGTGAGACAGCATCTGAAACAGAATTAGGCAAGGAAATGGAAGACAAGGTAGAGATAAAAGTAAAGTATGATGGTGATAATGAATTATAAGATATGACATTCCAGATAGAATGAAGTGTACAAGACATTTTTTCTTTGCAATGGCTAATTGGAATATCTACATCATCAGCCTGGTGGAGTTGAAGATGAAGGAAGTGGAGACAAGCACGAATCTTGTGGTGGTACTCCTTGATGAGGACGTCGAGTATAAACCTGCAAATCAGGATGAGAAAGACACTATAAAGGAGCCAGATTATTGTCAAGAATGAGTTCTAAAGGAACAGGATCAATGACTGGAATATCTATATTGATAAGAGCTATTTGGATAGGTACAAAGGGCAAAGACATACAGTCATCAGTATCAAAAGACAAGAACTGAGTATCAGAAATGTATGATGTAGTTTCATATAATGTAACATCAACAAAAACAAAGAAGCGCTTTAGGGAAAGACTGAAACACTTCTACCTTTTTTGCAAACAAGAGTATCCAAGAAAAATACATTTAAGAGATTGAGGGTATAGTTTATCTGTGCCATGCTAGTTCTGATGAACAAAATAAACATAACCAAATATACGAGGATACAGGAAAGGGAGCTTGACGGGGAACAATAATAGAAAAAGGAATTTTACCTACAAGGATAGAAAACGACAAACTGTTGATAATAAAACATGCAGTGAGCACAGCATCTCCAAAAATTTTTTTGGGTACATTCATGTGAATTAATATGGTACGAGCTGTTTCAACAATGTGTTGGATTTTTTCGCTCAACTACTTCATTTTGCTGAGATGTGTGTTAGTAGGAGGATTGTTGGAGAATACCCTGTTGTTGCATGTGACTGGAGATTAAGTTAGAGAAATACTTTCTTTCATTATCACTATGAAGAATATTGATTTGGTTGTGAAACTGATTCTAAATTTCAACTAAAAAGGCACAGAAGATAGAAAATAACTCTAAATGATTTTTCATTAAATATAACCTAGTCATTTGAGAGAAATCATCAACAAAAATTACGAAATACTGAAACCCCAATTTAGACTTATCAACTCATTTATTGACTCAAGACAAATAGGAAGCATGATGGTGCTTCCCAAGTTGACAAGACTCACATTCTAAAGTAGAGATTGAACTTAAATTTGGGACTAATTTCTTGATATTCTCCAATGATGGATAACCCAAGTGACCATGAATTAGAAGATGAGAAGCTGAAACATGACAAGCAACTGATGACAATCCATCAAAATAGTACATTCCATTAGATTCACGCCTATTCTCCAATCATCTTCTTGGTTTTCAAATCCTGGATAATGACATGATCAGGAAATAAACAAACAGAACAGTTTAGTTATTTGGTCAGTTTATTTATAGGCATAAGATTGAATGGAAAGCTTGAAACATAGAGTGTAGAGGGTAAAATAAGATAAGGACAAGGTTGAGTGGATCCAACACCTTTAATGGTGGTGAAAGATCCATCAGCAATAGTAAGTTTTCTATGATGTGAAGCTAGAGGAGAGATTTGATCAAAATTGGCTATTTTACCTGAAATATGGTCAGTAGCACTAGAGTCCAATGCCTAAGACTGATTTCTAGAAATGCTGGATGAATAACAAGTTGTTGGATTACCTCAATGGATGAATAACAAGCTATTGGATTACCTCGATTAAAATTTGCTATTTTACTTGAAATATGGTTAGTGGCACTGGAGTCTAACGCCCAAGACTAATTTTTAGAAAGACTGGACAAATAACAAGCTGTTAGATTACCTCGATGGATGACAGATGCCATAGGAGGCAAAGTGGCCTGTTGTGCGGGCTGATACTGCAGAGATTTAGTGTATTCTTCCTGAGATAAAGTAACAGATGATTGTGAGTGTTGACACCCAATTTTTTCCGAACACTAACTTTTATTTAGTTTTAGGTTAGAAAATTTAGTTTAAATGACATTTTTCTTTTTAGGGGTAATTTGGTCTTTTTTTTATCATTCTATAGCTTAGGAAGTTGGTAGGATCAGCTGTATTTAGATTATGTCATGTTATGAATTTTTAGGAATTTAGAATGGTCATCTAGGGTAGAAATAAAAATTGATTTAGTTTATGTACTAATTTTGGGTTCTAGAGGTCTTTAGGGTTAATTTGGGGGGGGAAGAAGAGTTTGGGTGTGAATTAAAGGTTTTAAGAAGTTGTAGGTAAAATAAAAAATTATGGGGCAAATATATAAATTTCATAAAATTTTAGGCAAATCTGATAAATTTATAAAGTTCTAGAAAAATCTGAAAAATTTTACAAAGTTTTGGGCTCAAATGATGACATAGGAAAGTATTGGATAAAATTAAAAATTTACATACAATTTGAGATTAAATAAACAGTTTAAAAGTTTTCCTGAACTTCGACTAATATTTCTATCGGATAAGATCATACGAGATTTAAACTTTATTATATTTGAGTTGGAGGAGGTTTAACCTCTTAAAACCTTATTAATTTTCCTTATAACTCTGTTCTGTCACCATTTTGAGAGAAAAAGAGTAGGAAAGGGTAAAAAAATTGCAGAAAACCATAAATCTTCGGTCTGCTACCGCCACTCCTTGAAGTAGTACCCCTATGCCTGACGCCAGGTTCCAGCCACACAGCGCCAGCCCGTCGGCAGGTCCGTCGTCAGTGCCCCCATTCGCCAATCTCAGTCCACGCTGTCAGCACCACTAAAGCTGCCGCTGACGGTTCCCAGGACCAGAATCAGGCTCTCCCCGCCGCACCAAATTGCATCCTTGTCCCCCATCTGCACCGACCGCTGTTCCTATCGCCAAATCGGCGGACACGAGTTGCCGCCGGTGTTGTCTGTCAGATCTCCGCCCTGCGCTGCCCCTGACCGGTTGATTATCGAACGAATCGAAGAGAATGAAGGAGACCTAGTTTCTCAACCTGCAATACCCGTTTTTAGGATCCGATTGACTCTAGTCAACCATCTCTTTATGGCATAACTCCTGATTAGTCCTCATATATTTTTTTTTCATTCGTCTAAGTCACTACTTTCTTTTATTTTACAGAAATGGCACAAACAGCAAGCTTTTTGTTACTTTTTTTTATTCATCCTCTATTTGTTTATTCGGTCATGCATTAATGTAGCTGTTAAATGCCCATAGGGACATAAGTTAGGATGTTTATTATATATATATATATATATATATATATATATATTTATTTATTTATTTTAGAACAATTTGATTTTTATTTTAATCCTTGCATCCTAAAGTTGATAAAAATTATTTGTTATGCTAGATAATTTAAAATATGTTTTTCTAGAAATTACAAAGAGATTAAATTAAGGTAAATTGCAAGATATTTACTAAACTTTCAAGGATCTGTCATTGATGGTTTGATAAAATCACGACACGGATTAGTCGTTCGAATCCAATTGATCTGATAAGACTCACGGTTTTGAACTAGATGTTTCTTTCAAATTCTTGGTGGATTTGGTAAAGTTCCGGAATTTCAAAGATACCTAGGATTTTATATCCGGTTGGCTTGGTAAGATTCATGGTTTGGAATTAAATTGAAAATTAAAAATAATTAAATAAAATTAATTAAAACTATTTCATCAATGATTAGGGAAGGAATAAAAAATTTTGTAAAAGGATAAAATCAAACTCCCATGGTATCGATATTTGAGCACTATAATAAGGTTATTTTAGTGTAACAGACTTATGATCCTAGAATCACTTATAGACCATAACAGGTATCTAATTGACCTATGCGAAATTGATTGGTGGCAACTCGTAAAAACATGTTGCTACAACTTGATGACTCCGCTGGGGATGAGTCTAGCCATAAAAAAAGGGTTCGGTTTTTGTCTTCCTTTATTTATTTGTTTCTTAACTATTGATTTGATGTATTGTATTTTTATTTTCATAGGTTTTAACACACACACTTTGGCATGCATAACGAGCTCAATACCCAGGCTCATTTCAACCAAAAGTTTGCAAAACACATAGGTAAAGCTAGTTGTGTGAGGTAATACTCTCCACACTTTCTCTAATCCGTAGCAGTAAGTAATGTTGCCCGAGTGTGATGATAGTCACTCCATGGGATCATGAAAGCTACAGCTCGAATTAATTCTTCCTCACATAACCCTTGTGGGTGAAGAATTTGGTCTTTTCTAGTCCGATAAGATTAGGAAGAGAGATTTGAGAACCAATCCATGACATTTTCTCTGAAAAAAACCACATATGCATATAGTGACTGTAGACCCATTCACTAAGATTTCCATAACAAGACACGTATTGCTCAGTTAATTTGCTTCATTGTTTTCATAACTTGTTCTAGGTTATAATTCCTACGTTATTATCATATGTTATTATATCAATGTTACTAACCCTTTTTGTCATTGGCAAGTTGTTGTTAGGCCATTTTTGTTACTTTGTTCGTTTATTTTTGCTTCAATAACTTTTTCTCTTTATGTTTTTTTTTTCTTTTTCATGGTTTTAATTTTTCTTCTTATTTCAGCTCATATGTTGTATTAATTGTTTTCTAACTTGTTACTACTCTTTTCTTGTTCTTTTGCTTTCTTAAGCAAACTTTTTTTTATGCATCAAAATCATATATCAAGCTATACTCACTCTTAACTTTCTTGTCAACAACAAGTTTTGAAGTTTCATGGTAGTAGATAATCAAGCTCATTCCTTGCATGCATACATCAATTATCACTTTCATGCACTCATACTATGAAATGATCACTTCATTTAAGGTGAAAAAAGTTTCATCCCAAGTTGGGGCATCCATAAATGACTTTAAGCAAGGCAAACACAATCTTCAGGGAAACCTCATGCAATTCTTGGATAAGGGAAGTTTTTATGCCTCTTTTTGTGGACAGAAAAGGCATCTCTTCGAAAAGAATTTTTAAGCTAGATCCAACCTCAAGGTCTATACACATTTATGAATGACAGAGAATCCTTCAAGTGGACTTATATATTTGAGATCATGCCAAAGTAACTTAATAGTAAAGCTCTCCTAGATTTAGTCCAGAATCTAGGATGTAGTATTTTTTAAATGAACATCTGTTATTCTTTTTTTTTTTTTTACAATAAAAAGATGTAACATGTACATTTCACCGCCTTTCAATAAAAACCCATATTTTACATCCATTTTACCCCTCTCATCGTTGTAATTTCTTTCATAAATGAACACAAATGTGACAATGCTGTTCGTGGGTGAAAATGAAAATTCGATAGTTGTGGCTTCAAAAATGCTACCAAGTATAGAGAGAAAGATTTCAGATATGACACCTTAGCTTTTATAAGGATAGGGTACCTCAACCTCAGTACAAGAGATTTTTTTAATAGATTTTGGAAAAACATAGTTCTTATTGCATTAAATGGCTCGAGTGTAATTTCATAATTGCTCAAATAGAAAATGTTCGCAATTCCTAAAAATAAAAAAAACAAAGAAAACTCCTTCAAAATTAAATAGGAATGAAGTGCAAAAAAGCCAAATTCAAAGAAAAAAAATATCAAGAGCAAGGTGAGCTATAAATGTCATTAAGTCATCTCATTTGAGGAATGTTTCATGCAAACACTGCAAGGGAAGTTATTAAGCACATCATAAGGGTTCTTCTATCGCATGCCCCCAAGTTATCAAAACTGTAGCTCACAAAAAGAAAAAAAAAAGATAAGGGCTTGCTAGATTGTTAATCTCCAACACAGCCTAGCCAAAAGTTAGAGCAAAGAAAAGGAATGAAAAGAAAAGAAAAGGAAAAGTGAGCTAAGGATTCTAAACTGAAAACCTATAAAGATAGTTTAGAAAATAATGATAACCTTCTTAACAAGCTTACATATAGATTGCTATAGTTGGGGGGGGGGGGGGGGAAGCAACAGATAGAGTCTAACTTTCTGAAAAAGGCGGTGGATTTAAGGTTGTTGCTGTTGAGTTTTTCAAGGCAATCAGATCTACTCAAGGGTGGCATTAAAAAACATTTCTTTCACACCATTCAAACTTAATTTTCCTAAACCTAACACTTCCTTTTTGATATAATCCTTATCCATTTAAAAGGTTATCATTCTAAAACCTATTTCTACCCTTTTAACTTGTGTGTTTTGCATCTTTGAGTTGGAAATGGAAAGAATAATAGAACATTTAAGAGCCAATTTGTTTTAACTTAAGTCAAATGACTTATTTTTACTTTTACATCTTTTTTTCTTAAAAATAATTTCATTTAAAAGCAAATATTAGGTAGATGTAATAATCCATTTGAAAGTAATTTTTATTATTTTTTCTTTTTTAATGCCTTAAACTAGAAAAACTCATAAAAATTCAATAAGATTATAAAAATTACATTTTTAATTTATTATTGTAGCTACATAATATTGGTTTTTAATTAACATTAGTTTCAGATAGAAAAGATGTAAAAATAAAAATAAGTCATTTTTTAGTCAATTGACTTAAGTTAAAACTAATTGGGTGTGATCAAATACAAAGGCCGTAAGTTATTTAGTTGAACTCTGCAAATTGATTATAGTCTTTTTAGGGAAATACAATTATTCTTTAATGTGTCTAGATTCAAAAGGGAGAGTTAGCTTGAATATCTCTTTAAGAATATTTGATTTCATAGGGCATAATTGACCAACTATCATCCATTTGAAAGAAAGGCGGTGTCATAATCAATGAGAGGCATTTTTGAGTAATTGACTCAAGATATGCTTTGACCTTTGGCGTGCAATTCATGCAATTCACATAGGAAAGGGCAAGGGAGACACACATTTTTTAAGGAACAGTTTCAAGAAAGAGAATTCATAAGAGCAAAGTAATTTAAGTCAAGATGGAAGATACTCCCCCCTCATGCATCTTAGAGTTCATAAAATCTAGGCATTTCACTTGTCGAGGTCATAAGCTATTCATCATATTCGTTTGAAATAGTTTTGAAGATAGGTTTCGTGAAAGCAAGTTTAGGAAATATCCACAAGGATTTTTTAGAAGGAATCTCCTAAGAGTCCTAAGGATGCCAACATTGACGTTCAACTAGGAGCTTTCGGGATCAAAGTTAAGGTAAGTTTTTCACTCCCAAAGAAATCATGGCTTATTTTCATAATTAGGGGGCACATTTGAGGGTTGACATTTGTGGGTTGTCATACCATTTTCCAAAATAATCCTCATCATAAAGACATGTTTGAGAAGTTATTCTATTAATGTATTGTTTTTCTCAAAGCTCATTTTGAGACATTCTCAAGGTATTTTTTTTAAGGTATCTCAAAACATTTTCAACTCTCAAGGGTCAAGGTTTCTTGTATCACAAGTTTTTTTGTCTACAGTTTCTCATTTTTAAGATTTACTCATTTTGTAGAATCTTAGGCTTTTTTTAAATTCACTCATTTTGTGAAATTTCTCACTTTCAAAAGTTCATTCATTTTGTGGATTCGTCATCTTTTTAAAATTAACACATTTTGTAGAATTTCTCACTTTCAAGATTCACACATTTTATGAAATCTTTGACCTTTTTAAAATTCACTCATTTTGTGAAATTTCTCATTTTTAAGATTTACTCATTTTGTGGGATCTTCAGCTTTCTTGAAATTAACTCATTTTTTGGGATTTCCCACTCTTAAGATTAACCCGTTTTGTGAAATCGTTGGCATTATTGAAATTCAATCATTTTGTAAGATTTCAAGTTTCAGATTCACCTATTTTGAAATTCACACTTTTGATGGAATTATTCTAAGATCGGTTGTTTTCTTGGAAGTTTTTGTTTGAGATAATAATGAAGGTTCCTTAATATCACTACAATATACAACTGAGGTTTTAAAGAGAAGGTAATTCTCTTTCTTGTAACTAGGGTCAAACTAAAGTTTTAAATGAGAAAATTTTCTCCACGTCATCACATTTAAATAAAAGCTAAATCGAGGTTTCAAAGAAAAAGTAATTCTGCTCCTTGCAAACTTGGGTCAAATCAAGTTTTAAATGAAAAGAATTTTTTCTACCTTGTCATATTTAAAAGAAGGCTAAATCGAGGTTCCAAAGAGACAGTAATTCGCTTCCTCGTCACTTGAGTCAAATCGAGGTTTTAAATAAGAAAAGTTTCTCTACCTCGTCACATTTAAGGGAAAGCTAAACCGAGGTTTCAAAGAGAAAATAATTTTCTTCCTTCTAATTTAAGTCAAATCGAGGTTTTAAATGATAAAGGTTTTTCTACCTCGTTACATCCACTACAAGGCTAAACCAAGTCTTCAAAGGCAAAGTAATTCTTTTTCTTATAACATGGGTTAAATCAAGGTTTTAAAGAGACATGGTTTTCTACCTCAATGGAATTTAAAGGTGGCAAAGAGACATGGTTCTCTATCTCAAGGGTTATTAAAGGTAACAAAGAGTCAGAGTGTTCTACCTTAAACGAATTTAGAAATGGTAAAGAGACATGATTCTCTACCTCAAGGATCATCAAAGGTGGTAAAGAGTCAGAGTGCTCTACCTCAAAGGAATTTAGAAGTGGTAAAAGGAAAGTGTTACCTACCTCAAAGGTAATAAAAGGTGGTAAGAGTCAGAATGCTCTATCTTAAAGAATATTAGAGGTGGTAAAGAGTCAGAATGATTTACTTCAAAAGAATTTAGAAGTGGTAAAGAGATATGGTTCTCTATCTCAAGGGTCATCAGATGTGGTAAAAAGTCAGGGTATTCTACCTCAAAGGAATTTAGAGATGGTTAAGAAACAGAGTTCTCTACCGTAAAGGCAACTAGAGGTGGTAAAGAAGGGGTTCTCTATCTCTTAAATCATAGTAAGGAAAGGTTGTCTACCAAAGATAAACGGAATGTGAGAAGAGTTTCTCCCTTCCATGCAACAATATGAAGGTTCCTATTCAAAAGGGTAATGAAGGAGGAAAGTTCCTCCTAGGTTTGGAAACAATATGAAGGTTATTATTGTAAAAGGTCAAGAAAGTTTCTAGGCCTGGTAGACAAGGAGGAAAGGGGTTTTTCTTCTTAAATTCTTAGACGATAGGAAGGTTCCTTAACGTCATAAAGAAGAATTTTTCTTCTTCTTAGGATTTTTTTACTGACAATAGCAAGGTTACTATTAAAAAAGGCAAGGAAAGTTCCTTGGCCTGATAGACAAGAAGGAAAGAGTTTTTCTCTTTAGATTTTTAAATGATAGGAGGGTTTCTATTGTAGAGGTAATAACAAATGGTCATTAACCTCAAAAAGGAGGAGAAAAATGTTTTTCTCCTCAAGATTGTTGACAATGGGAAGGTTCTTATTGTCCCAATGAAAAGGGCGGAAAAAATTTGGTAACAGTTTTGCTTACATCATGTTTAATGAAACATACAAAGGAGGTAACTGTTGACACCCAATTTTGTCCAGACACTAACTTTTGTTTAGTTTAAGGCTAAAAAATTTAGTTTAAGGGGCATTTTTCTTTCCAGGGGCAGTTTGGTCTTTTAGGGCAAATTTGCCAAATCCATAAAGTTTGGGTCAAATCCAACAAGTTTATGAAGTTCTAAGAAAATCTAGAAATTTTGCAAAGTTTTGGGTTCAAATAACAAATTAAGAAGGTGTTGGGTGAAACTGAAGATTCACATAAAATTTGAGGTTGAATTAGTAGTTTGAGAGTTTTCCTGAACTTCGACTAATATTTTTACCAGATAATATCATAAGAGATTTAACTTTATCATATTTGATTTGGATGAGGTATAACCTCTTAAAACCCTATTAATCTCGCCTTTAACTTTGCTCCTATAAATCGAAGTCACCATTTCTCAAAAAATGGGAGAAAAGGCTGAAAAAATTGCAGAAAACCTAAGCTTTCAAGAAAAGGTAAAACTGCATGTTTCACACATGGTCTCGCTACCCATCTTCCTAGAAACCCTAAACTCTTCAGCATGCTGCCGCCACCCCTGGAAGTAGTAGCCCTAAGCTCGACACCAGCCTCCAGCCACAAGCAACCATCCCACCGCCAGTTCCGTCGTCAGTGCCCCTGCTCGCCGACCCCATCCCACACTGTCATCACCACTAGAGCTGCCGCCGACTGTTCCCAGAAGGAGAATCAGCCTCTCCCCGCCGCGCCAAATCGCATCCTCGTCCCCCATCCACACCGGCTGTTGTTCCCGTTGCCAAATCAGCGGACCCGAGCTGCTGCCGTCATCATTTGTCAGAGCTCCGCCCTCCGCTGCCCCTGACCGGTTGATTATCGCACAAATCGAAGAGAACGAAGGAGACCCAGTTCCTCAACCTGCAAGATCCGTTTCTAGGATCCGGTTGACTCTAGTCAACCATCTCTTAATGGCATAACTTCTGATTACTCCCTACATTTTTTTTTATTTTTTTTCATTCTTCTAAGTGACTAACTTTCTTTTGTTTGACAGAAAAGGCACCAACAACAAGCTTTTTGTTACTTTCTTTTTATTCATTCTCTATTTATTTGTTTGGTTATGCATTAATGTAACGGCAAAAAAAGTAAATGAATCACTGATTTTTTCACCTCAACATATATTACCAACTATAATTTTTTTACAGTTAAACCACCCATTTTTTTGTGATTGAGTGAAATCTAATACTATTGTTTTGAGCTATAGTCAAATTTGTCACTCACAAGAATAATAGAGAGAATATTCTATTTTTTTAGAATATTCTATTAATTCTATAAATAAAAAAGGCACATCATCCTGGGAAAATTACAATATGTATTCCTGAACTATATTTATGATGCACAAAGGTTTCTAAACTAAAAATAATAACACTTGGATCCAAATCTTTCCACTCTTCAACCTCAATGCTCGAATGATCCTCTCTTTAATCACCCAGTTCATATTGTTTGCCCTATTTGGCTAATCCGGCGAAGGAGATGAAATGTCTCCCTCCTGTCTATTTGTTCTCGCTTTTGCTATTGCCTCATCTTTCTTTCTGTTGATCTTCTCTCAATCCGCTGCCTTCACCATCGGTCTATTAAAATGCCGGAGAGGTAAATCGAATACCGGCACTTGGGCAAATTACACTTGGGCGAAAAAGAGGACAGGTGCACAATGGAGAATCAAAGCTAGCCAGGACCCGTCCACATCCAAATCGTTGAGTTTCGTAGCTTCTTTGTCTCAATTGTGTGAATCGATTGTTGTGGCTTTTTTAGATCAATTTTCGTGGCTATTTTGAATTGATTTAGATTGAGAGTTATGGTTTAGGAGCTGATTCAGGCGCTGGCGAGAAGAAACAAGGGCAGGGGAACGACTGTTAGGCGAAGAGAGTGAAGAGGATGGTGTTTGAGAAAAGAAACAAAGTTATGGGGGATTTGTAGATTTGAACAAAAGTTTAGATGTTAAGTTAGGTATTTTATCTTTTTTTTTTTATTTTTTATGATGTGAACACAATCTTGCCACGTATACAGCCCTATTAGTCACTATATCATCAAAATTTACCACATCATCATACAACTGGACAAACATAACGACAGTAGCTAATATTCGCTGATCAGGTAACGTTAATAAGTGATTTAACTATAAAAAAATTATAGAGGGTAATATACGTTGAGGTAAAAAGATTAGTGGTTTATTTGCCCCTTTTGCCTTAATGTAACTATTAAATTCCCTTAGCAACATAAGTTAGGATGTTTATTAGTTTATCCTTTTTTTTGTCAATTTTTTTCTTTTAATTTTAGAACAATTTGTTTTTTATTTTAATCCTCGCATCTTAAAGTTGATAAAAATTATTTGTTATTCTAGATAATTTAAATTATGTTTTTAAATTACAAAGAGATTAAATTAAGGTAAATTGCAAGATATTTACTAAACCTTTAAGGATTTGTCCTTGGTGGATTTGATAAAATCCTAAGACAGATTATTCGTTCAAATCCGATTAATCTAATAAGACTCATGGTTTTGAACAAGATATTCCTTTCACATTCTTGGTGGATTTGGTAAAATCCTGGAATTTCAAGGACATCTAAGACTTCATATTTGGTTGGTTTGGTAAGATTCACAATTTGGAATTAAATTGAAAATTAAATATAATTAAATAAAATTCATTAAAACTATTTCATCAATGATTAGGCAATGAAGCAAAAATTTTGGAAAACAATAAAATAAAATCGAACCCCCATGGTACTGATGTTTAGGCGATATAATAAAGTTATTTTAGCGTAACTAACTCATGATCCTAGAATCTCTCATAGATCGTAATAGGTATCCAATCAACCTAGGCAAAACTGATTGGTGACGACTCCTAAAAACATATTGCTACCCTGAGGCCATAGTTGAAGAAGGGTCCTTTTTTGATGCCATCAATGACGGGTACTTATCCCAACAAGTATCTTCAATATGACCATCTTTTTTACAGTACGTGCAATGAGGATGTGGACCTTGGCCACGTCCACCTCTGCCACCATGACCACTAAGTCGTTCATGACTATCTCCAAGACCTCCTCTAACTTGAGCCAGACTTTACTCGTGGACTAGACTGAACCGCAAGAACAGACCGATCAAAACTGTAATTCATCGGATTCTTCTTAGCAAAAGAAAGAGAAAGTTGGGAGTGCACTTCAAGTAATGAAGGAAGTTTTACTCCCCTAAGGATCTGCACACAAACTGGTTCGAACTCTGGTTTTAGTCCAACCAAAAAAGCCATTATCATCATAAGCTCTATTTGACGATGTATTTCTTGGAAATCAGATGAAATGAGTAGCAAAGCATTCAACTCTTGAAACCCCTGTTTCACCTTTGCAAAGTAATCAGTAAGACTCCCTTCTGTTTAGCATGAAACAACTCAACAGAAACATCATACATACGCAGCATATCACTAAAGTAAAGGAGTTTGGCATAATCCTAAGCTTGCTTACAAGTGACGACAAAAGAGAATAAATCTGACAGCTCAGGTTCCATGGACTTGAAAAGCAAGTGCAACAACTGTGCATCATTAGCTTGCTAATTTTCTAATTGACTTTGGTCAGTAGGGGGATCTGCAGTAAGATGTGACATCTTCCTTTGACCTGTAAAACACAATACCACCTTCTTGGTCCAAGAAGAATAATTATTACCATTCAAATAGTGTTTGATAATTTGAATACTGCTGAATTGGGTAGAGGAATCCATTGGTGAGACGATTGCCAAAACACTTGATTGGTAATTTTTCTCCTCTGGATTTGACATTCTTCTTGATGAGACAAACAAAGAGATCACAGACCTTGTTGATGATGCACTGTAACATACGAGAGACTAACCAGATGGCGAAGAAACTCAAATTCTGGTCGTAATTGACATGAATCAAGACCAAAAACTTGTTTAGGACAGGAAGCCGAGCAAACCCATCAAAACACCATCGCCAGAGGTCCCCAGATGGCGGCGCTTGACGACCATGTGTCGGGGTGTGGGAGGTTTCCAACGACACTGCCGGTACTGTTCTAGTTGCCGGAGACTCTTGAGTGTGGCTGTGCTCTTGGTTTTTGGTTTGGTTAAGTAGAAATTAGGATGTTGGTTAGGGCAACGGAAAACATAAAGGTGGATTTGATTTTTTGGTGGCTGGCTGTGGCAAGAGTTAGGCCAGGGTCTGGGTTTTGATACCATGTTAACTAATATCAAAGGAAGAAATAAAGGGCTTGATAATCACATAAGACCCTCACTGTCTTTATATATAATAAGAAAAGCATCATACAAGGAAAGTCAACTATGGGATTGATATATAAATAAATCTACTTTGCTAATTTGTGTAGGAATCTTTTGTAACAGATCTCTCTTTTGTTAAAGCTTAGGAACAAACCCTGGACAAGGAACAAGGGTTTCTAAACCTAAGGATCCTGTATCAAAATGGATTCTGTAGCTTGATTATGAAGAATACATTTTTTGTACTTAGTTGGCTAATGCAGAACTTCTGGAAATAATGAGCTAGGGGAAAGGTAAAAAAAAGTCTTATAACTTTTGCAACTTTTCTAAGTAAGTCATATATTTTCACGACTTTCTATTTGAGTCATATATATTAAAAAACGTGATCTTTGTTAGTCCTATCCATGGTTATTAAAATCCCGACTTAAGTCTTAGAAACTTACGTTTCTACGACTCTAGGAACAAAAAGCGTTTTAAGTCTTAGTAAAAACTTATATGTAGGTAGAAACGGGTATAATCCTGACTTTAGTCTTAGAAACTTTACGACTTTATGTTTCTATGTTATTATATCAAATTTTTCAAAATTGGGATAAAAAATGAAAGCAAACAAAAAATATATTAATTTATTACCCAATTCAATCTTTATACAATCAAACTAGACTAATTTAGATTAAAATAAAAAATTAAATAAAGATAACCGAAAAAAACAAAAATCATCTATTGTTTTTTCCCTTAGGCTCTCAGTGTCACTTGATTACTCTTCTTCACTATGATTTTAATAATCCTGGTTGTTAAGTTTATGTAAATGTAGTTGTAGGCAAAGAAAATGCCAATGATGATACAAATATTTGCATAAATGAGTTTAACCTATTAAAAGATAAAACTAAAGAAGAAGAGCAAGAATATATGAATTTATAAGATAATAATATTGATACTATCATTGGTCATAATGTTTCTTGTGTTCCATTAGATAATTGAAATGTTTTCAACTTTTCATTTATGAATTGTGAATTTGAAAATTTTCTTTTTTTTTGTATTATATGTTTATGCCATGGCATTTTTATGGTATTAAAATATTAGTTTTTTTATCTTTTTCTAAAAGTTTTTTGATAAAATCTTACGACTCTATAACTTTTTACGACTTTACGATTGTAGAAAAATCAAAATGACTTTAGGTAAAAACCCGACTTTAACAACCTTGGTTCTATCACTGGAAAACTTGATTGAAATCCTATGTGGCAGATAACGGACGTTAAAAACAAAGAGAGAAAATCAAAATCAGACATCCAACTTTATAACTTTTCTAATTAAGTCATTAGGTTCTTATTTTTTCACAACTCACCATCAGAATCCTAAATATTCTCTTCTGGAGCTGTTGTCCTTCAAGCACAAGCCTGCTACATTTTCTCTTCTCTTTCTTCCTCGAGAGTGAGGAATAAGGAACAATTTTCATACTTTCTAATTGAAAAATATAAAATTTTAAGTGATAACACTAATCATGATCATAAAATTAAAAACATATAGAACTTCTGGAAATGGAGAATTACCAGCAAAAAGCGAAATAAAAACCTCTCGCCAAGCACCGAAGTATGTTATGGTGAGAAAGCTGGAGCTGAACCACCTTAATCCCGATCCCTATGTCGATGACTTGATTATACTCCTACACAATTTTATAATTAATTAATTGTCCTATTTATCTATGTATTCATTAGTTTATAAATCTTTTTTTTTTTATCACCAGTGAAATCATTATCATTACATTGTTATTGCTGATATAAATATTCTTTCTATAATATACTTATGGGTCATTTTGTAAAATTTTGTAGTTTATTCTTTCAAGCATCTATAAAAGCATGAAGAATAATATTAAAAAGATTAAATCATCCTATCATGGAATCTATAAAGTACATTGAAATATATATACAATGAAATATTACAAATGTAAAATATTAAGTAATGAGCTATTTAACACACTATTATTAATTAATATTTTTAATTTTTCATTTGACTATTGTACATCAATTAAAATTCTATAAGTTAATAAGCTCAAAAAATATTTTTAAAATTATTTTTAAAAATAGTATTTTTAAAATTTTATTTTTGAGTTGGATACTCGTAAATAATTAATTAATTTCTAAACTAATTTTTTTGATTGATTTTTAAGTAGGTAAAATGCTAATTTTTAAATGGCTCAAGGGATGTAATATTCCAATTCTCATTTTTAAAATATTTTTTAAAATTTTATTTTTGAGTTGGATAACTCGTAAATAATTAATTAATTTCTAAAATAATTTTTTCAAGTGATGGTTAAGTAGTTAAAGTGCTAGTTTTTAAATGACTCAAGTGATGTAATATTCCCATTTGCATTGTATATTCCATTGATGTAATGGCAGTCAATGGCCTCAAAACATAGAAAATATAATAGTTCATTTGGGAAAAAAAAAGAAGGAGAATAAATGGTTTATTTTAAACATTTTCTGAAAATTTCAAGCATAATAGCAATAACGCAACTTGCACATTGTAATTAGAGTTACACAGTTATAGATTTCTTTTGAATCCAGTGGTAAATTGTGAGAAAATAGTAACCTAGTGACTTAATTAGAAAAGTTAAAAAATTAGATGACTAATTTTGATATTTACCCATTGTTTTTAACGTGTGTTATCCACCACATATGATTTTCGTTAAGTTTTCTGGCTATAGGACTAACAAAGATCATGTTTTCAAAGATATAGGACTCAAACAGAAAATTGTGAAGATACCGGACTTACTTAGAAAAGTTGCAAAAGCTATAGGACTTTTTTTGACCTTTCCCCTCATGAGCTGCTTGTAATTATTATTTAATGAATTTCAGTTCCAATTGCCATATGGGAGAGATTTCTGCTTAGTCTGGAGGAAGTTGTTAAGAATTAATTGGTATGACTTCAGGTTAGCTATCTGATTACAAGACGATTAAGAACCAAAGCATGACACACGTATCGATCCATGCTGAAAATGCACCAGTGCAATTAAAAATTGGCTTTAACAGCGAGAATTAAATCCATAGCAGAAATCCTAGTACCTTGGCTATTAAACCAATTGAAGATTAACAAACATGCATGCAACAGTCTACAAGTTGAGTTCCTAAGACTTACTTGTAGACTAATCGGAAGCACCTGGAAGTGTTCGTAACAAAGGGGTATCAGAGCAAGGTTAGGTTGTCCAAAGATGTCCGGGATTTTCAGTATTAGAGAGTATCCTAAATATAGGCCACAGTAGTAGTTAGTTTGTGTGCTAGTGGTTATGTGTCTTATTTGTTAAGACCATGGAATGTGCTTGTGACTGTTGATCTTTCTTGATATTGTTAAGATTGGTTGCTTTAATGTGATTTATTGAACGAAGCACCAAAACCGGGAGTTTAACACCCCCTTATGTTAATTGAAAAAAAATTGAATGTGGCTGTGGGAGAAGAATATTTAACTTCCAGCAAGTGGTTGTTGAAGATGGTAGATACAGGCAAGAGATAATGTTGAACAAGTTTGACTCTGCTATTGACTTTCTATGAAAGGAAGTGTTTCTGAATGAACTCTTGCAAGCATGTTGTTAGTAATAATTGAAACTTGTTTACATGCTTATTGAGTGGCATTATTCTATTTATGGAATTATAGTGCCATTATTGTTATTGTACCGATCTGCCGTTTAAATAAGAAACTCCTATTGATTGAAGAGAATGTTGGAGAAAGAGCATTTGTATTTTTCTGGCATTCATGTATACAGTTGTAATGACCCAACTAAATTTAGTTCATTTTATTATTTTAGATATTTAGGTTAAGGTCAAAGAGAAGAAAAAATAAATATAATAATAAAAATAAGAAAAAAAAAATTAAAAGATCAAGGGGATAAAAAAAATGGGGCAGGAGGTGCGAAAAGGAGAAAGAAAAGAGAACAACTCGAAATAAGAAAAGTTAAAATTAGGTATTTCTCTTACTTTTTTGTCTACCTATTTCTTTGTATTGAAGAAGTGGAAGAAGAGATCATCAAGCGAGGATCAAGTGAAAGTAATCTGTAAATTTTTTCAGTAAAAGAAGAATCTTTGGTGAATAATTGTTAGTTATTTTTCAATACATAGGTTAGCTTTTCTTTAAAATTAAAGAGAGACTTAAGTTAAGATTATAGTTTATTATAATTTATTTTAATGACTGGAAGGGTCAATTGATTATTAAGATTGTTTCAGATGGATTAAAAATAAATTTGGGGAGAGTAGAAATCAGAGAGTAAGAATTGCGAATCGGAGAAGACGAAGAATCGTGTTTCAGGGTATAAATTGGTATAATTACAGTTTAGGTCCTTCAGGTTTCTATACGTGTTCATAGACACCCAATTTTTGAAAATATTACAATTTGGTCACTGGAAGAAGAATGCTGAACGATCTAATCGGGTTAATCACTGTATCAGTCCCTAAGGCTTCTAACACTACTTCGGTGAATTCTTAGATTCCAGAAGGGTTCGTTTGGGTCACTGTCAGCAAATGATTTTGAGTTATTTCTTGAATTGATTATGTTTTGACATAAACTTTTACATAATTATTTTAGGCGGCTAAAGAATTATTTCAGGAGTTTGAAAGTTGCATTTTGAGGTAAGTGGCTACTATTATTCAAAAAATTAAATTATTTTGATATTATGTATATATATATATATATTATTTCTTCAAAGTGCTAAGTTTTCCAATTTAGTAATTTTTCAATATTTCGATTTAAAGCTATTTTGCATTAAATAAAGTTTTTAATCAGAATAAGAGTTTTCAATTACAAGTTTTATTCTGAAATTGTTTTCCAAGTATTTGATTAATTTACTTGTTTATCTACTTACTCGAATTTTATCTTTTTTATGCAATATATTATGTTTGATTAAATAAGCTGGGATCAGGTATGTTTTGATTGTGATGTTTTGTACTAAAATTTTATAACAATCGTAATGCTCTGAATTTCTGTTCTGACTCCGTTTTGTTGGGTGTTGGTTCTGTGCCCGTACTACTGGGAAAGTGTAGTGCACTGTTCCGCAGTGCACTGTTTTTAGGACTAGTCCTTCAGGGCGCTTGATTGTTGGCGATTCTTAGACAATTCTGGACGCACTACAGTAGTTTAAGTGTAGTCACAGTGATCACCCCATCCACTCTGCTCTAAATTTCTGTTCTGCTATTCTGTTCTAAACTGCTCTGTTTTGGTTAATGATTTTATTTACAAATATTATTTGCTCAGCTCTCAAAATTGCCATTATATTAATTATGTTCTGACTATTCAAATATCTTCTGCTAAAGTTTATGTTATTATTTTTACAAGAATTGTTTTCTGCTTGATCTCTATATATTTTGTATATTGTATTTCTGTTTTTCAAAATCCGCCACTTGCTGGGCATTCGTGCTCACCCCATTTTGACCCCCTCACACAGATCAGGAGTAGTTCAAGTTAGCTAGATGGAGCGACTACAAGATCAGCAGTAGTTCAAGACAATTAAAAGTATTTCGTTAGTACTACTATTAGAAACTTATTTATGTTTAGAAAACTCTTTAGATTTTGTTTCATTCTTTAGAGCTTTAATATCTTATGGATTATGTTCCAGTTTCAAGAATTGTAGTTGCCTTGCCACTTATTCTCATAAGAGAATTTTATAAGTTTAGAATTATTTGGAATATGTAGCCTTGCATGCTTAGGAAAATTTTATTTTCTTGAGTATGTGGCGTGTCATCGTCCCGAGACTCCTAGGGTGGGTTTTGGGGCGTGACAACAGTGAAAGGGAGTGTGTGAATCATGTATTCTCCTATCTGAATCTGTTAGGAACAACAGATTATTGTTCTGTGCAACAGGAATTTCCCAGCAAAAGTAAGTTTGACTGGCCAGTTGACCTTGGGCTAGGAAGGACCTTGAAGGCTGAAATTAGATGTACAAGTTTTATTAGCCAATTGGAGTGTGTTGAAGTGTTTTATTGAAGATTTGAGAAAAGTACTACCGAATCCATGTTCTGCAGAGATAAACTAGTTTCAAGGGGTTTGAGAGATGCAATCTTGATCTGAGCTTCTCCCCTGGGATTTTAGGCTCTGGATGAGTGCTATATTGCAAAACAAATGTGTGTTTAAGGTTTGGATTGATGATCCATAGTGGAACTAAAAGTGACCTCTCCCAAACCCAAGTTTCTACTCAATGATCTGCAGTTTTGGTCACACAATTGGTATTCTGTTTTGAACTGCTACATAGAGGATTACTGATGTTAAATGAGCCTCTTTTCAGTCAAGAAATGTGCCTACTGACCTTGGTTTAAAGGTCTGTAGTGGAACTCTAAAATGGTCTATCAGTTAAAGTAAAGCCACAGCATTTGCAAGAACTTTACTAGAATTGGAAGTTTGACTCTGAGCTTGAAGAAGCTTTTGGACCTGAGTTTTCCCAGGCATGTTCTAATGGTAAATAAGAACTTGTTTAACACTCTCCATGTGAAAATTTTCTTGGTTTGGAAGGAAGTGCTATGAAAGTCAAGAAAACAGCACTATTGAGGAAGTTTTAATGAAGATTATGCAACGTATCCTGATTAAGACCTTTATATTGGAGTTTTTGCTTGGAGAGAAATTTCTTATGGCTGCAGAGAAGTGTCCTCAGAATTTGAGCTAGAAATTTGTAGAGGAGCTCAAAGTGACCACCCTAAACTCAAGCTTTCTAACTACTGAGAACCTGTGTCTCTATATAGGGTTCAGCTTCTTTCTCAGAGACTACATGTTAAGATCTTTGAGTTCAAATGTGTCTCATTATGAAAATGAAATATGTCTGCAAGATCTTGACAAACAAATAACTATGGAGATCAAAGATGACTCAGTGAAACCAAATTTCTTTGTTGCTGTACCTGCAAGTTAGCAGATTCTGGTTTGAAAACCTGACTTTGCGATTAAGAGATGTTAGGGGGATAAAATCTTCATTCATAGTTGTGATTACATAATAAAGATTTGTTCAAGTCTCAAAACCATTAAGTTGGCTTTGGAATTCTGAGTTTTGCCTATTGAACTATTAAAGGCAGAACAATGACCCAGAATTACAGAAGCAGGTTTGGTTTATGATGAAGGCAACACTTGTATTAGCAAGGAATATACAACTGGTTATGGAGTGACAGATTTGACATCATAACCATGGTATTGGATTAAGAACAGGAGCTGTAATCAAAGCTAACTGGAAGAGAGCCAAATAATCAAAAGTTGTACATCAGTAATGAATGGGAAGGTTAAAGCATAAGGCAAGCCTACTGGATGTTTGGGTTCCTGAAATGATATTCTTCTCTCAGATTCCTGTCATGGAATACCGAGCAAGAGATGTCAAGGTTGATTTAAAAGGAAGAAATGAAAAATCCTGGAGTAGTTGATTCAATGTTGTCATGCATAAAGGTTTGACTGATCTGTTGACTTTCAAAATAGGAAACCCACTGATGAAATTTCCAGGTTGATGAGCTTTCCAAGAAGATTTTAAATGTGTGGAGAACTTATAAGTCACAGTCTATGAACTGTCAACCTATTAGACGCTGGAAATCACCAAAACTATCAGATAATTGTTATTTCATTACTTCCTACTGAGCTAAACACCCAAGTAAATGTTTGAGCACAATGTTACCAGGTCTTATGGGTTCAGTGATTGGTGGTGGAGTTACAAAACCTAAACATCAAAATTTCAGAGTTGTCTAGCTGATAAGCTAAGTGGGCAACCAGAATTTTGTTCTCAGTGGCTGCATTCACAGTGCTTAGGCCAGAAAGGTCGACTTAAAGTTGACTTTTTGAAGAAGCTGCAGGTTTTAGGAGAACATGAGCTGGAAAATCATCTGACATAATTTTAGACTTGTGGAGAGTTTAAAATTAGAAAAATAGCTACAACTTCAGGAAAATTACGGGCAGTATTGTTACATAATGATGTTCTGCTGCTGAATGTTGAAGCTACTGTGTTAGTTCAAAGTTTAATATGAATCTTATTGACTATTACGCCTCAAGACAAAAACAGAAAGGATCTTGATCCCAAGTACACAGGCTATCTTTGGATGTGAAGATACCAAGTGCTGGAATAATTGCAGTGGAAGGTTGAACCTGTACGTTTGACCTTTTGAATAAGATACTTCTATGCTTGAAGTACAGGCTTGATGGTGCATCAGTCTGCATGTTGTTGCTTTCTTTATCCAGAAGTGCAGCATTCCTCATGAATCTAGAAGGTTGCAGCAGCTTGACATCATACATAGAAGCAATGTTTGCATCACCTTTCTCAGAGAAACTTGAGGCACACTCGCATTGCGCACCCTGTATGTACCTGTTAAGTATTTCTTAAGAATGCAATTTCACCAGAAACTCAATAGAAACTGATAGAAAAGTTGTAAACTAGGAAAATACAATCACTATGTATACTTTACCCTGTTTCATATGTTCAAAATTTCACAGACAACTCATCCTCGATGGTAAAATTACATCATCGCTTATAAAACAAGGAAAAGGCAACACTGCTTCAATCTTTATGTATTTCAAACGAAAATTGATTGAATGCAATTTATTTAAATTGACGATCTGTTATCTGCTGACTGTAATCATTATAGGCACAAGCACAATAGCTCAAAACACAGAATCCTCGCGTTATATCTACTAATTCCATCGCATAAGAGGTGCTTTGAAGCATTCTCAGCAGTACATGGTACTTAAAGACAATAACTTTATCTTCATAGAAACACACAGAGAAAAAGGGGTTCATAACACGGGGAGTGGAACTGAAGCTCAGCATAGAAATCTTCACTTGGATTCTACAGGTCATTTAGCTGCCAATATATTAACCAGAAAACAAACGCAGCTTAAAGTTCTCTTTTTATTAAAAGACAATTATTTCAACCAGTATAACTACTTGGGAATACGAATAGACCAACCAAATTCAAAATCACTATACTACCCAAAAAGAATAACTAAAAACACCTTTATAATAAGAACAATTTGAGGAGTAGAAGACCCACTTGCGATTATTGTCTGAGCCAGCATGACAAATTCTCCTCCTTTTAAACCTCCAAGCCGAGGAACGAGGATGAATCAGGGAAAATTGGTTCAAAAAGGGATTGTTCCTTTTCCAGCTTTTCCCATCACTATGCTTAGGCTTTGCCATGAACAGAGACTGCAGTTCTGGTGGTTCCAATCTACTGGCTTCGCCAATCCCTGCTTCCTGCTTCAAAATCATACATTCTTACCCTTCTCACTCTCGTATTTCAAAGAGAGGACGAGGAAGTACTATCAAACACACCCTGCTACACTCTCAAGCACATCCAATTGACTCACCAACTGATTGAAAAATTGCCACCAACTGTCATAAATCCAAACCAACTTGTCCTCTCTCTGTTCAGACAAAAGAACAGCCACAGAGACAGTTAAAAAACGATGGCCAACTAGACACTTCTTCTTCTACAATAATACAAGAAGCTAATCATGTGAATCCTAAAAGTAGAACACGCCACCACTACCAGAAAAAAGCAAATGAAAAATTCACTTGAAGTTTGACAAGTGCAATGTTACCTGCTAACTTGGGGATGATGGGCAGCAGTTAGTTATTTCAGTTAATTAGGGAAGATTCAAGAGATTTCCAGGCCATTGGGATTTGATATCTAATGAGAATTTTCGAGTCTTTTCTCCCTAAATTCATCTTCTCTCTCTTTAACTTTCTTCCATTCCTGTGAATTTGAGCTGCAAGTCTCATAACTCTTTGGAATTCCTCATCTTCTTATCTGGAATTAAGAGAATTTTGAGCAAAAAATGTGTCATTTCCTTGGAGGTGAATTCCCCTTATATAATATAAATACAAGCTTATATTTAGCCCTAAACATAGCTAAACTGCCATATACAAATCTGTCTAAAGATATCCTACAGCTAGTATATCCTAAATAAGGAAATCATAAAAGATTTACAATCATAAAGACAGTTGTCACAGCTGTACAAGGCATAGAATCTGCTGGCCTTAAATGGCCAGAGCTTATAATCTGCTATAGAATCTGCTGGCCATTTGCCTTTGACATCCCCCCTCAAATTGATGCTGGTAAATTTACAAGCATCAATTTGCTGACAAGGAAGTTATGTCGCTGATGTGTCATGGATTTGGTGAAGATATCTGCAATCTATAGAATGGTGGAGATGTGTGGCAGGGTGATAACTTGGCGGTCATAGGCCTCCCGGATAGAATGACAGTCTACCTCTATGTGTTTTGTGCGTTCGTGATAGACAGGATTGGCAGCAATTTGGATGGCACTGGTGTTGTCAGCATGCAGGGGAGTAGGTTGATCTTGGGAGAAACCAAGCTCTGTTAAGAGACCACCCAGCCAAATGATCTCAGAGCATGCTGCAGACACGGCTCGGTATTCTGCCTCAGTGGATGATTTGGAGACAGAGTCTTGCTTCTTGCATTTCTAAGAGATAAGAGCATCACCAAGAAACATGCACCATCCTGTAGTAGATTTTCTTGTGTGTCCGGGTAGCCAGCCCAATCTGCATCACTGTAGGCATGTCGCTGGGGTGAAGAACCAGTAGGAAAAAATAATCCATGACTAGGGGTTCCAAGAATATATCTAATGATGCGGCGGACTGCGGATAAGTGGAGATGCCAAGGAGCTTGCATGAACTTGCTGACTGTGTGGACAGCATAAGAAATGTTTGGGCGGGTAATAGTTAAATAAATAAGACTACCAACCAGCTTCCGATATAAAGTAGGATCACCAAGAAGTTCCTCTTCGTCTCGTCGATATTTCACATTAAGTTCCATTAGGGTGTCAACAGAATTTATGTCCATAAATCCAGCTAATTGGACCAAATCCTGAATATTTATGCTGATTCAAGAAGATACCTTGAGGCCGATGATGCACCTCTAACGCCAAAAAATAGGTGAGTTGGCCTAGGTCTTTCATGTGGAAAGTAGAGTGCAGCAAATTCTGAAGTTTAGAAATGGCCTCCAAATCAGAACTAGTGATGACGATGTCATCAACATAAACAAGTAGAACAACTAGGCCTTTAGACGTCTGCTGGAGGAAAAGTGAGGAGTCATGTTGACTTTGAGTAAATGAAAACCCAAGAAGAGTTGATCGAAACTTTTCAAACCATACTTGTGGTGCTTGCTTCAATCCATACAAAGACCGTTTCAGTTTGCAAACATCATTAGGTGAGGACGTAGCCATACCATAGGGAAGTTTGATGTAAACTTCCTCCTTGAGATCACCATGTAAGAAGGCATTCTTTACATCCATTTAATGTAAAGACCATGATTGTGATGCAGCCAGGGCTAGTATTGTTCGTACAGTGGTCTTTTTGGCTACAGGTGCGAAGGACTCATCATAGTCTACACCATATTCTTGCTTGTTGCCAAGAACTACCAACCAAGCCTTGTAACGATCGATGGATCCATCAAAATGCAGCTTGATCAAAAACACAAACTTACTACCAAGGGGACATGGAACAACATCTGATATGATCAAGGAAGGCTCACATGGAGAAGGCAAGGACCCATTGAAGGTTTCTAGTGAACCTATGACAAGGAAGAAAGCTAAGGAGCTCTCAAGTGCACTGCAAGGCTTTGTTTCAAGTTTCTTCATGGAGAATGGACATGAAACTTCACAAGGAGCTGCTGGAATTCTCAAGACACCATATGGAGATGATGGACATGCTTGGTACTCAGTTCTAGAGTGCTTAGACAAGCCACAAAGCAAGGACACCAAGGACACCACTCAAAGTGCACTATTTGAGCCCCCTTAAGTGTTCTTGATGCATTTTGTGCCTACAACCTGGGTTTTTGAGCTCTAACTTTTCCAAACCTCTTTACCACATCTAAGAGGAAGATTCATGCCATTGGAACTCAAAGATTCAAGCTTGGAGCTGAAGATACAAGTGAAAAACCCTAAAGTGCCCAAAAATGCATCCAAAAAGGCTATTTGGGGGTTTTCGGGTTTAATCTTGTATTTTCATTTTATTTTCATTCAATTCCTGTTTAAATACATTATTTAGGATGTTATTTAGGCTATGGAATTAATTCAGGTCACTTAGGACAAGTGGCATACGCTGCATACACTAAACAAGGTTAGAAAAGTTTAGGAGTCCTAGTTTGACTAGGTTTTCTTGAGTCCTTTGTAACTAGGTTTCCTAGGTGACTTGAGCTGCGAATTTTGCCCAGCTTTTTACCCTAGTTTAGGCCTATATAAAGGCACATATTCTGGATGAAAAGACACAAATTTATGCCGAAATAGTATTGCTCTTTGGAGAGGTTTTCTCTTTGGTTCTTGGCGGACTGCCTTGGTGCACAAGTGTGCTTGTGTTCTTGGAGTTCTATACTTCTTGTTTATAATCACAGGTTGATTAGGGGTGGGGGTTTCAAACCTAGTCTTTTTGATGTCTTGTGGAGCTTGAATCACATCTTGGGCGCGTTTCATGGTCTTTATACCATAAGGGTTCACATCAACATCCCAAGTCTGGTTTTCTTCAAGTGCAAGAAATCCTATTTCAATAGCTTTCTGCCAAAATTCAAGCTCCATTGCCTGTTAATATGATGAAGGAATAGGAATAAAGGACAAGGTGGCTGTCAAAGATAAAGGAGAGGTGAATCCATACCTATCTTGTGGTCTACGAACCCATGTACTGTGTCTAAGAGGTTCAAGGGTAGTTGCTGGAACTGGATTAGCAGTTAGGGGATCAGCTGGAGGGGGCTTGGGAGGTACTGAGATCTGGCGTTGCTGGTAGGCTATGAGAGGTTTAGAGGGTACAGAATTTGCAGAAGAGCTAGTAAATACAGGCAAAACAAAAAAATGAAGGAGGAAGATCATCGTGGTGTGTGGAAAAGAAATACTGGTTTTCAAAGAAAATCACATTTCAAGAAACTCGAATACGACGCAGACTGGGATCATAACAAAGAAAACCTTTTTGGTGCACAGAATATCCTAGAAAAGCACTTTAAACAGCTTGAGCTGTGAGTCTTGTACATTCCTGTGTAGGAAGATGAACATAGCACACACAACTGAAAGTACGAAGGTGAGAATATTTTGGGGTATGACCAAATAATCGAAAGAAAGGAGAAGCATGGTTCAATGAGGGAGAGGGCAATCTGTTGATGAGGTAGACAGCAGTGGAGAGAGCTTCACACAAAAAATGAGAAGGTACAAACGACTCTAACAGAAGAGCGTGGACAACATCGAGAAGGTGACAGTTCTTTCTTTCAGCCACCCCATTTTGCTGGGGGGTTGAGGGACAAGACCTTTAAGAAATTATGCCATTGGTTTGCAAAAAAATCTTGAAATAAATGAGACATACTCACCCCCATTATCCGAACGAAGAATTTTTATTTTGGCAGAAAATTGGGTCTGAACATGCGCATGAAAAAGCTTGAAAATAGAAAACACTTCATCTTTAGAATGCAGAAAATAAATCCATGTGAAGCGACTATAGTCATCAATGAAAGTCACAAAATACTTGTAATTTGCATGAGATATGACTAGTGCCATACCCCACACATCACTATGTATCAAATCAAAATGCTGGGCTACGTTTGGTGTGTGAGTGGGAAATGGCAGAATTTTACTTTTTCCAAGCCTACAAGAATTGCAATCAAATTGAACAGAACTAAGAGATGGTGCCCCTTTATTCCCAAGTACATTGGGGTTTGGGTATCCTAGACGCTTATGCCATGCTCGATAATCAACATAAGCAGAATTACAAGTGATGACGGGCAAAGAGAAACATGGAGACACTGGAAATTGGAGAGGGAAAAAACGTCCTATTTTAGGCCCCCTTGCAATCATCTTCCTTGATTGCTGATCCTGCACAACACAACCAAATTTAGAAAATTCCATTTTACAATCGTTGCCAACCAATTGACTGATAGAAACAAGATTAGTGGTAAGGCCAGGAGAGACAAGAACATTGGTTATAGAAGGAGAAACATCACCAGTGGCTGTGATAGGTAAAGAGTTGCCATCAGCTGTATGAATTTTGAGATTTCTAGGATATTTACTTACATTGGTGAGGAGTTTAACATTGTTTGTCATGTGATGGGAGGCCCCAGAATGAAAGTACCAAGGAGATGATGTAGTGAGGGGTTTACCTGAGAGTCCTAATGCAGAGAATTCAGAAATGATCATTTGTTGAATCATTTTGGGGGTTACAGATTGAACAGGAGCAGAAGCATTTGGTGTCAGATGCACAGTATCCATAGAACTTCCAGCACTTGAAGAATCAGCTGAGGCAATATATGCTATTTTAGATCTCTTATGGGGTCGAGTAGGGCATTCCTTGATGGTATGACCATCCTTTTTGCAGTAGTTTCAGAACATTTTTGAACAATTTGAAGCATAGTGACCAAATTCTTTGCAACAAAAGCATTGAACGGTACTCATGTTCCTACCTTTCTGCTTGCCTTGAGCTGCATAAGCCATAGGAACAAAAGTGGATTTATGTTGTTCCAAGGTGTTTTGAGTGAGAAGTCGTTCCTCACGGAACAATTCATTGAGGCATGCATCCAAGGAAGGGACTAATTCTCGGTTCATAAGATTGGACCTAGTGCTTTCAAATTCAGATCTCAGTTTCATAAGAAATTGATCCCTCTTAGTAGTTTCATGCATAGATTGAACAGAACTAAGACCTTCGGGAGGTAAGGTAGCCTAGACTATATCAGTATATTTAGCCCAAAGATTCATGAAGCTGGAATAAAAATCAGAAATAGAGAGACTGTCTTGTTGGAGGCTGGCTAGCTCATGTTCAAGCTGAAATCGATGAGCAGTATTCTGTAGAATTTCTTCAGATAATTCCACATTTCAGCTGCGGTGTTGAAGGGTCGAAGATTCAAGATGATGTTCGATTCCACAGACCCTAGAATCCATGCCATGATTTGAGCATCCTTCACTTCCCATTTGGCGTGCTCATCCTTGTCTTTGTCCTTGTCAGGAGCAGGTTTGCTGCCATCAACATGTCCCCATAGATCTTTTCCTTTGACAAATATCTTGAAATGAAATGCCCAGGTTGAGTAGTTTTTGCCATCAAAACAAATCAGGAAGGTATCGTACTTGTCTGAAGACATGAGGCTGAGATAACTTGATAAAAGAATAACTAAGAACGAGGGACTGAACTAAGTCTGGGACTTAAGAAGAAGAGACATGTGAGAATTTAGAACTGAGGCTCTGATACCATGATAAACTGAGAGAATTTTGAGCAAAAAATGTGTAATTTCCCTGGAGGTAAATTCCCATTATATAATATAAATACAAGCTTATATTTAGCCCTAAACATAGCTAAACTGCCATATACAAATCTGTCTAAAGATATCCTACAACTAGTATATCCTAAATAAGGAAATCATAAAAGATTTACAATCATAAAGACAGTTGTCACAGCTGTACAAGGCATAGAATCTGCTGGCCTTAAATGGCAGAGCCTAGAATCTGCCATAGAATCTACTAGCCTTAAATGGCCAGCTAATTCCTTTGACACCTAGATTGTGAGCTCGCTTGTTGATGAATTTGTATGATGCAATCACAAAATCTTGAAGGAAAAGGACTCCGCCACACTCACATGCCCTTCTTAGGTCCCTAACTTCCTTTTGCCTTCTTTCATTTCCTGCGCCTATGCTCTTAAAACCGTTCAGCCGCAAAAACATTAGGATACAAGTAATGCGCAGCCAGAAGCATAATGATAAAATAATAGAAGAAACACATCATCAGATACTTTCTCAAGCAAATGATGCCTTTGAGTGGCACATTCTTCTCCCAAGCAGGTTAAAGAAATCAAATTAATAATCGTCAAGAATGGCAGTTGAGGCCAGATTTCAGGTCATCTCTTCTGTTTTGCAGTTAGATTGCATATCCTCTATTCCACAAAATGAGAAATTCTACCATAAGTGGGACTGTATTTTACAGCAAAACGCAGCAGCAGTTATGCCAGTTTTGGCCCTTAATCAATAAATTTGACAAGCATTTTAGGTAGCTAAGACCATAACAGGTTAGTTTTACTTATAAATCATTGTTAACTAAATTCATTTAGTAACGACTGGTAACTCAGATATCTCAAACTTCTTACTCACAATTCTAAATTAAAATTTTCCACTTCCAACAAATTTTTTTAATCAATTACTGGGGTTCCTACAAATTCTCAATCCATCTGAAGTTGATTCCAGCCCCTTTTTTTTCCTTAAGAGTTCCAAATCTGCCAATTTTTGGCAGATTTTACTGCAGTTTTAGCAGGTAAGTCTCAGTTTTATGCCTTCTACGACCAGACAAGCTAATTTTTCTCTAATTTCTGATCCAACAAGTCCCAGTCACCAATTGAAACATTAACACACTCTTATGCACTTCAAAGTACCTACCCACATCATTGGCAAAGAAGGGTAGTGCCTTGTAAAAAAGTTGTAAACTTGTCAACCAAGTACCTACCCACATCATAGGCAACAACTAATGAGATTTCAAGCAAAGCATATCAATTAATGAGATTGAAATAAAGATGGAGATTGGAGTGAAATTACATAAACAGGCAATCAATCTTCGTGATTGGGGACTTCCAAGAAGGAGAGATTACAAAATTTTGATGTATTTTGATGTCTGGAATGTCAGAAATCTTGGACCACTCCCTTGACACATCTTTCCAACATCTTTGCACGGCGAAAGATGAGTATAGATTTGAGATTGGAGAGGTGTAGCATGGATTACTCTAATGGCAGGTTCATCAGATTTCTACAATACCAAATCAACAAATAGGTTCTCTTTGGAACACATTAACCTCATCAATCTCTAAGAAAAATAAGCATCTCCTACATACTGAAAATCTATGTCATTCATTTTTGGAAACGCATGATAAGGTATTAAATAATCAAAGATTCACAAATATTGCTTTTCTCAATCAGCGACTTTAGTCTCAATTTGTATCTAGGCGCTCCTGGATTTGAAGAAGAAATTGGTAGCTGCTAGGGCTCTGTATGTTTCTCACCTGGAGGCTGTGCAGAAGTTTGTGTCTTTACACAAAACAAGCTCTAATGCTGCCTCTGAGGAGATCACCTTTCACTCGGATTCTACCATTCATTTAGCTTCCAATAATTTAACAGGACAGGAAAAACCCAGCTAAATGTCGAAAGTGAATTGCTCACTTCACTTCTCAGAGCTAAATTTTTCTTTTATTTAACCAAAATATACTTCAACGGCCATAATTCTTTATGGAATACAAACATAGAAGGCAAACGTGTATTCATGCTGATACAACATACCAAGAAACACCAAACGTGTATTTATGCTTATACATTTCATGTTCTGCAGTAAAAAGATAGAACCTAACCACACAAATGCTAAAATTAAAGCGGAAAAGTTTTAGAAAGTGCACCAGAATGACACAAATGCTAAGATTGAAACCAACAACAGAAATGAAATTTCACTAGAAATTTGAAAACAACTGCAAGCCAAGCATGCAATCTTCCGGGAAACCACACTTTGCCACACTGATCAACATGTCCTTCCAAGGTCAAGGACAACACTTAGTCTTACAAACTTTCGTCAGATGCCATACATTCACCTTTCTTCTTCTTTTCTTTTCCATGCTCTGTTTGCTTCCTATGCTCCTAAAACAGTTTGGCAACTGCTCAGTAAACTGGACATAAACTTCGAACAATATTATACTCAGTTATAATATTGGGAAGGAAACTTGTCTACTTATGCCAGAGCCATGATGATAGAATAACCCTAATCACATGGATAAGCACAGGCCTCATAAGCAGAAAGTAACTCAGTTACATAGACAAGTATGTGCCTCAAACGAAGACACCTTCATCGTAAGACAAAATGAGAGACACAACATCAGATGGTCGTTCAAATGAAGACTCAGATCACATGGTAATCAATGTTTCTTTTTTCGGTGAAAGCAATTTCACTAGAAATTTTCTAAAAATTCACATAGGAACAGCTAAGTAAAGAAAATATAATCAAGAAATGGCACCTCGTATATGAAACTTCATCCTCTTCTGTTCCAATCTGATTGCGTACCCCTATTCCATTAAAAAAAAAAAATTGTTACACCACATGACAATTCATTCATTGATTACCAACTATATATATATATATATGAAATTTAGATTATTTAGTGACTTGCAAAACAATATAATACCAGTGATACATCAGCTTTGCATATTATTTATCAGGCCAAACATAGAGGCACCAGTTCCCACAGGTTTCAATACACTATTAGTAGCTTCTGACCAACTTTCATACTTTTTGGACCAATTTCTATATTAGGTCACTCTAATTTGGACATCAATGGAACTGTATTTTACAGCAAAATGCAGCAGCAGTTATGCCAGTTTTGGCTCTTAATCAGTAAATTCAACAAACATTTTAGGTAGCCAAGACTTTAACAGGTTAGTTTTACTTACAAATAATTGTCAACTAATTTCTATATCTTTTGCACAAGAGTAAACAAAACTGCAACAGCAAACTCATACACTGTTTATTTACTAACTGCTGATAACTTGAGTCAAATTTTTCACTCACAAATTTAAATCCAATTTTTCCACTTCCCACAAGTTTGTTTTATAAAATACTGGGTCTACAAAATTTTAATCCATTTGAAGTTGATTGGAGCCCCTTTTTCCTTAAAGTTCCAAATCTTCCAATTTTTGACAGATTCCCTGCACATTTTAGCAGGCAAGTCTCAGTTTTAGGCCTCATACCACCATAAAAGCTAATTTTTCTCTAATTTCTGATCCAACAAGTCCCAGTCATCAGTTGAAACATTAACATACTCTTATACCCTCCAAAACACCTAGTCAACTTGAGCCACCATGTTGGCAGTACCAAAACAAAAGAGGACAACCTTATAAATTTCGCTACATTTATCGAATTATCAAGGTTTGAGTTTGAGTAGCCAGAAAAGGGTAGTGCCTCGAAAAATAAGTTCAAAACTTGTCAACCAAACGTTTACCCACATCACAGGCAACAATTAATGAGATTTCAAGCAAAGTATATAAATTAATGAGATTAAATAAGGGCAGAGCTTGGAGTCAAAGTGCATAAACAGACGATCAGTTTCCATGATCTGAGACTTACAGGAATGAGCAATTAGAAAATGCGGATGTCTAGAATGTGGGAAATGTTGACCACTTGGTACTTCCCCTGACGTATATTCGCGACAAGTTTGGGCATTTCATGATGAAAATAGATTTGAGATTGGAGAGACGTAGCATGGATTGCTGTGATGGCAGCTTACCCAGACTTGGACAATCATAAATAACAAGATCTTGGAGAGAGGAGAGGTTTCCTAGCCACTCAGGCAAATCTTCAATTCCATCAAAGAACCCTATCTGCAAGACTTCGAGAGTAGTTAAGCATTGTATTTGAGGTGGTAGAATACTGCATCCAAATCCATGCAGACTCAATTCTTTGAGGGAGGAAGGGATGCTTTGGTGGATAGAATCAAAGTATTGAGGGATGTTATTCCATGCATTCAATATTAAATGCTTCAGTGATGGCAACACCTCCAGAGGTGACAAATTCCGCAACTCTGTGCAGCCACCAATTCGGAGTTTCTCCAATGAAGAAAGGTTGCCTAGCCACTGCGGCAAAGTTCCCAATTCTTGAAGAGTAGTGAGGTGCTGCATTTGATGCGGCAGTCCTCCATCCAACGATATTCTTTTTAAATTGGTGAGGCAGCCTGAGCTTGTCTCTGGAATATTGTCCCATACAATATTATAGCATTCTTTAATCTTTAACTCAACTAAATTCTTCAAACTCAAGTTCTGAAGACATTTCAAGACAGCAAATTAACTTCAACATCTGCAGGGAAGTGCAGTGTTGCAGTCCACTTGGAGCACACTGCACACCTCAAATCCTTACAATCATACAGCTTCAAATGTGTCAGAGAGTAGAGCTCATGAAAGCTCGGGAGCAATTTCAACTTCCAACAATTAGACATCTTCAACTCTCAAGCACTTGCTGGAAAACAGAGCATCCCCTATGTGACTGACACCTAAAGACCAACACTTACGCGTTTTAAGGCATGGGAGACCATTTGTCAATTGGATGCTTATTAAGTTGCGACAGCAACAGATACTCAGCTTCTCAAGGGAAGGAAATAAGTCCCTTCTGGTTGCTTCAAATCACTCTTCCAAGCTTATCATGTACTCTAATTCAAATTCTTTTAGAGCCGGAAAATTTCCATTCCCATAAAAATCAGTGTCAATCAATTTTACTCCACTCAGTCTATTGATAAAAAGATAGGTTAAGTTTAGTAGGTGCCCGAGGCTTAGAAGCTTCACACACTTGGAGCAAGAGTCCAATGTCAACCTAATCAAATTTGCTAGTGAAGATTGGGAGTTATTGATACTCATGCGGGGAAGCCAAGATGGGAAATTGCCGCCTTTGTAGCTTCTAATCCATAAACCTTTCAAATTTGAATGAGGTTGTAGCCCTCCAACACATCGTCATCTTGCCCCACGTCTATTCTTCCTTCGCTCCATTCAAATATCAACTCGCATATTCACCTCTTCTCTTGCAGTTTTGCCATCCTTGCATCTTCTTTCTGTCTCACCAGCTCAAGCCTGCATATTTCTAGTTTTCCTTGAAGATGACTTAAGCTTCCTAGCTCTTCAATTCCGTGCCCTCTCTCTGCAACCACAAAAACTAATGACAATGTTTGCAAACTTGTTAATCTTCCAATGTTGATTGGCATGAGCCGCTCCTTGTCAATATAAATGTGACAATTTGACCAAGTTTTCCATCTGCAGTGGAAGTTCTTTTAAATTTCTACACCATGTGACTCTTAAAATTTGCAGGTTCAAGAGTTCAGTGAAGGACCTCGGCAGACTTTAAATTTGAGTTTCTGAATGTCCAAGTATTTCAAATGCTTCAAATTTTTTATTGACTTTGGTAATATATTTACACCCGTAGCTTTGTGTAATTTCAAAATTCTCAACCTTCTGCACTCCTTCAGCATATGGCAAAAAACATCGAAGCTGGAAAATAGAGAGTTCAAATTTGGAGCATCAACTTGTGTTAGTCTATCGGCTAGATTGCTTTCTTTTCCAATAATATTCAAATGACGTATAAAAGAGACATCTCTAGAAGAATTTGCATCTGATGTTAGGATTGCAGCCTCTGAACGAGATCTTGCGAAACTGTGTACCAAATCATGCACTTGCATGTCATGATGTTTCCATAAATATCCCTCTTCACATCTTGGAACAATGAATTTAATATTAAGTCATTGAAATACTTGTTGCCCGTATCCCATGCTGTACAACAATGACAGAGTCCTGATTTGTTGAGTACAGATCAACTTCTTTAGCCCAGATATCCGACAGATTAGTAAATGTTTCTCTATATGTTACATCATATACTGCAGGTTTTGAGAAAACCCCAGGAACAGGAAATTCAGATGTGAACAATAACACAAAACTAAGAGCATTTAGTTGTACCATATAGGTATTGATGATCCATTATAGCTGAAACTAATGATTACTGGATCACCAATTACTTGCATGAAACTATTCTCCTAAACAGAAGATTGATTTACAATGGTTAAAAATGATGCATTTCTCTGCCAAAACAGGAATCAAACTTCAGTGTTAGTGACGAAGAACAACATGCCTAACATATCCCTGCTACCATACATGCTGGTGCTGCATCAGCTATAAATTACATATCCATCAGGCTTTCCTCCATGAATATTGATTCTTTCTTTTGTTTCTTCATATTGGGGTGTTTAAAATAGAATCAAACTTGAATTCAAATGTACAATAATAGATCAATGGTGGATATGTCACAGGTATAAAATTCAGTTCAAGAAATTAATGACAACTAAATCAATGGTGGATATGTCACAGGTATAAAATTCAGTTCAGGTACAATGGTGGATATGTTCACATTAATCAACAGTATTTGTTCATATCACTTTTGGATTTTAGTTAAGTCCATACCCATTATCATACCCTGCGCGCCCCTGTGATATGAACTTGTAAGTGTTCGAAACCTTTCCTGGCCAGCTGCAACAAAATAATAATACTCAGAACAATTATTAAGAATAACATCTAGATGCATGCAGCAAAAGGAATTCTAAGCATTCCCAATAAGATACTATTTATTTACGCTCATTAAAAATTCCCAACAGTCTCATTTTTTTTTTTAATTTTTAAAATCCTTTTGATAAAACATCATAACCCTTTGCTGCCAACTCCATGCAATCTTTTTTTTTTTCTCTTTAATGATGATCATTTAAAGAAAAAAATGCAAAATCAAATAGTATAGCCAAGTTTTTTTGTTTGCGTTTTTAACTTAGATTGCATTACAAGGTAGCTAGTACAAGATTGAGACAAAATCAACTTCTTACCTGTGTCCCAAATGTCAACACCTACAAAAGTCCGCCAAATACATACATAAATCAATCCAAAGAACTCCATTTCCTTTTATCATGCAAGCGCATAATCTTCAAGGAAAAGGACTCTGCCACACTCGCATGCCCTTCTCAATTCTCAGGCCTCCAACTTCCTTTGCCTCCTTTTATTTTCTGTGCCTATGCTCCTCAAACAGCTCAGCCACCAGAATGTTAGGATATAAGTAATGTACAGCTAGAAGCATAATGATAAAATAACAGGAGAGACACATTTTCAGATACTTTTCTCAAGCAATTGATGCCTCTCATTGGCACATTTTTTTCTCAAGCAGGTTAAAGGAATAAATTAACAATAATCAAGAAACGGCAATTGGGCCAGCTTTCAGGTCAGAATGCATATCCTCTATTTCACAAAAAAGAGAACTAAGTTTTGGCCCTTAATCAGTAAATTCAACAAACATTTTGGGTAGCTAAGACTTTAACAGGTTAGTTTTACTTATAAATCATTATCAACTAAGTTGTATATCTTTTGCACAACGGTAAACAAAACTACAACAGCAAACCCATACACTGTTTATTTACTGCCTGTAGTGTTGATAACTTGAGATATGTCAAACTTTTCAGTCACAAATCTAAATCCAATTTTTCCACTTCCAACAAGTTTGTTTTATCAAATGCTGCGTTCCTACAAATTTTCAATCCATTTGGAGTTGATTTGGGCCCTTTTTTACTTAAAGTTCCAAATCTGCCAAATTTTGACAGATTTCCTGCTGTTTTAGCAGGTAAGGCTTTGGTTTTATGCCTTGTACCACCATAAAAGCTAATTTTTCTCTAATTCATGATCCAACAAGTCCCATTCATCAGTTGGAACGTTAACATACTCTTACGCCCTTCAAAGTACCTGGCAACTTCAGTCAGCATGCAAGCAATACCAAAAAAAAAAAAAAGACAACTTTCTGAATTTCACTAATTTCATTTATTGAATTATCATGGTTTGAGTTTGAGTAGCCAGAGAAGGTAGTGCCTCGCAAGATAAGTTCACAACAATTGATGAGATTTCAAGTAAAGCATATAAATTAATGAGATTAAAATAAGGGGCAGAGCTTGGATTCAAAGTACATAAATAGACGATCAGTTATCTGTGATTTGAGACTTACAAGAATGAGCAAGTACGAAATAACGATGTCTGGAATGTGGGAAATCTTGGACCACTCGGTGCTTGCTTCGACGCATATTTGCGACAAGTTTCCACAATCGATGATGCATATAGATTTGAGATTGGAGAGACGTAGCATGGATTGCTGTGATAGCAGCTTACCAAGACTTTCACAAAAATAAATCTGAAGTCGTTGGAGAGAGGAAAGGTTTCCTAGCCACTCGGGCAAATCTTCAATTGCATCAAAGAACCCTATCTGCAAGACTTCAAGAGTAGTTAAGTGTTGTATTTGAGGTGGTAGAGTGCTGCACCCAAATCTAGACAGAGTCAATTCTTTGAGGGAGGAAGGGATGCTTTGGTGTATAGAATCAAAGTATTGAGGGATTTCCTTGCCAAGCGTCCCCAATCCATTCAACGTTAAATGCATCAGTTATGGCATCGCCTCTAGAGGTGACAAATTCCTCAACTTTTTGCAGCCCCAAATTTGGAGTTTCTCCAATGAAGAAATGTTGCCTAACCACTGCGGCAAAGTTTCCAATCCATCAAACCAATTAAACTCCAATTCTTGAAGAGTAGTGAGCTGCTGCATTTGATGTGGCAGAGACTTTATATTAGGTCCTCCATAAAGCCTCAACTCTATGAGTGACCCATGCAAGTGATGGATGGAAGTGAAGCATGGAGGCACCTCTTTTGTCTCTTCTGAGAAGCTGTCATACAACAATAATCTTTTTAAATGGGTGAGGCAGCCCAAGCTTGTCTCTGGAATCTTGTCCCATACAATACTATTGCATCCAGAAATATCTAACTCAACTAAATTCTTCAAACTTCCGAGCCATTCAAGTTCTGAAGACATTTCAGGACAGCGAATTAACTCCAAACTTTGTAGGGAAGTGCAGTGTTGCAGTCCACTTGGAGCACACCTTAAATCCATACAAAACTCAAGCTTTAAATGTGTGAGAGAGCAGAGCTCATGAAAGCTCGGGAGCAATTTCAACTCGCCACAACCAGATATCTCTAACTCTCTCAAGCACTTGCTGGAAAACAGACCATCGCCTACATGACTGACACCTAAAGACCTACACGTGAGCGTTTTAAGACATGGGAGACCATTTGTCAATTGGATGCTTCTTAAGTTGTAACAGTCCCGAAGACTCAACTTCTCAAGGAAAGGAAACAAGTCCCTTCTAGTTGCGTCAAACCACTCTTCCAAGCTTATCATGTCTTTTAATTCAAATTCTTTCAGAGGCTGAAAAATTCCATTCCCATAAAAATCATATAAATTGGTTTGAAACCTGCGCTCCCCTGTAATATGAACTTGTAAGTGTTTGAAACCTTTCCTGGCTAGCTGCAACAAAATAATAATACTCAGAAAAATTATTATGAATAACATCTAGATACATGCAGCAAAAGGAATTCTAAGCACTCTCCAATAACAATGTCTGGAATTCTAAGAATAACATCCAAATGCATGTAGTGTTGATAACTTGAGATATGTCAAACTTTTCAGTCACAAATCTAAATCCAATTTTTCCACTTCCAACAAGTTTGTTTTATCAAATGCTGCGTTCCTACAAATTTTCAATCCATTTGGAGTTGATTTGAGCCTTTTTTTCCTTAAAGTTCCAAATCTGCAAAATTTTGACAGATTTCCTGCTGTTTTAGCAGGTAGGGCTTGGCTTTGTGCCTTGTACCACCATAAAAGCTAATTTTTCTCTAATTCATGATCCAACAAGTCCCATTCATCAGTTGAAACATTAACATACTCTTATGCCCTTCAAAGTACCTGGCAACTTCAATCAGCAGGCTAGCAATACTAAAAAAAAAAAAAGGACAACTTTCTGAATTCACTAATTTCATTTATTGAATTATCATGGCTTGAGTTCGAGTAGCCAGAGAAGGCAGTGCCTCGCAAGATAAGTTCAAAACAATTGATGAGATTTTAAGCAAAGCATATAAATTAATGAGATTAATTTATCTGTGATCTGAGACCTAGAGGAATGAGCAATTACCAAATATCGATATGTGGAATGTGGGAAATCTTGGACCACTCGGTGCTTCCTTCGACGAGTATTCGCGACATGTTTTCGCAACGGAAGATGCGTATAGATTTGAGATTGGAGAGACGTAGCATGGATTGCTGTGACTGCAGCTTACTCAGCATTCCACAAGAATAAATCTGAAGCCGTTGGAGAGAGGAGAGGTTTCCCAGCCACTCAGGCAAATCTTCGATTGCATAAAAGAACTGTATACGCAAGACTTCAAGAGTAGTTAAGCGTTGTATTTAGGTGGTAGAGTGCTGCAACCAAATCCATTCAGAGTCAATTTTTTGAGAGAGGAAGGGATGCTTTGGTGGATAGAATCAAAGCATTGAGGGATTTCCTTGCCAACTCCCCCCAAACTTAAACGCGTCAGTGATGGCATCGCCTCTAGAGATGACAAATTCCTCAACTTTTTGCAGCCACGAATTTCGAGTTTCTCCAATGAAGAAAGGTTGCCTAACCACTGCGGCAAAGTTTCCAATCCATCAAACCAAATAAGCTCCAATTCTTGAAGAGTAGTGAGCTGCTTCATTTGATCCGGCAGAGACTTTATATTAGGTCCTCCAGCAAGCCTTAACTGGATAAGTGACCCATGCAACTCTTTTGCCTCTCCTGAGAAGCTGAAATTCAACGATAATGCTTTTAAATGGGTGAGGTAGCCCAAATTCGTCTCTGGAATCTTGTCCCATGCAATATTATTGCATTCTTTAATCTCTAACGCAACTAAATTCTTCAAACTTCCGAGCCATTCTAGTTCTGAAGACATTCGAGGACAGCCAATTAACTCCAACCTCTGTAGGGAAGTGCAGTGTTGCAGTCCACTTGGAGCACACCTTAAATGGTCACAATAACTAAGCTTCAAATGTGTGAGAGAGCAGAGCTCATGAAAGCTCGGGAGCAATTTCAGCTTGTCACAACCAGATATCTTTAACTCTCTCAAGCACCTGCTGGAAAACGGACCATCCCCTATGTGACTAACACCTAAAATACTACACTCAAGCGTTCTAAGAGATGGGAGACCATTTGTCAATTGGATGCTTCTTAATTTGCGACAGTAATAGATACTCAACTTCTCAAGGGAAGGAAACAAGTCCCTTCTGGTTGCGTCAAACCACTCTTCCAAGCTTATCATGTTCGCTAATTTAAATTCTTTTAGAGCCGAAAAATTTCCATTCCCATAAAAATCAGCATCAATCAACTTTACTCCACTCAGTCCATTGATAAAAAGATAGGTTAAGTTGGGTAGGCGCCTGAGGCTTGGAAGCTTCACACAGTTGGAGCAAGAGTCCAGTTTCAACATAGTCAAATTCGTGCTAGGAAGCCAGGATGGGAAATTGCAGCCTCCGTAGTTTCTAATCCATAAACCTTTCAAATTTGAGTGAGGTTGTAGCCCCTCCAACACATCGTCATCTTGCCCCACATCTGCTCTTTCGTTGCTCCATTCAAATACCAACTCCCATATTCCCTTCTTCTCTTGCAGTTTTGCCATCCTTGCATCTTCGTTCTGTCTCACCCTCTCAAGCCTGCGTATTTCTAGTTCTCCTTGAAGATGACTTAAGCTTCCTAGCTCTTCGATTCCACACCCTCTTTCTGCAACCACAAAATATAATGGCAATGTTTGCGAACTTGTTAATCTTCCAATGTTGAATGGCATGAGCGACTCCTTGTCAATATAAAGACGTGACAATTCGACCAAGTTTTCCATCTGCTTTGGAAGTTCTTTTAAATTTTTACACCGTGTGACTCTTAAAGTTTGCAGGTTCAAGAGTTTAGTGAAGGACCTCGGCAGACTTTCAATTTGAGTTCTTGAAATGTCCAAGTATTTCAAATGCTTCAATTTTTTTATTGACTTTGGCAATTTATCTGCACCTGTAGCTTTGTGTAATTTCAAAATTCTCAACCTTCTACACTCCTTCGGCATATGGCAAAAAACATCGAAGCTGGAAGATAGAGAGCGCAGATTTGGAGCATCAACTTGTGTTAGTCTAACGGCTAGATTACTTTCGTCTCCAATAATATTCAGATGACGTATAAAAGTGACATCTCTAGAAAGATTCGTATCTGACGTTACGATTGCGGCCTCTAAAAGAGATCTTGCAAGACTGTGTACCAAATCATGCATCTTGCATGTCTTGACGTTGCCATAAAAATCCCTTTCCACATCTTGGAACAATGAATTTGATACTAAGTCGTTGAAGTATTTGTCGCCCATATCCCATGCTGTATGACAACGATCTGCTGGAGATGGATGAAGAAAGCCTGCAGCCATCCAAAGTTGAATCAATTCCTCTCTGTACAATATAGAATCTTCAGGAAAGAAGGAGCAGTATGCAAAACATAGCTTTAAATATGGTGAACCCAAGCGGTCATAGCTCAATTGTAGTATACGGAGGATATCTTTGTTACTTTCCAGAGAATTCCATAAATTACTATTTTGAATCGATGACCACGCTCGCTCTGTCCTATCCTTACACATGGTTCCTCCAATGACACTTGCAACCAAGGCCACACCTTTGCACTTTTCCGCAATACTTCTTCCAACGATTTCTAAATTGCGAGGGATTTCAGATGACTTGCCAAATGATTTTGCTCTGATTATCGACCAACACTGATCATCCTCCAATTTCAGAACTTCATATGTAAATTCCGAAAAAGAACCCATAGTTGATGCTGCCTCCATTTCTCGAGTCGTTGCCAGAATGGTAGCCTTATTTTTCTGATTTATTCCTTCCAAACACTTCCTCAAATCATCCCATTTTTGAGCGTCCTTGTTCCACACATCATCAAGCACCAGAAGATATGCCTTCTCTTCTAACTTCTCTTTGAGCTTTTTAACTAAGTTCTGCTGGCTTGAAGCAATAGTTTCACCGGTAAGACACTCCAACATTTTACTTAGGATCATCTTAACATTAAAGGTCTCAGAAACGCACACCCATAACTGTTGTCTCTTGTCGAACAGGTTGTTCACGTGCTCATCTTCCAAAACCATTTTGGCTAAAGTCGTCTTTCCAAGGCCAGCCATCCCCACAATGGACACAACGCCGAGTGGATGTGAGGTGTTTGATGAACTAATCAACATCTTTACAACGTTAGAGACATTAACCTCTCTTGGGACAACTAGTTCCGGATCACCGAGAAAAGGATGAGTCTCCTGGAGCCCTGAAGATGATGCAGGAGCGGAAACCAGCTGCCCTCTGTTTTGGAGGCCCAATCCGGTGCCCTTGCTGCAGATCTTGTCCAGCGACTTGGTTACACTCTTAACCTTATAAGCCATCCTCAAGCGGAAAATGGTAGGATTGTGGGAAGAGAAGCTGTTAATGAGCTTTCCTCCCCATCGATTGTTGACTCGTAGCTTAATCCGCTTGGCTTCATAAGCGAGCTCAGCTAATACATCTTGGGCCCGGGAAGCGCCATCAGCAAGCCACTTGAGCCACACCTTAACAGGTGGGTCGGTTGATCTCGTCTCAGCATCGTCCAGAAAAGCTTCGATCATATCCAGGAAGCGTTGAAGTTCCTTGAGCTTCTTGTCAAAAGTCCACCCCAGTTTTACCAGCTCGAACACAGCCTTCTTGGCCTCGGATATCATCACCCTTGAAGCACCAATGAATACAACTTCCGCCATTTTTTGTCAACCGCAAACTAAACTCAGAGAGAGCTAATTAACTGCTGCAGCCTGCGAGCAAACCAACCAAATAAAACCGTACAACGTACAAGAAACAACCGGAAACTCTTAGCAGAGTTTTTCTGAAACTCAAAAGATCAAGGAAAAGAAAACAGCTTTTAGCGCACCACATAATAGGGATCATGAAATCCAGAGAAAAAAAGGATAGTAGTTAAGAATTGTTCTTGTCAACTAGAAGATTCGAGATTTAATCCCCTACCCACCCTTACCCACCTGTGTGTCAGAAGGACTCGAAGCACACAAGCGCAGAGAAGAGACAAAGATTCAACAGACAAGATATCGACGGTTGGGACAATGAGCTTCGAGAACCAAGCTCCGGTTTGGTTCGGTTGCGTTAGAGTTGCTGAGAAGAGAGCGGAGACAGGGACGTTGATGGAGAAGGCTAAAGAAACAGGAAAATTTAGACGTTGAACTTTTGAGAAGCTTAAGGCAAGAGGGATCATGAACAAGAACAAGTGTATCATGCTTTGCTTCAAAATGCCTCAAGCACAGCAATTAATTTAAAAATGCCTCAAGAAAGAGAACAAGAGCTCTCTTTCTGGCTTCCGTCTGCGTGTCGCTCCCAGCCTCCCACTGTCCCCAATTAATTAAACCCTGTTTTTTAACCTAAGTTTAATTTAAAAATTATCTATTTATTGTTTTCTAAAAAAATTAAAAGTATATATATTAGAAAACTACAAGCTTTAATTTATTATTTATGGAAATAAATTTTACTTTTATATACCATAACATTAAAAATAAAAATTATATATTAATTATGGGTCAAAAAAATTAAAAAAAATATCATTATATAATTTTAGCTTTGCTTTTGGTGGAAAAAAAATGAACTATACTCTCTTTATTTCCGATCGATCCTTCATATCTATTGCATATACTAACTCAAATTCAAGTGTGTCTAATATTAAGTTGTGTGTTTAATTAATGACAAAGCTCAGGTTAGGAGGCTGAATTTAGGGCATTTTAATATAAAATTTATATCAGAACAATTTTTTCCAAATTACATGAAACATACATTAAAATTATAATTTGAGTCTTTCATGGATTAGAAATAAAATTAAAAATAAAAAAAATCATAGAAATTAAGAGTGAGCTACATGAAATTTGAAGAAGTTATAAACAATTGTAACTTCCAACTTACAAAATATTGTTGTGGTGGACTGACTGTAAGTTGGTAGTTGTTAATTGTTGTGTTGAGACGCAATTTAATAGTGGAAATTTCAACTTTGGAAGGATAAAACTGGGCAAGAGATAGACATCTTCATTTAAGAGTACATTTTTAAAACATATTGTTAAGTTATTTTGATACACACAAAAGCATACTTTTTTTACATGAAAAAAAATTTTAAAGCAGTACTTTTATGTTTTTTTTCTATTTGTGCGTGTGTGTGTACCGCAAGGTATATCGCACCCTGAATTTTTAAGGTATACCGTATGGTATATCGCATCACATACCGTTACCGTTTTCACAAAAAATAAATGTTACAATATTATTTTAAGATGACATAATTTGTTTAATAACTTATTTTTACACATGTTATATGCATTCTAATTTTTCTCATTATAATTTTTCAAATATAAATAAAATATATATGATAAAAGATATTTTTTTTAATACAAAAAACATAAAAAATGTTATATATGGAGCAAAATAAATAATATAAAAAAATTATTGATATACTATAAATATAAATAATACCATCCATATACTTTGCATATACTATAAATATAAATAATACCATCCATTAATTTTTTTATATTAATTAAGAAAAGTAACAAAAAAATTAAAAGTAAACATTTATTTTATGATATGTGTGTTATTTTTATTTTAATGTTTTATATATTTGTGATATTTTGATGTAAAAAAAATAGGCGCGAAAAATTAAATATCATTGTATATACCACGCAATATTTATAATATACTGCGGTTTTTTGACAAAATACATATAAAAAGTGCACGGTATGCGGTATACTATGAAATACAGCGGTATACCGCACAGTAAAATGAGAAAACGTGAAAATATGGTACGCAGTAAGCAATATATATACTGCAGTATTTAATTCAGTGAATATATATATTTACTCTTTAATTTTTAAAATACCTTATAAAATATACATTATATAAATAAGTATGAAAAATATTTTCGGGGGAGGGAGACACCCCCAGCCCCTCCTGATCTCCACCCTTGTGTTTAATTATTACTACTTCTGTAAACATTTGAATTTTGCATGGAGATTAAAAAAGAGTAAAAAATTGGTTCTCCTTTCCACCTTTAGGCCTTTACTTCGTACACAAATTAAGAAAAATAGAATATTTGAATATTTAAATGCTACTTTAGAAGTAACTTATTAAATATGGAAATGGTGCAAAGATCTTGCATGGTCCAAAATAGTAAATGATGCAAAGAATGTAAGATAGGTGAAGTATTATTCATTTTTAATAGAAGATTATTCATCTTGATTATATTTATTATATTTATTTCTCTCATATTTAGTATGTTTTAATATATTTTGAACCTTAAATATATATTTTGACTATGTTTTATAGCTTAGAGCATATCTGGACTCAATTGATTGAAAGTGGATTTAATTTACAATTTTACAAGTTTTAATTTGGTTGTGTTCTTTCAGGATTTTGACAAATTGGTGATGTTCTAGTAGAAAAATCATATATTGAGCTACAAAGATCAGAATTGAGTGATTCTTTATTCATTAGAATTCTAACATTCGGAGCTATAAATCATATGCAGATCATAAAACCGAGTTTGCACATTAAGGGGGTCAAATTTAGCTTCAAAGTCGTGATTTATGCATCATCGCTGGTTCGGAAGCAGTTGCGGTATTTTGAGCATATCTTTGGCTGTAGATGTTTGTTTTATGTGATTAGGTATTGTGTCAAAGCTAAGAAAGAGTTCTACAACTCTCATGCTTTGAGTTTTAAGAAATAATGACTGCATCAAGGTTGAATCTCAGCTTGAAGTTGCTGCTACTGTTCTGGAGTATTTCTTGGTTTTCAACTTTGAAACCTTTTATTTAGTTTGAATCTTTTTATTTGTGTGGGGTAAATTTGTAACAATATAAAAAGTTTAGAGAGATTTTATGAGTTTAGCACACTAGTTTAATTCTTTTAAGTGTTTAAAGTGGCAACTGCACCACAGCCTCCTCCTTCTCTCGCTGGATGCCTATTCCTCCTCTCTCTCTCTCTCTCTCTCTATTTTTTGCAATTTTAGTTTTTTTTATTATTATCATTCTTTTTTTTCTTCTTCTAATCATAAATGAGTAATTTTCTAGTTCAGTTTAAGGGGATGATTTTCATCGCCAACACTGGTTGTGAGGATTGATTTTTCTTGTTAAAATTTTCTTTAAATTCAAGTATTTATTTTTTTATTGTTAAGATTTATTACAACTAATTTTCCTGTTCTCGCTTGTTGGATTAGTTGTGCGATTACAAATCTGCTTACTTTTTTTTTTCAACCACGTAGATGAAGAATTCAATTTAGAAGCAAGTGAATTGACTAGAGATTACTTTTATTTCTGGTTAGTTCATACATAGAAATAAGACAGGTTAAATTGTTTAAGCTTTTGGATTATTGTCTGAAATAAACTTTTGTTTATTGTCCTTAATGCTAATTTTGGGTTTATTAGAAATTGTTTTTTAATATCTAGTTACTCTAAATTAAGAAATTAATCTGAAGCTTTTTCTGGTTAATTTTACTGTTAAATTTTTTATATTCTTTTTAGCTTTAAAGAGAATCCTGTTTATTTGCTTGGATTAAAGAAATATTTTCTTTCGATAATCAACTGCATAACTAGAATAGATAATCAACCATGAACTAAATATTTTTAGTATTGATTAATTTCATTTTGATTCTATAGTTAATTTATTTTAGCATTCAATTCAAGACAACTCCTAACATTTTATTTCAGTTTTCTGACAAAAAGCTTTCAGTTAAAAAAATTTCTTTTGGGATTCGACCTAGTTTTCACTATTATATTACAAATTTATTTATTCTAAATTGTCAGTGATACTAGAATTATTTTTTGTGGTTTTGGCGACCGACCACATCTCATTAATTATGAGTTGTATAGTATCTACAAACAAATGCTAGAGTAAAATATATAGATAATTAGCTCAACTACAAGCCTTCAATTTATACGTCCTAAAAATTTGAACACCATATTTTAAATAGAACTCTCGTGAAGAATATGAGTAATTCTGATATCCACGTCTACAAATAGGTAGAGATAGACTAAGAGAACAAAAACACAGATTGGACTCCCCATGATATTATATCCTAAAGGAAACTCAGTGATTAATTGAACTCAATTATTATTTGTACTATATTGTTGACACCCAATTTCGTCCGACTATTAAAAATTTAAAAAAATTTTTTAAAAAATTAAAATTAATTATTATTAATTAATTAAAAAAAAGAAAAAATTAAATTAAATAGTTTAGGGGGGCATTTTTTTCTTCATAAGGTTAGATAGTAAATTTAAATATATCTATATATGTAAAATATAAAAAGGGGAAGTTTTTTTTAAAGAATTGACAAAAATAAGAAGTTTGGGATGAATCTGAAAAAATTGAGAAGTTTGGGAAAAATATGATGAAATATGAAAATTTCAGGGAAATCTGGTAATTTTTCGCATGATTTTTACAGACAAATTTGGGCCAAATTGACAGAACAGACAAATTTGGGCCAATCAGTAATTTTGTTAAAAATATTGGACCATACAGTAGTCAATGAGAACTGAAGGATTAAATATGTCATTTAACCAAATTATGAGATAAATCTTTTTTTAATGAAATTTAGAATTTTTTTTAAATCAAAGGAATCCAATGCTCCTCCCTCTATTAATAGGGGTCCAAACTTGAAAATAAAAAAAAAATGAAGATTAGAGCTTCTTAATTAGAAAAGGGAAGAACTGTAGCTTTAGTCCCTGTTCCTCTTTCCTTCTTCCCAGAAAGGCCTGAACTTTCCTTTTTTACTCTGTCTGCCTTTTTATCGTTTCCCCCTTTTACGACCGTTTGCCGTTTTTCTTCGCCTCCAGCTTCCGTCTCTTACCCCCAACGCCGGCGCCGTCACGGTCGCCGTCAGCCGCCGTCGCGCCCTTTCCCGTCGCCGTCCGCCGCCGCTAGCCCACCATCGTTTTTTTTTTTTTCTTACCTCCGTCGCGACTCTTTCTTCTCCCTCCTCTCTTTCCTTTCTCTCCTTTCTTCCCTCCTCCTGCCGCGTCGCCCTCCCCGCCAGCCACGCCGTCGCCTCTCCCTCTCTCCTCCCCGTCGTCGCCCTCTCCCTCTCCCCTCCTCGCAGTCACCCTCTCCCTCTCTCCTCCTCCGCCTCGCCTCCCTCTCCCCTCTTCTACCGTCGCCCTTCCTCTCCCTCTCTCTCTCCATCTCAGCCCTCCTACCTCCCTTGCTCGCCTCGCCGTCGCCGCCGCTGAAGTCTCGCGTCGCCACCTCCCCTGCTCGCCGTCGCCGCCACCCCTGCTTCCCGTCGCCCAGGAGTTTGAATTTTTTTTCCTTTAGGTAAAACTCTTGTTTAATCCTTCATCTTCCCATATTCCTTCATACAAGTCATTAACCTTTTTTTATTTTTTGCAGAACTAACAACAAACTTTGTTTTTTTTTTATTTGTTCTTTTTTTTCTTTTTCTTCTTTATTGTTATTTCTTTTTTTCTCATGGAAGTTTATACCTCCTATTTTTTTTTTAAGTGGATGGCTAAACGCCCCACTTTCTTTATTTCTTTACTTTTCTGCAATTATTTATTTTATGCACTTTATATTTTAAGTGGATGGCTAAACGCCCCACTTTATTTATTTATTTATTTTTCTGCAATTATTTACTTTATGTACTTTTATTTTTTACGTGGATGGCTAAACGCTCCACTTTATTTATTTATTTAATTTTTTGCAATCATTTACTTTATGCACTTTTATTTTTTACGTGAATGGCTAAATGCCCCACTTTCTTTATTTATTTACTTTTCTGCAATTATTTACTTTTTGCACTTTTTATTTTTTTAAGTGGATGCCCAAACGCCCCATTTTCTTTATTTATTTACTTTTCTGCATTTATTTATTTTATGCACTTTTATTTTTTTAAGTGGACGGCCAAACGGCCCACTTTTTTTTTTATTTACTTTTTCTTCATTTATTTACTTTATGCACTTTTTATTTTTTTAAGTGGATGGCTAAACACCCCACTTTCTTTATTTATTTACTTTTCTGCAATTATTTACTTCATGCACTTTTTTTTTTTACGTGGATGGCTAAACGCCCCACTTTATTTATTTATTTAATTTTCTGCGTTTATTTACTTTATGCACTTTTTATTTTTTTAAGTGGATGGCTAAACGCCCCACTTTCTTTATTTATTTAATTTTCTACATTTATTTACTTTATGCACTTTTTTATTTTTTTAAGTGAATACCTAAACGCCCCACTTTCTTTATTTATTTAATTTTCTGCATTTATTTACTTTATGCACTTTTTATTTTTTTTAAGTGGATGGCTAAATGCCCCACTTTCTTTATTTATTTATTTTTCTGTGTTTATTTACTTTATGCACTTTTTATTTTTTTAAGTGGATGGCTAAACGCCCCACTTTATTTATTTATTTAATTTTCTGCATTTATTTACTTTATGCACTTTTTTTATTTTTTTAAGTGGATGGCTAAACGCCCCACTTTCTTTATTTATTTACTTTTTTATTTTTATTTATTTTATGTAATTTTTTATTTTTTTAAGTGGATGGCTAAACGCCCCACTTTATTTATTTATTTAATTTTCTGTGTTTATTTACTTTATGCACTTTTTATTTTTTTTAAGTGGATGGCTAAATGCCCCACTTTCTCTATTTATTTAATTTTCTGTGTTTATTTACTTTATGCACTTTTTATTTTTTCATGGATGGTTAAGCACCCCATTTTATTTACTTTTCTTATTTATTTACTTTTCTGTAATTTTATTTTTCTTTATGTGGATGATTAACCTTATTTTATTTATTTATCATTTTTATGGCTGGCCAAGAGTCTCATCTTAGTTCCCCATTTTATTATTTTTATTTTTATTTCTATTACAATAAAGCCCCCATCTTTATTTTTTTTCCGTCATTTTTAACATTATTTGGGATATTAAGACACTTACTTCTTTTTTATTTCCTTTAAATAAAAAAATTTAACCTTTTATTTCCTTTAAATAAAAATAAATTTTTAAAAAAAATCAAAACCAGACGATTCAACAAAAATTAATTTTTTTTAAGTATATTTTTAGATCTATGGATTCGATAATTACTTTTAAAGAAAAATAAAATTTTAAGAAAAAAATAATAATAAAGGAAATTAATATTAAGATCATTAAAAATCCATATTCGGTAAAAATTTATGACAAAAAACATAATAATTAATTAAATATTTAATAATAAATTAAAAATTAAAACTTTCATTAAATTCCATATCTAGGTGATTCTATAGGATCCATGGTTTGGAAAAATATCAAATTTTTAATAAAAGTGAATAAAAATTAAGTATCAAGATTATAAAAAAATCCATATTCTGATAATTCGGCAGAATTTATGATATGGATTAATAATTAATTAAAATATTTAATAATAAATAAATAAATAAACTAAGTTTTCATTAAACTCCGTATCTGGGTGATTCGATAGAATCCATGGTTCGGAAATATCAAATTTATTATAAAAAAATTATACAAATTAATTACCAAGATTTTGAAGTCCATATTAATTTAAAAACCCACATCTGGATGATTCAGTTAAAATTTCTGGTTTGAAAATTAACTGAAATTATTTAAAAGTAAGCAAAACAAAATTAAAATCAACTAAGGTACCAATTTTGGCCGTTAAAATAGAGTTATTTTAACGTAACCATACTCCCGAACCCTCAAACTCTTGTAGACCATTTTTAGGTGTCTAATCGACCTAGGTGAAACCGATTGGTGGCGACTCCCACAAAACCTCCACGTTGCCACATACATTATTTTGTGAAAAAAAATTTATAAAAAACATACTACTCTGGTGTTGATTTCAATTTAAATAATGTATTACTGATTATACCCACCCAAGTATTATTCAGTTAGGGCAAAGCCTAAAAAACCCAAGATGACTTAAGGCCCAAAATGACCCAAAATGGTTAAGACTGTGACAAAGGTCTAATGCTTCATTTCCCATGAAAAGGTCACTCGTGGGTCCCACCATAGGACAAATGTCTCACTAATTCTACAATACAGAGGATACAAAAAGTAACACTTTATACAATGACCTTAAATCCATCATCACTATTTATTTATGAGTTATGATATCACTTCTTTGGTATTCGTGCTTTATTTAAAATTTTTACTAACTTAAGCATTGAAGAATCTTTTGTAGGTCTCTATGTTCCATCTTCTACTGTGTGCTCGTATGTGAAGACATATTGTCTAACGTCAATGCATCATATACCAAGGATAATGCATCATCAATTATTTAATATATTATTTTAAGGAAAACTTGTATGTGACAAACGATAGACGTCATGGACGGATCTGGACCGTCCGTAATTGTGGGGCCCATGTAGGTCCCACAGTCACGGATAACCCAGATTCATCCATGATAACTGTCGTCCGTCACATAATTCAAACCCTTATTTTAACTTTCAATGATTATTCATTAAACGTGTATGCTAAATTAAAACTCAAAACTTTAAGAAGCCTAAATTGTACTTTTAAAGCACTTTTTTTTAAAAAAAAAAAAAGCTATATTGATTTTTCTTTTATTGGGTTGGTTGCAGAAAAAAATTATAAAAAATTAATTACTTAAAAAAATTATTCATGTATGGAGTTTATATTTTTACATGTTGTGACAAATCACCAAAATACTCCTCATGGCCTGGCTTAGTTAAAATGACTTTCTTTCCTCGTAAGCCACTATACCTTGTTAAACTACGCAAATTTTGAAATGCACTTAAGTGTACATGCTCACACTAGATGGCATTAAAAATGCCTAATTTCCATTTAATTTTTTCATTTATGGTAGATTTATGCGTTAAGTGTGTAAGATTTAATTGGGTACTAATTGGATATTAACTTTGTTTAAAATTTTTAATTATGGAATTTTAGTTATAAACATTTCCTTTTTTATTTAATTCCATTATATTCAAGCCTTCGTTTCTTATTTTCTCTTTTCAAAAGTTTTAATTATGGAACCTTTTGAATTTGAATTCATTTGTAAAGATAGTCTTGAGGAAACAATAAAGATAATATGATAAATATGATAATTATTTAAAATAATTTTATTAATTCATTTTTTTTTTGCATAGTTAATCATAGTCAAAGAGCTGCACACACAGTTTAATACATTTTACTTTCAGTTTACTACATATCTCATATAGTTTAATATATTTGACTCCCAGTTTAACACATATCTCACACAGATTAATACAATTCACTTCCAATTAACACATATCTCACACAATTTAATACTACCTCCGTCCCATTTTAGTTGAAACATTTGTCTGGGCACGGAGATTAAAGTGTATATAATTTGTGTTATTTTTTTATATAGTAAAAGTTTAAATAATGATTAAAAAAGAAAAGATTCTTTTTTGGGTTTTGTGCAGCGAGAGATTGAGTAGAGATTAAAAAAAGAGTCTTTATTGGGTTTTGTGTAAAATGATAATTTAATTTTTTAAACTTTTCCAAAAGAGGAAATGTTTCAACCTCTTGGGACTTCCCAAAAAGGAATACGTTTCAAGTAAACTGGGACAGAGGGAGTACATTTTACTTCCAGTTTAATCACTTCTAATTAACTCATATATCACACAGTTTAATATATTTCACTTCCAGTTTAATACAATTTCACATCTAGTTGTTGCTGATAACAATAACAATGTCGATTGTGGTACTAGCGGTGACTATGAGTTTGATGGTTTTGTTTTTTTGTGGCAATGTTATTTTCTAGTGTGTTGGTTGTGTCATGCAAATTAATACATTGGACTTCCAGTTTAATACGTTTCACACAGTTTAATATGTAGACTACATAGTTTAATGTAATTCATTTTCCGTTTAATACATATCCTACACAGTTTAATACATTTTACTTTTAGTTTAAAATATATCTCAAACAGATTAATACTATTCACTTTCCAATTTCACACATATTTTACATAGTTTAATACATCTCACTTTTAGTTTACTATAGTTCACATCCAGTTTAATATAGTTCACATCAATATTTTTATTTTTACAGACCTGAAAGTATACATATAAACCATAGAAACATATAGATATATTTGTGATTTTTTACAATCTTAAAAGCAGCATACATATAAACCTTAGAAGTATATATATGTGTGTGTGTGTGTGTTCTTTACAAACACAAAACATATATATAAATCCTAGAAAATACATAAATATTCGTGTTTTTTATACACCTAGAATATACATATAAAACCTACAAGCATACATACATACAAATCCATGTTATTTTATAATATAAAACACAAACCCATTCACCATAGATTCATATTTCTAGGAAAAGATATGTTTTTTGAACCCTTAAGCAATGGAGCATACAGTTGGTACTGTGAGCATTGTATCCCTAGTGGCTCTTCTAAGCTTATACCATTGTCTGCATCGTTTTCTGTACAAGTTTAACCATCTTTTCTTGTGTACGGATCATAAACATTCATTTTTCTCATGATACATAAACATTACCAGACAATACATAAACACCACCAAACAATACATTTGCCACATAGTCATAGATACTTGTACTAGAACCTTAAATACAAACCACACATACCCAAATGAAAAACCAATAAATCTGAAACTCAAATTGTTTACAACCGTACGTATCACACATACCAAATACAAAACCCAAATCACAAATAACCAATCCTTACAATACATACAAAACCACAAAATCATACAAATAGAACTTAAGATCATTGTTGACACCTAATTTCGTCCGACCATTAAAAAAAACATTTTAAAAAAATTAAATAAAATATTAATTAAAAAAAATTATTATTATTACTATTATTATTATTATTATTACTAAAATTTTTTAATTAGTTTAAAATACTTTTTTTTTTGTTTTGTTTTGTTTTGTTTTGTGAAGATTTGATTTAAAATGATATATGTGTGTATATGTGTATGTTTGAAAAAAAAAAAAGAAAACTCCATAAAAATGACAAAATTAAAAAGTTTGAGGTAAAAATGACAAAATTGAGAAGTTTCGGGAAAAATTGACAAAATCTGAAAGTTCCAGGAGCATTTGGTAGTTTGTCACATCAATTTGGGGCAACATAACGGTTCTGGCCCAAATTAACAGAAAAATGACAAAATTGTCAAAATCAGAAGCTTCAGGAACTTATCCAGAGTCTGAGAGACGTAAAGGACTGAAACTGTTATTTTACCAAATTAAAAGATAAGTTTGAATTTAATTAATTTTTAATTATGAACAGTCCAGCACCCCTTCCCCTATAAATAGGAGTCCAAATCTGTGTGTTAACAGGGAGAAAAGAGAGAAAAAAAATAGAAAGAAAGCTTAGAGCTCCGTTTTAAAAAAAAAAAAGAAAATATTCAGCCTTAATCCCTGGCCTTTCTTTCTTATTCCCAGAACACTAGAAATTTTTCCTGTCTGCCGTTTTACTCCCCCCTTTCACACTTCCGTTTGCCTTTGCGTGCCGTCACTCCTTCCTGTCTCCGTCACGCCGTCATCCCGTCGACGTCGCCGTCGTCCAGCCACCGCCGTCGCCCACGCCGTGCCGCCGTCACGACGATCTCCTCCCTTCCTCCGACGCGTTCTCCTTCCTCCTTCCGCTCCGCCGCCACCGCCATTCGCCACTGTGGCAACGTCGGGTTTTCTGGAGTCGCCACCAATCTGTTTCACCTAGGTCGATTGGACACCTTAAAATTGGTCTGCGAGAGTTCGAGGATCGGGAGTACGGTTACGCTAAAACAATATTGTTATAGCGCCCAAAATTGGCACCTTAATTGATTTTAATTTTGTTTTACTTTGCTTTTAAAAACTTTTCAGTTAATTTAGATATTTTAACTGAATTAGTCGAAAATGTTGATTTTAGTAATTAATTCGGGTAAAATTTTATACTTCCGAACCATGGACTCTACCGAGTCATTTGGACACGGAAGATTTTGATTCCGAACCATGGACTCTGCCGAGTCATTTGGATACGGAATTTAGTGAAATTTTAATCCATATCGTAAAAATATGGATTTTTATCTTTTTATTTAATTTATTTATTTTAAAAGTTTGATATTTTCCAAACCGTAAATCCTGCTGGATCATCCGGATATGGAATTTAATATCCAAGCCATGGATTCTAACCGAATCATTTGGACATGGATATGATCCGTCTTAGGATTCGTTATTTAATTTAATTTTTATTTTTAATAATTTTTAGTTAATATCTAAGCCATGGATTCTAACCGAATCATCTGGACATGGATTTTATGATCCGTCTTAAGACGGATTTCTAATAATTTGATACACATTTAATGCATTACAATAATTAAAATTAAACTATTCTAAATAAATAAATAAATATCCTAAATTACATCTTTAAGTGAATTTAACGATTAAATCTAATACATGGTTAAATAATCAAAGAAAGAAAGGAAACAAAAAGAGAACAAAGAAATAAATCTGCTATCAGGGACTGATCTGCAACCAAAAAGAAATAGTTAGTGGCTCATAGGAACAAAATAGAAAGTTGGATAACTAAGTTAAAATTATACCTAAAAGGAGTTGCTTAAATTGGGTGATAAAAAAATGACTCTTTAACAAAAAAAAATTTTTTTTTTTTAAATCCCAGATTCAAGAGCATAAGTACAACAATGTAGTACTAAGTTTTGGAGTTTGAAGATTTCTTTCGTAAGGAAGGAAAAATCTAATGAAACAATGTTCATTGCAAAATGGTTCATAAAAATGGAGAAATAGTTGAAGTAATTTCACGTGAAACTCTTGTGGAGTTTTCATCTAACATAGGCCACATGGCAGGGGCATAGCTTGCTTTGCTCAGAACTTAGTTAAAGCCTAACTTAAAAAAAATAGCTACTGCGCTCTAATCTGAAGCTAGCCAAACTCTGGGCAGTAAATAGGTAGTTCACATGAAGGTTATTAGCCACCCAGCATCACACGGTACCCCAAATATCAATCCTCAAAACTTCATCACTTGGAATTCTTAGAACCAGAAATGACCTTGCATATGTATAAATTTCTTATTCCTTGATATAATTCATGTTATGTCTCATGTACGCCACATCCAATTAAACATATGAAATAAACACAACACAAACAGTAGTTCTAGTGCCCAGTCCTATAGACAAAACAAAATTTCTGTGTTCTCTGAAGTCTTAACTTTGATAGTCCAATATTGAAACCTTAGCCCCAATAAAATGCAAGAATTTTCCTTCAGACGTTATAACGATGATAAATGACTGTTAGGAAATGGCTAACATGCTGGATTTCAGCGTCAAAGAAGAATAATCCGAAAAATGTGGATAGCTTTTTAATTAGAAACCAAGCGCATGATGGTCTTAAATTCACTGCTAATACACAGCAACAAAGAAAACATTCATAAATAAATCCTGTAAATACCCAGAAAGTTACCTTCGAAAATTTTCTAGGAGTTTTCTCCTTAAGCCCAAACACAGGTGAAAAAGAAACTCAACCACTGAAGAAGAATTTAGAAAACTTGATTGCCCCATAGGTCATTAAAGTATTCTAATGACAACTAACCCATTTCAGCTCCAACAACTACATGACAACAATAAAGGAGGAACGGAAAACCGATCCCTAGGATTTGAAATTTTTTTTTTTTTAAGTCAAGATTAAACAAAACATACATAAACCAAAGCAAGTTGAATTCAATAACAACATAAATACCAGAACAACACAATTACCAATAGAAACAATAGACTTGGCAATAAAGAAAATATGAGCATAAAAAAATAAAAAAAATAAATATAAAAATAAAAAAAATTGCATAATCCCAAAAATTAATTAATGAAAATAAATAAAACAAACAACCACACTAGGTTATATATTTATGAAGATTTAATGGCTGCATTTAATGAGTAACCAAAACAAACAAAATAAGAAAGGAACAAAAGAAAACTGCTGTCAATGATTAACCTGCAAAAATAAGAGAGTTAGTGACTTGGATAGATAAAATAAAGATAACCAAGGGCTTAACGGGAATTTTTACCCAAAAAATGAAAATTTTGACTCAGTCAAAACGATAAAACGCGTCTGGCGTTTTCTTCCTCTTTCTTTCTTCGTTTTCTTCCTTCAGGCACGACGAAGGGCGGGCTACGTAGCTGGAGGGATGCACGACGGCGGAGGGGCTGCTAGGCACGACGATGCACGGACGGGAAGCTGGACTGGGCGGGACGCAGCGGCGGAAGACGGTACGAGACGGCGAGGGCAAAACGCGAACGGGAGGCGGAGACAGAGCGCGACCAGCAGGGGAGGGGCGACAGCGGGCTCAGATGGAGGGGGCATGACGAGCGTTGGGTGTCGTTGGCGAGCGTCGGGGCTAGGCACGGCGGAGGCAGAGGACGAGGAGGAAGAGACGATGACAGCGTCGGATCGTAGCGAAGCTTAGCGTGGCCGGAAAGGGAGAGGGAGAAAGGCAGGCGAGGACGCGAGGGGAAGCGAGAAGATGGCTGTTCTCCTCCGTCAGATTCTCACAGCATCTCTTTAGAAACTCGCAGTCCACTTCTGTTTGCTTCAATTTGGTCCTCGCTCTTCTGTTTTGGAACCAGACCTCTACCTGTCTTGGCCGCAGTCCCAGCTGCTTAGCCAAAGCCAACTTTTGTTTTGGGTTCAGGGTATTGTGTTCTTTAAAGCTCTCTTCGAGGATGACGGACTGGTCCTTGGAGAGCCTGAGCTTCTTACGGGAAGTGTCACCATCTTCTTCGTTGCTGATTCCTCGAGAGCAAGCTCGCTCCGTATCGTTATCATCACCGTTTATCGCCTCCCGCTCGCTTCTTTTGCCGCTGATGCTCGATATGGTGCTGTTTGGGGAAGAAACTCCGGCTTCCTCCTCACAGTCAGTGGTTGCGGGCAACCTGTTCACGTCAATTCCCCTGAGAAATGATCTGCCTTCTACAGCTCGTGATTCAGAGCTAGGATCTGAAGGAGAAGGGTTGTGATGACTCCATGATGATGTTTTCTGAAGACTGAAACCAGAAGCAAACGGGAAGGAAGACGAATTGGTAGTAGGCGGCGTGAGATTGAGCTGCAAAGAGTGGTGATTCTGAGGGAAGCTCAAGCTGAGGCTCAGACCCAGATCTTCTTTCTAAATCATCATTCTCCAGATACGTTCTTTGAAGTGGGTATTGGAAAATCAAAGCAAAGACGTTTTTTTTTTTTTCTGGTGGAGTGGCTGGTGAAAGAAATATGAGATGGGATGAGTCTTGTAAGAGGAGAGGGGAGAGGAGTGGGAGATGTTAGAGGCGAGAGAGAGATTTGGGCGAAGAGGGGAAGGAGCCCCTGTCAGAGTTCTCTCGGGAGCGAGAGAGAGAGATCAGATAAAAAGGCGAGAGAGAAGCCCCCAGATTGTTCTGGAATTTGCCAGCTGGGGGAGACTAATTAATTAATTAATCAATTATAATAATTTTTTTTTAATTAATTAAATTTTTTATACATATAGATATATATATATGTGTATATCTATTATTTTAAAACTAACAAAATGCCCCCTAAACTATCTAACGAATTAAAAAAAATTCTTCTTTTCTTTTTTTTTTTTTAATAATAACAATAATAATTAATTAATATATATTTTTTTAAGATTAATTTAATTTTTTTTTAAAGGGTCGGACGAAATTGGGTGTCAACAGCTGCCCCCCTTTGCATGCTTCATGAGACATGATGTATGCAAAGTTAGTTACCAAATTTCGTCCGGCTTAGCTAGGCATTGAAACCTTCTCGCCGCCTAAATCCTGAGGTTAAGGAAAGGTCCTTAGAACCTCTAATGATAGGAAAGCTCCTATCGTTGTAAGATGGACTGATTGATTGTTTGTTTGAGGTTTAAGGAAAGATCCTTAGAACCTCTAACGATAGGAAAGCTGCTATCGTTGTAAGATGGACTGAATGATTGATTGTTTGTTTGAGGTTTAAGGAAAGGTCCTTAGAACCTCTAACGATAGGAAAGGTTCTATCGTTGTAAGATGGACTGAATGATTGATTGTTTGTTTGAGGTTTAAGGAAAGGTCCTTAGAACCTCTAACGATAGGAAAGGTTCTATCGTTGTAAGATGGACTGAATGATTGATTGTTTGTTTGAGGTTTAAGGAAAGGTCCTTAGAACCTCTAACGATAGGAAAGGTTCTATCGTTGTAAGATGGACTGAATGATTGATTGTTTGTTTGAGGTTTAAGGAAAGGTCCTTAGAACCTCTAACGATAGGAAAGGTTCTATCGTTGTAAGATGGACTGAATGATTGATTGTTTGTTTGAGGTTTAAGGAAAGGTCCTTAGAACCTCTAACGATAGGAAAGGTTCTATCGTTGTAAGATGGACTGAATGATTGATTGTTTGTTTGAGGTTAAGGAAAGGTCCTTAGAACCTCTAACGATAGGAAAGGTTCTATCGTTGTAAGATGGACTGAATGATTGATTGTTTGTTTGAGGTTTAAGGAAAGGTCCTTAGAACCTCTAACGATAGGAAAGGTTCTATCGTTGTAAGATGGACTGAATGATTGATTGTTTGTTTGAGGTTAAGGAAAGGTCCTTATTGATTGTTTGTTTGAGGTTTAAGGAAAGGTCCTTAGAACCTCTAACGATAGGAAAGGTTCTATCGTTGTAAGATGGACTGAATGATTGATTGTTTGTTTGAGGTTTAAGGAAAGGTCCTTAGAACCTCTAACGATAGGAAAGGTTCTATCGTTGTAAGATGGACTGAATGATTGATTGTTTGTTTGAGGTTTAAGGAAAGGTCCTTAGAACCTCTAACGATAGGAAAGGTTCTATCGTTGTAAGATGGACTGAATGATTGATTTTTTGTTTGAGGTTAAGGAAAGGCCCTTAGAACCTCTAACGATAGGAAAGGTTTCGTTGTAAGATGGACTGAATGATTGATTGTTTGTTTGAGGTTTAAGGAAAGGTCCTTAGAACCTCTAACGATAGGAAAGGTTCTATCATTGTAAGATGGACTGAATGATTGATTGTTTGTTTGAGGTTTAAGGAAAGGTCCTTAGAACCTCTAACGATAGGAAAGGTTCTATCGTTGTAAGATGGACTGAATGATTGATTGTTTGTTTGAGGTTAAGGAAAGGTCCTTAGAACCTCTAACGATAGGAAAGGTTCTATCGTTGTAAGATGGACTGAATGATTGATTGTTTGTTTGAGGTTAAGGAAAGGTCCTTAGAACCTCTAACGATAGGAAAGGTTCTATCGTTGTAAGATGGACTGAATGATTGATTGTTTGTTTGAGGTTTAAGGAAAGGTCCTTAGAACCTCTAACGATAGGAAAGGTTCTATCGTTGTAAGATGGACTGAATGATTGATTGATCTCGAGGCAAAGGTTCCATCCTTAAAACCTCGGATTGATTGATTGATGTCGAGGTAAAGGTTCCATCCTTAAAACCTCGAATTGATTGATTGATCTCGAGGCAAAGGTTCCATCCTTAAAACCTCGGATTGATTGATTGATTTTGAGGCAAAGGTTCCATCCTTAAAACCTCGGATTGATTGATTTATTTCGAGGCAAAGGTTCCATCCTTAAAACCCCGATGATGAAAATTGATTGTTTTCGAGGCAAAGGTTCCATCCTTAAAACCCCGATGATGAAAATTGATTATTTTCGAGGCAAAGGTTCCATCCTTAAAACCCCGACGATAGGAGCAGTCCTACCGTTAATTGTTTTCGAGACAAAGGTTCCATCCTTAAAATCCCGACGATGAAAATTGATTTTGAGGCTAAGGAGCTTTCCTTAGGACCTCGAGCAAAATTTATATGAAAGCAATTGAAATTGGAATAATTTTCTTTGAAAGTGTAAATTTTCATAATAGGCGAGTGCAAAAATTTAGACTTCGATAAAATGAGTGAATTTTGATGATGACAATAACACTGACAAATTATGTAAAGGGAACGGATGTTTGGAATCAATATTCAAGGTTCATCTAATATTTTCTTCAGTAAATATAGATTCCCTTGTGAGATATGTCATCCAAATAAGGTTAAAGCTTAACTACCCCAAAATGTTATGCCTAGTAGACGTAATAGGATGCATCTCAAGAGTAATAAAAATTACTCTTTACTCAGCCATTCCAACCTAAAGGCATTGTCCTATGGTTTTAATATCAGCATTAACGAAACTATTTTATAAAAAAAGAAATTCCCTGAAAAGAAAAACTGAAACGCGAAAGAAAATGCTGATAATAAAACTAAAGGACAAGAAAAACGGATCAGATCGCTTCTTTCTTCCACAATACTTCATCAGGGTGAGTAGAGGACCATTATGGAAGTGAACTGGTCGGGAAAGACTGTCGTGTCCAGTCTATCTGGATCATCGCTGGATCTGGTTCAGGAACAAAAACTTGCATTTTATCTAGCAATTCTTCAGCAGTTGTTGCGGATATTATAATTCGCCGTGCCACTCTTGATATGAAATTCTTCTGCATAGCATAATCTATAAAAGCTATCAGACCTGTAAAGAAATTGTTAACATTCAAAAGCCCAATGGGTTTCTTATGCAAATTAAGTTGGGCCATGGAAGCAATTTGAAAGACTTCTCCCAATGTGCCAAAACCACCTGGTAGAGCGATAAAAGCATCAGCATTTAAAAGCATTTGTAACACACGCTCTTGCAAATTTTTAACCACTAATTCTTCTCCAATCGTGCCCCTAGAAACAAATTTCAAAGGTCCAGGGATGATGCCCAAAACTTGACTTCCTCCTAAAGATGTTGCTGATGCTACACCTCCCATTAATCCAACACTACCTCCTCCATAAACTAAATGTATTTTTCGCTCAGCTAATACTCTACCCAGATGGTTGGCTGCCTTTAAATACTCTTCATCTTTTCCAGGAAAAGCCCCAGAAAATACACAAATACTTCGGGATTTACGAGTTGGGGTTTTCTCCATTCCTATCCTTACTCTTGTGAGAAAAGAGGATATATTTATAGAGATGAAGAGATAAGGCAATAATTTTATTTTCAAGAATGGATACATTATTGCCAGCTATTCACAGTAGTCACGAGTATGACTCTGGTCAGGTATGGGTACACTATCGTTAAAAGAGGAGGAAAATTTTCAAAATAGCTGCTAGCATGTACAGTAGTCACTACTGTAGCTTACGTCAGGAGTAGGTACGTGATTGTTGGAAGAGAAGGAAAATTTCAAAAGTGGCAGCTATATACAGTAGTCCGTGTCAGGAGTGGGTACATTATTGCCAAAGGGGAGGAAAATTTCAAAAGCGACAGCTAGCACGTACAGTAATCGTGACTATGGCTCATGTCAGGAGTGGATACATTATCGCTGAAAGGGGAGGAAAATTTCAAAAGCGACAGCTAGTACGTACAGTAATCGCGACTTTGATCCTCGTCTTCCACTGGCTTTGCGTCCAGTAATGGCTTCAATGCTTTCTATGAATCGGTGATTTGCATCTCATCTAGCTTTCTCACAAACTGGCAAACAGGGTCGTTTAGGGTCAGATTCCCAAGACTGTAACGGTCTCGTTCTTTTTGGAAAATTATCCATAATCCAACAACCTCAAATTGCACTATTCCGCAAGAATGCGCTTCAAGAACCTCTCGAATATCTTCTAAAGATTCCTTACGCAAGCCATTCTTAATGAATCTTATTCTATCATTACGATTTCTGGTGATCACTCCTGGAGAACGACATTTATTGCCGCAAATCCACCATCCACAATTATGACAAACGCCTAGCCTCTTTGCTCTTCTTTTTTTGGCATAAGCGCTTTTACCAAAGCCGGGCATACGGGGAAAGAACGCTTCGGGAACTTCACCAGCTGAACGAACCTTAGCTTCAATTAGCCACCGCACATTATCAGGAATGCCTTTGTGCATAAATACTCTGAATCGTTCACATCTAGCTTGATAAATCTTTTTAAGAACATTTATTGGGAAGGAAGGAAAATACTTTCGTAGGGCGGAAAGAGAAGACTCCATTGATGAAGGAGGCAAAGAAAGAAATTAGTGATTGTAGGAAACGAAAATAACTAACACATATTTATAGTGATGAAAGGGATAATGCGTTAATTACACTTACAGAAGCAAGTACATTATTGTCAAAAGAAAAGACAAATGACAGCTTATATGTACAGCAATCATGACTGTGGCTCCCATCTTCCATTGATTTATATCTAGTAATGGCTTCAATGCCTTCTATGAGTCGAGGACTTGCTTCCCATCCAGTTTTCTTACAAGCTGGCAGACAGGGTCGTTTACAGTCACATTCCCAAGACTGTAACGGTCTCGTTCTTTATGGTAAGTCCTCCACAATTTGACAATTTGACCTTGCACTTTTCCACAAGAATGCGTTTCAAGAGTCTTTCGGATATCTTCCAGAGATTCCTTACGCAGGCCATTCTTAATGAATTTTCTTTTATCTTCACGATTTGTGGAGATGTATCCTAAAGAGCGACATTTAGTATTACAATTCCATCGCCCACATTTATAACTCACGCATAGTCTCTTTGCTCTTCGCCTTTTGGCATAACGGCTTTTACCTAAACCAGGCATGCGGGGCATAAATGCATCTGGAACTTCACCCGCCAGACGGACCTTAGCTTCAATTATCCACTGCACATTATCGGGAATGCCTTTGCGTGTAAAAACTCTGATTCTTTCACATCTAGCAAGGTAGATCTTTTTAAGGACTTTTATTGGAAGGGAAGGAAAGTATTTTCGTAGTGCAGAAAGAGTAGAATCCATTGATGAGAGAAGAATTTGAGAGAAGAGGGAAATGAATCAGTTATTGTAGGAGACTGGAATAACCGACTTTAGAAGTCACGGGGTATCTTATCCGCTGGTTAATCAGAAGGAAGAACACGCATTTATAGTGATAAAAGGGATAACGTGTCGATTACACTTAGGGGAGCATGTACATCTGTCAAAAGAAAATGCAAACTTCTCCAAATATAACAAACTGTACGTACAGTAATTGTGACTGTGGCTCACATCTTCCACTGATTTATGTCCAGTAATGGCTTCAATGCTTTCTATGAATCGGTGATTTGCATCTCATCCTGTTTTCTCACAAACTGGCAAACAGGGTCGTTTAGGGTCAGATTCCCAAGACTGTAACGATCCTGTTCTTTACGGAAAGTCCACCATAAATCCATAATTTCCCATTGCACTATTTCACAAGAATGTGTTTCAAAAATTAATATGATATCTTCCAGAGATTCCTTACGCAGGCCATTCTTAATGAATTTTCTTTTATCTTCACGATTTATGGAGATGTATCCTAAAGAGCGACATTTAGTATTACAATTCCATCGCCCACATTTATAACACACGCCTAGTCTCTTTGCTCTTCGCCTTTTGGCATAACGGCTTTTACCTAAACCGGGCATGCGGGGCATAAATGCATCTGGAACTTCACCCGCCAAACGGACCTTAGCTTCAATTATCCACTGCACATTATCGGGAATGCCTTTGCGTGTAAAAACTCTGATTCTTTCACATCTAGCAAGGTAGATCTTTTTAAGGACTTTTATTGGAAGAGAAGGAAAGTATTTTCGCAGGGTAGAAAGAGTAGAATCTATTGATGAGAGAAGAATTTGAGAGATGATGGAAAGGAATTAGTTATTGAAGGAAACTTAGATAACCGACTGGAAGAACATGCATTTATAGCGATGAAATGGATAACGTGTCGATTACACTTACGGGAGCAAATACATTATTAAAAGAAAAATGGAAAATTTTAAATATGATAAATTGTATGTACAGTGATTGTGACTGTGGCTCACATCTTCCACTGGTTTTACGTCCAGTAACGGGATTAACGGCTTCTATGAGTCGAGGATTTGCTTCCCATCCAGTTTTCTTACAAGCTGGCAAATAGGGTCGTTTAACGTCAGATTCCCGGGACTGTATCGTTCTCGTTCTTCATGAAAAATGCTCCATAAATCGAGAAGTTCACGTTGCACAGATCCACAAGAATGCGTCTCAAGACTCAATTGGATATCATCCAATGAGTCCTTACTCAGGCCATTCTTAATGAATCGTATTTTATCTTCTCGATTATCAGAGATCATCCCTAAAGAACGACATTTAGTATTACAGGTCCAGCGTCCGCATTTATGACAGACGCCTAGTCTCCTCGCTCTTCGCTTTTTGGCATAAGAGCTTTTGCCTACACCAGGCATGTGAGACACAAATGCCTCTGGGATTTCACCTGCCAGACGAACCTTAGCTTCAATTAACCACCGCACATCTTCAGGGATTCCTTTATGCATCAGAGCTCTTAATCGTTCACAGCGAACTTGGTAGATCTTTTTTAGGATGTTCATTGGGAGAGAAGGAAAATATTTTCGCAAGGCAGAAAAAGTAGGATCCATTTTCTAGGAGAAAGTAAAAGAAAGGAGGGAGGAAAGGATCAGTTATTATGGGCAACTGAGAGAACCGACTTGAGAGTCACGGAGTACCGTATCCGCCGCTTAACCGGAAAAGTGAATCCTACTTTATTTTGATGTGATAGATATCCCATCCAGCTGACGTCGATTCAGTCCTTGATTATTGAATCCATTGTCCGCTTTTGACGAATTTTCAACGACAATATTTCTTGATGTCTGCCTTATCTTTGACGATAGCTATCACTCATCTTGGATGCTGCTAAGCTGGCATCAATTCTGTTCTTTTAGGTGTAGTCTCAATTGCCAGGCTTTTGATGATATTGTATACTTTATCCTTGGATTCCTGATGGGGCTGGGTCCAGCGTATTAGCTATGCGTCCAATTGGTAAGAGCTGATGTCATTAAGATCTCAGCTTATACTGCTGCAATCATGCTACGGACATGCTTTCCATTTGATCCCTGTTATGTAAAAGCCATGCATGCATGATGTGAAATGCATGAATGCAAAGCATGTGTAATTGATGGTTCTTTTTTTTTGTTTTTTTTTATGGATCTAGTTCTTCATGTCTTTGCTTTACTGGATCTTCTTTGTGATTGCCTTCTTGGACTATCATTGAATCTCTTTATGCTTTCCAGCTTTTGTTCACTGCCTCAAAAGCCCAACTCTTTTCAGAATCCTCTTTCTTTGACTTGTTCTTTGAATTTTGGCCTCAATTTCTTTAAAGTTGGCCCGCCTCATAATTTATATCTTTTTCGGGTACTCATCCATTGTCATGGATTTGACACCATCAAAGGCTTTACTTTCAATGTCTGCTTTGCCCCTTTTCTTGTGACCGTGCCGACACTTACTTATTCCCATGTTATAATCTAAATGATTGCTCTTCCCTGAACTCATGTTTTGATCCATAAGACTTGCCCCCTTGTCTATTGAACTTCTTTGTTGGCAGTACTCCTCTTACGCTTCGTAGAGACTACTTTGCCCCCCTGAATATGGTATTTATGTGGATAAAAGGTATCATCTCATCTTTGATTTAACAGAAGGTTGAGCATTTCTAGACCTTTGTGATGGTCCTTGATCATGAATTTCTCTTACAAGAACCACATCTTCTTAAAGAAAGTCTCAAGCTATCTCCTCACTTTTAAATCTACACACATTAATGAATAATGGTTTGGCCTTAAAGAAAAACTTTCATCAATTTGCAAAGCTTGACAAAGTAATTTACGGTCTTTATTTTTAATTAAAATATCCTGCCACTCTTCCCTTTTCAACTCGAAGACATAAACTGTGCAAGGCAATAAGGTATAAACATGATTCACAAGGATAGCCTTTTAGCTGAATGAGGATGATATCGAAAGGTAACTGTCAGGCGTGAGGAAAATTAAGTTTGAATGTTTTTTTTTTTGTGGCAGTCTTCTAGTTGAATGAGAATAATATTAAGAGGTAAATATTAGGTCTGAGTAAAGTTAAGTTTGAGTGGTGTGAAAGAAGGGTATTTTAATACTACTCGTGAGCAGTATTAAATAAGGTAGAAACATGATTCACAATGATAGTCTTTTAACTGAATGAGGATGTTAGGTCTGAGGAAAGTTAAATTTAAGTGGTGTGGAAGAATGGTCTTTTAATACTACTCGTGAGCAAATTTGATTATGATGAAAAACTCAATAGTGATGACCTCAAACTTGCCACTCTTTCCAGAAAGTTAAACCTCATCTGTTGCCCCCCAACTATCGTGGTCTTTATGCATGCTTGGTTTGAGGGTTGCTTTTGTGTTCTAAACCGCCTTTGCAGGTTTTCAGTCTAGAATCCATAGCTCATTTTTTTGTTTTCTTTCTTTTGCTCTAACTTGAGCCCTTTTTCTTTTCTTTTTTTTTTGTTTTGTTTTATTTTTTTTTGTTTCCTTTTTTTTTTTTGTGAGCTATGGTGATGACATACTTGATAACTCTCTTGAAGTGAGATGAATCAAGTGGCCTTGCTTGCTCGTGCTTGTTCTCAGTTCTTTTTGGTTTTGAATTTTCCCTTGTTGTCTTTTGATGGAAGGGATGAATTTCTCTTTTCGGAGTTTGTGTTGCAAAGAACTGAGAACATAGCCTTCTTGAAGTAAAATGATTCAAGTGGCCTTAGCTACTTGTGTTTGCTCTCAGTCTCTTTTTTTTTTGTTTTGGATTTTTCCCTTTAATGGCTTTTGATGGAAGGGATGAACTTCTTTCCTTTGTTGGAATTTGTGTTGGGGAAAACTGAGAATCTTTTTTTTTTTTTTGTATTGAGCATTTGTGAGAATTGGGAGGCCACTGAAGTCATTTAATATGAGAGCTACCTTGTTTGGAAGCTAACCCCAGACTTCTTGCAAGGATGTTGATAACCACTATGAATTCTTTTTTTGAGAGTTGGGGTACAACATATGAAATCCTTCTTACTAGATTTGACAGCACTTTCAAGAACGCCACTATTAAATCTCCCTTAACTTTTTATTTTCACCCACGAGTAATATCGTTTTCAAAGTAAAGTGTGATAGCAATAATGGATAGTATAATGGCAAAGAGTGTAAAAATGGAAAGTAGTAGAATGCACGCATTACATCTTTTTGTTGTACCAGAAAAAGAATACCAGGTGTCCATTTAACAAAGACTACACCCTAGATTCTGGACTAAATCTAGGAGATTTTTACTATTAAATTACTTTTGCAAGCTTTCAAAGATACAAGTTTATTCAAAGGATTCCCTGTCATTCAAAAGTGTGTGCGGACTATTAGGTCAGATCTGACTTAGAGCCTTTCCAAAATTAATGTAATTCCAGCTCAAAATCTTCACTTTCAATTACCAATCACATCGGGCCTAGCAACTTGGACTCGACTAACTGTTGGACCTTGAGTTTCAATATGACAGAATTTTCAGTTACATTTGGGATTTGGGTCACACCAACTTGAAAGAGGACGCCATTTGATTTTTGCTACCGTTGGTATGGGTGGTAGCAGGTTTGAAGCTTGTGGAAGTTGAATTGACTTGAGTAGCTTTCTTCCCATGAGTAGTAGTATGTGGTACTGATGAGGAAGCCTTGGAGATTACAATCTCAATAGGATATCCTTTCACTTGTAACGTGAGTGGTATTGGACCATGGGACTTGGAGATGATGTTTTGGACAGCTCCGCTTCTTTTATTGAAACATCCTCCAATTGAAGAATCGACCAGCTTTCCTGTTTTAATTCCAAATTCGATCTTTTCTCCAGATAAAACCATATTTGAAAAGCTACTTGAAGTGTTCCCAACTAGTTTTTCATAAAATGGTCTATTTAGTGTTTGGATAAACAGGGTGATCAGTTCTCTTTCTACCATAAGTGGTTGAACTTGTGCGGCTAAGTCTCTCCACCTTTGTGCGTACTCCTTAAAGGTTTTCTTGTTCCTTCTTCTCTTTATTTTGGAGAGTTTGGCGATCCGGGGGTCAAGTCCATAACATGCTTGTAGTTATTGATGAAGGCCTGAGCAAAGTCATTCCAAGTTTTAATGTTTCTTGGACCTTGACTTAGATACCACTGTAATGCTGATTTTGTGAGGCTTTCCTGAAAAAGTGCAATTCACACCTTTTCATCTTTTGTGAGTGGTTGTAGTTTCCTTAGAAACAATGTGATGTGAGTGATGGGATCACTCGTTCCATCGTATTTCACAAAATCTGGCACCAAGCAAAGATCGTTCACTGAAAGAGATCCAAATACAGTGTCTTATTTAATGGCCCGAAGTCTCGTCTCTATTGTTTCGAGTTTTTGAGATTCTCCTTCTTCCTTTGGTGGTGTCTTCTTCTTTTCATACACAGTGTCTTGTTTCAGGTGAACACTAGCAGACTGTCCTGGTTCCTGAAATAGGTTTTCTTGGACTGAGACTCGTTGCGGAGTGAATCCCGGAGGATAAGTGGGATCTTGTGCTTCTTTGATGGGAACTTGAGTTACTTTCTCCTTGATTAGTTCCATGAATTGTCTCATCTGTTCTGCCATACTTTTTATCTTGGACTCCATCTCTATAAGACGTCCTTCGGCTTGTTCTGCCATTAATCTTGTTTGGAGCCGAGTTGAATATCGGTGTTGAGGTCCAATTTTACCTTTTTAAAGGAATATTTATTTTATTAGATTCTATGCGTATATGATTGATGTGATGGATGCATGCAATGAGATTATGTTTTTATCAAAATTTATATGCACGTGATTGATGTAATGGAATGCATGCAATGAGATTATTTTTATCAGATTTTATATGCGTGTGATTGATGTAATGGATGCATGCAATATAAAGTGAGATTATGTTTTTATCAGACTTTATATGCACGTGATTAATGTAATGGAATGCATGCAATGAGATTATTTTTATCAGATTTTATATGCATGTGATTAATATAATGGAATGCATGCAATGAGATTATTTTTATCAGATCTTATATGCGTGTGATTGATGTAATGGAATGCATGCAATGAGATTATTTTTATCAGATTTTATATGCGTGTGATTGATGTAATGGATGCATGCAATATAAAGTGAGATTATGTTTTTATCAGACTTTATATACACGTGATTAATGTAATGGAATGCATGCAATGAGATTATTTTTATCAGATTTTATATGCGTGTGATTGATGTAATGGATGCATGCAATATAAAGTGAGATTATGTTTTTATCAGACTTTATATGCACGTGATTAATGTAATGGAATGCATGCAATGAGATTATTTTTATCAGATTTTATAAGCACGTGATTAATGTAATGCATGTATGCGATGAGTGAGTTTGCTTATCCATTGTCGTGGAACTTCAAAACTTTTAATTGTCATTATAAAGACCAAAAAGTTAGCATAATTTGATGCGTGGTTTTGATGCATGAAGAATAATTGCACAGAACGGAAGTATAACAAAAGAAAAATAAGGTTATTAACAAGTTAAATAGTAATTAACAACTCATGAAGTATTATGGATAAACAAGTTAAAACCATACGAAGAAAAGTGTAGAGTAACAACACAGCATAACAAGGATATCCTTATGGCGTTGGTAAAATGGTAAAAATTCTATGGTCAGTTCTATGGTTAAGTGGGGAGTTCTATATGCATAAGGTGGTTTATCAAAAAGGCAAGGGATAGTTCCCGAATCCCGTCACTAAATCATAGTGACGGCCCGATTCCTTACCCTCTAGGGTTAATGTAAGGAATGGATTAATTCGAGTCGTAGCTTTTCGTGGGCCCATGCAGAGACTAACCGTCTCAGGAGGCAATACACTACTTTACTACTTTGAAACCGGTGAAGGCTTGGAGACCATGGCCTCACAAGGACAACAACACCAATTTCGCTTAGAAAGAATTGTGTTCGATTTGAGGAAGCTCGGGTATAGAGCTTCATTTTGTGAATGCATTATGCATGTTTAGAATAAGTAAATATAACATATAAATCCACATAAAAATAAACAAAACAGAACAAAATAAATCAACTTTTAGGCTTGACTCACTAACCAGGGTCCACAGTGGAGTCGCCAAGCTGTGGCAACGTCGGGTTTTCTGGAGTCGCCACCAATCTGTTTCACCTAGGTCGATTGGACACCTTAAAATTGGTCTGCGAGAGTTCGAGGATCGGGAGTACGGTTACGCTAAAACAATATTGTTATAGCGCCCAAAATTGGCACCTTAATTGATTTTAATTTTGTTTTACTTTGCTTTTAAAAACTTTTCAGTTAATTTAGATATTTTAACTGAATTAGTCGAAAATGTTGATTTTAGTAATTAATTCGGGTAAAATTTTATACTTCCGAACCATGGACTCTACCGAGTCATTTGCACACGGAAGATTTTGATTCCGAACCATGGACTCTGCCGAGTCATTTGGATACGGAATTTAGTGAAATTTTAATCCATATCGTAAAAATATGGATTTTTATCTTTTTATTTAATTTATTTATTTTAAAAGTTTGATATTTTCCAAACCGTAAATCCTGCTGGATCATCCGGATATGGAATTTAATATCCAAGCCATGGATTCTAACCGAATCATTTGGACATGGATATGATCCGTCTTAGGATTCGTTATTTAATTTAATTTTTATTTTTAATAATTTTTAGTTAATATCTAAGCCATGGATTCTAACCGAATCATCTGGACATGGATTTTATGATCCGTCTTAAGACGGATTTCTAATAATTTGATACACATTTAATGCATTACAATAATTAAAATTAAACTATTCTAAATAAATAAATAAATATCCTAAATTACATCTTTAAGTGAATTTAACGATTAAATCTAATACATGGTTAAATAATCAAAGAAAGAAAGGAAACAAAAAGAGAACAAAGAAATAAATCTGCTATCAGGGACTGATCTGCAACCAAAAAGAAATAGTTAGTGGCTCATAGGAACAAAATAGAAAGTTGGATAACTAAGTTAAAATTATACCTAAAAGGAGTTGCTTAAATTGGGTGATAAAAAAATGACTCTTTAACAAAAAAATTTTTTTTTTTAAATCCCAGATTCAAGAGCATAAGTACAACAATGTAGTACTAAGTTTTGGAGTTTGAAGATTTCTTTCGTAAGGAAGGAAAAATCTAATGAAACAATGTTCATTGCAAAATGGTTCATAAAAATGGAGAAATAGTTGAAGTAATTTCACGTGAAACTCTTGTGGAGTTTTCATCTAACATAGGCCACATGGCAGGGGCATAGCTTGCTTTGCTCAGAACTTAGTTAAAGCCTAACTTAAAAAAAATAGCTACTGCGCTCTAATCTGAAGCTAGCCAAACTCTGGGCAGTAAATAGGTAGTTCACATGAAGGTTATTAGCCACCCAGCATCACACGGTACCCCAAATATCAATCCTCAAAACTTCATCACTTGGAATTCTTAGAACCAGAAATGACCTTGCATATGTATAAATTTCTTATTCCTTGATATAATTCATGTTATGTCTCATGTACGCCACATCCAATTAAACATATGAAATAAACACAACACAAACAGTAGTTCTAGTGCCCAGTCCTATAGACAAAACAAAATTTCTGTGTTCTCTGAAGTCTTAACTTTGATAGTCCAATATTGAAACCTTAGCCCCAATAAAATGCAAGAATTTTCCTTCAGACGTTATAACGATGATAAATGACTGTTAGGAAATGGCTAACATGCTGGATTTCAGCGTCAAAGAAGAATAATCCGAAAAATGTGGATAGCTTTTTAATTAGAAACCAAGCGCATGATGGTCTTAAATTCACTGCTAATACACAGCAACAAAGAAAACATTCATAAATAAATCCTGTAAATACCCAGAAAGTTACCTTCGAAAATTTTCTAGGAGTTTTCTCCTTAAGCCCAAACACAGGTGAAAAAGAAACTCAACCACTGAAGAAGAATTTAGAAAACTTGATTGCCCCATAGGTCATTAAAGTATTCTAATGACAACTAACCCATTTCAGCTCCAACAACTACATGACAACAATAAAGGAGGAACGGAAAACCGATCCCTAGGATTTGAAATTTTTTTTTTTTTAAGTCAAGATTAAACAAAACATACATAAACCAAAGCAAGTTGAATTCAATAACAACATAAATACCAGAACAACACAATTACCAATAGAAACAATATACTTGGCAATAAAGAAAATATGAGCATAAAAAAATAAAAAAAATAAATAAAAAAATAAAAAAAATTGCATAATCCCAAAAATTAATTAATGAAAATAAATAAAACAAACAACCACACTAGGTTATATATTTATGAAGATTTAATGGCTGCATTTAATGAGTAACCAAAACAAACAAAATAAGAAAGGAACAAAAGAAAACTGCTGTCAATGATTAACCTGCAAAAATAAGAGAGTTAGTGACTTGGATAGATAAAATAAAGATAACCAAGGGCTTAACGGGAATTTTTACCCAAAAAATGAAAATTTTGACTCAGTCAAAATGATAAAACGCGTCTGGCGTTTTCTTCCTCTTTCTTTCTTCGTTTTCTTCCTTCAGGCACGACGAAGGGCGGGCTACGTAGCTGGAGGGATGCACGACGGCGGAGGGGCTGCTAGGCACGACGATGCACGGACGGGAAGCTGGACTGGGCGGGACGCAGCGGCGGAAGACGGTACGAGACGGCGAGGGCGAAACGCGAACGGGAGGCGGAGACAGAGCGCGACCAGCAGGGGAGGGGCGACAGCGGGCTCAGATGGAGGGGGCATGACGAGCGCTGGGTGTCGTTGGCGAGCGTCGGGGCTAGGCACGGCGAAGGCAGAGGACGAGGAGGAAGAGACGATGACAGCGTCGGATCGTAGCGAAGGTTAGCGTGGCTGGAAAGGGAGAGGGAGAAAGGCAGGCGAGGACGCGAGGGGAAGCGAGAAGATGGCTGTTCTCCTCCGTCAGATTCTCGCAGCATCTCTTTAGAAACTCGCAGTCCACTTCTGTTTGCTTCAATTTGGTCCTCGCTCTTCTGTTTTGGAACCAGACCTCTACCTGTCTTGGCCGCAGTCCCAGCTGCTTAGCCAAAGCCAACTTTTGTTTTGGGTTCAGGGTATTGTGTTCTTTAAAGCTCTCTTCGAGGATGACGGACTGGTCCTTGGAGAGCCTGAGCTTCTTACGGGAAGTGTCACCATCTTCTTCGTCGCTGATTCCTCGAGAGCAAGCTCACTCCGTATCGTTATCATCGCCGTTTATCGCCTCCCGCTCGCTTCTTTTGCCGCTGATGCTCGATATGGTGCTGTTTGGGGAAGAAACTCCGGCTTCCTCCTCGCAGTCAGTGGTTGCGGGCAACCTGTTCACGTCAATTCCCCTGAGAAATGATCTGCCTTCTACAGCTCGTGATTCAGAGCTAGGATCTGAAGGAGAAGGGTTGTGATGACTCCATGATGATGTTTTCTGAAGACTGAAACCAGAAGCAAACGGGAAGGAAGACGAATTGGTAGTAGGCGGCGTGAGATTGAGCTGCAAAGAGTGGTGATTCTGAGGGAAGCTCAAGTTGAGGCTCAGACCCAGATCTTCTTTCTAAATCATCATTCTCCAGATACGTTCTTTGAAGTGGGTATTGGAAAATCAAAGCAAAGACGTTTTTTTTTTTTCTGGTGGAGTGGCTGGTGAAAGAAATATGAGATGGGATGAGTCTTGTAAGAGGAGAGGGGAGAGGAGTGGGAGATGTTAGAGGCGAGAGAGAGATTTGGGCGAAGAGGGGAAGGAGCCCCTGTCAGAGTTCTCTCGGGAGCGAGAGAGAGAGATCAGATAAAAAGGCGAGAGAGAAGCCCCCAGATTGTTCTGGAATTTGCCAGCTGGGGGAGACTAATTAATTAATTAATCAATTATAATAAATTTTTTTTAATTAATTAAATTTTTTATACATATAGATATATATATATATGTGTATATCTATTATTTTAAAACTAAAAAAATGCCCCCTAAACTATCTAACGAATTAAAAAAAATTCTTCTTTTCTTTTTCTTTTTTTTTTTAATAATAACAATAATAATTAATTAATATATTTTTCTTTAAGATTAATTTAATTTTTTTTTAAAGGGTCGGACGAAATTGGGTGTCAACAGCCACCTTCGCCTCCACGCCGCACGCCGCCACCGCCGTTGGCCTTAGCCCGTGCGCCCGCTGTGCTCGCCCCTGGCCGCTGTCGCCGCCGTGTTGCTCCTCGCCCCCCCGCGTCGCTCTCTGTTCTCGTTTCTGTCAAATTCAAAATTATACTCTTAGGGTAAAACTCTGCTTTAATCCTTCATCTTTGCATGATTATTCATTTTGGTTACTAACTTTTTCATTTATTTCTGCAGAACTAATAACTAACTTTTAATAATATTATTGTTATTATTATTATTATTATTATTATTATTATTATTATTATTATTATTATTATAAGTTACTAACCTTTTAATTGTTAACAACTAACTTTACTTCACTAACTTTTATTATTATTGTTATTATTATTAATAACTAACTTTGCTAACTTTATTAACCTTTATTATTGTTATTATTACTATTATTAACAACTAATTCTAACAACTAACTTTTATTATCTTTATTATTATTATTATAATTCATGGAAGGTTATACCTCCTATTTATTTATTATTAGTGGATGGCCAAAAAGCCTCACTTTATTTATTTTTTTATTATTTATTGACTTTTAATCTTCCTTTATGTGCTTTTTATTTGCATATGATATTTAATTTCTGCAATTTTTAAGTGGATGGCCAAAAAGCCCCACTTTATTTATTTATTTATTTATTTATTTGTCCTTTATTTACTTTATGTATTTTTTTTATATAAATGGTCAAACTTATTTCACTTTCGGCTATAAAAATAAAATAAATAACAAAACAAGAAGTATTTTTTATGTGAATAATTAACTTCATTTGTATGTCTAACAAAAAAAATCAATTTTTAACAAAAAAAGTCAACCATCTTTTATTATTTTTGGATTACATATTTTTATTTATTTCTTTTAAAGAAAACATTAAAAAAAATCAATCAATTTTTTTAAAAGTAATAGTAATTAACAATTTAAGAAAAGTAAAAAAAATAATAACAACAAAATATTAAAAAAATTATGATTAAATAAACAAAAAAATTTAATAAAATATTAAATCAATTTCTATATCCGGATGATTCGGCAGGATCCACGGTTTGAAAAATATTAATTTTTTTTATTGAATAAAAATAAATATAAAGATAAAAATCCATATTTTATGATATTGATTAAATTATTTAAAATTTCATCAAATTCCGTGTCCGGGTGACTCGGCAGAGTCCATGGTTCGGAATTAAAACTTCCGTGTCCGGGTGACTCGGCAGAGTCAATGGTTCGGAAATATCAAATTTTATACAAATTAATTATTGAAGACTTTTAAACCCGTCTTAATTTAAAAATCCACATCCGACTAATTCAGTTAAAATTTCTAGTTAGAAAATTAACTGAATATTTTTTTAAAGCAAAGCAAAACAAAATTGAAATCAATTAATGTACCAATTTTTGGGCGTTTTAACAAAGTTGTTTTAACGTAACCGTACTCCCGAATCCCCGAACTCTCGCAGACCAATTTTAAGGTGTCCAATCGACCTGAGCGAAAGCCGATTGGTGGCGACTCCAGAAAACCCGACGTTGCCACAGCTTGGTGACTCCGCTGGGGACATGACGTTAGTGAGTCAAGCCTAGAAGTTGATTTATTTTGATTTACTTTGCTTATTATATGTGGATTTATATATTATATTTACTTAGATAAACATGCATAATGCATTCACAATATGAAGCTCTATACCCGAGCTTCCTCAAATCGAACACGTTCTTTCTAAGCGGAATTGGTGTTCTTGTCCTTGTGAGGCCATGGTCTCCAAGCCTTCACCGGTTTCAAAGTAGCAAAGTAGTGTATTGCCTTCTGAGATGGTTAGTCTCTGCATGGGCCCACGAAAAGCTACGACTCGAATTAATCATTTCCTTACATAAACCCTAGAGGGTAAATAATTGAGCTGTCACTATAATTTAGTGATGGGATTCGGGAACTACCCTCGGCCTTTTGATAAACCACCCTATGCATATAGAACTCCCCACTTAACCATAGAACTGACCACAGTATTCCTCCCATTTACCAAAGCCATAAGCATGTCCTTGTTATGCTATGTTGTTGCTCTACACTTTTATTTTTTCGTGTCTTATATTTATGGTTTTAATTCATTTTTCCATAATAGTTCATGAGTTGTTAATTGCTATTTAACTTATTAATAACCTTATCTTTCTTTTGTTGTACTTCTGTTTTGTGCAATTTTCTTCATGCATCAAAACCACGCATCAAACTATGCTAACTTTTTGGTCTTTCTAATAATAACTAGAAGTCTTGAAGTTTCACGATAGTTGATAATCAAGCTCACTCATTGCATACATCCATTACATCAATCACATGCATATAAAATCTGATAAAAATAATCTCATTGCATGCATTCCATTACATCAATCATGTGCATATAAATTTTGATAAAAACATAATCTCATTATGTATTCCATGCATCCATTGCATCAATCATATACATGTAAAGTCTAATAAAATAAATCTTACTTTAAAAAAGGTAAAATTGGACCTCAACACCGATATTCAACTCGGCTCCAAACAAGACTAATGGCAGAGCAAGCCGAAGGTCGTCTCACAGATATTGAGTCCAAGATGAAAACATGGCAGAACAAATGAAACAACTAATGGAGTTGATTAAGGGAAAAGCAACTCAAGTTCCTATCAAAGAACCACAAGATCCTACTTATCCTCACGGATTCACTTAACAACGGGTCTCAGCTTAAGAGAAGCTTTTTCATGACTCAGGCCCATCTGATAACATTCATTTAAGGCACAATCCAATTTTTGAAGGAAAGAAGCCCCTGCTTAAAAAAGAAGATGATACTAAAAAAAACTCGAGACCATAGAAAAGAGATTTCGGGTCATTGAAAGAGGCACTATATTCGGAGCTCTCTTAGTGGGTGATATCTACTTGATGCCAGACGTTGTGATTCCTTCAGACTTTAAGGTGCCAGACTTTGTGAAATATGATGGAACAAGTTGCTCTATCACATCACGTTGTCTTTAAGAATACTACAACCACTCACAAAAGACGAGAAAGTATGGATAACACTTTTTCGAGAAAGTCTTATAAAGTCAGCACTACATTGGTATTTAAGTCAAGGTCCAAAGAACATCAAAACATGGAATGACCTCGCTCAGGATTTCATCAATAACTACAAGCATGTCATGGACTTGGCTCCGGATCGCCAAACTCTCCAGAATATGGAGAAGAAAGAACAATAGACCTTTAAGGAATACGCACAAAGGTGGAGAAACTTCTATGATAGAAAGAAAACTGATCACCCTGTTTATCCAAACACTAAATAGACCATTTTATGAAAAACTAATTCGGAACACTTCAAGTAGCTTTTCAAAAATGGTATTATCTGGAAAAAAAAAAATCGAATTTGGAATCAAAACAAGAAAGTTGGTCGATTCTTCAATTGGAGGATGTTTCAATCAAAGAAGTGGAGTTGTCCATAACATCATCTCCTGGTTCTATGGTACAATACCACTCACGATACAAGTGAAAGGATATCCTATTAAGATTGTAATCTCCAAGGCTCCCTCATCAGTACCACATACTACTCATGGGAAGAAAGCTACTCAAGTCAATTCAACTTCCACAAGCTTCAAACCTGCTACCACCCATACCAACAGTAGCAAAAATCAAATGGCGTCCTCTTTCAAGTTGGTATGACCCAAATGCCAAATGTGATTACCAAAAAGGTTCAATTGGGCATTCAATTGAAAATTGTGTGGCACTGAAACTCAAGTTGGTCGAGTCCAAGTTGCTAGGCCCGATGTGATTGGTAATTGAAAGTGAAGATTTTGAGCTGGAATTACATTGATTTTGGAAGGGCTCCAAGTCAGATCCGACCTAACAGTCCGCACATACTTTTGAATGACAGGGAATCCTTTGAATAAACTTGTATCTTTGAAAGCTTGCAAAAGTAATCTAATAGTAAAAATCTCCTAGATTTAGTCCAGAATCTGGGGTGTAGTCTTTGTTAGATGGACACCTGGTATTCTTTTTCTTGTCCAACAAAAAGATGTAATGCGTGCATCCTACCACTTTTTACCAAAAATTCAATTTTTACATCTATCTCTCACTCTTTGCCATTATACTATCCATTATTGCCATAACACTTTACTTTTTGACAACCGGTAATTCTTTTTGTTCTCCAACAAAAAGATGTTATGTGTGCATTCTACACTTTTTACCAAAAATTTCATTTTTACCTCTATCTCTCAATCTTTGCCATTGTACTATCTATTATTGCCATCATACTTTGCTTTCTAAATGATACTACTCGTGGGTGAAAATAAAAAGTTAAGGGAAATTTGATAGTAGTGATCTTGAAAGTGCTGCCAAATCTAGTAAGAAGGATTTCAAATGTTGCACCTCAACCCTCAACAAGGAATTCATAGTGGTTATCAACATCCTTGCAAGAAGTCCGGGCTTAGCTTCCAAAGAAGTTAGCTCTCATATTAAATGGCTTCAATGGCCTCCCAATTCTCATGAATGCTCAACACAAGAAAAGGTTCTCAGTTCTCTGCAACACAAACTCCAAAAACAAAGAGAAATTCATCCCTTCCATCAAAAGACAACAAGGGAAAATTCAAAACAAAAAAGGATTGAGAACAAGCACGAGTAAGCAAGGCCACTTGAGTCATCTCACTTCAAAAGAGTTATCAAGTATGTCATCACCATAGCTCACACAAAAAAAAAAAAAACAAAAGAAAAGAAAAAGGGCTCAAGTTAAAGCAAAAGAAAGAAAACAAAGAAAAAGTGAGATATGGATTCTAGATTGAAAACCTGCAAAGGCGGTTTAGAAGACAAGAGCGACCCTCAAACCAAGCGTACACAAAGACCACGATAGTTGGGGGGCAACAGTTGAGGTCTAACTTTCTGGAAAGAGTGGCAAGTTTGAGGTCATCACTATTGAGTTTTTCACCATAATCAAATTTGCTCACGAGTAGTATTAAAAGACCCTTCTTCTATACCACTTAAACTTAACTTTCCTCAGACCGAACATCCTCATTCAGTTAAAAGACTATCATTGTGAATCATGTTTCTACCTTATTTAATACTGCTCACGAGTAATATTAAAAGACCCTTCTTCCACACCACTTAAACTTAACTTTCCTCAGACCGAACATCCTCATTCAGTTAAAAGACTATCATTGTGAATCATGTTTCTACCTTATTTAATACTGCTCACGAGTTGTATTAAAAGACCCTTCTTTCACACCACTCAAACTTAACATTTACCCCTTGATATCATCCTCATTCAGCTAAAAGACTACCACAAAAAAAAAAAACCACTCAAACTTAACTTTCCTCAGACCTAACATTTACCTATTGATATCATCCTCATTCATAAAAAAACTATCATTATGAATTACGTTTCTATCTTATTGCCTTGTACAGTTTATGTCTTCGAGTTGGAAAGGGGAAGAATGACAGGATATTTTAATTTAAAAACAAAGACCGTAAGTTACTGGGTCAAGCTTTGCAAATTGATGAAAGTTTTTCTTTAAGGCGAAACCATTATTCATTAATGTGTGTAGACTTAAAAGTGAGGAGATAGCTTGAGACTTTCTTTAAAAAGATGTGGTTCTTGTAAGAGAAATTCACGATTGAGGGCCATCACAAAGGTTTAGAAATGCTCGATCTTCTTTTAAATCAAAGGCGAGATGATACCTTTTATCCACATAAACACCATATTCAGGGGGCAAAGTACTCTTTACGAAGCGTAAGAAGAGTACTGTCAACGAAGAAGCTCAATAAACAAAGGGGGCAAGTCTCATCGAGCAAAACCTGAGTTTAAAGAAAAGCAATCATTCAGATTATAACATGGGGATAAGTATGTGTCAGCTCGGACACAAGAAAAAGGACAGACATTGAAAGTTAAGCCTTTGATGCTATGAAATCCATGACAAGGGATGAGTACCCAAAGCGACATAAAGTATGAGGCGGGCGAACATTAAAGAAATTGAGGCCAAAATTCAAGAACAAGTCAAGGAAAGGGGATTTTGAAAAGAGTTGGGCTTTTAAGGCAATGGACAATAGCTGGGAAGCATAAAGAGATTCAATGATAGTCCAAGAAGGCAATCATAAAGAAGATTCAGTAAAGCAAAGACATGAAGAATTGGATCCATCCAAAAATCCAAAAAAAAAAAAAACTTAGTTACACATGCTCTGCATTCATGCATTTCATGTTATGCATGCACGGCCTTTGCATAATAGGAACCAAATGGGAAGCACATGCACGGCACAGTTACAGCAGTATAAGCTGAGATCTCAATGACATCAGCTCTTACCAGTCTATCACTGGATACACAGCTAATACCCGGGACCAACCCGCATCAGGAATTCAAGGATAAGGTAGACAATATGTCAAAAGCCTGGCAATCGATTCAATAATCGAGACTACACCTGGAAGGACAGGATTGACGTTAGCTAGTAGTATCCAAGATAAGAGATAGCTATAGCCAAGGATAAGGCAGATGTCAAGAAATATTGTCGTTGACAATTTGTCAAAAGCTGCTAATGGATTCAATAATCGAGGCTACACCTGGAAGGACAGGATTGACGTCAGCTAGTAGTATCCAAGATAAGAGATAGCTATATCCAAGGATAAGGCAGATGTCAAGAAATATTGTCGTTGAAAACTTTGTCAAAAGCGGACAAAAGATTCAATAATCAAGGACTGGATCGACGTCAGCTGGATGGAATATCAAAGATAAGAAATATCAATCACATCAAAATAAAGTAGGATCCACTTTTCCGGTTAAGCGGCGGATACGGTACTCCGTAACTCTCAAGTCGGTTCTCTCAGTTGCCCATAATAACTGATTCTTTCCTCTCTTCTTTCTTTTATTTCCCTCTAGAAAATGGATCCTACTCTTTCTGTCTTACGAAAATATTTTCCTTCTCTCCCAATGAACATTCTTAAAAAGATCTACCAAGTTCGCTGTGAACGATTAAGAGTTCTGATGCACAAAGGAATCCCTGAAGATGTACGATGGTTAATCGAAGCTAAGGTTCGTCTCGCAGGTGAAATCCCAGAGGCATTTGTGTCTCACATGCCTGGTATAGGCAGAAGCTCTTATGCCAAAAAGCGAAGAGCGAAAAGGTTACGAGTCTGCCACAAATGTGGACGGTGGACTTGTAATACTAAATGTCGTTCTTTAGGAATGATCTCCGATAATCGAGAAGATAAAATACGATTCATCAAGAACGGCCTGAGTAAGGACTCATTGGATGATATCCAATTGACTCTTGAGACGCATTCTTGTGGATCAGTGCAACGCGAACTTCTTGGTTTATGGAGCATTTTTCATGAAGAACGAGAACGATACAGTCCCGGGAATCTGACTGTAAACGACCCTGTTTGCCAGCTTGTAAGAAAACTGGATGGGAAGCAAATTCTCGACTCATAGAAGCCGTTAATGCCGTTACTGGACGTAAAGCCAGTGGAAGATGTGAGCCACAGTCACAATTACTGTACATACAATTTGTCATATTTGGAAAATTTACATTTTCTTTTGACAATAATGTACTTACTCCCATAAGTGTAATCGACACGTTATCCTTTCATCACTATAAATGCATGTTCTTCTTTCCGGTTAAGCAGCAGATACGGTACTCTGTGATTCTCAAAGTCGGTTATTTCAGTTTCCCACAATAACTGATTCATTTCCCTCATCTCTTAAATTCTTCTCTCATCAATGGAGTCTACTCTTTCTGCCCTGCGAAAGTACTTTCCTTCCCTCCCAATAAATGTTCTTAAAAAGATTTATCAAGCTAGATGTGAAAGAATCAGAGTTTTTATACACAAGGGCATTCCTGACGATGTGCGGTGGTTAATTGAAGCTAAGGTCCGTTCGGCTGGGGAAGTTCCAGATGCATTTATGCCCCGCATACCCGGTTTAGGTAAAAGCCGTTATGCCAAAAGGCGAAGAGCAAAGAGACTAGGCGTGTGTTATAAATGTGGGCGATGGAATTGTAATACTAAATATCGCTCTTTAGGATACATCTCCACAAATCGTGAAGATAAAAGAAAATTCATTAAGAATGGCCTGCGTAAGGAATCTCTGGAAGATATCCGAGAGACTTTTGAAACGCATTCTTGTGGAAAAGTGCAAGGTGAAATTATCGGTTTATGGAGGACTTACCATAAAGAACGAGACCGTTACAGTCTTGGGAATGTGACTTTAAACGACCCTGTTTGTCAGTTTGTAAGAAAACTGGATGGGAAGCAAATCCTTGACTTATAGAAGGCATTGAAGCCATTACTGGACATAAATCAGTGGAAGATGAGAGCCATAATCATGATTGCTGTATATATAAGCTGTCATTTGTCTTTTCTTTTGACAATAATGTACTTGCTTCTATAAGTGTAATTAACACATTATCCCTTTCATCACTATTAATATGTGTTAGTTATTTCCGTTTCCTACAATCACTAATTTCTTTCTTTGCCTCCTTCATCAATGGAGTCTTCTCTTTCCGCCCTACGAAAGTATTTTCCTTCTTTCCCAATAAATGTTCTTAAAAAGATTTATCAAGCTAGATGTGAACGATTCAGAGTATTTATGCACAAAGGCATTCCTGATAATGTGCGGTGGCTAATCGAAGCTAAGGTTCGTTCAGCTGGTGAAATTCCAGAAGCATTCTTTCCCCGTATGCCCGGCTTTGGTAAAAGCGCTTATGCCAAAAAAAGAAGAGCAAAGAGGCTAGGCGTTTGTCATAATTGTGGATGGTGGATTTGCGGCAATAAATGTCGTTCTCCAGGAGTGATCACCAGAAATCGTAATGATAGAATAAGATTCATTAAGAATGACTTGCGTAAGGAATCTCTAGAAGATATTCGAGAGGTTCTTGAAGCGCATTCTTGCGGAATAGTGCAATTTGAGATTGTTGGATTATGGATAATTCTCCAAAAAGAACGAGATCGTTATAGTCTTGGGAATCTGACTTTAAACGACCCAGTTTGCCAGTTTGTAAGAAAACTGGATGGGATGCAAATCGCCGATTCATAGAAGGCATTGAAGCCGTTACTGGATGCAAAATCAGTGGAAGACGTGGACCAAAGTCACGATTACTGTACATGCTAGCTGTCGCTTTTGAAATTATCCTCCCAATAATGTACCCACTCCTGACACAGACTACTGTATATAGCTGCCACTTTTGAAATTTTTCATCTCTTCCGACAATCACGTACCTACTCCTGACGTAAGCTACAGTTGCGACTACTGTATATGCTAGTTGTTTTTGAAATTTTCCTCCTCTTTTGACGACAATGTACCCACTCCTGACCTGATCCATAGTCGTGACTACTGTATATAGTTGGCAATAATGTATTCACTCTTAAGAATAAAATTATTACTTTATCTTTTCATCTCTATAAATATATCCTCTGTTCTTGTTTTCTCACATGGGTAAGGATAGGAATGGAGAAAACCTCCATTCGTAAACCCCGAAGTATTTGTGTATTTTCTGGAGCTTTTCCTAGAAAAGATGAAAAGTATTTAAAGGCAGCCAACCATTTGGGTAGAGTATTAGCTGAGCGAAAAATACATTTAGTTTATGGAGGAGGTAGTGTCGGATTAATGGGAGGTGTAGCATCAGCAGCATCTCTAGGAGGAAGCCAAGTTTTGGGCATCATCCCTTGACCTTTGAAATTTATTTCTGGGGGCACGATTGGAGAAGAATTAGTGGTTAAAAATTTGCAAGAGCGTGTGTTACAAATGCTTTTAAATGCTGATGCTTTTATCGCTCTACCAGGTGGTTTTGGCACATTGGGAGAAGTCTTTCAAATTGCTTCCATGGCCCAACTTAATTTGCATAAGAAACCCATTGGGCTGTTGAATGTTAACAATTTCTTTACAGGTCTGATAGCTTTTGTGGATTATGCTATGCAGAAGAATTTCATATCAAGAGTGGCACGACGAATTATAATATCCGCAACAACTGCTGAAGAATTGCTAGATAAAATGCAAGCTTTTGTTCCTGAACCAGATCCAGCGATGATCCAGATAGACTGGACACGACAGTCTTTCCCAACCAGTTCCATCCCATAATTGCCCTTTACCCGGCCTGTTGAAGTATTGTGGAAGAAGAAGCGATCCGATCCGTTTTTCTTGTCCTTTAGTTTTAATTATCAGCATTTTCTTTCGTGTTCTAGTTTTTCTTTTCAGGGAATTTCCTTTTTATCTTATAAGATAGTTTCGTCCATGCTGATATTAAAACCATGGGACAATGCCTTTAGGTTGGAATGGCTGAGTAAAGAGTAATTTTTATTACTCTTGAGACGCATCCTATTAGGTCTACTAGGCATAACATTTTGGGGTAGTTAAACTTCAACCTTATTTGGATGACATATCTCTCAAGCGAATCTATATTTACTGAAGAAAATATTAGATGAACCGTGGATATTGATTCCAAATATCCGTTCCCTTTACATAATTTGTCAGTGTTATTGTCATCACCAAGATTCACTCATTTTATCAAAGTCTAAATTTTTGCACTCGCCTATTATGAAGATCCACACTTTCGAAGAAAATTATTCCAATTTCAATTGCTTTCATATAAATTTCGCTCGAGGTTCTAAGGAGAGTTCCTTAAGCCTCATTCAATCAAATTTCCAACGATAGGAAAGTTCCTATCGTCGAGGTTCTAAGGAGAGTTCCTTAAGCCTCATTCAATTAAATTTTCAACGATAGGAAAGTTCCTATTGTCGAGGTTCAAGGAGAGTTCCTTAACCTCATTCAATCAAAATTTTCAACGATAGGAAAGTTCCTATCGTTGAGGTACAAGGAGAGTTCCTTAACCTCATCCAATCAATTTTATTTTCAACGATAGGAAAGTTCCTATCGTCGAGGTTCAAGGAGAGTTCCTTAACCTCATTCAATCAATTTTACTTTCAACGATAGGAAAGTTCCTATCGTCGAGGTTCAAGGAGAGTTCCTTAACCTCATCCAATCAATCAAGCAGTCCATCTTACAACGATAGGAGCTTTCCTATCGTAGAGGTTCTAAGGACCTTTCCTTAACCTCAAACAATCAATCAACTAGTCCATCTTACAACAATAGGAGATTTCCTATTGTAGAGGTTCTAAGGACCTTTCATTAACCTCAAACAATCAATCAATCAGTCCATCTTACAACGATAGGAGCTTTCCTATCGTAGAGGTTCTAAGGACCTTTCCTTAACCTCAAACAATCAATCAATCAGTCCATCATACAACGATAGGAGCTTTCCTATCGTAGAGGTAGGTTCTGAGGACCTTTCTTTAAACCTCAAACAATCAATCAATCAGTCCATCTTACAACGATAGGAGCTTTCCTATCGTAGAGGTTCTAATGACCTTTCCTTAAACCTCAAACAATCAATCAACCAGTCCATCTTACAACGATAGGAGCTTTCCTATCGTAGAGGTTCTAAGGACCTTTCCTTAACCTCAAACAATCAATCAACCAGTCCATCTTATAACGATAGGAGCTTTCCTATCGTAGAGGTTCTAAGGACCTTTCCTTAAACCTCAAACAATCAATCAATCAGTCCATCTTACAACGACAGGAGCTTTCCTATCGTAGAGGTTCTAAGGATCTTTCCTTAAACCTCAAACAATCAATCAATCAGTCCATCTTACAACGATAGGAGCTTTCCTATCGTAGAGGTTCTAAGGACCTTTCCTTAAACCTTAAAATCAACCAAATCAATTTCTTTTCGACGGTAGGAAAGTTCCTATCATAAAGGTTCTAAGGTAGGGCCCTTAACCTCGATCAATCAATCAATTTTTATTTAACGATAGGAGAGTTCCTATTGCAGAGGTTCTAAGAAAGTTCCTTAACCTCAGGATTTAGGCGGCGAGAAAGTTTTCAATGCCTAGCTAAGCCGGACGAAATTTGGTAACGACTTTGCATACATCATGTCCCATGAAGCATGCAAAGGGGGGCATCTGTTGACACCCAATTTCGTCCGACCATTAAAAAAAATAATTTTAAAAAAAATTAAATAAAAAATTAATTAAAAAAAAATTATTATTATTACTATTATTATTATTATTATTACTAAAATTTTTTAATTAGTTTAAAATACATTTTTTTTTTGTTTTGTTTTGTTTTGTGAAGATTTGATTTAAAATGATATATGTGTGTATATGTGTATGTTTGAAAGAAAAAAGAAAACTCCATAAAAGTGACAAAATTAAAAAGTTTGAGGTAAAAATGACAAAATTGAGAAGTTTCGGGAAAAATTGACAAAATCTGAAAGTTCCAGGAGCATTTGGTAGTTTGTCACATCAATTTGGGGCCAGCATAACCGTTCTGGCCCAAATTAACAGAAAATGACAGAATTGTCAAAATCAGAAGCTTCAGGAACTTATCCAGAGTCTGAGAGACGTAAAGGACTGAAACTGTCATTTTACCAAATTAAAAGATAAGTTTGAATTTAATTAATTTTTAATTATGAACAGTCCAGAACCCCTTCCCCTATAAATAGGGGTCCAAATCTGTGTGTTAACAGGGAGAAAAGAGAGAAAAAAAATAGAAAGAAAGCTTAGAGATCCGTTTAAAAAAAAAAAAAAGAAAATATTCAGCCTTAATCCCTGGCCTCTCTTTCTTATTCCCAGAACACTAGAAATTTTTCCTGTCTGCCGTTTAACTCCCCCCTTTCACACTTCCGTTTGCCTTTGCGTGCCGTCACTCCTTCCTGTCTCCGTCACGCCGTCATCCCGTCGACGTCGCCGTCGTCCAGCCACCGTCGTCGCCCACGCCCCGCCGCCGTCGCCCACGCCGCGCCGCCGTCGCGACGATCTCCTCCCTTCCTCCGACGCGTTCTCCTTCCTCCTTCCGCTTCGCCGCCACCGCCGTTCGCCACCTTCGCCTCCACGCCGCACGTCGCCACCGCCGTTGGCCTTAGCCCGTGCGCCCGCTGTGCTCGCCCCTGGCCGCTGTTGCCTCCGTGTTGCTCTCGCCCCCCCGCGTCGCGCTCTGTTCTCGTTTCTGTCAAATTCAAAATTATACTCTTAGGGTAAAACTCTGCTTTAATCCTTCATCTTTCCATGATTATTCATTTTGGTTATTAACTTTTTCATTTATTTCTGCAGAACTAATAACTAACTTTTAATATTATTATTGTTATTATTATTATTATTATTATTATTATAAGTTACTAACCTTTTAATTGTTAACAACTAACTTTACTTCACTAACTTTTATTATTATTGTTATTATTATTAATAACTAACTTTGCTAACTTTATTAACCTTTATTATTGTTATTATTACTATTATTAACAACTAATTCTAACAACTAACTTTTATTATCTTTATTATTATTATTATAATTCATGGAAGGTTATACCTCCTATTTATTTATTATTAGTGGATGGCCAAAAAGCCTCGCTTTATTTATTTGTTTATTATTTATTGACTTTTAATCTTCCTTTATGTGCTTTTTATTTGCATATGATATTTAATTTCTGCAATTTTTAAGTGGATGGCCAAAAAGCCCCACTTTATTTATTTATTTATTTATTTGTCCTTTATTTACTTTATGTATTTTTTTTATATAAATGGTCAAACTTATTTCACTTTCGGCTATAAAAATAAAAATAATAACAAAAAAAGAAGTTTTTTTTATGTGAATAATTAACTTCATTTGTATGTCTAACAAAAAAAATCAATTTTTAACAAAAAAAGTCAACCATCTTTTATTATTTTTGGATTACATATTTTTATTTATTTCTTTTAAAGAAAACATTAAAAAAAAATCAATCAATTTTTTTAAAAGTAATAGTAATTAACAATTTAAGAAAAGTAAAAAAAATAATAACAACAAAATATTAAAAAAATTATGATTAAATAAACAAAAAAATTTAATAAAATATTAAATCAATTTCCATATCCGGATGATCCGGTAGGATCCACGGTTTGGAAAATATCAACTTTTTCTTTTTATTGAATAAAAATAAATATAAAGATAAAAATCCATATTTTACGATATGGATTAAATTATTTAAAATTTTGTCAAATTCCGTGTCCGGGTGACTCGGCAGAGTCCATGGTTCGGAATTAAAACTTCCGTGTCCGGGTGACTCGGCAGAGTCCATGGTTTGGAAATATCAAATTTTATACAAATTAATTACTGAAGACTTTTAAACCCGTCTTAATTTAAAAATCCACATCTGACTAATTCAGTTAAAATTTCTAGTTAGAAAATTAACTGAATATTTTTTTAAAGCAAAGCAAAACAAAATTGAAATCAACTAAGGTACCAATTTTTTGGCGTTTTAACAAAGTTGTTTTAACGTAACCGTACTCCCGAATCCCCGAACTCTCGCAGACCAATTTTAAGGTGTCCAATCGACCTGAGCGAAAACCGATTGGTGGTGACTCCAGAAAACCCGACGTTGCCACAATCATACATACCAGACAATACATAAACACCACCAGACAAACATACAACCCACTTACTAATCATGCACAACCACACACAATTTATCGAAAACAATAAAATTGATATATGTTATAAGGATTGCAAACCCAGGATCACACATTCTATCCTTACTGAAAACCCGCTGCAAGCACCGCTATTCACCGCCGATCAGAGATCCTCCTTCGCATAGCCCGCCACAAGCATCGTCCTCATTCTTCCTTTTCCTCTTTTTGCCGTGGTGCCCCTTTTAGTGGATCGACGCTGCTATACCAGTGTGTCGGCCTCCAAGTGTCTTCTTCCCACAGTTCTTGATGTCCTCCTCCATCGCTGTTTAAGGAATCCGAAGCGATTGTGAAAGATGCAGTGTTTTTTGGGGAGGAGGCGAGCGTGGCTACTTTCTGCTTGCTTTTGTCTTTGATTTAGGGTTGTAGGGGGTATGGGTAGAGATTGTATGGAAAGGGGGCTCAAATCTCGTAACTGCTTGATTTTGTGCCTGATTTTTTGCTCGTTTGCTTTTTTTTTTTTTCTAAAAGATGTTAACAGATGGAACCATTTCTACCTAATGATGCTACTAAATGTACTTACACTTATGTGGATAGTCTCAGAACTCTTACAATCGAGAGTTTACTTGTAAATAAGATTCCAAGTATGGAATTTCATATTTTACCCTTCATTATGTCAGTTACAGATAAGGATTAGATTTGTTAGCTTAAGCTAACTTCTAGTCTAAGCCATCTTTATCGCTAGCTTCTAGCTTAAGCTATATCATTAAATTGATTCATTAGTTTCTTTAAGTTGCATCAAATTGACTGGTTAGGTTTCCTAATTATAGTCAACTAAAGTAGCTAAGCCATCTTGCCTTACCAATCTTAATCTTTGCAGCAAGTTGGGGAATAAACAAACAGAATAATTTTAACATGATAATCCATTGCCTTAGGTGGTCTTAATCTTTGCAGCAAGTTGCAGAAGTTCCATTAAATTAATACGTTGGGGAATATATATATATTAATTTTGTACCTACAATTGAAAAACTTGTAATTTTCTAATTTCTAAACTTCATTCCTCGCAAATATTCACCCAAAATGCTTGACCAGTGAAGCTCGACAGAAACTAATATAATTAGACCAAGCTCCCATTTCATTAACGGAACAAAATGGACACTGTATGAAAAATATTTAGAAACAATTTAGACTCCCCGCATTCTATGAAATGTTTAATATTATTTTTCACTATTTAAATAAAAATTTATAAAGTTTATTACTCATCCGTTTTACAAAGGTTGGTCCTTTTACTGTTTTTGAATAAAATTTAATTTAAATATATTCATATTAAGTTGTATTGTAAAAAAAATTTAAAAAATATATATTTATAAACTAGAGTCTTTAAGGTACTATTTTTATATAAAAAAGTTTATATTTATATAAGAAATTAAAAAAATTATTAATTAATTGCCTTGAATAATAAAGATGATAAACTTTGTGAGATGGAGAGTATTATAGGTGATTTCCGTACTAATCCCCTTTAATTGCGTAGCTTATAGGTGATTTCAGTACTAATCCCCTTTAATTACACCAAAGGCCCTCGGATTATCTCTCAACTAAACACGGTTTGTGGCATTGCGTGGGCCAATGGGAGAATAAAGTTAGTTGACTTAGTAGCGCAATAAGTTGCTGATTCTAGACAATTGCTAAAAAATGAAAATCATGTATTATTTAATTTGTAAACAATAGAGTTAAAATTTTCCATGCGTTTCTGTCTCTTCATGCCATCAAAAGGATGGATTGGGTTAGGGACCTATTAGAAAATTTGAAATTTTATTAATTTATTTCAAATTCATCATCTGCGTTATATACCCTAAAGTTGCTAGAAAAGTGTTTCTTAATTGTTTAAAATTATACTAAAATCTCTAATTTTTCAAAAGGTGCAATTTGATCTATATCTTTCTTTAAAAAAATTATTTTATTCCTTATATTTAAAATTATAAACAGGCCCCAGGATTATGAAAATATTTTCAAGAGAGTTACTAAAGTTGTAATATGGTTGATAAAAAATAAAAATAAAAAAGGGTAAATTAAAGAAACTTTGAGAAGCTTAACGCAGGAAGGACCAAAGGTGAATGAAAAACAAAAACTGGAGGCTTCACACCACAAAAGCAGAGCAATCGGAAACGAACTCGCAATTGGAAGTGCGTGTAAATGGTGTTACAAGCTTTACAAAAGTCTAGGAGCTTTGATGGCTAAGGAAATTTAGATATCGTTTTAGTCCATAGCCTTTATTGACTCTAGTCCATGAAAATTTGTAACATTCTTCCAACATACAAAGGAGCGTAGGCTAATTTGCTATTCATTGAATACTAAATCAGGCCGTTTAACCTTTTTTTGTTTCCTTTTCTTTTATGTTCCACGGCGTTTTCATGAGACGGAGATGAATTAGAAATTAAGTTATAATTTTTTTTTAAAAAATTAAAGTACTTATAAATTTTATTTCCCAATTCAGGCTATAAAATATTGGTAATTGAGGGTATAAAAACGTTGCTTCAAGGCAAAAACCTCAAGAAATCTTCATGCACAGTTTGGGTATACCAAGAAATTAATAGGAAATGCCTTATTTCCCAGAAGAAAAGGATGTGAAACACCTTTCTGTCATAGAAATGGCTTATAAATACTGGCCGAATCACAAGAATCCTTAGTGGCAATTCTAGCGACTCAAGAATCCTCTATTTTTTAATTGATCTTGAAGGAAACAAAGTCTGTAGAAATTAAGTATAAGCCAAGAAGAACTAAAATCACCATAAACTCAAAGTCCAATGATGAAGAACCTTCAGAAAAATCTATTTTAAAAATTGAAATTTCCTCATTTAAATAATAAAAGTCTGGACATTCGAAGAATGGGGAGTTCCATTAGGAAGGAAAAGAATCATAACCAGGAGAAAATATGAGAATATGCAGTTCTCATATTAGGATTATATCAAGGCTCAAGAAGAAGTTTTCCATATTTGGAACAAAGATCACTAGCACTCCTGGATGGTTCTATTCAAAACCAAGCAGATGAAATTTCCCCACTAGTTCTATAATTGATATTTTGGAAATGGTTTATTCAGAGACTCTTTCCTAGAACAGGTTCTAAAGTCCTTTGAAATATTCTATATGTTCCAAGAATAATTCTTTTAGAAAGGTCAAAGGATACCTTTCCTAGATTTTTTCTTTGTTGCCATGAACCATATCCGATGGATTGTCCAATGGCATTATGAGAAACAAGAAGTGGACTCTTATACCTACTTCATTCCTTGCCTAGAACGCGTATGGGAAATTAAATGGTGGGATAAATGTGCCCTTAATCAATATTTGCCCAATAATATCATATTTGGGAAAATAGATATCATTGATGAAGAAGAAAATTCATACAAAGATTTCCTGGATGTTATGCTTAATAGATTCTACCAAGGAGGATAGTTCCAAGATAGCCAAATTCCTATCTCTGTGATGAAAGAGAGAATTCTGATATCTACCCAGAAGCAACACACCCAGAACAATTGAGAGGGTCCATCCTCCAGCAAGGATAGCTCAACAGGGTCAAAGTAAAAGTATTTCCAGCTCAATGCCTTTACTTTCACATGAAAAAAGCAAGTGTCAGCAGAACCCGACAAAGAAGATAAGTTGCCTAACGGCCCAGAATTATTAAGGTCTCCACCAGCTACAATTATTGATCGCACTAATTGACCACCAACTAATGGTCCCAGACTCCTTCGCCCCCTGATTGGAGAAGTTTTGCTAGCCTTATCCCTAAGGCCCAAAAGTTTTATCTATATAAGAAGTCATCTTCCAAGGCTCAAGACATCAGAAAAAGTTTTCTAGCTCTCCCTTGTAGTCCATGTGCTGGACATCTTCCCTATTTCCTAGAGAGTTAGCATTTTTTTATTTTATATCTAAGTGGTGTGATTGTGCCTATACCATAGTCATACTAGTTTGTTGAAGCTTGGATTGCTGCTCTACTAGTACAAGTTTGTAGTCATCCCTATGTTCATGCTCTATGTGTGGTAAACTAGACTTTACAAGTTATATGTAAGTTTGTATTTTAATATATTCTCAGTTTATATAATTTATGCTTGTCTTTGCTTGTGTTTTAATTACTTGGGCATGATTGGTATCAGAGCCAAGTGATTCTTTATTCCTAAATGCTTTAATTACATGTTTTAAACTATAGGTCCTTCTTTGTAAAACCTATAAAACTAAAACCCCTAGCCTAGAATTAATCTTAGGTGCACACAAGTCCAACTCATAATATAAAGTATATGGGTACTTTTAACAAAATCTCTAAACTTCTAGTTGATTTTGCAAGCTTGTCTAAAATAAAATACTGACTTGCAAACAAAAATTTAATCTAGGACTAATTTGACAGGATGAGAAGATCTCAATGGATCCCATGCCACATTCTAACCTTTTCCCTTATTTGCCTATAAGTATAGTTGTTGTATGACAACAACAATAACACAAAAACACAAGAAATGTATGTGAGTTTTCTTAACTAGAAAATCACAACGAAAGCAAACTGGGAAGAGTAAGGAATTAGTGGTACTTATTTGTGTTCTTCAATATCACTTAGTGTTGGTTTTACTATATTATGATCATTTGCATGTTCTTATGAAATATCTTGTTTCTATCTTTGGAAGGTGGTGAAATTGCTTTAGTCTTTGATAATCTTCAAATAGCTTTTTCAAATCATCAAGGTGAAATTGACTATTTTTGCTAGGGAGCTATGCCAAGTTCATAACTGACAATAAACCAAACCTTTGCTCTAACCTTAGTAGAACTTGCAGAAGTGGTTATATATTATCAAATGTTTGTGACTTTGTATAACTTGTGTTGAACTTGGATGAACTACCGTGACTATGTGCTTGGTGGGATGTGCCTTGACCATGTAAGTTTTATTTAAATTTTTTTTCCTTGTGAATTTAAAAGATTGTTCGAATCGAGCTTGTTATCGAGCTCGAACATGCTTATTGAGCTCGAACCGAGCTTCATCATTCGAGCTGATCAACCTAGTGCCTGCAGCCACTTGAGGTAATGAATTAAACCCGAGCCTACTATGAGCCAAGCTCAAGCCTCGATTACGAAGTGTCGTCGAGCTAGAGCTCATCCTAGCATCAAATGAGCTGAACTAAAGCTTGTCCTACTCGAAGCTTTATTTGGCTCTTTTCCACCCCTAGTTTGGACAACTTTAATTTCAGGGTGAAAATACCCAATTGTTTGGAGAAAGGTGTGTGCCAAAGATGCAGGGAGGTCTATAAATATTTAGGTTTTGTGCTAGGAGCAATGCTTATAATAGGAATAAGTTGTAGAGGCTAGTGGTGTATAAGGAAAGCCTTTGGGTTAAATTTTGAAGCACTGATATGTGACAGGTAAGTCTAATTGGTGAGTCATCTGTGATGTGGAAGCATATCCTTGACCAAAGCTGTGTTTGCTGATCGTGTGCATGATTAGAACCAGGAGTGTGTGAAAAATAAGAAGTTTCTTGTGAAATTAGCATATCTTCATGTACTGGAAAATTGGTCTAGAATTCAGTAGCTAAGTTTCCTTAGACTTGTAGGTTTACTATGTTGAATAATTACTTGCCTTTGATAGACTGAACAAGTATATTGAATTGCATTCCATGCTCTAGTTCGCTATGTTTGGTAAAGGAAGAGTCTAGTGATCATTTGTTTTTTGAGAGTGATTATTCTCTATTGATTTAGAGGTATATTATGTGCAGCACAAGTGCTAGGCTTTTATTTTCCGTTTATTTAGATTGGGGTTACCATTTCTTTATAGGCCATGACCCTTAAGAAGTAAGTACGACTGGGCTTTTTTATGCGATGAATTATGCACCAACCATGGTGTTTCTAAAAAAATAAAGGTCGTTTTCTTTTATTTGGTCAGCAGAAGGAAAAAACACTTTTGGTCTTAAAACTTTAAATTTCTTCACTTTTCTATGAGTTCTAAAAGTTTGCAACAGTATGAATAGTTAGTCCTAAAATTTTTATTTTTTTATAGGAGTCTTTGAACTTTGCCATTGTATATACAGTTAGTTCCGCACTGTTCCTTTTTTTTTTTTACATTAACACTTAGGGCTAATCTAAACTGTAAATACCTTCTAGCAAACTCACAATAAGCAATAATTTCTGGATTGTCATAGATAACTTAAATTATTATTTTTTTTCTATGGAAATCATATTCCTATCAGTAACTTTTTCAATAAACATAGATTTTTTCTTATTTGTAATCAGAAGGACCTTTCCAATGTATAGAGTTAGGAGGTACAATGCATTTAAAGGGAATGAGAAAATTCCTACTTTTTTAAGACCTAAAAGAAACCCTAATCAGCATTTAATAACATTTTTATGGGCAAGCGATAAAAGCTGAAATTGAACTCGGTACCTCCACCCATATCCTTTAGCTACTTTGCTGAGTGACCAAGACAATTAAGACTAATTGCTAACATCTTAGTGAAAATTTTAAGATGAATTTAGAAAAATTGAAAATTTTAAGACTCAAATAAAAAAGTAAGATAAATTTTAGGATTAAAAGTGTTCATTCCCTTGCAAAGAAAAGGAAAATGAGTCTTAGGAACCCATGTATGTGATAGGAGACAACAAATCAGTCATAAGAACCAACGACCCGACTCATGCATTTCTTGTCCTGCAATAATGCTCAACCTAAGACATAAAATGAGGATCTCAAGATATTTAGACTATCCCACCTGCCTAGCCATTCGGTCCTACCCCACATGAAACATTAGAGGCCAAAATTATCTGTGATTTTCTTCCCCTACAGTCCAGAGATGGGGAGGTAAGTAGTGTCCTAAAATATAAATGATGCAACTAGTACAACTTTCTTAAGGATGGCAACACTGAGTTTCACAGTTCTTGCACTTTGAAGTATTGACAACAATAGGAAATGCAGAGGAGTCTCAAACTTGAACCCTAAAGTTAGCGGACGCATGACCCAAAGACTTGAACTATTTTGTCAATTTTCATGCTCTTAATTTGATTTGCGTGATAGCCAAATCGTTAACACAATTCACAGCGTTTGTTTTATAGAACAAAGAAGAAACTTCAAAACAGGAAACTTATGTTAATCTTAATCCATATTTCTCAATGAAGAATAAGATACATTGGTTATAAATGGTTTCCTTTTCTTTCTTCTTTCTTTTTTGCCTTTTTCCTTTCATGTTCCAACACAAAGTTTGCAAGCAAGAACCAAAGAAGCTAGTTTTGTTAGCAACTAACCAGATACAAAAGTATCTCAAGTTGGTTCAGGTTGAGGTCTGAAAATCAATAGGCTTGCTGGTGCATCAGTCTGCATGTTTTTACTTTCTTTGTCCAGAAGTGCAGCTTTCCTCTTGAATCTAGAAGGTTGCAGTAGCTTGAGATCATACATAGAAGCAATGTTTGCATCACTTTTCTCAAACAAAGCTGGAATTCATGCTTCATACTTTCCTGAAACCAGTAATCTAGAATGCATTTGAATGTTACAGTTAGGCGATAGCAGACTTCAAACTTAAGACACTTGCATTGACCACCCTGCAAATATTGGATGTTACTTTATTTATTTTTCTTAATGCATGCAATTTATCTAGAAATTTGCTGAAAAAAAAACATAAAACTGGTCAAGTAGGAAAATAATCAATCCAGAAATGGCACCTTGTCTCATATGTTTGCAATTTCACAGCATGAGAATGTTGTATGATGATTTTAGTACAGGTAAGATTTCAGATCACCTAATCTTTTCAGCACTTTGATTGCATATCCTATGTTCCAGAAAAAGAGAAATGTTAACAAAAGTTCAGCCACCTAAAGATACAGAACTGAGAGCCTGTGGAACCATAGAAGTTAACAAGAAACAAATGAAGTTCAAATGTTGTCACTACTACCCTGATTAACAAAATGCTAGTTTAATTATTGCTACTGACCGAAGCTGGTTTTGGTTCTCGAAAGAAATGTCATGTGCCAATATTCAACTAGTTTAATTTCTTCCTTTATTAAAAATTTGGTAAGTTGCTTTACATTGATGTTACCACAGGAATAAAATGTACACTCCCCTGAACTGCAAAATTACTAACATCGCTTTGAAAACTTGGAAAATGCAACTTTGCATCAATCCTTTTGTATTTCAAATGGTTGAAAATCTGCTGATCATAATCATCATATTTACAGGCACAATCACTGATACTGAAACACAAGCAAAAAATTTCATCAGACTTGACATAAGGGCTGGTCATGACTTCCCTGAAACAAAGAATACTTGCATTATGTCCACTAATGTCATCGCATATAAGGTGCTTATGCCTATCCAATCCCAGAAACTCTAGTGGCACATCAAGGTATAAGCCCGTGTTCTTCAAAGCATCTCAGCCACTAGTATAATGCGTGAAACAACAGTAACTTATCTGCCAAGAAACATACCCAAAAAATGAAACACTGAAAACTTTGACTTAATGTTTGACTTTATGCAAGAGGACTTGTTTTAGTATGAAAGTTGGTGTACAAGTCTGAAACTACATGTTATATGTTTCAGTACCTTTAAATTGGTTTTGAAGCCAAAGTGTGTATTTTTGCTACTCAACCTCTAATCTGTAGTTTTGTAAGTAGAACCAGTTAACTATGCTTTAAATGTGCACTTGCTGTAGTTTTGATAATGCCTTTCTGATCTGTTTTAAACGTGGGAAGTGCACATTTACAACGGGTAATGGCCCTGGTTTGCTACAATTCTGAATCAGTGAACTGGAGTTGGTTTTATAGACATCTGAAACTGAAATTCTGCAGGAACGTGGCTGAGTCTCAAGTATGATAGCAAAATTTCTTACTTGCAAGTAAATTCTGATCTCTCTCTGAAAGCAACTTTCAATTGCTATTCCAAACTTGTTTCCAAAGTTATGGACAAGGTTTTACCAAGGAATTCTGAGTTGGCTCTATGAAACCATATTTTATTGTTTTTAATTAAGTAGATTTTCTGGTTGCAATACCAAATTCAAGAATTTTCCATAACTTGCTGGTTTAAGTTTCTAAAGCTCCTCAATGTGAAAATTTTGACTTGTATGCAGTAGTCTTCAAGAAAGTTTCTGAGACTTTCTTGCAGGACAGACAACAGACCAAACTGCTTACACACATATGGAAGTTATATCTGAGGAGCTGAAGCACCGACACAGGCTAGAATCAACAAGAATAATCTGATAATTATTGATCCTAATGAGCTCATGCAGTGTAAAGTGTGTGTACAGTGGTAGGGTGTGCCAGTTTGGTATCCGAGCAGGTTTCTCAGAGAGTACCAAAAAGCCACATTCGTGAATGTAGTGAGGATCTGTAAGCGACTAAGTACTACAGATGATGGAATTCAAAACTTAGTGTTGAAACTGCAGAGTATGAACGGTTCTGTGCTCTTTTCTGGAAGAGCATCTGTCTGGAAGTTTACTGCCCTCATTGGCAAAGGAATGGTGTAGCCTTGGAAAAGGAACACTTACGTTCCAGATTCTGTTTTGCATAAGTGGTATAGCTTAGTCTGTGATTTACAAACTCAAAGGTATTACAGAAATATGTTTTGAACTTGTTGTGTGCTAAATCTGTTTTGGACAAAGAGTTTAACTGAATCCTAGAGCAGAGGTTTACAGCCTCACAAGATTCGACCTGAAAGTTGACTTTTAAATAGAGAAAGTTTCTTGGGCTGAGCTTTTACATGCATGTTTTCTAAGTTAATTGGAACTTGGTTCAACGCTTTTGGTGTGAAAATTTCTGGTTGAGAGCAAAGTACTACTGAAATCAACTTCTGCATGTTTGAGACTGGTTTTGTGGAGTTTGAGGGATGATTCTGTTCTGCGCTTTTAAACTGAGGTTTTAAGGTTTAAACAAGTTTTATTTCATAAACCAAGCATGGTGACTAAGTTTGGCTTGAAAGTTTGTGCTGGAACTTAAAATTACCCTTCAAACTCAAGTTTCAAAGTTACTGTGACATGCAGAAATGGACAGATTATAGGTTTGGAAACCAGCCCCTATTTCTCTCACTACTAGAAAAACCACATTTAGCGACGGCAAGCCGTCGCTAAACATGATATAGCGATGGCACACTGTCGCTAATTCACCCGTCGCCAATTCACTCGCCGCTAATTTTCTAACGACGGTGACCGTCGCTAATTAGCGACAGCTAAACGTCGCAAAACAGGCCGTCACTAATTTTCCGGTAACGGTGTCCGCCGGCTGATTAGCGACACGTAGCCGTCACTACTTAGTGACGCGTAGCCGTCGCTACTTAGTGCTAGTTAGTGACGCATAACCGTCGCTAGTTAGTGACGTATAGTCGTCGCTAGTTAGTACCAGTTAGTGACGCGTAGCCGTCGCTAGTTAGTGACGCGTAACCGTCGCTAGTTAGTGACTTATAGCCGTTGCTAGTTAGTACCAGTTAGTGACGCGTAGCCGTCGCTAGTTAGTGACGTATAGTAAGTAGTGACTTGTGTCCGTCGCTATTTAGTGATAATTTGTGACTAATAGCTGTCACTACTTCAAAAACTCCTGTCCAGCACAATTTCGTTACCAAACCTCCACCATACGCATCTATTCCATACAACTCCAACAACCAGAAACAGAACTAGTTCCCATTAATCCAAAGTAATACTATACACTTCCGAAAATCATAAACATAAGTTATTCCCATTAAATTGAAATATTTTACACATACACACGCATACAGTATCAGAATGTATTTTCACAAATGTACAATCTTAATAATAGTAATACAAGTACATGTGAGACAATATTATCCTAATGTCACCCAGTTTGGTGACGAATAGTACCTAACCATCAGATTCTGGTGCAACTGGTGGAGTCTTCCCACTTGCTTTCCATAAGGATGCCATCTGATCTTGGAAGCTCTCTTCAAACATAAAATGTCTGATTTCTTAAATGCTATCCCTGAATGTAATATGTTTAGCACATAATTCATCTCTAGAACTTCTTGTTGACTGTCCCTACATGCAGACAACATAATTCAATCGTCAATGGATGAAAAGACAGTAGAAATATATGAACTAAGGCACAACTGAAAATCAAACATCTCATGCTGTTTTACCATCAATTTGAAGCAAGTGTGTCAGCAGGACAAGAAACATTTACTCATTTTCTGGATGAAAAAGAAATATTTCATAACTTCGATGAAATTATTCAATTAATCAATTTCTATAAATCAGTATGAAACCAGAAAATGGAACCGAATCAACGTCATACCATACTATGGCAAAATCATCACAAACAAATTTGATATTATCATGCTTAACAGAACCATACCGCAAGCTTCCTCAAGAGTATGCCAGTTGCACAGAATATAAGAACTGATATAAATCCCAGGGCTTGTTTATTTATCAAAGAAATATATCTAAAAGGGAGTTCACCTGGTATTTCGGCAGCTTTCTCTTTTTCCCTAGTTCCTGCTTTAGGAAAAAGCTTTCAGCATCCTTAGCAGATCTTACTTCTACAGCAATAATTCACAAAATTCAATAGATTGATATAGAACAACAATAATATAAAGTAGGAATAATAAATTTAAAAAAAAAACACACATTACTCGCTCACAGCTCACGACTGATGTTAATCAATCAAGTAATTTTCTTCATATTTAGAGAAAAGTTTTAGCTGATACCTCAACTTAAGTAGAGTAGGACAAAGGAAAAAAAACCTGTGTGTTGGCGTTCAACAGGCTTAATATTAAGGCTCTGTTGAATTGATTTGAATTTATCAAGAGTTATTTCTAAAGAAGCATGGGAGCAAATGACAACCCCAACCAACATATAAGATACAGTGAACCGATACAGTTCTTCATCACACAAAATATAACAAAGAATAAGCAGCTGTTTAAGATTAATTACTTCTGCAACAGAAATTCGAGGAAATAAATCAAACATGTCTCTATTTATTTATTTTTTTCTCCTTGGATAAAGATAAAGGTTTGGTATAGATCTTTTTATGCACCTACTTCTGAAAACTTAGAATGATATGAGACTTGAACACACATCCACATGAACAACTGAAGAGGAAATTTATTCATTTTGGATGACCAAATGCTAAGCCTAGAGGGAACGTATATCACAGGCCTCCAGTATAGAATATAGACTAACTCCATCTGCATAGAGGCTGATAGTTGACAACAAATCACAAAAAGCTATCAACAGTCCGCGGAGGAGTTATACAGAATATGGTTACAAAATAGAGAAACACAACCATGCACACAAGGATCATAGAGTTTTCAGTACCTTCAAGATTTGTTCAGCGACGGCCTTCAGATGCCTTGCCAGTTTTAACTTGGTGCTCAGCCGTTCCAGTTTTACTCTAAACATTCCTGAAAAACAAACAAGCAGAAGCAAAGTTTTCTTAGATCACTGAGGCAGAGGAAACACTAACAACGGCCGGCATTGTGACTTTCAGATGCAGACCAAAAAATGCAGTGGAAAGCAGTTTGATGTAAACAAATAGGGATGAGAGTGATGCACATAATGGATGACGATCACTATACCAGCACATCAACTTGATTGTGGTACAAATACAGTAATTCAGCCAGTTCCTCTTTCTTAAAAGCACAAACTTCATAACATGCATTAGACAATTCCTTTAGAACTTCCAATGAATATTATTGGTTTCTCTATTGTTACTTTGTTGATTTCGACTTCAGACTGCAAACACGTCCAGGCAGCCAATTCAGTAGTCAGTAACTCAGTTAAAACAAGATAAAATGCATGAATATGAAGGACTGTAGGACATATTTACAATGGGAATGGAGAATCATTTTCCTTTCTAAATCCAGTTACTTGGAACAGAGAAAATGAAGAGGCCAAAAAACTAAATAGCCATGTCTGCCAGCTCTATAATGGGAGGCAGATAATGGGAGGCATTCACGGTTGCACATTCTGCCAGCTCTATAATGGGAGGCAGATAAGGATGAATTGCCACCAGATGTCAAAAATCTTGAGAATGAATATCGGCCATCTGTTTTCCTCAAAATTTTTGGGCTAAAAAAGTCAGCACCAGGTAGCAGACATCTCAAAAAAATCCAATCAAATGGCCAAATTCAACCAAATCCAAATTTAATCATACATTGGAATCGAATTTTCTGGGTCTGGGGCGATAACCGATTTTCCCTAAACCTAAATTTCAATTATATATTTGAAACTTACAGTTTCAGTTAGTTACTCCGTCTTGTACCCTTGCTGTGACTCGTCAGCTGCTGGTAAGAAGGTTCGACGAGCTGGTGGTGGCGAATGGCGGCCTGTGGCGGTGGTTTCGACCATTTGGCGTGCGTGAGGTCCGCTGCTTTCACTCGTGACGGTGAGAGTGCGACGGAGGTAGGAAGGCGGAGGCGGCCGAGCAGGACAGGCGGGGGGGACGGCGGCTGCGGGTTGTGTTCGAATCGACGGAGGCGGAGCAGACTTCCAGCAGAGCAGCAGACGCAGAGGCTTAGAAATCTGAGAGTGCGTCTGGAGAGGAGAGAAGACGCGATGACTTAGAAATAAAAGACATAGCGACTTCTAGCCGTCGCTTAAACTAGCGACTTCTGGCTGTCACTAGTTCTTAACAGATTAACCTATTTTCAGTAATATTAGGTCACAATGAAATGATAAAATATTAACATAAACAATAAGTAAAATAAAATATGTAAAATAGATTATTTGTTAATTACTCAAACAATATTTAGAGATTTGTATGTTTAATTAATCAAATTACAAATTATAATTATACAATTATAATGTTAGCGACGCATAACCGTCACTAAATTAGCGACGGTTATGCGTTGCTAAATTTAGTGACGCATAACCATCACTAATTTAGTGACGGTTATGCGTCGCTAATGTTAGCGACGCATAACCGTCACTAATTTAGCGATGGTTATGCGTCGCTAAAATTTAGCTACTAACAGCCGTCGCTACTTGTCTTAAGTTAACCTTGCCACAGTAATATTATAAAATAATAATAAATGATTAAGCCTCACGTGACAATAAACTAACAACCCGTTAATTTAATTTTCATTAAATAGATTATTTATTAATTACTAAAAAAATGTTTAGAGATATGTATGCTGAATTAATCAAATTACAAATTATAATTATACAATTAAACAAGTGACATATAAAACGATAACTAGTTCTATTGCACTAGATTTAACATAAACAATAAGTAAAATAAAATGTGTAAAATAGATTATTTGTTAATTACTCAAAAAATAGATTATGTGTAAAATAGATTTGTTAATTACTTAATTAATCAAATTAAAAATTATAATTATACAATTATAATGTTAGCGACGCGTCGCTAAATTTAGTGACGCATAATTGTCGCTAAATTAGTGACGGTTATGCATCGCTAACATTAGCGACGCATAACCGTCACTAATTTAGCGACGGTTATGCGTCGCTAAAGTTAGTGACGCATAACCATCACTAAAATTTAGCGACTAACAGCCGTCGCTACTTGTCTTAAATTAACCTTGCCATAGTAATATTATAAAATAATAATAAATGATTAAGCCTCATGTGACAATAAACTAATAACCCGTTAATTTAATTTTCATTAAATAGATTATTTATTAATTACTAAAAAAATATTTAGAGATATGTATGCTGAATTAATCAGATTACAAATTATAATTATACATTTAAATAAGTGACATATAAAACGATAACTAGTTCTATTGCACTAGATTTAACATAAACAATAAGTAAAATAAAATGTGTAAAATAGATTATTTGTTAATTACTTAAAAAATAGATTATGTGTAAAATAGATTTGTTAATTACTTAATTAATCAAATTAAAAATTATAATTATACAATTATAATGTTAGCGACGCATAACCGTCACTAATTTAGCGACGGTTATGCGTCGCTAAAGTTAGTGACGCATAACCGTCACTAATTTAGCGACGGTAAATCGTCACTAAAATTTAGCGACTAACAGCCGTCGCTACTTGTCTTAAGTTAACCTTGCCACAGTAATATTATAAAATAATAATAAATGATTAAGCCTCATGTGACAATAAACTAATAACCCGTTAATTTAATTTTCATTAAATAGATTATTTATTAATTACTAAAAAAATATTTAGAGATATGTATGCTGAATTAATCAGATTACAAATTATAATTATACATTTAAATAAGTGACATATAAAACGATAACTAGTTCTATTGCACTAGATTTAACATAAACAATAAGTAAAATAAAATGTGTAAAATAGATTATTTGTTAATTACTCAAAAAATAGATTATGTGTAAAATAGATTTGTTAATTACTTAATTAATCAAATTAAAAATTATAATTATACAATTATAATGTTAGCGACGCATAACCGTCACTAAATTAGCGACGGTTATGCTTCGCTAAATTTAGTGACGCATAACCGTCGTTAAATTAGTGACGGTTATGCATCGCTAATGTTAGCGACGCATAACCGTCGCTAATTTAGCGACGGTTATGCGTCGCTAAAGTTAGTGACGCATAACCGTCACTAATTTAGCGACGGTAAACCGGCACTAAAATTTAGCGACTAACAGCCGTCGCTACTTGTCTTAAGTTAACCTTGCCACAGTAATATTATAAAATAATAATAAATGATTAAGCCTCATGTGACAATAAACTAATAACCCGTTAATTTAATTTTCATTAAATAGATTATTTATTAATTACTAAAAAAATGTTTAGAGATATGTATGCTGAATTAATCAAATTACAAATTATAATTATACATTTAAATAAGTGACATATAAAACGGTAACTAGTTCTATTGCACTAGATTTAACATAAACAATAAGTAAAATAAAATGTGTAAAATAGATTATTTGTTAATTACTCAAAAAATAGATTATGTGTAAAATAGATTTTTTAATTACTTAATTAATCAAATTAAAAATTATAATTATACAATTATAATGTTAGCGACGCATAACCGTCGCTAATTAGCGACGGTTATGCGTCGCTAAATTTAGTGACGCATAACCTTCGCTAAATTAATTTAGCGACGCATAACCGTCGCTAAATTAGTGACGGTTATGCGTCACTAAATTTAGTGACGCATAACCGTCACTAAATTAGCGACGGTAAGCCGTCACTAATGTTAGCGACGCATAACCGTCACTAATTTAGCGACGGTTATGCGTCGCTAAATTTAGTGACGCATAACCGTCACTAATTTAGCGACGGTAAACCGTCACTAAAATTTAGCGACTAGCAGCCGTTGCTAAAGTCTCACCGGAATATTACCGACTATTAACCGTCGCTAATTAGCGACGGTTTTTTGCCGTCGCTAATTAAGCCGTCGCTAAATTCGGTTTTTCTTGTAGTGTCTAAAATGTTGCTTCTGTTTTCAGGTCAAACAGATTGAAAATGGTGTTTGTAACTTGTTAATGAAGACCGTGCAGTAGAATAACTAGTCTGGTTTAAACTGGTTTACAAACTACTGAACCTACTGGTGCATTGTGATGTTTCAAATACTGAAGTTCAGAATTTCTGAATAAATAAACTGTTTTAGCCAGGAACGTTGGTGAGTTCCAGGAAAACTCAGGTGAAATTATGCACCAATTGGTTCAAGAATTATGGTCTGCAAGGTTTGTATGTCTGAGTTTGTCTGTTAAGTTTGCAAAATGCTGGAAAATTTTGAATACTAGTTTTGGTTTGCAAACATTGAATTTGGAGTTGACTTTGACTTTGGAAAGGGCTTTGAAGTAGAACTTCTGCGGACATGTATGTTTTCAAATTATGGACTTGCTCAAGCCATAAAATCAGATTTTGGAACTGAGTTATTTGTTTTTGGCTTACTGGTTTTAAAAAGGTTGGGCTGCTTTCCCAAGTTTTCTGAAATGTTGTCTTGTGCATTGTTAAAGAAACGAGTGGTTTGCAATCTGAATCTGATGTAGTGGACTGAAGTCCATGGTATTTTCATACATAATCTCACTATTCTAACTGGAAAACATGGCCAACAAATCACAAAACCAGAAAAACATGCTATGTAAACAAAAGAAACGAGTCCAACTTCCATGGAATAGAATTTGACCACTGAAACCAAAATCTGATAAATTTATACAGGTAAATTAAAACTAGTAGTTCAGGTTTGAAGAGGAAAAATTTACACCATCTTTTCTTAGCACTTTCAAGCCTTGCAATCGTAAGTGTAATACCGAAACAAACTTGCTAATTTGTTTAAAAATAGGAACTCAGATCATAAAATCATTTTGGACACCCAAAACCACAAGTTCTGTAAAAAAACTGCAGCAACAAAAAATGCTGAATTTCTCCTCATAAACCGGCTCTATGGCAGCAAAAGCACTTCAAACACAACCCAAATATGTTCAGTAACAATACCATAAAGTTTCAGCTCCAAATGAAATCTCAATCAAAAAGTCAATGGGGAAGTCAAACAATCCCATAGTGAACTTGTTTCTGCAGGAGACTGAAATAATGCTTTTTCACATGTAAAACCCTTCTTTTGCAGCACAATTGATACCAACAGATCACAACTATGAACTAAAACACACTCCCAAAATTACAGATCAAAACAAGTTCCCAAGCAAAAAGTCAAACTACAGTCAAACTATGCTATTTCAAAGATGCAATCCCTGTACAAACCAAATTCTGATAGAATTTTGCTGGAATATTCAATTGGTACGAATAGCACAAAAATTTAAACTATGCTGTTTCAAAGGTCTGAACTACCTGTTCATTACAGGAGCACTTTGGAAACAGTCATACAATTACAGGGTCTCAAGACTTTCCAACTGCACTTTATACACATAATCACACAAAACACACATTACACACTAGGTATGACAGATTCGGCAGTCTAATCTGCTAACAAAACCAGAGAAGCCACTTAAGCACTCTTGATTATGGTCAGAGGCTCATTCTAGCTCTGTCGTTCTACAGTGCCACAACCTTGTCAGCTACTAGCACTTCACAACAGGTTTCACTACACCCACAAAACTTAGAAATTCAGTTCAATGATCCTGCAGACCAGTGATGCATTAACAACAATAAACAAAGTAGTCAGCCTACCTTCTCAAAATATAAAACCACAACACTTAACAAAGCTACTGCTATTGCTCTTTCCCCTGAAAAAGTTGGTCAACTAAAGTTGGTCAACTAAAGGGTGAGTTCTAACGAACTCAAGAAGAGAACCTAAGGCACTAATACAACAGCAAACACTCATTAATTAAAATGCAAATAAATCACATTTTCACAATTCACAAAAGCTCTAAAACCTTTGATGAGTTTATAATTTATATGTATTTATTCCACAATTTCCTTAGCTTTTATTCTAATATATTAAGTTGATAAGACCATTAACAATTTTATTACTATTTCTTTTGTTTTGAAGGGAATAAAGAAAATGTAGCCTTTTTGCGCTCCAAGGAAATTATTGCATTTTTTTCGCTACTTGGCACCAGCGAGTTTATGCCTTGCACGTGGAGGACTTTCTAGTGGATTTAAGTCCAATTTTCTTTTAGAAGAAGCAAAGGGACGCTGCCGTTTTGGACCAAGGGAAGAGACAAAATCCTACTTTGCCTCTTAAGCACCAGTTTCTTTTTCATGCGTGGAGCTTCCCCAGTGTGGCTACTAACTCAATTCTTTTGATTCTCTCATGCCAATTTGCTGCTTCCAGTCGAAATAAAACCAGCAATTTGTTGCACCGTACTTGATTTGGAAGTCAGATTCGCACACCATCTCACAAAGGCAGCCGGCACCTTCATTGTTCTGTTTGGCTAGTGATAATTAAGGGGTTTTCTCTCACGATATCAGGTGAATTAGTGAAAAGAGAGAGAGTCGTTGTTGGAGAAGGATGAATTTTGGAAGCTGAGCAAGAAGTTGGCATAGCTAGCTCCCAAAATATGTGGCGCAGGAGCTGTTCGATGAAATGTCTGTCAGAGGCAACGAGTGGGCCGGGCAATTCCAAATTTATGTGGACTTCTTAGCCAATCACGGGAAAGCTAAAATTCAACTTAACTTGGAGGTGTTTGGTCAGCCCAGATCCTATGTTTTTTTGTGCGCTTTGTTCCCCGGAGGATATGGAATTTTGTGACAATAAAAGGAGCATGGAGAGAACGCATAGAATAGAGCAAATTTTAGGTTTCTCCCTTTTTATTTTCTTGTGCTTTTTATGTCAAACATGAGTTGAGTAATTTTTTGGTTCGGTTTTAAGGATGATTTTTATCGTCAACACTAATTATGATGATTGATTTTTCTTGTTAAATTTTTTTTCAAATTCGATTATTTACTTCTTTGTAGTTCAAATTTATTATAATTAAATTTTCTATTCTCGCTTGTTGAATTGGTTCCGTAATTACAAATTTGCTTGGTTTTCTTTCAACCACTTGGGTAGAAAGAATTCAATTTAAAAGTAAGTGAATTGACTGGAAATTATTTTAATTTCTGGTTAGTTCAAACAGGAGAAGTAAGACAGATTAAATTGTTCAAGCTTTTGGATTGTTGCCTAAAATAAACTTTTTAGTTCATTGTTCTTAATCCTAATTTTGAGTTGATTAGAAATTGCTTTTCAATATCTGGTTACTCAAAATTAAAAAATTAATTTGAAATTTTTTCTGGTTAATTTTACTGCTGAATTTTCTTTGTTCTTTTTAGCTTTAAAGATAATCCAGTGTATTTGCTTGAATTAAAGAATTATTTTTGTTTGATAATCAACTGCGTAACTGGAATGGATAATTAACCATGAACTGAGCATTTTTAGTAATATTTAATTTTATTTTAATGCTACAGTTAATTTATTTCAGCATTCGATACAAGAAAACCCTCAATCTTTTATTTCAGTTTTCTAATGTGAAGCTTTTAGTAAAAAATTTTTCTTAGAATTCAACCTGGTTTTCACTACTATAGTATAAATTAATTATTCTGAATTATTAATACAACCAGAATTATTTTTTATGATTTCGACGACCAACCAACGTTTAGTGTGCAACTGATCAACCACAATGCTCTAGAAAACACCAGGTTTTACATGCTTGCCACACAACGCTGACTTGATTCTGACCAGGAATCAACTTGCACACACACTATTTACAATCTGGAACATCTAGCACCCAAATTGCTCTGATTTTCATATCTGTCCACTGGGTCCTTGAACATACATCACAAGTCTTCCGCTAGCACTTCAAAATCAAGAACAAACACTAGTATAATGCATAAATATTCCAGAAGTCCAAAATCTACTAGATTTTGAAACTGTTAGGGATAAAAGTGGACGTTAGGGATAAAAATGGGATAACAATTGAAGGTTGTGGACCACGGTTGCATTTAACCCCCAATCCCTTATTATCTAGGGATTAATTTCTTTTAAAGCCCCTAATCTTACATTGAATATTCAATTGAGTATCCAAAGTTTTAAAATTGATGAAGGTCACATCTGAGAGATTAACCAGAGCGTTGAGGTCTGATTTGGAGAAACTAAAGACCAGAACAAGTCAGATTCCATTCCAAGGAAAATATACAAGATAATTGATCCCTAGGAGTAAGTCTTACATATTTACACTTAACAAATACAAGAGAACCCGATCATGTGAACGCTATAAAAAAACACAACAAAGTTTACAAAGCGTACCGAATCTTAAAGTTTGGGCAGAATTAAAAAAAAAAAAGAAATTTCACTTGAAACTCGACAAATGCAAGCACGTCATCTTCTGGGAAACTGCCCTTAATAATCATACATCCCAAATTTTATAATAGGAACTAACAAGAAGTCGCTGGAAGAACCAAACAAGGTTCCAACCAGGATATATTTACTAGTTTGAGTAGGCTGGGAAGGTGTGGCATGTAAATAGTAATGACCTAATATCAGAACTGTCGACCAAAGGCCTAACTACAACACCAAATAACTGATTCGATTAAGAGTCAGAAATGAATTTAGAGCAAAAGCATATATTTAATCAGGTTAAAGTAAGGAGCTTGCACTGAAAGTGCATGTATGAAAAGGCAATCTGTTTATGTGATTTGAGTTTTATGGGAAGAAGCAACCATGTCCTAGAAAGTTAGAGAACTCGGGCATATAAACTAACTTCAACTTGCCACGATGAGCTATCTCTAACTTCCTCAAGCACTTGCAGGAAGACAACCCATCCCCTATGTGACTTTGTAGACATAGGAGACCATTCTTCAGTGAGAACAATAACGAAATTCCAAATTGATGTGACATGAGCTTCTCCTTTCTCAAGATAAAGATGTGACATTTCGACCAAGTTCTTTATCCCCCTGGGAAGTTTTTTTAAACTATAACATCCCGTCACTCTTCAATGTTTGCAGTTTTTGGAGTTTGGTGAATGACCTTGGTAGCTTTTCAATTTGAGTCCTTGAAATGTCAAAATATCTTAAATGCTTCAATCTTTTGATTGACTTTGGTAACTTGTCAGTGGTGATTCTGAGTAATTTAAGAATCCTCAGGCTTCTGCACTGCTTCAACATATGGCAAAAAACATATTTCTCCTGATATTTGGTAACTGCTGAGCATTCTGATAGAGAAAAAAGGCTGGTACTGTGTTTATGCAAACTTTCTGGTTTTGTGCAACTAACTGAAAATAGAGAAAGACAACCTGAGATCAACGTGAAGGTTAGTGTTGTGATAGTTAAACAGAACCAATGAACAGAACGAGGGAATAAATTGAATAAGCAAAGAAGTACATCAGTAGGTTCAGAAAAACAGTGAAAGTTATGTCTGCTGAATCTGAAATAGCTTTTGCTGGAGTTTGACTGGTATGTTGACTTTCAACTGGAAGCATCAACTGAGTCTGCAAAACAAGTTTTATTACAAATCTCAAGTAACTCAGGCTATAGGGAAGTCACCAACAGTTGGTCCAAGATAATTGCAACAACTCCAATCTGCAGAAGATCAATCTGATTGTGTCTGTTGAACTGGAGTTGCATCTGCTAGATTTTGAAATTGTTAAACCAGCAATTGCATTGAAATTTTGTAGAGACAGTCTCAAGGTTGCAAGTTTGACTGATGTTTTAACTTTCAGTTAGGCTTATGCTTTTGCTCTAGGGTGGTATTCGAAACATGCTTGCATTCTGAAACTTGGTCCTGAGCCATGGCATTTCTGTATTGTTATACAAGTTCCTGAGGTGGATTTCTGGTTACAGAACCTTGTTTTACCTGTCATTGCTGCAAAAGACAAACTCATAAGCTTTAAGAACACTGAGTGCATTGGATAATCAATTCCATGGATGTTTACAGAGAAGTGACTGGAGTAATGTGGCACTGGTTCATTGAATGGCCATGGCTTTTTAGGGGGAAAATGTGTAATTACCAGCAATCAATTGGTTGAGAGAACTCCCAATGACTTCCCTTTGGAATCAAGTGGAAAACCAGATTAATTCTGGATTTTCTGGCATTTGGTTGAGAGAACTCCCAATGACTGCACAAGGAACTTAGTTGTTATTGTGACATGATTGTTCCTGGATGATCAGTGTTTATCTATAAAACAACAAAATGGGGGAACAGAGTGCCTCATGAGCACAAGTGTTTATCCGTAAAACAAGCAAATGGGGGAACAAAGTGCCTTATGAGCACATGTTTTTCGCCAAGTACTGTCTGGCTTGGTGTTCCTGGAGATCTCTCTAATATGTCTAAAAATCTGATCAGTGAACTGTTAATCTGTGGCACTTGCTGGATTGATATATCTGAACTGATCTATCCGGTTTAGGCCTATTGATCTGTTTCTGTTATCTGTCTAATTCAATATGCTACTGAACTGTTTGCTGGTGTATTAGTCATTCTCTTACTGGGTGTTCTATGAACACTTACCCTTATCTGATTTAATTTTGCAGAGGTTGGACTGGAACTGTATATTTGTTACTGGAAACGCTAGTTTATGTGTCCACAATGCAACTAAGCTTCAGCTATAATTGGGTTTGATAGCAGAATTTCTTACTTTGCAAGTAAAGTTCGATCTCTCTCTACAAGCAACTTTCAATTGCTACTCCAAACTTGTTACCAAAGTTTTGGACAAGGTTTTACCAAGAATTCTAAGTTTAGTGGCAGAACCAAGATTTTTGGCTCGGGTGTAGTGTAAATATCTGTCCTTGTTCAGACAAAACAATATATGCAACATACCAAGAAACACCAAACGTATATTCATGCTGTACATTTATGTACTCAAGTAAAAAATAGAATCTAGTCACACGAATGCTAAAATTAAAGCAGAAAAGTTTAGAAAGTGCACCAGAATGACACAAATGCTAGGATTGAAATACAACAAAATGAAATTTCACTAGAAATTTGAACAATATGCTACAGCACAAATGCAACCACGTAATCTTCCGGGAAACCACACTTTGGCACACTGATCAACATGTCCCTCCAATGTCAAGGACAGCACTTAGTCTTACACACGTATGTCAGAAATCATGCATTTGCCTTTCTTCTTCTTTTCTTTTCCATGCTTTGTTTGCTTCCTATGCTCCTAAAACAGTTCAGCAATTTCTCAGTAAACTGGACATAAACTTTGAGCAATATTGTACAGAAATGGGGAAGGGAACTTCTCTACTTATGCCAGAACCATGATGATAGAGTAACTCTAATCACATAGATAAGCACAGGTAACAGGCCTCATAAGTAGACAGTAACTCAGTTACATACACAAGCACGTGCCTCAAACGAAGACACACTTCATCTTAAGACAAAAGGAGAGACACAACATCAGATGGTTGTTCAAATGAAGATTCAGATCACATGGTAATCAATGTTTCTGTTTTCTAGTCTAAAAATTCACATAATGACGGCTAAGTAAGAAAATATCATCAAGAAATGGAACCACTTATATGAAACTTAATATTACCTCTTATTTTACAGAGTCCGATTGCATATCCACTATTCCAGGGAAAAAAAAACGTTGTTACACCCCATGACAATTCATTCATTGATTAGCAGCTATATATATGAAATTTAGATTATTTAGTGACTTACAAAACACTATAACACCAGTGATACATCAGCTTTGCATATTATTTATGGGGCAAACACAGAGGCACCAGCTCCCACAGGTTTCAATACACTAATATTGGCTTCTGTTCAACTTTCATACTTCTTGGACCAATTTTTATATTAGGTCACTCTAATTTAGACATCAGTGGGACTGTATTTTACAGCAAAATGCAGCAGCAGTTATGCCAGTTTTGGCCCTTAATCAGTAAATTCAACAAACATTTTAATAAGCCAAGACTTTAACATGTTAGTTTTACTTATAAATCACAGGTTAGTTTTACTTATAAATGATTGTCAAGTAATTTCTATATCTTTTGCACAAGAGTAAACAAGATTGCAACAGCAAACCCATACACTGTTTATTTACTAACTGCTGATAACTTGAGATATGTCAAACTTTTCACTCACAAATCTAAATCCAATTTTTCCACTTCTAACAAGTTTGTTTTATCAAATATTGGGTTCCTACGAAATTTCAATCCATTTGGAATTGATTGGAGCCCTTTTTTCATTAAAGTTCCAAATCTGCAAATTTTTGACAGATTTCCTTCAAACTTTAGCAGCTAAGTCTTGGTTTTATGCCTTCTACCACCATAAAAGCTAATTTTTATCTAATTTATGATCCAGCAAGTCCCAATTATCAACTGAAACAGTACCATGATGGCAATACCAAAACAAAAGGGGACAACTTGAGATATGTCAAACTTTTCACTCACAAATCTAAATCCAATTTTTCCACTTCCAACAAGTTTGTTTTATCAAATGCCGCGTTCCTACAAATTTTCAATCCATTTGGAGTTGATTACTTGATTTGAGCCCTTTTTTTCCTTAAAGTTCCAAATCTGCCAAATTTTGACATATTTCCAGCTGTTTTAGCAGGTAAGGCTTTGGTTTTATGCCTTGTACCACCATAAAAGCTAATTTTTCACTAATCCATGATCCAACAAGTCCCATTCATCAGTTGAAACATTAACATACCTAGCAACTTCAGTCAGCATGCTAGAAATACTAAAAAAGGGACAACTTTCTGAATTTCAGTAATTTCATTCATTGAATTATCATGGTTTGAGTTTGAGTAGCCAGAGAAGGTAGTGCCTCGCAAGATAAGTTCAAAACAATTGATGAGATTTCGAGCAAAGCATATAAATTAATGAGATTAAAATAAGGGCAGAGCTTGGATTCAAAGTGCATAAACAGACGATCAGTTATCTATGATCTGAGACTTACAGGAATGAGCAATTACGAAATATGGATGTCTGGAATGTGGGAAATCTTGGACCACTCGGTGCTTCCTTCGACGCATATTCGCGACATGGTTCCGCAATCGTAGATGCGTATAGCTTTGAGATTGGAGAGACGTAGCATGGATTGCTGTGATGGCAGCTTACTCAGCCTTCTACAAAATTTAATCTCAAGTCGTTGGAGAGAGGAAAGGTTTCCTAGCCACTCAGGCAAATCTTTAATCTCAAAGTGATTTATCTCCAAGACTTCAAGAGTAGTTAAGTGTTGTATTTGAGGTGGTAGAGTGCTGCACCCAACTCCCCACAGAGTCAATTCTCTGAGGGAGGATTTCCTCAGAGAATCAAAGCATTGAGGGATTTCCTCGCGAAACAGCAACGTTAAATGCGTCAGTGATCGCATCGCCTTTAGAGGTGACAAATTCCTCAACTTTTCGCAGCCCTAAATTCGGAGTTTCTCCAATGAAGAAAGGTTGCCTAACCACTGCGGCAAAGTTTCCAATCCATAAAACCAATTAAGCTCCAGTTCTTGAAGAGTAGTGAGCTGCTGCATTTGATGTGGCAGAGACTTTATATTAGGTCCTCCTCTAGAAAGCTTCAACTGGATGAGTGACCCATGCAAGTGATGGATGGAAGTGAAGCATGGAGGCAACTCTGGTGCCTTGTACCCGACATCGCCCAAAACAAACGATGAGTACCCGAAATCAAACGATGATCTTTTTAAATGGGTGAGGCAGCCCAAGCTTGTCTCTGGAATCTTGTCCCATACGATATTCTTGCATTCTTCAATCTCTAACTCAACTAAATTCTTCAAACTTCCGAGCCATTCAAGTTCTGAAGACATTGCACGACAGTTACTTAATTCCAACCTCTGTAGGGAAGTGCAGTGTTGCAGTCCACTTGGAGCACACCTTAAATCGTCACAATAACTAAGCGTCAAATGTGTGAGAGAGCAGAGCTCATGAAAGCTCGGGAGCAATTCCAACTTTTCACATAAAGATATCTTTAACTCTTTTAAGCACTTGCTAGAAAATATACCATCCCCTATTTGACTGACACCTAAGGACATACACATGAGTGTTTTAAGACATGGGAGACCATTTGTCAATTGGATGCTTCTTAAGTTGCCACAGCGACAAATACTCAGCTTCTCAAGGGAAGGAAACAAGTCCCTTCTGGTTGAGTCAAACCACCCTTCCAAGCTTTCCATGTCCAGTAATCCAAATTCTTTTAGAGCTGAAAAATTTCCATTCCCATAAAAATCAGCATCAACCAATTTCACTCCACTCAGTCCTTTGATAAAAAGATGGGTTAAGTTGGGTAGGTGCCCGAGGCTTGGAAGCTTCACACAGTTGGAGCAAGAGTCCAATGTCAAATGTGTGACAGGGCAGAGCTCATGAAAGCTCGGGAGCAATTTCAACTTGTCACAGTGTGATATCTCTAACTGTCCCAAGAACTCGCTGGAAAACAGACCAGGAGGTATGTGACTGACACTACACATAAGCGTTTTAAGACGTGGGAGACCATTTGTCAATTGGATGCTTCTTAAGTTGCCACAGCGATAAATAATCAGCTTCTCAAGGGAAGGAAACAAGTCCCTTCTGGTTGCGTCAAACCACTCTTCCAAGCTTTCCATGTCCCATAGTTCAAATTCTTTTAGAGCTGAAAAATTTCCATTCCCATAAAAATCAGCATCAACCAATTTCACTCCACTCAATCCATTGATAAAAAAATGGGTTAAGTTGGGTAGGTGCCCGAGGCTTGGAAGCTTCACACAGTTGGAGCAAGAGTCCAATGTCAAATGTGTGACGGGGCAGAGCTCATGAAAGCTCGGGAGCAATTTCAACTTGCCACAGTGTGATATCTCTAACCCTTCCAAGCACTCGCTGGAAAACAGACCAGGAGGTATGTGACTGACACCTAAAAACCTACACATAAGCGTTTTAAGACGTGGGAGACCATTTGTCAATTGGATGCTTCTTAATTTGCGACAGCTTCAGATACTCAGCTTCTCAAGGGAAGGAAACAAGTCCCTTCTGGTTGCGTCAAACCACTCTTCCAAGCTTTCCATGTGCCGTAATTCAAATTCTTTTAGAGCCGGAAAATTTCCATTCCCATAAAAATCAGCGTCAATCACTTTCACTTCACTCAGTCCATTGATAAAAAGACAGGTTAAGTTGGGTAGGTGACCGAGGCTTGGAAGCTTCACACAGTTGGAGCAAGAGTCCAATGTCAACCTAATCAACTTTGGTAGTGAAGATTGGGAGTTATTGATACTCGTGTGGGGAAGCCAGGATGGGAAATAACCACCTCTGTAGTTTCTAATCCATAAACCTTCCAAATCCGAGTGAGGTTGTAGCCCCTCCAACACATCATCATCTTGCCCCACATCTGCTCCTTCTTTGCTCCATTCAAATACCAACTCCCATATTCCCCTCTTCTCTTGCAGTTTTGCCATCCTTGCATCTTCTTTCTGTCTCACCCTCTCAAGCCTGCGAATTTCTAGTTTTCCTTGAAGATGACTTAAGCTTCCTAGCTCTTCGATTCCACACCCTCTTTCTGCAACCACAAAAAAAAATGGCAATGTTTGCAAACTTGTTAATCTTCCAATGTTGATTGGTATGAGCGACTCCTTGTCAATATAAAGATGTGACAATTTGACCAAGTTTTCCATCTGCTTTGGAAGTTCTTTTAAATTTTTACACCCTGTGACTCTTAAAGTTTGTAAGTTCAAGAGTTTAGTGAAAGACCTTGGCAGACTTTCAATTTGAGTTCCCGAAATGTCGAAGTATTTCAAATGCTTCAATTCTTTTATTGACTCTGGTAACTTATCTGCACCTGTAGCTTTGTATAATTTCAGATTTCTCAATCTTCTGCACTTCTTCAACATATGGCAAAAAACATCAAAGCTGGAAAATAGAGAGCGCAGATTTGGAGCATCTACTTGTGCTAGTTCACTTTCTTTTCCAAGAATATTCAAATGACGTATGAAAGAGACATCTCTGGAAGAATTCGTATGTGACGTTAGGATTGCGGCCTCTAAAAGAGATCTTGCAAGACTGTGTACCAAATCATGCATCTTGCATGTCTTGATGTTGCCATAAAAATCCCTTTCCACATCTTGGAACAATGAATTTGATACTAAGCCGTTGAAGTATTTGTCGCCCATATCCCATGCTGTAGGACAATGATCTGATGGAGATGGACGAAGAAAGCCTGCAGCCATCCAAAGCTGAATTAATTCCTCTCTGCATAGAAGAGAATCTTCGGGAAATAAGGAGCAATATGCAAAACATAGCTTCAAATACTAGTTCTTTTATTATGCACCTATGTCTAATTAGACATAGTAACCCATCCCTTAATCTTCTATATATAAGGCATAAATTATTAAAACAATTGACAAAAATACCCTTAGTTAAAATATTCTTCTCCACAAAAAAACCCTAGCTTGCTGCTGTTGCCGGTGCTGCTGCCGAACTGTCATACATCATGATCTCGCAGTATACGTCATATGTCATATTCAAAAAAATGAAAAGTGTCTGAATGGATGACGAAAAGTGTCTAAAAAAATATTTAGAAGTGTCTGACCAATACGTAGATAATTTACTCTCTTTAAAAATAACTAATTAAAATAATAAAAAAGTGTCTGAATGAATATGTAAAAGTGTCTAAAGAAATATTTAGAAGTGTCTGACCAATACGTAGACAATTTATTCTTTTCAAAAATAATTAATTGAAACAATAAAAAGTGTCTAATAAAATGTGTAAAAGTGTCTAAAAAAAAGTGACAAAATGTCTAAAGCGTGTCTCTAAAAAAAGTGTCTAAAAAAAAGGGACAAAATGTCAATTTACTCCCAGCTTTGCCTCTGCTCCGATTGCTCCGATCCTGGCTCATCGCATAGTCGCCGTGGCATTGTCGTCATCGAGTCGTTGGATATCAGGCTTCTTGCGTCGTTGGTGCATTCATGTCGCTCAATTGAATTGCGTCTTCGTCTTCGTCTTCAGGAGATCGCAAAAGCTTCATCTTCTCCAGCCACCGCTGGTGCCTCCAATGTCTGCCATCACCCTGCAGAAGCTGCCAGATCTAAGTATTTGTTGCTATGGCGGAGCCGAAGGAAGGGAATCGACTGTGATCTAAGAATCGGAGGCGGCACCGAGGCGAGGCGAAGAGAGGCAAAGTCAGGCGCGACGAGAGGCAGAGAACAGGGATCCGATCAGACGATCGGTGAAGCGAACCGCGCGACGATTTGAGGAGGCGAGTCTCAGGTGAGTGTGGAGAGGAAGCGACGAGGCGAAACGGCGAGGTGCGGGGCGAGGCAAAGCCAGGCACGACGCGAGGCGGCGCTGATCCGACGCGATCCGACGCGATCCGAGGCAAAGCCAGGCGGCGCTGATCCGACGCGAGGCGAAGCCAGGCGCGACGAGAGGCCAGGCGCGATTTGATCGGAGCAGAGAGTGCGGCGACGCGATTCGATCGCCAGCAATTTGTCTGGAACGAAGAGCGGCGGTGGTCGGCGCCGGCGGGGATGAGAAAGAGAAAACGACTGGTTAAGGAAGAAAATTTTGGGGGCAAAATAGTAAAATCATCCCTATGTCTAATTAGACATATATGCATGATATCCATGGTATTCAAATACGGTGAACCCAAGCGGTCATAGCTCAATTGTAGTATACGGAGAATATCTTCATTACTTTCCAAAGAATTCCATAAATTACTATTTTGAATTGATGACCATGCTCGTTCGGTCCTATACTTGCGCATGGTTCCTCCAATGACACTTGCAACCAAGGCCACACCTTTGCATTTTTTCGCAATATTTCTTCCAATTGTTTCTAAATTGTCAGGCACTTCAGATGATTTTCCGAATGATTTTGCTCTGATTATAGACCAACACTGATCATCCTCCAATATGGGAACTTCATATATAAATTCCGGAAGAGAACCCACAGTTGATGCCACCTCCATATCTCGAGTCGTTGCCAGAATGGTAGTCTTGTTTTTCTGATTTATTCCTTCCAAACACTTCCTCAAATCATCCCATTTTTCAGGGTCCTTGTTCCACACATCATCAAGCACCAGAAGACATGGCTTCTCTTCTAACTTCTCTTTGAGCTTTATAACTAAGCTCTGCGGGCTTAAGCTTCCAAAGGAAGCAATAGTTTCACTGGTAACACACTCCAATATTTTACCCAGGATCATCTTAACATCAAAAGTCTCAGAAACACACACCCATAACTGCTGCTGTCTCTTGTCGGACAGGTTGTTCACGCGCTCATCTTCCAAAACCATTTTGGCCAGAGTCGTCTTTCCAAGGCCGGCCATCCCCACAATGGAGACAACGCCGAGCGGATGTGAGGTGTTTGATGAGCTAATCAACATCTTTACAACTTCAGAAACAGCAACGTCTCTTGGGACAACTAGTTCCGAATCACCGAGAAAAGCATGAGTCTCCTGGAGCCCTGATGAGGGTGCAGGCGCGGAAACCAGCTGCCCTCTGTTTTGGAGGCCCTATCCGGTGCCCTTGCTGCAGATCTTGTCCAGCGACTTGGTTACAATCTTAACCTTATAAGCCATCCTCAAGCGGAAAATGGTAGGATTGTGGGAAGAGAAGCTGTTAATGAGCTTTCCTCCCCATCGATTGTTGACTCGTAGCTCAATCCGCTTGGCTTCATAAGCGAGCTCAGCTAAGACATCTTGGGCCCGGGAAGCGCCATCAGCAAGCCACTTGAGCCACACCTTAACAGGTGGGTCGGTTGATCTCGTCTCAGCATCGTCCAGAAAAGCTTCGATCATATCCAGGAAGCGTTGGAGCTCCTTCAGCTTCTTGCCAAAAGTCCACCCCAGTTTTACCAGCTCGAACACAGCGTTCTTGGCCTCGGATATCATCACCCTTGTAGCAGCATGGAGTACAACTTCCGCCATTTTTTGTCGATCGCAAGCTAAACTCAGAGAGAGCTAATTAACTGCTGCCGCCTGCAAGCAAACCAACCGAATAAAACCATACAACGTACAAGAAACAACCGGAAACTCTTAGCAGAGTTTTTCTGAAAATCAAAATATCAAAGAAAAGAAAACAGCTTTTAGCGCACCAAATAATACGGATCATGAAATCCAGAGAAAAGATGATCGCAGTTAAGAATTGTTCTTGTCAACTAGAAGATTCGAGATTTAATCCCCTACCCACCCTTACCTCCACCTCCCACCTATGTATCAGAAGGACTTGAAGCACACAAGCGCAGAGAAGAGACCAAGATTCAATAGACAAGATATCGACGGTTGGGACAAGGAGCTCCGAGAACAAAGCTCCGGTTTGGTCGGTCGCGTTAGAGTTGCTGAGAGGAGAGTGGAAACAGGAACGTTGATGGAGAAGGCTAAAGACACAAGAAAATTTAGAGGTTGAACTTTGAGAAGCTTAAAGCATGAGAGAGCTTGAACAAGAACAGGTGTATCAGGCTCTGCTTCAAAATGCCAACAAGCACAGCAATGGAAAACAAAACGAGAGCTCTTTCTTTCTGGCTTCCGTCTGCGTGTGGGGGCCAACGTGATTGGCACCCGTCCCAGCCTAGTTCTTTTATTATGCACCTATGTCTAATTAGACATAGTAACCCATCCCTTAATCTTCTATATAGAAGGCATAAATTATTAAAACAATTGACAAAAATACCCTTAGTTAAAATATTCTTCTCCACAAAAAAACCCCAGCTTGCTGCTGCTGCCGGTGCTAGCGCCGGTACTGCTGCCGAACTGTCATACATCATGATCTCGCAGTATACGTCATATGTCATATTCGAAAAAATGAAAAGTGTCTGAATGGATGACGAAAAGTGTCTGAATGGATGACGATGACGAAAAGTGTCTGAATGGATGACGAAAAGTGTCTAAAAAAATATTTAGAAGTGTCTGACCAATACGTAGATAATTTACTCTCTTTAAAAATAACTAATTAAAATAATAAAAAAGTGTCTGAATGAATGTGTAAAAGTGTCTAAAGAAATATTTAGAAGTGTCTGACCAATACGTAGACAATTTATTCTTTTCAAAAATAATTAATTGAAACAATAAAAAGTGTCTAATAAAATGTGTAAAAGTGTCTAAAAAAAAGTGACAAAATGTCTAAAGCGTGTCTCTAAAAAAAGTGTCTAAAAAAAAGGGACAAAATGTCAATTTACTCCCAGCTTTGCCTCTGCTCCGATTGCTCCGATCCTGGCTCATCGCATAGTCGCCGTGGCGTTGTCGTCATCGAGTCGTCGGATATCAGGCTTGTTGCGTCGTTGGTGCATTCATGTCACTCAATTGAATTGCGTCTTCGTCTTCGTCTTCAGGAGATCGCAAAAGCTTCATCTTCTCCGGCCATCGCTGGTGCCTCCAATGTCTGCCATCACCCTACAGAAGCCGCCAAATCTAAGTATTTGTTGCTATGGCGGAGCCGAAGGAAGGGAATCGACTGTGATCTAAGAATCGGAGGCGGCACCGAGGCGAGGCGAGGCGAGGCGAAGAGAGGCAAAGTCAGGCGCGACGAGAGGCAGAGAACAGGGATCCGATCGGACGATCGGTGAAGCGAACCGCGCGACGATTTGAGGAGGCGAGTCTCAGGCGAGTGTGGAGAGGAAGCGACGAGGCGAAACGGCGAGGTGTGGGGCGAGGCAAAGCCAGGCACGACGCGAGGCGGCGCTGATCCGACGCGATCCGAGGCAAAGCCAGGCGGCGCTGATCCGACGCGAGGCGAAGCCAGGCGCGACGAGAGGCCAGGCGCGATTTGATCGGAGCAGAGAGTGCGGCGACGCGATTCGATCGCCGGCAATTTGTCTGGAACGAAGAGCGGCGGTGGTCGGCGCCGGCGAGGATGAGAAAGAGAAAACGACTGGTTAAGGAAGAAAATTTTGGGGGCAAAATAGTAAAATCATCCCTATGTCTAATTAGACATATGTGCATGATATCCATGGTAGTCCCAGCCTCCCACCGTCCCCCAATTAATTAAAGGCTTAAGTACCCATCGGTCCCTTAACTTAACCAACTCACACGAGTTGGTCCCTCAACCAAAAATCAGTTTCAGCTAGTCCTCAAAGTTGACAAAATGTGCTGACTTAGTCCCTGAAGCGAGTTGGAACGGCATGTGTATTCAAGTGGAATAACGCCGTCACATGCCGTCACTACACAGATCACTCTCCAGCGTTCCTCCCCCTGCCACCTTCGCCCCACCTTCCCTCTCTCTCGGCACCACCCGATTCGTGCATCCCCGTCATCGTCCTCCATCCGCCTCCCTTTCATCTAGCAACCCGTCATCTGCCTCCCATCTCCACCAGCGCTAATCCACCGATTCGCTTTCTCCCCTATCCCCGGCATTAATTGGAAGCTTCGATTTCCTTATATGACCATCGTCCCTCTCCGGCCTCTTCCCCTGCTGCCCTTGCTCTTCCTTCCCTCCTTCTCGGCTTCCTTTCCTTTCCCCATCACCATCGCTCTCCCTTCCCTCCCTCTCGTCCTCACCTAAATTGCATATCCCTGTCGTTATGATTTCCCAATGCTCCATCCGCCTCCCTCTCTTCCATCAACCCTGTACTTCGTCCCTAATTCGCTCACCGAATTCACTTTCTTTCTCTAATCACCAACCTCAATCCATCAACTCGCTTTCACTCCCGCATCCTCGACATCAATCTTTGGAGAATCTCTGTTCTTTAATAGGATGCTTCGACAAAGGCGGGAAGGTGGCGAGAGGAAGGGAGAGTGACAAAGGCAGGGAGAAGAAGGGAGGTAGAAAGAAGAGGAAGGGAGAGCAAAGGCGGTAGGGGGAGGCAGATCGACCAGGTGGCACCCTGTGAGTCCTTTTCTGACGATCAAGAATCCTGGACAACAAAATGTGGATGACGTTACCCTCACATGATGACACTTGCCGATGTAACTCACTTCAGGGACTAAGTTGTCATGTTTTGTCAAGTTTGGGGACTAACATAAATCGATTTTCAGTTGAGGGACCAACTCATTCGAGTTGGTCAAGTTAAGGTACCGATTTGGTATTTAAGCCTTAATTAAACCCTATTTTTTAACCTAAGTTTAATTTAAAAATTTATCTATTTATTGTTTTCTAAAAAATTAAAAGTATATATATTTGAAAACGAAAAGCTTTAATTTATTATTTATGAATATAAATTTTAGTTTTATATACCATAATATTGAAAATAAAAATTATATATTAATTATGGGTCAAAAAAATTAAAAAAATATCATTATATAAATTTAGCTTTTCCTTTTGGTGGAAAAAAATTTGAACTATACTTTATTTATTTATCCATCCTTCTTATATATTGTATATACTAATTCAAATTCAAGATTGTCTAATATCAAGTTGTATGTTTAATTAATGACGGAGCTCGAGTTAAGAGGCTGGATTTAGGGCATTTTAATATAAAATTTATATCAGAAAAATTTATATAAATTACATGAAACAAATGTCAAAATTATAATTTGAGTCTTTCATCGAGTAAAAATAAAATTAAAAATAAAAAAAACTCATAGAAATTAGAGGTGAGCTATATGAAAATTGGAGAAGTTGTAAATAATTGCAACTTCCAACTTACAAATTGTTGTTGTAGTGGATTCATAGCCAGTTGATGGCTATTAATTGTCAGGTGTAGGGCGCAGCTTAATAGTAGAGATTTTAACTTTGGAAAGATAAAATTGGGAGAGAGATAGACATCTTAGTTTAAGAGTACAATTTTAAAATATATTTTGATGTTATTTTGATACACATAAAAGCATACATTTTTTACATGAAAAAAGTTTAATGTAGTACTTTTTACTTTTTTTACTATATATATATATATAGATATATATAGTGTGTGTGTGTGTGTGTGTTGATATATATATATATTTACTCTTTAATTTTTTAAAATACCTCATAAAATATACATTATATAAACAAGTGCGAAAAATATTTTAGGGAGAGTGCTCCCTCTCTCCGCCCTTGTGTTTAATTATTTCTACTTCTGTAAACATTTGAATTTTGCTTGGAGATTAAAAAAGAGGAAAAAAATTTGTTCACCTTTCCACTTTTAGGCCTTTAGTTTTGTACACAAATTAAGAAAAATAGAATATTTGAGTATTTAAATGCTAGTTTCGAAGTAACTTATTAAATATGGAAATGGTGCAAAGATGTATGGTCCAAAATAGTAAATGATGTCAAGAATGTAAGACAGGAGAAGTATTATTCTTTTTTAATATAAGATTTTTCATCCTGTTAATTATGAGTCATATAGTATCTACAAACAAATGTTATAGTAAAATATACAGATAATCTGCTCAACTACGAGCCTTACATTTGTACGTCTTAAAAATTTAAACACCTTATTTTAAATAGAACTCTTGTGAATAATATCAGTAATTTATATCCATGTCTACAAATCGATAAAGATAGACTAAGAGAACAGAAACACAAATTAGGCAACATAGGATTGGACTCCCCATGATATTATATCCTAAAGGAAAGTCTGTGAATAATCAAACTCAATTATTATATATACTACATTATTTTGTGAAAGAAATTTTATAAAAAAATTACTACTCTAATGTTGGTTTCAATTTAAACAATAGATTATTGGTAATACCCACCCAAGTATTATTTGGCTAGAGCAAGCCTAAAAGTCCTAAGATGACTTAAGTCCCAAAATGACCCAAATTAGCTAAGGCTATTATAAAGGTTCAATACTTCATTTCCCACGAAATGGTCACTCATGGGTCTCATCATAGGACAAGGGTCTCACTAATCCTACAATATAGAGGACATGAAAAGCAACACCTTATCCAATGACCTTAAATCCAAGGGGCACTACTGCTAAAATCTATATAAAGGTCATCACTATTTATTTATGAGTTATAATATTACTTCCTTGGTATTCACACTTTATCTAAAATTTCTACTAACTTAAGCATTGAGGAATGTTTTGCAAGTCTCTATACTCCTTCATCTACTACTTACTCATATATGAAGACCTATTATTTAATGTCAAGGCATCAAATACCAGGGATAATGCATCATCAATTATTTAACACGTTATTTGAACTTTCAATAATTATTCATTTAACTTGTATGCTAAGTTGTACGTTTAAAGATTTTTTTTTTTTAAGAAAAAGCTTTATTGATTTTTCCTTCATTGGGTTGGCTGCAAAAAAAAAATTATAAAAACTTAATTACTTAAAAAAATTATTCATTTATGGAGTTTATATTTTTATATGTTGTGACAAATCACCAAAATACCCACGTGCCCCGGCTTAATCAAAATAATTTTCTCTCCTCGTAAGCCATTATACCCTGTTAAAACCGAAACTTTACCTGTAAATAAAATTCCAAGTATGGAATTTCATATATTTTACCCTTTATTACGTCAGTTACAGATAAGGATTAGATTTGTTAGCTTAAGCTAACTTCTAGTCTAAGCTATCTGTATCGCTAGCTTCTAGCTTAAGCTATATATATATATATTATTAAATTGATTCATTAGTTTCTTTAAATTGCATTAAATTGACTGGTTAGGTTTCCTAATTATAGTCAACTAATGCAGCCAAGCCATCTTGCCTTACCGATCTTAATCTTTGCATGCAAGTTGGGGAATAAACAAACATAACATGATAATCGATTGTCTTACAAGCCTTAATCTTTGCAGCAATTTGGGGAAGGCCAATTCTTGTGTGCGCCAGGAGCACATGTGCGCCTGGCTTATTTACATCCGTGCCATTTGACAGTCGGCTGGCTTATTTACATCCATGCCATTATGACCTATTTACTCTTTTTCTGTTTTTTTCTTTTTTGGGTCGTTTCTTGTTAGTTAGTTGCTCTGCTTCTTCTTCTACTCCGTTTCTTCTCTAGCTTTGTCTCACAATTTTCGCGTTCCATCGATCGTTCTTAGGTGTGTATTAGTTGCTCTGCTTCTTCTTCTAATCCGTTTCTTCTTCTAACTTTGTCTCGCGAGTTTCGGGTTGCATCGATCGTTCTTCGGTGTGGATTTCGATCTTAGTTTCTTTTCTGTGCCGTTGAAGGACAAGTTTCAGAACTCTTGTTTTGATGGAGGTGTTTGCTTGTGGTCGGTAATGGATCTAGATCTGAATGTTTCTCCTGCTCTGTCGTACGACGTTATTTGCTCTGTTAACTTAGGTACGAACGTTATTTGGATTGCCTTTTCATGTTTGATATTTATTTGTGTTTTTTAATGTTTTTTAAATGTTTGCCTCAGTTTCTGGTGATTTAGGTTGTGGATTAGATGTCCGGTCTTTGATATCTGCTGTTGAGGGATTTGATTTGGGTGCATTGTCCAATTCTCTGGCAATTTCATGTGGTATTCATGTTGAAGGTACATGTTCTTTTTTATATTTGTATTTGTTCTTTTTAAGAATACTGTTTGTTCTTTCTAATAATACTGTTTGTTCTTGGCTATTTTAGACATTGTTATTTTTTTGTTTTTTATATTGATTTTATATATATGCTTTTTGGTCTGGGGCATTTGCTTTTTATGAGTTAGCCTTCATTTTTTTATGGTTCACAGTCTGTTGTCTTTACGGAACTGATGTTTTGGGCTTTTATGTTCTTTTCTTCATTAGTATTTGTACCTTTCTACAGAACTGTTTGTACCTTTGTGTTTTAGACCTTGTTCTTTTATGCTACATAGTTTGTTCTTTTAAAAATGCATATGTTCTTTTATGTGTTAGACTTTTTTGTTTTTGCATGTTGTATATGCTCTTATAATGGAACTGCATGTAGGTTATTCTGAAGATGATGGATTTGAACGGATTGATATGACTGGTATGGAGTTTGGCGGTGAGAATCAAGCATATGAGTATTACAGGAAGCATGGTCTTAGCCATGGTTTTGATGTAAGGAGGACTAGGCTCCGTCGTCGGGTAGATGGTTCTTGTTGTGGAAGGGAGTTTTGCTGTTCTTGTGCTGGTGAAAAACATAGTTCTGTGATTGATGGGAGTCATGAAAGAGCCAGTTTTCGTTCTAATTGCAGGGCATTTGTGAGGTTTAAAATTGATATGAGTGGTACTTGGAAGTGTGATAGACATGATAGGCAGCATAGTCATCCATTTGTTCCACAACATCAGACTCATTTTTTGCATGCTGCGAGGCATATAGATGATAGTAAGAAGAATATGTTGATGTCTTTCATGCAAATTGGTATTCGAGCTATAGATGCATTCAGGATAATGTACCAAGAATGTGGAGGTATTGAGTCTGTTGGGTTTACGAAGAGGGATTTATACAATTTTTTTACTAGTGAAAAGTCAATTCAGATTGGGAGTGCTGATGCGCAGTCATTGCTTGATTGTTTTAAAGAAAGATATGTTTGTGATGGCAATTTTTACTATCAATATCAAGTTGTTGACGGTCGTTTGGGTAATTTTATATGGAGAGATTCACGTATGTATGAAGATTATCAGTGCTTTGGTGATGTTGTTGTTTTTGATACAACATACAGAACAAATATGTATGGTCTCATATGTGCCCCCTTTGTTGGAGAGAACAATCACAGGCAGATTGTTATTTTTGGTTGTGGCTTCTTGATCAACGAGGAGAAGGAGACTTTTGGGTGGTTGTTTGATCAATTTTTGGAGAGTATGGGAGGTGTTCAGCCATCAACTTTTATGACAGACCAAGATGTTGCCATTATGTTTGCTACTGAGAGACATTTGCCTGGGTCTAAGCATAGGTTGTGCCTGTGGCATATTTCACAGAATGCACGAAAACATTTGGGGTGGTTAATGAACAGCAACAAAGAGTTTTCTAGAGCTTTGTGCCGGTGTTTTTATGGTTGTATTACTGTTCAGGAGTTTATTGAAAGGTGATCAAATATGATAGAGACATTTGGTTTAGAAGGTAATAGTTGGCTGGAGAGTATATTTGCACTGCGGGAGAAGTGGTGCCCTGCTTATTGCAGAGATGTTTTTTCAGCGGGTAATTTCCCATCTATATGTGTGTTGTTTTATATATTGTTGTTTGTTTTTCTTCAGTTAATGCTTGTTCTTTTATGTATTAGTGTATGTTCTTTCATTCGTTAGTTGGTGTTCTTTTATGAATTAATGTATGTTCTTTTCGTAGGTATATTGTCAACCCAGAAAAATGAAAGTACAAATCACATGTTGAATGGGATTTGCAGCAACCAGACATCACTTTTGTCAATGTTTCATTCGATTGAGCAGAGAATCAGAGAATGGAGAGATGCTGAGGTTGGTGAAGATTTTCGTAACCGAGGGTCATTGAGTGTGAAATTTCGTTGTTCGTTTTTTATGCATGCTGCTGAGGTATATACATTTCGTATCTATAAAGAGTTTGAGGATGAGCTTGAGATTGGTTCTTTTGCTGATTACAAGTTGTTAAGTGAGGTTGATGGTGTTTCTGAGTATGAAGTTGCAAATCAAGATTCTGAAGGACGTTACTGCATGGTGTCTTTCAGAAACAGTGATTCAATTAAGGTAAATTGTTCATGCAAGCATTTTGAGGAGATGGGGTGGTTTTGTTTGCATATCCTCAGAATTTTTAATGTGAGAAATGTTACAACAATTCCTACTGCGTATATTGTGAGAAGGTGGACAAAGAATGCTAGAGCTGGTAAGCGTATTGATAGTATGGGTGGTGGAACTAATGTGAAGTTTGTTAGCATGTTTTGGAGAAACAAGTTGATGAAAGATATATATGATGTTGTGATTTCATGTCAAGAAATTGAGGAGGCGAGGCATTTATGTGAATAATGGGTCACAGATTTGAGTATAAAGGTGAGTGTTTGTTTGAGTTCTAACCAAGCGATGGGTCCTAGCAGCAGTTGTGTGTCTGGGGTTGATGAGACTGGAATACAAAATCCATTGCCTGTTAGGAAAAAGGGCCGCAGCAAGAAGCGTATTCAGAGTTGTGTTGAAAAGCAGTTGAAGAAGTCAAAGAAGTAGTTTCATATATTTCTTTGTTATTTTATGGTTAGAAATTTGTTCTTTCATGGGGAACTGTTTGTTCCTCTATGAAATTTTATATGATTCCCTACAGAGGACTAACATTTTTATACAAGTGTTATGAATATGTAGTGTCAGGTAAAAGTACAAACAAGTTCTGATATAAGAACAAAGAGTTGCATCGGAATGAACAGTTGTTCTGATATAAGAACAAAGTTTTACGGTGAAAAGAACAAACATAAAAGAACAAAAGAACAAAGAGTTATAGCGAAAAGAACAAAGAGTTACAGTGAAAAGAACAAACATAAAAGAACAACGAGTTACTGTGAAAAGAACATACATAAAAGAACAAAAGAACAAAGAGTTGAAAATAAAAAAACAATGAGTTACATTGAAAAGAACATACATAAAAGAACAAAAGAACATAGAGTTACAGACAAAAGAACAAAGACTTACAGTGAAAAGAACAAACATACCCTTCCAAAAGAGCAAACACGTAACGACAAAAGAACAAAAGTTCCTTTCCAAAAGAACAAAGAGTGGTTTTGAAATGAAGAAACACAAAAGAACAAAAGTTCAAACAGTCACTCATAAAAAACAGACAAACAGTGCCTTGTAGCATAGAAGGTAACATGAATGAACAAAAATTTCATTGCCAAAAGGATAATAATTTCTTTGATATTCATATTTTATTCACAGAATAACATATACAATCTGTATAGAAACAACCAGTGTAGATCCAAAAACCTTATACAAAAGTATAACAGTTGACCTAAGAGTTTGTTTCTCTACTGTCCTATGGCGCTAAGAACAATATTCCTTTTGCTGTTGTGCTCCGAAAGGAGAAGTTCCGCTGCAATCTTGATGCGATGAATCTTCATTATGTCATTTGGTCCCAAGTCAGAATGAAACTGCTTACCCTCATAAAGTTCCAAATGCCTACATGTGAAAATTCCGCAGTCAACTGCATTCAATATATATTCATCTTTCCTGCCAGCTTTATGCATGACTTCCTTCCAAATTAGCTTCACATTTGAGTGTTTGAAGACTATTACTGGATGCTTGAGTTTGACATTGTTTTCGACAAAGTAGGAGTTGAATATTAACATCTGAAACAAAAAGAAAAGAAACCATCCAATGAGTCACAGTTTTTAATACAGTAGTTATATAGTAGAAGGAACAAACATTGATATAAGAGGTACAACCAACAGAATATAAAACAACAAATGATACAACAAATAACTAAGAGAGAATTCTAAAAGAACAAACAGTAACACGTAAAAGTACAGAAAATAACATGGAAAAGAACAAACACTAACACGTAAAAGAATAAAAAAGAAGAAATAAAGAAGACTAAAAAAACAACAGTAACATGCACATATGGTCAAAGTACAGACAAGAACGTGCAAAAGAACAAAGAGTAACATGTAAGAGAATAAAAAAGCTAAAAAAAAGGATTCTAAAAGAATAAACAGTAACAAAAGAAATGATATGTACATATCTTTCAGAATAAAAGAACAAGAGGCAACACATAAAAGAACAGATAGATTGACCAGAGATTGAGCGACTTACGAGTGCACTTCTTATTTTCCCGTATCTTGCTTCAACTGGTTGCAGGTTGTCAATTGACCTGACTTTTCTTGCTTTCATATCAAACACTATAATGAAGAAGTGTTCGTGCTGGATGACAGGAAAGAAAATCTACATCAAAGTAAAATTATATCAAATAATAGACACTGACATAAGTGGAATAAACATAAAAAATAAATTCTACCAGTTCATATTGTTCCAGTGGTTGTAAATTCTGGCTTGCAGTCCAGTTTTTCAAAGTTTCAATTCCCGCTAGTTTAATCTCGTCAACAACAACTTTTTCCTTCTTCTTTTCCTTTGTCCCATTATCCAGGATATTCAGGGCAGTGAACTTGTGGAAATGAGCAGAGAGACACGGAAGAAAAAGCACCAACATGCAAAAGGACAGACAGAAGCATAAAAAAGAATAAACAGTACCATAAAAAAGAACAAACAATAACATGCAAAAAAAAATGAATTAGAGCAGTGGTTTGGGATTACTGATAAGAAAGGAGTGATGAAAGCCCTTTTACTGTGAGGACTCTGGTTTTCCTTCATGTTTAGTAGGGCTGTCCACACTTGTACAATTTGTACTTCAACGTAACCTTCACCAATTAATGTTGCAAGTATGTCCGTTGGAACCGAATTATCAGAAATTTGAATCAAACTTGAACTGCAAATTATAAATCACAAGCAATTTATACAAGGGACTAAAAGAACAAACACGCACTTCTAAAAGAACAAACAAGGCTTTCTAAAAGAACAAACACAAGGTTTTCTAAAAGAACAAACACAAACTGTAAGTTTTTCAGTAAATTTGCAGGAATAATACCTCATTGAAAGTGCCTTTTCCACAGCTCTAATTTCAAGGTCTGTAAGGTTTTCAGTAGGTGCATGTGCAGCATACTTTCGGATGAATTCATTCTGAATGAAGCTGATGTCTCTGGTAGGCATGGTAGCTTCCTCTGGTTCTTTGGTTTGTTCATTCAAAGTATTTGGTGGAGGCCTCAATATTGGGAGCTCAGTTAGGAGTTTTGATATGGGAGAGTTTGGAACAGCATTATCAGTTTGAGAGTCCGACAGCAATGTGAAGTCTGGTATTTCATCCAAGTAACTCACAGGTTCTGCAAAGAAAATGTAGAAGATCATTTGTAATGCAAAAAAGAAAACAATCATTAACAAAATTAATAGTGAGAGAATATAAGCTTACTCTTATTTGTCTTTTCTTGTTTCTTGGTCTAAATAGCAATCGATTCTTCATGTACAAATGGTAAAAGAACAATTAGTAACTCATAAAACAACAAAAAGTAACTCATAAAAGAACTTACGAGAACATACCAGCTGGTTGGCCTCCAAGAATTGATTCATGTTGTTCTTTCAAAATATTACTATGATGATCATGTTCCTCCAGATCATCAAAACGTAAATCACCTTCATCTTCATGTAAATATGGTAAAAGAACAATTAGCCACATATAAAAGAACAAAGAGTAACACATAAAAGAACAAAGAGTAACACATAAAAGAACAAAAAGTAACACATAAAAGAAAGAACAAGAAAAAAAGAACATACCAGCTCGTTCGTGTTGTGTTTGACCTCTTTTTCCTTCATGGCATTATGAAGTGATTCATGTTGTTCATTACCAGACTTGCGTGAAAAGAGGAACGTAATCCTCTGTTTTTTTGCATGTTTTTCTTCAACAGGGTTTTCCAGAGCTTTGTCAACTCCTTGCTCCCCTGGTTGCTCTGCCTGTGATTCATGCTGTGCTTCATTGCCTCCTTGCTCCCCTGGTTGCTCTGCCTGTGGTTCATGCTGTGCTTCCTTGCCACCTTGCTTCCCTGGTTGCTGCAAATCATCATCGTCATCACTGTCATGATGATCTTGCTGCAAATCATCAGAACATAAATCATCTGCACTTATCTGCTCATCCTCTTCTTCCCCATCATCATGAAACCCTCCTTTACGCACGCTCTCACAGCTGTGTCTCTGTGGTTGTGTGAATTGTTCTCTTGCACGCTCCCACAGCTGTGTCAACTCATGAATTTGGTTGAGGGCAGTTGAACTGAACTGAGAGTCAGATGGCCCTTCTTGTGCAGATGTCCTCATTGCCATGTATTCAGCAATGGTTGTTGTCTGATCAGGGTAGGCATCCATGGCATCTTTCATGGCCTTAAACAAATCCCGATTGGCATCCGCAGCCCTCTTTGCATGCTGTAACACAGCATCAATAAGTTCCTCAAATCTTTCAAGCTCTTGCGAGGCCGATTCTCCCTGTGCATTTTCCTCAGCCTCTCTAGATGTGTTTTGCAAGTTTTCCAACCATTTTTGTCTGACAGTAGCAACCAGTGTATCATCCGCCACCTAAACATAAAAAACAATGGTAATGAACAAAGAGTAACATGTAAAATTACAGACAAGAACGTGGAAAAGAACAAACATTGATATAAAAGGTACAACCAACAGAATATAAAACAACAAGTGATAAAACAAATAACAAACAGATAATTTTAAAAGAACAAAAAGTAACATGTAAAAGAACAGACAGGAACGTGGAAAAGAACAAACACTACCATGTAAAAGAATAAACAAGAACAAATAAAGAAGCCTAAAAGAACAAACAGTAACATGTACATATGGTCAAAGTACAGACAAGAACGTGCAAAAGACCAAACAAGTAAGAGAATAAAAAAGCACAAAAAAAGGATTCTAAAAGAACAAACAGTAACTTGTAAAAGAACAAAAGAGAACAAAAAAGAAGAAAGAGTGTCACCTTTCCCAGTCCAAAGGAACCTGCAGCTTTTTCTTGGTTGATTCTTTGGATGATTAATTTGTTGTCCCATCCAGACACTCTTGGTATCTGCCTAGCAACAGTTGGTTGTCCCTTCATCCAAAATCTGTCAAAGTATAGTTGCTGCGGATGAACTTTTTAGAATTAGTTAGTTGTAACAATAGCGACCTAACAATGTTATGACATGATAAGAGGAATACCTGAAGTAGAAGTGTGCATCCACCAATGTTGGCCATTGAACTTTTCTGCTTGTACTTTTCTACTGATGAAACAAGAGAATTAATCAAGTACTGAGCCCAGTTCATATTCTTGACAAGTGACAAATCCTCTGTTGCTTTCACAACTTTCCATGTGCAGTCATTTGCTTTTGCTGTTGGAGCAATCAAATGTGTAACAACAAAGACAATAAAGTTCCTCTTGAAATTGTCCCCTCCCTCAATGTCCTGAAGAATTGCTTCCCTTAGTTGCCTCGGGTGTGGGGATTTGCCACCAAATTGCTGCGCCCAAGAAGCAAATAAGGGTGCTCGATCAAAGTTTGGTGTGAAGAACGTGTCATATGTTGGCACAGTTATCTGCCCAAAGGGTATCCCAAACAATACATGGGCATCAGCAGCGTCAATCTCAATCTCCCTCTTGTTTGGAATACATAGACTCGAAGAGTTGCAGTCAAAGGCGGAGATTAAAAATGTCATCAGCTCCTGCCTAATAGTGATCCCGGGAAGATGGAAAAGCTTTTCAAAGCCAAGCTCCACAACAGCATTTTTCTGGTCAGGGTTGTTTGATATTATTTGCATAAGCTCATGAACTTGCAATGCAGAGCACCTGGGTGTAACAGATGACCTGCAAACAATGAAAAAAAAAAGAACAAACAATTGAGTACAAAAGAACCAACAATACCTTCTAAAGGAACAAACAGACACTTCTAAAAGAACAAACAACCAAAGGAACAAATAGGCCAGTTGTAAGCAAAAAAGAACCAACAATGCTTTCTAAAGGAACAAACAGGCACTTCTAAAAGAACGAAAACACAAAAGAAAAAACAGGGCTGCTCTAAGAACAAAAGAACCAACAATGGCTTCTAATGGAACAAACAGGCACTTCTAACTGAACAAACACACAAAAGAAAAAAACAGGCCTGTTGTAAGCACAAAAGAACCAACAATGCCTTCTAAATGAACAAACAGGCAGCTCTAAAAGAACAAACACACAAAAGAACAAACATGCCTGTTGTAAGCACAAAAGAACCAACAATGCCTTCTAAATGAACAAACAGGCAGTTCTAACAGAACAAACACACAAAAAAAAAATAGGCTTGTTATAAGCACAAAAGAAAAAACAATGAATTCTAAATGAACAAACAGACAGTTCTAAAAGAACAAACACACCAAAGAACAAACAGAGCTGCTGTAAGAACAAAAGAACCAACAATGGCTTCTAATGGAACAAACAGGCACTTCTAACAGAACAAACACACAAAAAAAAAACAGGCCTGTTGTAAGCACAAAAGAACCAACAATGCCTTCTAAAGGAACAAATAGCCAGTTCTAAAAGAACAAACACACAAAAGAACAAACAACCCTGTTGTAAGCACAAAAGAACCAACAATGCCTTCTAAAGGAACAAACAACCAGTTCTAAAAGAACAAACACACAAAAGAACCAAGAATGCCTTCTAAAGGAACAAACAGGCACTTCTAAAAGAACAAACACACAAAAGAACATACAGGCCTGTTGCAAGCACAAAAGAACCAGCAATGCCTTCCAAAGGAACAAACAGGCACTTCGAAAAGGACAAACACACAAAAGAACAAACAGGCACTTTAAGAAAACACGAGATCTAAGACGCACAAACCTCCTCAAAAGAACAAACACATTCACATTTGAAGAACATAGAGGAACATACGGATACCGTTAAAAGAAAAAAAAGAGAGATACCTTTGATTCTTGATTTCTTTTGACTTCTTCCCAATTTTTTTACTCCTCGTAGATTCTTGTAGTTCGTCTTTTGCAGCCGGTCTGATTTTCTTTTGTTTTTCTTGTTCCTCTTGTTCAGAAGCTTTTCTCTTTTTTGTCGCTCTGATTATCGACTTTCTGCAGGGATTAAATACGTTTATGGTGCGAAAGAACGACAAACAATAGAAGATGCAACAGGTTAGATGTACTTATAGTTGCTCACTAAGCGTTTCTTCTTCCTGCTATGTCATCGTCGTTGTTTATCGTCGGCTTGTTTTCTCTCCGGCGTTTGAACGGAAAACCGAGTGTTGTGGCTGAATGGAACAGTATGCAAGGATTCGTCGACAACGGAACAGAAGCTTCTCGGAGAAGTTGAAATGTATCGGTTTTCGCACTCAGATATTTATTGGATGGCATGAGATGTAATTTCGAGAGATTTGGACGCGGTGGCACGCCCGTAATTTCATAGAAATTGTAGCGCGTCTGCCGAATGTTAGTTTCTAATAGGTAGGGGTTGAAGTGACAATAGTTATATAGTAGAAGGTAGGCTTATGGCATAAGCCAGGCTTATGCAATCAGTACTCTTTGGGGAATAAACAAGCAGAATAATTTTAACACGATAATCCATTGCCTTGCCGGTCTTAATCTTTGCAGCAAGGTGCAGAAGTTCCATCAAATTAGTAAGCCGGGGGAAATATATTAATTTTGTACCTACAATTAAAAAACTTGTAATTTTCTAATTTCTAAACTTCATTCCTCGCAAATATTCACTCAAAATGCTTGACCAGTGAAGCTCGACAGAAAGTAATAATTAGACCAAGCTCCCATTACATTAACAGGACAAAATGGACATTGTATGAAAAAATATTTAGAAACAGTTTAGACTCCCCGCATTCTATGAAATGTTTAATATTATTTTTTACTGTTCAAATAAAAATTAATCAAGTTTATTACTCTCCTGTTTCACAAATGTTGGTCCTTTTATTGTTTTTTTACTAAAATCTGACTTAAATATATTTATATTAATTTATATTGTAAAAAATTCTTAAAAAATATATTTATAAACTAGAATCTTTACAGTACTAGTTTCATATAAAATTTTATATTTTTATAAGAAATTTTGAAAGAAAAAAAATCATAAATTAGTTACTTTAAATTAGACCAAGCTCCCATTACATTTTGAAATTGGATACTCATAAACAGAACAGAATTGTTGTATGAAAAATATTTAGAAACACCGCATTATATGTAACGACCCAAGTCCAGAACCGGTCAACGGAACATCTGCCCACACCACATGGGCTATCCTTTAGAAAAGGATGTAACGACCCAAGTCTAGAACCGGTCAACGGAACACCTGCCCACACCACATGGGCTATCCTTTAGAAAAGGATAAGCGCTATGTGCTTATGTTCTAGAATTGGAGCCTATATATCCACATAAGGTTTTCCACAATTCATCCATGTGGGATATGAGAGCGTTACAAACTTCCCCCATTATGTACCCAACGTCCCCATTGGGGTCAATCGGATTACTTGGTTCCCTAGACCAAGTAACCTCTCTAATCGGACTACTTTGACCCCGGTCAAGTAGCCTCTCGAATCCAGGATCAGTCCCGGTAGACGATGCATGTGCATACCCACTATGTCACGCCATCGTGGTCCCAGGTCGGCTCTGATACCATCTGTAATGACCCAATTCCAGAACTGGCCAACGGAACACCTGCCCACATCACATGGGTTATCCTTTGGAAAAGGATAAGCGCTAAGTGCTTATGTTCTGGAATTGGAGCCTATATGTCCACATAAGGTTTCCCACAATTCACCTATGTGGGATATGGGGGTGTTACATTATATGTGTAGCAACGTGATTTTTAGGAGTTGCCACCAATTGGTTTACCTAGGTCGATTGGATACATGTTATGGTCTACGAGAGATCCTAAGATCGTGAGTAGGTTACGCTAAAATAACCTTATTAAAGCGTCCAGAAATTGGTACCATGGGGTTCAGTTTTTATCTTTTCCTAACCATTTAATTCTTGATCTAATCTTTGATTGAGAATAATTTTAATGAATTTTATTTAATTTAATTCCAAACCATGAATCTTATCAGATCAACCGGATATGGAATTTTAAATCTTGATACTTGATTTTTTTATAATAATTTTATAAATTTCATATTTCCAAACCGTGGATTCTATCGAATCACCCGGATCTGGAAATTTAATGAAATTTAGTTTTTATTTATTATTAAATATTTTAATTAATTATTAATCCATATCATAAATTCTGCCGAATTATCCGAATATGGATTTTTAATTTTGGTACTTGATTATTATTCATTTTTTTTATTATAAGTTTGATATTTTCCGAACCATTGATCCTATCGAATCACCTGGATATGGAATTTAATGAAAATTTAATTTTTATTTATTATTAAATATTTTAACTAATTATTAATCCATATCATAAATTCTGCCGAAGTATCCGAATATGGATTTTTAATGATCTTAATATTATTTTCCTTTTTATTATTATTTTTTTAAAACTTTTATTTTTTTTTTATTTTTTTTTGAAAGATTTTTTTTAAAGCAATTATTTAATCCATAGATCTAAAAAAATACTTATTCAAAACCATTGATTTTTGTTGAATCGTCTAGTTATGATTTTTTTATTTTATTTTTGACAAAAGGAATAAAATGTTAACTTTTGTTATTCAAAGGAAACAAAAAAATAAGTGTCTTAATATTCTAAATAATGTTTAAAATGACGAGAAAAAAAAATAAAGGACAGGGGGGCTTGGTTGTAATAATAAAAAAATAATAAAATAAGGAAGTAAGATGGGCTATTGGCCAGTCATAAAAAAATGGTAAATAAATAAAATAAGTAAGGTTAATCATCCACATAAAGAAAAATAAATTGCAGAAAAGTAAATAAAAAAAGGTAAATAAATAATGTGAGGCGCTTAACCATCCACGTAAAAATAAAGTGCAGAAAAATAAATAAATAAAGAAATAAATAAACAAAGAAATAAATAAAGTGCAGAAAAATAAATAAATAAATAAAAATGGGGCGTTTGGCCGTCCACACAAAAATAAAGTGCATAAAGTAAATAAACGCAGAAAATTAAATAAATAAAGAAAATGGAGCGTTTAGCCATCCACGTAAAAAAAATAAAGTGCATAAAGTAAACAAATGCGGAAAAGTAAATAAATAAATAAAGTGGGGCATTTAGCCATCCACATAAAAAAAATAAAAGTGCATAAAGTAAATAAACGCAGAAAATTAAATAAATAAATAAAGTGGGGCGTTTAGCCATCCACATAAAAAAAATAAAGTGTATAAAGTAAATAAATGCAGAAAAGTAAATAAATAAAGAAAGTGGGGCGTTTAGCCATCCACTTAAAAAAATATAAAATGTATAAAGTAAATAAATATAAATAAAATGGCAATAAATAAATAAAATAAATAAATAAATAAATAAAGTGGGGCGTTTGGCCATCCAGATAAAAGTAGGAGGTATAACCTTCCATAAAAAAAATAATAAAAATAATAAGAAAGAAGAAAAAGAAAAGAAACAAAAGAAGAAGAAAAAAAATTGTTGTTAGTAATTAGTTCTGTAAATAAAAATAAGTTAGTGACTTATGTGGATGGATATAGGAAGTAGAAGGAATAAGGACGAGTTTTACTCAGAGGAGAAGGTTGACTGGGTCGAACGGGATGGGTTCGCGGGTCAGAAACGGGTGGCGTTTCAATTCAACGTTTTCCGGTGACGATAGAGGGGGAGGCCGCCTTGGGTGGGCTCGTCGGCGACAGGCGAGCCTGAGTGGAGCAAGAACGGCGGCCGGAAGCTTCGAAGACGGCGGGACGGTGGAAGACGGTGGCGGACGGAAGTCGCAACGGGGAAGGAGATGTCCACAGAAGCCGTAGCGGCGTGACCGGAGCTGTGGCGGGAAGACGGCGACGATGACGACGACGGTGACCGGCGTAGGAGGAAACGGAAGTTGGAGGCGAAAACGGCGTACGGTTAAAAGGGGAAACGGTAAAAGGCAGACAGAGAAAAAGGAAAGTTAAGGCTTTTCTGGAGAAAAGGAAAGAGGAATAGGGACTGAAGCTACAGTTCTTTCTTTTTAGTTTAAGAGCTCTAATCTTACTTATCTCTGTTTTTTGCAGGTTTTGACCCCTATTTATAGAGGGGGAGGAGCATTGGATTCCTTTTATTTAAAAAAAATTAGAAATTTAATTAAAAACAGACTTATCTCATAATTTGGTAAAAATAACAATTTTAGTCCTTCATCTTTTGTTGACTACTGGTCTGGTCCCATATGTTTTCAAGAAATTACTGATTGGCCCAAATTTGTCTGTTCTGTCAATTTGGCCCAAAACCATGCGCAAAATCACCAGATTTCCCTGGAACTTCCAGATTTAGTCAGATTTTTCCCAAACTTCTCGATTTTGTCATTTCACCCCAAACTTCTTATTTTTGTCAATTCTTTTAAAAAAAAAAAAACTTCCCCTTTATATATATATATATATATATATATATATGTATATATATATATACTATCTAACCTTATGAAACAAAAATGCCCCCCTAAACTATTTAATTTAATTTTTTTCTTTTAATTAATTAATTAAGAATAAATAAATTTAAAATTTTTAAAATTTTTTTTAAAATTTTTTGAATAGTCAGATGAAATTGGGTGTCAATAGTATGATATGTTTAGTATTATTTTTCACTATTCAAATAAAAATATTTTAAAAATTATGAATTAATTGCTTTGAATAGTAAAAAGGACAAGCTTTGCAAGACAAAGGTAATATTATTTTATATGTGCCAATGTACACCTGCAAGCGTACGGTTGTCCTCGGTATGTACAGTGAGTGGGGTTGATAAATGTGTTCGATTATCAAAGCTTAATTTGAGTTATATTCTAACAAGCCACCAAACTTGAATGGAAAGCTAACAAGAAATATAAATGAAGTGAACTAAACTAAACTACAAACTAAATACCCAAGGGTTTAACCGTGGATAGGATTTCACTACTTGATTGACTAACTATGTAAGGGTTTAAAGATGTACTAACCCAGACCTTCTCAAGCTAAGACTCCTTCACATTCTAACCAATTAAACTAATCTATTGAACTCTAATTCTTATTAATAAGCTTATATGTTGATTAAATTCTAAGACTATATTTGTCGGTATAGGACATTTTATATCGGAACATTAATCTTTCAAGCCGAAGTTCACTTAGCTTATAGGTGATTTCGGTACAAATCCCCTTTACACCTACGGCCCTCGGGTTATCTCTCAACTATAGTGTTAAATACCTCGGTATAATGTTTACTGCGGATACGCTGTATATGGTACAAATATTTTTTAACATTTTATTATTTTACCGCTCAGTATTTTATGGTATACCACATACCACTTACTTTTTATATGCATTTTTTCAAAAAACCGTGATATACAGCAAATACCGCGTGGTATATACCGCGGTATTTTATTTTTCGCAGCTATTTTTTTCATTTTACATCAAAAATATCATAAATATATAAAACATTCAAATATAAATAATATGCATAGCATAAAATAAACATTTAATTTTTTTAATTTTGTTAATTTTCTTAATTAATATAAAAATGGGAACTTACCCAACTCATGTGAGTTAGTTCACAACTCAATACTCAGTAAATATAAGTCTCTGAACTTTGAAAAACTATGCGAGTTAGTCCATTAGCTCAGACATATTGATGGAGAAATTGTAAAAGTCTTCTTAATCTCTTTTATTTTGGCACATGAAGTACTCTTAGTTTAAAATCATTCAAATAAACTATCTCTTTTACCTATGGATGAAAGTTTGGGTTGTAAAATCAGGTTTGGGTTAAAACCTGTTTTTTATAGCATGTCCCTAACTTTATCGCGACCCTACTCTAGTAAAACCCAAATTGACCATAAATCCTACTATTTTGTGATGTTCTGATTGATTTCTGTCGATATTTGTTTTTTGGCAAATGTGCCTACAATCATTAGAATAAATTATTGCAATAATAGTGTTGTAGAAATGAACTAGAAGGTGGCTCGTAGTCCGCTGTAGGTCAAGCAAATATATATGGGTCAATCAAATATACATATTTGTTATAGTACTAATATTATAAATAAAATAAGTAATAAATAAAAATTATGAGTGATTTCTAAAAATTAATTAATGATTAATTCAAAGCATTGAAAAATTGATTTGGTAAATATAAAATATGTGACATAAAATCAAAGACCTGATATTTCTAATATGCCAAGGGAAAGTTTGATCCCGCTTCATTTCTTGTTTACTAAATTTAAAATATTTAAATATAAAATATGTGACATAAAATCCAAGACCCGACATGAAAAATAATTAATTCTTGCTTTTTAAATATCTTGAATTTAATAAACAAGAAATGAAGCAGGATCAAACTTTACCCTGGCATATTAGAAATGTCAGGGCTTTGATTTTATGTCATATATTTTATATTTATCAAAATAATTTTTCAATGCTTTGAATTAATCATTAATTAATTTTTAGAAATTACTCATAATTTTTATTTACTACTTCTTTTATTTATAATATTAGTACTATAACAAATATGTATATTTGATTGATCCATACATATTTGCTTGACCTACAGCGGACTACGAGCCCCCTTCTAGTTCGTTTGTACTATTATTGCAATAATTTATTCTAATGATTCTAGGCACATTTGCCAAAAAATAAATATCGACGGAAACCAATCAGAACATCACAAATAAAACAATAGGATTTAGAGTCAATTTGGGTTATGACTAGAATAGGGTCGAGATAGGGTTAGGGATATGCTATAAGAATCGGGTTTCAACCCAAACCCGATCTTATAGCCCAAACTTTCATCCCTAGTTAAAAGAGATAGTTTATTTAAATGATTTTAAACTAAGAGTACTTCATGTGCCAGAATAAAAGAGATCAAGAGGATTTTTGTAATTTTCCCATCAATATGTCTAAGCTAATGGATTAACTCGCATAGTTTTTCAAAGTTTAAGGACTTATATTTACTGAGTATTGAGTTGTGGACCAACTCGTACGAGTTGGGTAAGTTCAAGGGGCCAAATGTATAGTTTGGCCTATAAAAATTTAATGGATGGTAGTAACTTGAAGGTCCCTGTTGTGTGATTGGTTTTGAACAATATCATCCAATTGGATTTTTGATATATACTACATTAACTGAATATTTTCTATCATATATATTTTATTTATATTTGACAAATTATGATGAGAAAAATTAGAATTTATATAAAATGTCTAAAAATAAATTATTAAATAAATTATATCATCTTAAAATAATATTCTAATATTTATTTTTTTTACAAAAATGGTAATGTGTGCAGCACGGTATACCATGCGGTATACTTTAAAAATTTAGGGTGCGGTATATCTGGTGATAATTGCATTTAACACATTGATGTCAACTGAACATGGTTTTTGGCATTGCTTGGGCCAATGGGAGAATAAAGTTAGTTGACCTAGTAGCTCAGTAAGTTGCTGATTCTAGACAATTGCTAAAAAATGAAAATCATTCATTATTTAATTTGTAAACAATAGAGTTAAATTTTTCTATGCGTTTCTGTTTCTTTATGCCATCAAAAGGATGAATAGGGTCACGGACCTATTAGAAAATTTAAATTTTTATTAATTTATTTCAAATTCATCATCTGCGTTATGTATACTAAAGTTTCTAGAAAAATGTTTCTTAATTGTTTAAAATTATACCAAAATCTCTAATTTTTCAAAAAGAGCAATTTGATCTATATATTTCTTAAAAACAATGAATTTGTTCCTTATACTACATCTGTCCCAATTTAGATGAAATGTATTTTTTTTATGCCCTAAAAAGGTTGAAACGTTTCTTATTTTAAAAAATTTTAAACAATTAATTTACTTTTTTACCCTCATTTAAACCATCATTATACAAAACTCAATAAAGAATCTTTTTTTAATCTTCACTCAATCTCTTACTGCACAAAATCTCAAAAAAAAAAATTTTTAATTATTATTGAAATTTTTTACTACACAAAAAATAACACAAATTATATATACCTGAATCTCTGTGCCCAGAGAAGCATTTCATCTATTATGAGACAGGGGGAGTATTTAAAATCATAAACAGACCCTTGGATTATGAAAATATTTTCAAGAGAGTTACTAAAGTTGTAATGTGATTGATAAAAAATAAAACTAAAAAGGGGAAATTAAAGAAACTTTGAGAACCTTATCTCACGTTGGAAGGAGCATGAAAAACAAAAACTGGAGGCGTCACACTGCAAAAGCACGGCAATCGGAAACGAACTCGCAATTGGAAATGCGAGTTAATGGTGATAAAAACGTTACAAACGTTACAAAAGCCTAGGAGGCTAAGGAAATGTAGATATCCTTTTAGTCCACACCCTTTATTGACTCTTGTCCATGAAAATTTGTAACATTCTTGCCATATGCAAAGGACCGTAGGCTAATTTGCCATTCAAATCAAAACACACTGTTTAACCCTTTGCTTCTGTCCTTTTCTTTTGTGTTCCACGGCATTTTTGTGAGAAGGAGATGAATTGGAGATTAAGTTAAATTTTTTTTTTAAATTTTAAAGTGCTTATAAATTTTATTCCCCAATTCAGGGCATGAAATATCGGTAATTGAAAATTAAGTTTTTTAAACATTTTAAAAATTAAAAAAATTCTTACATAACTTTTAAAATATTAAAATACTTGTATATCAATTAGAGGTGTTCATTGGGCCGGTCCTGACACGGCCCAGCTCGGGACCGGCACGCTTGGAGCACGGCACAGGCTCGGCCAGGACCGGCACGGCACGGGCCCGTCAGAAGACCGGCTGAAGGTGGGCCGTTTATGGGCCTGGAGGAGAGGGGGGAGGGACGTGGGCTCGGTACGGCCCAGGAGGCGCCTAAGCCCGACACGGCGGCGGCGCGCAACGGTCAATGCCCAACGTTCCGAAAAAATTTTAAAAAAAGGGAAAATGACAGCTTCAGTCCCTGTAACGGCTCCCAGCCCTTTTTTGACCCCAGAAATTACATTTTTGCCCCCTCCAACAACTATTTTGTAAGGGTTTTTTAGGCAAAACAAAAATAAGGCCTTCCCCTATAAATAGGGAGGCCATTTCCACCATTTCTTCACACCAATCTTAGCAATCTCTCTTTCTCTACTACTATATTCTCTCATTTCTTTGAAGCACTCAATATTATTTTCTTCATTCTCAATCAATTATTAATTACTTTCAAGGCTCGTGATCTACTCAATTTCTCGTCACACAAATGGCATCAAGAGGAAAGGAAAATGCCTCAAGCTCTTCATCCCGCACCGGTTTGAGGTCATTTTTCCGTGGCCTTCCCGACCGGCGACCCGTGGGACTCATATCCAACAAACTGACGATGACGAGCAATTCGATATGAGTCAATACGACTTGGGCCTCGACGATCAACTTTCTGATGACGACGTTGAGGAGGTGGAGCCCACGGCAGCAGGGAATGTTGGTGGAGGAGATGGTTCTGAACAAACCCCAACAAGCCATCAAGCCGAACTTCCGCCAGAAGGTAGGACGTTGAGGCGAATCGCATGGGTTTGGGAGCATTTTGACCAAGTTTTTGATAAAGATAGTCATGGAAACGATGCGAGGTTCGCACAGTGCAAACATTGCAAGCAAAAGCTCTTGCACAAGAAGAACGCTGGCACAGGAACACTGAGACGTCACATGGAATCAAAGCATCCACCTTTATGTCCAGATGCAGCTGCGAGTACCGGTGGTCAGACACAGCTTGCAAGCAGTGCCGGCGGATCATGTATTTTTAAATTTAATCAAAAAGATTGTAGAGAAGGCATGGTTGAATGAATGATGTTAACTGAAAAACCATTTACACAATTGGAAGATAGACACATGGAAAAATGGATTGCATCACACTTAAACCCTGCTTTTAAAAGAACATCTAGGACTACTGCTAGAAGGGAGGCATTTAAAATTTATGAAGCTGGGAAATCAAACTTACAAGCATACTTTTCTGCTTTTGATCATTCAATCTCAGTTACTAGTGACATGTGGACTTCACCACTAGGACAAGATTATTATTATATAACTGCACATTGGATTGATGATAGTTGGGTCATTCAAAAACGTATCATTGCATTTAAGTGGATGGAGGTCGATCATACTGGTTGGAACATATTTAATGTAATTTCAGAAAAGTTTAAAAGAATTTTTTTGTCATGACAAGGTTTTTAGCATAACATTTGATAATGCATCAAACAACGATGTCGCGGCTGAGACATTGAAGGAATCACTAGAACCTATCCGTGATGACGCATTTTTTCATATTAGGTGTATATGTCATGTTTTAAACTTAGCTGTCCAAAAAGGTCTTCAAGATTTGGGTAATGAAATTACTCCAATTAGGTGGGCACTCCATTATTTAAAGTCAAGGACCAAAGTTTCTAAAGAGTTTAAGCAATATTGTCTGCAAAATGGCCTCAATTTTAGTTGAAAACGTTTTAAACTTGATTGCCCTACCCGATGGAACTCCACTTATGAGATGTTGATGGATGCGATGCCATTTGCTGCACACATGACATGTTTTATAAATGTCATAGAAAAGAAAATGATTTTGAAACAAGAGATGTGGGATAAACTGTCTAAATTGGCTGCTGTGCTGCGATATTTTTATGATGCCACTGTTTTTTGCTCCGGTGTATATTATCCCACATCGCACAAAGTTTTAATGCATATGGTCAACATTGCATGGGTTTTTAACCAATACAAAGATGACGAGTTCTTAAAAGACACAATTAAGGCCATGAAAGATAAATGAATTTTATATTTCAGTACTATACCCCCAATCAACTTACTTGCAGCTACACTAGACCCGACCGTAAGACTCACAGGTACGCAACAGCTACTTGAGGGTTATTATAGTTTCTTAGAAATGACACATATTTCTGTTCATGCTATAACTGCCTCTATTGATGAGCACTTGTGAGAGTTATTTAAGATATATGCCAGTCGGCATAAGGATAAGGTTGCAAACACTACTTCATCTACCATCGGGTCTTCATCAAGCTCATTGTCATTCAATCCGGCTGAACAACTCCTCAAACGGCCCCGTACTGCCGCATCTGGTCTTACTGAAGTGGACGCATACCTTAACCTTGTTTGGGAGAATAGTGAGACCGAAATTCTAGACTGGTGGAAATCAAGAAGTAACAAATTTCCAATACTTTCCATCATTGCCAAAGAAGTTCTAGCTGTTCCCGTCTTAACCGTTGCATCGGAGTCCGCTTTCAGTGCTGGAAAGCGTGTCATTTCAGAGAGACGCGCAAGGCTATCACCAGATGCAGTTGAAGTTTGTATATGCAACCGTGATTGGGGTCTTGCAGCTTTAAGATTACAAGACCACAAGAGTTCCGATGAAGAAAACCCCGATGAGATAGATGCTTAAATCCACTGCTTACTCATTATTTACTTACTTTGTATTTGATCTGATTTTACTGTTTAGCACAGATCATACCTTTTATTTTGCATTTAATTTTATGGAACGTTTCGCTATTGAGTAATGTAAAGCTCGTTCCATGGTATGTAAGTGCCGTTTGGCTTTAATATTAATAAAAGTTTACACCGGTGGTGGTGTTTTACTCTTAAAACAAGTAATTATACAAAATATAAAGATAAGCTTAGAATAAATATTAATCTAGTTTTTTTTGTCATTTTTTAACAGTTGAAGGAACATTTAAATTACCTGTTGCCTCTCTCTGTAAGTTGTATTCTTATTCAACAACTATTTTTCAATAAATATATGGCTATCTGTTAACACTTTGATAAAATTTTATGACTGATATAGACAAGTTAAAAAATTGAGGATATAAATGAAAAATTAAGACAAAATGTAAGACTAAAATGGAACGTTCCCCTTGGGACAAAACAGAAAACTTAAATGGATTATTTTTGCAGGACAGAAAATTTGAAAGAAGCTAAAAAAATGGTTTCTACTTCACACACTTCAATAAAAGCATACAACCCCTAAGGCATTTTTATACATGTCTGACAACAATTAGATTAGAACTCTATCCAAGATTAAGATAAAACTGTCTTATAAGATTAAGATTAAACTATAGTTATCTTGATCATTAGGTCTTTTTATACATGTCTTGACTTAACCAATATGTTCTTTAATCTTTATCAAAATAGATCTTCAATTTATGCTTCTTATCTTGATTTAGCTTCCTTCTTCAATCCAATTAACACGTGATATCATTATATCACGTGATGGGTCAGGATTTAAGTCTTAACTTGTACAATAAGTTTTTTCTCTTTGCAGACAATTGATTAATTTAGGTTAGATGAAGTAGAATTTAAGATAAACTAGATTATAAAATATCACTTATAAAAAAACTCTTAGACTCTTATTTTTATTAAGTTATTGATTTAAAACTGAAGACTAAAAATTAAAAATTAAAACTAAACCTTAAAATTAAAATAAAAATTACAATTTTAAAATTTAAAATTTAACGGGCCAGCTCGGATTTGGCCCAGCTCGGCACGGGACCGGGTCAGGACCGGCACGGGACCGGCACGTGTCAACACGGGCTGTGTCCGGGCCCAAATATCTTAGGCCCAGGACCGGCCGGTCCGGTCCAGCCCGTTGCACACCTCTAATATCAGTATATGTATCTTAATTCCCAATACCGAACATTGGGAATCAATATTTCTATGTACTTAAAATTTAATAAATTCACCTAAATACCCCTTTGCCCCATAAACTACTTCATTGGGACATTATTTCTCATGAACTTCAATTCGGTCCAATTCAACCCCTGAACTTTATCCAGTGGGTCAGTCAACCCCTTTGACCGTTATGTATATGTCATGTGATGAATGTCTTGTTAATGCCGTCAGATATAATAGAAGCAGGAAAATGCTGTGATTTTGTTGGGGGACCATACAAGGCTTTTGTAATTGGGGATAAAAAAGAAAAAGATGCGATGCTTCATTGTTTAATAGAAATAGCAAAGTTGAGCAGTGTGGATTAGCAACCATGGCTAGATGTGTACAAATCAACAAAAAAGTGTTCCATGGTTGAATAGAAAAAGCAATCTGAAAACTATTGTTTGGTTTTGATTTAATTGACCAACATGAAGCTGTATCAGGAGCTCCACAGGTTGTAAAACCTGGAACTTCTAGATTTATAGGTTCACTACTAAGTTTTGTTACTTTTCCAACGGCATCTTTACCAACGGCGTAGTTCACTATTAAGTTTTGTTGCTTTTCCAACGGCATCTTTACCAACGGCGTAGTTCACTACTAAGTTTTGTTGCTTTTCCAACGGCATCTTTACCAACGGCTACGCCGTTGGTAGTTACCAACGCGTAAAACCGTTGGTAATTATTTCCAATGTGCACGCGTTGGTATTACAGTAAAGTTTTTTTTCCAGGTTTTTTTTTACCAACGGCCTAGCCGTTGGTAATTAGCAACGGTCATGACCGTTGGTAACATTCCAACTTCCCCGCGTTGGTAGAATTTTTTTTTTAATTCTAATTTACCAACGGCTAGCCGTTGGTAAATGGTTTTTAAATACACATTCTTCGTTCTCCAGCTTCAGTCGCGATTTCAGGCGGGGAGGGGGGAGAGAGAAGCTCTGGTTCATCGTGACGACAACGCCGTTGATTGCCGTCCAACGTCCGGCCGTTTTGCGCCGTTTTTGGCTTCATTTCATAGATCATGTCCTTCTCAGCCCAGGTATGTGTGTATTTAATAGATATTTTCTAATTTTAGCTATATATCCTTTCTCTTCCTTTTTTTTTTTCAATTCTTATTCAATTGCAATAGCTATATTTGCTTGAAGTTTTTTCAGATAGGAGGAAAGGAATACCCCGAGCATGAATTTCAGTGACTTATGATAATTGAATTTCTAAAGAGGAAGAAAATATGTATTGATAATTTCTATAACTTTTTGTTGTTTGATCCCCGCTTCCTTCCTCATGGATGAAGCTGTTGCAGTAAAATGTAGGCGTTTTTTTTGTAACCATTCACTTTTAACCATATTCTTGTCTTGGTATAAAACTATTGTTTTTGCAAGCAAAATGGCATTAGAACGTCCTCTTAGACTAGTAGATTTATTGGCTTATTTTCCTGCTTAATTAGTATCTCATGACAGTAGAATTGTTATTATATATCTTTATTAGTTATCCTTTTCAGTCTCCCTGTTTCATGTTTCTTTTTTGGCTTAAGGTTTATTTCTTTTAATGAAACACATATTACTTCTACAAATAATTCCCCTGACTCGAAATAGGGCCCTTTAGTCTATAAAGCTTTCATATTTCTCCACTTCATTTTATTTATCTTGGAGGTGTTTATGGCCTTTTCTTTTGTTTGCTCACTCGTCGTTCATTTTAGTTTGCTTCATAATTTTTTTTTATTTCAATTTGGTTTTTGATTTCAAAACCAAATTGAGGCTTCTTAGCATGACTCCTTACAAATGTCTGAAATCGCAATAGAAGATCAACCTTGAGATGACCAGGCATCTGTAAGAATTCATGTTGAGAAGACTCATCTTTAAATATCGGGCCATATGGGTCTGGAAAACTCTCCCTGAAGTCATCGGCGCATAACAATAGACTCAGGTCACATAGTTCATCTCCATCACATAGAACACTCTAGCCATCATTTCTTGGTTGAATCCAGTGTAGTAATTAATTCACATTGTTCATAAATCTGAATGAGAAAAAAATTAAGCTTCATCAACAATGGGCAATTTTTTTTATTTGTGTTTCTTAGAGAAAATTGCCTCGGGCAAGCGTTAATCAAGAAGAGCTTAGTGAATAGCTCTAGATAGGGAATTTAGGCTAGGAGTCCCATTATGGCAAAGAATCCGTGGCCAATGTATTTGTATCTTTGAATTTGAAGAGCATCTATAATCTGCAGCAGGTCATCCACATTGCCGTTAATTGGGTCTTGCATGTGCGTTTGGTTAGGGAATGTGTGGCTAATGTTTGCGTATCTTCAGATTTGAAGAGCATCTATAAATATTCATGTCCTCGGCTTTTCTTTCTTTTTTTTTTATGCAGTTAATTGTCATTTAAATAATACTCTTGTATTTACTAAAAGGAGAAATTAATAATTTAAAATGTTAATTAATTGTAAAAAAATATCAGACAAATTGAAATTATTGAAGGAAGACTATCATATAATTTAAATCAAGATTTAAGATTTTTTTTTTAGACTATGTAAAAGAATGTGTATATTTCTAAACTTCAGGAATTTAACATAATATTAACATAAGTTCAACGAATTAACTACAAATTACTGTACATTTATATGCTTCTAATGATAAAAATTGGTGAATTTGCTAAAGTACAGAAGCTATATATAAAGACTTTCCTGAATTGTAGACTTAAATGCAGAACAATACCCCAAACTTTATCAACTTGGCCATTTATGGGCTTCAACTATCAACCGACTCAATTTAGGACTTATAGTTTTGAAGTTTGTTTGTTTGTTTTTTTTTATAATGAGAAAGAAAATTAGGTATATACTTGGGAAAAAATTGTGGAGGGATTTTGATGCATTATTGTTTCTGTTTCAGCTCTTATTTGAGGTTTCATAGCTTCTCATTGTTGTTATTCCGTAGCTTCTGAAGTTCGTAGAGGTACGTTTATAATTTTTTTTCTGTTATCCGAATTTTTTTTAGGGAAAAAAATTGTATTTTATTATTTATGTTGTAATTAAAATTTATGTATTATGACTGTGGCTCTACATTTTTCTGGTTATTTAGTTGGGTTTTTCCCATTTATTTTGTGTTAATTATTTTTTAATTATGGGTAATTTTAGTGATGCAAAATGTGAAGATGAAATTTATTTATGGTATTTAATTATGTTGAAGATAGGCATTTTCAATTTCCATATAGATTGTTTATTTCATTTATTTTTTTCTATATTCTTTAGATCGTAATTAGTTGACTTAAGGTTTAGTTTGAGTGATTTAGTGTTGGGTAATAGTAACAATAATAAAATAATAATAATAATAATAATTATTATTATTATTCTAAGATGTACCCAATAATATAAACATAATAATAGTAATAATAATAATTAAGAATAGTAGATAGTAGTAGAAGTAAGTTAGAAAATAATAATAATGAAACTAAGTAATAATAATTACCTTAATCATAAGAACAATAAGAATGAGGGAAATAATAATGTAATAATACGCATAATAATAAGAATAATATGAAAAATATAACAACAACAATAATAATAATAATGATATCGATTATTATAATAATAATACAAAACCAAATTCATTTGTACCAAATTTTTATAATAATAGTAATAGTTCTAATAATAGTCATAATAATATTACGTCCAAATAATAAAAATAAATAATAATAATAATAATACTAATAATAATAATACTAATAATTATAATAATAATAATACTAACAATAATAATAATCTTTTTAAGGTTTTTTTTAAATACGCTTGTAGATTAATGTTTTTTTTTTCATTTTCAGAAATTTCTTATATTACCAGGATATTAAGTTCCCCCCCCCCCTTTTTTCAGTTCCTCCCTGCATCTGTGAGCTTGAAGACGTACCCATTGTTTTTCCGCTCCATTCGAAGTCGTTCGAGGTAAGTTTCATTTTTTTTTTCTTCCGAAATGAAAACGGGATTTTCTGAAGGGAAATTGTTTTCAATTATTAATATTGATAATAAAACTTATGTGTTGTCACTATGGTTTGAACATAGTTGTTGGTATTTGAATTTGCAATTTATGTTAATTATTTTTTATCTGTGGATATTTTCTGTGGTGGATTAGAGTGAATATGCAATTTATTTGTGTGTTGTATTTAATTATGTTAAAGGTAGATATTGTTAGTTTATGATATAGATTATTTTATGGAATGATTATTTGTATAATTTAATGCTAATAGGTTTAGTTATGGTTTAGTTGGAGTGATTTAGTGTAAATGGTTATATTATGTCATGGTGTAATAATAATAATAATAATAATAATAATAATAATAATAATAATAATTAATTAATTAATTAATATGTGTACGAGAGGAGTAGTAGGAACTTATAAAATAATAGTAATGAACCTAAGTAATATTAATTAAGTATGATATGTTCAATGTTATAACGTTAATACTAAGAACAATAAGAATGTTAATAATAATAATGTAAGAATATGTTTAATAATAACAATAATATGAATAATAATAATAATAATAATAATAATAATAATAATAATAATAATAATAATAATAATAATTTTATTGATGATGATTATAATAAAAATCATACTAAAACTAATTTTACTTATATGCATGGAACATCATAATAATTTTACTTATAAGCACGACACAGTCATAACAATAATATTAGTAATAATATTATTGTAATAATAATTATAATAATAATAAGTATAATAATTATTATAATAACAATATTATTATTAATCAGACTTAAAAAATTACAAATACTATTTATACATAATAATTAAAATAATTATTGAAGCATGTACAATAATACCCATAGTAATTAAATTTTAGTAATAATAAAACCATAACCCAAAATAAATTAGCCTATGCACTCAAATAATTCAAATAGGCTTTATGTGTGCGACCCAATAGGCTCTTCCCACGTTGGCAATGATCATAAATAACATTTATGATCATAAGCAATGAGCGGTGTCTAGCAATACATCATTGCTACCTAAGTGACAAGATTTTCGATGATTCGACTAAACCTTTATGATCATTATCCGTATATGTCATTGTCCCTTTGTCCAAGATATCAAGACTAAGCACGAGACATGGAATGTGTCACCCTCGTATAGTCCAATCTTTGGTTTCTTGATTACCGAGTAAACTAACTTAAACTGATGACATTGATATCATATATCAACTCGTCCGAGCATGACCATGCATTTTCTTAGTCTCACTCTATCAAGGGGCCCGAAGATATCACTCATGTTACATAGGAGGGACAAATCCCATCGTGATCATACAAAAACCCTCCACATGATATGTAACATATTCAATGACCTCCTTCAAGTTCACTCAGTTACGAGCAACAAAGGGAAGTATCAAAGTATGTGACTCACATGTAGGGAACCTTAATGACCTTAGGTCAAAGAACTACATATACCATGATTACTATAAGAATCACTTATGACACTCATATAATAATCCATGTAGCGTTCTCATGGTGGGTTGGTCCAGTACACAAGTTTTCTAACTTTTACCCATATGTAGACTACATATCTCATATTAGTCTCTACATATGCCAGTCGTTATGTATTATTGTAACCCATTCCACAATAATATTAGACCAAGGACATTTAAGATTATCATTATTCTAGGGTTATAATTATGTTTATTATGTTTATTATGTTACACAGAAACAAAACAACAAACAAAATTACTGGATTAATGTCTTAATAAAATATCATGACTCAATGTGCAAAAATACAATTATCTCATGATTGGCTTTTGGGCACAACACTAATACACGCACCATCATAAGTGATAAACTTTCTTATTGTTACTCCTCATATAGGAGTCAACCTTCACATCTTTCTCTTATTGGTGTTGGTACTTTTTAGTTCTTTTTTGAGCTTGGGGCGTTAAAGAAACACCTTTATATTTTTTTCACCATGGCAAAAGAACACTTCTTGGCAATGTGATGACATTCTCATTCTTTTCAGTGAAAACATGATAAAAGGCAGCGTCAGCCAAGTGAGACTCGTGGAGTTCAAAATGAGCATCAACACCATGAATAAAAATTTCTTTGCCATACCAAAATCCTTTAGCACATTGATGCTCAGTCGAGAGAATAATATGATAAGTATACATCAATTTCCTACCCAATAAAAGATAATAACTAGTAGGTGAATCCATAATATAGAAACAAACCAAGCCTTGCACTAGTCTAACTTTTAAATTAGCAATCACATAGCCCATTATGGGCACAACTCATTTATTGAAACCTTCAACAGTGATTGGGTACTTAACAGGGTGATAAATGTCTATATTTGATGCTTTAAAAGTAGAAAATGACATGACACACCTTGATCCAACATGGTCTTCATCATTGGATAACCATCAGGTAAGACTCCATATACAAAGGCCTAGTGTGATCGCGATTCTCCACATAATAATCTTCATAAAAAAATGATTTGTTGGCAAGCTGTGTTATCTAGACAGCCAATCTGTTGATGATTTAAATGAGAAATCCCATAATTTCCCATAGAAATACGAAAGATAGAAATAGCAGCAACTTGTTTGGCCTCAGAATCAAAGCCAAGTAGATCAAATAAATTTTTGAAAGCCATAGAACGCATGAAAGAATATGCAAAATTAGAAATAGAGATTTCATCCTCTTGCTTATTATGCTCTTTTGGCAGTGGTGGAGGCAATCGAGGCAAATTTTCTTCATCAGACAAAAAAGTGAACAATAGCATAAATATAACCAATAATAGCAATAACCTGGCCTTGCCTCGTATTGTGAGTAGGCAAAGGATTTTCATGAACATCACCCACTTCAAGGATAACCTCATTTTTGTCAAGCTTATCGTAAAAGAACTACCACAAATTCTAACACTCAGAGGTTAGATGACAAATTTGGTGATGATATTTGTAATACTTTGAATCAACTTTGCCTTTGTTTGTTGGTAACTCTGGTATATGAGGCAGACGGATTACTTTATCTTTGATCCACTGATTCAGCAAGACATAAACTTTATTCATAAGGTAAGGAAAAGGTAAAGGTATGTTAATATTTTTATGAAACCCCTTTTTAAATATCTTTCCTCCACCATTTTGTGCTTCTTGCATAATAACATTCACAAATGGGCACTTTGAATAAGTACCTTCATCATCTTTTTTCATCAAAAGAAAATTGCTAGTTCACCTACCAGCTTATACTAAAATAGCAAAAAAAGGCAATTGTAAATTTTCAAGATGAATTCTATTTTCACAAAGCATACCTAAAATGCAGATCTTCACAAGCTGTCATTCATCATAAGATTCTTAACAATTAAAAACCCTTTCATGAAATCGTTGTACATAAACAAGAAAATCCTCTTTAAAATATTGGCGCTCTCGGTCAAGGTCAACTAGAATAACTTTCTCCTGAGTTGAAAAGAATTTTTCCATGAATTGCTTGCACATGTCCCTAAGTTTCTACTGAGCTTGGAACAAGGTTGGCATACTAATTGTAAGCCTTCTCAAACAAAGACTTAGAGAACTCCTTTAATTTCAAATCATTATCTAGGTTATATATAAGACACATCTCTACAAAGCACATCACATGCTCCCTGGTATTGCCCAACTTGCCATTGAATATAGGGAAACTCGGACTAGAATAATATGTTAGGTACTTCTCAACAACATGTGGTGGATATGGAACTTTGATATCTATCTCAGGATAAGATTCCTGCTCTTGCCATTGTTCCAGCAAATTGAAATAACTCTTCACAAGTTGAATAGGGAGATATGAGCGGTAGTGGGAACACATTAGTCATCAACAAAACCTATAAAATAACTATTAGATTTGCTAGCAACAAGGATGGATTAACTTGTGTTATTTACCCTGGCACACCAACTTGTGGCTATGATAGATTGGCCAATGCATTGATGACCACTTGGTTATTCTCCTTTATAGCATTTAACATGCGCTTTAGTGATGCCTGAAACATTATCCGTAACTAAGCCATGCATAGCGGAACATAAGAAATAAGAGTCGACCCCAAGTGAGTAGTGTTATTTTCATCTTTGTCGTCTAACATGCCTTCCTTTTATGTAGTCACGCCTTCCGCAGTGAAGTCACCAAAATGTGAGTGAAGGTTGCTTGTGGAAAAAGGTGAAGTGTTAAACATGAAGGGGAAATGAGATGATTAGGGGCCGATAGGGAAAAGAAGCAAGCAATCTATAATAACCCTAGAAATTAAGTAAAATAAAATCACCAAATTATCCTAATTAATTAAATAAATAAAATAATAAAATAATAATAATAATAAAATATAAAATTAAGAATCTTGATTCTTAAATGATTCCTTTATTGGTTATTAAGTCAAATTCCAAACCGGAAGCTCAAAGTCATTTTCTTTAGGCTAGGGGCATTTTTGTCATTTACAACTGAGCATCGGATGGAAAATCTGGGAGCACCATTGGATTCTTCTCGAAAAAATGAGTCAAGAGAAATTTACCTCACTTAATTCTGAATTCGTTTGCTTAGGTTTCCTAAAATTTAACCAACGCGCGTGTGGGGTTTAAACCCGGTTCGCGCTACCGCTACATAGGATTATTATTATTAATTTTTTTCCCCTAACCCTAATTTCTTTCTTCTAAAACTTTCCAGCCGCAAAGCGCCTACAGGATTTTTTGAAACTTTAGATTAAAAAAAAAAACAAAAACAAAAACTTGCCAATCTAGTTATCCTAATTAATTACCATATTATTATATTATTATTTATTTTACCCTACGCTTCTAATTGGCATGGAGCTTAATTCGCCCCACAGAACCTTTCCCTGTTCAACATTTCGGCTTCTTCTTCCCCATCAACAGCCGCCTAAGCCATAAAATTGGATTTTCTGAAGATCGTCCACAATTCTTCATCCTTTCGCGCCGGTTGTTTGCCTCCACTTAGTGCTTCATCAAACTGTGTAAGTTTAGCCATCTAAGCTTTGATTCTTGGCTCTTCCAAAGTATTAGAATATTAATTTAATTCTGTATTTTTGCCTAGATTCTTTAAGTTGAAGGGAAACCCCATCCGGACACCAAAACCAATCATACGAGTACCGACGATCCCGATTTGCTTCGTGTGAGCAAAAGTTCTTCGGTATTACTCTTTTAATTTTTTCTTTCTTTCTTTTTCTTTTCTTCCAGCACCTAAATACCTTATATTTTTGCTGTAAATTCTTGGTAGATTACCATTAATCCAAGGTTTGGGTTTTTCCACTCGTTTCCGATGCAATCTTGTCCATACTTGGTTCTAAGCCCGGTAAGCCACCGTAGCCTCTTTTAAAAATTATCTTGGCTGCCAATTTCAAATATTACAGCCCTAATAATTCTCTTTTCCTTGCTGTCCATGTTGTTATAAAGGGTTAGAAAATCCTTACTTGAAGGTTTGGTGTTTCTTTGGACTCCCGGAGCGTCAGAGATCCCGAAAACACATCGGTAACCGAAATAAAAAATTTTTTTCTTCCAAGATCAGTTTTTACAGCCATTAAATAAGCTTATAAGTTAGTGTATGGCCGCTGTAATTTTTAGGATCAATATCAAGAAGGCTACCGGCACGATCCCGAATAGGCACGAGGCCACCGAAGACACCCCGAGACCCTTTTTGCCCACTAGGTAAAATTTCGGACTAGATGCCAAGAACATGATACTTCCAAGTACCATCTAGGAAATTTCCAATTTTTTTGTATATTTTTCTAATTTTCTACCTTACTAACATTTTGTAGGACCGTCCTAGGAAATCGCCATCTTTCGCCGTATTATTCCAAACTAGGTAAGGGGGAAGAGTGGGTTAATTCTCGTGGGCCCTCTTAGGCCCAAAATAAGCATCAACCCGAGTAATAAATTTTAAGTAACAATTGGGCTAAACAAAATCTTTAAACGCGTGGGTAACATGGGTAGGGTAATTAATTAGTTTTTTTAGAATTTTATTTTATTTTATTTTAGTTCTCTTCTTTGAGATGTAATTTTGGTTGGTTGGTTGTATGGTTGTAATGATGTGATGTATGATGTATGTTTGGCGCTAGTATCATACTAGGACCGCTTATAACAAGAATTAAATTAGAAATATGTTAGGACCGCCTAAATAAACACCGCTAGTAGCATGTTTAGGGCCGGCGAGACAAACACCGCTAGTACCATGTTTAGGGCCGACAAGCTCATTAGCAACATGATGAGATTGGAAGGAACCGTTAGTGGCATGTTAGGGCCGTAATAAATTATTATAAGCCGATAGATAAAGGATTAGGAGCGTAAATACTAAATGACCAATTTAGAAAGAATTCACGAGAAATGAGATGAACATTTATCACAAATACACATAAAAGATATCATTGATTTTCATGACATCATGTAACACTAAACTAAGATAACATGATAAAAGAAATAGGATGCACTAGAATCATGACATTCTACTAAAAAGAGCTAAAATAAAATGAGCTACGGTCATGCATCAATTGGTTGTTGCATATGATTGATGTTTGTCATACACAAGATTGCATTAAGTAAAAGATTTGAAGAGTAAGATAAAATACGAGGCATGCAAGGTTGGTGACAAACCATATCTACATGACCTAACAAGCCGTAAATTTAGACGAGAGGTTCGGAACGGACGATTCGAACCCGAGAGGCATGTTAGGGTGGCGGCGGACCGTCCCTAGTCATGACCCGATATTGACACGGAGTATGGAGATATGATTTGTGCGCTGTCAGACCATAGCTGGCGAGGGACCATGCTTATGGCTGTTATCACGAGAGGCTCTACCTCGGCGTAGGTATCCCGAGAGGCTCTGGCTTGGTGGCATCCCTAGTGGCACTGCCTAAGAGTTATCCCGAGAGTGGGTGATGTACACACTCACCACCCTAGGTTCGTCCGACGGTAATTAAGTATTGGATTAAGTGATCGATCAAGAAGCTATTATTTATTCGGTAAAAAGAATTATGCATATGCATGGTAGTTCAAGCATGCTAGTAGGATTTTGATTTTGTTGTTATGATGTTGTATGGAATTGTTCTTTAAGTAAATTGCTACAGCTTAAAGTTTATTATTCGTTGTTGTTTGTTACGGGAATATTAGGACCCACGTGACGGGCCTGATACTTCCCTCTTACTGAGCAAGTTGTGCTCATCCCTCCTCTTAACATGTTTTTCTAGGTGAGTACTATGAGGAGACAGAGTACACTGAACCATATAACGAGGTTCAAGATGTGGAGCAGACTGAGTGAGAGTACGCTGTAGCCCCTCGAAAGTAGAACTAGCTGGGATTGGGTTTTAACTTTGTGTTATTTGATTTCTAAAGAAACATATGGTTTGTTTAAATTGGCACCTTATCCGAATATTAGTTTTCCTAGGATTGTCACTTAACTACTTTGATTTCATTTAATACTCTCATTGTTTGGAAAATAATTTAAAATAAAATATTTTACCTCATATTTCTTAAATCATTTTATTTTATTATTAATAAATCTGGGCAATTTTGATATTTTTCTAAATTAAGATTTATAAAATTGGGGGCGTTACAGTTTGGTATCAGAGCCAGATTCGAGGAAGGCAGCGACCTCACTCAGTAAGTATGCTTCTTGTTTGTTTGCTAAGTTAGAGACCTTGGATAGGTTTCGAAAAGTTTCCATAATTGAGCATAATATATTAGCAAGTTTATAAACAAAAGTTAACAACTTGGCTTTCAATAAGGGGACTCGTAAAATAATATACCAATTAATTTAACGTCTAAAAAGATATAGGAGTTACCTAGTGCCTCACCTAGTGTTATAAGTTAAAAGTTACTCCCAAAGTTGTTTAAGTACGTTGGACTAAACCTTTTCCTTTTTAGGTCATGGATCCACATGAGTACCCTGCCTTGGGTCTTGGATGAGGCGCACAGGATGAGCCGCCAACTCGTGGTCGAGGACGACCCCCACGAGGTCGAGGTCAGAATGCTCAAGTGCCTGGACAGGACATGCTAAATCATGGGCAACAAGCCCAGAATCTTGGTCAGCAGGCCAATGATGATCCATTGCGTCAGACAGTTATTGCCTTAGGCCAGTACTTTCAGAATTTGAATGAGCGGGAGCAGCAGCCTCATGCCCCAGCCAGAAGTCAGCATAGGGCCGACCTACTTGAGCGGTTCAAGAGGCTAACTGGTGAGTATACTGGTGGGGTTAACCCTACCAAAGCTGAGGAGTGGATCAGGGCTTTGGAGAGGACACTTACAGCTTTGAGAATTCCAGAAGAGGACAAGGTGGACTTAGCTACCTTTAGCTTGGTTGAGGAGGCCCAAACATGGTGGGAGGCCACTCGACCAGGGGTTCCGAGAACTGAGGGTGGATATATCACTTGGGAGACATTTGTGCATACTTTCTATGGACGATACTTCTCTGAGGCCATGAGGGACAGAAAAGAGCAGGAGTTTCTTGCACTGGTACAGGGGAGCATGACAGTAGATCAGTACACAGCTAGATTTAATGCCTTGGCCCGCTATGCTGAGCACATTGTGCCATATGAACCAAGGAAAATCAAGAGGTACGTTAATGGTTTGCGTGACGAGCTGGCAGATAGGCTGATTATGCAAGAGATTGATACCTTTGAGAAGGCAGTATCCTTAGCTCAACGGGGTGAGGCAAGGATACGAGATAAGCAACTATCTGGACCACTTGACATGAGTCGGAGTCGTATGCCATCACGACCTACACATGCAGGCAGTTCCCGTCCTATACCACGACCGATGCCTGCACAGGGGCGAGGACATTTTGGCAGAGGTCAGCCAATCGATAGCAGAGTTACCCGACTACAGCTTAATGGGACAGGAGGGCCTACAGTGCGACCGGTTTTTCAGGGCCAGGGAGGGCCTAGGTGTCAGACTTGTCATTTCTTTCACCCAATTGGAGGGCGGTGTGTGACCTGTTTCTATTGCCAGGAGATAGGGCATCTATCCAGGCAATGTCCTAAGAGGGATGCTCCACTAGCAGCACACGTTCCACCAGCAGCACCGGCAGGACCACCAACAAAGAAACCTCGTGTGGCAGGACGTGTCTACGCAGTGACAGCCGAGGAGGCAGAGGATGCTCCAGGTGTGGTACAAGGTACGCTGTTATTTATAGTTTTTAATTATAGCCTTTAATTTTAAGCTCATGGTAGTGGCATGCTGAGGTTAGTGATTGTTTGAATTGATCGTAGGTACTCTTTCTATTTCTGGGTTCCCTGCTAGAGTTCTTATAGACTCGGGGTCCACACATTCTTTCATATCTCCTATATTAGCAAATCAGTTAGGCATGCCTGCTAAAGAGCTTCCTTTCATACTAGTGGTTTCTACACCATCAGACACTAGTATGAGTTCTACTCGTGTACTTCAATCTTGCTCGATTTCTGTTGGAGGACGCAATTTAGACTCTGACCTCTTTGTGCTTGGGATATCTGAATTTGATTGTATTTTGGGCATGGATTGGCTACATCGCCACCATGCTAAAGTGGATTGCTATCAGAAGCTAGTTACCTTCTCCTTACCTGATGGGTCAGAAGTGCAATTTGTTGGGGATAAAAAGAGCTTCACTCCAATCTTAATTTCTAGCTTGCAAGCTAATAGATATCTCCGTCAAGGTGCTGTTGGCTATTTGGCTTATGTGCAGACAGAGTCAGAGAGGCCTGAATCAGTAGCTGGTATTCCCATTGTGGAAGAATTTCCAGAAGTGTTTCCAGAGGAGTTACCTGGAATGCCACCTAGCCGGGATGTTGACTTCACAATTGATTTATTGCCAGGAACGGCTCCTATCTCTCAAGCACCTTATCGAATGGCTCCCTCAGAAATGGCGGAACTAAAAAGTCAATTACAGGAGCTTCTCGAAAAGGGGTTCATACGTCCAAGTACCTCACCTTGGGGTGCTCCTGTTTTATTCGTGAAGAAGAAGGATGGTAGCTTGAGGATGTGCATCGATTATCGACAGCTGAATTTGGTGACGATAAAGAATAGGTACCCTTTACCTCGGATTGATGACCTGTTTGATCAGCTAAGGGGGTCATCAGTGTTCTCCAAGATCGATTTGAGGTCTGGGTACTATCAATTGAAAATCAAAGAGGGAGATGTGTCAAAGACAGCATTCAGGACTCGTTATGGGCATTATGAGTTTTTAGTGATGCCTTTCGGGTTAACAAATGCACCCGCAGCTTTCATGGGCCTAATGAATAGGGTGTTCCAACCATACCTAGATCAGTTTGTCATTGTTTTCATAGATGATATTCTGATCTACTCACCAGATGCTGAAAGCCATAGAGAACATTTGAGGATTGCACTTCAGACGTTGAAGGAGCATAAGCTGTATGCAAAGCTGAGCAAGTGTGAGTTTTGGTTGGACAGTGTCACCTTTTTAGGCCATGTGGTAACTAAGGAAGGAATTTTAGTGGATCCTAGTAAAGTTGAAGTTGTGGTGAACTGGCAACAACCAAAGACCGTGTCTGAGATTCGGAGTTTCTTGGGCTTGGCGGGGTATTATAGACGTTTTGTGGAAGGTTATTCAAAGCTGGCACGCCCTTTGACCAAACTGACTAAGAAGGATCAACCATTCCAGTGGACCGAGCGGTGCGAAAATAATTTTCAGGAGTTAAAGAAGCGGTTAGTCTCTGCACCTGTTCTTACTCTTCCTGATGGGCGGAGTCGTTTTGCAGTTTATACAGATGCATCACATCAGGGGCTTGTCTGTGTATTGATGCAGGCGGGAAAGGTGATCGCTTATGGGGTCTAGGCAGTTGAAGCCTCATGAGCTTAATTACCCAACTCATGATTTGGAGTTAGCAGCTGTCATACATGCGTTAAAGCTTTGGAGACATTATTTATATGGAGAAGAGTTTGAGGTCTTCACTGATCACAAAAGCCTACAGTATCTATTGTCACAGAGGGAACTCAATAATCGACAGCGTCGTTGGGTTGAATATCTCTCCGATTATAATTGCACTATTCAGTATCACCCAGGTAAAGCCAACCTAGTGGCTGATGCTTTGAGTAGAAAAACGGGTGCTAAACTGAATGCTATGGTGGTTTCTGAGTGGAAACTACTAGAGGAGTTTAGTCATATGAGCTTAGGTGTTCAAGTGAAGGGACCCCAGGTTCTCATGGCCAGTTTGTAAATGGAGCCTACACTTGTGGCAAGGGTCAAAGAGGCGCAAAAGGAGGATCCACAATGCCAAGAATGGTCAGTTCTATGTCAAAAAGGATTCAGTGTGGATGTGGATGGTACCCTAAAATTTCAAAATAGAATTGTTGTTCCTCAAGGTAGTGAGGTGAAGTATGATGTTTTATCGGCGGCACATGCATCTCGGTTGACCATCCACCCGGGGGGCACCAAGATGTACCCTGATTTGAAGAAAAGCTTTTGGTGGAGTGGCATGAAGAAGGATATTACAGAGTTTGTATCTAGATGTCTTACTTGTCAGAAGGTCAAAGTAGAACACCAGAGACCTGGAGGACTGCTACAGCCATTAGAGATTCCTCAATGGAAGTGGGATGACATTGCAATGGATTTCATAGTTGGGCTACCTGCCACTCGTCGTCGACATGATGCAATATGGGTTATAGTCGATCGGTTAACCAAGTCAGCCTACTTTTTGGCAATCCAAAAGACTTGGCCTGTAGCTAGATTAGCTGAATTATACATATCTGAGATAGTTCGTCTTCATGGAGTACCGAGGAGCATTGCTTCTGATAGGGATCCACGATTCACATCACAGTTTTGGCAGGCTTTACAAGAACAGTTGGGCACTGTGACATTAATGAGCACCGCTTATCATCCACAGACAGATGGGCAGTCAGAGAGGACTATACAAACTATTGAGGATATGCTTAGAGCTTGTGCACTGGATTACAAGAACTCCTGGGATAATGACCTGCCACTAGTGGAGTTTGCTTATAATAATAGCTATCACTCCAGCATTCAGATGGCCCCATATGAGGCTTTGTATGGACGTAGTTGTCGTACTCCGGTGTGTTGGGAAGAAGTGGGCGACAGGCCTTTATTAGGACCAGATTTGGTACAACAAACTTCAGATAAGGTGAAAATAATCAAACAACGATTGGTAGCGGCTCAAGATAGGCAGCGGAGTTATGCAAACCAGAGGCGTCGTCCCTTGGAGTTTTCTGTTGGTGATCATGTGTTCCTAAAGGTGTCACCGACCAAGGGAGTTCAACACTTTGGAGTGAGAGAAAAGTTAGCCCCGCGCTTTGTTGGACCTTTTGAAGTTTTAGAACGGGTTAGAGAGGTGGCTTATAGAGTAGCCTTACCACCTAACTTGGCTAGAATTCATAACGTGTTCCATGTGAGTAATATTCGAAAGTATCAGCCAGATCCAGCACATGTTATTCCGTGGGAGCCGTTGCAGTTACGCGAGGATTTGACTTACGTCGAGGAGCCTTTGGCCATTGTGGATCGTAGAGAAAAGGTTCTGCGCAGCAAAGTCATTCAACTGGTAAAGGTCATTTGGAATAATCATGGAGAGCAAGAAGCAACCTGGGAAGTTGAGGATGAGCTTCGAAAGAAGTATCCACAGCTTTAAGGTACCTTTCAACACCCTCTTTCAAATTTGGGGACAAATTTCTTTTAAGGGGAGGATGCTGTAATAACCCTAGAAATTAAGTAAAATAAAATCACCAAATTATCCTAATTAATTAAATAAATAAAATAATAAAATAATAATAATAATAAAATATAAAATTAAGAATCTTGATTCTTAGATGATTCCTTTATTGGTTATTAAGTCAAATTCCAAACCGGAAGCTCAAAGTCATTTTCTTTAGGCTAGGGGCATTTTTGTCATTTACAACTGAGCATCGGATGGAAAATCTGGGAGCACCATTGGATTCTTCTCGAAAAAATGAGTCAAGAGAAATTTACCTCACTTAATTCTGAATTCGTTTGCTTAGGTTTCCTAAAATTTAACCAACGCGCGTGTGGGGTTTAAACCCGGTTCGCGCTACCGCTACATAGGATTATTATTATTAATTTTTTTTCCCCTAACCCTAATTTCTTTCTTCTAAAACTTTCCAGCCGCAAAGCGCCTACAGGATTTTTTGAAACTTTAGATTAAAAAAAAAAACAAAAACAAAAACTTGCCAATCTAGTTATCCTAATTAATTACCATATTATTATATTATTATTTATTTTACCCTACGCTTCTAATTGGCATGGAGCTTAATTCGCCCCACAGAACCTTTCCCTGTTCAACATTTCGGCTTCTTCTTCCCCATCAACAGCCGCCTAAGCCATAAAATTGGATTTTCTGAAGATCGTCCACAATTCTTCATCCTTTCGCGCCGGTTGTTTGCCTCCACTTAGTGCTTCATCAAACTGTGTAAGTTTAGCCATCTAAGCTTTGATTCTTGGCTCTTCCAAAGTATTAGAATATTAATTTAATTCTGTATTTTTGCCTAGATTCTTTAAGTTGAAGGGAAACCCCATCCGGACACCAAAACCAATCATACGAGTACCGACGATCCCGATTTGCTTCGTGTGAGCAAAAGTTCTTCGGTATTACTCTTTTAATTTTTTCTTTCTTTCTTTTTCTTTTCTTCCAGCACCTAAATACCTTATATTTTTGCTGTAAATTCTTGGTAGATTACCATTAATCCAAGGTTTGGGTTTTTCCACTCGTTTCCGATGCAATCTTGTCCATACTTGGTTCTAAGCCCGGTAAGCCACCGTAGCCTCTTTTAAAAATTATCTTGGCTGCCAATTTCAAATATTACAGCCCTAATAATTCTCTTTTCCTTGCTGTCCATGTTGTTATAAAGGGTTAGAAAATCCTTACTTGAAGGTTTGGTGTTTCTTTGGACTCCCGGAGCGTCAGAGATCCCGAAAACACATCGGTAACCGAAATAAAAAATTTTTTTCTTCCAAGATCAGTTTTTACAGCCATTAAATAAGCTTATAAGTTAGTGTATGGCCGCTGTAATTTTTAGGATCAATATCAAGAAGGCTACCGGCACGATCCCGAATAGGCACGAGGCCACCGAAGACACCCCGAGACCCTTTTTGCCCACTAGGTAAAATTTCGGACTAGATGCCAAGAACATGATACTTCCAAGTACCATCTAGGAAATTTCCAATTTTTTTGTATATTTTTCTAATTTTCTACCTTACTAACATTTTGTAGGACCGTCCTAGGAAATCGCCATCTTTCGCCGTATTATTCCAAACTAGGTAAGGGGGAAGAGTGGGTTAATTCTCGTGGGCCCTCTTAGGCCCAAAATAAGCATCAACCCGAGTAATAAATTTTAAGTAACAATTGGGCTAAACAAAATCTTTAAACGCGTGGGTAACATGGGTAGGGTAATTAATTAGTTTTTTTAGAATTTTATTTTATTTTATTTTAGTTCTCTTCTTTGAGATGTAATTTTGGTTGGTTGGTTGTATGGTTGTAATGATGTGATGTATGATGTATGTTTGGCGCTAGTATCATACTAGGACCGCTTATAACAAGAATTAAATTAGAAATATGTTAGGACCGCCTAAATAAACACCGCTAGTAGCATGTTTAGGGCCGGCGAGACAAACACCGCTAGTACCATGTTTAGGGCCGACAAGCTCATTAGCAACATGATGAGATTGGAAGGAACCGTTAGTGGCATGTTAGGGCCGTAATAAATTATTATAAGCCGATAGATAAAGGATTAGGAGCGTAAATACTAAATGACCAATTTAGAAAGAATTCACGAGAAATGAGATGAACATTTATCACAAATACACATAAAAGATATCATTGATTTTCATGACATCATGTAACACTAAACTAAGATAACATGATAAAAGAAATAGGATGCACTAGAATCATGACATTCTACTAAAAAGAGCTAAAATAAAATGAGCTACGGTCATGCATCAATTGGTTGTTGCATATGATTGATGTTTGTCATACACAAGATTGCATTAAGTAAAAGATTTGAAGAGTAAGATAAAATACGAGGCATGCAAGGTTGGTGACAAACCATATCTACATGACCTAACAAGCCGTAAATTTAGACGAGAGGTTCGGAACGGACGATTCGAACCCGAGAGGCATGTTAGGGTGGCGGCGGACCATCCCTAGTCATGACCCGATATTGACACGGAGTATGGAGATATGATTTGTGCGCTGTCAGACCATAGCTGGCGAGGGACCATGCTTATGGCTGTTATCACGAGAGGCTCTACCTCGGCGTAGGTATCCCGAGAGGCTCTGGCTTGGTGGCATCCCTAGTGGCACTGCCTAAGAGTTATCCCGAGAGTGGGTGATGTACACACTCACCACCCTAGGTTCGTCCGACGGCAATTAAGTATTGGATTAAGTGATCGATCAAGAAGCTATTATTTATTCGGTAAAAAGAATTATGCATATGCATGGTAGTTCAAGCATGCTAGTAGGATTTTGATTTTGTTGTTATGATGTTGTATGGAATTGTTCTTTAAGTAAATTGCTACAGCTTAAAGTTTATTATTCGTTGTTGTTTGTTACGGGAATATTAGGACCCACGTGATGGGCCTGATACTTCCCTCTTACTGAGCAAGTTGTGCTCATCCCTCCTCTTAACATGTTTTTCTAGGTGAGTACTATGAGGAGACAGAGTACACTGAACCATATAACGAGGTTCAAGATGTGGAGCAGACTGAGTGAGAGTACGCTGTAGCCCCTCGAAAGTAGAACTAGCTGGGATTGGGTTTTAACTTTGTGTTATTTGATTTCTAAAGAAACATACGGTTTGTTTAAATTGGCACCTTATCCGCATATTAGTTTTCCTGGGATTGTCACTTAACTACTTTGATTTCATTTAATACTCTCATTGTTTGGAAAATAATTTAAAATAAAATATTTTACCTCATATTTCTTAAATCATTTTATTTTATTATTAATAAATCTGGGCAATTTTGATATTTTTCTAAATTAAGATTTATAAAATTGGGGGCGTTACACAATCCAACAAACTCAAGGGAATTGGCTAGAAAATAGATCCTAGGCGAAATGAAAAATAATAGCTCGGGAAAAAAGAAAATTAATGTCAGACAAAATAAAGTATTAACTTATATAAAATGAAAAGCCTAGTAGAAGCAAATAGAAGAATGTGAGAAAAATGAAATAGTATGAGAGCTCTAAAAGTGGGGTCGTTATAAAAATGAAATCCCCTCCACAAGGAAAGTAGAGGTTGTTCATAAGAAGTTAGGCATATAAGATTATGTCAAGTGTCTTTAAATCAATGGTAGAGAAAAGTGCAACAGTCTTTTTTTGAGTAAAAGCTCTTTTTTTAGCTTTTGGGTCTGCCAGGACGATTGTTCCAACAGGTCTTACTCCGAGCCTACCAAGCTAGAACTCCCTAAAATCATCCCCTTACGTTGTCAGACTAAAATTCCTTCTAGACACTAGTTTAAGCTTTTTCAATGTTCATATGGACAAATGAACCATTAAAAGTGACGAGGTTAAGTGAAATTAACTATACAATGTCAAAGTTACTCATGAGCAAAATGTTAAATAAATCAGTGAGCAAAATTTATCTAAAAACACAAAATGTTTGATCAATTAATGAGCCAAATTTATCAGAAAACAATCTTCCCAAGAGTAACAACAACATCCAGCAAAATATTCTAAATTTTCTTCACTTTCAAACTGTATACCTAGAAAAAAATATCTTCTAATTGACGGGAAACCATATCCTTTCATTGACGGGATACTGGATAGGTGCAATAGCAAATTGGTTAACCAAATTAAAAAAAATCAAATCAAAAAAATATCAACCACTTATCTCATAAGTATAATTCTGACACCCATAAAACCTTCGCGTTCATCTTGAAGAATTTTTTAGGATGAAGACAATCTTTAGATGAGCCATGCTCTGTTCGAAACCCATCTCTGTTTAAACGGGCAGATATTTGGCTTTAAGTTACTAAAGTAATTATCTTTTCTTTTCTATTCATTCTAGTTCTCATGTAAGTGAAACAAAACATTTTTGTGATAGAAGACACGCATGTGACCATCACATGATTCATTAAACTAGGGTGAAGGGGTAAAAGGTCCAACTTTGTAAAGTTCAAGGGGTGAGTCAATCGAAGTCAATGTTGAGAGTGTAAAATGTCTGGGTTGACAAAGTTTCAAGGGGTAAAAGGGGCTTTAGGCTTGATAGTAACTATTAAAGCAAAAATCAAATAAATGATAAGGCTCGTTTTATAATAATAATATGAAAACTTTAAAATTTACTTTTTTTTATGTTAGTGGAATATTTGGTCATTTTAATGTAATATTAGTTTTATATATTTATTGACTAATTAACTATTTTTTAAGAAGCTCACATTTAGAAAAATATTTCTTGATTTCCTTAAAAAAAAAAAGACACTAGTACTTGGAGTAATGGTGATGATTAGAAGATGAAATACAACAAAGAGCGAGTTGTTCATTGAATAGCACTTTCTTTTGAGAGAGAACAAACACAAATAAGATTTTTCAAAGGAATATAAATGCGAAAGGTTGGTGAATTGTAATCCAAAAAATAGTAATCTCTTAATGATATCAATTTCACTCAACATTAAAGATGAAGTCAAAGAATTATGATTGGAAATCATCTGAGCATCATGAGAAATTGTTAAATAATCAATAAGTATTTTGTTGAACAAGACCTTCTTGCAAAACAATTAATTAATGAGTATGTATATAAGACTAAAATTATAAGAAAATGACTAACTACATATTAATTGAAACAAAAATGATTTTAAAAATTTTATATTATTGTAAATATAAGTCTTATTATTTCCTCGATTTTAGATCTAATAGTTATCATAATAATTTTGGAAAAAAAATGAGGAGGATGCTTGTAAAGCTTCTAAATACAAATAAATAAGTACAATAAATTTTTAAAATAAAAATAATATCCTTTATTAGAGATATTTTAAAAATTAAAAATACAAAAATAAAAATTAAAAAAAATCAGAAAAAATAAAAACATAATCATAAGAAAAAAATAATTAGGATATGGTAAGTTGAAATAAACTATCTATATATAAATGTATTATATTATATTATTTGAAAAAGATAAGTAATGAAATAATTTATATATTAGTGAGAAAACTTAAACAAAAACTACAGTTGTTGTCACAAATTGTAATTAATTGATTCGTTTCAATATTCAAAAGAGATTGTAAGGGACTAAGTGTAGTTTCTTAAAACCTCAAGGGGTGATCAACTTAATTTATATGTTAATTTTTATATCTATTTTAGGTTAATTTTATTATAATTAAGTGATTTGTTACCCTCACTTGTTTAGTTTTTATTTTATTTAAGTTAGGGAGCTTGTAAAAGGGCTGATTAGATTTTTATAAAGTAAAAGTATTAAATTGTAAAAAATTATAAAGCAAAAGTGTAACTGGAATTAGAATGAATTTTATCTTAATTGACTAAAATACCCTTTTTATAATAATATATTATATTTTAAGTCAAGGGTATTTTAATTATTTAGAATCCTAAATGCTAGGGTTTAGAAACCCTGCAATTATAAAAAGAGAGGGCAGCTGTATGCAAAAGAACTAAGAAGAGTTGCGGAACAGAGCAGTGTGGAAATTGGACAGGGGAAGAAAAAAAGAAGTCAGCGAAATTTGGAAAGAGGCAGACGAAACTTGCGACGTGGCGCACAAGCAGGAAACGAAAGTAATAAGGAGCAAAGGACAAATTTTCAATTGGGAGGAGAGAAACGAATTTTGGTTCAACTTCATTCTTTTCCTTTGCTTTCAGATTAGCCTTAGATATTGTTTGTTCATGCCTTCCTCTTGTTTTATGGGATATTGGACATTACTTTTAAATCTAGTATGAGAGACTAAATTTTTATGATAGAGTTAGGGATGTGGCCTAGTTGATTTATTTTAATGAATTTATTTGGGCTGTGTTTTAGTCTATTTTCTTTGTAATAATGAGTATTGTCTATATTTGATTATAATAGATAATTTATCTTAAGAATTTGAATGAAGTACCGAGAGGTGCAATTTAATCCGTACACTAGAAAAATAAAATTACAATAATTAGGATAGAGATATACCTATTTATTGTAATTTGTTAAATTGATAACTTGAACATAATGGTTTTGATTAATTTTGTGAGAGATCGAGAGAAAATCGTATGTTAATCGAACACGTTGCAATTACTCGAGATAGAGTTGTAATACTATAAGTGATTGTTGACAAATAAAAATCTACCCAAGTAATTAATTGAAAGACCCTCAGTTAGGTGAAACTCAAGCCTTGAGTATCCCATAATTGTTTTCTTCCCAGTTTGTTATTCTCGTCATTGATTTAGTTTAATCTTAGTTTAATTTTATTTAATATTAATCCCTTAAAATATGAACTTATTTCTTTTATTTTTCATAAACAATTAAATATTTATTCTTCATGGGATCAATATCTTGGTTTGTCATAGTGATTAAAACTTGCTACAACTGACCCTGTGCACTTGTAGGATTAGCTCTATTAAGTTTTTGGCGCTGTTCCCGGAAAATGGCTATATTTGATTGTTTGTTAATATTTTCATTTTTAGTTTATTTATTTCCAGTTTATTTTATTTTATTAGGTTATTTCTTTTATCTCGATTTACCTTGGTAGTTTTTTTTATTGAGTGTGCAGATAGTTTATGAATCTTCACAGGTCAAAGAGTTGTATGAACGCTGAATTGATTCCTTTGAACCCTGAAATTGAAAGAACTTGTCGGGCAAATAGAGCACTGAAAAGAGAAGAGATGGCACAGGAAGAAAACAATGGTTATAACTTCAATCGGCTTGAGGGAGCTCACGCACCACCTAGAATAAATCTCAAGTCGATTCAGAGGCCAGCTATTGGAGCTTCCCCATCCTACATTAGACTGAGTGATGCAACCCAAAGATATGAGCTGAAAACCATTCATTTCAACATGATGCCTTCATTTCACGGGATGAGCTTAGAGGACTAATTATCTTTTATTTGGGAGTTCTACAATTGTGTTTAGACCTTCCCATTACAAGGCCTAGAAGAGGATGATCTGAGAATGAAGTGCCTTTCTTACTACTTGAAAGACAGAGCCAAGAGCTGGCTGATCATTTTGCCAAAATGATCACTACACACATGAGAGGAGGTGTACACCAAATTCATGACCAAGTACTACTCCCTACAGAAAACAATTGATCTTCAAAGCAAGATTTGTAGTTTTGCACAGATGGAGGGAGAGCCATTCTATGATGCATGGGATAGGCTCAACATACTTTTGAATCAATGTCCACATCATCAGTTCTCTTTGTTGCTTCAGGATCAATTCTTCTATGATGAACTAAATGCTACTTGTTAGACACTTGTTGATGCTACTACAGGTGGCTATATATGAGATAAGACTACTGAAGAAATTTGGGATATTTATGAGATGCTAGCCACCAACTCTCAACAAAAAGCTACAAGAGGAAGGAGAGCTGCAGTTCATGAAGTGTCTTCTCATCATGACTTAGCAATGCAAAGTAGCTGAGTTAACCAAGCAAATGAAGCTGATGATGAATAATGGGGGAGCTCATGAAAATTCTAGTTATTATATTGAGGAGACACATACACATGATCAAATGGATTATGTTGGAGGAGGTTTTCCAAACAGGCAGGGTAGAAATGATCCATTTTCAAACACTTCCATGGTTGGAGAAATCATCCTAATTTCTCGTGGAAAGCTTAGAGTACCCCAAAGCCATGTGGACCCCCCGGTTTTCAACAGCAACAAAGGCCACAATTCGAATCACAATTTCAATATCAACCACCGATTATAAAAGAGAAAAAGCCATCTATGGAAAAATTAGTGATGCAATATCTTGCCAATCAAGAAGCCACCATGAAAAAAATGGATGCAAAGATTAATAAGGTTATGTAACCTAACCAAGCTTCAATTCATAATTTGGAGATGCAGGTTAGTCAATTAGCTGAGGCAGTAGCTGAGAGAGCTCTAGGTTCATTTCCAAGTTACACTGAGAAGAATCCCAAAAAGTGAGTTCAAGCAATTACTTTGAGGAGTGGGAAAGTTCTTCAAGAAAAGACTAAACAAATTGATGGGCAGCATCTGAATGGAGAAAAGGAGGAAGGAAATTAGCAGCAACATGAAGAGGCAAAAATAGAGCCAAAAATAGAGCCAAAATAAGAGGTTTCTAACTCCAGTCCTTATATTAAGCCTTATGTTTCATCCCATTCCTTTTCCCCAAAGATTAAAAAAGAAAAATTTAGATGAACAATTCTTTAAGTTTCTTGAAGTCTTTAAAAAATCGCACAATAACATTCCTTTTGTAGATGCTTTGAAGGAGATTTCTGGTTATGCCAAGTTCATGAAAGACATTCTCTCTAATAAAAGAAATCTTGAGGAATATGAGACTGTGAAGTTTACTGAAGAGGCTCAACTGTCATGCAACAGAAGCTGCCACAGAAATTGAAAGACCCAGGGAATTTTACTATTTCTTGCATTATTGGAACATTGAAATTTGATAGAGTATTATGTGATCTAGGAGCTAGCATCAATTTAATGCCTCTATCAATTTTTAAGAAAAATGTGTCTTGGTGAAGTTAAAGCTACAACAATTTCATTGCAGCTAGCTGATAGGTCAATAATTTATCCTAGAGGAATCATTGAGGACATTTTAGTTAAAGAGGATAAATTTATTTTCCCTGTTGATTTTGTTGTGTTGGACATGGAAGAGGGCAAGGAAATTCCTCTTATTTTGGGTAGACCATTTTTAGCTACTGCTAGAACTTTAATTGATGTTCAACAGGGTCAAGTGATAATTAGGGTGCAAGATGAACAAGCCACTTTTAATCTGTTTAAAGCCCCGAAGTATCTAGTTGAAAGTGATTCTTGTTTTTAGATTGATATTGTTGACCAACTAATGGATGAGAATTGTGAGATTGATTTGTCTAATGATTCTTTAGAGCTATGTCTTCACAATACAGGAACCAAGGAATCAACTGCTTAAGAATGAAGCCTTTTTTTTGCGTATTTGGATGCCAATCCATATTACCTTTTGTTCACAAGGCAAAGTGTAAGGGAACTTGGGAGAAGCTCATATCGGTTGTTACCTTCTATTAAGAAACCCTATATTCTTGAGTTGAAACCCTTACCTTCTCACTTGAAATATTCATTTTTAGAAGGTAAAGAGAACTTACTTGTTATAATTTCTTTATTTTTGATAGATTTACAAAAAGAAAAGCTTTTGAGAATGCTAAGGGAACATAAGATGGCTCGAGGGTGGACCATTATAGATATAAAGGGTATAAGTCCCTCTATTTGCATGCACATAATTTTGATGGAGGAGACCTATAAGTCCATAGTGCAATCACAAAGGCATCTAAATCCCAAAATGAAGGAAGTGGTAAGAGCTGAGGTATTAAAACTCTTGGATGCAGATATTATTTATCTTATATCTGACAGCTCATAGGTTAGTCCAGTACAAGTGGTACCTAAAAAATGAAGTATGACTATGGTAAAAAATGAGAATAATGAACTTATCCCTACTATGACCATTACAGGATGGAGGGTTTGTATGAATTATAGAAAATTGAATACATATACTAGAAATGATCATTTTCGACTACCATTTATTGATCAGATGTTAAAAAAGCTAACAGGTCATGCATTTTATTGCTTTTTGGATGGATATTTTGGGTATAACCAAATTGCTGTTGTTCCAGAAGACCAAGAAAAGACCACCTTTACATGTCCATATGTACTTTTGCACTTAGAAGAATGCCTTTTGGTTTATATAATGCACTTGCCACTTTTCAAAGATACATGATGACAATATTTTCTGATATGGTGGATAGATGCATTGAAATTTTCATGGATGATTTTTCTATGTTTGGATGCAGCTTTGATGATTGCTTGCAAAATTTATCTTTGGTTTTAAAAAGATGTGAAGAGACTAACCTAATTCTTAATTGGAAGTGTCACTTTATGGTACAGGAAGGTATAGTTCTTGGTCACAAGATTTCTACCCAAGGAATTGAGGTAGACAAGGCCAAGGTGGATGTGATTGAAAAATTACCACCACCTACCAATGTTAGGGAAGTAAGAAGTTTCTTGGGATACGTGAGATTTTATAGAAGATTCATAAAAGATTTTCTCTGATTATCATACATCTTTGTGATCTTCTTGTTAAAAATGCACCTTTTAACTTCTCTAATGAATGTTTGTAGGCTTTCAAGGTGCTAAAGAACAAGTTGACTTCAGCCCCTATTGTTGTTCCACCAGATTGGGAGCTACCTTTTGAGATAATGTGTGATGCAAGTCATGTAACTATTAGTGTTGTTTTAGGTCAAAGAAAGGATAGAATTGTTCAAGTAATATACTATGCTAGTAGAACCTTGAATGAAGCACAAAGAAACTATGCAACAACTGAAAAAGAATTTTTGGCAATTGTGTTTGCTTTTGATAAATTTCGATCATATTTGATAAGTTCTCATGTGATAGTATATACTGACCATTCTGCGATGAAATATTTGTTTGCAACGCATGATGCAAAACCTAAGTGATAAATACATAACACTACAGTCAAAGTTACTGACTTTTGGGTGACTTTGACCATTATTTTCTATCTTGTTTCCTTAAATTTCTTATTTTCTCTTGCTTTGTTCATTACCAACACTTTTGCTCTAGCTTGATTCTTACATGCCCAACTTTTGTTTTGCTTGTTCCCACTTCATTTTGATGCATCCGCAATGCACTTCCATCTACATAAAGGTGAAACAAAACAAGAGAAAATAAGAAATTTGGGAAAACAATATAGAAAATAATGGTTAAAGTCACCCAAAATTCAACAATTTTGACTATAGTATTATGGCCTTATCAACTCCCCAAAACTTAAACTAATGCTAGTCCTTAGCATGCCTATTCTAGAAAAACTAAGCAACCAAAACAAGGAAGCTACAAAGTCAACCAATCACTACACATAGATTCCAACGATCTACTAGCTCAACTCAAAAGAAGTAATGGTGATTGAAGAAGAGAGAGAGCTTTGCTACTTAAGGTGGAACCTTGAAGGGGTCGCACCCTTACCAAATACACTCGATTTATTAGGTGTAGTTACGCCATGCAAAATAAAGACTTATACTATGTCTTTCTGCCATAGGTTTGTAAGAGCATCTAACCTCCTCCACTTAATTCCCCTAAGGGAGTTTCATAGAACCCAAGACTCAAATGGTTTTTTCCATGGTTGTAATAGGACCGGGTTAGGTAAGGAAAAGGTGTTGGATGAAGGCTTTCTAAGTGGAGCTAAAGAGGTGAACAAGCATAACCCTAGGGTTGTAAACAAACCAAACGAACACGAACAAGCCTTGTTCGTGTTCGTTCATTTAATGTTTAACGAACACGAACACGAACACGAACAATAAACGAACACATTTTCCTTGTTCGTGTTCGTTTGTGTTCGTTCGTTTATACGTTCGTTTATGTTCACGAACATGTTCGTTCGTTTGTGTTCGTTCGTTTAAGCTTGTATAAACGAACGAACACAAACGAATGAACACGTTCGTGAACATAAATGAACGTATAAACGAACGAACAAAAACGAACACGAATGAAACTGTTCGCGAACAACATAAACAAACACAAATAAAAATAATTAGTCTAACACATTCATAAACTATTTAAACGAAGGTAAATGATCATAGACAACCAAACCAACAATCCATAACTTAAATTGAAAGTGACAGTCGAAGTAATGGAAATGTAGTCCAACAGATAACATAAGTTCGTACAACAATCCAATAAAATACCAAAAGATAGATAATTAGCTTCCCATAGACAGCAGCAAGCTTCATGAAACCTTGTCTTTTGCATTCTCCAGTCAAACATTTGTGACACCATACAAGTGAAACGCCACTGCATGTATTGAAAAAAAAAATTGGACAGTAAGAATTAGTCATTGTTTGTAAAGCAAAAAGAGAAAAAGAGTTAGAAAATGACTTATATAAATATTTTTAATCATTACTTAATTAGTTAGAAAATTTGAAAAATGATTTGTATTTAAAAATTAAGAACAACAAATACTTAGAATACTTGGAATAAAGAAGTTGTTTAGTTGGAACAAACCATACCTCGTAATGGAGAAATGAATAACACAGACTTATCCTCAAGGAAGTGGAATAGAAATAACCTCTTCTTTTTTCTATGACATAACCAACAACATAATTAGATGTTATTATAGAACTTAGAAATTTGTATAAAATAATTAGAAATAGATAATTACCTTCAACTTCTTCTTGATCCCATAATGGTGACGATACCAATCACTACCACAAATCAACACCTCTACTGTCTTAGTTCCTAAAGAGGACCGGTATGGATCAATAACTCTTCCACCAGCACTAAATGTGGACTCAGAAGCAATCGTTGTGATTGAAATGGACAAGATATCAGTAGCCATTTTTCCTAGGATTCGAAACTTTAAGGTATTCGCCTTCCACCGCTCTAAGGCATCAAAATATACATCTAGACCACCAATGAAAACTCCATCTTCCAGATAAGTATCTAGCTCTGCCTTTATTGATTGAACGGTGTCAACACTTCTAATAAATTGATCATACTTCGACCTTCCACTTTTTATTTGTCATTTCCCTTTTTCAACAATTCCACTCCCACTTCCAGCACTAGAAGCACCACTCTTGGTAATGGCATCTCCACTGCTAGGTGCAGCAGCCATAGCAGCTTTATGAGCATCAACATACTCTTGATACAAATGATACAAGGTATCTTGAACAGTTTTCACATGGACAGTAGTCTCATCCTCAGAGTAAATTGATTTAAAAGCAAACTCAATCAATTTCATCTTATTTCTAGGATCTAGAACAGCAGCAATTGATATCAATAAGTTGCAATCACCCCAATATTTGTCAAACTTGTCCTTCATCCTACTGGCCATACCTTTCATGTACTCACTTCCTGTTAAAGCAATGTCATCCAACATCTCCTTTATCCCAAATAGCTCAGTGAGAAACAAATTGGATGTAGGATACTCGGTACCTATAAATAAAAATTGATAAAGGTTAGCAAAAAAATTTTAACTAGAAAATTGTAGGATAAACTTCTCCATAATTTATGAAATAAAAAGTCAAATAATGACTAATGTTACCTGAAATGATCTTAGTAACTTCATGAAAAAGACCCAGGAATTGGCAAATGTCCTCAACTTTTTTCCATTCCTCCACTTGTGGCAAGTATTTGTATGAGACTTCTCGAGCAGCATACATTACAAACACATCCTTAAACTCCAAAGCACAAGATAACATAGCATATGTTGCATTCCAACGAGTGCTGCAATCTAAAATTAGATGTCTGTCTGGCTAGTGTAGTTGCTTGGCAAGGTCACTAAACACATGTAGACGTGCAGGAGATGCATTTACATGTTTCACACTCTCACGAATGTTGTGAATTATATCCCCAATTTCTGATAGGCCATCTTGCACCAACAAATTTAAAATGTGTGCACAACAGCGGACATAAAATAGTTTTCCATCTAGAACAAGCTTCTTTCGAAAATTCAAATTATCTTTTAACAGTCTTGCCACCACATCATTAGTTGAAGCATTATCTACTGTCAAGCTAGCAACCTTAGTCTCAATGTTCCAGTCTTTTAGACACTTGTACAATACATCATAAATACAAACTCCTGAATATGAAGGAGGGACTTCAACAAAACTAAGTGTCCTTTTCTGTAGCTTCCAATCTGAATCTACAAAGTGACAAGTGACTACCATGTAATGAATCTTCTGACCAAATGTCCATAAATCAGTTGTGATACTCACACGATTAACTGTGTTCAGCAAATTTTTCACCTTTTTCTTTGCAATGCCATAACTAGAAAGACAATCACTTTTAGACATTGCATGTGTGATTCTCTGATATAATGGGTTCGCAGCTTTCATCAACACATTAAACAACTCATACTCAACAAAGATAAACGGTAACTCATGAACCATTATCATATGAAAGATAATCTCACGAATTTTGGCATTGTCAAACCTGAAGTTTTGTATTGTACTAGCAGTGTCTGATGTGCCAGGCAGCACTGACAAATTCAGTTGTCCTTTTGAAACAGCAGTTTTCTTCAAGCAGCTTTTAAGATGCCTGATTATTTGCGTGGTAGTCCTGTCTTTTGGCTTTGGAATTTTAAATTGACAGAGGATGCACTCGATCACTTCATTTCCGTTAGCCAACTTAACCACCTTGCAGTCCTCCCAAACCCCTGAAGTCTTTTTCCTTTTTCGCTTGGTAAATGGTGCATCCTGAGCATCAGTAACTTGCTTATTACTTGCTTCATTCACCTCTGGAATAGCTCATACTGCCTCATTGTTTGTTGCTGTTGCAGCATTAGCTTCATCAATAGGAATAGGATCCATGGAAACTGCAGCACTTGTTGATGATTCAGTTGACTCGGTTGGCGTATGCAACTCTAAAAATCTATCATCAGACACTAAAAGTGGAGCATTGAAAGAAGGATCAGACATTGTCAATTTCAAAACTAAAACAATAAGCTTTGAAATTGACACAATTAATCTGCAGTATATGAGATGGTATGCAAATAAAACAGTTGTTAGTATAGCAACAACTTAAATTGAAAGACTCATCCAATAAAATAGACTCAGCAATGTACTATCGTTCAGCTTTGGAAGCAGGGCATTGACAGATAAGAGAAATTAAAAATCAAGCTAAAACCTTATCAATTCCAGTCTTATCAATTCCATTCAACAACATCAGCTAATCTTCATCCCGTTAAAAGGACCAAAATTTACATGGACAAATAAACAACAAGGTAATGACGCTGTCATTGAAGTTCTAGACAAGGCTTTCTGCTCTACTGACTTGTTGCAACTCTGCCCAAATGCTTCCCTCCACAATTTATCCATTCAAGGCCTCCAACCCAATTCTTTCATCGTCCAAGAAGATTTGAACTATTTTGGCTATGTTAACCATCCAATTACTAGAATCTCAAGCAAGATTGATGAGGAGAAACTTTGGGCACAAAAGGAAAAAACCAAATGGTTCGCTCTAGGAGATAATAACACCAGGTTTTTTTTCACATTGCTGCCAATACTACACAATCTTCAAATAGAATTTCTATTACTCGAGATGAGCGAGGGAACTCTTTGACTGATATAGGGTCATCAGACATTTTATTCGTCATCAATTTCAAGATAGTTTCAATAGGAAGGCACCTCTTGATTCTGATGCTCAAGATTGTATATGCAGTTATATTAGACAAAAACTATCTCAAGTTTAGAAAGAAGAATTGAACTTGCCATTTTTTATTTCAAATATAATACTAGTAATATCTCTTATAGGATTTTTAATTTCAGTTTAAGTAAATTAGTATTATTAGAACTAAATCAGTATCCAACGATTAAAAAAAAAACAAAAAAAGAAAACATAGAACGAAATCGTGACAAAAATAATGCAGAATCACAAACAAATAACAGGTAGTCCCCAAGTAGCCTTTTAATATCGGTGAAACGTTGGAGAAGCAAGGAGGACGGCGGTCGGCGATGGGCGGCTACTCGAAACTTGATGGGCAGTTGCTGTGGCTACTGGCTAGAAGGCCTGACGCGAGTTGACGGTGGGGCGGCAGCCACAATCACGAGTGAGGCTCGTCGGCTCGGTGTGCGACGGCCTGGTGGAGGCGGTAAGGCGGCAACGAAATAAGAATCAACGACGGCATAAGATCTGTGACCTGTAGCAAAAGCGAACGGAGCGCGGCATGTGATGACGACAATGAGGACGATGCGAAGCTGAATCTAGTGTTGGCAACCCGAATTTGATGAAAAAGAAGATGAATTTGGTAACAGGAGCAACGAAACAAAGAGATAGGCAAAGACTCAAGAGCCAGATCTAGCAGTCTGGAAGGAAAACGGGAACAGCCGAATTGAAGAATGAAAATAGCCTAGGAAACTAATTTGGGTTCTAATCTAGTGTATAGGGTGTACGTAGGGTAAGTTATAATAAACATATAATATATGATATATAAAATATATATAACAATAAATGTATAACTACACACTAATACATAGATACACAAACAAACGAACATAAACGAACACTAACCGAATATTAACCGAACAGTTCACGAACTAAATGAACGAACGGGACTTTGTTTGTGTTCGTTTATTTAACTAAACGAACATAAAAATCTATTCGTGTTCGTTCGTTTAACTAAATAAACGAACATAAACGAACTCCCGCCGAACCGTTCACGAACGGTTCACCGAACGTTCTGTTCGTTTACACCCCTACATAAACCATGAGCAACAATAAAAGAACAATCCACTCAGCCATCTCAAAGTCTATAAACAAAACACTCAACTTAACTAACTTGAAAATCCCACAATTATTCAAAATTACTAACACATTGTTTTTTTTTTAAATCCTTTTCATGTATTTTATTTGTTAGCAAGTGTACCAACAGAGGCTCTGTCTATACCCAAGCTGTTGACTCAACACAATCCAAGGTGATCTTCGATCATACTCATGTTTTAAGCATCTTTTCGAGCAGTGATCGACTCCTGCTTTAGGAGAAGATCCCTACCTACTTCAATACTATAAAACAGTGGAGTAGATATTTATTTATGAACAACAAAAACAGTGATTTTTTTCTTTTTTTTTTATGAAAAATTAAATATATAGAAGTAGTATATACACTTCTACACTACCACAACAATGAACATGAATACTTGAAGCACAAGCCACCCCACTTTTTGAAAGTTCCCCCCAAACTTATTCTCGTTCTAAACCCTCACTTAACCTATTAAACCCCTATCTAAGCCCATGATTTATACTCACAACCTTGGGTGAAAAAGGGGATATAAGAGATGGTAAAAGCTCAAAGTGTGGGTCAAAACAAAGAAATAAGCAATTAGCCACAACAGGGTTCACTAAGAAAAATTTTATAAGGGTTAGCTATTTGGCAAAAAAAGTTCATTCTAAATAACCAAGTGAGCCTCAAATTCTACACAACAAATGTGGGTTTGAATGAGTCCTCAAGCTAATTCTAGATCAAAGCATAGCATAAGCATATCGAGAAAGAACAAATTTTTGCATAATCTAAAATTTTGTGTACTTACTCAAGGCCCAAAGATCTCACTAGGTAGGTTCCACCAAAAGTTTCAAAACTAACCTTCCAAATTCACCAAAACTTAATAGAGAGCAGAACTAGCAACCAAATTTGTTCACATGCAACAACAGTTTTCATTGGGTCCCTAAGGAAAGAAAATAAGAAAGCAAGAAAAACAAAGCAACCTATATGTTACTGGATGCATCCTAAATGAAAGAATGATATGCAAGAAGATAAAGCCACCAAAATGGACTAGAGCAAGAGCACCCTAAACTCAAACAACAACAGCCTAAACTAAACTAACCAACATGCAAGACAAAGGGAAGAACGACGACATAGACAAGGATTATTAGGCACGACCATCAAACAAACCCCCCCAAAGTTAAGCGCAAACATTGTCCTCAATGAAGGAAAAGAAAGGAAAGGGAAGTTCCAAGAATCGTACCTGGGGGGCGGATGTTCTCGCCCCAAACTAGTCCTCGCCCATATCATCGTGGTCAATAGAGCCGCTGGTTGGAGGAAAAGAAGAAGGATCGGTTGAAGGATCACGAGGCAGCCAGAAATATGGGTAGAACGGGTGAGGATGGCTCGAAGGATGGGAGGTGTAAAACTAGTAGGCCTAAGGATGGTAATGGGGTAAGATGGGGTGGAAAGGTAGATACTTCAGTGGGAGATTTGGTTGTTGCTGTTGGTGGCCCCATCTGACTTGGCTGGAGAGAGATTCTTGGTTGTCGGCGAGAAGTGCAATGCCCTCTCACATTTATCTTGCGAAGGAGTCAAAGTCACCATCCACTAACTTGAACTATGCTATCGACTCCTCATGTCGTTCATTCATCAAAGCATACATTTTGTTGAGGGCCACGGCTAACAATGTAGGAGTGGCAGTGGCCGGGTTGATGAGCTGCTCCGATGATGCTCCCATTTGCTATTCTTCTTCTTGTTCTTACTCTTGATTGTGCTCTTGTTCTTGTTCTTCTTCCTCTTCTTCTGAAGCTTCCTTTTGGCGCCTGCCGGTGCACCTTCAAACTTATCTATTGAAATGGGTCTTATGACTATAGACACTTGCAAAGGATCCTTAAAGATAACCCTGGGCCTCAGAATCATTATAGTAATCAACTGCAGGAATGGCATATTTCCCTTTTTCAATTGACTGGCTCTCACCAGATTATTGGAAATAAAGTGGCCCACATCTAGCCAGAAGTCATAAGCGATGCAGTTCAGGACCTCTAAGCAGTCCGGGGTGACCTCCCGAACGTGAGTCATCAGGATAATGTGAGAGAAGATAAAATAGTTCCAAGCCCGCATCTCAGGAGAAAAAGTTGAAAAACTGAAGTAAAGTTTCTTGTTAACATCATCTTTCCTCCTTGTCCAGTTGATGGGCCTACCACAAACAATTTGAGCCATTTGATCCAGAGTGGCATTCTTGAAGGTCTTCCCGATAAGAGGATTGACCTGAAAAAGGTTGTTGATGGCTGTCTCATCATAATTCATATTGATGGTCTTGACCCAAAGATTCGGTTGTTGGTGATTAAGATAATATGCTCCCATGAGGTTGGCATAGAATTCTATGACCAAAGACTTCGGCACCTCCGCCCTAGGATGGGCACACCAATGATGCCATCCTCTGTGCTCCAATACCCTCAGAATGCTCACATTTTCCCTCTTAGAGAAATCAAACCCTCACTCTAATGTGAACTTTCTTTTCTCAAAATCATCATAGTAGTTACTGGCTTAACCAGAAACAAACCTCTAGTTCTCAAACAGCAACTCTTGGGACACCTCCTTTCGGATCCTCGTACCCCTTCCCTTTTCCTTAAGAGAGGCACCGACTTGCAAGGCATAATTCCTGCAAAGCTACATAAAAGGTTCAAGGGCACCATTCCTCCACGTAAAAAGCAAATAAAGAAATACCTCATAAGGAACAAGTACAAGCTCCCCTAGGTGCAAGACACATTCAAGGAAAAAGGACATGAAAGACATGTGCATGATCAAGGGATTTTACAACCATGTTCAAATGGCTAAGTCCATGTTTAAGGCATAATAATTTCGAGCAGTCTACAACATTGGTTCCTAAGCATTATAATGCAAGAACAAGTTGAATAATTTATCTATGCACTACATACTTGCTATCCAATCAATTAGAATGGAACAACAATGCCTAAACAAAGAAGGAAATACCCATGAACATGCTATCAACATTAATGCAACAATGGTGCATAGTGTAAGTTGGCCCATTTTTCACAAGAAAATCTAGCATCTGGGTTTTATCCAATGGTACACACTTGAAGTATGACAAACCAAGATGCGGCACAAACAAAGAATTAAAGCAAACAAGCACCACACACATTATCATGCAAACTACCTCTGGCAACACTTGAACAACACTTTTCCGAAAAGAATCAAGAGTCAAATTCTTGCAATGTGGTTCATAAAAACATGAATTCTTGCTAGACCCATTCATAATTAGATAGAATAAAGCTCCCGAGACAAACAAAACTAAAAGGACAAGCATCAACAAGAAATTTCCATGAAAATTTTGTGGCTTCCTATGGGAGCAAATTTCAAGCATTGCTTCAAGGCCTAAATCAACAACCCAAGCATCAAAACACCTCCCAAACATGCATATACTCAAGACAAATCGAAATCCAGCAAAAATTACACCAACCCGCAACCAATCATTTGAATTCACATAAACCCCAAAAAAGCATGATTTTACACTATAATCCAAGAGAAAGTAAGAGGAGAAGGAAGAGAATCATTTACTTGTTTTAGATTTGAAGAGAGATCAATAAAAATTTGAACCGTGAGGCTTATGAAAGGGCTAGGGTTTGAAGCTTTAGAGGTTTTGAGGTTAGGGATGAAGTTGAAAGTGAAAGGAAGTGAAAAGAAATAGTGAAAAAGTGCCTTTTAAAAAAAGCTGGTTCATTTATTGGCGATGCATTGCTGCTTGGTCAAATATTTGGCGATGTGTCGCCAACGTTGATAATGCTCTGCCATTTTTTTTTTTTTTTGCACATTTGGTGACGCATTGCCAATAAGCACGACAGCCCTCTTAAATTTCAATTTTTTTTTTTTTGCATTTTAACCCCTAAACTTCTAAACTTACTTAGACCTTGCACAAAATACACATCTTCCAATGTTGGTCTTGCACTTTCCATCTTATCTTTTCTATCACCTTTGGCTCTTCCAAACCTACACGAGGACATACAAACACAAGATAAACAAAGGTTCATAAGAAAAACACACAACAAAAAAAAAACTACAAATGAAAAGAAAGGGAAAAAAAAGAGAAAATTGGGTTGCATTCTGACAAGCTCTTGATTTTACACATTTAGCTAGGCGCCTTTGACCACAAATTCAAGAAGAGGGATTGGCCAAAATTAATTGGCCAATGTGACGGAGATCATCACTATAATAAGCCTTCACTTGATGCTCGTTAACTTGAAATGTTGAACCATCTTGACCCTTGAGCTCCACCACTCCATAAGGCATCACCTTGATGACTTTGAAGGGGCCGGACCACTTTGACTTCAATTTTCTCGGAAAAAGCCTCAACCTTGAGTTGAACAAAAGAACACCTTGCCCAGGCTGGAAAGACTTCCGTATAAGTTGCTTGTCATACCATAATTTGGTCTTTTCCTTATAAATCCTCGAACTCTTATAAGCCTCCAAGCGAAGCTCCTCAAGCTCATCCAAGTCCAACAACCTTTTCTCTTGAGCCCCCTTCAAGTCATAGTTCAACTTTTAAATGGCCCAAAAGGACTTGTGCTCAAGTTCAACCGGAAAATGGCAAGTTTTTCCATATAAAAGTCGGAATGAAGACATGCCAATGAGGGTTTTGTATGCCATCCGGTATGCCCACAAAGCATCATCTAGCTTCGAAGCCCAATCTTTCCGATTGACATTGACAGCTTTCTCCAAGATCTTTTTCACCTCCCGATTTGAAATATCCGTTTGACCTTTGCTTTGAGATTGGTGAGCAAGAGCAACTTTATGCCTCACACCATACTTGGAAAGTGTTTATGCTACCACCTTGTTGATGAAGTAGGATCCTTCATCACTAATAACTGCCCTTGGCATACCAAATCTTGAAAATATATTCTTTTGCAAGAACTTCACTACAATCAAAACATTATAATAAGAGGTGGGGATTGCCTCAACCCATTTGGAGACATAATCTATGATCAATAAGATATAATGAAATCCAAGGGAAGGAGGGAAGGGTCCCATAAAGTCAATACCTCAAACATCAAACACTTATACCTAAAAAATATTTTGGTAGGGCATATCATTCCTCCTATATATATTACCCATCCTTTGACATCTATCACAAGTAAGCATAAATGTATAAGAATCTTTAAAGAGGGTTGGCCAATAATACCCAATTTGAAGGACCTTGTTTGGCATCTTAGTTATTCCGAAATGACCGCTGTAAGGTGAGGCATGAAAATGATGCAAGATTTCCTTAGCTTCCTCAAGTGTGACACATCTCCTCATTATTTGGTTGGCACACCTCCTAAACAAGTATGGGTCATCCTAAATGTAATGCTTCACATCGGCTTGAAATTTCTTTTTCCTTTGGTAAGACAAGTTTGGAGGTAGAACTCTGCAAACTAGGTATTTCACGTAGTCCGCATACCATGACAATTTATCCTCCACCTTGAATAGGCTTTCATCCAGGAAATGTTCTTAAATTTGGCTCCCCATAGATGGCACATGAACTTCAAGTCGGGACAAATGATCTGCCACCAAATTTCCACTACCCTTCTTGTCTTTGATTTCAAGATCAAACTCTTGAAGGAGGAGAATCCATGGAATTAATCTTGGCTTGGCATCCTTCTTAGTGAAGAGGTATTTGATAGCCGCATGATCGGTGTGCATTACCACCTTGGATCCTACAATGTAAGGACAAAATTTATCTGTTGATAACACCATCGCTAGCAACTCCTTCTCCGTAGTAGTATAATATTGTTAAGCTTCATCTAATGTTGTGCTAGCATAATATATCACCTGAAAAATTTTCTCCCTTCTTTGTCCCAACACCGCTCCAATGGCATAGTCACTAGCATCACAAATAATTTCAAAAGGCTCATCCCAATTCGGTGCTACTACTACGAGAGCCTTTACCAACTTTTCCTTCAAGATATCAAAAGCCTCAATACAATGTTCATAAAAAACAAATGGAGATTCTTTCTCAAGTGAATTGCAAAGTGGCTTAGTAATTTTGGAAAAATCCTTAATAAATCTTTGGTAGAAACCGGTATGACCCAAGAAACTTCTAACTCCCTTCACATTTGTGGGTGGTGGCAATTTTTTGATAACAACAATCTTAGCTCTATCCACCTCCATACCTTCACAAGAAATTTTGTGGCCAAGCATTATTCCGAAACTAACCATGAAATGACATTTTCCCCAATTTAAAGTCAAGTTGGTTTTTTTATATCTTTTCAAGACAAGAGCTAGATTATCCAAACATGCATCAAAAGAAACACCAAAGATTGAGAAGTCTTCCATAAATATCTCCATGCATTTACCCACCATGTTTGAAAAGATGGCCATCATACAATGTTGAAAGGTTGCCGGTGCATTGAAAAGACTAAATGGTATTCTCCGAAAGGCATATGTACCCCAAGGACTAGTAAAAGTCATATTCTTTTGACCTCTGGGGCTATTGCAATTTGGTTGTAGCCGAAGTATCCATCCAAGAAACAATAAAAGAGTGGCCCGCCAATCGATCCAAGATTTGATCAATGAATGGCAAAAGGAAATGATCCTTTTAGGTGGCTTTGTTGAGCTTCCGGTAATCAAAGCATACTCTCCACTTGGTCACCAATCTTGTAGAAATCCGGTCATTGTTTTGCCCACCACGGTGGTTCCACCCTTCTTAGGCACTACTTGCACTGGACTAACCCATTGTGAGTCCGAAATGAGGTAAATAATGCCAGCCTTGAGAAATTTCAAGAACTCTTCCTTTACCACCTGTTTCATCTTGGGATTCAACATTTTTTGAGCTTGAATTAATGGATTGTATTCATCCTCCATCAATATCTTGTACGTGCAAGTGTCAAGACTAATACCCTTGATATCGGAGATGGACCAAGCAATTGCACTCTTGTGCTTTCTCAACACTCTAATCAATTTCTCCTCCTCCAAAGTGGTCAATGATGAAGAAATAATCACCGGAAAGGACTCTCCATGTCCAAGGTAGGCATACTTAAGATCCTTGGGCAATGGTTTCAACTCCAAGTTGGGCTCCTCTTTGGTCTCACAAGATAAAAGTTGCTCCAATCCTCTCATTTGAGCTTGTAACTTCTCACAAGAATCAATGGACTCCCAAGCATTTAGCACTTTATAAACTTCCTCACCAAATGGACTTTCACAAACAAATGCCTTCCCAAGTGAATCCTCCATGAACAAAGAATTTCTTATCTTTTCAATGCAAGAATCAATCACATCCACAATAAAACACTTGGGCATCTTATCATCAATAGATTGCATAACTTGGGCAAGATTGAAAGTAATCTCCTCATCATTAACTCTCAAGGTAAAGTTATCCTTTTCCACATAAATGACGGCATTCCCGGTAGCAAAAAAAAGTCTCCCATGAATGGTTGGCATGTTATGATATTCTTCTATATACACCACTAAATCTACTGGAAATATAAATTTGTTGACTTTGACCAACACATCCTGCAAAACACTTTTTGAAAAGTAAATGGGGTAAAGAATGTGGGATAGTTGAATTATTATTTCTTGTTAATACACGATTGTTCATCCTTTTAACTATAGGTTATATAGTATCTACAAACAAATGCTACAGTAAAATATATAATGGTCGGCTCTATTGTGAGCCTTATGTTTATATATCCTAAAAATTCAACTACCATGTTATAAATCCAAGTGGCACCACTGCTAAAGCATATGTAAAGATAATCATTGTTTATTTATGAGTTATAAGATCACTTGTTTGATATTCATGCTTTATCTAGAATGTTTACTTGACTGTAAAAAAAAAATATTTTGCATGTCTCTATGCTCCCTCTCCTATTGCGTGCTTGAATGTGTGAAGACCTATTATCTAATGTGAAGGTATTATACTAAGGATAATGCATCATCAACTATTTAATATATTATTTTAACTTTCAGTAATTATTCAATCAACTTGTATGTTCTATTGAAACTCCATAGTTTAAGAAACCTAAAATGTATTTTCAAATCAATTTTTTTTAAAAAGCTTTATTGAATTTTCTTTTATTGGGTTACGTGCAGAAAAAATTATTAAAAAAATTAATTGCTTAAAAAAATTATTCAAGTATGGAATTTTATATTTTTACATGTTGTGATAAATTACCAAAATACTCCTCGGTGTCCGACTTAGTCAAAATGACCTATTCTCGCCTCATAAGCTACTATACCCTGTCAAAATTGAGACTTTTCATACAATTAAGATTCTAAGTATAGAATTTCATATTTTACCGTACAGTGATTTGTTAGCTATCTTTCCGCTAACTCCTACGTTAAGCTATGTTATTAAATTGATTCATTAGGTTTTTTAAATTGCATTAAATTGACAGGTTAGGTTTCCTAGTTGTAATAAACTAAACTAACCAAGCCATCTTGCCTTACCGGTCTTAATCTTTGCAGCAAGTTGCAGAAGTTCCAATATTAAATTAATAAGTTAAGGAATACATATTAATTTTGTACATGCAATTAAAAAACTTGTAATTTTCTAGTTTCTAAACTTCATTCCTCGCAAAATATTGGTCAGATCCTGGAAAAGATTTGGTACCTGGACCAATCGGTTCAAGAATCATGGTCTGAAAGGTTTATATGTCTGAGTTTGAAAACTAGTCTGCTAAGTTTGCAAAGTGCTGGAAAATTCTGAATAGTAGGTTTGGTTTGCAAACATTGACTTTGGATTCGACTTTGAGTTTGGAAAGGGCTTTGAACTAGAACTTTTGCAGACATGTATGTTTCCAAATTATGGACTTGTTAAGCCATAAAATCAGATTTTGGAACTGAGTTATTTGTTTTTCGCTTGCTGGTTTTAAAAAGGCTGGACTACTAATTTCCAAGTTTTCTGAAATGTTGACATGTTGTCTTGTACATTGTTAAAGCAATGAGTGGTTTGCAATCTGAATCATGTAGTAGACTTAAGTCCATGGCATTAACTATAGAGCAAAAAAAACAAAAAAGAGTCAGTGCCTTGGTTCCCAATGCAACAATGAATGAAAATATAGAGAACATTGGTTTTGAAAGGTATTTTTATACATAATCTCACTATTCTAACTGGAAACACAGCCGTACAAGTAAAAAACCTGAAGAGATGCTATTTAAACAAAAGAAACGAGTCCAACTTCCGTGGAATAGAATTTGACCTCTGAAACCAAAATCTGATAAATTTATGCAGGCAAATTAAAACTTGTAGTTCAGGTTTGAAGAGGAAAAATTTACACCATCTTTTCTCAGCACTTCCAAGCCTTGCAATCATAAGTGTAATACCGGAACAAACTTGCTAATTTGTTTGAAAACAGGAACTCAGATCACAAAATCAATTTGGACACCCAAAAGGCCAAAACCACAAATTTTGTAAAAAAGCTGCAGCAACAAAAAATGCTGCATTTCTCCTCATAAACCTGCTCTTTTACAGCAAAAACACTTCAAACACAACCCAAATATGTTCAGTAACAATACCACAAAGTTTCAGCGCCAAATGAAATCTCAATCAAAAAGTCGATGGGGAAGTCAAACTATCCCATAGTGAACTTGTTTGTGCAGGAGACTGAAACAATGCTTTTTCACATGTAAAACCCTTCTTTTGCAGCACAATTGATACCAACACATCACAACTATGAACTAAAACACAGCACAATCTGAAACAGTTTTTGCTAAAGTTTGACTGGTATGTTGACTCTCAAGTGGAAGCATCAACTGACTGTGCCAAGCAAGTTTTGTTACAAATCTCATGTCTGTTTAAATGCTCAAACTGAGATTTCGAGTCAAGAATCAAATTTTGATCACAGAACTTTTAAAGCACCTGCTTTTGTCTGAAAATCTGTTCTAGGCCTTACAACTGGGAACATAAAGGAGAATGCTATGCAAGTTGCAACTGGTATTGCAATTTTTTGCAGAACTTTTGGATTATAGGAGAGAAGCCTGACTGAAATATCAAGGTCAATGAAATGGCTAAACAAGAGAGACTAATAAGCTACTGAGATCAAACAAGTAAAGCCTGAGTTAATACTCAAAAGGTTAAGTAGCATGGAACAGGAAAGCAAAAAATCAAGTGATACATCCAACAGATATAAATCAGGATTGCCATTCAGGATCTGTTAAGAATGAGAATCAACTTTCTTGGATACACATTGCTGGAGTACTGCAGAAAACAAAACACAAATTCCAGTTTGACCTAGGAGTTGACTTTCCACAAACCTTAATGGTTTGTTCTGGAATCTTGCAGAAAGGCTGGGGTAATCATATAAAAGTTGTCTGAGGTGAAAAACTCCAGACACAAAACAGAAACAAGCTACAATTATGCAAAATTGACAGGAACTCATTGAGTTGACCACAAGGTTGACATTTAGATTGAAGAAAGTTCTGAAACTAAATTTTGGCAGACAATCACAGCACCATATTTTTGGTTTTGCTAGAACAGTATGAGCAGAATTTGGAGCTCAGCAGCCTAAATTTTAGCTGCTGGTCATTAGTGACCTAACGAATTACGGAGATAAGGCAAAAGGAAAAGTTTGAGGTAGAACTAAGGACAGTTTGATAGTGTAACCTGAAATATTTCGAATTTTATATAAGAACTATAAACTAAAGTCATTCCAAGCATAATTGGAACTGTGACAGCCCCTCTATAGATAGAAATTACTTGCTTCGAGATATAAATGCTTCAGCCTGAGTATTAGGTTAACAAATACTTAGCCTTCTGAAGAAGAAACCTTTTTGCTACAGGCAGGAGTTAGTCGTTTCTAGCGAGTATGGACTTGAAGTTGAAAGGGTCAATTTTGGCCTTAGTATTTAAGGCTTTTGGACAGAAATTTGGAGGACCAAATTTTTTGAAGGGGGATGGAGTGTTATGCACAGCTAAGGCTGAAGAAGGAAAGTTGGAAAATGGACTTAATTAGTCAAATTAAGTCCTGATTTGTGAATGTTATAATTATCATGGATTGGTTATAGCTGAGCCTATTTTAGGTCTTTCAATAACTTAATTGATTGTGAACAGGAATTAAGGGCAGAATTGAAAGAAGCCTAAAATTATCGTGTTTAATGATACATAGGTGGTCTTCTTGCAACTGGAGTGGAAGTTTGGGGCTGAATTGCTCAAGTGGAAGAAAATTCCAGGCAAGAGAGGACAGGGAGTTATGTGAACAAAACTAAGAACCTTGGAACTAATTGCAAGAAATAAAGAAGAACAAGGACTGAAATGGGCATTTGAACCCCATTACCCGCAAGATTGCTACTGGTCTGCTGGTTTTGTTGCCCGACAACGCATAGCTTACTTTGGTTAGTTTCAACACCTCCTGATAGCTTTGATCAACTCTGATCAACTAAAGAGGATTAAGAACTCTGGTTGCATGTTTTGGAATTGACGACGGAATTGGTCTCGGTTCAAAGAGGAAGAACTTGCTTTCACAATAAGGAAGTCCATTTCTGGTTTCAATGTTGGCTTCATGTTCCAGGGGTATTCAGAAGGATTTATTGATGTTCAGAGCAGCCATCGTGTTGGACTATTTTGGAGATCGTGACAAGAAGATTTGATGTTCTTTATTAGGAAGCCGTGTATTCAGCTAGGAGATACTCTGTAATTTTTTTATTTTTAGGATATTAGGATCTGTTTTTTTGTTTTGTGATTGTTATACTGTAAAACAGGAAACTATCCTGATTTAGATTCACATAGCCGTGTATTTAACTATATAATTCTCTACTAATGAAAGCAGATCATAACAAGCCCTTACCGTTTCTGTATGGTATCAGAGCCAATCCTAATTTTCAAGTCGCCTCTCTGCATATTTTTTTTTTGCCCAACATATCTAAAATCTCGTCTAAATCTACACCTTCCACCAACAATCAGCCAAACAATACTACAACCCTAACTCAAGCCCCAAACACCGATTCTTAGTCTGTTCAGATCACTACTATTCACCTTAATGGTGATAATTTTTTACGGTGGTCTCAATCTGTTCGAATGTATATTCAAGGGCGAGGGAAAATTGGCTACCTTACTGGAGATAAGAAGGCACTAGCACCAGAGAACCCGACACATGCAACATGGGATGCAGAGAACTTGATGGTTATGACCTGGCTCGTCAATTCCATGGACGAGGACACCGGTTCTAACTACATGTGTTACTCCACAGCCAAGGAATTATGCGATAATATAAATCAGACGTATTCTAATTTAGGAAACCAGTCCCAAGTTTATGAGTTAACTCTAAAACTTGGTGAAATTCGACAAGGAGATGACACTGTCACCAAGTATTTTAACTCACTAAAAAGGTTGTGGTAGGACTTGGACCTCTTCAATGCCTACGAATGGAAATCTGCAGATGACGCCAATCACTACAGAAAAACCGTGGAGGCTCATTGAATCTACAAGTTTCTTGCTGGACTCAATGTGGAATTTGATGAAGTAAGAAGCAGGATCATTGGTAGATCACTCCTTCCCCTAATAGGTGAAGTATTTGCAGAAGTTAGAAGAGAAGAAAGCCATTGAAACGTCATGTTGGGAAAAAAGGGCACCAATGCAATTGTTGACACTTTTGCCCTAATTGCCTCTAATGAGGTCATCAATAAGGCTGTCAAATTCTAGAAGAAGATTGAGAAGAAGCCATGGGTTTGGTGTGATCACTGCAACAAACCTCGCCATACTCGGGAAACCTGCTGGAAGGTTCATGGAAAGCCAGAAAATTGGAAGAATAAAAGGACCACTGGCAGGTTCAGTCGTGCAACACCCTCTGCTAATGAAGCCGAAACAATTCCCTTCAGCAAGGAGCAGATGGATCATCTCCTAAAACTGCTAAAGTCTAGTTCATCATCTAGCATTTTTCATGTTTCTCTAGCACTAAAAGGTAGTGAATCTAGTGCCCTTACTTGTTCGAATCTTGCTCCATGGATCATTGATTCTGGAGCTTCTGATTATATGATTAGCCTTTCTAGACTTTTTTGCTCTTACTCCCCATGTTCTGGTAGTAAAAAAGTAAAAATTGCAGATGATAGTTTCACATCCATCGCGGGGAAAGGTTTGATAAAATTCTCTAAGAATATTGATCTTGAATCTGTTCTACATGTTCCCAAACTAACCTGCAATCTTTTGTCTGTAAGGAAAATTTCCAGAGATTCTAATTGTCATGTAGTTTTCTTTTGACTCTCACTGTGAAATTCAGGACCGGACTTCAGGGAAGAAGATTGGCAGTGCTAAAATGATAGATGGACTTTACTACTTTGATGGAGACTCTTTTGATAATAAAAGGGCTCAGGGCTTTATTAGTGTTAGTTCTAATCCTGTTTATGAACAAATAATGCTTTGGCCATTTAGACTAGGACATCCTAGTTTTTAATACCTTAAGTACTTGTTTCCTGGTTTATTTAAGGGGATGAACCTCTATTTGTTTCAATTTGAAAGTTTTTATTTAGCTAAGAGTCACCATACTACATATTTGCCACAACCTTATATTCCCTTCAAACCTTTTTATTTGATACACAGTAATGTTTGGGACCTTCAAAAGTCACTACAATTTCAAGAAAAAAATGGTTTGTCACCTTTATAGATGATCATACACGTTTATGTTGGATTTATTTGATGAGTGAGAAATCTGAAGTGGAAAAACTGTTCAAGGATTTTTACAAAAATGTTTGAAACACAGTGTCAAACTAAAATTAATATTCTTCATACTGATAATGGAACTGAGTATTTCAATAAACATTTGGGAGTTTTTTTAAAGGAAAAAAGTCTTCATCAATCTACATGTGCGGATACCTCTCAACAAAACGGTATTGCTGGAAGGAAAAATAAACATTTACTCGAAGTAGCTCGCGCTATCATGTTTTACATGAATGTTCCAAAATATCTATTATGGAATATTATTTACAGTTTAGAAAACAAAATAATCTCTTTTTATTCCTAGGGATTTACTTTCTTTATTCCTAGAGATTTTCTTTCCTTGTGTTTTCCTCCCATCTATTATATAAATGTTGTGTGAAGGTCTTGTATTTATCAAGCCCTCTGTTTCTTCCTCTGATATTGTTTAACATGGTATCAGAGCCATAAACCCTAGTCTATCTCAGCCGTAGGTAGCACTAGAAACCATATTCACCTTTCCGTTTTCGCTGCCGTAACCAATACCCTTATCTCTACTCAACCAAACCAAAAACCAAGGACACAGCCACACCCAGCAGTCATCGGCGACCACAACAGTATGGGCGGTGTTACGTGTCACACGCCGCAGTCCGATGATGGCGTTCTGATGGATGTGCTTGCCTTTGTCCTGAACAAGTTTCTGGTCTTGATTCATGTCAATTACGACCAGAATTTGAGTTTCCTCTCCATCCGATGAATCTTTCGTATGTTGTTGTGCATCGTCAACAAAGTCTACGATCTGTTTGTTCGTCTTATCAAGGACAATGTCAAATCCTGAGGAGAAAAATTCCCAAAGCTATGGCTTCACAACCGTCTATTACTTTATCTCAGGAAGAGTACACTAAATACTTGCAATATCAGTCTGCACAGTAGGCCGCTTCTCCCCCCATGGCATCTATCGTCCATCGAGGTAATCCACAGCTTGTTATTCATCTAGCCCCTCTAGAAATCAGTCTTGGGTGCTGGACTCTAGAGCCACCGACTATATTTTAGGTAAAATAGCCAATTTTGACCAAAGATCTCCTCTAGCTTCACATCATAGTCAACTCACCATTGCTGATGGATCTACCACCACCATTAAAGGCGTTAGATCTACTCGACCTTCTCCTTCTATTACTTTACTCTCTACACTCTATGTTCCAAATTTTCCACTCAATCTTATGTCTGTCAGTAAACTGACCAAACAACTAAACTGTTCTGCTAGTTTATTTCCTGATCATGTCATTATCCAAGATTTGAAGACTAAGAAGACGATTGGAGAAGGGCGTGAATCGAATGGAATGTACTATTTTCATAGACTGCAATCATCAGTAGCGTGTCCTGTTTCAACTTCTCCTCTTCTAATTCATAGCCGCTTGGGTCATCCATCCTTGGAGAACCTCAAAAATTAGTACCGAACTTAAGTTTAATCCCTACTTTGCAACGTGAGTCTTGTTAGCTTGGAAGCATCATCATGCTCCCTACTTGTCTCGAGTCAATAAACGAGTTGATAAAACTTTTATGCTAATTCATTCAGATATTTGGGGTTCTAGCTATACCAAGTCTAAATTGGGATTTCAGTATTTCGTAATTTTTGTTCATGATTTCTCTCGAATGACTTGGTTATATCTCATAAAAGATCATTCAGATTTATTTTCTATCTTTTGTGCCTTTTATGCTGAAGTTCAACATCAGTTTGACACCCGAATCAATATTCTTCATAGTGATAATGCAAAAGAGTATTTCTCTAACTCAATCTCTAGTTACATGTAGCAACAGGGTATACTCCACGAATCCTCCTGCCCATACGCATCTCAACAAAATGGAGTAGCCGAGAGAAAAATCCAACACATTGTTGAAACAGCTCGTACCCTATTAATTCATCGGAATGTACCCAAAGGGTGATGCTGTGCTCACTGCATGTTTTCTTATCAATCGTTTGCCATCTTGTATCCTTACGGATAAAATTCCTTTTTCTAATCTTTTTCCTTGTCAAGCTCTCTTTTCTGTTATTCCTCGTATATTTGGTTGTGTCTGTTTTGTTCATCAGAACCAGCCTGGCACAGATAAACTAGACCCCAAATCTCTAAAATGTATTTTCCTTGGATAATCTCGTTTGCAAAAAGGGTACAAGTGTTTCAGTTCTTCCCTAAATTGTTTTTCTTGTTTTTGCTGATGTTACATTTTTTGAAACCACACCATATTTTTCTGATACTCAATTCGTGTCTTCTGGTACAGATGACTGTCTGCCCTTGCCCTTGCCCTTTGTACCTATGGCTCGTACCAATATTGATGTTCCAGCAACTGCTCCTGCTCCTTCAGAGGTCAGTCCTGACAATAATCTGGCTTCTTTAGAGCGTCGTTCTCATCCTGATTTACAGGTCTATACTCGACGTCCTCGTCAAGAATTACTACCACAAGATTCAAGCTCGTCTCCACTGCCTTCATCTTAAACTCCACCGGCTAATGATTTAGATATTCCAATTGCCCTTCGCAAAGGAAAAAGGTCTTGTACACTTCATCCTATCTCGAATGTGATCTCTTATAATTCATTATCACCATCATACTCTGCTTTTATCTCTACCTTGTCTTCCATTCCTTTGCCTAAGTCTATTTCAGAGCCCCTGTCTCACCCTGGATGGAAGCAAGCCATGGAGGAGGAGATGTCAGCTTTGTGGGTTAATACTACGTGGGATTTAGTTCCTCTTCCACATGATCAGACAATGGTGAGTTGTCGATGGTTGTTTAATGATAAAGTTCACCCTGATGGTACAGTTGATCGATTGAAAGCTCGTTTGGTAGCTAAGAGATATACACAGGTATACGGCATGGACTACTCAGAGATGTTTTCTCCAGCAGCCAAAATGACTTCAGTATGAGTTGTCATTCATTGGCAGTTACAAATTAGTGGCCTTTATATCAATTAGATGTAAAGAATGCCTTCCTCCATGGTGATCTTGAGGAGACTATCTTCATGAGCAACCACCTCGGTTTGTTCCTCAGGGGGAGACTGATCTTGCGTGTCGCTTAAACAAGACTTTGTATGGTTTGAAACAGTCACCACGAGCATGGTTTGGTTGCTTCAGTGCAGTTGTTATGGAGTTTGGTTTGCATCTATGTGGCGTGAATCACTCTGTCTTTTATCGACACTCAAGAGCTGGTAAAATTATTAGGATTGCCTATGTTGATGATATTGTTATCACTGGTGATGATAATGTCGGTATCCAGTCCTTGAAATCCTTCCTGCAAATGAAATTCCAGACAAAGGACCTTGGTTCGTTAAGATAGTTATTAGGTATTGAAGCAGCAAGGTCCAAAATGGGGATTTGCTTGTCCCAAAAGAAGTATGTCCTTGATCTTTTAAAAGAAACTGGTTTATTTGGAGCCAAGTCAGTTGATAGCCCTATGGAGCCAAATGTCAAACTTGATGTAGATAAAGGGGAATACTTGGAGGAGCCAACTAGGTATCGAAGACTTATTGGCAAATTAAATTATCTAACTGTTACTCGTCCAGATATTTCATTTGCTGTGAGTGCAGTAAGTCAGTTTATCGACTTTCCCCGTACTAGCCACTGGGATGCAGTAGTTAGAATTTTGAGATACCTTAAAGGAGCACAGGACAAGGTCTCCTTTACCAAAATCGAGGTCATACTTAGATTCAAGGATACACAGATATTGATTGGGCAGGCTCCTGTGATCGACAATCTACTTTAGGTTACCTTGTATTTATGGGAAGAAACTTGGTATCATGGAAAAGCAAGAAACAAAATATTGTTGCAAGATCAAGTGCAGAATCTGAGTATAGGGCAATGGCGTATACTACATGTGAACTAGTTTGGTTAAGGCATCTTCTCATAGATCTTGGTTTCACACTCATCTCCTATGGAATTAATGTGTGATAATCAAGCAGCCATCCATATTGCATCAAATCTCATCTTCCATGAGAGAACTAAACATATCAAAGTTGACTGCCATTTTGTTCGTGAGAAGCTTCAAGAAGACTTGATCAAGACCTCCTATGTCAAATCAGAAGATCAACTTGCTGACTTATTTACTAAAGCTTTAGAAGGGTCTAAAGTAAAATCTATGTGACAAGCTTGGAGCTCATGATATGTATGCTCTAGCTTGAGGGGGAGTGTTGTGGAATATTATTTATAGTTTAGGAAACATAATAGTCTCTCTTTATTCCTAGGGATTGACTTTCTTTATTCCTAGAGATTTCCTTTCCATGTATTTTCCTTCCATCTAATATATAAAGGCTGTGTGAGGGTCTTGTATTGATCAAGCCCTCTACTTCTTCCTCTGATATTGTTTAACAATATCTATGGGAAGAAGCTATTTTGATAGCCTCATATTTGATTAATAAGATGCCTACCCGCATTTTAAAATATAGCACGCCTTTGGATTACTTCAAAAATATTTTTCCTATGTCACGGATCTACTCTGATTTACCACTTAGAATTTTTGGATGCACTGCTTTCATCCATATTCCCAACAATTCTGGTTCAAAACTGGATCTTAGAGCTGAAAAATGCATTTTCGTAGGGTATGCACCCAATAAGAAGGGATATAAGTGCTTTAACCCTAAAAAAAAAAAATCATGTTAGTACGGATGTCTCTTTCTTGGAAAACAAACCTTACTTTCACAAAAATTATCTTCAAGGGGAAAATCAAGTGAGGAATGATAATTTTTGGGATTTATTTCCTGTTTCATTACTAAATACAAATTTAACTTCCCTTGGCAGCTTTGAATCCGTTAAAGAAAAGCAGGAAAATTCAGTTCAAAATAACAAAAGTAGTAGGAATCCTGATCAAACTATGCTAAGTACTATTGTATCATCAACAGGGGGAGAAACACTAAAAACGGATAAGAGAAATCCAAACACTGAGCTTCTGTTTTATACTCGGAAGAAAACCCATCAAAGTAGTCAAGATCCAACTTTGATTCACAGACCTGATCAGTTTAAATCTTCGGAGACTAGTACTCAGATTTCCATAGGTATTTCAATCCTTACTCCTAATCCCATTCCTTTGGTTGTTGATCCATTGTTAACTTCTGTTCCTAATGCATCATCTGATTATGATATTCCTATAGCAATTAGAAAAGGAACCCGAACTTGTACAAAATTATCTAGATATCCTATTGCTAAATACGTTTCTTATAAAAGCTTTCTCATCCTCATAGGGCATTTACCTCAAAACTTTCACAATTGTTTGCCCCAAGAAATATTGAGGAAGTTTTGAATGACCCAAATTGGAAATTAGCAATTATGGAATAGATGAGTGCCCTGAGAAGGAGTGGCACTTGGGAGATAGTGGACTTACCTAAAGAGAAGAAAATGGTAGGGTGTAAGTGGGTTTTTATTGTGAAATGCAGAGCTGATGGTAGTGTCAAGAGATATAAGGCAAGGCTGGTCACTAAAGGTTTTACTCAAACCTACGGAATTGATTATCAAGAAACCTTTGCCTCTGTAGCTAAAATAAACTCAATTCAAGTTTTACTTTCTCTTGCTGTTAATTTCAATTGGCCTTTGTGTCAGTTGGATATAAAAAATGCGCTTTTGAATTGAGACCTAGAAGAAGAAGTCTACATGAGCATATCACCAGGATTCGAGGGAAAACATGGACTGAATCAAGTCTGCAGATCAAAAAGGTCTCTATATGGTCTAAAGCAGTCTCCTAGAGCCTGGTTTGAGCGCCTCAGGAAAGCTGTAAAAAGCTGTGGCCATTATCAAAGTCAGGGTGACAATATAATGTTTTACAAGCACAGCAAGGAAGGCAAGGTTGCAATTCTAATTGTTTATGTAGATGATATAATTTTAACAAGTAATGATCTTGAAGGACTGGGAAAGCTTTAGAAGAAGCTGGTGCCTATTTTTGAAATTAAGGACCTAGGTGCACTAAAATACTTTCTTGGAATGGAATTTGTGAGATCCAAGGAAGGTATCTTTGTCAACCAACGAAAGTATATACTTGAGTTGCTTGGCGAAACAGGTGTACTTGGGTGCAAACCAGCTGAAACTCCTGTAGAACCTAATTTCAAGTTACAACCTGTTAATGCCGAGGAAGTACAGAATAGAGAACAGTACCAAAGACTCGTTGGAAAACTGATTTACTTATCTCACAGTCGCCGCAACATAGCTTTTGTTGTGAGTATGGTAAGCCAGTTTATGAACTCTCTTGGACCAAGACATTTTGATGCTGTATATAGGATTCTGAGATATTTGAAGGGAATGCCTGGAAAAGGATTGTTATACAAAAAACATAGTCATCTACAAGTTGAAGCCTATACAGATGCAGATTGGGTAGGAAGTTGTTAGGAATCAGAACGTAAGCACAAAGAAAAGAGACACGAGAATTTACTAGGAAAACCCCAAATCGGGGAAAAACCTCAGGCGGCAAGCCGGAAGAAAGAATTCACTAAGAAAGAAGAAGAATACAATCTAAGTGACTACTAGATTGTGGGACGAATTCTAATTGTCACAACTAAGCTCCTTATATAAGGAGTTCAAGGTACCAAGGCCCTTTCTATGGCCAATGTGGGATGAAGGGTGAAATATGGAGCTAAGGCATTAAGCCTTTGTTTCCTAGTCCATGTGGGATGAAGGTTAAGAACAAAGTTGAGGCAATCTTCAACAATCTCCACCTTGCATCAATTTTGTTGTACATGAACAAAACTTCACCTTCATACCAAATTGATCTGTAACCTTCTTCTCTGATCTTCACAGCCACCTCCAAATAAGTGATAATCAACAAATAAGATTTACTAAGTCCAAACAATGTTTGAACTTAGATCCAGGAAGAGTCTTCGTCATCATATCAGCAGCATTATCCAGCGTACTAACCTTCATGATCACAATATCACCTTTATCAACAATTTCACGAACAAAGTGATATTTGACCCCAATATGTTTAGTACGCTCATGGAACATGTTATCTTTTGTCAAGAAAATAGCACTTTGGCTATCACAATATATCTTCAGTCTGCGATCATCTTGAGTAAGCTCTGTATAAATATTTCTAAGCCAAATTGCTTCCTTTATTGCTTCAGTGATTGCCATATACTCTGCTTCTGCAGTTGAAAGAGCAACTGTTGCTTGTAGGCAAGCCTTCCAGCTCACAGCACAACCACCGAATGTAAAAATGTAACCTGATGTGGATCGTCGAGTGTCAAGATTACCCGCGTAGTCAGAATCCACATATCCAATCAATCCAGCTTTAGAACCGCCAAACTCAAGATAAGCCGTAGTTGTACCTTTTAGATACCTTAATATCCATTTTACTGCTTGCCAATGCTCTTGTCCTGGATTAGCCATGTAACGGCTCACAACGCTAACTGCATGTGCTAAGTCGGGACGCGTGCAAACCATTGCATACATAATGCTCCCAACAGCACTTGCATATGGTATTTTCTCCATCTTCTTAATTTCTTCATTTGTTGTCGGACATTGATGCGATGATAACTTGAAGTGTGCAGCAAGAGGTGTAGAAACTGATTTGGCTTTGCTCATGTCAAACCTCTCCAGAACTTTGCGTACATAACCCTCCTGTGAAAGATAAAGCTTCCTAGCCTTACGATCACGCCTGATCTCCATGCCTAGGATGCGTTTTGCTGCACCTAAATCCTTCATATCAAATTCTGCACTTAATTGTGCCTTAATCTTGGCAATTTCTGACTTGCTCCTTGCTGCGATAAGCATGTCATCCACATAAAGCAGTAAATATGTGAATGAACCATCTCCAACCGGTCTCATGTAGACACATGAATCATAACTGCTTCTCCTGAAACCAAGATTCAAAGCAAACATATCAAAGCATTTATACCATTGTCGAGGTGATTGTTTGAGGCCATATAATGACTTCTGGAGTTTGCAGACATGGTCCTCCTTCCCCTCGACCTTAAAACCTTCGGGTTGCTCCATGTAGATTTCTTCCTTTAAATCACCATGCAGAAAAGCTGTTTTAACATCAAGTTGCTCCAACTCAAGATCATCTAACGCAACAAGACCAAGAAACAGTCGGATAGAACTATGCTTCACAACAGGAGAATAAATATCATTAAAGTCAACTCCCGGTACCTGGCTAAAGCCTTTTGCAACTAGTCTAGCTTTATACCTTGGTTCTTCAACTCCGGGAATTCCTTCTTTCTTCTTGAACACCCACTTGCACTTGACAGTTCTTTTACCTTTGGGTAGTTTAGCTAGTGTCCAAGTGTCATTCTTTTGAAGCGATTCCATCTCTTCTTGCATAGCTACAACCCACTTAGAAGAATCTGGACAGTTAGTTGCATCTTTATAATTTGCAGGTTCAAAACAACTTTCTGTCTCTTCAGCAGCTGCAAAAGCAAACCCAACAAAGTCTGCTTCCTCAATTAACCTCTTTCGAGGCATACCTTGATTGCTACGACGGGGACGATTGATAGCAATAGAATGAGAAGGCTGAATGTCATCAATTGAGGCTTGTTGCTCCACCTCAACTTGTGTATCCTTGACATCCTGATCATGACTTTCAGGATGTATTTGGAGCTCCACCTTGCTTCCAATCTTTTCCTTCTCAATGCTTGGATCAGCGACAGTCAACTCCTCCTTTTGATGCAACATGGATGTCTCGTCAAACATAACATTCCTGGCTGTGAAAACTTTGGAAGTATGAGGATTCCATAATTTATACCCTTTAACTCCTGTAGTGTATCCTAGAAAGACACATTTAATCGATCTAGGATCTAACTTCCCTTCATTCACATATGCATAAGCAGGACATCCAAATATCTTAAGATCATTATAGTTAGCCGGACTGCCCGACCAAACTTCTTCCGGTGTCTTTAAACCAATAAAAGTATGAGGAGATCTGTTTACCAGAAAACAAGCTGTAGAGACTGCCTCTGCCCAAAATTTCTTCCCCAATCTAGAGTTTCAAAGCATGCATCTTGCCTTTTCCAACAAGGTTCTGTTCATCCGTTCTGCTACACCATTTTGTTGTGGAGTCCCTGGAACGGTCAGATGGCGAACAATACCTTGATCCTTGCAGTATTGTTTGAATTCTCCCGAACAGAATTCCAAACCATTATCTGTCCTTAGCCGTTTCACCTGCTTCCCGGTCTGCTTCTCGATCAGAGTCTTCCACTGCTTAAATGCGACAAAGGCTTCATTCTTATGCTTCAAGAAATATGCCCAAACCTTCCTTGAAAAATCATCAATGAAGGTAACCATGTAACGAGCTCCACCAAGAGATGCCTCACGAGACGGTCCCCAAACATCAGCATGAATATAATCAAGAGTTCCTTTAGTGTTATGTTTTGCAGGAGTAGTAAAAGAGATTCTCTTTTGCTTTCCAAATAAGCAATGTTCGCAGAAATCTAACTTACTGACCTTTTGTTCTCCGAGTAGTCCTCTTTTGCTCAGCTCAGAAATGCCTCTTTCACTCATATGGCCTAGCCTCATATGCCACAATTTTGTCACCTCCTCATCAGACATAGATGATTCAGCAACTGCAGATTGGCCTTCCACGGTCTTGCCATCCAAAATGTAGAGCTTTCCTTTCCGCTGGCCTTTCATGACTACCAATGATCCTTTGACGATTTTCAGCGAACCATCCCTGCCAATAAAGGAACAACCATTTTCTTCCAATGTACTCAAAGAAATTAAATTTCTTCTCATATCAGGGACATGTCGAACATTTGATAGTGTTCTCACTATCCCATCATGCATTCGAATTTTGATGTCACCGATGCCTGCAATTCTACATGCATTGTCATTCCCCATCATGACTACTCCTCGATTGACCGGTTCATATGTGTAAAACCAGTCCTTATGGGGAGTCAAATGGAATGAGCAAGCAGAATCCATGGTCCATTCGCCACTCCTGCTACTTTCTGCTTGTGCAGTTATATGAGCTTCTGTGCTGTTTATAGATGAGTTTTCAGCAACTAAAGCAAAGTCATCTTCATTGGTGGCAATACTAGCCTCATCTGGTGGCCTTTGCTTGTTCTTGTCTCCATTTCCAGCATTTTGATTCTTCTTCTTTAATTTGTGACAATCATCCTTAATGTGACCTTTCTTCTTACAATAGTTGCAATAAAGATTCCGATGTTTTGACTTGGACCTTGAAGATGATTCTCTATCATGCTTTCTTTCAACTGATCTGCCTCTTGAATACAAGCCTTCTCCGCTTTCCTCACGCTTTGAAGTGTCCATTCTATCTCTTGACAATAAACTGGAACAAACTTCATCTAAAGTTATTGTATCTTTTCCATAAAGCATGGTATCACGGAAACTATTGTATGATGTTGGCAGATGATATAATAAAAGCATAGCCAAATCCTCACCATCGGTCTTAATATCAAGATTTTCTAAATCATTGATGATCTCTCTGAATTCTTCAAGATATGATTTAATAGACTTACCTTCTGACAGCTTATGCGAGTACAACCTGGATTTAGCGTACAAGCGACTTGCTGGACTTTTTGTCATAAGAAGCGATTCAAGCTTCAACCATAAGCTAGCAGCAGTTGTCTCCTTACTGACCTCTTGAAGAATCTCCGTTGATAAATGCAACTGAATTTGAGCGAGTGCCTTCAGATTCTTTCTCTCCTTCTCCTGCTCTGTTCCAGACATATTCTTCATCCTGAGTAGTGCCTCATCCAAATCAAGACTTATGAGAATTGCTTTCATCTTGATTTTCCAAATTGAAAACTTTGTGCTATACGTGAGTGGTGCTATATCAAGCTTTGTCGATGTCGAAGCCATCATAGCTCTACAACGAGCTTTCTGAGCAAAAATAAGCTCTGACAATTTCACGTGAATAGTAACCGTACACGTGAATAGTGACAGTATATGGGAACAGTAACCGTATACGGGAATAGTGATTGTATACGGAAATAATACTCGTATACAGAAACAATATATGAATAGTAATCGTATACGGGAATAGTGATCGTATACGAGAATAGTAACTGTATATGAGAATAGTACCCAACACCACAAATTGATAAACTACTTATTTCTGATGTGGAGGATCCGCCTATTAGGGGCAACCACAGAGCATACTATAAGCAGCTATCACTAACCTAACCTTGGCTCTGATACCAGTTTGTTAGGAATCAGAACGTAAGCACAAAGAAAAGAGACACGAGAATTTACGAGGAAAACCCCAAATCGGGGAAAAACCTCGGGCGGCAAGCCGGAAGAAAGAATTCACTAAGAAAGAAGAAGAATACAATCTAAGTGACTACTAGATTGTGGGACGAATTCTAATTGTCACAACTAAGCTCCTTATATAAGGAGTTCAAGGTACCAAGGCCCTTTCTATGGCCAATGTGGGATGAAGGGTGAAATATGGAGCTAAGGCATTAAGCCTTTGTTTCCTAGTCCATGTGGGATGAAGGTTAAGAACAAAGTTGAGGCAATCTTCAACAGAAGTGTTAATGATAGGTGTTCTACTTTTGGCTACTGTACATTTATTGGAGGCAACCTTGTTACCTGGTGAAGCAAAAAACAAAACCTGGTGGCTAGGAGTAGTGCTGAAGCTGAGTTCAGAGTAGTAGCCCATGGAATTTGTGAAGTCTTATGGATTAAGAGACTATTGGAAGAATTGAAAATATCTAATCCATCTCCCATAAAGGTTTACTGTGATAATAAGACAGCTATCTCTATTGCTCATAATCCGATTCTTCACAATAGAATGAAGCATGTGGAAGTTGACAAGCATTTTATCAAGGAAAAAATTGAAAGCAGACTGATTTATATGCTTTACATCCCTGCTGCAGAAACAAATTACCGACATTCTCACTAAAGGATTACCTCAGAGACAATTTAACAAGCTAATTAACAAGCTGGCTATGGAAGACATCTTCAAATCAACTTGAGGGGGAGTGTTGGAATATTTTGGAGATTGTGAGAAAAAGATTTGATGTTCTTTATTAGGAAACCATGAATACAGCTAGGAGATACTCTGTAATCCTTTTATTTTTAGGATATTAGGATCTGCTTCTTTGTTTCGTGATTGTTATACTGTAAAATAGGAAACTGTCCTAATTTAGATTCACACAACCGTGTATTTAACTATGTAATTCTCTACGAATGAAAGCAAATCATAACAAGCCTTTACCGTTTCCATACATCGAAGGAAATTAATAAAGGCAGAAACACTTGCCTGCTCTGGATGGATTGTTGGCTCGGGTTACACACCAGAATAAAGGGGCTTTCTTCTTGAACAAGGCAAAACTGGAAGCTGGAACTTCAGCCACAGGTTTGTAAGGTAAGGAACACATCCTAGTCTACGTTTTATTGAAACTATGTCGTGCAATAGTCCATATGGCCTTGCATGACTGCAGAGAGGTTAAGTCATATGACAATGAATGATTTGAATTATTATGGCTTTCCTGAGGGGGTTTGTATGATTGATCAAAGAATTTCAAAGAGGACCAAGCTTCGGCTCATGAAAGAACCTATGATGAGACCAGTTTCTGGTCTAAAGAACCTTAATGGTTTCTAGCAAGCTTAGGAAGGGCAACCGGGGGCCCTAAGTTTCGTAGCTACATGACCCTATCCCCTTTAAGAATCGAACTCGGTTTATGAAAGTGGAAAGGCTTGCTTTGCAGCTTCGAAAGAGTCTACTGTATATTTGATTGTTATGTGATTGTTGTGTTTACTGTTTTTTCTTCATTTGTTAGTTGCTGTTTGAAGTTGTTTTTGTTACTTGTCATATTGTTAGTGTTGTATTATTTTTTGTTTGTCTTCTGGTTTTCTTGCAGGCTGAGAAACAGCTTATCATTATGACAGATTTGTGATCAGTTATAGGTTCCTTACTGAGTTTTCCACTGAAAACTCACCCCCTTACAGTGACATTGCAGGTTACAGTGTGAAGTAGTTTGGCTTCTGTGACATACCAGATTGTTGTGAATGTGACGCACGTTAGCCGAACTAATTGTGTATGTTTGTAAGACTTAAACTATTGCTTAGCACATTCTTTGAACCCCTACTGATTGAAAATTGGCTTAAGATTTGTGTTTTCAGCTACTGTGGCTAGGCTGGTTAGTAAATGATGAAGTGGATCCCTCTTCTGTTAAAGCCTAGGAGCAAATCCTGGACAAGAAACAAGGGTTTCTAAACCCAAGGATCCTGTATTGAAATGTTCAGTTTAGTGATAAGATTTATGTTGTGTAGGCTGATTCTGTAGCTTGACCATGGAGCATACATGTTTTGTACTTACTTAGTTGGCTAATTTGGAACTTCTGGAAGTAATGAGCTGCTTGTAATTATTATTTAATGAATTTCAGTTCCAATTGACATCTGATAGAGATTTCTGCTTAGTCTGTAGGAAGTTATCTAATTGGTGTGACTTGAGGTTAGGTATCTGATTACAACACGATTAAGAACCAAAGCATGACACATGTATTGATCCAAGCTGAAAATGCACCAGTACAATTAAAAATTGGCTTTAACAGCAAGAATTAATTCCATGGCAGAAATCCTAGGTTACCTTGGTTATTAAACCAATTGAAGATTAACAAACATTTGTGCAACAGTCTACAAGTTAAGTTCCTAAGCCTTACTTGTAGACTAATCGGAAACACCTGGAGGTGTTCGTAACATTATGCATTTCAAATGAATATTGATTGAATGCAATTTATTTTTTTATTTATTAACAAACACAATAGCTCAAAACATAGAATCCCACTGCAGAAACTAATTCCATCTCATAAAAGGTGCTTAAGCCTATCCCACTGCAGAAACTCTAGTGGCTTTGAAGCATTCTCAGCTGCAGTGCAGTACATTGTATGAAACAACAATAACTTTATTGGCACAGAAATACCCACCCAGAAAAGGGGGCTTCATAACACGGGCGAGTGGAACTGAAGCTCGACATAGAAATTTTTGCTTGGATTCTACATGTCATTTAGCCACCAATATCTTAACCAGAGAAGAAACCCAGCTAAATTTCTCTTTTTATTAAAAGAAAAATATTTCAACCAGTATAAGTACTTGGGAATACGAATAATAGACTAACCAAATTGAAAATCACTATAGTGCCCAGAAAGAATAACTGAAAATACCTTTATAATAAGAACAATCTGAGGAGGAGAATACCTACTTGGGATTATTGTCCGATCCAGCATCACAAATTCTTCTTCTTTCAAACCTCCAAGAAGAGGAACGAGGATGAATCAGCGCAAATCGGTTCTAAACAGGATTGTTTCTTTTCCACCTTTTCCCATCAATATGCCTAGGCTTTGCCGTGAACAGAGAGCTCAGTCCTGGCGGTTCCGAACCACTGGCTTTTACCAATCCCTGCTCCCTGGTTTAGGGGATTAAATGCATTTAAAGGCCAAGGTTTTACACTTTATATTCAATTGAGTGCCTACATTTCTGAAACCAAATGCATTTAAACACACCCGCCCACTATATTAAGCACATCCAATTTACTCACCAACCAACTCTCCAACTGATAAAAAAATTCCCACGAACTATCATATGTCCAAACCAACTTGTCCTCTCTCTGTTCAGACAAAAGAACAGCCACCAAGACAATTAAAAAATGAAGATCAACTAGACACTTCTTCTTCTGCAATAATATAAGAGAAGCTAATCATGTGAATCCTAAAAGTATTAACACCACAAGCTTACAAAGTGTACCAGAAAAAGCAAATGAAAAATTTACTTGAAGTTTGACAAGTGCATTGTTACCTGCTAACTTGGGGATGATGTGGCAGCAGTTAGTTATTTCAGGTGATTTGGTGGGATTCAAGAGATTTCAAGGCCATTGGAAATCTGCACCGTTTTCTCCCCAAATTCATCTTTTTTCTCTCTCTAATTTTCTCTCGTTCTTGTGAATTTGAGCTGCAAGTCTCGTAACTCTTTGGAATTCCTCATCTTCTTATCTGGCATTCCTGGGTTGTGAGCTCGCTTGTTGACGACTTTGTATGATGCAAGCACATAATCTTGAAGGAAAAGGACTCTGACACATTCACATGCCCTTCTCAGGTCCCCAACTACCTTTTGCCTTCTTTCATTTCCTGCGCATATGCTCCTAAAACAGTTCAGCCACGGAAACATTATGATACGATTAATGTGCAGCCAGAAGCATAATGATAAAATAACAGGAGAAACACATCATCAGATACTTTCTCAAGCAATTGATGCCTCTCATTGGCACATTCTTCTCCCAAGCAGGTTAAAGAAATCAAAATAATAATCGTCAAGAATGGCAGTTGAGGCCAGATTTCAGGTCATCTCTTCTGTTCTGCAGTCAGATTGCATATCCTCTATTCCACAAAAAGAGAAGTTCTACCGTAAGTGGGACTGTATTTTAAAGCAAAATGCAGCAGCAGTTATGCCAGTTTTGGCCCTTAATCAATAAATTTTACAAACATTTTAGGTGGCTAAGACCATAACAGGTTAGTTTTACTTATAAATCATTGTTAACTAAATTCATTTAGTAACTACTAGTAACTCAGTTATGTCAAACTTCTTACTCACAATTCTAAATTCAATTTTTCCACTTCCAACAAATTTGTTTTACCAAATACTGGGGTTCCTACAAATTCTCAATCCATCTGAAGTTGATTCCAGCTCCCTTTTTTTTCTTAGAGTTCCAAATCTGCCAATTTTTGGCGGATTTTCCTGCAATTTTAGCCGGTAAGTCTCGGCTTTATGCCTTCTACCACCATACAAGCTAATTTTTCTCTAATTTCTTATCCAACAAGTCCCAGTCACCAATTGAAACATTAACATACTCTCATGCACTTCAAAGTACCTGCTCAACTTGTACACTTACCCTCTCTACCATGATGTTGGTTTCAATCGACAATGGCTGTTTGCATAGGAACAGTTGACAATTTCAGTCAGGTTGCTAGCAATACCAAAACAAAGAGGACAACTTTCTGAATTTCGCTAATTTCTTTTATTGAATTATCAGGGTTTGAGCAGCCAGAGAAGGGTAGTGCCTTATAAATAAGTTGAAAACTTGTCAACCAAGTACCTACCCGCATCACATGGCAACAACTAATGAGGTTTCGAGCAAATCATATAAATTAATGAGATTGATATAAAGATGGAGATTGGAGTGAAATTACATAAACAGGCAATCAATTTTCAGGATTGGGGACTTACAAGAAGGAAAGATTGCGAAATTTTGATGTCTGAGAAATCTTGGACCACTCCCTTGACGCATCTTTCATTTGAGATTACAGAGGCGTAGCATGGATTACTCTAATGGCAAGTTCATCAGATTTCTAGAATACCAAATCAACAAATAGGTTCTCTTTGGAACACATTGACCTCATCAATCTCTAAGCAAAATAAGCATCTCCTACATACTGAAAATCTATGTCATTCATTTTTGGAAACACATGATAAGGTATTAAATAATCTAAGATTCACAAATATTACTTTGTACAATCAGCAACTTTAGTTTCAAATTGTATCTAGGCGCTCCTGGATTTGAAGAAGAAATTGGCAGCTGCTAGGGCTCTGTATGTCTCTCACTTGGAGGCTGTGCGGAAGTTTGTGTCCTTACACAAAGCAAGCTCTAATGCTGCCTTCGAGGAGATCTATCTTCTGGCTTCTTAAAACGCGGAATCTATTAGAGTTGTAGTTATTTATGTTCTTTAATAGCACTTAGTGTTGGTTTTACTATATTCTGATCATTTGCATGTTCTTCTGAAATATCTTGTTTATATCTTCAGAGGGCGGTGAAACTGCTTCAGTCTTTGATAATCTTCAAACAGCTCTTTCAAATCATCAAGGTGAAATGGCTGTTTTTGCTAGGGAGCGACGCCAGGTTGGTAACTGAATAAACCAAACCTTTGTCTTAACCTCAGTAGAACTTGAATGAACTTCCTTGACTATCTGCTTGCTGGGATGTGCCTTGATCATGTAAGTTTTATTTAATTTTTTTTTCCTTGTGAATTTGATAGATTGTTTGAATCGAGCTCGAATATGCTAATTGAGCTCGAACTGAGCTCCACCATCCGAGCTAATCAATGGCTCGAGCCTCTCGAGGCAACGAACCAAGCTTGAGTCCACTACAAGCCGAGCTCTAGCCTCGATTACGAAGTTTGTTGAGCTTGAGCTCATCCCAGAATGAAATTTCGAGTTTGGCCCCCGAACCCAACCCGAAATCTGAACAACACATTTTCTACTTTCCATCCCTACATTTTTGTGGGCAAGTGAAGAAGGCTAGAGTCGAACTCCAAACCTCAACCCATGTCTTTTAGCCACTTTGATAAGTGGCTAGGACATTTAGGATTCTTGCCATTTACATAGAAAACCCATGTATGTGATTGGAGACAACAAATCAGAGTCTTAGGAAGCAATGACCCAACTGATGCATTTCTTGTTCTGCAATAATGCTCAACCTATGACATAAAATAAGGATCTCAAGATATTTAGACTATCTCACCTGCCTACCTATTCGGTCCTACCCCATATGAAACATGAGAGGCCAAAATTGTCTGAAATTTTCTTCCCCCATAGTCCAGAGATGGGGAGGTGAGTAGTGTCCTAAAATATAAATGATGCAACTAGTACAACTTTCTTAAGGATGACAAGACTGACAGTTTCATAGTTCTTGTACTTTGAAGTATTCACAACAATATGGAATGCAGGGGAGTCTCAAACTTGAAACCTAAAGTTAGAAGACACATGACCCAAAGATTTGAACTATTATGTCAATTTTGATGCTTTCAATTTGTTTTGCGTGATGAGCCGAATCATTAACACAATTTACAGCTTTTGTTTTATAGAACAAAGGAGGAACTTTAAAATAAGAAACTTATGTTAATCTTAATCCATATTTCTCAATGAAAAAAAAAAAGATACATTGGTTATAAATGGTTTCCTTTTCTTTCTTCTTTCTTTTATTTTTTTCTTTACTTTCATGTATTTTGTTAGCAACTAACCAAATATAAAAGTATCAAAAGTTGGTTCAGGTTGAGGTCTGAAAATCAACAGGCTTGCTGGTGTATCAGTCTAGAGTTGATGCTTCCGTGATCAAGAAGAGCGGCTTTCCTCACGAATCTAGAAGGTTGCAGGTAGCAGCTTTAGATCATACATAGAAGCAATGTTTGCATCACTTTTCTCAAACAAAGCTGGAATTCATGCTTCATACTTTCCTGAAACCATATCTCTAAAATTGCATTTGAATGTTACAGTTAGACGATAGCAGACTTCATACTTTATTTATTTTTCTTAATGAATGCAATTTCTCTAGAAATTTACTGCAAAAAAAAACATAAAACTGGCCAAATAGGAAAATAATCAATCCAGAAATGGCAACTTGTCTCTAATGTTTGCAATTTCACAGCACAACTAATGTCATCATTATAAGGTGCTTATGTTATGCCTATCCAACTTGGTGGCTCGTCAAGTTATAAATGGCGACTATAATGCATGAAACAACAGTAACTTCTATGCATAAAAACACACCCAAAAAAAGAAAAATAGAAACGTTAAAAGCTTGATCAAAAGTGAAAATCTATAAGAAATGTCCTACCTTTAAGCGCTATTCTGAACTATTGATTTATGTAACTCGGACTAATTAATTGGGTTTATAGTGAAATCCAGAAATCGATCACCTTTCGCTCGGATTCTACCAGCCATTTGGCTTCCGATAATTTAACTGGACAAAAAAAACCCAGCTAAATATCGAAAGTGGATTGCTCGCTTCACCAAAATATACTTCGACGGTCATAATTCTTTATGGAATACTAACATAGAAGGCAAACTGAAAATTACCTATAATTAGAATAATCTGTGGAGGAGAAGATCCACTTCTGATTAATGTCTGAGCCGACATTTCGATTTGTTTGATTTCTCGTCTGCTTTGTCCATTGATTTAGCTTTCCGTTTCTTCATACTCCTCCGGCGTGTTGAAAGTAAAAATGCTTGCGCTTTCCCATGAACAGAGAGAGACCGCTCTTCCGGCGCTTCCGAACTACCGGCTTCCGTCGTATGAACCATTGGCAGAAAATAGACAAGCGGAGGCGCGGAACACGTGAAATTGGCCGACTGCTCGTCGGTCTAAGTGTTAGAATGCTTCAGGAACAAGTATGAAAGTTGCAAATTTGCAATGTTTGAGCTCTGAAGCATTGGTTTATTGAATAGCAAGCTAAGGCATTTAAAAGCCCCTGACTGAGAAACAAACCCCACATTGAACATTAAATGGCTAAGATCAAATCTTAACAAAAACAACAGTCCTGCCTAAAGTCTAGGACTACCGTTATTAACAGCAAAGTAAGAATAAACAGTAAAAATGCTTCACATATCCTCCCTTAAACTGATTTTGCAACGCAATCAGTTTACTCCAATTTTGACCACATGCCCAGCTTCTCACGTAGCTTTAGAAACAGCTCCAGTTTGAGTGGCTTTGTCATAATATCTGAGACCTGCTCTTGTGTGCTGCAATGCATCAACTCAACAACTCCTTCGATTGTTAAGTCATGCAAGAAATGAAATCTCACATGTTTGCTTCTCCCATGTAAAACTGGATTATTTGAGATCTCTATATTGGTGTACTTCCCTGCTGACTATCTCCAATCTTCTCAAGCACCCTCCTCAGCCAAACTGCTTGACATGCACAATGAGCTGCTACAATAAATTCAGCTTCTGTAGTTGATAGAGTTACCACGGGCTTCTTTGATGACCATGAGACTGCTCCTGTTCCAAGTATGAAGGCATAGCCTGACGTACTTTTCCTATCATCAACATCTCCTGCATAATCGCTGTCTGTAAATCCCACCAGCCTCCCTTCTCCATTTCCTTTATAAGCAATCCCCAACTCAGCAGTACCCTTCAAGTACTTCAATACCCTTTTCGCAGCTTGTAGGTGAAGTTCAGTTGGCTTCTCCATGTATCTACTGATTAAGCTGACGGAGAACATCAAATCTGCCCTTGTTGCCGTCATGACTTTCTATTATTTGCTTGAAATATGTTGCATTGACAGCAGCTCCAGCTCCATCTTTCGACAATCGAAAACCAGGGACAATAGGATTTGTCACTGGATTGTTGTCATGCATTTCAAAGCGTTTTAACACCTCATATGCATACTTCTTTTGATTGATGAAACTTCCAAGATCATTCTGTAGGACTTCTACCCCAAGGAAGTACTTCATTTTTCCCAAGTCAGTCATAACAAATTCCTTCATCATGGACTGTTTAAACCTTGTAACCATATCCTCATTGTTAGTAGTAAAAATTAAATCGTCAACATAGAGACTTACAATGAGAATGCTACTTCCTTCAGACTTCACGAAAAGTGTATGCTCATAGTAACAGTTTCAAATCCTTCTTTGATGAAGTAACCTTCAATCTAGCGAGGAGCTTGTTTAAGTCCATACCATGCTTTTCTTAGTTTGTAAACTTTGTGTTCTTCTCCCTTCTTTTGAAACCCTAGTCAATGGTTGATCCACAAAGACATCTTCGGCTAACTCTCCATGCAAGAATGCACTTTTGATGTCCAGTTGGTGTACACACCAACCCCTCTGAGCTGCCAAGGCAAGAATGAGTCTAATGGTGTCCCATCTAGCCACCGGAGCAAAGACTTTATTATAATCGATTCCATGTTGCTGCAAGTAACCCTTTGCCACCAGACGAGCTTTGTATTTGTTTATCTCATGTTTCTCATTAAGTTTGTGTTGGCCCAAGTGCAACCAAGAGGGGGGGTGAATTGGTTGTTTTAAATACTTTAGCAAAATTAAAATTTACAACTAAATTTACTCAACCAAAGATCAAGAACAAACCAAGTAATGCTAAGCACAAATAAAGCAAGTAAATAAAAGAGAATAAAGGAAAGAGTGCACCGGGATTTATAGAGGTTCAACTCCACCAACCGGAGTCTACGACCTCTCCTCAAGCTTGCCCACTTGAGATTTCCTCCACTATTTCTTGATCAATATTACAATGGTGTTTTCTTCAAGGTTCACACCCAACCAATCACTAGTTTCCTAAAGGCTAACTAGAAACCTTACCAACACCCTTTTCCTCACTAGTTTTCCTAGAGGCTAACTAGAAACCTCACCAACTCAATCTTCACAAAATGGTGTTTACAAGATTACAAAGTGGTAAGAACAATAGAAGCTCTCAAAGCTAGATAAACAAGTGATAGCTCATTCTCTTAGCATTTCTCAAACTCAAGCTTTTTGAAGATTAAATCTCTTTTCTAGTTGCCAAGAGTTGTTTCCAAAGTGTTTCTCCATGTTTTTATACTCATATGGGGGCCAAAGAGACGTTGGAAACCTGCTGGGAAAGTTTGGAAAAGTTCCTGAAATTCTGGAGAGCCGTTGCTCTGTTTTACATGAAAAACGCAGCAGTTCCAGATTTCGAATTAAGTTCTGAGTTTAACCTGTTAAACTCAGCTTCTCTCTCCAACGGTCAAAAGCAACAGGGGACAGCGCATTTAATGCGCGGCAGATGTGCACAGGTGGCATTTTCTGATTCGCCCGAGCTCCATTTGAAACTTTGACTTAAAACGCGCCACTTGTAGAATTTGAACCCAAGCCTTCAGACTTCAACTTAACAGGTTAAATTTGAGTCTTAACACATCAGCTGAAGCTTTGAAAAGTTACAGGAAACTTATTCTTCGAATTAACCCAGTTTAACGTGTTAACGTGTAAAACTTGGGAGCAAGCTAAACTTAGGTAAAACACATACCTGTTAAGCTGTGACTTTAATGGGTTAAACTTAAAACCACTCCAAAACACTTGTCATTTGGAAATCAAAACTTGATTCAAACATTAACCTAAGTTAATAACTTACTAATTTCTTTTCAAAGACAATTTTTCCTTAATACTTCTAAAACATATTTATTTGATAAACACTTAACACACTTGGAATTTAAGCATAATTTCAATTAACCTTATTTTGACCAAACAAGTGAGATTAAAAATATTGACACAAATTATTTGTCATCATCAAAATTAAAGTTTTCTTTAGAACAAAGCCAACAGTTTGGTCTTGTAGATCTGTTTTACTCCAATTCTTTTTGCTCCTTGTGGTAGGATTGTTAGCTCCCAAGTGTCATTTTCTTCGATTGCCTTGATCTTCATTTCCATTGCTTCCCTCCACTTTGAGCTTTTCATAGCTTCTTCAAATGTGACAGGATCTTCAAACGTGGCGAACATCACTAAATTCTGTACCTCATTTTCTGCTTCTGACAACCCATCACCTGTTACATAATCTTTCCATCAGACTAACTCGCTTTTGTTCCTGCCTTGAACTGGATTGTTTCTCCATTAAGCTGGGTTGTTCCTCCCTTGAACTGGGCTCTCGATTTCGTCTCCATCTGATCTTCCAGGTTTATTACTTCTTTTCCAAATGCCGTAGTTAAGCACGCATTTATTCATGTCATAGGATAATTAACTAGTAGCATATAAAGTTTTAAATAATGCAAGTATTAGCTTAGCTATTTACAATTAAGAGCAGGATTATTAAATCCTGAATATCTTAAGATCCTTGGAGCACCCTACATTAGGGTAAGCGAGATTCCCTCGCACATGTGGTTACTGCAACCAGAGTCTAGAAATTATATATTCTCTTTGTTCGAGCCATCTTTTTTAGTGTAGGACATCAATAGCATTTCTTCCTTCTCTTCCATCTCCACATAGTTTCACCCTTCTCCAAATTAGGACATTCATATTGAAAATGCCCTAGTTTATGGCATTTAAAGCATTCAACAAATTCTCTGGAGAAAGGTTGTCTACCTCTCCCTCGACCTCTTCCTCTAAAGTTTCCTCGAGCTCTGCTCCTTCCTTCACATCTATAACCACCAGCTTTCTCTTCATTTGTGACCTTCAGAAGTTGTTCTTCCTCTAGCTATCCTTGCGTTCTTTGCTCATGGACAAGAAGACTGCTTTGAAGCTCATCAATACTCATGGTGGTAACATCGTTTGACTCCTCAATGGAACACACCACATAGTTGTAACAAGGACTCATCGACCTTAGAATCTTTTCAATGACCACATTCTGCTCTGTTTTTTCTCCATGTGCCTTCATCTTATTTGCAATCATCAGTGATCTTGCAAAATAATCTACTTGTTCACCTTCTTTCATGCTCAGAATTTCGAATTCTCTTCATAGCGATTGCAATTAAACTCGTTTGACTTTGGTTGATCCCTGGTACTTCTGTTTCATGGAATCACAGATTGCTTTTGATGTGCTCTTGTATAGGATCGTCTCTAGAATAGTTCTATCAATTGCCTGGAATAGGTAATTCTTTACCTTCAGGTTCCTCAGCTTTTGATCGTCAATTACTCGCCCTTGAGCTGTTGTTGCTTCCGCACCTTCTGTTGGTGCAGTAATTCCTTCTTCCACAAGGTTCCAATATTCCTTTGATAGTAGGAAATTCTCCATCAACATCAACCAATGGTCATAATGACCATCAAATTTAGGGATGGTTGGTTGAACGAAAGTTTCGTCTACAGACGAGGCCATCACTTCCTCCTCTCTTTTCTTTCACTCAGTCAGACCGTATATGGCTCTGATGCTACACTCTTAGAATGCTTCAGGAACAAGTACGAAAGTTGCAATGTTTGAGCTCTGAAGCATTGATTTATTGAATAGCAAGCCAAGGCATTTAAAAGCCCCTGACTGAGAAAAAAACCCCACGTTGAACATTATCCTAAACGTGGTTAATGGCTAGGATCAAATCTTAACAAAAACAACAGTCCTGCCTAAAGTCTAGGACTACCGTTATTAACAGCAAAGTAAAAATAAACAGTCAAAATGCTTCACCCTAAGCGCTTGAAGTACATTTATTATGGGGCTAAACGCATCTAAAGGCCTAATTCTTACATATAAACTTCAATTGAGTACCTACCTTTGGTTAGCAACCCTTCTCAATTGCGAACTTGCTACCACCACCTGACCACCAGGACCAAATAGTGAAAAACTTCATATCTAATCATACGATGATCTTTTATGCGCTCTCCAATCTGCTGACGAAACTCACTTGTTGTGCTGAAGAATTTGGGGTTGTTTCAAGCATATCTGTCCTTGTTCAGACAAAACAATAGAAACAACATGCCAAGGAACACCAAATGTGTATCCATGCTGATACATTTCATGTTCTACAGTAAAAAGATAGAACCTAACCACATGAATGCTAAAATTAAAGCGGAAAAGTTTTAGAAAGTGCACCAGAATAACACAAATGCTAACATTGAAACCAACAACAGAAATGCAATTTCACTACAAATCTGAACACAACTGCAAGCCAAGCACGAAATCTTCCAAGAAACCACACTTTGCCACACTGATAAACATGTCCTTCCAAGGTCAAGGACAACACTTAGTCTTACACACTTACGTCAGATATCATACATTCGCCTTTCGCCTTTCTTCTTCTTTTCTTTCCCATGCTCCACTTGCTTCCTATGCCTGTAGCCCTAAAGCAGTTTCCAAGTCTGATTGAAAATCGCCTATTCCAGTAAAAAAGAGAACTTGTTACACCCCATGACAATTAATTCCTCGATTATCAACTATATAAATGAAATTTAGATTATTTAGTGACTTGCAAAACAATATAACACCAGTGATACATCAGCTTTGCATATTACTGACTAATTCAGCTGTCAAGTCATTCTGTCGTCAAACCTTTTTCTTTATCAAGGCAAACACAGAGGCACCGCTTCCCACAGGTTTTAATACAATACTTTCATACTTTTTGGACCAATTTTTATATCAGGTCACTCTAATTTGAACATTAGTGGGACTGTATTTTACAGCAAAATGCAGCAGTAGTTATGGCAGATCAATAAATTCAACAAACATTTTAGTTAGCTAAGACTTTTAACAGGTAATTTTAACTTATAAATCATTATCAACTAAGTTGTACATCTTTTGCACAAGAGTAAACAAAACTGCAACATCAAACCCATTCACTCTTCATTCAGTAACTGATAATAACTTCAGATATGACAAAACTTCTTAATCATAAATCTAAATTTAATTTTTCCACTTCCAACGAGTTTTCATTTATCAAATACTAGGTTCCTACAAATTTTCAACCCATTTGGAGTTGATTTGAGCCCTTTTTTTCCTTAAAGGTTCCAAATCTGCCAAATTTTGACAGATTTCCTGCTGTTTTAGCAGGTAAGGCTTGGTTTTATGCCTTGTAGCACCATAAAAGCTAATTTTTCTCTAATTCATGATCCAACAAGTCCCATTCATCAGTTGAAACGTTAACATACTCTTACGCCCTTCAAAGTACCTGGCCAACTTCAGTCAGCATGCTAGCAATACCGAAAAAACAAAAAGGAAAACTTTCTGAATTTCACTAATTTCATTTATTGAATTATCATGGTTTGAGTTTGAGTAGCCAGAGAAGGTAGTGCCTCGCAAGATGAGTTCAAAACAATTGGTGAGATTTCGAGCAAAGCATATAAATTAATGAGATTTAAATAAGGGCAGAGCTTGGATTCAAAGTGCATAAACAGACGATCAGTTATCTGTGATCTGAGACTTACAGGAATCAGCAATTACACAATCAAGATGTCTGGAATGTGGGAAATCTTGGACCACTCGATGCTTCCTTCGACGCATATTCGCGACATGTTTCCGCAAGCGAAGATGCGTATAGATTTGAGATTGGAGAGACGTAGCATGGATTGCTGTGATGGCAGCTTACTCAGCCTTCCACAACATTCAATATCAAGTCGTTGGAGAGAGGAGAGGTTTCCTAGCCACTCAGGCAAATCTTCAATTGCATCAAAGTGATTTATCTCCAAGACTTCAAGAGTAGTTAAGTGTTGTATTTGAGGTGGTAGAGTGCTGCACCCAAATCCCCACAGAGTCAATTCTTTGAGGGAGGAAGGCATGCTTTGGTGGATAGAATCAAAGTATTGAGGGATTTCCTCGCCAAACTCCAACGTTAAATGCGTCAGTGATCGCATTGCCTTAAGAGGTGACAAATTCCTCAACTTTGTGCAGTCATCAATCTGGAGTTTCTCCAATGAAGAAAGGTTCCCGAACCACTGCGGCAAAGTTTCCAATCCACCAAACGAATTAACCTCCAATTCTTGAAGATTAGTGAGCTCCTGCATTTGATGTGGCAGAGACTTTATATTAGGTCCTCCAAAAAGCTTCAACTCGATGAGTGACCCATGCAAGTGATGGATGGAAGTGAAGCATGGAGGCAACTCTGGTGCCTTGTATGAGCACCCGAAATTAAACGGTAAGTACCCGAAATCAAACGATGATCTTTTTAAATGGGTGAGGCAGCCCAAGCTTGTCTCTGGAATCTTGTCCCATACGATATTATTACATCCATGAATCTCTAACTCAACTAAATTCTTCAAACTTCCGAGACATTCAAGTTCTGAAGACATTTCATAACAGCCCCTTAACACCAAACTCTGTAGGGAAGTGCAGTGTTGCAGTCCACTTGTCAATTTCAACTTGTTACAAAAATATATCCCCAACTCTCTCAAGCACTTGCTGGAAAACAGACCAGGAGGTATGTGACTGACACCTAAAGACCTACACGTGAGCGTTTTAAGACATGGGAGATCATTTGTCAATTGGATGCTCCTTAATTTGTGACAGTCACAGAGAGTCAACTTCTCAAGGGAAGGAAACAAGTCCCTTCTGGTTGCGTCAAACCACTCTTCCAAGCTTTCCATGTCCCATAATTCAAATTCTTTTAGAGCCGGAAAATTTCCATTCCCGTAAAAATCAGCATCAATCAATTTCACTCCACTCAGTCCATTGATAAAAAGATGGGTTAAGTTGGGTAGGTGCCCGAGGCTTGGAAGCTTCACACACTTGGAGCAAGAGTCTAATTTCAAATGTGTGACAGGGCAGAGCTCATTTGTCAGTTGGATGCTTCTTAAGTTGCCACAGCGACAGATACTCAGCTTCTCAAGGGAAGGAAACAAGTCCCTTCTGGTTGCGTCAAACCACTCTTCCAAGCTTCTCATGTCCTTTAATTTAAATTCTTTTAGAGCCGAAAAATTTCCGTTCCCATAAAAATCAGCATCAATCAATTTTACTCCACTCAGTCCTTTGATACAAAGATAGGTTAAGTTGGGTAGGTGACCGAGGCTTGGAAGCTTCACACAGTTGGAGCAAGAGTCCAATTTCAACATAGTCAAACTCGTGCTGGGAAGCCAGGATGGGAAATTGCACCCTCCGTAGTTTCTAATCCGCAAACCTTTCAATTTTGAGTGAGGTTGTAGCTCCTCCAACACATCTTCATCTTGTCTCACATCTGCCCTTTCGTTGCTCCATTCAAATTCCAACTCCCATATTCCCTGCTTCTCTTGCAGTTTTGCCATCCTTGCATCTTCTTTCCGTCTCACCCTCTCAAGCCTGCGTATTTCTAGTTTTCCTTGAAGATGACTTAAGCTTCCTAGCTCTTCGATTCCACACCCTCTTTCTGCAACCACAAAAAATAATGGCAATGTTTGCAAACTTGTTAATCTTCCAATGTTGATTGGCATGAGCGACTCCTTGTCAATATAAAGATGTGACAATTCAACCAAGTTTTCCATATGCTTTGGAAGTTCTTTTAAATTTTCACACCCTGTGACTCTTAAAGTTTGCAAGTTCAAGAGTTCAGTGAAAGACCTTGGCAGACTTTCAATTTGAGTTCCCGAAATGTCGAAGTATTTCAAATGCTTCAATTCTTTTATTGACTCTGGTAATTTATCTGCACCTGTAGCTTTGTATAATTTCAGAGTTCTCAATCTTCTGCACTTCTTCGACATATGGCAAAAAACATCAAAGTTGGAAAATAGAGAGCGTAGATTTGGAGCATCAACTTTTGCTAGTCTATAGGCTAGATTACTTTTTTCTCCAATAATATTCAAACGACGAATAAAAGAGACATCTCTAGAAGAACTCGTATCTGTCGTCAAGATTGCAGCCCCTAAAAGAGATCTTGCAAGACTGTGTACCAAATCATGCATCTTGCACGTCTTGATGTTGCCATAAAAATCCATTTCCACATCTTGGAACAATGAATTTGATACTAAGTCTTTGAAATACTTGTCGCCTGTATCCCATGCTGTATTACAATGATCTGCTAGAGATGGATGAAGAAAACCTGCAGCTATCCAGAGCTGAATTAGTTCCTCTCTGAATAGAAGAGAATCTTCAGGAAATAAGGAGCAGAATACAAAACATAGCTTCAAATATGGTGAACCCAAGTGGTCATAACTCAATCGTAATATACGGAGAATATCTTCGTTACTTTCCAAAGAGTTCCATAAATCACTATTTTGAATTGATGACCATCCTCGCTCTGTCCTATCTTTGCGCATGGTTCCTCCAATGACACTTGCAACCAAGGCCACACCTTTGCACTTTTCCGCAATACTTCTTCCAATGATTTCTAAATTGCAAGGGATTTCAGATGATATGCCAAATGATTTTGCTTTGATTATAGACCAACACTGATCATCCTCCAATATGGGAACTTCATATATAAATTCCGGGAGAGAACCCATAGTTGATGCCACCTCCATATCTCGAGCAGTTGCCAGAATGGTAGTTTTATTTTTCTGATTTATTCCTCTCAAACACTCCATCAAACTATCCCATTCTTTAGTGTCCTTGTTCCACACATCATCAAGCACCAGAAGGTATGTCTTCTCTTGTAACTCCTTTTTGAGCTTCATAACTAAGCCCTGCAGGTTTAAGCTTTCAAACGAAGCAATAGGGTCACAGGTAAAACACCCCAACATTTTAATTAGGATCACCTTATCATTAAAGGTCTCAGAAACGCACACCCATAACTGTTGTCTCTTGTCGAACAGGTTGTTCACGCGCTCATCTTCCAAAACCATTTTGGCTAAAGTCGTCTTTCTAAAGCCGGCCATCCCCACAATAGACACAACGCCGAGGCGACGTGAGGTGTTTGATGAACTAATCAACCTATTTACAACTTCAGAAACAGCAACCTCTCTTGGGACAACTAGTTCCGGATCACCGAGAAAAGCATGAGTCTCCTGGAGCCTTGATGAGGATGCAGGAGCGGAAACCAGCTGCCCCCTGTTTTGGAGGCCCAATCCGGTGCCCTTGCTGCAGATCTTGTCCAGCGACTTGGTTACACTCTTAACCTTATAAGCCATCCTCAAGCGGAAAATGGTAGGATTGTGGGAAGAGAAGCTGTTAATGAGCTTTCCTCCCCATCGATTGTTGACTCGTAGCTCAATCCGCTTGGCTTCATAAGCGAGCTCAGCTAACACATCTTGGGCCCGGGAAGCGCCATCAGCAAGCCACCGGAGCCACTCCATGACAGGTGGGTTGGTCGATTTCGTCTCAGCATCGTACAGAAAAGCTTCGATCATACGCAGGAAGAGTTGGAGTTCCTGGACCTTGTCGTCGAAAATCCACCGCAGTTTTACCAGCTCGAACACAGCATTCTTCGCCCCGGATATCATCATCCTTGAAGCACCAATGAGTACAACTTCCGCCATTTTTTGTCGATCGCTAGCTAAACTCAGAGAGAGCTAATTAACTGCCGCAGCCTGCAAGCAAACCAACCAAATTAAACCATACAACGTACAAGAAGCAATCGGAAACTCTTAGCAGAGTTTTTCTGAAACTTAAAAGATCAAAGAAAAAACAACAGCTTTTAGCGCACCAAATTATACAAATCATGAAATTCAGAACAAAAAAAATAATACTAATAGTTAAGAATTGTTCTTGTTTGTTACCTCCAACTCCCAACTATGTATCAGAACGACTCGAAGAAAGCAAGCACAGAGAAGAGATCGAGATTCAAGAGACAAGATATCGACGGTGGGACAAGGAGCGCCAACGAACAGGCTCCGGTTTGGTTCGGTTGCGTTAAGAGTTGCTGAGAAGAGAAAGCAGACAGAGAAGCTTCACAATGCCTACGGCAACAAGCGCAGCAATGGGAGCCAGTATGAGGAGCCTTCTACAGTACCTACCAAAAAAAGAGGGTACCCTTACCCCCCAATCTTAACCCTTCATCATGGTGATGTAAGCAAAATGAGAAGCGTGGGAAAGGCGCAGCCGGTGAGGAAGAGAAAAGAGAAAGAAAAAAGAGAAAGGAGAGAGGAGAGAGAAGAAACCAGAAAGGGCAAAAAAAGCGTAGAAAGAAAGGTGGAGAGAGAAAAAAAAATATAGGAAAAGAGAAAAAAGAGAGAGGAGAGACGAGAGAGGAGAAACTAGAAAGGGAAAAAAAAGGAAAAAGCGTAGAAAGAAAAGGGAGAGGGGAGAAATTGAGAGGAAAAATTATGAGAAAATATATTTTATTGATTATAAGTTAAAAAAAAAAAAGAAAGAAAATTTTAAAAATATTAATTATTGAATAATAGTTTTAATAAAATATTATTTTATATGTTAATGGTATTCAAAATATGAAATATGTGTATATTGATCAACTTAGTAAAGCAACTTAAAAATATTTTAGAAAGTAATTATAGCATAGCAAGGATAATAATAAATTTTACTAGTGAGTAGTTTTGCAATTTTTGTGATGTAAAAAAATAATAATTTAAAATCATGAAACAAGTCATAAATTCATTGTTCTAATAGGTCACGTGAATATCAAACATGGTTTGCTCTGGGCCGAATTCAGGTTAAGAGGCTTGGGTTATTAGCTGAAATGAGTGCATAGATTATATTTTTTGTATGGTTTTTTAAAAAATTTAAATTAAAGAATTCAATTTTTATGGGATTTATTTTAGGTTAATTTTTCTTCTTTTAGTATGTTTAACTAAAAAAAATCATAAAAAATTCATAATTGTTGAATTTCAAAATCTTGGTGTACTAAATTGTTGAATTTCAAAATCTTGGGTAAAAATGTAAAAATTTTAATTTTTTAAAAGTTAAAGTATTTTATTACACTGTACTTAAAAGTTTGGATATCGATGTTATAATATTGCCATTTATCTACCAAAATCATTAAAGTTCCTACATATGAAAGGTTACTTGTGTTTGACAAACGCATAAATCTAAAATTTAACCTTATTCATATACCTAACCCTAACCTTAAGATGGGGAAAGTCCAAAAAATTTGTGAACACCTTTTATGAGAATAAAATATTTCTCACTAATTTTTATCGTTTTGGGTTAGTCAAGTTAAAAAAAAGTTACAAAAAAAACTACTTTGGAAAAAAATATCTTAAACTTACTTTTAAGGCATCTTGAAATGCAAATTATCAATAAAATATAATTTGGGCGGATAATCAGCTCCTATAAAAATAATAAACAATAACATACAAAATTAATGCTCAATGTCCAAAACCCTAATTGAGTAATAGTAGTAAAATTGTAATCGAGCCACCTTAAAGATACTTAAAGTGTGACCGGGTGACATTAAAAGTAGCCCAAAAAGATTAGTTCTTTTATTATGCACCTATGTCTAATTAGACATGTCTAATTAGACATACTAACTCATTCCTTAATCTTCTATATATAAGGCATAAATTATAAAAAAAAATTGACAAAAATACCCTTAGTTAAAATATTCTTCTCTACAAAAGATCCTAACTTGCTACTGCTGTCTCCTCTAGTGCTGGCGCCGGCACTGGTGCTAGTGCCGCCACCAAACTGTCGTACATCATGATCTCGCCGTATACATCATATGTCATGTTCGAAAAAATGAAAAGTGTCTGAATAGATACCGAAAAGTGTCTAAAGAAATATTTAGAAGTATCTGACGAATACGTAGATAATTTACTCTCTTAAAAAATAACTAATTGAAACAATAAAAAAATGTCTGAATGAATGTGTAAAAGTGTCTAAATAAATATTTAGAAGTGTCTGACTAATACGCAAACAATTTACTCTCTTAAAAAATAACTAATTGAAACAATAAAAAAGTGTCTGAATGAATGTGTAAAAGTGTCTAAAGAAAAGTGACAAAATGTCTAAAGCAATACGCAAACAATTTATTTTCATAATAAAAAAATGTATATACGAAATAATAAAAGAAGTGTCTGACTGGATATCAAAAAATGTCTGAAAAAATATTCAAAAGTGTCTGAGCCAACATATGCAAAAATAATAAAAAAAATGTCCACCTCCTATCTGTAAATCTCTTATTTGCCTCTTGTCTACCTTTTCTTCTTCTCTTCACCCTCATCTCTGATCTTTTTGCCACTGCCTCCTTTCCTCCATAACCGTCGACTCCACAGCTGCCCTTTTAGATCTGTAGCAGCCACCGCTCCTGGACTGCTTTCGTTGAACATCATCATCAGATCTCCGGCATCGCGTCATCACGTCGGCTTGTCATTGTGTCAGCTTGTCATCACATCAGATTTCCGGCAATACTACGGTGTCGTCATCTCGGCGAATCGCTTGGACCTTTCATCTCGTCGAATTGCCTAGGATGCTGGTGCTCGACGAAAATCAGTGTACAACGGAGATTGGTGCCAGACAGAGATCGACGCGCGAAGAAGATCAGAGTTCAGAGCGGCGGTCGATGGCTACGGCGATGAGAGGGGGAGAGAGAGATGCTGGTGCTCGACGAAAATCAGTGTACAATGGAGATCGGTGTGTGACAGAGATCGACGCGCGAAGGAGATCAGAGTTCAGAGTGGCGGTCGATTGCTGCGGCGATGAAAGGGGGAGAGAAAGATGCTGGTGCTCAACAAAAATCAGTGTGCAACGGAGATCGGTGCGCGACAAAGATCGACACGCGAAGGAGATCGAAGTTTAGAGTGGCGGTCGGTGGCTGCGGCGATGAGAGGGGGAGAGAGAGAAACAATCTGCGGAACGGGGGTAGGAGAGAGAGAGAGAGAAACGGTTAGGGTAAGGGGTAAAATTGTAAACTCAATACTATGTCTAATTAGACATATGTCTATGATATCCATGGTACAAAAAGATTACCGGGTCACGTTAACAGTAGCCTAAAAAAATTACCGAGTCACATCAAAAGTAGCCTAAAAAGGTAGCTAAAAAATGTGTCCGGGTCATGTCGAAGGTACCTTGGTTGTGATTGGGTCACTTTGAAGGTAACGTAAAAATGTGACCGGGTCACATTGAAGGTACCTTCGTTGTGACCGGGTCACATTAAAGGTATCCTAAAAATGTGACCGGGTCAAGTTGAAGGTACCTTCGTTGTGATCGGGTCACGTTGAAGGTAACCTAAAAAAGTGACCGGGTCAAGTTGAAGGTACCTTCGTTGTGACCGGGCCACTTTGAAGGTAACCTAAAAATGTGACCGGGTCATGTTGAAGGTACCTTAGTTATGACCGGGTCACTTTGAAGGTGGTGGCCCGCGGCGGCTACATCATGTGTCATTGTACGGGTAGGGAAAACTTCTGATGAAGGAGAGCAGTTTTGGAGGAGATTCCCCAGTGGAATGTACCTGAAATACTCCAAAAAATACAGGTCAGGAGGTCCCCGGTGTGTATTCCTGGGGAGGAGTCTCCAACGCCCAAGTCAGTATTTTCAGATAACTGGATTATGTGCTCTTTTGTGTATTCAAAGAGAACTTTTGTCCTTATCCCGCTAGGATGCTTTTTGGGTGTTTTATAAAGGAGGCGCACAGAAGCCATTTTCCTCTTGTGGTCATTCCAGATCACGACACGTGTCCGGTGGGATGTGATCCCTGCTTTTCCGGGAACGAAGGGACGTTTATCTCAGCAAAAGTCGCCTGGTTGACGGCTTAGGCATTCCGAGAGTGTCGCATTGAGGCGTCCCTCTGATGGCGTGCTCCAGTGATAGCGTGTCAGAATGTACTTGGGGGACGACTTTTATGGGGAGGTGTCAGAGGCTCCTTAAATGCTTTGTTCGTACTTTCCGATGTTACTCTAACGTCTCGGGGAATGTATTCCCCAAGGATGGGTCCTCCGAGGGATACTTCTGTTTCCGAATAGGGTCTGACCGCTCTACCGAGGTTGGTCCTACCATTTCCTAAGGAAGCGAATTCCCTACATTAGACCAGGGGGATCGTTCATCCTTCCGACCTCGGCTGGCTGTTTCCCTCTGGCGAAGTCGGTACTCCATCAGGTCTGGGAGCTTGACCAGTGATGGGCACCTCGGCTATCACATTCCCCCTCCTGGAGAGCCGAAGCGGGGGCTTCGGCTATGTTTTCGAGGAGGTCCCTTTGCCGACCTGGCGGCTGAAACTTTTCTTGGAAAGTTGCCTTGCTTCAGAAGGCGTCTCCTCGGAGCCGAGGTACCCTCCTCTAGTTTTCTTGATGTCCTCGGAATGCACGTTACTTTTTTCTTTTTTTCTTTTTCTGCCACGAGTCTGTGAATCGTCGCATCCTTTGGCCAGGCGTGTCAGTCATGGGTAACCGTGCCTGGGTTTTCGTGATGTTAAAGGGACGTGCCCTGGTTCTTCCCGTTGTGTGACACGTGGACGCTATTGGATGGCAAAACAACTATGCTGGTTACGTCAACCGCACCTCTTCGCCTTCAAGGAGTAATAATGAGGCCGTTACATCTTCAAAGGATGATTATGACGACGTTTCACTTATCCTTCTTCGGTCTATATAAGCACCTTCCGTCCCATTTTGTCTCACTTTTTTGTTTTAACTCTCGTCTGTTCTAGAGCCTTTTCTTGCCCTTTTTCTTTTTCCGGCGGCGGTTCTTACGGTAGAGTGACCTCCAGCGATTCCTTGCAGCGGTGTTTCACAGCCCAGGTTTTAGCAAAGTCTTTGGTGGGTGTTCCCTTTTTGTGGTTTGTCGTTGTTCCTCTATTTCTCCTAAAGTCATCTCTCTTTTTCTTATTTTTTGAAAAATGTCAAATCCAACTCCATTAAGTCTGACTCCATTGATGACTGTGCGCCCTCTTTCTGCAAACCTTGCTTCCCTTGAGGCTTATCCTTGTTCCACTACTTTGGAAAAAATGAAAAAGTGGGTGGCCAAGTACTACCTCCCTTCTTATATCACACCGAGGTTACCTCTCCCAGGATCTTATGGTTACGCAGCTTCTTCGGGGGAGGTTACCGTTTACCGAGCTCAGCTGAAAGCCGGTCTTCGGTATCCCCCTCATCGCATGATATGCGAATTCTGCAAATTCCACGGCATTGCTGTGAACCAACTCCCCCCAAATTCTTACTCTTACTTTAATGCTTTCCTCTGCATGTGCGGGGTGTTCGGCATAAACCCCCACTCACTCTTCTTCATGCAATACTACAAACTCCACTCGGTCCCGAAGGGTGGTTTTTACTACCTCCTTCCCCGAGGGTCCGGGAGTAAGAAGTTTATGTTTACCTTTGACAATAAGGATAGTTGGTGAGGGTGGCAAAAGAAGTTTTCCTTGTTCCGGGTCCCCGAGTCTTGGAGACATATGCCTATTACATGGGCTTCGGGGACTTTGAAGGTCGACGTCGTCGATCCCCGGAAGCTCCTCACTCCAGTATTGCTTGCCGATTTTGATAACTTCGACAAGCGTATTCGGTTGGTGGCGGACTGGGACTCCGGGACTCCGTCACGTTCACTCTACCCTTTTCCCATTAAGTGGGATCTTATGTCAGAGGAAGTTCTTTGGGAACTGGGAGTGATAACTGCCCACAAGAGTGACCCCGGCATGCCCGTGCCTGTTCTTCCGGGGAAGAAAGCCTGGATAGTCATGCTCCTTCGGCGTCAAATTTCTTATCAGTTTTTTTTCGAGAGTAAGTCACCTTCCAGGGTTTGTTATTTGCTTTCCTTTTGGACTTACACTAATATTTTACCTTTTTGCAGAGATGGGCGATCAGTCTGCCGAGTCTTATAAATCACTCTTCGACAATCAGGCTAAGCGAGGAGAGCAAGTACGCAGGAAGACTTCTGGTAAGAGGAAGAAGTCGACTGCCGGCCCTTCTAAGTCCAAGAAGGCCAAGGCTACCACTCCTCCTCCCCCCGAGAACATAGTTGAGGTGGAAGATCAGTCCTCTGCTAAACTTCCAACCACCGAGAACCCTTCTTCGGACCCTGACATCCTCGGGGAGACACTGAGGCCTACCCCTACTACCGAGATTCCAGCAGAGCAAACATCTGCCCAGGAGTTTGAAGAGGGCAGAAGGAGGAAGGGAAAGAATGTCACTGAGGATGTTCGGGAGGTCGGTTTTGAGGAGTGCGTCCCCGAAGTTCCACCAGGTTGGTTCCTTAGCCATTCCGCTACCAACCTCAGTATTTTTCGTATCTACGATATTTTGGATGAATGGCTAAGGGATGATGTCTTGATGGAACTTCGGCGTGACCTTGCAGAGAATGCCCCTACTGCTTCCTGGGTGGAAGCTCATGCCCGTCAGAGGGCTCTTCGAGACCGGTGGATTCCGCGGGACAAGGTGCCACGGGAGCCCTTCTGGACGTTCACAGAGGACATGGATTTGTTCTCTGAGGATAGCCAGCTGATAGCTCTGCAAATGGCGGCGGGGGTGCTGACTAATGCCACTTTTCAGTCCCTTACCACCGAATGTCCCAACGAAGAGATCCTCGCGGCGAGGATGACCGAGCACATTGCTTAGGTGACCCTTTCTTTTCTTGTATCTTAGAAAATTGTTCATTTAACCCATCATTACCTTCTGATACTTATTTGGTGCCTCTGTCTTCCACAGCTTTTGGCATATAGCGGGTACTTCCGTGCCTGGTCAGCGAAACAAACGGAGACCCGCTCTCGGTCCGAAGATTCCCTGCGGAAGACGAAGGAGTCTCTCGCCCAATATGCCCTAAAATATGGCGAGTTAAACAAAATCGCGAAGGAGGACCTTGGGAGTCTTCGGGCCGAGGTTGTGTCCAGCAGGTAGGAGCTTCTTACCGACTTCTCAGCCAAGGTTGGAGACCTCGGCTCAAAGTGCGTGTCTCTTTCTTTAGAGAATGAGGCCCTTCGGAAGAAGACCGCTCAAGATGGCGAGGATCTTGCAAAGGCACTCGCTTTGAATGCGGATCTCCAGGCTGAGATTGCGTCACTGAAGAAGAAAAAGTCGAAAGGTAGGAAGAAGAGGAAGCTGGAGGAAAAGATTGTCGCGCTAAAAGCTGAGCTGGCGGCTCTTGGCGACGAGAAGGACCGTAGCGAGCAAATGTCGAAGACGTCTTACCAAGATGGTTTTTGCTTGGCTCGTTATCAGGTCTTCGCTCGACACCCTGGGCTTGACCTTTCTTACTTGTCTGCTTTGGATTTTCCCAAAGAACCCAGATCTTCATGGTGCAAAGTCGAGTTCCTCAATCTTCCTCCGGCTTGCCCTGCGTCTTTGACTGAGCCCTCTGGAGATGATAACATTGGCGAAACGTCGGATACCCCTGCTTAGTCATAGGCTTTCTTCTTCCTTCTTTGTATTTTTTGCCTTAGGATTTTTTAATGGAGAATTTTTTTCCTTCATTCTCCGTTCTTTCTCCCGAATATGCCTTATCAGAAACTGGTACGATTTTAGGTGTGCACTTTGGTGAACACCTACACCTTATCTTTCGGAAGGAACCTCTTTGAACTTCTTTCGTGTTCGGACGAGTTTTTTTTTATAAGCTTAGTAAGGAATTTTGTAAGGCAGAATCATTAAGGCGCACTCTTTCGATAACGAGGGCAAATTCGTCATGTATTTTACTGACAACTTTGGGGAGGAGTATCTTATCGGCTTTCTTCAAAAAAATGTCTAAGTATAAAATTTTTTCAGAGAGTCTGAATGCCAAGTATTCTTCAACTCCACTCCCTCAATATTACCCAACTTAAAGACCCCTGGGCGGACTTCATCGAGAACCAAATAGGGTCCACTCCAATTTGCCCGAAGTACCCCTTCTGATGGCCTTCGCTGTTTGAACTCGGCCTTTCGGAGAACGAGGTCTCCCTTTTTGATCTCCTTTTTTCTTACATGTAAATTGGCGATGCGTGCTATCCGTTGCTAGAAGGCCTTTCTCCTTAACTCGGCCATTTCACGGTGTTCTTCGAGGAGGTCCAGTTTTGCTCTCAGTCCAAGATCATTTCCTCCTTCATCGAACACCTGTACTCTTACCGACGGCTGCATGACTTCAATTGGAATAATGGCCTCGGTCCTGTATACGAGCGAGAAAGGAGTCTCTTCCGTGGCTCTTCAGGGAGTCGTTCGGTAGCTCCACAGCACACTTGGGAGCTCTCCTGGCCATTTCCCTTTTGGCTCTTTTAGCCTTTTCTTCAGGCCATCTTTTATTGTTCTGTTAGATACCTCGACTTGCCCATTGCTCTGAGGGTGAGCCACTGGGGCAAAATGTATCTTGACGCCAAGGTCCCCCATGAATTCCTGGAACCCCTTATCCGGGAAATTGAGTCCCGTTATCGGCCACTATTACCCTCGGAATGCCAAATCGGCATATAATGTTTTTCCATACGAATTTTTTAGCGTCCTTCGCCGAGATTGATGCTAGCGGTTCTGCCTCTATCCACTTAGTGAAATAGTCCACTGCGACGATGCAAAATTTTACTCCGCCGGGGCCGTTTGGGAGAGGTCCGATGAGGTCAATGCCCCAGACGGCGAAGGGGCAGGGATAGTCTGTTGCATTTATTCTCTCCGAGGGTAGCTTTTGGATACTTGCGTGCCTTTGGCAGTTGTCGCATCTTCGGACGAATTGCCTTGTGTCCTTCCTTAGGGTAGGCCAAAAGTAACCTTGGCAGAGTATTACTCCTGCGAGGGCGTCCGTTCCTATATGGGAGCCACACACTCCTTCGTGTACTTCTTCAAGTATTACTTTGACGTCATGCTCGCCTATACATCTTTGTAAAGGGCTTACGTACCCTTGTCTGTACAGCTCTTCCCCAATGAGGAAGTACCTTCCTGCACGCTTTCGTATCTTTGCGGCTTCTTTAGGATCCTCGGGAAGCTCTGAAGTTGCCAAATATCTCTTAAGGGAGCTTTGCCATCCCTCCCCCGAGGTTTTTATGCACATTAACTCTGTGCTGGGGTGTTTTAGCACTTCGGTGGGTTCCTTAGCCTTGGCCAAGGCATCCGCTTAGGTATTATCCCTTCGGGGCACGTTCTTTATGTGTACCAAGTCGAAATCCTCAATGAGTTTCTGAACAAGGTCGTGATACTTAGCCAAAATTGGGTCCTTTGCCGCGTATTCTCCCTTCATCTGTCGGACTATCAACTGTGAATCACTGTGGGCCACAAGGTTCTTCACACCTACTTTTCTGGCCATTTTCAATCCGGCTATAAGGGCTTCATATTCGGCAATGTTATTGGTAACATTAAAACCGAATTTGACTGCTTTAGAAGCTTCCATGCCTTCGGGACCCTGAAGGACTATTCCAGCTCCTTGGTGCTCTGCGCCTGACGCTCCATCGATGAAGAGCTTCCATTCTGGATCAGTCTCTGTTTCACCTCCCGCGAGTGCTTCGGTCTTTTCAATCTCGGGGATCTCGGCAATGAAGTCTGCAAGTGCCTGAGCCTTTATTGCCCTTCTAGGCTCGTATGTAATGTCGTATTCACCGAGCTCAATGCACCATTTTGAGAGTATTCCCAAATGCTCCACTTTTTTCATCACATCTCGCAGGGGCAAATTACTTCGTACGGTGATGGCGTGTCCTTGGAAGTAGGGTCGCAATCTCTTACCCGCCAGTACTAACGCGTAGATAGCTTTTTGGAGCAACGGGTACCTTGTCTCGACGCCATGCAGGGACTTGCTTATGTAATACACCGGCCATTGTTTCCCACCCTCTTCTTTCACTAAGACGAAACTCACCGTCTTTTCAGTGACTGCGAGGTAAAGAATGAGAGGTTCCCCCTCCCGAGGTTGCCGAAGTGTTGGGAGGCGAGTTAGATAACTTTTGAGCTCTCCCCAGGCTTCCTGGCATTCTGTATTCCATGGCTGTTCCTGGATTCCGGAGGTACCACCTTCCTTGGAGACTTTGGTGAGTACCTTGAAAAACGGGCGACATCGGTCACCATACCTAGAGATGAATCTACTTAGGGAGGTGATCCTCCCGGTAAGCCTCTGTATGTCTTTGATAGACGTAGGCGTCCGAAAATTCAACAGGGCTTTCACTTTCTCAGGGTTAGCGTCTATTCCCCTTTCTGACACCATAAACCCGAGAAATTTTCCTGCGTTTACCCCGAACACACACTTTTCGGGATTAAGGCGAATGCCAAACTCTCGAAGTCGTTGGAAGGTTTCAGTTAAGTCGGTGATATGATTTTTGGGTACTTTTCTCTTGACTATCATATCGTCGACGTACACTTCCATGTTCCTACTGATTTGTGCGTCGAATACCTTGTTCATCAGTCTTTGGTAGGTGGCTCCTGCGTTTTTGAGCCCGAATGGCATTCTGACATAGTAGTAAGTACCTATCTCTGTGATGAATGCCGTTTTTTCCTCATCCTCGGGGTTCATCCGGATCTGATGATACCCGCTAAAGGCGTCAAGGAAGCTAAGCAGTCCGTACTCGGCAGTTGCGTCTACCAGCTGATCTATGGCCGGTAATGGGTAGAAGTCTTTTGGACAGGCATCGTTTAAGTTTCGGAAGTCGATGCACATTCGAAGCTTTTCACTACCCTCTTTTGTGGCTATAACCACATTGCTGAGCCATTCGGGGTATTTTACTTCCTTTATTACCTCGGCCTCAATGAGGCGACTAACTTCGGCCTTGACGAAGGACTTTTTGTGAGTTGATAGATTCCGTTTTTTCTGTCGAACTGGTCTGACGTGTGGTTGCACTCTAAGATTGTGCTGGATTATGCTGGGGTCAAGCCCAGGCATATCCTTTGGCGAATAAGCAAATAGATCTTTGTTCATGCACAAGAAGGATACAAGCCTCATTTTGTCCCCTTCGGCCAGTTTCTTCCCAATTCGGGTGTTCCGGCCGGGGATCAATTCTATATCTTCTGTTTCTATTTTTTTGAGGCTTTCCGTTTCTTCTGCCGTTGCCTTTTCATCCATCAAGACCTTTTTTCCTTCTGCCGAAGTCTGTACCTAGATCTTGGTTGGGCTTTGCCTGGCTCTTGTGAAGACTTTCCTAACCTCGGCCTGATCTATGAAGATTTCAGCATCTCCGTCTTCAGTGGCGAAGGTGACCGTCAGGTACCTTACGTCTGGCCGAATGTGAAAATTTCCTTGAGTCTGTCTTCCCAGAATGGCGTTATATGCTGACGGCACATCAATGACTATAAATCTTGTCCTGCCGGAGGCGATTAACTCTTCTTTGCTCTTGGGTGAAACCCCTTTCAGCATCACAGGCAGGTCGATGCACCCAAGGACTGGAAGTTTAGATGGCCCGACGTCGAAGGTGGGGGAACTGACTGGGCTAAGATCACTTTTTGAGATGTCTAATTTACCCAGCAGATGAGAAAAAATGACGTCAGTGTTCGAGCCGTCGTCGAGGAGCACTCTCTTGACGTCCCAGTTCCCTATCTTTGCCATCACAAGGAGGGGGTCATCGTGAGGGAACTTTATTACAGACCCATCCCTACGGGTGAGCCTTCGCGGGGAGCTCCCGTACTCCATGATGGAGACTTCTCTCATCTTTCTTTTTCTCTAGGCCGAGGGTATCCCAGTAGTGATGGTTTGGATAATCCCTGCCGAGGGTGGCAGACTTTTCCGGGGACTTCGGTCCCGCCGTCTATCTGAGTCATACTCTTCATCGTCTGCTCTCCTCTGCTCTTCTTTTCTCCCTTTTGGAGAGGGCATCCGCAGATATTGCTGAAGTTGACCCTGTTTGATCAGGGACTCGATGTACTTCTTCAACTGGTAACAGGCTTCAGTGTCATGGCCATGATCCCGGTGAAATTGACAGAATTTTTTCATATTCCTTTTATTCTCCGGGGTCATGGCCTTTGGCCTTGGGACTGTGGTCCCTTGCCTTTCTAGCGCCATTAGAATGCTAGCTCTTGTGGTGTTCAAGGGAGTGAATGCTGCGGGCCTCTTTCCTCTTTGCCTGCGGGGCCGTTCTCCCTCGTTCTGCTAGCGCGGCTGATGGCTAGGCCTTTCGGTGCGAGAGTGTTCGCCCTTAGGTCCTCCCATTCTGAGTTCTTCGGCCGTCATGTGTTGCTCGGCTCTTCTGTAAAATTCCCCAAGAGTTTCTGGAGGGTCTTTGGAGAACTCGTAGAACAACTGGGAGTCCCTCCGCAGTCCTCTGACCATTGCCAGGATGCGAATTTCTGGCCGAAAATCTGGTACACTCAGTGCTTCTCGATTGAATCTTTCAACATAGTCACGGATGGTCTCCCCTCCTTTCTGCGCTATGTCAAACATTTGCACTGGCATTTTGGCAGTTGGCCTACTACCAATAAACTGTTGGGTGAAAGCAGTAGATAGTTCTTGGAAGCTCAACAAACTTCCCTGGGGCAAAGAGCCATACCATGCTGTTGCTGGTCCTGAGAGTGTCACCTCAAAGCATTTACAGAGTGTGGCGTCGTCCGCGCCATGGAGCACCATACTTCGCTTATATTTTGTCAGGTGCGCCTGGGGGTCACTTCGCCCTTCATATGTTTCTAGGCGAGGAACCCTGAACTCACTGGGCATAGGCGCCTCTACTACCTCACGTACGAAAGGCGACTCCTCTCCGGTGTAGGAGTCGGACAACCGGGACCAGGCTGGCTTTCGGGACATCTGTTTCTCGACCTTTTCCAGCCTTCCCAGGATCCTTTCCATAAGGGAGGTAGTGCTGGTTTCTTCCTGCCGTCGTGTGCTTGTTGGTAGTGGCGAATTTCTTCTTCGCCTTGGGGAACGACTCCGGCGAAGGGGAGAGGGGGACCTCTGGTAAGGGGATGCGCTCCATTGACAGGAGGCCCTGGTCTCTTTTAGGGCTCCCCCTCTGGCGGGGCACGCTTCAACGGGTTCACCATCTGTTGAATATGTGTCAAGAGAGTCTCCACTTCCTGAACTCCGGTGAGTAGATCGGGAGCTCCTTTCCCGACGAATGGTCAGGGGTGAGGCTCTCTGAGTGGGTGGAGGTTGGGGCAACCTCTGGTCAAGCTGCTGAGTGATTTCGGCAACGATAGAACGCTGGAAATCCCGTAGGAAGCTCATCGTTACCGTTACGGGACGATCGTCCTCCATCATAGAAGTTTCTGCCACAGGCAGAGTGGTCGCCTGTTGAGTCTCAGGTGCGAGGGGGGATCTTGAAATCCCTTTGTCATTCGAGCGCTGAGTCTCCACGACAGCGACATGGGATAGAGTTCCCACAGACGGCGCCAAATGATGGCCCGCGGCGGCTTCATCATGTGTCATTGTACGGGTAGGGAAAACTTCTGATGGAGGAGAGCAGTTTTGGAGGAGATTCCCCAGTGGAATGTACCTGAAATACTCCAGAAAACATAGGTCAGGAGGTCCCCGGTGTGTATTCCCGGGGAGGAGTCTCTGACGCCCAAGTCAGTATTTTCAGATAAATGGATTATGTGCTCTTTTGTGTATTCAAAGATAACTTTTTTCCTTACCCCGCTAGGATGCTTTTTGGGTGTTTTATAAAGGAGGCGCACAGAAGCCATTTTCCTCTTGTGGTCATTCCAGATCACGACACGTGTCCGGTGGGATGCGATCCCTGCTTTTCCGAGAATGAAGGGACGTTTATCTCAGCAAAAGTCGCCTGGTTGACAGCCTAGGCATTCCGAGAGTGTCGCATCGAGGCGTCCCTCTGATGGCGTGCTCCAGTGATAGCGTGTCAGAATGTACTTGGGGGACGACTTTTATGGGGAGGTGTCAGAGGCTCCTTAAATGCTTTGTTCGTACTTTCCGAGGTTACTCTAACGTCTCGGGGAATGTATAGTTTTGTTGTGCCGGGTCCAAGGTCTTGCTTGCATAGTAGATGGCCCGAAAAATCTTCTCTCTTCTTTGGCCAAGCACCGCTCCCACCACAAAGTCACTTGCATCACACATAATCTCAAATGGTTGACTCCAATCCGGTAAGACAACAATGAGTGCTTCCACAAGCTTCTTTTTAATCAACTCAAATGCCTCCAAGCAACAATTATCAAACTCAAACTTGGCATCCTTCTCCAATAATGAACAAAGAGGCTTCACAATCTTGGAGAAATCCTTAATGAATCTTCTATAAAAGCCCGCATGTCCAAGGAAGCTTCTCACACCTTTCACATTCTTTGGTGGAGGCAATTTTTCTATGACCACAATTTTTGCTTTGTCTACCTCAATACCCTTGGAAGAAATTTTGTGTCCAAGAATAATGCCAGATTTTACCATAAATGGCATTTCTCCCAATTAAGAGCAAGGTTTGTCTCTTCACATCTCTTCAATACCTTCACTAAATTTCTCAAACAATCATCAAAGAAAGAGCGAAAAATTGAGAAGTCATTCATGAATACCTCCATAATCTTTTCTAGCATATCGGCAAAGATGGCCATCATGCACCTTTGAAATGTGGCCGATGCATTGCACAACTCAAATGGCATCCTCCTAAATGCATTATGCCATAAGGACAAGTGAATGTTGTCTTTTCTTGGTCCTCCGGCGCAATGGCTATTTGGTTATACCCGGAATACCCATAAAAAAAACAATAGAATTGATGACCGGCCATCCTATCCAACATTTGATCAATGAAAGGTAAAGGGAAATGGTCCTTTCTTGTGGCCTTGTTGAGCTTCCGGTAATCCATACACATTCTCCAACCGGTGACGGTTCTAGTGGCAATGATATCCAAGTTTTGGTCCATCATTACGGTTATCCTTCATTTCTTAGGTACTACTTGAACGGGGCTAACCTATTGGCTATCGGAGATGGGATAAATTATACTGGCATTCAAGAGTTTCAAAATCTCTGCCCTTACTACTTCTTTCATGGCGGGATTTAACCTTCTTTGGTGTTCAACCGAGGGTGTGTATGTGTCCTCCATTCTAATCTTATGCATGCAAATGGAAGGGCTAATACCCTTGATATCACTTATAGACCATGCAAGTGCATCTTTGTGCTCCTTTAGCACCCTTAACAACTTTTCTTCCTCCAATAAAGTTAAGCATGCAAAGATAATCACCGGATAAGAATTACTAGGACCCAAGAAAACATATTTCAAATCACTAGGCAACACTTTCAAATCCAACTTTGGTGCACTTTTCTCATTCACTTCAAGCATGCATAAATTCTCACATGTATTTACCAAAGTCCTATCATCCGCTAATGCATTCAAAGTAATAGACATCTCATCAACATCATTCCCAATAGCATCATCATAACTCAACAAAGTCATCAAGAGTAAATCATCATATAGAATTTCTTTCTTCACTTTACCAATGCAAGTCTCCACCACATCAAGGAGGAAACAAGCACTAACCTAATCCGGAGCTTTAATAGCTTGGGAGATATTGAAGTCCATGTTCTCTTCATTAACCCTCAATGTTATCTTGTCTTGCTCAACATCAATCAATGCCTTGCCGGTAACCAAGAAAGGTCTTCCAAGGATTAAAGGAATGTCCCGGTCCTCCTCCATATCAAGTGCCACAAAATCCACCGGAAACACAAATTTTCCAACCTTTATAAGCACATCCTCCACCACTCCTCTTGGATATGTCAATAATCGATCGGCAAGTTGAAGACATATGGTGGATAGCTTAACTTTACCCAACTCCAATTTCCTAAAAAATGACAATGGCATAAGATTAATGCTTGCACCAAGATCACACAATGCCATATTATGAAAAGATGGGCCAATAGAACAAGGTACTATGAAACTTTCCGGGTTTTTGAGCTTTTGAGGAAGCTTCCTTTGGAGAACCGCACTACACTCTTCACTAAGCTTGACGGTCTCATAATCTTCAAATTTTCTCTTCTTTGCAATAATGTCCTTCAAGAATTTGGCATAGTTGTGCATTTGAGTTAATGCTTCCAAAAGAGGAATATTTATGTGAAGCTTCTTGAAATTCTCCAAGAATTTCCTGTTAGTGTTGTGCCCAAAAGCCAATCATGAGATGATTGTATTTTTGCATATTGAGTTATGATATTTTATTGAGGCATTAATCCAGCAATTTTGTTTGTTGTTTTGTTTCTGCGTAACGTAATAAACATAATTGTAATCCTAGAATAATGATATTCTTAAACGTCCCTAGTCTAGTATTATTGTGGAGCGGGTTGCAATAATACATAATGACTAGCATATGTGGAGACTAATATGAGATATGTAGTCTACATATGGGTACAAGTTGGAGAACTTGTGTACTGGACCGACCCACCATGAGAACACTTCATGGATCGTTATATGAGTGTCATAAGTGATTCTCATAGTGATCATGGTATATGTAGTCCTTCGACCTAAGATCAGCAAGGTTCCCTACATGTGAGTCACATACTTTGATACTTTCCTTTGTTGCTCGTAACTGAGTGAACTTGAAGGAGGTCATTGGGTATGTCACATATCATGCGGAGGGATTTGTATGATCAAGATGGGATTTGTCCCTCCTATATAACGGGAGTGATATCTTTGGGCCCCTTGATAGAGTGAGACTTAGAAAATGCATGGCCATGCTCCGATGAGTTGATATATGATATCAATGTCGTCAGTTTAAGTTGGTCTACTCGATAATCAAGAAACCAAAGATTGGGCTATACGAGAGTGACACATTCCATGTCTCGTGCTTAGTCTTGATATCTTGGACAAAGGGACAATGGCATATATCGGTGATGATCATAAAGGTTTAGTCGATTCACCGACAATCTTGTCACTTGTGTAGCAATGATGTGTTGCTAGACACCGCTCATTGCTTATGATCATAAATGTGATTTATGATCATTGCCAACATGGCAAGAGCCTATTGGGTCGCACACATAGAGCTATTTGGATCATTAGAGTGCATGGGCTAATTATTTGGGTTATGGTTTCACTTTAATTTCGTATTAATAATGGGCCAAGGAGTTGAGCCATTATTAAGCCCGAAATTAAATCCTAATTGGATTAGGGCTTTGAAACCCATTAGGCCTGGAAGTTGAGTCTCACTATAAATACAACTTTTAAGTGAGAAATTCGCAGGTCTCCTTGCCCTAGCCTCCCAAAAGGACAGCCGCACTTTTCTCTTGCAATTCCTTAGAGGACGCAAGCTAGCACTGCGAGCGCAAGAGAAACGCATCTGCCGGGACGTGGTGGAAGCGTGGTGATCCCGAGAGGCTCATGTGGATACCATAGAGAGCCTGAACACGTCAACTGTTCAGGTTTTGTGATTCGACTCTACAGTTGAGTGAGAGATCTCAACCGAAAATTAGATATGAAATTTTTGAACACCCGGTTTACCCCATTTCACTTGGATCCTGGATGGTTTCGGTTAAATTCCGCTGCGCTGTTTGGCTCCCGAAACCCAACATTTCCCATATTGCTTTTCAAGCTTCTTCTTTTGAAATCTTTTTGGGAATGGCAAAGGTAGGTTGGGTGGGGCTTGTTGAACCTTAGATGGTTGCTCTTAAGGCATCTCCACCACTTGTTCCTTTTCTATTTGCTCTTCATTCTCAACCATAGGAGTGACTTGAGAAGGTCTATTCTTGTAAAAATCTTCAAGTTGCTTGCCTCCTTTAAGTTTGATGGCTTGACAATGTTCTCTTGGATTTATCTCGGTGTCACTAGGAAATTTTCCTTTTTGAGATGTCTTCACCGCCAAAGCCAATTGCCCAATTTGATTCTCCATGTTCTTGATGCTTGCGCTCACATTTGCCTCCATACTAGCTAAGTTAGCACTCAAGCTAGCCGTTTTGGCTTCATTCTTCTCCATTCTATCTCTTGTCTTCTTCATGAATTGCAACATAATTTCTTCCATAGAGGGCTTCTTCTTCATTGAGACTTGGTTGAAGCCGGGGAGGTGGTGGTGGTTGTTGCACATTCCTTGTATTTTCATAAGAGAAATTTTCATGGTTCCTCCAACTTGGGTTATATTGATTTCCCAATTGGTTGTGTGGCAACGTCGGGTTTTCTGGAGTCGCCACCAATCCGTTTACCTAGGTCGATTGGTCACCTAAAATATGGTCTGCGAGAGTTCGGGGATCGGGAGTACGGTTACGCTAAAACAATATTGTTATAGCGCCCAAAATTGGCACCTTAGTTGATTTTAATTTTGTTTTACTTTGCTTTTAAATAATCTTCAGTTAATTTTCAAAACCGAAAATTTTAACTAAATTATTTAGTCGGATGTGGATTTTTGGTAATTAATTTGTATAAAAATTTGATATTTCCGAACCATGGACTCTGCCGAGTCATTTGGATACGGAAGTTTTAATTCCGAACCATGGACTCTGCCGAGTCATTTGGACACGGAATTTGATGAAATTTTAAATAATTTAATTCATACCGTAAATATGGATTTTCATCTTCTGTACCTATTTAATTCATTTAATTAAAAAGGTTGATATTTTTCCAAACCGTAGATCCTACCGGATCATCCGGATATGGAAATTATTTTAATTAATTGTTAGTTATATAATTATTATTAATGGCCCACATAGACCGAAATTTTCAAAAATGTGATTTTTATTTTTAATATGTCAAATTAATTTTTTAGATTAATTATTAAAAAGTCTATCTAATCTAATTATATAATTATACTTAATATTAATTCCTAAGCTGATAGATGGCTTTAATGAACTGAACAAACATAAAAGAAAATAAGTAAAATCAGTTATCGAAATATACAAAGCAGAAAATTTTCATGGCAAACAAACGATTTAGTAATTATTTAGGCTATTAATAATAATAATAATAAAATTTAGGGCCTAATTTATCACAAAGATAATCTAGAGGATCCATTTTTGTCATTAATCCAAAAGTTAGGTAAATACCATCTCAAGTCATCTTCTTCGATTTGTTCTCTGTGGCCTTCAACCAGAAAAGCATCCTTTTTAATTCAAACAAATATCATGCTGATTTCAATCCAAAATCAAGATTATATACAATCTCATGTGCGGATTTTAATAAGACTAACAATATCCAATGAGGATAGCACAAAAAATTAAACCAGGAAAATAGACAGATGCTGCTACTTTCTCCTCAATCCTGTAATTTTATTAAATCGAAAATTGATCTTTGAAACGCATCGTATAGATTCAATCAAAATTACAAAGATTTTAAGATAAAAAAAATAAAAATAAAAATAAAAACAAAAATAAAAATAAAAAAAATAAAAAAAATAGATATCCTAACTTGTATTCCTATGTGAATTTATTAATTAAATTGATGCATGGCCAAATCATCAAATGAACAAAGAACAAAAAAAGAGAAAGAAAAAAAAAAGTATTGTCAGTGACTGATTTATAGGATAAAATGAAATTAATTGCTTAACTGGATAAAATAAAAATAACTCAGGGGTAAACAAGAATTATGCCAAAACTATGGACTTTCAAATCAGATCCGAAGCAACAACGAGTCGATTTGCGATCTGGATTTCGTTATTTAATTTTAATTTTTATTTTTATCTGCTTTAAATAATATCAATTAATATCCAAACCATGGATTCTAACCGAACCACCTGGATATGGATTTTGTAATTTATTACCGTCCTAAATTCATTTTAAAATTTTATTAAATCCACACGGAATGAATTTTTTTTTTTAAGTATGATTTTTAGACGCATTGTGAATATTAAATAAAAATAAAATTGAACTATCCAAAAATTAAAGAGATAAAACAAAATAAATAAATAAAAATTGAGATTATATTCCTATATGGATTTTATGGCTAAATTTAATGAATGGCCAAAATAAACAGATAAACAAAAGAAATTAAAGAAAAGAAAACAACAAAATAATAAAAGCTTGCTGTTAATGCTCAATCTGCAAAGAAAATAAAGTTAGTGACTTAAATGGATAAAACAAAGGAAACCAGGGGCTAAACCAGAATTTTTACCCAAAAAACAAAGAGTTTTGACTTAGTCAAAACGAAAAACGCGTCAGTTTTTTTTTTTTGTTTTTTTTTTGTCTTCGCCTTCTGTTTCCTTCCGGCGTCGAGGCGGCGGCGGCTAGGGGGCGCTGGGGGTCACGACGGCGTGCTCAGCAGCTGGGGCGGCGAGTAAGCTGGGAGGCGGTGCGGCAAGCTGGGAGGTGGCGAGACAGCGAGGGGAGGCCGGAGGTGACACGACGGCAAGGGGGCGACGCGGTGGCTGACGGGAGCAGGGGGTGATTTGGCGGCTGGCCGGGCGAACGGGTGAGCTAGGCGCAAGGCAAGACGGCGAGGGGAGGCCGGAGAGCGTCGGACGGGGCAGCGCGACGCGAAGGAAGAGCAGCAGCGCGAGCAGGAGGCTGGGCTGGCGAGGAGTGAGCAGTGGAGGGAGATGACGGCGGCAGCGAGAGGGGGTCAACGGCTGGCGAAACGGGACGCAGACGGGTAGGAGACAGAGGAAGGAGGAGGAAAAGAGAAAGAAGGAGGCCGACCCGAGAGAGAAGGGGAAAGAAGGAGGCCGACGCGAGAGAGGAGGAGAGAGGGGGAGGCCGACGCGGGAGAGGATATGTGACGGAGACTGGCGGCGGCAGAGGTGCAAGAGAGAAGGAAAGGAAGAGAGAAAGAGGTCTAGGCGAGAGAGAGATCAGAGAGAAGAAGCTGGTGGAGGGAGACGAGAGAGAGAGAGAGGAGATTTTTTTTTTTTTTTTAAAGGGAGGAAAGAGTGCTCGAGTATAAGTGAGAGTGAGAGGATAAGATTTTGCTGGCCTGGGACCGGAGAGAGAGAAGTTAGATCCCGTAAGGGATAAGTTAGGGAGAGCTGTCGGCCGAGATAAGCGATGGATTCCTTCGAGAGAACCACCTCCCCCAGTTAATAATCCCCCCCAGAAGAATAGAGAAAGAGAGCAGGTAAGATATTTTTTTTATTTTATTATTATTATTTATTTTTATATTATATATTTTTTATTATTACACACAAACATTTTTTAATTAAGTTGATTTGATTTGATTTGATTTTTAACTAATTAATTTTTTTAATTAATTAATAATTTTCTTTAACACACATTCTATAAAAAAAATGCCCCTAAAAAAATATATATTTTATCATTATTATTATTATTATTATTATTATTATTATTATTATTTATTTTTTTCTTTTTAATTAATTAATTAATTAATAATTTTTAATTTTAATTAATTTAGATTTAATTTATTATTATTATTTTTTTCTTCTTTTCCCCCCCCCCCCCCCCTTTTTTTTTTTAACATAAAAATTAAAAAAGAATGCCCCTAAAATAATATTGCCATTATTACTATTATTATTTTTTAAGTCAGTAATTCAACAATTTTTTTTTTTTAAGTTTTAATTTTTAATATAATTAATTTTTTTTTATTTTTAAGCCGGACGAAATTGGGTGTCAACAGGTTGCCTCTAAACCCAAAATTCTGGTTGCCCATGAAATTTGCTTCTTCAAGCTCCATATCCATATATCCACCATATGTGTTGGAGGTAGAGGCGGTGACTTGCTCAATAGTTGGCTCCTTTTTGTTAGTCAACTTGGACATTTGATTCATGAGAGAAGTCATTTATGCCGACAAGGCAGTCAAATGATCAACCTCAAGTGCCCCTCTTCTTGGTTGAGCTCTTTCTCCCAGCCATTGCTCTCCATTTAGTGCCAATTGCTCTAGAATTTGGAAAGCATCATCGGCCGTCTTTGACATCAAGGATCCACCAGCCGAAGCATCAATCATAAATCTTGAAATGGGTACCAATCCTTCATAGAAAAGTTGGATTTGTTGCCAATCCAAGAATCCATGTTGTAGGAACTTCCTAAGAAACTCCTTGAATCTTTCCCAAGCCTCCGAAATAGACTCCATCTTATGTTGCTTGAATGTCACAATTGAAGCTCTCAAGTGGGCCGCCTTGGATGGAGGGAAAAACTTGCTCAAGAATTTCTCGCCCATTTCATTCGATGTAACAATGCTCCCCGTGAAGTGATTGATACCACCCTTTAGCCTTGTCCCGAAGTGAAAAAAGAAACAATCGGAGTCTAATAGCATCAGTGGAGACTCCATTAGCCTTGAATGTGTCACAAGCTTCCAAGAAATCCGCTATATGAGTATTAGGATCCTCCAAAGCCAAGCCTCCAAATTGGTTTTGTTGGATGAGAGAAATCAAATATTGCTTCAATTCAAAGTTGTTAGCTTGAACTGGTGGCCTCACAATACCCAAATAATTCTCCATCACCAATGGTCGGATGTACTCCATAATAGGCCTTTGTGGATTCTTTTGATAGACTCCATCTTGATGATCCGTCCCTCCATTTCCTCCATTGCCACCATTATGCCCATTACCGTTCAGATTATCACCTCCACCCTCCATGGATGTAGAGGTGGAACTTGATTCTCCTAAGTGTGATGTTGTTCTAAGCTCTCTAAGATGTCTTTGGATCTCCGGAATGAATGGCAACAAAGTACAGTGTTGGGAACGGGTCATACACCAATAGTACCTATCAAAGAAATATTCAAGTACAAAGGCAACAAATAAGTAAAGAAATAAAGGTTTAGTCTAGAGTCAATCTTCTAGCAATGATACTGAACAATTCAACGCAATCGATCCCCGGCAACGGCGCCAAAAACTTGTAGTGAAATTTTAAAACCACTATTCTGCAAGTGCACGATGGACGTGTAGATGGGGTGAGTGAGTATCGTTCCCACAAGGATTGATTAAATTGATTGCCAAGTACCACTATTTAAAGTAAACTTTAGCTAAACAATCAAAGTTGGATGGAAATGTAGGCAACTTAAACAAGTGACTAAACTTAGCTAAACGGAATACTATTAACCTAGAATGCAAGTATGCAATGTAAAAATTTTAGTTTTATCAAATCATGAAAGAACACTTATTGTGGGTTCACTACTTGTCTTGATTTGTTGGTGAACTTAGGTGAATGAGTTAATCTCCAATGTATGTTGATAAAGTTATTCAATTAAATTCTTAGTGAACTTAGGTGAATGGGTTAATCTCCAATGTATGTTGATAAAGTTATTCAATTAAATTCTTACTTTTTCAAGTGAAAAAATTAATCTCTCTAATATAAACTTAATAAGGATTTTCATCCAATTACAAGCTTAGAAAGAAGCATTAGAGCTCAATTTACCTTTATCTAATGACTTAAACTAATTTTCCAACAAGTCCATAGCCATTAAATTCTTCTCCTATGTCCAATTACTTCTAATTTTTTCCAAGAGTTTATAGGCAATTTATAGTGCAACCAATTGTGGCCATCAATTAGCTAACACAACATTAAGTTCAAGAGAAGAATAAACATACATTTAGTAGAAAACTAACATCACATAACCATGAATTCATCCAACATAATCAATCCAAGTAGCTACATCCATAGAAAGTGCAAAAGAAGACTACTTCATAACTAAATAAAACATAATCATGAAAGTAAACATAATAACATCCATGAGAAACTACAAGGAAGATGAAAGAATAAACCCAAGATGGCTAGAAGATCTTGAATCCAAAGTCTCCAAGCTAGTCTCCTTGAGCACTCCAAGCAATCTCCAAGCTAGCTCCAATGGTGACCAAGAAAAACTAAGAAAAGCTATGAATACTAACTATGGTGGATATGGAAAAAATAGTTCTAAGAAGAGAAGATGAAGATGAAGCTATCTTCTTTTGCTAGGTTCTAGGTCCTTCTACCCCTTGGAGGTGTCCCTTTCACTCACCAAACCATTTGGATAAAAATCCTTGGCTAATAGCAAGCTTGAGTTCAAATTTGAGGTAGGGGACCACTTTCCCGGGTGACTGGCGCCTAGGCCTCAGAAGGGGGTGCTTGGGCGCCTAGGCCTCCAGGCTTGAAGGTGTTCTGGCGCCTATGCCCCAGGAGGGAGTGCTTGGGCGCCTAGGCCTCCAGACTCATAGGTGCTCTGGCGCCTAGGCCCTAGGAGGGGGTGCTTGGGCGCCTAGGCCTCCAGGCTCGCAGGAGCCTGGGGCCTAGGCCTCGCTCCTCGGGCCTAAGCCTCACAGTTATAATTTTCCTTGACTTTTGCATTCCCGTTTTTTGTTCCACTCATCCCGGTGCCATTCTAATGCTACGGTCCGCTTCTCCAACCTACAAAATGAAGGATCAAACCAAAAATCGGTCAAAAATATTGAGTGATAAAGTAGAAAATTGTGATCAAAGTTTACAAAAAGTCAACATGTTTGACCACAAAATTAACGTTTATAAAAAATGTAAACTAAGATGTGTTTAGTCTTTAATCTTTCATATATTTATGGCTTTGACTATTAAACTTACTTTGACCACTAAAATTAGTTAATTTTAACAAGTATGACGTAAGTTTTTTCTACTATAAAAATAGTTTTTAATATATAAATTTTGTCAATTAATTTTTTCCAACTTGGACAAGTATATACTATGAAAGCTTACACATCTAATCCATCTTAGAGCAATCATATAATTTAAGTATGACTCAAGCATTTATTATGAAAAAAATAAAAAGATGATCATTGTACCAAAGGTCATTGTGAAAAATTTTAGGAAAAAAAATCATTGGGTCCTAGAATTATAGAATATTATAATAAAAAACTATGTAAAAAGTAGAAAAATGAAACTTATAATAAACATGTCTAAACTAAAAATTAAAATCATTATTACTACTATTTATTTTGAATAATATAATTAGAATTATAATTATTTAAGGAAAAAAAACCTAGAATTTTGATTTACTTGCAAAGCACATGTGCAGTGCTAGTTTAGAAAAAATTCTAGAATAGTGAAGTATGAATTTGATGCACCCATAGAAAAGTATTAAAATTGTGCCACATGACTCATTGTGACATGTTAACTTGTTAGATAGATGACATATATGTAAAATGCTAGAAAAATTAAATAATACATATAAAAATTTTAAAAATATAAAATTATGATAAAATGAGGAAAATTAGCTACAAATAAATAAGAGAATTTATGCTATGTGATTACACACACACACACACACACACACCTATATATATAAGCTTGAAAAAAGGGAAAACACATACAAAAATATTGTTGTATATCTGAATATTTTGAATGCTAAAAAACATAGATAAAAAGTTTAAAGGGTGAAGAATTATAGAGCATAGCATATATAAAAAAATGTGATTAAAAATGATAAAAAAATATTATTAATTTGTAAGGAAGTACAACATAAGTATGAATTTGGTATAATAATGTATAAATGAAAAAGAGTAACACATGAGAATAATAGAATAACAAATTAGTGAAAGAATATTAGTTTTTCATAATGGGTAGAATCTAAATGAATGTAATGTAGTCAAATGTGTGACTAACATGTATAAGCCTCTATAGGAAAACTTTAGTTGGAGTAGGTAATACATATAGTTCATAATGCAAACACATTGTAATTATAATTTAAATCATAGATTACACATCAATCCAAGGTAAATGGAATTCAAAGGTGAACAAGGTATGAGAATTAGAATCACTAGCATATATAGGAGGGACAAATGTACAACATCATTTAGTTCTACTTAAAAATGATGGAAATATGAAATAAAAAAGAAAATAGATGTCTAATATATTGAAAGAATAACAATGAGAAAAGGAATGAAGCATGTAGAGTAGTAAGGGAACTTTTGAATATAGGACATAGAGATACCAATAAAAAAAAATAAATGTCACCATTATTGAATGAAAATGTCATATTAATAGTAGATAACGTTATTACTGTGCACAGAAACATTATTTATAATATTCAAATTGAACAAAAAATATAGTTCTTGAATATGAAAACATCATATTGATAATGAAACTATCATTATTGTACACATAAATATCATTTCGTCTTAATAGAATGCCTTATATTTAACAGTGACTAAAATATCATTTTTAAAATGTAGTGATATATTTAAATATTTTACAAAATCTTAAAGACTAATTGTGTAATTTTTGAATGACATGCAAACTTTAGGGATAATTTTGTTAACTAAAATAAGTTTAGGAACTAAATATATAATATTCAAAGACAATTCTACAAGCTTTTGAAACTAAGCATATAATTTTTGAAAAACTTTCATTCCAAGATCCTCATTTTATATATTGATAGACTTAGATTACATACTAGTTATTTTTTTTTATATTGACGCTTTTAAAATGTCAAAGAAACATATGGTATGTAAAACTAGCTCACTTAGAATATAAATGAAGTCTCCTTGTAGAATTGTATGTGTCTATTTTATTATCCTCATTTTATATATTGAGAGCTTTGAATTATATACAAGCTATTTCTTCACATAACAATTTTTTTTTTCATTTCATTACCCATCATTTTACATACCATGAGTCTTAAATTGCATACCAATTATTTTTTTACATACCGGTTATCTTCATTCTAGCACCTTCGTTTTACGTATCGGAGTACTCAATTACATACTAGTTATTTATTTACATACCAATGATTTTCAGATTTACTAATGTATGTCAAACTAGCTCACTCAAAATGTACCTATTTTCATACCATTAACCCTATTTCACATACTAGGAGCCTTAAATTACATACTGGCTATTTCTGCACATATCAGTTTTGTTTTCATTCCAATACTCCGCATTTTACATACTAGGACTCTTAAATTACATGTCGGCTATTTCTTTACATACTAGTTATCTTTATTTCAGTACCTTTATTTTATATATGAGAGGCTCAAGTTATATATTAGTTATTTATTTATATCTTAGTGATTTCAAATGTAATACGGTATGTAAAACTAGCTCTTTTGAAATGTAAATAAGTTTTCTTTATATGTGACTATTTTCATACTATTGCCCTCATTTTATATATTAAGAGCTTAAATTACATACAACTATTTCTTCACATACTGATTTTTTTTCATTCTAACACCCTTTATTTTATATATCAGAAGCCTCAAATTACATACTAGTTAGTTCTTTATATACTAGTTATTTTCATTCCAGTATCTTTATTTTACATACCAAAGGGCTCAAGTTACATTCTAATTATATTTTTACACATGTTTGATTTTGAAATATGAAGAAAAGTTTTAGTATGTAAAATTACTCATCTTGGTATGTAAGTTGATCTTACTCAATATGTAAATAAGGTTAGTGAAAAAGTGCCATTTCCTTAGTGCAAAATTGCTTTATTTTCTTAGTTGATTGGTGTCTTGAGAAAATGCTTTTCATCTAGCATATAAAATTGTGTTTACCTGCCTTGACATCACTTTTATTTATATGAGAATCACAATTTAGATAATTACAGGAAATATCTTTCTTCAAATTAACATCAAGTGTTTTGCATGTGATTACTTCTACAGCATTAGATCACTCTAAGTGATATGAAAATTGTTATATAACAGAAAGAACAAGTTGTTATTTGGTTCTAAATCACAAGTATTCATTTAAAATATCATCAAATTTTCATTCAACCCCATGCTAAAATCATACTTCAATGATTTCAATTACATATCAAATAAAATCTATGAACATCACATCCAATTAAAAAGTATATCAGACAAGTCATTTATTTTCATATTAATTCACTTCTTTACCCTACCATTCATTTGGCCTCTTGTTTGTTACACTCATTTCTTTATCATTCACTTTTTAATCAAATTGAATAGATAAACATACATAACTAATACTTCAATAGAGAGTAACTAACACAAATTAACATAATCAAATCACTAACCTCTTTCCAAACCTAATAGTATTCCTCACTAAAAAACTTTACAATCTCTTGCCTTTTTCTGTTGATTTTGGATCAAAACAAGTACCAATAAATAAATACTTTCTAGATTTCCAATTTATCTTTTTCATTGAAAATTAAAATCAAAAATTGGCATTGAGTTTTCTTTCTTTTGCTCCCAATAGAAATTTTAATTATTTTTTCTTATTTTTCCTATTACCTTAAAATAGGTCATATATTTTTAAGCTTATAGAAAAAATTAACACCCTAAAATCCAATGGTTGCCACTACTTCTCTATCCATGAAGAAGAAGTTATGGTTCTTTGCTATAGAATAACCTTCTAAATTTATTTATATTGTTATTCTCTAAGAAAAATTTAAAAATTATTTTAAAAACAACAAGTTTTTATTTATTTTCTGAAACATGTGAGTTTTGCATGGAGATTAAGAGAGGGAAAAGTATCCTCTTCTTCCTACTTCTACACTTTTATTCTTTCATATAAATTAAGAAAGCTACTATATTCGTCCCAAATTCTTTGCATTATTTTAGTTTTTCTTCACTTAAGTTTGGCTTAAATTTATTTATATTTGTATTAGCATAAAAGTTTTAAAAAATTTATATTAGAAAACTATAACTCTTTTAGTTTCTAAATATAAATTTTTTTAAAAAAGTTAATAAATATTAATATAAATAAATTTAATTCAAACTTAAGTAAAAAAAAAACTAAATAGTGCAAAGAATATAGGATAAACGGAGTATAAAATTCGAAATGATGCAACCTACTAAATATGGAAATGATGCAAAGATTTGTGACATTCCAAGATAATCAATTATGCAAAGACTATGGGGTAGATATATTGTTTTTTTAATGAAAAATAAAAACAGTCACTTAAATAATGCATTATTTAGTTTGTAAAAAATTAAAATTTTCTATTCATTTCTCTTTCTTTATGCTATAGAAAATATGGGATTAAATATTCCTCAAAAGTTCAAAATCTTTATTTGGAAATATGCTCAAAATGCTTTCCCTATAACAGTCAACCTTGCCAAAAAAAAAGAAAAAGGAACAGTTGATCCCATTTGTGTTCGTTGCAATCAAGAGGAAGAAATATTATTTCACTTATTCATCCATGGTGCTAGCTCTCAATTTATTTGGCAGCATATGCAAGTGGGGCTTCCCATTGTCCATGCTACCTCCTTTAATCAATGGTTGTTTTGTTTACTTGTCCTTTTGCAACCTTGCTCCTATACGAACATCATGCATATTGTGTCTACCCTTTGGAGTATTTAGATTTCGAGGAATGAAAATGGTTTCAGGCGACAACCTTCAAATCCAACAACGATTAATTTCAACAAAGATAATCTAATAGCCATTATAGAGACTACTCATAGGCAAGCTAAAGTCATGAGAAGAAATCGTAACTTAGTTGCATATGAAGTTCTAGAGAAAGTATAGGCAAGCCTATCATTTTTCTAACTTATGGAGCTTGGAAGCCTGCTAGCAATGAGGGTGACTTGGCCTAGGTGTGTAAATTGTGTGGTGGAAACTTGAGGCCTCTTGACAAAGTTGTTAAAGTCAGGTTTCTATCTAAAGTCATTTTGGTTTTTCTATAGTCGTAAAGTCGTAAAAAGTCATAGAGTTGTAAGATTTTATCAAAAATTTTTAGAAAAAGATAAAAAAAATATACTCATCTAAATTATTTCAGGAAGTTTATATTATATAATTTTTTCACTTACTGATATTTTATACCATAAAAATGCCATGGCATAAACATATAATACAAAAAAAAAAGTTTTTCAAATTCACAATTCATAAATGAAAAGTTAAAAACATCTCAATTATCTAATGGAACATAGAAAACATTACAACCAATGATAGTATCAATATTATTATCTTCTAAATTCATATCTTCTTCTTCTTTTTTAGTTTTATCATTTAATAAGTTAAACTCATTTATGCAAATATTTGTATCATCATTGGCATTTTCTTTGCCTACAGCCATATTTACATAAACTTGACAACCAGGATTATTAAAATCATAATGAAGAAGAGTAATCAAGTGACCTTAGGAGCTTGAAGGAAAAAATAACAGATGATTTCTATTTTTTCGGTTATCTTTATTTATTTTTTTATTTTAATCTTTATAAAAAACAACAGGATTATTTTTTTATATTAAAAAATTTATTTTTTGATTTTATAAAGATTGAATTGGGTAATAAATTAATATATTTTTTGCTTGCTTTTATTTTTTAGCCCAATTTCAGAAAATTTGATATAATAACATAGAAACGTAAAGTCATAAAATTTCTAAGTTTCTAAAGTCGGGATTCTACCCGTTTCTACTTACATATAAGTTTCTACTAAGACTTAAAACGTTTTTTTGTTTCTAGAGTCATAGAAACGTAAGTTTCTAAGACTTAAGTCGGGATTTTAATAACCATGCCTCTTGAGTTGCTAGTCATTTATAATGAACTGTTAATTAATGAATTGTTATATTTATATATTACTCCCTCCGTTTCGCATTAATTGACCATTTTACTTTTTTTGACTAAAGTTTGACTTGAACATATTCATATTGATATGTATTAAAAAAATTCTTAAAAATGATATATAGAAATTATGGTCTTTAAAGTTTCATTTTCATATAAAATATTCATATTTTTATAATAAATTTTGAGAGAAATAAAATCGTAAATTAATTGCTGTAAATAGTAAAATGGTCAGCTTTTATGAAACGAAGGGAATATTAGTTTTCAAATGATATTAATCTCAGAAAAAAAATTATATAACTAAAAATAAATTGTTTTAAATTAATCCAACTTAACGAAGAGGTGGGACGAAGCACACTGTACAAACACATTTATGGGAAACGAAAAAGGCGCTAGAAGTCGAAGGAAATTTTGAAATCCTTTTAGTCCACACATACTGCACACAATTGGGGTCATAAAAACTAACATGTTTTAAAAAAAAAAAATATGTACGAGAAATCAACAGCATTACTATGACTGGTCATGAAAATAAATTACAATGCTTTCACAATTAATTTTCGTTATGTAGTATTTCTCTCATAAATAGTATATAATTTTGAAATTTTATTCATGTTATTCTTTCAATTCCCCCTATAAAACAGGGGGGGGGGGGGAAAGGACGTTCTCGTTTTTTTGGGAAAAAAAATAGCGAAAACAAGCAATTTAAAAAGAAGGGAAAATATATTTTTATTTGGTAATTAAAATAAAAGACACTTTTGATCCTAAAACTTACATACTTTTTTGTTTCAGTCCTAAATCTCTTCACTTTTTTTCTAAATGAATCCTAAAACTTTGTAACTATTGAATAATTAGATCTAAGAATTTCTACTTTTAAATAAGTCATAACACGTTACAATTATATATACAATTAATCCTAAAAATATTCAATTTTTTATACCAACATTTAGGACTAATTTAAGTTGTAACACTCTCATATCTCACATAGGTAAATTGTGGGAAATCTTATGTAAATATATAGGCTCCAGTTCTAGAATATAAGTACCTAGCACTTATCCTTTTCACAAGGATAGCCTATGTGATGTGGGTAAGTGTTCCGTTGATCGGTTATAGACTTGGGTAATTACAGATGATATTAAAGCCAGGTTTAGTTCAAAGTATGTGATTGTATCTGCCGGTAGAGGACAAAGGAACTTCCTTATATTAAGAGTCCATTCCTAAGTATCTAGCGCTTATCCTTTTCCAAAGGATAGCTTATGTGGTATGGACAGGTGTTTCATTCGAACCAAGTAATCCGACTGACCCTAACAAGGACATTGGATACATAAATGGTGGAGTTTGTAACACCCCCATATCCCACATTAGGGAATTATGGGAAGTTTTATATGGATATATAGGCTCTAGTTTCAAAATATAAGTACTTAGTGTTTACCATTTTCATAAGTATAACCTATGTAGTGTGGGTAGGTGTTTCGTTAACCGGTTCTGGACTTAGGTCATTATAGATGGTATAGAATGAGGAAACTTCCTTATACTAAGAGTCCATTTCTAAGTATCTAGCACTTGGTGTAAATTTGATTTAGTAAACTCAAAATGAGCAATGAGTTCTGGATTGTTAACAAGAATTTAAATTATTATTTTTCTTCTTTGTAAATCATACTTCTATTTAATAACTTTTTCAATAAATTTAGGACTAATTAATTATTAACATCTTAAGAAATTTTAGGAATGATTTAAAAAAAATTGTAGAACTCAAATAAAAATAAGATATATTTTAGCATTAAAAGTGTCAATTCCTCCGTAAAGAAAAAGAGAAACGAGTGTCCCTTTCTTGCCATTTATATGTGGAAAGCATGCATGTGAGAGGACGCCATTAATCCTTCTGATCTCCATCCACCCTTGCAGAGATGCACAAACGGGCTGGCCCGGACCGGCCGGTCCTGGGCCTAAGTAATTTGGGCCCGGGCACAGCCCGTGTTTACACGTGCCGGTCCCGTGCCAGTCCTGGGCCGAACCCGAGCTGGCCCGTTAAATTTTAATTTTTAAAATTGTAATTTTAATTTTAAGTTTTAGTTTTTATTTTTAATTTTTAGTCTCCACTTTTTAGTCTTCACTTTTAAATAACTTAATAAAAACAAGAGTCTGAGAGTTTTTTTATAAGTGATATTTTATAATCTAGTTTATCTTAAATTCTACTTCATCTTCAATTCTACTAGACTTTTAAATTAATCAAACGTTAAAGGTAAGAAATTGACCAAAAAGTTTGGAAACTTTGATATATTTGATTTTGAGTTAAACCATTTTTTGTTATTTCTTTATGTTAAAGAAACAAACCATGATTACCAAGATTTTACTTTACAAGACAATAAATAAAATAATGACAAAAAAACTAGATAAATATTTATTCTAAGGTTATCTTTATATTTTATATAATTACTTATTTTAAGAGCAAAACACCACCACCGGTGTGAACTTTTATTAATATTAAAGCCAAACGGCACTTACATACCATGGAACGGGCTTTACATTACTCAATAGCGAAACGTTCCATAAAATTAAATGCAAAATAAAAAGTACGATCTGTGCTACACAGCAAAATCAGATCAAATACAAAGTAAGTAAATAATGAGCAAGTGGTGGATTTAAGCATCTACCTCATCGGGGTTTTCTTCGTCAGAACTCTTGTGGTCTTGTAATCTGCAAGCTGCAAGACCCCAATCACGGTTGCATATACAAACTTCAACTGCATCTGGTGATAGCCTTAAGCGTCTCTCTGAAATGACACGCTTTCCAGCGCTGAAAGCGGACTCCGATGCAACGGTTGAGACGGGAACAACTAGAACTTCTTTGGCAATGATGGAGAGTATTGGAAATTTGTTACTTCTTGCTTTCCACCAGTCTAGAATGTCGGTCTCATCATTCTCCCAAACAAGGTTAAGGTATGCGTCCACTTCAGTAAGACCGGATGCGGCAGCACGGAGCCGTTTGAGTAGTTGTTCAGCCGGATTGAATGACAATGAGACCAATGAAGACGCGATGGTAGATGAAGTAGTGTTTGCAACCTTATCCTTATACCGACTGGCATATATCTTAAATAACTCTCGCAAGTGCTCATCAATAGAGGCAATTATAGCATGAACAGAAATATGTGTCATTTCTAAGAAACTATAATAACTCTCAAGTAGCTGTTGTGTACCTGTGATTCTTACGGTCGGGTCTAGTGTAGCTGCAAGTAAGTAGATTGGGGGTATAGTACTGAAATATGAAATCCATTTACTCCCTCCGTCCCATATTCTTTGCACCATTCACGTTTTACCAATTAATCTATGATTTTTTATTTTAGACATTTTAACATATAAATGAAAAACTTTTATATGTGAATGATAAATCAAGACCTATAGTTTCTAAATATATATTTTTTAATTTTTTTCTAACAATCAATAATATAAAAAAATTCAAGTCAAACTAGCCCAAAAAGTCAAATGGTGCAAAGAATATGGGACGGAGGGAGTATCTTTCATGGCCTTAATTGTGTCTTTTAAGAACTCGTCATCTTTGTATTGGTTCAAAACTCATGCAATGTTGACCATATGCATTAAAACTCTGTGCGATGTGGGATAGTATACACCGGAGCAAAAAACAGTGGCATCATAAAAATATCGCAGCACAGCAGCCAATTTTGACAGTTTATCCCACATCTCTTGTTTCAAAATCGTGTTCTTTTCTCTGACATTTATAAAACATGTCATGTATGCAGCAAATGGCATCGTATCTATCAACATCTCATAAGTGGAGTTCCATCCGGTAGGGCAATCAAGTTTAAAACGTTTCCAACTAAATTCGAGGCCATTTTCCAAACAATATTGCTTAAATTCTTTAGAAACTTTCGGCCTTGACTTTAAATAGTGGAGTGCCCACCTAATTGGAGTAATTTCATTACTCAAAACTTGAAGACCTTTTTGGACAACTAAGTTTAAAATATGACATATACACCTAATATGAAAAAATGCGGCATCACGGACAGGTTCTAGTGATTCCTTCAATGTCTCAGCCGCGACATCGTTGTTTGATACATTATCAAATGTTATGCTAAAAACCTTGTCATGACAAAAATATTCTTTTAAACATTCTGAAATTACATTGAATATGTTCCAACCAGTATGATCGACCTCCATCCACTTAAATGCAATGATACGTTTTTGAATAACCCAACTATCATCAATCCAATGTGCAGTTATACAATAATAATCTTGTCCTAGTGATGAAGTCCACATGTCACTAGTAAATGAGATAGAGTGATCTAAAGCAGAGAAGTATGCTTGTAAGTTTGATTTACCAACTTCATAACTTTTAAATGCCTCCCTTCTAGCAGTGGTCCTAGATGTTTTTTTAAAAGCAGGGTTTAAGTGTGTTATAATCCATTTTTCCATGTGTCTATCTTCCGATTGTGTAAATGGTTTTTCAGTTAACATCATCCATTCTATCATGCCTTCTCTACAATCTTTTTGATTAAATTTAAAAATACCTGATCCGCCGGCAGTGCTTGCAAGCTGTGTCTGACCGCCGGTACTCGTAGCTGCATCTGAACATAAAGTCGGATGCTTTGATTCCATGTGACGTCTCAGTGTTCCTGTGCCAGCGTTCTTCTTATGCAAGAGCTTTTGCTTGCAGTGTTTGCACTGTGCGAACCTCGCATTGTTTCCATGATTATCATTCTCAAAAACTTGGTCAAAATGCTCCCAAACCCATGCGGTGCGCCTCGCCGTCTTACCTTCTGCCGGAAGTTCGGCTTGATGGCTTGTCGGGGTTTGTTCAGAACCATCTCCTCCACCAACATTCCCTGCTGCCGTTGGCTCCACCTCCTCAACATCGTCATCAGAAAGTTGATCATTGAGGCCCAAGTCGTATTGACTCATATCGAATTGCTCGTCATTGTCAGTTTGTTGGATATGAGTCCCACGGGTCGCCGGTCGAGAAAGGCCACGAAAAAATGACCTCAAACCGGTGCGGGATGAAGAGCTTGAGGCATTTCCCTTTCCTCTTGATGCCATTTGTGTGAGGCAAAATTGAGCAAAACACAAGCTTCGAAAGTAATTGAGAATTGAGTGAGAATGCAGAAAATAATATTGACTGCTTGAAAGAAATGAGAGAATATATGAGTAGAGAAGGAGAGATTGCTAAGATTGGTGTGAAGAAATGGTGCAAATGGCCTCCCTATTTATAGGGGAAGGCCTTATTTTTTTTTGCCTAAAATACCCTTAGAAAATAATTGTTGGAGAGGGCAAAAATGTAAATTCTAGGGTCCAGAAAACGCTGCCAACCGTTAAAAGGACCTAAGTTGTCATTTGCCCTTTATTTTGAAAAATCTGGCCGTTGGGAAGAATCCTGCCGTTGCGCCGCACCGGTCCCGTGCCGCCGTGCCGAGCCGAGCCCAATCCTTCCCTGGGCCGTGCCGAGCCCACCTCCCTCCCCCCCTCCTCCAGGCCCATATACGGCCCACATGCCGCCGGTCTTAACGCGGGCCTGGGCCGTGCCGGTCTTGGCCGTGCCTGGGCCGTGCTCCAAGCGAGCCGGGCCGTGTCAGGGCCGGCCCACTGAACACCTCTACACCCTTGCTTCATGCTTTAATTTTGATGGGGTTGTCTCCAATATCGAAATTCGTTTAGGGGTAAAATCAACGAGGGATCATCTAACTTATATTTTTGTCCTAATTTTATACCCCACCTTCAAATTATTCTAATAAGGTATCTTACCTTTTAATATGCGTCCTATCTAGATACTTTTGGTTAATTTCAGAATTATGTCTAACGAAAAATAATTATGTGGCATTAAAAATAATAAAATAAATGATAAAATAACAATAGTGGTCTTCAAGTTGTTTCAATCACTAATTCTAACCCTTAAACTTCTACTCAACTCAGTTCTATCCTTGAAACCCTAATATTTCATCCCTAATACCCCCAGCCACCAGCCCAGCTGACTACTCGAATACCCTAGCCCGAACACCAAAACCCCCCAGCGCCGCCGCTCCACTCCATTTCTTCTCCGCGTACGCGTTGCACGATGAATTGAAGAAGAATTCGTGGAGGTCGGCGATTCTTCGATTACCCACTAGCAGCGCCGATTGAGCCAAGGAAATCAAACCCAAATGGAGATCAAACCCAGGTTCAAGACGCGATTTGTTGTCGTCCCGGTGGCTGTGCTACTCCGGTCATTCCAACATCTGCCGCTTCTCCAATCGCCATTGATTGACGGCAAAACTCGGAAGGCGGCTTCGAGAAGTAGTGGATTGCAAGGCGACTACGAGGGCTCAATTATCAGATTGAGTCCATAAACCCATAGCTGTAGAGGTTCGCCGCCGTCGGAGAGCTGGGTTTCTTATAAAATCGAGCCTTGATTTGCCTCGATTTAGCATTCATTGTTCACCTCGATTCGTTGTCCACCTTAGATCTCTTAACAAGGACGGTCAGCGATCGATTGGAGGGTGGTCGGTGGTGAGGCTGGCTGCTGGAAGGGTGGTTAGTGGTGAGGCTGACAGTGGGGCTGGCGGTTAGAGTTAGGGTTCTTAAAAATTTAAACAAACTTAGATTTAATAGGGGAACAAAATTTATGGTTTAAATTATTGATAAGAAAACTTAAAGGACTAGAAGTATTATTTTAAATTTTATTTAAATGTTTTCTCTTGCCATGTCATCATTTTACATCAAACTTAATTTAGAAAGTAACGGAAGCATCTATATAGCACACACAATAAGAGCTAAGGTATTTTGTTAGGACAATATGAAGGTGAGATACCCAGTTAGGATAAAAAAAATAAGTTAGGTGACCCATGATGAATTTTACCCATTTTTTAGTGTAATATTTCTATATGTGGTAATCATATTATACTTGCACTAATCTAAATTGAGTGGATCCCATATTAGAAGAAAAACTCTTTTAAAATTTATTTCTTCATTCAGAAGATACTTATTAAAAAAATTAAACAGTTCTTTATTTCAATATTCCTCTTTTATCTTCCTTCTTTGCTCCATATTCAGTTATTGTCTTGTACATGAAATAAGTCGGGGCAATCCCAAACCTACGCCTATAAATTGGTATACATGATTGGATTCCCAAAATTACTATACCGTAAAGAAAGCACTATGAATAATTTGGCCCAGTATTCTCTGCTACATTATTTTTCTTTGCATAAATAATTTTCTTTTCTACTTGTAAATATTGCGTATCTATGTCTGTTTCAAATTAAATAATGGATTATTTAATATATTCTTTTAATTTTTAGTGATTATTATTCAATATGTATACCAATTGAAACTTCATACCATATAAGCTTAAAAGGTATTCTTAAAATATTTTTTAAAATAATTATTTTTTATTAATTTTTATTTTATTGGGCTATGCACAGAAAAAAAATTATAAAATAATTAATTAACTTGTAAAAATTATTCAACTGAATATTAAGTAGATAAAATATCAACTATCAAATAGCACTAATTCTAGAAAATTACTAAAAATGAAAATCATACATTATTTAATTTGTAAACAATAGAGCTAAATTTCTCCACGTATTTCTATTTCATCATGTTACCAAAAGGAAGGGATTGGGCCATGGAGAACTATTAGAAAATTTGAATTTTACTAAAATTTCTAGAAAATGTTTCCTAATGGTACTTTAAAATTACACTAAAGTCCCTAACTTTTTAAAAATAGCAATTTGATCTATATCTTTCTTAAAAAAATATTTTATTCATTATATTTAAAAATTGTAAACATGCTCCTGGATTATGAAAATATATTTCAATTAGAGAGTTACTAAAGTTGTAATATGATTGATAAAAAATTAAAAAAGGGAAAAAAATAGAAACTTTCAGAAGCTTAACATAGGAGGGAACATGAAAAACTGGAGGCTTCACAAGGCAAAAGTAGCGCAATAAACACCCAATTGGAAGTGCGATTAAATGATAGTACAAACTTTACAAAAGTGTAGGAGCCCTGATGGCTACAAACTTTATAAAAGTGGCTAAGGAAATCTAGAAATCCTTTTTGTCCACACGCTTTATTGACTTTTGTCCATCAGAATTAGCCAAAATCCATAATTAGCCCTTGAACTCAAGTGAAACGGACACATAGCCCCTTGAATGGCAACTCAGTACATATAACCCCTTGAACTCGGTGAAACAAGACAATTTAGCCTTTTTATTAGCCACCGTTAGTCAAGAGGCAACACGTGACTTAATTCCATAAATGACACTGGTATTTTATAAATTTTTTAGACGTTCAGGACTAAAATGCCTATAAACTTGAAATCAAATGATCTATTCATAATTTAACAGGGAAGGGTAGGAAAATCCCATGGTGAAGGGAAAATTGTCTTCCTTTTGCTGGTTTTCCCGCGTGTCATTCAATTAGCGATACACTAATCAATAAGAAAAAAAGCAGAAGTTCAGTAGGGTAACAATAGGACCGCAGTAAAGATTCTAAAGGAATCGATTCCCACAAAGAAGCAGACAAAGGCAAACAAAAGTGAAAAAGGTAATATAATTTATTTCTGAAGAAGTGTTGAACAAGTCTGATGCAACATTTACGTCTGTTTAGTGCTTAGGATTTTATGCATTCAATGTCAATATTGTTTGTGAGGGAAAAATAAAATATTGCAATGGGTAATATTTACCAATTTTTAACATGTTGCTTAAGGATTGGTTATTTAAATATAGACATCATTGTGTTCCAATTTTAACACAAATACTTGTTAATTACGTGATAGCAACATAGCTTTGATATGTTCGATTTGTGCATATGGTTGAATTCAACATATACATGTTCCACGATGGGGTGTTATTAAGGAATCTAGATGGAACATATGTTGATTACCAAGTGGTTGTGAAAAAATTTGATGAAGACATGGTGGGATATTGGTGCTTGCTAGACGTTTTGAAATAAATTGGGTATAATAAGGCACATATCAAGACCCTTTATTATAGGGTACCGGGCTCATCGTTAAGTGAAGGCTTAAGAGTATTACATGATGACAACACAATAAGGGATATGCTAGCTTGTGACACTAGGGGTGGTGTTGAGATATATGTAGAACATACAGAAGAGGGGAGTAAGAAAGATAAAGCTTCACTAGGGGTTCCTCCAAGTGATGTTCAGATACCCGGTGAGAGTGAAATTGGAATAATACATGCTCAATTAAATGGGAATAATGAATATGGAGTTAATGTTTGCATTGAGGAGTGCAACCTAACTTCTAAAAAGGTGGTTAATGAGCATATTAATGCGGCTGAGTTGAGAGACAGTTGGGACAATGAAGAATTGAGCAATTATAGTTGTGATGATAGTGAAGATGAAGGTGACAATTTAGAAGCTGAACTTGAAGAAGAGCTAAATGGCGTTCCTGATACCATTTTACCAAATACAGAGAAGGAACTCACAGATGCAATAGGCCATGTTAATGGTTATTTTGACCTGCAAAATGCTATTGGTAGATGGGAGGATTATGTCCAAAACTTAAATCCTAATAATGGCGAAAACAATGTTCAACCGTATGAGGAATCAGACAACTCAGACATAGGAAGTTTACATTTAGAGAATGATGAAGATAGGGTTAGAATTGTGAAAAGGCGGAGGAGATGATTTCAAAGATACGATCCTAAGTCAAAAATCATGGGCTTTTTTGTTGGCTTGGCTTTCCGTAACCACATTGAGTTTAAGGATGCATTAGTAAAATATTGTGTTGCTGAGAAACATGACTATGATTATGTGAAAAATGAGCCGTCAAGAATAAGGGTGAAGTGCAAAGCTGAAGGCTATCCTTGGAACTTGTTTGCATCAAATGAGTATTTGGATGGGCAAGTGTATTTTATAATTAAAAAGTATGAGAATATTCACCTTTGTGAGAAGGTTTTTAAGATTTCAAGAACAACAGCCCCTTGGATTTCAAAGACATTTGAAATGTTCGTTACTGAGCATCGTGGAATTAAATCAACCTCTTTACAAGAGTCAATTAGAAAGTTGCTTAGAGTTGTTGTTTCAAGCAACCAGTGCAAAAGGGCAAAGGCTCAGGTGAAGAAGAAATTAGAGAGGGATGTGATACATGAGTATGCAAAATTATATGATTTTGCAAGGGCACTTGTCAATACAAATCCTGGGAGCAATGTTGACATTGAAGTCACCCACAAAGGAGCAGGCTGTCCACCAATGTTTAAATGGATGTATGTTTGTTTATCTCCTCTCAAGAATGGATTTTTAGAAGGCTGTCGGCCATTTATAGGGCTGGATGGGTGTTTTGTAAAAGGCGTAGTTAAAGGACAACTCTTGTCCGCAGTTGGGAAAGATGTTAACAACCAGATGTATCCAATTGCATGGGGTATGGTTGAGACTAAAAGTACTGCATCATGGATGTGGTTCTTAGAACATTTGAAGAATGACATAGGTTGTAAAAGTTAGATAACTACGGCAGTGGGTTGACATTTATGTCAGACCAAAAAAAGGTAAAAATTTTTATTTACAATTAGGTGTTTATTTTAATGATGATTCTGTGTTTACTGGCTTGAGTAACTTTGGGTCTTTGTTATTTACAGGGTCTTTTACATGCAGTTTCTGAATTATTCCCAAGAGTAGAACATAGGTTATGTGCAAGGCACATATAGAGGTTTAGGGGTGAGGACTTGAAGCTTGCTTTCTATGCATGTGCCAAAGCACCTAATGAACCAACCTTAAAGAAGAAGTTGGATGAACTGGAGAGGTTAAAACCTGGAGCTAAAGAATCAGTTCAACGTGTAAACCCAAAGAAATGGTGTAAGGCATATTTCTCTTATGTTGCTCAATGTGATAGCGTGGACAACAACTCATGTGAGGCATTTAACTTTGTGTTGGTTGGAGCAAGGCGCAAGCCTATTATTTCAATGCTCGAAGAGATCAGGGAGTATGTAATGAAAAGATTTATCTTAAGAAGGTTGTTTGTGAGTAAGTGGATTTATGATATCGGGTTTGGAATATTAGATATACTTACTCGGAACACTGAGGACAGCTACAAGTGGAAGGTCTGCCCAAATGGTGCCAATGGATATGAGATTAAGTTGGGCAAATCTCAATATGCCGTGGATTTAACTTTGAAAAAGTGCAGCTGTGGAGAATGGGATATTTCTGGAATTCCATGCTCACATGTCATTGCTACTATTAGGCATACAGGGGATGACTCAAAGAATTACATATGTCATTGGTCTAAGAAAGATAAATTTGAGAAATCATATAAAGATTCAATTGCACCAATGCTTGGTGAAGAATTCTGAGAAGAAAATGGGCAAGGAGTTATTCTAACTCCGCTCTCGAAGCCCATGCTTGGTAGACCACAAACTGCAAGGAAAAGGAGCAGAAATGAGCCTATTAAGAGAAAAACAAAACTGTCTAGGCATGGCAGAACCATGCACTACAGCGTATGCAAAAGCTCTTAGCACACATGTAAACACCGCCCTAGCAAAAGTTTTACTTCTAGTCAACCAAAAGCTGTGAATGAAGTGTTTTCTCATGTTATTTATGTTTTTCTCAGAACATATATTTTATTCTGATGCTTATGAAAGTGTATTTATTGATTTTGTTGCTTTGGTGTTAGGAACAACAAAGTGTTGCATATGTTAATACTAGCAAACCAACTAAATTAAAGTCAGTCAGAGGGAGAAGAAGACCAACAACTTCACATGGTCAAATGTCATGTACTCCTAACGAATCAGGGGGATCTATAGGCTTCAATATTGCCCCAAATGTGCAAGTTTGTAGTGATTTTTAATCAACTATAAAAAATTACAGGTTTGACTTTGATTGACTTATAGAGCTGCAAGGTAATTCCTGATTTGATTTTTTTTTAATTAATAGACCAATGAGACTTGTTAGGCACTTTGAATATCAAAAGAAAGCACTAAAACTTGATTTTGGTTTAGCTAAAAAGTGAAGACTTGGCTCCTGTTGAATAAAACTCACGTTTGTCAAGTCAAACTATTTGTTGCATACTAATATTGTTTGTTGCTGCATTTCAGCCTGGATGGCCAACTTCCTAGACGCTCTAATCCTTTCTTGTTATGCACACCAAGGTTGCATTGATAATTATTGAAGACATTCTACAGAATCAAGAAGGAATTGTCATTATATGCCTATCTTTTGTTATCGCAGCATTAAACTCTGTGGATGATGCAAATAGGATGTTGTCGTATGTTAGGAATGAATTCCATGGCAAAAAGTATTTTGATTATATTGTTGTTAACATGTCTACTGGGTATGTGCAAGTGTTCTGCTATTAAAGATAGCTTTTTGTTTAGGCTGGATACTATGTGTTAAAGTATGCCCACATTTACATAAATTCTCTCGACTTGTGTTTTTAGCAGGACAAAACTCCTGCACAATTGAATTTTGACAAAGATAAAATGCACAAAACAAAGTATATAAGATATTATGATAAATCAACTCATCCATATAAGCTGACATTTCATTGCAAAAAGGCCACATGGTACATACAGTATTGGCTCACAACAAGCCATTTTATCCCAGTTACATTACTCAAAAAGTCACAATTTTATATCACATTGCTTGTGTTAGAACACTGCTAAGGCAATATAAAGCTGCTACAACAACTACAATTTAGTGCTAAGGTTCGCCTTCTTTTGTTGGTCATTTGATTTACTTGGGCTGGAAACGGCCACATTTATCATTGAGCTATCAATGCTTTGTGAAGAATTCATTTGGCTATCAATGTTCTGGTTGGCAGCTGGTGATCAAGTGGGTTCCAAAGTCATTGCTGAAACCACTTGAAAAAAAGAGCAATGGAGATCTTAAACAAGTGTTCTTTTTCAACATATTACCAAAGGAATGGAAGCTTTATCTTTAAGCAAAAAAAATCAAAACCAATTAAACAATCCAGCAATGTTACTTGAAGCATTCAAAGAAATGATTTCTGCATTCAACTCCTCAACCAAAATTGAAACAAGAATTTAGCAAGAAGCTAGAAGCAAAAATATATCTTAGAATTGAAACAACGCAAAGCATTAAGCAAGAAATAAGAAGCAGCCACAACCAGAGAGCCAAACCGAGCCCAGACAAACCTGGAGCTATAGAATTTAAACAAGAATTCAGCAAGAAACAGCCACAGCCACACAAAATCACAGTCAAAGACAAAAAAAAAACGTAGGCAACAACAAGAAGCAAGAATTAGTCACAGCCAGAGTTGAAGAAGTAGTCACAGCCAGAGTTGAAGCAAGCCACCACAAACCTGGACCTATACAATAGAAATAAGAATTCAAAAAGAAGCAACCATAGTTAGACAAAATCATAATCAAAACAAAAAGAAATCAGACAACAGACATCTCTACTAAGTAGAACAAACCATGATTATAGATTTTGGCCTGAAAGTATATCTCTTGTTCTAGACAATTCAATCGACTACGAGCGAGATGAAATTGGGGCAATCTCCATCAACAAACGCACGATTCGCACCATATAGGATGAAGAAGATGAAATTGGATTCATGCTTCTAGCTTTTGAGGTCGAAACAACAAACCTGAACATCTACTGTTGAATCGATCTATTTTTCCTCCCTTTTTCTTTCAACAATTTGCGACTTCAAGTTAGGGAGAGCGCAGCAATTTGTCAAACTCCTAGGTTTTTATCCTAGTTACATTATCCTTGCTAAATCTTAAAAGAACATTTTACTTCAAGTTTATTGTCATTCAAGTCCTAAACGTTTCAACTTCTTCAGAAAGCACGAGTCTCGTTACGGAATCAGGTCTTATGGTCGCATGTGACTAACGGGTGGCTGATAGAAAGGCTTAACTGTCCTATTTCATCGAGTTCAAGGGGTTATGTATACTGAGTTGACGTTCGAGGAGTTATGTGCCCGTTTTGCTTGAGTTCGAGGGCCAATTATGGATTTTGGCCCATTAGATTGTAACGTTATAACACTATTTATTGAATAGTGCATCAAAATTGTGTTTTATTGCATGTGAAGTCTTTCAGGTTTCACATAATAAATGCATTCACTCCTAGGTTTAGGATAGTTTATTCTCATCTATACTCTTATAATATATTGTAATAAATTCTGATTAAAAAAAATCACATTTTGTGTGTTTTTTTATTAACATTGATACTTCTTATTTGTCTGAGTCTTTTGTTTGATTTGACAGTATTTCCCCTCTTTTCTTCATATATATGCTATATGTTTAAGGATTATTCAAATTAAGTAAGGAATAAAACAGTGTCACTTTAATTTTTTTTTTATTTTTCTAGATCCCTTTTTCTCCACACGACCCATTTCCTAAGAGGTAATCGTTTTGTGTTTTTTTTTTTATAGCATTTATCGCTTTTTAACTAGGTGATTACTTTCTTGGGTGCATATATTATTATATTTTATATAAGGGTTCTTCACATTTTATTTTGGTTTAAATTCGTTTCAACTCTTAATTTATTGATTTTTCCCATTTGAAATGCTAAATGCTATCTATTTGTTATTTTGGTCTCCAAACTTTTTCATATTATTTCTATCTTTTAAAACAAAATTTTGACACCATGATTTGTTCAATTTTGAGTATGATTTAAGATATCCCTAAATTTTATTTTGATTTTGAAGCTATTCCTATATTTTCTAAGATTATAGATCTTTTTCCCCACAACAATGTGGAGGCTAAAAACCTGGTGTTCACTAATTTTGTAAGAAGCAATACTATTCTTATGAATAGTGCCGCTCTACTACAGAATTAGGCCCTTTTTTGGCCAAAGGGGTAAATTACACATTGGTCTCCTGTTTATCGGCAGTGATGCCTTCTGATCCTCAGAACTCTGAAACTGAAACTATGTGATTTTACCTTTTTTTTCATTTTTTGTGTTGAAATTATTTTTTGGCTCTTTTTTTTTTGTTTTACTGAAAAAATTAAATTAAAAACTGGTCATTTTTTTTGTTTGCGATGATGTCTTATGATCCTCAAACTAAAGTAGACATTTTTACCACTTTATTCTAAATTGTTGGTTCCGAACTTTCATAAGTAACACCTTATGCCCGGTTTATCCTAAGTTATATTGGTTTTAGGGCATATATTTTTTATTTACCAATTTTACTACCAATGCCTTTTACATTTTTTATTTTTTTTAAAAAAAATTGAATTGATCATAACTTATTTTTTAATTCATAATTTTTTATTATTTTTTCTCTGTAAATATAGTTGATATGAAAAATTCGTAACTTCTTTCTAATCTAAAGATCCTCTTATAGTACTTTTGCCGCGCCGTTATTTTTTGAGGCAGACCTAGAAAGGGTCTTACATGGGTCACTGTGTTTCGATGTATGATACTTACCTAAGTTGAATAATTTTTTTTATTTTGGGTTACCACCTCCGCTCTCACACTCACACTCTTACTTTCAACTATTGCTCCCACTTTTACTTTTAGAATATTTTTACTTATTTAAATTTTAAAAAGTGATATTTTCTCTCTCTTGCTCTCACCCTATGCTCCTGCTTGCAAGATATTTGTACAACTTAGATACTGACTTTTATAGGCATTATTTATTTGAATTTCACATTTACTGAATCGAGCACTGACATAAATTTTCAATTGATATATATACTGAGTAAATGACTGGAAACACCATATTAGTACAAATTAAACTAAAAACTATAAATTTGAATTGACGCACGACTTGGTTTGAAACGGACGCTGATGGTTGATCAACAACAATATCACCAAATCATAGTGTGTAGATATATATATGTATATATATATAGTTCAAACCACATAGGAGTATTACTTTTGAATATTACATATGAAGACATGTATATATGCTTAAATATGATATAAAAATTATCATTTAGATAGAATAGAATGAGGTTTGTTGGCCTGCACGATGTAGCAGATATTTTTTATAATAAATTTAATACAAAAAATTTAGATAATAAATAATTTAAAAATATGAAAAAAAATTGATTAAATCCAAACTATTAAAAAATATGAAAAAAATTTAATTAAATCTAAACTAACCTGAACTATAATTGAAATTAGGTAAATAGAAACAAAAAATCATATGTATTTTGAAATGTATAATTCTTTCATTAAAAATAGTTCACTAAAATTTTTTCTCTTTTATCAACTTAAATTCTAATTTTTAACATCAACAAGAAATTTATTTAGAAAAATTTACTTTCAATTTCAACAATTATGGACCAAATTATTTTATTAAACCATAAAGAACAATTCATACTGCAAAATGCAATCCATGAATAACAAAATATTATTATTGAAATACAAAATTGTGCTTAATTTATGTTAATAGATTTATAGTTTAACCATTCAGACTTACTTTGACATTAAGTAAAATCTGAGTATAAATAATTATAAGCAAATAGAGTAGTTAACTGAAGATGTGTTTATAGAGTATTAAAAGAGAATTAAAGATAAACACATCCCCCTATGATCCGGGCCATACTCTACCTGCATCTTATATATAGTATTTAAGTATGTAAAATATTGCATATATATATAATTCTAACCTTATAAACTTTAAAATTCACTGTTGTATAACCCAATAGCCCCATCCCAATTCCTAGCTAGTTGTTTTTTTTAAATGTATACGTGAAATCAACAGCATTATTATGACTAATGGTCATAAAGAAATTGCTGAATACGTGTGAGATGGAATGAAAATGAGTTCCCCTTCCTTAAGCATGATCTGTAATTGATGCTCAACTTCTAGCTACTGTGAGGCATAGGTTAGAAAATCGCCCTTTGTTTTTCTCATACTTGTTTTATTTAATTAGAGTTCGGTTTAGGACTAATAGCGCATTTTGCCTGGTTGTCACCTATTCTAAAATTTTCACTGTACTTCGTTTCAACATCTTAGTGAATTTTAGGAATAATTAACTATTAACATCTTAGTGAAATTTTAGGATTGATTTAAAAAAAGGAAAAATTGTAGGAATCAAATAAAAAAAGAGAACTGAGTGCCTCCTTCTTTGTGGCCTCTCGCAATTGAGTACTGATTGCGTAAACCTGGCTTATGCCATAAGCCTTTCTTCTATTATATAACTACTGTTACTTCAACCGCTACCTATGAAAAACTATCATTCGACAGACACGCTACGAATTCTATGAAATTATTTCCTCATCACTACGTTAGTCATCAACATCGATTACTGAAATCCCTATACACACACACTCGATTGATGAAACTGATCTAGGTTTTCAATTTGGTCAAACTAGGGGAATTAATTGATTTGTTGGATCCTAGAATTGTTGAAAAATATTGGTTAGAGCAATATCGAGAAACCCCAGCTAAAACAAGGAGCTGACTTGTTGAGATAAAATTAACATGAGAAGGAAAAAAGGGGAGCTAGCTAGCTTACCGGTTGGCCGGAGTGAAACGGACTGGCGTTGTTATCTATCATAACATTCCAATCAAAATACATCTCTTTACAAAAAGATCTTCCGACCAAACCCAAAAACACCATGCATAAGTACCAAATCAATGATGAAGATGATCTACGACTACTAGAAATCGCCATGGCATTGTTTTTTCTTTATTTTTCATGTTTATTTTTTGTTACTTAAGTTTTTGTTTTTATAAAATACAGTATTTCTTATTATACATGACCTTGTTTCTGTAAACTTCTTGTTCATTTGTATTCTTGTATTTGTTCTTTCAGAATGGTGTGTTTGCTCTTTTAGAATGTCATGTTTGTTCTTTAGAATGCATTGTTTGTTCTTTCTTTTACATGTTTATTTTTTGTTACTTAAGTTTTTGTTCTTATAGAAGGCACTGTTTGTTCTTATACATGACTCTATTCTGTAAACTTCTTATTCTTTTGTCTTCTGATGTTTGTTTTTTTAGAATGATATGTTTGTTCTTTTAGAAGACATTGCTTATTCTTTTTTTTACATGTTTATTTTTTGTTATTTAAATGCTTATTTTTATATAAGGCACTGTTTGTTTTTATACATGACCTGTTTCTGTAAACTTGTCTTCTGGTATTTGTTCTTTCAGAAGGGTATGTTTGTTCTTTTAGAATGACATATTTGTTTTTTTAGAAGGCATTATTTATTTTTTCTTCTACATGTTTATTTTTTGTTACTTAAGTGTTTGTTTTTATACATGACCCTATTTCTGTAAGCTTCTTGTTATTTTATCTTCTGGTATTTATTATTTCAGAAGAGTCTGTTTGTTGTTTTAGAATGGCATGTTTGTTCTTCTCGAAGGCATTGTTTGTTCTTTCTTTTACATGTTTATTTTTTGTTACTTAAGTGTTTGTTCTTATACATGACCTTGTTTCTGTAAACTTCTTATTCTTTGATCTTCTGGTATTTGTTCTTTCAGAAGAGTATGTTTGTTCTTTCAGAAGGGTATGTTTGTTCTTTTAGAATGACATGTTTGTTCTTTTAGAAGGCATTGTTTATTCTTTCTTTTATATGTTTATTTTTTGTTACTTAAGTGTTTGTTTTTATAGAAAACACTGTTTATTCTTATACATGACCCTGTTTCGGTAAACTTCTTATTCTTTTGTATTCTTATAATGATATAAGTCATTCTGAAATCAAAAGTTCCCTTTTGATAAACATCTCATTTATCCATTTTAGGAATATTCTGATTTCTTAATTTCTTTTCTACATCTTTGATTAATGTGGCTTGTGAATTCTTTATTTTTTTATTTTTCATAATTTCTTATTCCTCTTGTCTCTTTGATGCAGACTTAGTCAATTTTCTAAATATTTTATCCATTAGTAATCTGTCAATTAGTGTTAATATCTTTACAAGTAATCTGTCAACGTTTTACGTAATCTTATTGTCATTTCACTTCAACTACGGGTTTTATGGTTTTTATGCGATTTGGGTGATATTCTGTAAAAATTTTAACAATAATCTTTAATTACTAGCGGGAGAAAAGTTTTTGAAAATTTGGTTATTTCTTGCATCAAAGAAATAACACAAAAATTAAATCTTAAGGACTAAATTGTACAAAATAAATTACTTTAGGGGCATGGCTTACTCGTGCGTCGAGCGTACGGAAGAATCAGCCCTCGCAATTTACGTGCGGAACCCATACATGTGAAAGGAAACCATTCTGATCAGAATTTTTTATTTGGTAATCATATTATAAGCATAAATTTAATCTAAATGGAGCCATATTTGATCCCATGTTAAGAGGAAAATTATTTTAAATCTGTTCAAAAGATAATTTTTAGAAAAATTGAACAGTACTTCATATGTTAATATTCCTCTTCATATTCCTTTTTTGTTCTGTGTTCAATTATTGTCCACTACATTATTTTGTACATGAACTTTTAGAATGAGTGTCCCTTTGTCTCTAGCCTCTTGCCATATACGTGTGGAACCCATGCATGTGAGAGGATATCTTATATTTTTCTCTATTTATTTATGACCTAAATATCAATTACTCTCCTGAATTATGATCAATTACTCTCCTGAATTATGGTGACTCGGACAGTTAATCCATTAGATTATGAATTGAATCAACTCAAACTCTAAACTTTAAAAAATCGGTCAATTTGATCTTTAGCTCAAGTACTCAACTATGTACTCATGTGAGCGCATGTGGAAGGGACAGATGCCATGAAGCATTTAACAATGCATCAATGGATTAGCATTTAAGGCCAGCAAAGCAATTGAGGGTGTCAAATTCCCAATTTGTGAGGAAACCCAAAATTGATACAAAGCAAAAGCATAGAAGAGTGAAGTGAAGAGAGAAACAAGTGAAAGAGTTGAGAGAGAGACCTACAGAACCTTGCTCTGTTATTCACTCTTCTTTATACCCTCTATTCTTCTTCTTCGCTTGTAATTTGAACAAAAACAAAAAAGGTTTTTTTGGTTCCTTGATTTGCAAAATCCCCAAAAATTGTTGCTACCAACTTATTACATACAAAAAATTTCTCTGCTTCTACTTTTTTTTTTCCTGTTTGTGACTTTTTTTTTACCCTAAGAAACTTTTGTCTTTGGAAAACTCCATCATTTTTTGCTTGACAACCCTTCAAATTGGCCTAAATGCACCATTAGTCCTCCAACTTTACCAACTCACACGAATTGGTTCATTAACTTTGACTCAATATGACTTAGTTCTCAAACTTTTCAAAACCATACGACTTAGTCCTCAAACTTTGTAAAGTGGTGTAACTTAGCCCTTCAGCTGTAGGATAAACTATAACATTAAGTCCTAGGTTTCAATCTTTTGGCAAAATGACTATTTCATTTAGAAACTTTTATTATCATCAAACTCATGGTAGATAAAATTTACTAAATTGCTAAATATGTTGTTAACTAATTAAGTTACTTACAAATGATAATTAAATGTATATACACACAATAATTTAAAGAATATCTAATTATATAATAATTTCTACTTTTATTTTTTAGAAAATACTTTGATTTATTTATTGGAAGCAAATATATATATATATATTTTATGCACTCCGGTTTTAAGTTGATCATTTATTTTTTTCTAAATATTTATCTCATTTTTTTCATGTAAAATGTGCCAATATTAAGGAGTTACAAATTTAGATATTATTTTTTTAGGATTTTTTTCTAATTATATTTAGTTTTCAAACAAAATTTCAAATTATTCTTTTTTTTATAATTAATAAGAAAGAAATCTAATGATTACTACTATCAAATTAACACTGAACCTCTAAAACTAGCTTACCTGGTTTCAACTTTTTTTACATGAAAAATAACTATTAGATAAATTTTTTGATTTGTACATAATTTAATAATTTAATTATTTAAATCCACAAGGTTAGTAAAATTTAATTGCTAACTACATAATTATTTAAATTCACAAGGTTAGTAAATTTTTCAACTTTTTTATTTTTTTTATTCCAATAAACAAATCAAAGTAGTTTCTCAAAAATGTAAAATACAAATTATTAGAAAATTAGAAAATTTTTGAATTATTGTGTGTGTGTGTGTGTGTGTGCATATACATACATACATACATACATACATACATATACATAATTATCATTTTTAAGTAACTTAGTTAGTTAACAACATATTTAGCAATTTAGTAAATTTTATTAACCACGAGTTTGATGATAATGAAAGTTTCTAAATGGAATAATCATTTTTCCAAAAGATTGGAACTCAGGACTTAAGGTTATAGTTTATCTTACAGCTGAAGAACTAAGTCACAACACTTTATAAAGTTTGAGAACTAAGTCACATGATTTTGCAAAGCCTGAGAACTAAGTCATACCGAGTCAAATTTAAGGAACCAACTTGTCCGAGTTGGTAAAGTTGGAGGACTAATGGTGTATTTAGGCCTTATTCATTTTTTCTTTTGTTGATTCCCAGAAGTTCCAAATTATTGAATTCTAATTTTAAAGCTCATGTTTGGTTCTGGATGAAAAGGTTAGATTTTTTTTTATCTTCTCGTAATTTTCTTTTTATAAAAGAATAAAGGTAATTCGGGGCAGGAGGAAAATTTGAAATCACAGAGGAGCTTCGCGGCCGAACCGTACAATTATGACCCATGTGCTCCCGCCGGGCGGGGGCGGCTTCACAATGCCCAACGAACACGCAGCATTCCTTGTACGGCAAACGCGTTAACGCGTGCTACGCAGCCCTACACATGTGATAAGCGTGGGACCCACTGCGTGGTCTCATTTTCCCCACTCAAATTTGGTTTATTTATGGTTTCTGCCATTGATATTAGGCTGTGGCGTGCACACAGTAGCTCCTCTCCACCAACTCAGCTACCTACCACACGGTCTTCGTTGCCGTCCACCGCCGGCCGCTGCTCCTCTTATCCGTCTTAACCACCATCTCCACTGTCTTGAACGAAGGCTTTGAAAGTAAGCCAGATTTGGCAGTCCCTCCCATCTCCGGCTAGAGGTGTTCATTGGGCCGGTCCCGGCACGGCCCAGCTCGGGACCGGCTCGCGTCAAACCCGGCTCAGGCTCGGTCAAGACCGGCTCGGCACGGGCACGGCATAAGACCGGCTTCATGTGGGCCGTTCATGGGCTTGGGAAAGGGGGGGGAGCCAAGTGGGCTCGGCACGGTCCAGGAGGTGACGGAGACCGGCACGGGACCGGCTCGGCCCGACGGTGATAAATGTTAACAGTAGGCTGGTATTTTAAACTAATTGTTGTGGATATGCACAAGTGACTTGTCCTATAAGATTGAAAGTTATCTAAAATAAGATAGATATATAAAGTAATGGTCTCTTGTTTCATTGACTTAAGGTTTTTTAACATGTATAAGATCATTATCATTAATGGTATCTCGCTTAATGAATCTCTTAACTTTAGACCTTCGTTAATGACCTTCCCATCACGAATTAATGTATTGATTTGACTAATAGTAATTTGGATAAAAAAAATGAATAAATTCTAGGTAATTATAACTGTGGCGCCTAGGCGCCACAGTACAAAGTGCTCTGCCAAGAAAAATAGCGCCTGGCGCCTAGGCACCCATACACCCCTTCTGGTGCCTAGGCGCCAGGTGCCAGAGCGGCGGCGCGCTGACCGTTGGCAACATTCAGAAAATATTAAAAAAAGGGATAATTACAGTTTCAGTCCCTATAACGGCTCCTTGTCCTTATTTGACCCCTGTTTTTACATTTTTTCCCCTTCCAACAACTATTTTGTAAGGGTATTTTTGGAAAATAAAAAAAGAAGGCATTTAATTTTATGGAACGTTTCGCTATTGAGTAATGTGAAGCCCGTTCCATGGTATGTAAGTGCCGTTTGGCTTTAATATTAATAAAAGTTCACACCGGTAGTGGTGTTTTGCTCTTAACACAAGTAATTATACAAAATATAAAGATAACCTTAGAATAAATATTTATCTAGTTTTTTTGTCATTATTTTATTTATTGTCTTGTAAAGTAAAATCTTGGTAATCATGGTTTGTTTCTTTAACATAAAGAAATAACTTTAGTCTTTAAGGTTTTAATAATTGACTTAATAAAGGTTACAAAAAATGGTTTAACTCAAAATCAAGTATATCAAAGTTTTCAAACTTTTTCGTCAATTTCTTATCTTTTATTTTTATTTTTATTAAGTTATTCATTGATCGTTTGATTAATTTAAAATTATAGTAGAATTGAAGATGAAGTGAAATTTAAGATAAACTAGATTATAAAATATCACTTATAAAAAAACTCTCAGACTCTTGTTTTTATTAAGTTATTTAAAAGTGAAGACTAAAAATTAAAAATAAAAACTAAAACTTAAAATTAAAATAAAAATTAAAATTTTAAAAATTAAAATTTAATGGGCCAGCTCGGGTTTAGCCCAGGACCGGCACAGGACCGGCACGTGTAAACACGGGCTGTGCTCGGGCCCAAAATGCTAAGGCCCAGGACCGGCCGGTCCGGTCCGGTCCGGACCGTTGTGCACCTCTATCTCCGGCCTTGTGTACGTTATACATTATATAAAATTATAAAGGCCGAAATGCATGGTTGGCCCTCCAACTTGGTAAACTTGCACGAGTTAGTCCTTTAACCTCAACTCATTGCGACTTAGTCCCTCAATTTTGAAAAATTGAGCGAGTTAGTCCCTCGGTGTACGAAATGACAAACAGCATTAATCACTTTCTAGCACCGCCTGATCACTTCCCGGAGCCAACAATCTTTTCCGCCGTCTGTGTCACCCAATCTTTTTGTAGACGTCGCTCGATCTCTTCTCCTGTCAACCTCGTTCCATCTCATGTCCTATCAGGATCAAACGATCTCTTCTTCCATCGACGTAGCCCAGTCTCTCTCTTCTCCCATCGGCATCGCTCAATCTCATCTCCTCTCAGTGTCACCTGATCTCTTCTCCGTCGACGTAGCCCTGTCTCTTCCCGACATTGCCCGATCTCTTCTCCCTTTAGCGTCGCTTCTATGGAGGTCTTTAATGCTCTCGATGCCCTTCTCCCTTGGAGATTTCATCTCCCCTCAGCCTTTTGTCTCGTTGATCTCGTCTCCCATGGGTTCGTCTCTAGTCGCCTCTTCCCATCGGGTTGTCTCCTGTTGCCTCTTCTTCCCTTGAAGAAGTACGAAATAGGGCCCATGATTATCAATTCGAAATTCGGGGAGCTGCGGTGTAATCGGCAGTCAAGGCGGTTACCTCAAAACTAGCACACACACCGTTTACCCTACGTGGACACATTTCATCCCGCATAGGACTAATTCGCTTAATTTAGCAAAGTAAAGGGACCAAAACGATTAATTTTCTAAGTTAGAGGACAAACTCGCATTGAGTCAAAGATAAATGACTAACTTGTGCGAGTTTGCCAAGTTGGAGGGCCAATCATGCATTTTGGCCAATTATAAATACTTCATAAAATACACATTCTATAAAATTATAAATAAGTATGAAACATATTTTGGGGAAGGGAGACGCCCCTCAGCCTGTCAGCCCCCTATCTCCCCTCTTGTGTTTAATTGTCAGGGTAAATTACGATTTATCTTTTGATGTTTAGGTAAAATTATATTTTATCCAATTTTATTTCAGAAATATACACTTTGTCATCTACCCTTTTAATAGCCTTACTACAACTTCTAAAATCTTAATTTAGACTATGTGCTAATCATTTTTAAATAATTTCAATATATATGATACATTTTTTTTTACAATTAATTGAAATTTAAAAAATACTATTTTAAAAAGTAAAAGAAATATAGAAAAAAATAATAATTTAAAATGTCTATTAACTGTAAAAGAAATACTATACAGATTGAAATTATTGAAAGATGGCTACCATAATGTTTAAATTAAGATTTCAAAAGTTGTTCTTGGACTATATTAAACAGATAGAGGACAAAGTGTATATTTCTGAAACATGATAAAGCAAAGAATAATTTCACTTAAATATCAGTGGGCAAATTGTAATTTTCCCTAATTATTACTACTTCTGTAAATATTTGATTTTGCATGGAGATTAGGAAAGAGAAAACAAATTATTATCCTTTTCACTTTTACATCTTTCTTTGGAAATGTGCTCAGAATGCTCTCCCTGTAACAATCAAACTTGCCAAAAAAAGAGGAACAATTGATCCCATTTGTGTTTGTTGCAATCAAGAGAAAGAAATATTATTGCACTTATTGTAACATCTTCATATCCCACATGGTGAAATGTGAGAAGTTTTATGTAGATGTATAGACTCAAGTTTCAAAGCACAAGCACTTAACGATTATCCTTTTCATAAAAGATAACCCATATGATGTGGGTAGGTGTTTCGTTAATCGATTCTGGACTTGGGTCATTATATATGGTATCAGAGCATGAGAATTGTAATACCCCCATATCCCATATTAGTTAATTATGATAAGTCTTATATGGATATTGGGCTATGACGTGCCCACGGTAGCTCATCTCCACCAACTCAGCTACCAACCACATGGGCTTCATTGCTGTCTACCGCTGGCCGCTGCTCCTCTGATCCATCTTATCCACTATCTCCACTGTCTTGAATGGAGGCTTTGAAAGTAAGCCAAATTTGGCAGTCCCTCCTTATCTCCGCCCTTGTGTATGTTATACATTATATAAAATTATAAGTACTTCATAAAATACTTCATAAAATACACATTCTATAAAATTGTAAATAAGTATGAAAAATATTTCGGGGAAAGGAGACGCCCCTCAGCCCCACTACTATTGCTCTTGTGTTTAATTATTAGGGTAAATTACAATTTACCTCTTGAGGTTTAGGTAAAATTATACTTTGCTTTCTTCTATTTAAAAAATATATTTTTTACCCTTTACCTTTTTAATATAGTCTTACTGCAACTTTTGAAATCTTAATTTAGATTATGCGGTAGTCATTTTTAAGTAATTTCAACATGTATGATATTTTTTTACAATTAATTGACATTTAAAAAATACTATTTTAAAAACTAAAAGAAATATAGAAAGAAAAAATTGATACTTTAAAATTTCTATTAACCGTAAAAAAAATACATACAGATTGAAATTATTGGAATATGGCTACCGTAATGCCTAAATTAAGATTTCAAAAGTTGTTCTTGGATTGTATTAAACAGATAGGGGCCAAAGTGTATATTTATGAAATATGATAGGACAAAGAATAATTTCACCTAAATATTAGGGTGCAAATTGTAATTTTCCTTAATTATTACGACTTCTATAAATATTTGATTTTTCATGGAGATTAAGAAAGAGAAAAAAAAATATTTTCCTTTTCACTTTTACATCTTTATTTGAAAATGTGCTCAGAATGCTCTCCCTATAACAATCAACCTTGCCAAAAAAAAAAAAAAAAGAGGAACAATTGACGCCGTTTGTGTTTGTTGCAATCAAGAAGAAGAAATATTACTGCACTTATTGTAACACTCTCATATCTCACATGGGTGAAATGTGGGAAGCCTTATGTAGATGTATTAACTCAAGTTCTAGAGCACAAGCACCTAGCGCTTTTCCTTTTCATAAAGGATAGCCCATGTGGTGCGGGCAGGTGTTTCATTAATCGATTATGGACTTGGGTCATTACATATAGTATCAGAGCATAAGAATGGTTTAAAGTATGTTGTTGTGTCTGCTAGTAGGGGACAAGAGAACTTCCTTATACTGAGAGTCCATTTCAACACCTAACACTTATCATTTCGCAAAGGATTGCGCATGTGGTATAGGCAAATGTTCCGTTGATTGGTTTTGGACTTGGGTTGTTACGGATGGTATCAGAGACAACCCGAGACCATAATGGTGTGATATAGTGTGTGTGCATATGCATCTTCTACTGGGACTGATCATGGATTTGAAAGGCTACTTATTCTGGGGCTAAGTAGTCTGATTAGAAAGGTTACTGATTTGGGAAACCAAGTAATCCGACTAACCCCGACGAGGAAGTTGGGTACATAAGGGGGGGGGGGGGGAGTTTGTAACACCCTCATATCTCACATGGGTAAAATGTGGGAAGCCTTATGTGGGTATATAGGCTCAAGTTCCAGAACATAAGCACCTAACGCTTATAATTTTTCAAATGATAGCCCATGTGATGTAGGCAAGTATTTCGTTGATCGATTCTGGATTTGAGTTGCCACAGAGATGGATAGAGCATGAGAATGGTTTAAAGTATGTGGTTGCGTCTACTGGTATGGAACGAGAGAACTTCCTTATACTAAGAGTCCATTTCAACACCTAGTGCTTATCCTTTTGCAATGGGTAGCCCATATGGTGTAGGAAGGTGTTCTGTTGATTGGTTTTGGACTTGGGTCGTTACACTTATTCAATCATAGTGCTTGTGGCAATGTCGGGTTTTCTGGAGTCGCCACCAATCTGTTTCACCTAGGTCGATTGGTCACCTTAAAATTGGTCTGCGAGAGTTCGGGGATCGGGAGTACGGTTACGCTAAAACAACTTTGTTATAGCGCCCAAAATTGGCACCTTAGTTGATTTTAATTTTGTTTTGCTTTGCATTTAAATAAATTCAGTTAATTTTCAAAACCGAAAATTTTAACTGAATTATTTAGTCGGATGTGGATTTTTGGTAATTAATTTGGATAAAATTTGATACTTCCAAACCATGGACTCTGCCGAATCACCCGGACACGGAAGATTTAATTCCGAACCATGGACTCTGCCGAGTCACCCAGACACGGAATTTGATGAAATTTTATATAATTTAATTTATACCGTAAAATATAAATTTTTATCTTTATATTTATTTAATTTATTTAATTAAAAAGGTTGATATTTTTCAAACCGTAGATCCTGCCGGATCATTCGGATATGGAAATTAATTTAAATTTAATTTATTATTAGTTATTTAATTAATTATTAAATGTCCCACACAGATCAAAATTTTCCTAAAATGTGATTTTTATTTATTATATTAAAACTAATTTTAGATTAACTATTAAGAAAAAGTCTATCTGATCCAATTATGCTTAATATTACTTCTTAAATTAATTTACGTCATTAATCAACGAACAAAAGCAAATAAGTAAGTCAATGATCGAAATACATAAAGTAGAAAAGTTTCATGGCCAACAAACAATTTAGTAATTATTTAGGCTATAAATGACCAAAAAATTAGGGCCTAATTTATCACAAAGGTAATCTAGAGGACCCATTTTTGTCATTGATCCAAAAGTTAAGTAAATGTCATCGCAAGTCATCTTCTCCGATTCGTTCTCTGTGACCTTCAGCCAAAGAAGCGCTTTTTTCAATTCAAACAGATATCATGCTGATTTCAATCCAAAATCAAGGTTATATACAATCTCATGTGCAGATTTTAATAAAACAAACAATATCCAAGGAGGAGAGCTCAAAAAATTAAACCAGGAAAATAAACAAATGCTGTCACTTTCTTCTTAATCCTGTGATTTTACATAGAATGAATTCTCGAAAATTGATCTTTTAAACGCATCATATAGATTCAACTAAAATTAAAAAGATTTTTAGTTAAAAAAAATAAAATAAAATAAAAATAGACACCCTAACTTGTATTCCTATGTGAATTTATTAATTAAATTGATGCACGGCCAAACCATCAAAAAAAAAAAAATGTTGTCAGTGACTGATCTGCAAGATAAAATAAGTTAGTAACTTGGATGGATAAATAAAGATTACTAAGGATTAAATGAGAATTTTACTCCAAATTTTTAAATTTTGACTTGGTCAAATCGCAAAAACGCGTCTTCTTCTTCCTCTGTTGCACAGCAGCAAAGGAGCACAGGGGGAGGTGGCTGGAGGAGACGGCGGCGTTGCGACGGAGACGAACGATGATGCGTCAGACAACGACTACGACGGGAAAGGAGGCTAGAGTGGTGTCGGACGGCGACGGGAGGGGGCGTGAACGGCAGCGGGGCAAGGGACGGAGGACGGCTTCAAGGAGAACGTGCGGCGGCTGGAGATGAGCTCTGATGGGAGCACGACGATGATGGCCTCACGGTATGACGGCGAACAGGGAGAGAGTAAAATTCCGGTGAGAAAGAGGGAGTTGGGCGACGCGACGGGCTGGGCGACGCAGCGGGAGCCAGGCGATGGCCGAGACGCCCGATGGAGGATGGCCTGGAGTGATGCGATCGGGCGCGAACGGACAGCAGAGGAGGCGCGAGGGCTGGGAAGGCGTGACTGGCAGGGAAGACGTGACTTGGGCGGCGAGGTGGACGGCCAGAAACGTAGGGTTTGAGAGAAGAGAAAAAAAACCGAGAGCAGGCGAGCTCTGTAGAGAGAGAGAGAGTTGGTTCAGGGAGAGAGAAGAGAGTTTTTTTTTTTAGTGGGAGAGTGAGGTCGGGAGAAAGAAAGAGAGCTCCCGTGTGTCCCAGAGAGAGAGTCCCCCCTTCCCCGGATTAATAATTCCCCCCAGAAGGATCGAGAAGGGAGCAGACGAGATATTTTTTTAATTTTTTATTATTATTTATATTTTTTTTTATTTTTACATTATATTTATTATTACACACACATATTTTTAATTAATTTGATTTGATTTGATTTATAATTAATTAATTAATTAATTTTTTTTTCATTAATTAATAATTATTTTTAACATACATTCTATAAAATAAAAATGCCCTTAAAATAATATATATTTTATTATTATTATTATTATTATTATTTATTTTTTTCTTTTAAGGTCGGACGAAATTGGGTGTCAACAGTGCTAGCTCTCAATTTATTTGGCAACATATGCAAGTAAGGCTTCCCATTGTCCATGCTACCTTCTTTAATCAATGGTTGTTTTCTTTACTTGCCCTTTTGCAACCTTGCTCCTATTCGAACATCATGCATATTGTGTCTACCCTTTGGAGTATTTACATTGCTAGGAATGAAACTGTTTTTAGGTGACAACCCTCAAATCCGGCAACAATTATTTTCAACAAGGGTAATCTAATGGCCATTATAGAGATTACCCATAGAAATTGTAACTTAGTTGCACATGAAGTTCTAGTGAAAGTATGGGCAAGCCTATGATTTTTCTAACTGATGGACCTTGGAAGCTTGCTAGCAACAAGAATGACTCAGCTTTGGTGTGTAAATTGTCTAGCGGAAGCTCGAGGCACCTTGAGTTACTAGCCATTTATGATGCTTTTTCTTTTGCTTGTTTTCAACTGATGGGAAGATTACCATTCTGAGAAATTTTAATCAAGCATTCTAGCATCCGAACTAGAGATTGCCTTGCAATATAGTGTCAAATGTTAGTGAATGATATAAAGACTCTTTTTGCAAGTTTAAGTAGTATTTCTATTACCATTATCCAGAGCAGCCCACAAAGTACCAGACTTAGGAAGTGCCACTATTTTTAGTCCTTTACAACCCTTTCTTTTATTCAGACTACCAAAAGCAAAAGAAATGATGGGATTAGGTTGGTCTGAACCTATTAGAAAATTTGAATTTAACTTTGTTTATTTCGGATGCATCTTTCATCTGCAGCATAGTACTAAACTTTCTAGAAAAAGGCTCCTATGACTTGTTCAATGCTCCCCCCAGCCTTCAGTCTACTCTCTTTTCACATTAAGTTGGATTAATTTAAAAAAATATATTTTTAGTTCTTTAATTTCTAAATTTCGAAATTTAGAAATTTAGAAAGCATTGAACAAGTCATATTCGCACAGTTGGGGCCATAAAAAATGACATGTTTTTTTTTTTGAAAAAAATGTGTACGAGAAATCAACAATATTACTATGACTGGTCATGAAAATAAATTACAATGCTTTCACAATTAATTTTCGTTATGTAATATTTCTCTCATATATGGTATATAACAAGATTTTGATGATCTGCACGTTATTATAGGGATTTAATTTAATAAAGTTAGTATTAAAATAAATTTTTATTATAAGTAAGTAAAATTTTTCATCTATAAATACATATTGATCAACTAAAATTTTACTTTATTTTAATTTTGAGCTCGGTTCTCTTTACATTATATTCTGATAATTAAAATGATTAGTTATGATTGAAACATAATACCGTGAAACAAAAACTTGTATGTGTTTTGAATCTATGCATATTTTCTTTGTTATTAAAAAAATTTACCAAAATTTTTCATCTCTAATTCAACCTCCAATTTTTAATATCAATGAAAAATTTATCTAGAAAAATTTAATTTAAATTTCAGCAATTATGGACCAAATTATTTTATTTAATTATAGTCCTTAAAGTAAATAATTGATGCTGCAAAATTCAATCATCAATAATGAAAAAATTGACTGAAACACAAAATTATGTTTAACTTATATCAATTAATTAATGGTTTAACTATTAAGTTAATAAAAATAAAAAAATGAGTTAAGCCAAATCAACCAGAATCATAATCAAAAGTAGACAAATTATAATGATTAAAGTTTTATTTCAGAAAGCAATAATAAAGAAAGATGACAAAAAAAGTTTGGACCAAGATAAAAACTAGAAAATTTTATGTATTAAAGGTTTAATAATTGATTTAACAAAGTCAAAAAAATTTATTTATGTAACACCCCTATATCCCACATAGGTGAATGATGAATACTCATAAGTGTATTGTTATTAAGGGTTTAAATCATCATTATACACTTTGAGTATGATTAATTTCTATATTCTGAGCATTTTTCCACCGGGTTACTATTCATGTATTTTTACTATTCACACACATTTTTACTATTCATAGTTACTATTCACCTAACTTACTATTCATATGCGTATTTCACTGTTCGCGCATCTTTTACTGTTTATATGTGTTTTACTATTCATCAATATTAAATAATAATTTTTTTATGTAGGTAAAATCATCACTTGGCGACCCTTTACGAGAAAAATCATATCTGGAGTTATAGATGTCGGAACTTAGTGATTCCAAATTCATCTGAAAGCCAACACATAGATCTTTAACTCTGCTTCATTTCGCGAGCTAATTTGATCATTTTCATTGCCAAAATTTGATTATAGATGAGACAATTAGTTATTTTTGTATGCTGAAGAGCAGTTTCGGTAGAAAAATCATAACTTGAGCTACAGATGTTCGATTTGAATGAGCAAGCTATTGATTCGAAGCTAAAGAGGAGATTTACAACTTTTTTGCTTTGAGGAAGAACTGATCTAATGTCTACAATGGTAAAAAAATTAAAAGAAGTTGTAGCCCACCATTATTGATTTATATTTACCTACATTTTACCATTTCACCCACCTTAAAACTCTATAAATAGGCACCTTAGGGGGAGGGTGAAGGATGCCATTTTCTTAGGCCATTTCCATGTTCTTGTATCATTTTTAGATTTACTCCTTTGTTTTTGTTCTTGTTTTCAATACCGAAGCTCTGTCCAAGTGTTTTCTTGTTCTTCTTCTTGTTTTTCCTTTGATCTTTTAATCAAGGTTCATTTCATCTTTTTATATGTTATTTAGTTTTATCATGGCTAACTAATCTTCTTTTTTACTAAGGTGAAAGGGTGAAGCTTTCAGTAAAAAGGTTATGATTGATTTGAATGGATCACAACGTTAACGGTATTTTCTTCCTTAATCTATTTAACTTGCCTCCTTGTTAAGTAGGAGTCTTGATTCATCATAGTCAATCATTGGCACAAAAGCTGCTTGATTACTTCTGTAGAACATGGCTCTGCCGGCTATATTGAAATCTTGAGTTATTGTAGATAAAGGTTGGCATGATAGATACTTGAACCCATTAGCAAGTGTCGATGTTTTAAGATCAATGAAAGTTAATACTAACTAAATTCCCCGATTGGGACATCATTTATATGTGGTTCTCAATTGAGTGGTAAGATGGGCCAAAATTAATTATAACTGATATACTAAAAGTGAATCCCCTAATCTTAGCTATTTTATTTGAATTTAAATTTTTAATCAACACTTGTTCACACCTTGCACCAAAACTTTCTTCATTAAAAATCTTTAATTTGTATTTCTTAATTCACTTCACTATGGTTTGACACTCGGACTCCCGAGATTTTATTACTTGCGACAACCTACACTTGAGTTACAACTGCTAGAGTGCAACAAGTTTTTGGCGCCGTTGTCGGGGAAGTAAAATTAGAGTACAAGTTTAATTTTTTTTCTTTTTGTTCTTTTTATTTTATTTTATTCTTTATATGACAGGCTAAGCCTCCTACCTCTTAATTTGTGTTAATCTTATTTTTCTTTATTTTTGAATGGTAGGCTGAGCCTCCTACCTTTTATTTTCTATTTATTTTGTATTTTTTTTATTGTTGAATGGCAAGCTAGGCCTTCTACCTAACTTGTTATTAATATTTATTTTTCTTGTTGTTATTTTGTTATTGTATGAAAGCTTGGTCACGTACATCAAGTGGTAGACTGGTAAGAGAATCTTCATCTTCTTCAAACATGGCTGAACACATTAATGAACAAGAAGATAATCATTCTATACATAATGACCAAGATCGGCCTAAGACACTTAGAGAACTCATGAATCCCATAAGAATTAGCACTTCATCATGTTTAATTTTTCTTGCTGATGCATGTAACTTCAATTTCAAGCTAGGTATTATTCAGCTTTTACCAACTTTTCATGGCTTTGATTATGAAAATCCATACTTGCATCTGAGAGAATTTGAGAAAATCTGGCACACATATAACAACTTAAACTGTAGCATAAACACCATCAGGCTTAAGCTTTTTCCTTTTTCTTTAAAAGATAAAGCTAAAACTTGGCTACAGAATCTTAGGTCAGGCTCCGTTAATTCATGGGATGAACTGCAACAACAATTTTTGAAAAAAAATTTTCCTGCCCACATAACAAATTCTTTCAAAAGGCAAATCACCACTTTCACACAAAAACCAGGAGAAACTTTTTACCAGTGTTGGGATAGATACAAAGATTTACTTAACACATGCCCACACCATGGTTTTGAAACTTGGAGATTAGTCTCACATTTTTACAAAGGTTTGACACCTAGGGAAAGACAAATAGTGGAAATGATGTGCAATAGAACATTTGAGGATAAAGATCCTGACAAGACAATGAATTACCTAGACATGCTAGTAGAAAATGCACAGAATTGGGACCCCGCTAGCACATATGAGACCCCAGGTAAGACTCAAACCCTTGCATCTAGTGGAGGCATTTATCATCTTAAGAAAGATAATGACCTTCAAGTAAAGTTTGCATCCTTAGCTAGGAAGGTTGAGGCCTTAGAAATGAAAAAAGTTGGTCAATTAAAATCTGTTGAAGAAATTGTTTGTCACATTTGTGAGACCAATGACTATCCCACTAGCAATTGCCCAACCTTGCCTTCTTTCAAAGAATGTTTGCATGAATAAGTCAATGCATTAAACAACTTCGAGAGACCAACCCAAATCCATACCCAGAAACTTACAATCCTGGTTGGAGAAATCACCCAAACTTCAGTTGGAGAAGTAATAATCATGCTCAACCATCACAACCACCTTTGCACACCCAACAAAATTTTCGACAATCTCAAGGGTATGCAACATATGGTCCTCCTTTTAGAAAGAATCTTGAAAATACATTGCATTCATTCATTGAAAAGCAAGAGTCAATAAATGCTCAAACAAGTCAAACCATTATTGATTTGAAAGATACTTTTGAAAAAATTGCACATGCACTCAACACTAAAGAGAAAGGAAAATTTCCTTCTCAACCACAACCAAATCCCAAAGGTCAAACCATGGATCAAGTGAAGTCAATCATTACACATCGCAACGGTAAGATTGTTGAAAAATCCATTCATGATTCTTGTGAAGGAGACGATGAGTCAACTTCTAAGAGTAAAGAAGGGGTTGAATCTATACCAAGTGAAGAACAAATTGAATCTTCACCAGTACCTCTATTTCCTCATGCGTTAATTGTTCCTAAGAAGGTGAATAAGAATCTTGAAATTCTTGATATTTTCAAGTAGGTAAAGATCAATATCCCATTGTTGGATGCGATTAAACATGTACTTTCTTATACCAACCTTTTTAAGGATTTGTGCACTGTTAAAAGAAAACTGAATGTGAAAAAGAAAGCCTTTTTGGCCGAGCAGGTAAGTTTTGTTATTCAAAATAACACTGTTTTGAAATATAAGGATCTTGGTTGTCCAACAATTTCATGTTTCATTGGAAAACATAAAATTGAGCAAGCATTTCTTGATCTTGGGGCTAGTGTGAACTTACTTCCATATTCAGTTTTCAAAAAACTAAATTTAGGTATGAGTTAAAACCAACTGAAGTAACTCTTTTGCTTGCTGACAAATCAGTGAAAGTACCAATAGGAGTTGTTGAGGATGTGTTAGTCCAAGTTGATAAATTTATTTATCTTGTGGATTTTATTATTTTGGACACACCACTAGTGGAAATCGAGAATTTAATACCTGTTATCTTGGGATGTCCATTTTTAACAACTTCTAATGCCTTAATTAATTACAAGAATGGATTGATGAAGCTGACATTGGAAATATGACATTGGAGTTAAATATTTTCAACTTGCTTAAGCAGCCACCTGAAAAAGAAGATGAAAGTGAGGAACTTTGCCTCATTGATACTATTGGGAAAAACCACATCAAAGAAGGAAGTATCTCTGATCCTCTAAAAAAATTATATGGTTAATTCATTTGAATCAATTACACAAATGGATCAGGATACATCTAACATATGTTCATTGATTGATTCTTCATAGGTGAAGGGAAACACATGTTGGAAATCAAAAATTGAAGAGCAAAATAAAATTCACACAATTGAGTTAAAGCTTTTACCCAAACAATTGAAGTACATAATGTCAGAGAAAGATGCTAAATTAAGGCTGATATGTTGGATCATATTACTCCAAGAATTCAACACTATGGTCAAGGATAAGATAGGCATCGAAAATGTTGTCGTTGACAATTTGTCAAAACTAACAACAAATTCAACAATTGAGGCTATAACCATAAATTATTATTTTCCTGAAAATTTTCTATTTCCTGTCACTACAGTACCTTAGTTTGCTAATATTGTCAATTTTTTGGTGACAAAACAGATGCCAGCTTAATGGAGTATCCAAGATAAAAATAAATTTCTACATGAGGTGAAAATTTTTTATTGGGATGACTCTTATCTTTTCAAATACTGTCCTGACTAGATATTTATGAGATGCATACCTAAGGATAAGGTAAAAAGTGTCATTGAATTTTCTCATTTTGAAACGTGCATAGGGCATTTTTTGTCAAAGAAAACAGTTGTAAAGATTTTGCAGTCTAAATTGTACTGGCCCTCTCTGTTTAAAGACACACATGCATTTTGCAAAGCCTTTGAAAATTGTCAAAAAGTATGATCCATTTCTTCCCGGTTAAGTGGCGGATACGGTATTCCATGGCTCGCAAGTCGGTTATCTCAGTTTCCCATAATAACTGATTTCTTTCTTTCATCTTTCAATTTTTTCTCACAAATGGATTTTAGTTTTTCTGCTTTGCGAAAATACTTTCCTTCTCTCCCAATAAATGTTCTTAAAAGGATTTATCAAGCTAGATGTGAAAGATTTAGAGTTTTTATGCACAAAGGCATTCTTGAAGAAGTGCGTTGGTTAATTGAAGCTAAGGTCTATTTGGCTGGTGAAGTTCCAGATGCATTTGTGCCCTGTATGCCTGGCTTAAGCAAAAACTCTTATGCTAAAAAGCGAAGAGCAAAAAGGTTACGCGTTTGTCACAATTGCGATTGATGGAATTGTGATACTAAATGTCGTTCTTTAAAGATGATGTCTGATAATCGAAAAGATAAAAGAAAATTCATTAAGAATGGTCTGCGTAAGAAATCTTTGGATGATATCCGATTGACTCTTGAAACGCATTCTTGTGGAATAGTGCAACGTGAAATTCTTGGTTTATGGAGGGCTTTTCATAGAGAATGAGAGTGTTACAGTCCTGGGAATCTGACTTTAAACGACTCTGTTTGCCAGTTTGTAAGAAAACTGTATAGGAAGCATATCTCCAACTCATAGAAGGCATTGAAGCTGTTACTGGATGTAAAACCAGTCGAAGATGTAAGCCATAATCACAACTACTGTACATTAATGTCATTTTTTTTTAATTTTTTTTCCTTTTACAGGTTGTCAACCCTTAATAAGTGATGAATCATTGTGGAAATGAGCAATCGGACTTGTGGATTTGTTTATTTTGTCTTTTAGTTTTACTATCAGTATTTTCTTTATTCTAGTTTAAGTTATTTCAAGTTTTTCATTTTCAATAACTACCAGTTCAGGTAATTTCTTCTTCACTCTTCTTATCTATGTTTTGACATTGGTGACAATGTTTTAATCTGGTTGGGGGGAGGGATAGTTGTCACATTTTTTTTCTTTTAGGATAGTTTTTCTTATGCTGATATTAAAACCATTGGACAAAGCCCTTAGTTTAGGATGGCTAATTGAGGAGTAATGTTACTCTTGAGACGCATCCTATTAGGCATGCTAGTCATAACATTTTTTTAGTAGGTTTTTGAACTCGTATAAGATGACACATTCACTAGTAATCTATATTTTCTATCTTGAAAATTTCTATGCTTGGTGATGAAATTGTTGAGGTGATGAGCTACATTAAAGTTTACATGTTTGAAAACTTATTTGACATAATGATTTAGTCAAATTTTATTCACTTTGACAAGGGATTAGGATGTTTAAGTTATAAATTACTAATATTTTTACACATGCTGAAAATCTTTATTTTCTTTTAGATTTCAAAGAATACTCCAACTATGCGGTTGTTGGGACTTTTAATGAACCATATCTTAGCTTGATTTGAAAAAAAAAACACCAAGAAGTGTTGAAAAAACTTGGAAAATGAAAAAAAAAAAAAACAACAAGCGATGATTGTTATTAGAAAGGGCTACCTATTACTGGGGTTCTCCAAATAAGGCTTGAGCCAAAATTAAAAAAAAAAAAAAAGAACTTTTTAAAGTGTAATAGTGTGAAAGACTGCCAAAGCGATGGTTTTAAATTAGATTTGTTCTGATAAGCCGCAAATGTTGGTATGATTTACTGAAATCTTCTAGACACCCCTGATAGTCAGTCATACACTTACTGCACTCAGTAACTCATAATCTTTCATATTTTTCCCTTATTTGAGTGGTTGAAATGTGCATAAATCATTATAAATTTTATATTTTTAGTACTATAATTTTAATGCTCATTACTTCAATGGTTTCTAATCTATAGTATAGAGATTGATGGTAGAAAGCATTGGATGAAACCTGAGTATTCATTGAGTACATCGCCTTACTTGCTAGGGACTAGTAAGAACCTGGTTAGGGGGTGTGATGAATACTCATAAGTGTATTGTTATTAAGGGTTTAAATCATCATTATACACTTTGAGTATGATTAATTTCTATATTCTGAGCATTTTTATTAAAGGTTACTATTCATGCATTTTTATTATTCACACACATTTTTACTATTCATAGTTACTATTCACCAAGTCACTATTCATACACGTATTTCACTGTTCATGCATCTTTTACTGTCCATACGTGTTTTACTATTCATCAATATTATATAATTATTTTTTTACGTAGATAAAATCATCACCTGGCGACCCTTCATGAGAAAAATCATATATGGAGCTGTAGATGTCAGAACTGAGTGATTATAAATTCCTCTAAAAGCCAACACATAGATTTTCAACTCTGCTTAATTTCGTGAGCTAAGTTGTTCGTTTTCATTGCCGAAATCTGATTATAGATGAGACCATTAGTTATTTTCGTATGCTGAAGAGTAGTTTCGGTAGAAAAATCATAACTTGAGCTACAGATGTCCGATTTAAATGAGCAAGCTATTGATTCGAAGCTAAAGAGGAGATCTAAAACTTTTCTGCTTTGAGGAAGAGCTAATCTGATGTCTACAATGGTTAAAAAATTAAAAGAAGTTACAGCCCGCCATTATTAATTTGTATTTACCTACATTTAACCATTTTAGTTTTACCATTTCACCCACCTCAAAACTCTATAAATAGGCACCCTGGGGGGAGTGAAGAATGCCATTTTCTTAGGTCATTTCCATGTTCTTGTATCATTTTTAGATTTTCTCCTTTGTTCTTGTTCTTGTTTTCAATACCGAAGCTCTGTCCAAGTGTTTTCTTGTTCTTCTTCTTGTTCTTCTTTTGATCTTTTAATCAATGTTCATTTCATCTTTTTATATGTTGTTTACTTTTATCATGGCTAACTAATCTTCTTTTTACTAAGTTGAAAGGGTGAAGCTTTTGATAAAAAGTTTATGATTGATTTGAATGGATCGCAACGTTAACGGCATTTTCTTCCTTAATCTATTTAACTTCCCTCCTTGTTAAGTGAGAGTCTTGATTCATCATAGTTAATCATTGGAACAAAAGCTGCTTGATTCCCTCTGTAGAACATGGTTCTACCGGCTATATTGAAATCTTGAGTTATTGTAGATAAAGGTTGGTATGATGGATACTTGAACCAATTAGCAAGTGTCGGTATTTTAAGATCAATGAAAGTTAATACTAACTAAATTCCCCGATTGGGACCTCCTTTATGTGTGGATCTCAATTGAGTGGTAAGATGGGCTAAAATTAATCATAACCGATATACTAAAAGTGGATCTCCTAACCTTAATTATTTTATTTGAATTTAAAATTTTAATTAACACTTGTTCACACTTTGCACCAAAACTTTCTTCATTAAAAATCTTTAATTTGTATTTCTTAATTCACTTCCCTGTGGTTCGACACTCGGACTCCCGAGATTTTATTACTTGCGACAACCTACACTTGGGTTACAACTGCTAGAGTGCAGCAGTGAATTGTGGGAAGCCTTATATGGATATATAGGTTTTAGCTCTAGAACATAAGCACCTAGCGTTTATCCTTTTTCAAAGGATAGCCCATGTGGTGTGGGCAGGGTTCCATTGATCGGTTATGGACTTGGGTTGTTATAGTTAGTATCAGAGCCAACTCGGGATTGCGATGATGTGGCATAGTGGCTGAGCACATGCATCATTTGCTAGGATTGATCTTGGATTTGAGAGGCTACTTGGCTAAGGGCAAAGTAGTTCGATTATAGAGGTTACTTGGTTCGGGGAACCAAGTAATCCGATTGATCGCAATGAGGATGTTGGGTGTATAAGCGCCCGTGGGGAGGGGGGCAGTTTGTAAGACCCCCATATCCCACGTGGGTGAATTGTGGGAAGCCTTATGTGGATATATAGGCTCTAGCTCCAGAAGATAAGCACCTAGCACTTATCCTTTTCTAAAGGATAGCCCATATGGTGTGGGCAGGTATTCCGTTGACTGGTTCTGGACTTGGGTTGTTATAATTTAATAATAAACTATGGTGACTAATCTCTTAGTTTAAAAATAGTATATAAAAAGAAACAAAAAAAATTTAAGAACCAATAGAGCAAATAGAAAAATCTAGTTCAATAGTTATTAAATTTGGGGACCAAAATGGAACACAGATAAAACTTGGGGACTAACTTCTTATAGAGTGAAAATGTCGGGATTGAAATTGACTTTTAACCAAAACAAAACATGAAACAGACTAAAAATGAAAAATTGCAACACATGCTCTAAAAAAGGTGAATGCCTTGTAAAAAGGAGATCAAACTTAAAAAAGAGTCAATGGCATCCATGAAAAGGGCAAAAAAAAAAAAGGCACTGTTAATGCACAAACATTGGCCACTTCTAAAAATAAACGAAATATATGGAGATCCGTGTAATAATGCAAGTTATTAATAGAACAATATAAAAATATAAAATATATTTTAGCATTAAATAAAAACTGAGTATAGATAATTGTATACACATAAAATAGCTAAATGAAGATGTGTTTACATATTGGCCAAAAAACATTAAAGATAACAGATGAAAAATTGTCAAAGCAGTTTCATTAACCAATTCAAATGAAACCATCAAGAGAAAGAAAAAGCTTTTGATATTTATAATGTAGGATAACATTGCAAAATGTATATGCATAAATTTTTTCAGATTTTTATTTACTAATAAATTACTGGTAAAATGAAACTTTTTAAGAATCAATCACTTATACGTAATGCAAATTGTGCATTGTTTTAACTAATCAAAACTCTGAATCAAACCCTATGTAAAAGCACTCATGCATTATACAAACAGTGTATCTTTTTCAATTAATTAAAACTTTGAATTTGATTTATCTAACTAAACCTATGAATAAAATAATGTAAAAGAATTTTTTTTTATTTAATATGGTTAATAAAAGCATGTATCTCATTTTCATTTAAGGCTCTATCATTTTAAATTTAAATAAACCATCCCATTTTTTTTCTAAAGTTTCCAACAGATTCCAAAAGTTGGGGACTATTATGGCAAAATTGTTATATTAAAGGACCAAAAGGGGCATTTGAACATTTCCATGGAATGCCAAAAAAAAAAAATATTAATTAGTGACGTAAGCTCTTATGTCATTAAGTTTGTTTGCTTCTTTCCGCCTCTACCTATATAAGGAGGCCTAGTTTCAGTTTGTATCCATTTTGGAGCCAATAGAGTACTCATTTCTTATATATTTACTATGACTCATTTCTCTCTCTAAAACCTATGGCTAAAGGGTGAGGCAGAGGTTCTTAGTTTCTCAACTTTTCTCGATATTTTGAGTTGCCACTATCGTGGATCCTCTCAGAATAAGATCATCTTCAAGCTTATGATAATTAAGATTAAAGGTAAATGATGACTTTGAAGTTGCCACTCTGTAGATCTTCTCCTTAAGTCGTTCTCTACCTTCAATCTTAATTGTTGTAAACTACCGGTTTCGATCCCCGGTGATATGTCTGATAGTCCAGTAATGGTTTTTCAAAAGGTTTTTAAAATAGTCTTCAGAAAAGTTTTATTTAGTGTGGTTAAGTCCTGGAGAATGCCTCTGTAAACTCTGGTGCTCAGGGCCTCAATTGAGATTTGAAAGAAGGCTAAAGCTTACGAGCGTCTGTGTGTTTTCGGATTGTATTGCTATATAAACTTTCTTGTTGATTTCTAGAACTCGTTTTTTACGGTTCTACTTATACTTGGTATATTGGGCTGGAAATTGTCTCGTGCCACTGTTAGCTGTACTATTGGGCAATTCTTCAAAAATACCAGTAGAGGGTTTGGCTGATAACAATGCTACGTACCAAGCTTTAAACCTCATTTTCTTAAAGATTTTGTTACTGGGCTACCTCGGAACGCATTTGGTATCAGAGCCAGCAAGGTTGTTCTTTTTATTTACAGAAGTTGAGTTATTAAGAATTTCTTGCTAATCCCTTGATCTAGATTCTCAGAAATATGTCAGGAACATCTACCCCCATTCTCCCTCGTACTACTTCCTTCAGATCTACTTCCTCTTCTCACTTGGATTCTCTCTGTGAATTCAAGTATCTTTCTGATGATGAGACGATCCCTCTTACTGATCTTCCCCTTATCAACCCTTATAAAGCTTTCACTAAACCGTCACACTTTCTTATTAAGATGGTAAAGAGTATTGTTTCCCCTTCTCGAAAACATGTTAAAGAATATGTCCAAACTACCAAGTTTGATCAACATGCTCTTCTTGCAACATCCAAAGAACAATATGTCACACTGGAGATCTTTTATCACTTTTCTCGTCTGTGGATAGCAGAAGGTTATACCCATTTATACTTTGGAGCTATTTGACTAGCACTCACCTACCACCGAAGAAAAGGATTACCAATTACAGCTCGACTAGCTCTTCTTGATTTTCGCTACAAGAAGTACAAGCATGCCTGCATCGGCACAGTAGAGACTACTTTCAACGCTGGTACTATCCTCATCATGTTCTTCCCCAATTTTTGTATGGCTTTTCAAGACCCACATCTACCTTCAGCCCTGAAGATCCAGTTATAGATCACTAGTGTAGAATAGATCTCTTCCACACTAGTATTTACTCTCCACTATCAGATGACATACAAAGTTCAGAATCATGCACTTTATTTCTCTATGCCCAACATGAATAATGATGCCCTGTATCTCTCTGTAGATACAACACATGTTCCGAATGAGACATATGTTCCATAACAAATTCCTTATGAGGAACTCCAGCGGCTCATTCCTGCCTCATAGATTACTGCAGATGAATTTCTTCACTAGCAGACGGAACCAATCCAGTCAAAGAAGCCTTTATTCCTTGATAGAGGAGAAGACAAAACAAAGATATTCTTCCAGAAGGAAGACTCCTCATCTGAAGCTGATGTTTTCTCAACACCAGCAGTTCTGACCATCATTAAGGAATCACAAGAACCATTTCAGGCTTCAATCGAGTCATTTGACTCTAATGGCAATCCGATCTACTCTTTTCAAGATGAAAACGGTCACAAATATTTTGATATTTGTGATTGTCCAGATTGCTATTAATCCCCATATGATGATGAAGAAACTACCAAGAAGATGAAGAAGAAATCCAAGAAGAAATCTTCTCAACAACTTCTTCAACAACGATATGACAATGGTGATCCCGAAGTTGGATTACTTGGAGAACCCTCTGGCAAGTATGACTATTATGTCCTCTACTCCCAGAAGGAAGAAACCACTGATGACATCTTCACCACTCTGGCAGAACCATTTAACCTTCCTACTCTTTCACCAAAAGTTAAGATGCCATGTTATCCCTACTACAAGAAAGCTGTCAAACAACTTAGGAAGGAGCACTCTCCTAATTTTATCCCTGACGTCCATTTGTTTGAACATAAAATAGAGGATTATCCCCCTCTCAAGTTTGACGATCCTTCCACATCAACAAAACATGTCTGGAAAATTCCCCAACCTACATTCGTTGATTTAAAAGGAAGAAAAAGGGAAAACACTGCTGTAGAACAAGTTCTGAATTGGCAATCTGAGAACATGATGTCCCTGAACAAAACCCTTAGCAGAATTGAGTACAACCAAGTCAGACTGGAGCAAAAGATGGATCAAATGGTAATTGATCCCTTGGCCCAATGCCAACAACGAATTAACTATCTTTACCATGAAATTCTTGGGTTGATTGCTAGGTAAGAAAACTTCTCAGCCTAAGAACAGAAGATCCATCATCTAAAGCAACAACTCAAGAATATGCAGGACCAACAGAGGCCCAAGTACCCTGATTCGTTCTCTTCGATATTCAGGACAACTGATCCATTCAGCCCAATCCCAAGCCCAGTCTGTCGACCACTAATTGTGATCTATCCATTTTTTAAATCATTGCTCCAATTACCTCCTGAGCCGGGTTACACAGCACTAACTACCTACATTAGGCTCACAAGGCCCAATTAGCCTATTAGGCCCAGTCGGCAAAATCTTTTTGTAGACCAAAAGATGAAAGGCCTAGAGCAACCGCCTCAAAGGCCATTAAAGATCTAGGAACCAGAACCATCTCATGAAGCATGGACACTTTAGTCCAATCCAATTACAAGTTTCCTTGATCAACAAATCTAGCAAGGCCAAAATACTCCTGTTGTTTTAGCAGCAGTCCAAGACTTGAGTTCTACATCATCAAGTGACACAGAAGAAGATGATACTCTGTCAACTTCTTCTTCAGAAGCCCAAGTCTATATGGCCCAAGGTTCTACAAGTCATACTCTACTTGCTGAATCTGCTACTACAGAAGTTGAATAAAATCCGCCTCCTCTAGAACAGTAGCAACAATCTCCTTCGACTACACTTCCACCACCGCTACCTGATCCTTAACCTTATGTGGCTATGGATGAGGATGTTCCTTTTATGAACATCAACCCAACCTGGAATCCTCCATCTCTCCCCGTAACTGTATCTCTCAACGGAATTCCAACATAAAAATGGCATGAGAAATTTCTTGAATTCCATGCCTAGTGCCTTACACAAATGCAAAGAGAAGAGGCTACACACCCGAAGGTTATTTTAGCCTTCGTTGCTAGTATAACTGGTATTATCAAACACTGGTATATGACTATTGGAGAATATCAGCAAAGGTTACTGCTTCAAACTCCTACAATGAATGAATTCATCATCAAGCATTATCGAGAATTCATTAGAGATCTTGTAATTCTCCTTGATATAGCTCGAGAAAAATTCTTCAAAATGAAGTGTTGTTCATACAACAGGAAAGATCTTCAGAAGCATTATGAAAATATGCTCAAGCATTTCTACCTAATCTGTACTGGCTACGAGTCAGATAACAATTTGAACCAAGCCTATCTCAATTCAGTCCCTGAGACTATTGGCCAAGAAGCTATTTGAATTATCCAACACAGCGGGTAATCGTTTAATAATTATTCATTCGGAAGGCTTCACCAAACACTGATGACTGCTCTAAAAAAACTGTGCAACACCCATTCCTTTTTCAAGGAATTCAACCAGATGCAAAGTCTATTTGACAAAGCTTGCCAACAACCAGAACTCTCTATCAAGTGCACAGATAAGAGCACTTGCCACTGCACTCCTCGAAAGAAGCATCACCAATGGAAGGTCTACTCTCCAGACAAACCCCGCAGATTCAAGCAAAAAAAAAAGAGACTTTTCCTATACAAGTAAAATATTGGAAAATTCAAAATTTGTTTTATCTGTAAACAACGTGGACACTTTGCCAAAGACTGTCCAAAGAAGAACACCCAGTCCAAAAAGAAGATGGCTCACACCATATCCCAAGTCACTAGAGCGGATCTATTTAATGATGATATGGAATCTCTATTCTTTGTAACTAAAGATGAAGCATTGGCATTATTTGCCATAGAAGCTTACTCCTTAGAATTTGAATCTGAATCAGAACGAGATTCCATATACACCATGCAAATTGCTCCTATGCAAACCTTCCTGTTTGTTGCCCAGATTATCCCTCAAGGCAAGATCAACATTCTTTTGGATAAGTATGTAAAACCAATTTCGGTGATTGCTCTATTTGATACTGGTGCCACAAACACCATTATCAATCCTTCCCTCCCCCCAGAAAAAATGTGGCGACCCTGCAATGAAAGATTCAAAGCAGCAAATGGTGTTTTCTATGTTACCCAGATAAGTAAACCCATCCGAATTAGTTTCTTTCTAGTAAAGTACGTTGTTACTTTTGTTTATGGTTATAACCATGGCAGAGATATGATTCTTGGGTTTGACATTATCAAGAAGCTATCAGTTCAAAGATGGATTGATAAGGGTTTACAAATGCATAAGTTTTTCCTTCCCTGGACATCCACTCCAAGACTTTACTCAGTAGAAGGAGAAACTCTCTCTATGAGCCAGATACATTCTGAAAGTGACCCCGTATATGGCTTAATCATGCAAACACTCATCCAGCAATCCTGTGCTGAATCTCATGTTGAGTTTGCAAAGAAGCATCCTCTCCCACTATGGAAGAATCCCAAGTTATTCGTAGAAATTCCTTTCAAGAAGAATGAGGATGTTAATCTAATTAAAGCTACCTATTCAGGTATGAGCCTAGAGGAGAAAAGGATGGCGATCCAAGAGCTCCAAGAATTAAAGGCCAAAGGTCTTATTGAGCCCACAACCTTTTTGTGGGCCTGTCAGGCTTTTTATGTAAACAAACACTCGGAGCAGAAAAGAAAGAAGCTCAGGCTTGTTATTGGCTACAAGCCCTTGAATATGTTTCTTGCTGATGTTAAGTTTCTGTTACCTCGCAAGAACACTTTCTTCACCAATCTGACAAACGCCAAGATCTTTTCAAAGTTTGAACTTAAATATGGATTCTGGCAATTGTCAATTTTTCCTCCAGACAAGTTCAAAACTGCCTTCACCATTCCAGACCACCATTACTAATGGACGATGCTTCCTTTTGGTCTGAAGAGGGCACACTCATTGTTCCAGAAGGTGATGATCTAAATATTCGAGCCGATTGGCCGATTCTTCAATCGGCCCTTGTTTATATTGATGGTATTTTATTGTTTTCTCCTTGTGCAGGTTCTCATTTACGGTTGCTTGCCCAGTTTGCTCAGATAGTCAAAGACAATGGTGTCATGCTCTCCCAGAGTACGATGGTCCTTGGCCAGACATACAATGAGTTCCTTGGTGTTTAAATCGAAGACAGCAAGTATCATCATCAGCCTCACACTGCTTCAAAGGTCATGAATTTTTCGGATGATAATTTCACGAGAAAGCAAGTCCAACAAATTCTCGGGCTTATTAATTACATCCGAGAATTCATATCGAAGTTGTCTGCCATTCTCCATCCTTTACACGTGTACCTTCGAAAGGATTCTCCGCCCTAGTACTCCCTACACCGACGAGTTATCCTTAAGCTAAAAGAAGTGGTTTAGAATCTACCACCACTCAAAATTCCAGACAAAGGAAAAAGGATACTCCAGACGGACGCCTCAGACGAGTATTAGGGAGCGGTCCTCCTTGAAGAAACAAATGTCATGCGACACGTGTGTTACTACAACAGTGGAGAATTCAAAGAGTTAGAGAAGCACTATTACTCCACCTACAAAGAAATCCTAGCCGTCAAACATGGAATCGAGAAGTTCCAGGTCCACCTCATTGGTCACCATTTCCTTGTAAAGATGGATATGTCAGCATCCCCACGAATGCTCAACTACAGGCAGAAACAACTCGCAAATGCCTTACTGCTTCGCTGGCAATAGTGGTTCATCTGCTTCAGCTTTGACGTCAAGCGTATAAAGGGAACCTCCAACACACTTGCCGATATCCTGAGCAGACCATCCAAATCCTTCCTCAAACCACCAAAGCCTCCCAAACCAAAACACTAAATGACTTCATCTTCTTCCACTTATCCCCTAGTTTTTGATAAGGATAAAAATCTCCTGGTTAATGTTGAGGGTTATGAACATCAGTTGTTCATCTTCACTCAGAGACATAGAATCCATAAAATGGACAAATATACCTTTAGTCCTTATATTATTAGTTTACTCAGGTAGCAGTCCCCATACTTTTTTATTTGCCGATCTTACCATCATCAAGACATCAACAAACAGCCTTCACCCTATCTTCTGACAGAAGGAGAAAGTGGGGGATCAGTATGACAGATATGAAATATTCAGGGACCAAAATGAGGTTTTACCACAAAACCGGAAAAAGCAAAAAAACACAAAAAAAAGCAGCATGGGGGTACTTTTGATAAACAGTAGAAACTTTTTCTTCTTTAGAATACAGTATAAGTTTGAAAATTTATTCATGTTATTCTTTCAATTCCCACTAGGAAACAAAAAAAAAAAATGCTTCTTGTTTTTATGGGAAAAATACAAAGTGAAAACAAGCAATTTAAAAAGAAGGGAAAAAGATTTTTTTTTTATTTGGTAATCAAAATAAAATGGTACTTTTGTTCTTAAAACTTATATAGTTTTCTGTTTCAGTCCTGAATCTTTTCACTTTTTTAAAATAAATCCTAAAACTTTGTAACTATATGAACAATTAGACCTAAGAATTTTTACTTTTAAATAAGTCATAAGACTTTACAATTATACATACAGTTAGTCGTAAAACTAAAACATTCAATTTTTCCCATCAACATTTAGGATTAATTTAAACTATAAATTTTTCTAGTAAACTCAAAATCAGCAATGATTTCTGGATTGTTAACAAGAATTTAAATTATTATTTTCTTCTTCGTAAATCATGTTTCTATTTAGTAAATTTTTCAATAAATTTAGGACTAATTAATTATTAACATCCTAAGAAATTTTCGGATTGATTTTAAAAAATAGAAAAAATTGTAGCATTCAAATTAAAAATAAGATATATTTTAGAATAAAAAATGTCAATTCCTCAGCAAACAAAAAGAGAAACGAGTGTCCCTTTCTCGTATTTATATACGGAACCAGGACACCATCCCTTCTTCTCCATCCACCTCTTTCTTCATGCTTTTACTTTGATGGGGTTGTCTCCTATTCCAAATTTTTTTTCCAGTAACCATAAATTGGGTGGATCCTATATTAGAAGAAAAACTCTTCTAAAACTTATTTCTTCATTCAGAAGATACTTATTGGAAAAATTGAACAGTTTTTTATTCCGAAATTTCTCTCCCATCTTCCTTCTTTCCTCTGTGTTCAATTATTCTCCTGTACATGAAATAATTTGGGTCTGTTCAATTGTTGTCCTGTCCATGAAATAATTCGGGCCAATCCCAATAACAAAAAGACAAAGAAAGAAACACATGATTTGATTCCCAAAATTACTATACCGTAAAGAAAGCACTATGAATAATTTAGCTCAGCATTATCTGCTACATTATTTTTCTTTACATAAATAATTTTCTTTTTCTATCTAGGGATGCCAATTTGAACCCTACCCTGTGGATACCCGATCCTATCCTATCCGATGGGTAGGGTTTTTTTTCTAATTAAACGGATTCGGGGCGGATCCGGATTTTTTTTGTAATAGAACCCGTTGGATGCGGGTTTAGCTAACAACCCGCCCCTAATCCGCCCTGCTATGTGCGTGTATGTATGTGTATGTATATATATATATATATATAAATGGCTTTATAGTGTACCCCACTGTGTGCGTATATATATTAAAAAATAATAAAAATATTATATCCATTAAAAGTTAAAACCATTCCTAGTTTAATCGCAATTTACATTTTATTTATATTTGACTAGTTGGTATCAATGAGGATTGTATTACTACAATTAATTGTTATTTGGACATAGTTATTTATTGTTTTTTGTTTTGTATGAACATATTTATTGTTGTTGTGTGAGAAGTTTATCGTAGTTTACATGTTAAATTTCTCTTAATCTCATATATATTTCTCTTAATCTCATATGTAATAATTTGGTGGGTTTGTGGGTCGAGAACCCGCATCCTACCCACCAATACAAGGGTAGGATACGGGTTTAAAAAACCCTACCCGATGCGGGTTGTGGGTAGGATTCGGGTTGTATGGATTGTATCATGGGGCGGGTTCTAGAATGACACAACCGTACTCGAACCCTAACCGTTGACATCTCTATTTCTACCTGTAAATATTACTATCTATTTTTGTTGCAAATTAAATAAAGGGTTAATATCACTGGTGTAACACCCCCAATTTTATAAATCTCAATTTTAAAAAGTATCTTAATTTCTCAGAGTTATTAAGCAATTAAATTAAAAATAATTTAAGATAACATTTTCTCTTAATCTATTTTCCAAATGATAAAAGTATTAAATGAAATCAGAGTAATTAAGTGACAATTCCAGGAAAACTAACATGTGAATGTGCCAACTTAAACAAATCATATGTTTCTTTTAGAAATGAAATAATACAAAATATAAATCCAGTCTTAGCCAATTTTATTTTCGAGGAGCTGCAGCGTACCCTCACTCGGTCTACTCCACATCTTGAACCTCATCAAACGGTTCAGTGTGCTCCATCTCCTTATAGAACTGACTTAAGAAAACATATTAAAAGGAAGGATGAGCACCACTTGCTCAGTGAGGGGGAAATATCAGGCCCATCACGTTGGTCCCAATATTCCCTTAACAAACAACAAATGAATAATAAACTTTAAATTATAACAATTTAATTAAAGCACAATTTCATGCAACATCATAAAAACAATATTAAAGTCCTACTATCATGATAATTTTTTTTATCGATTAAATCATATCTTATTGATCAATCTTTTAATCCAATACTTGAATGCCGTCAGAAGAACTTGGGGTGGTGAGTGTGTACATCACCCACTTTTGGGATAACTCTTAGGTAGTGCACTAAGGGTGCGACCATGTTAGAGTCTCTTGAGATACCTATATCGAGGTAGAGCCTCTTATGATACTAGCTATAAGCATGGTACCTTGCCAGCTATAGTCCAGCAGCGCACAAATCATATCTCCATACTCCACATCAATATCGGTCATGACTAGGGATGGTCCGCCGCCATCTTAACATGCCTCTTGGGTTCGAATCGTCCATTTCAAACCTCTATTCTAAATTTACGGCTCGTCAGGTCATGCAGATATGGTCCATCACCAACCTTGCATGCCTCATGTTTTATCTCACTCCTCAAATCTTTTACTTAATGCAGTCATGTGTATGACAAACATAAATTATATACAACAGTCAAATGATGTATAATCGTAGCTCATTTTATTTTAGTTCTTTTGAGTAGAGTGTCATGATTCTAATGCATTCTATTTCTTTCATCTTGTTATCTTAGCTTGGTGTTACATGATGATGTGACAATCAATGATATTTTTTAAGTGTATTTATGATAAATGTCATCTATTCTCTTGTGAATTCTTTCTAAGTTTGTTATTTAGCTTTTGCACGCCTAATTCTTTATCTATCGGCTTATAATAGTTTATTACGACCCTAACATGCCATTGACGGTTGCTTTCGACCTCATCATGCTGCAAGCGAGCTTGTTAGCCCTAAATATGGTATTAGCGATGTTTGTTTTATTGACCCTAAACATGGTACTAGCAGGTTTATTCAAGTGGTCCTAACATACTTCTAACTTAATTCTTGTTGCAAACGGTCCTAGTATAATACTAGCACCAAACATGCATAATATATCATATCATTACAACCATGCAACCAACCAACCAAAATTACATCTCAATGGAAGAGATGTAAAATAAAATTCTAGAAAAACTAATTAATTACCCTACCCATGTTGCCTATGCATTTAAAGATTTTTTTGGCCCAATTGTTTACTTAGAATTTATTATTCGGGTTGATGCACATTTTGGGCCTTCTTAGGCCCATAAGAACTAACTCGCTCTTTCCCCTTACTTAGTACGGAATAACACGGTGAATTAGGGCGATTTCCTAAAATGCTCTTATAAAATATTAGTAAGGTAGAAAATTAGAAAATTTTCTAAAATTTGGAAATTTCCTAAATGGCACTTAGAAGGTCCACATTCTTGATATCATGGCCAAAATTTTACCTAGTGGGTAAAAAGGGTCTCGAGGTGTCTCTGATGGCCTCGTACCTATTCAAGGGTCGTGTCGGGATTCTTCTTGATATTGATCCTAAAGTTAAAGTGGCCAATACATTGATTTATAAGCTCATGTAGTGGCTGTAAAAACTGAATTTGAAATAATAAAATTTGATTTTGATTACTGATGTGTTTTCGGGATCTCTGACATTCCAAGAGTCCAAAGAAGCGCTAAATCTTTTAATAAGGATTTCCTAAGCCTCAGTAATAACATGGACAGCAAAGAGGAAAAATTAATAGGGGCTGAAAGGTTCAAAATCGGCAGCCAAAAGAATTCCAAAGAGACTATAGTGGCTTACCGGGGCTTTGGAGCAAGTATGGGTTTGACCGCACAGGGAACACGTGCAGAAACCCAAAATTTTGTTTAAAGATGATCTGCCAACGATTTATAGCAAAAATATAAGTGTCTTTAGGTGCTGGAAAAAGAAAAATAAAAGAGTAATTTCAGAGAATTTAGACTCAGATGAACGAATTTGGGATCGTCAGTACACATAGGATCGCTTTTAGTGTTCGGATGGAGCTCCCCTTCAACTTAATGAACCTAGGCAATAATAGGGAATTAAACAACATTCAAAATTGCTTGGATGATGGGGGGATAAAGCCCAAAGGGCTGAACTTACACCGGTTCAATAAAGGGCACGATCACAATGGCAATAGTATGGAGAGTGCGATGACGATCCTTTAGCGTGAGGCCTTCTTCTTCACTTTAGTAAGCAAAACTCAAAACAATGGCAGAATTATGAGGCTATCTAATTGAACTAAATGAAAGGGAAAGCAAAATATGGCCAAAGCTAGACAGAGGTGACAAGAACAAGGTGGAAAACTATGAACATGGGAGCCATTTTGATCTTCTTGTAGACTAGGCGGCTGGAAATTATTGGAGAAGAAAAGAAGAAGAAAATGGTAGCAGGTTTTTAGGTTTTAATTTACAGCAAACTTGGATTCTTGACCTAGGAGAGATACGGGAAAAGAATAATAGTAAAATAAAAGAAAGAGTTGTAGTTGTATTAGGATAATAATGAAGGTGTTTAAAATAAGGAAAATATATATAAGTAGGTAAATTAAATTGAATTTTTTTTTTAAATTCCAAGGGGTCCTGTGGCTGAAAATCTTGTAAATTTAAGATTAGAGTTAGTCAGAAAATTATTCCATGCAACAAAAGCACGAATTCGATACAAACTCTGTGCTCACATAGATTAAATTTTAGGAAACCTAAGCAAATGAATTCAAAATTGAGTGAGACAAAGTTCTTCTAACTCATTTTCATGAAAAGAATCCAACGGTGCATTCAGATTTTTCATTTGATACTTGGTTGGAAATGACAAAAATGCCCATAACCTAAAGAAGATGACTTTGAGCTTCCCGCTTGAAATTTCACTTATTGACTACTAGAGGAATTATCTAAGGATCAAGATTCTTAGTTTTACATTGATTTTTCAAATTAATAGGTAAAATTATGAAAACACTTTTGAGGGCAAAATGGTAATTTTTGCATTTAGGGTAATTTGGTAATCTTTTTCTCTTAGTTTCTAGGGTTATTACACTCTTCATCACCACAAAAAAAGAAAAAATGTTATTTTGCCCTCATAGTCTTCCTTCATAAAAACTCCTCCCCCAAACTTCTACATCTAACAAAAAACAAAACTCTCTCTTCCTCTCTTCTTCTTTCTTCTTCTCTGAGGCATCTTCAATTCCATCGCCTTCCCCATTACAAAAAGGTTCGACTCGGGCTGATTCACGCGTTGTCACTGTTCGCCCGAATCTTTGCCAATTCATTTTCCTTTTACTGTCGATTGAGTGGGATCGCTCTTATTCTATCGCCAATTTGCTTTCCGTCCATTCGCGATTAAGCAACATTGCTCTTTTTCCATTGTCGATTCGCGCTGATTCGCGCTCCTTCTATCGTCGATGGTGCTATGGAATAGTTGTTGATCAGGTTTCACTGATTCATTTTCTGCCAGATTCGACTGCCAAATTTGGGGGAGATACGCGGAAGCCTTTGATATGGAGATATGGAATCATTGATTGGGGTGGAACAAAGGAGAATCGTCACCTCCCACGGTCGCCGAAGCCATTGCCACTGAGCCCTTTATGCCTATCTTTGCTGCCGAGCCCATCTTGTCGACCATGTTAGCGGTTTGCTGTTGGTTTGATTTGAACGATTTGGAGATGCAGAGAAAGGGGAGGAATAGAAACTAAGAGGGGCGGCGGCGGCGGTAATGGCAGAGCAGTGACAATGGCATAGGGTAAAGTTTCTGGGAATCTAGTTGTTCGTTTTGTATATGGGTTTGTGTTTTGTTTTTGTTTAGATGCAAAAGTTGAGGGGTAAAGTTTCAGTCAATGAAAGCTAGGAGGGTAGATTTAGCTATTTTCCTTTTCTTAGCTAATGACAGAGTTAACTGCCGAAGGAGTAATTGTAGGTATTTGAAACAGGGAGGACGAAACTGTAGGTTTTGCTATACCTCGAGGGGGGATTTGTAATTTTCCAATTTTTAATTTGTCTAATCCTAAAATTAAATGAAGATGAACTTGTTCCATTGTGAAAATTTATTTGATAAATAAAAAGAGTATGCAAAATAAATAATAACCTTCAGAAAATGAAAAATGAAAGACAATAAAGAAAAAAAAACATTCACAAAAGGAATGTAAAAAAATAATAGGAAAATCAAACAAAATAAAGGATCAACAACAGAGGAGAAAATATAAAAGAAAAAGGAGTAGTAAGGATGTGGCAACAAATAAAAATAAATAAGGAGAATAAAAGAAAAAAAGCCTTCAAAAGGAAAAGGCTTAAAAAAAGTGAAAGTAAAAAAAGAAAAAAAATTAAAGAAATTGGAATAAATACTTAATTAAATTTTAATTATAAAATTTTATTAAAGAAAAATTAAGAAATGCATGCTTAATTAGAAGTAACCAGGAGAGAAATTGAAGAGAGTATACATACTTTTCGTAGTTTTATGACTGAACTAGAAAACCTTAAAGGTTTAGGACTCAAATAGAAAATTTTTCTAAGTTTTAGGGTTGGTTATGTATTTTTTCTGCTATTTTTGTTAGTTTTTAATATCTAGTATAAGGGCAGGATGACTCTGTGCAATAAGTAAATAATTTGAAGATGATAAATGTAACAATTGATAGTTCTGGGATTTAAGTAAAATGCAAATAGTTTAAGGGCAACAAGTGCTATTAAGTCTTACATAATGGATTGTTTAATATATTCTTTTAATTTTTAGTGATTATTGAATACCGATTATTTTTTATTAATTTTTCTTTTACTGGGCTAGGTACGTAAAAATTTATAAAGTAATTAATTAATTTTTAAAAATTATTCAAGTGATTATTAAGTAAATAAAATATCAACTACAAATAGAAATAATTCTAGAAAATTACTAAAAATGAAAATCTTGCATTATTTAATTTGTAAGCAATAGAGCTAAATTTCTCTATGCATTTTTGTTTAGTCATGTTACCGAAAGGAAGGGATGGAGTCATGGAGACATATTAGAAAATTTAAATTTTACTAAAATTTCTAGAAAATGTTTCTTAATTGTACTTTAAAATTACACTAAAATCCGTAACTTTTTAAAAATAGCAATTTGAAATATATCTTTCTTAAAAAATTATTTTATTCATTATTTTTAAAAAATTGTAAACATGCCCCTTGGTTATGAAAATATTTTCGAGAGAGTTACTAAAGTTGTGATATGATTGATAAAAAATAAAAATAAAAAAGGGGAAATTAAAGAAACATTGAGAAGCTTAACGCAGGAAGGAGCATGAAAAACTAGAGGCTTCACACTATAAAAGTACGACAATCCGAAATGGAAGACACCCAATTTGGAAGTGCAAGTCAATGGTTGTACAAACTTTACACAAGTCGTAGAAGCCTTGATGGCTACGGAAATTTAGAAATCCTCTTAGTCCACACCCTTTATTGACTTTAGTCCATCAAAATTTGCAACATTTTTTTTTAAATTTATATGAGAAATCAACAATATTACTATGACTAATGATCATAAAAAATTTGCCGAACACGTATGAGATGGAGTGGAAATGAGTTCCTTCCCCTTCTTTAAGCATGACCTGTAATTGATGTTCAACGTAGGTTGGAAAAATTGCCCTTTGTGTTTCTCATAATTGGTGTATTTTTAGAGTTCCAAAAGCCTTGTGTTATAAGAAAGAAAACATGTATTTGCCAAACATTTATCTCTGTCGGCTCTGCACTGGACCGCTTCACCATGGCCCATCCAAAAGAAAGTCCTGGAGAGAAATATACAAAGATTATGCTCAGAAACATCATGGCCTTTGAGCAGTGCAGCAGAGGCCAGCGCTTTGTCACTTACTACCTTGCCTTCCTCAGTCATCTGATCAAAGCTTGCCAACTGACGTAGAGCTTTTGTCTCCAATGGACATAATTGACTTTGATCGAAGTTTTGGAGAGGACAACTTCTAGCTTTTTTTTCGTGACCTTAATAAAGGGATTTCCTATGACTTATCTGGTTCTTATTTATGTGATGTGATTAGGAATTTGAACAGCCATAGCAGAGAGAAGACAAAGTGGAAACGAACTCTGCGACAAGGGCTTCTCATTCTCTTTAATCTTACTTTAATACAGTTTGTTTTATTATTCAAGTGTGTCAGGAATACAAAAGATAGGAGGTGATTCCTTATCTATTTCTGTGTATGGTTTGGGGACTTAAGTTTAGGGCTGCCTGAACCAGCCAAAATCATATCCAACTTGGTATGGTTCAATTTCTTGTGTGCTATTGAAAAATATCCCAAGAACGGGTGTGGGAGTCTGTTTGGACTTGGATGTTGAAGCTATGAATTATAATGCGTAACAGCCCTCTAGGATCTAAATAGGATTACAGAGGTAATATTAATTACTTTAGTAATTTTATATGCTTAGAATAATTATTGCAAACAAAGTTTACAGTTTAAAAAGGAATAAAATTGTTTATTTAGACAAATCGGGCCAAAAGGGTATTTTGGTCAATTTAAATAGTGACATATTTTTATTGCACAGTTGGGCAGAGGATGGAAAAATATTAAATTTAGGGTATCATAGTTGTTTGTTATTGCTAGCCTATTATCAAAAAATTGTGACTTGACTATGTTGCCTATATGTGGTTTAAAATGGAAGTTAGACATTGTTTGTAACCTAATATCATAGTTTATAAAGACTGAGGGCCAAATTGTGTAATTAAATTAAGAATAGCTAGAGCTTGGGAACTTGCTCGAATGGATTCTAAAGTTTCATACTTGTTGCACTTCAGGACCAAGAGTTAATAAATATGCACTTCAATCGTAGCATGTGCAATTAATACTCAAGCTAGATTTTGGTCAAAGCGTCCAAAAGGCTTTCTTCCAGTTCTAGCAGCATCTAAAACCTTCTCTCTTGAACCACCAGACCGGCAATTTTTCCACTTCCAGCAAGTTGTTTTATTAAATATTGGGTCCCTATAAATTCTCAATCTATTTGAGGTTGATTAGAGCCCTTTTTTTTTTCCCCTTAAAGTTCCAAATCTACCAATTCTTGACAGATTTCCTGCAATTTTAGCAGGGTCCCTCGGTTTTATGCCTGCTACCGCCATACAAGCTAATTTTTCTCTAATTTCTGATCCAACAAGTCCAAGTCACCAATTGAAACATTAACATAGCCTTATGCACTTCAAAGTACCTGCTCAACTTGCACACTCCCCCTCTCTACCATGATGGCTGGTTCCAATCGAAAATGGTTGTTTCCATAGGAACAATTGACAATTTCAGTCAGGTTGTTAGCAATACCAAAATAAAAGAGACAAATTTCTAAATTTCGCTAACCTCTTTTACTGAATTATCAAGGTTTGAGTAGCTAGAGAAGGGTAATGCCTAGTAAATAAGTTCAAAACTTGTCGACCAAGTACCTACCCACATCATAGGTAACAACTAATTTTCAAGCAAAGCATATAAATTAATGAGATTAAAATAAGGATAGAGATTGGACTGAAATTACATAAACAGACAATCAATTTTCGGGATCAGGGGCTAACAAGTTGGAGCAATTACAAAATTTTGAGTTGTGCCCAGCTGCAAGATGGTATTGTGTAAGAATAAGTGTTATGGGCGTATTTTTTGTTGTGAGATCACCTGTAGAACCAAGCTCGTAAGAAGCTTTCTACCTTGTTTGAATTATTTTGTTTTGTCAATGTTGTTTAGCTGCGAAATTTCTGGTTTTATTTAATTTTTTATTTACATCCTGAGATGTCATTCTTTCTTGCCATTCAGTTGATTTTTTTAGATGTTTCATACTTCAATGTCATCAATCAACTATGTCCTCTAATTTTAGTATGTGTATTTTAATGTCTGGCCTTTTGAATCAGGTTTTTGTTTCTCGTCAAGTAACTAATTTTGGTTTTTATCGGTCCTTATTATTATTTTTTGCACCTGTAGCTTCGAAATGCTTTGTTTACCATCACTTTTTCATTATTTTTGGTATTTGTGTCAATGATTTGTGATGCAGGTTTTTCTTAGTTAAATTTGGACTTATTTGGATTAGAAAGCTTTTTTTTTTGTACTTAAGTTTTTGCTTTCAGTTTCAACGATGGCAGTGCCATTTGATTCTATATCCATTCAAGTACACCAGTTTATGCCTTATGTACTGTGTCTGTGTTTGTATCTCAATTTATATTACTCCTTTATCATTATGAGCTAACATTTTACTTTTTTTAAAAAGAATTTTCGCAATAGATGCAAACTTGCCAGCTTTTTTATTTCCATTTGTTTGATTGCTTTTCTGGGTTTTTCACACTTTCCATTTTTTTAGATCCATATGCTATTATTTATAAATCTAACTCCATGTTTTTCAGCCGGTCCATTATGAACCTTCCTCATTTTGCCTTCTTTTGTTATTTTTAGTATTGTTGACTTTAATTTTATGTTCATTGTTTGCAACATCATCTGTCCCTGTCTCATTCAAGCCAACATTTCAGTTATTGTTACATTTTTTTACTTAGCTTCAGAAAATTAACTATTGCAAGGCAATTAATTATGTCTTTCTCTATTGTGCTCTACCTTTTGTACATGTACATGTGTTAGCAGAATACTTCGATTAGTGTATACTTGATATTGATGTATGATTCCTATATTAGCTTCAAGTTCTCTATTGCTCTTTTTTTTTTTCTCTTAATTCTATGTCATTGTTGCTTATAATTTTGTGTTCATCTGATTTTGTAATATTTTTTAATGATTTTTTTATTGTGAATCATGTCTTATGTTATTTGAAATGGTCAATCTTTCTAAGTTTGGTTGTGTCTACTGCTGCTTGATGCTTTCATTTTCCACCTGGTATGTTATTTGTTTGGTTTCAGAACCTATATCTTTTAATTTTGGATTAAGACTATTAATTATATAATTTCACATTAAGCGTCTTCTTTTTCTTTCTCATAGGATGCTTTATGTGATAGATTGACAGCAATTGTTGGATCAGCGTTTCACTATGAATAAAATATTGTTTATGCACAACTTCACATTAACATTTTACACTACTACATTTAACTATGAATAATCTATGCTACAATGCCCTTTTGTTGTCAAGTTTGAACTTGAATTAGAGAACCTGGATGAGCTTTGGATACAAAAATTTATGTTGCTGATGTTTGCATTTTATGGTAATTATATTTATAGATATAAGCTGTAGCAAGTTTTTTCTTTCAGGAAGAGGACAATGACTTGTTGGAAAGTCAAATCTTTCATTTGTATTAATAATAAATATATATTTGTTTTCCTTATGTATTTCTTGATTATAGCAGTGATAGAAGCTAGCAAGTTGTATATATATCTCCTCTCAAACATCAATGAAATTTATTCCAGCCAATTCAGTATTTCTTTCATCTTTCCATGGTATCAGAGCGGGACTAAGATCCTCACTCATTTTTTCGTTGCACTCTACTTTCTCGTGTGCATCTTTTTTCATCTTTCCCTCTCTCCAGATCTGATTTCATCTTCATCCATCTCACCGTCATTTCCATCGTTGAGCTTTGCTATTCCTCTGTGTCCATCTTCACTGTTGTTCTCTAGATTTTCATGATTGAAGATGGTCGATGCCCAGCTTAGTCTACCTGTTGAACTCTCATCTGTTAAAGGTGGCTCTTAGATACATATTGTGCAGGGTATCCCAAAACTATCTAACATTTAATTAGATCATTGGATCATTGACAGCGGTTCAACAGATTGTGAGGATCTTAGGATAATTAGAATTTAGTATTCCTGCTCTTAGTTGCAAATTGCTAAGCTAATACTTGCGTTGTTTAAAACTTTATACTAGTTGATTATCTTATGACATGAATCTATGCATGCTTAACTTTAGCATTTGGAGATAACTAATGAAAATAATAAATAAAACTTTTCAAAATAGTTTTCATGGTATTCATAAAACACTTGAAACACATGCCGAAGTCATATAAACATGTTTATTTAAACTGTAAGCATTAACTTATGTACACATAACACTCAATTTATGTACATCCATAAGCAACCATAGTGTATATATAGATATATACACTAAATAAGTCTATACACATTAGTCAAACTAGAGGGATTCCCTTGGTACTTAAGTAACTTGAGCACAGAAGTTCTAGAAATGAGAGGTCCAACTTTTCCTTGTGCATTATGCTTATATCTGTCAAGGCTATTTTAAATAACTTAGTGCAATAATATTACTAACAAATAACTTAGAATCATTAAAGATTTATGGTATTTTAAATACCTGCACCCAAACCTTGCTTAACAACCCTTTAATAGCTGTTAAGCTTCACATTATTAGTATCTGCACAATGTGATACTTAAGGAAATGAGAATTATAAATTTTCAGTAAGAGATTAAATACCTACAAAATAAACTTTAGGACCCAGCGTATATAATATATGTACACATCTTAACGTGAGCTCAAAATGTTATGAGGTCTTGACTAATGGCCACTAATACGGGTTCCATGGCGAGGAACCCATCCTCAACCTAGTCCTTCTTACAAGAGCTTAACTCTTGCTTTAGCAAGCTTGGCCTATCATTATTTACCTTTACACACCGTACATGAGTTCTTAAACTTGGTGGCTTATTCTTACCAAGCTTGGTAGCTTAGCTAGGGTACTCTTGAACATCAAAGCCCATCTTGAATACTTGGTACCCTGTATACTTACTTAAGGGCTATTTAATTACTTAGTCCTTAAGCCACTTCTTGTCCACCTCTTACTCCTTTAATTAATGTATTGTAAAATTCATAATACATCAATTTAAACTTGAACTTAAAATCTCTTACCTAGAATAATTAATGCAAGCAAACATTAACTTCAGTGTCCTTATGATCTTAGTTTTGTATTCTCCTTTGTACTTTTATAGTATCTTGAGTATTTCTTTTTTAATTGATCATTTAGCTACATAAATAAATAATAATTAGGATAATACTACAACATTCCTTATGGTTTAAGTGGTTAGGATTAATCCTCTCATTGGACTTCAATTAACCGGCCTTTTACTCAACACACATCAACACCAATTTCGGTGTTGTACCATGTCTACTCCAAAACCGAACAACCTAGGTTCCTATTAATTATTTCTCTTATAAGCAACCAAGAACCAATATAAACATATTAAATCCAGCCATTTCCAGAACAATTAACCCAAAAATTTGGACACATCTGAACTGAATCAACATATATCCAGGTTTTTAGTCTTCTTTCAACAACTTGGTTCAAATGGGTTTTAAACATATTTTTGCCTTCATAAGCTAACAAAAACTGAATTAAACACACTTAATCCCAAATTAATAAACCCAGAAAAATATGGAATTAATCAAGAATAAGGAAAAATGAAATTAATTCTTACCTTTCTTACTTAAGCTTAATTTCTAAGCTTTTCTTGTTGTTTTTCCCTTATAAAAAAATAAGAATTAGACTCAAATCAGTATTTCCAGCAACTACAGAGATGTATGAAGCTCAAAAATAGGGGAAGAAGAAAACAAAACTTACTTGAACAAGAAACTTAAAAATCAAGCTTAGGATGGTTCCCTACTTGATTTTTCTTCAAAAACTTGCTTAATTGTGCTTGAATTTGATGGATTGGAGCTTGGATTTGGTTTAGCTACGGAGTTTCGAAGGGAACAGAGTGGTTTCGGATGGTCTGGAGCTGGAGGAAGAAAATGGCCGAGCAAATAATGGAAAGTTAACTTATGCAGGCTTAAGTTGCACGTGCCACTCACCTAGTCCCTTATTTGTACTCATTAGTACGTTGAGGACTACACCATAAGCGAACAGAAACCTTAGGACCAAAACCAGCATTAAGCTGCACCTAAACTACTCCTTAATTACACACCAATTCCTCATCTTTAACATACGTGCAATTTTAGTCCTAATACTTCTAAGGGTTACACATAAACCATTTATAGATAATTTAATTAATTCACAATTTTATAAAGGCAGAGGAGGAATCATGAAAAACCATGATACCTTAAATTTAATATTTTTCCATTCTCTATCCAACCGTGAAATAAAAATGGGCCACTATATGAAATGACTAAAATGCCCTTCTTGGTCCAGTTTTCTTAAATGACCAATTTTTTCCTCTTTAAGCTACTATATTTTATTAAACTGAGAATTTACTTGCATTAAATATTCTAAGTATATTAAGTTACTAAAATAACTAATGTTACCTTAGTAATTATGATCCAAATTTTTTGAGAGCCGTAACACAGATCATATTGTGTCTTCATCAAATAATCTTATATGTGAGAGCAATGGTCATTCATTACCTTCTGCGTTGCTGCCAAGTGGAGAAAAGACTTCAATTATTTCCACTGGATCTTTGCCTTTGAATTCCAAATATCATTTGCACAAAGTGTTATGTGTTCCGACTATTAAAATTGATTTGATATCTGTTAGTCGACTTACATATGAATTAAATTGCTCAATGACTTTTTTCCCGGATTGGTGTATTTTGCAGGACTTGACTACGAAGAAGATTATTGGTTTGGGTAAACAACGTGATGGCCTCTACTATTTGGTAGCATTGGCAACGAAGGAAACCTTGACCGATTCCCATTCATCACCAAATTATCGACCGGCATGTAATCTCGCAATCTCACCTATTGATCTTTGGCACAGCCGTCTAGGTCATATTTCTCATTCCTCTTTAAAATTCATTGCAAGAACATCTTGAATTTTTCAGTTCAGCTTGTTGATGCTTGTCCTATTTGTCCTTTAGCTAAGCAAACTCGTCTACCTTTTGGTCTTAGCCCCATTTCATCTACCAAACCTTTTGATCTTATTCATTGTGATATTTGGGGTCCTTATAAGCATCCATTTTTTTCTAGTGCTCATTATTTTCTTACAATCGTTGATGATTTTTCATGGTTTACTTGGGTTTTTTTGATGCGTCACAAGCATGAGACACAATCTTTATTAAAAAATTTCTTTTCCTTTATCTCTACCCAATTTTCTACTTACATAAAAAATATTCGTATTGATAATGAGGGAGAATTCATTTCATTGCAAAATATTTTCAATAAAAAAGAAGTAATTTTTCAACACTCTTGCATTTACATACCTCAACAAAATGAGGTTGTAGAGCATAAACATCGTCATATTCTTGAAATTGCATAGGCTTTAAAAATTCATGCTAATCTTTCTTCAAAATTTTGGGGAGAATGTGTTCTCACCGCTGTGCACATTATTAATAGGTTGCCCATACCCATTCTCTCTTTCAAAACTCCTTTTGAGCGTCTTTTCTCTAAATCACCATCGTTTTCACACCTTTGAGTTTTTTGTTGTTTAGCCTATGCTACCAATGTCTACCCTTTCAATAAATTTGATAATCGTGCTAAAAAATGTGTTTTCATTGGTTATTTTGTCGGTCAAAAGGCTTATAAGCTTTATGATCTTTCCACTCATAAAGTTTTCGCTAGTCGAGATGTGAAATTTGAATGAACATATTTTTCCATATAATACAATTCAGACTTCTCCTTCTTGTTAGTCCCAACCAAACAACCTTATACCCTATCTTTTCTTCGAGGGAAATGCGTCTTTTGATCACTACCTTGTCCCTCCAAAAAATTCCAATCTATCTCCAATTGATAATGAGACAATCACCACCAACCCAACTTCAGCTCCTTTTAAAACTTACAATCGTCATCCCAAAGATATTTCTGCACCTTCGCTAGAAATCCCAAAAACCACAATTCCTAAACCAGAATCACTGATTCCGTCATCATCAAGTCAGTCTAACCCATCCTTTGTTCTTCCTAGTCCACCACCACCACCCTCAACTGAGTCTCTTTGTCGCTCTAATCGCCCCTATAATCCATCGGTAAAATTACAAGATTATGTTTTCTCTCAGGTTATGCATACTAGTTCCGACCAATCAAATTCTTTGCTTCCAGGTCCAAATAAAGGCACTCGATATCCGCTGTTGAATTATGTGTCTTATCATCGATACAAGCCTGAGCATAAATCTTTCATAGCTCATGTTAGCTAAGCTGTTGAACCACAATCCTACACCGAAGCCACCGCTCATCTTGAATGGTAGGTAGTAATGCAATCAAAACGGGAGGTGCTCGAGGTTAATGGTATATGGACTCTCACTCTTCTTCCAGCTAGTAAAAGACAAATTGGTTGTTGTTGGGTTATAAAATCAAGCATAAGTCTAACTATTCCATTAAGAGATATAATGCCTGATTGGTGGCTAAGGGATTTACTCAATTAGGAGGTGTCGATTATCAAGATACATTCTCTTCCACTACCAAGATCATTTATGTTTGTTGTTTGCTCGCCTTGGCAGCTACTCGAGGTTGGTTCCTCCACCAGTTAGACGTCAATAATGCATTCCTCCATAGAGATCTTCATGAAGAAATATATATGTCTCCTCCACCAGGGCTTCAGAGATAGGGGAAGGAACATTTGGTTTGTTGTCTACATAAATCGCTCTATGGCTTGAAGCATGCCTCACGCCAGTGGTTTGCAAACTTCTCAGAAGTCATTCGATCAGCTGGTTATGTGCAATCTAAAGCTGACCACTCATTATTCATCAGGAGACAAGGCAAGTCTTTTACAACTCTTTTAATATATGTTGATGACATCCTAATTACTAGAAATGATCGTGAGAGTATTGCTGATATAAAAAAGTTTCTACATAGTAATTTCCATCTTAAGGATCTTGGTGAATTAAAGTATTTTCTGGGAATCGAAATTTCTACTTTTAGAAATGGGATTTTTATCTCTTAGCGGAAGTATGCACTTTAAATTATCAAAGATGTAGGGCTGTTGGGCGCAACACCCATTGATACTCATATGAAGAAAGGTTTGAAGTTGTCAGATGAGAATGATTTACTCAGGGATCCAGGCCGCTACAGAAGATTAGTCGGCCAACTAATATACTTGACGATTTCAAGGCCAGATATCACATATTCTGTACATGTCATGAGTAGGTTTATGCATCAACCTCGTAAACTTCATATGGAGGCAGCTTTTTGAGTTGTCCGATATTTGAAAGGTGCACCTGGCAAAAGTTTATTCTTCTCCTCAAATAATGATTTTAGATTATAAGCATACTGTGATTTTGATTGGGCAGGATGTCCACTCACTAGAAGGTCTACTACCGGGTATTGTGTTTTCCTTGGACCTTCATTGATATCTTGGAGATCAAAACGATAGAAAACAATGTCGCTTTCTTCACCCGAGGGTGAGTATTACGCAATGACTGGAGCTTGTTGTGAGTTAACATGGCTTCGATATCTGTTAAGAGACTTGGGACTTGTCCATCATGAACCAGCCACATTATATTGTGATAACAAAGCTGCTTTGCACATTGCAACCAACCCAGTCTTCCATGAGCGAACTAGACACATCGAGATGGATTGCCACTACATAAAGGACAAGATCCAAGATGGTTTTGTAGCTACAAAGTTTGTGAATACTGGTCATCAATTAGCAAATATTCTAACCAAACCTTTGGGAAAGAAGGTTTTCATGCCTATGGTTCGCAAGTTGGGAATGTAGGATATCCACTCTCCAACTTAAAAGGGAGTGTTGGAAAGTCAAATTTTGTCATTTTTATTGATAGTAAATATATATTTGTTTTCCTTATGTATTTCTTGATTGTAGCAGTGATAGAAGCTAGCAAGTTGTATATATATCTCCTCTCAAATATCAATGAAATTTATTCTAGCCAATTTAGTTTTTCTTTCATCTTTTTGTGACTAGAGGCTAGGTGCAGGGACAAGTGAGTGTAGGCGGGGTCATTTTTATCACCTACTGAATTCTCATTTTGGTAAGTTCTTAATGTTCTCTTTAGGTTTTGACCTTCATTTCTTTTTTTGATTTTAGAATCTTGAGTTGTCATTAAGTTGACTTTCATTTTAAGAAAATTGAGTGGATAAGGTGGAGTATAAAATTTTTAAAGGAATTTTTGTTATTGGAAACAGGTAAAGGAAGGGTTGATTATAGGTAATGTTTTTGTTCTCCTTTCCCTTAAGCATATTGCTTGGTTTGAAGTTTCAAACTTTATTATCAGATTAGGTTTACTTTAGAGTCAATTTTTGCACTATTTTTGTTAGGGTTACACATCCTCCTCTTTCATTTACTTGAACATGAAATAAACAAGAAAAAGTTGGAAAGTAAAGTGCTTGCAAGATTGCTCGAAATGTTAAAAACCAAGTAGGTCCTTCACAATTTTATTACATATTAAGCTGGGTTTCCATGAATCAGTGCTTTGTTTTCACTAACTTATGAGATGAAAAAAAAAAAAGAAAAGAACTTGTATCCTCTTCATTGTTAAGAGTAGCTTTATCTGAAATGGACTTTAGACAAGTTTGGCATGAAAAAAAATTATGCTTTCAAGTATAGCCTAAATATTATATAGGAGAATTAAAGATTAGCAACCATGAACATTCAAAAACTGCTACTTTTAGTAAATAGTTGCAAGTACTGCATTTTGCATATGCAGAACTTAATGATGATGGTTTTGTCAACAAAGAGCAAACAACTGTCCAAATCTTCTTTCCTTGACAGCTTTGCTGTCCAGCTGTCCAAATCTACTTTCCTTGTAATTGTTTTCTTTAGTTTTCCTTTTATTTAGAAAACATTATGACCAAGATTATAGTTTAGATGTATAGGGCTAAAATCATGTTGAGACTTATTTACTTTCCATGTATAAAATTCTTGTAAAGTATATATAATTTATACAAAATAGAAAACCATTCATTTTGTCATGGTATCAAAGCCATCGACTATCAACTCAAGTGCTCTTTAGTTTGTTTTTTTCTCTCTTGGCTTTGATATCTCAATGTGTTTCAATAAGCTATTCTTCCTAGTAGCTTATGTTCTGGTTCTAAAGTAAACTTTTTGTTTCAGTGATCTCCTATTATTTTTTCGATGTCTTCGTTGTCATCCCAATTTTTTTGGGTACAAAATCCTTCTCTGGTCATTTGTTGCAACTCTTTCGATGGTCATTTCTAGTATCTTTCAACATCTCTACAGTTATTTATGATGGATTCAACATCTATGTATGTCAAGTTTACTGGCAAAAATTACTCTACTTGGGTTTTCAATTTGAGATTTTCTTTAAAGGGAAAGATCTTTGGGGTTATATTGATGGCATGGATTGTGCACCTAATTCAGACAAATCCAAGTATCCAGAGTCTTCTCCTTCATGGGCTATGCTTGATGCTCAAATTATGTCTTGGCTCATTTGCTCAGTCGAGCTATATAATATCATCAACTTAAGGCCTTATCGCATTGCACAAACCATGTAGGCGTACTTAGAAAAGGTTTATCATCAAGACAATGCTGCTTGTCATTTTCAGTTAGAGCGTGAGATTGTCACGTTTCAACATAATATTCTTTCCATCCAAGACAATTATTCAAGTTTTCTGGCACTTTGGAATGAATATACTGATCTAATTACTGCACATGTTCCTCTTGCCACACTCTCAGTCATTCAGAACCTTTATGAGGCTAGTTGTCATGATCAGTTTCTTATGAAACTACATCCTGAATTTGAATATGTTCATTCCTACTTGTTGAATCGATCTTTTATTCCCTTTCTTGATGTCTCTTTTGGTGAGTTACTCCATGAAGAACGTCTTAATACTCAAGCAACTCTGGAGCAATCCCATGGTAGTTTAGGATTAGCCATTTTGGCTTATGCTGCCCAAAAATGTAGACCACCTGTGAACTCTAAAAACATGTAGTGTTTCTGCTGCAAGGAGTATGGGCATATTGCCGTCAATTGTCTTAAAAAATATTGCTCTTATTGCAAGAAAAAGGGTCACATTATCAAAGAATGTTGCATCCGCCCCCATAATCATTAGGCCCAGGCATTTTAAACTTTTGTTATTATACCTTTTGCCAATTCTGGCTCTTCTTTTGCTGTTCTCTCAATTCCTACTTCTTCTCCAATGAATTACTGTATACCTGAAATGGTGCAATAGATGCTAGTTTCAACATTATTAGCTAAGGGATTCCAAGGTAAAACCTCGGCTAAACTCTGGTATATGGACTTTGGTGCCTCAAATCACATGACGGGTACTTATACTGCCCTATGTTATGTTCATCCTTATGTTGGTAAAACTGCTATTTAGATTGCCAATGACAGTTCATTGTCAATAGTTGTTGTAGGATATACCTTTTCTAAGTTCACTGATGTGTTTATTGTTCCTTAGCTTTCCACAAATCTTATTTATGTGGACCAATTAGTTGATAACAATTGTACTGTTAATTTTTATGGTGCTGGTTATGTTGTACAGGACTAGGTAACGAGGGGAGTCGATCATGAAGGGACCTAAAGTGGGGAGCTTGTTTCGACTATTTGTTCCTGTTCTAGATTTTTCTTCAGTTTCCTCTATTAAGTCATTTGTGTGTAATGATGTTTTAGAGCTTAGTATGATGTGGCGTCATTGTCTAAGCCATCCCAATACTCAGATCTTATCTCATGTATTGAACTTTGGTTTACTTGGCCATCAAAATCATTCTTCTTTATCTCTTAATTATACCTCTTACAAACTTGGTAAAAGCAAAACTATTCCTTTCCCTTCACATGCTAGTAAAGCATTTCATTGCTTTGATCTTATCCATAGCAATGTTTGGGGACCTTCCCCGGTTGCTTCACTTGAAAAATTTAAATACTATATGGCTTTCATTGATGATCATAGTAGATTTACTTGGGTCTACTTTCTTCGCTCTAAATCTGAGGTCTTTTGTACTCTCACTAAATTTTTTGCATATGTTAAGACTTAATTTTTTGCTTCTATTAAAATGTTGCACATAGATTTTGGTAGTGAATATTTGTCTACTGAGTTTAGGCTTTATTGTCTTCTAAGGGCATTATTCATCAACGTTCATGTCCCTTTAATTCCCAACAAAATTGAGTCGCTGAATGCAAAAATCATCATCTTCTAAATGTGGTGCATACTCTCTTGTTAGAATCTTTTGTTCCATCCATGTTTTGGGTGGAGGCTCTAAAAATTGCTACTTCTTTATTAATCGTTTACCTTCTCAAGTCCTACATATAGAGTGTCCCTACTTCATTCGATTTGCTAAGCAACCTAGTTATGATAACCTCCATACCTTTGGTTGCATGTGGTTTGTTCATTTACCTCACCATGAGTGACATAAATTATCTACTTAATCTTTTTGATATGCTTTATTGGGATATAATTTGTATAAAAAATGGTTTGTTTGTTATGATCCTACATTACATCATACACATATTTCTCAAAATTTTATTTTCTTGAAGATCAACATTTCTTTCTTATGTCCTCATTGTCCTCCTATTCTATTATGGTTTTTCCCTCATTTGAGCTGCAGATCTCACCTCTTCCTCCAGTCAGTTCTCATTTTAAATCAGACGCTCCTACCCACAGTCTCTTCCGGTGGCTCCCTTGATATCTGATCCTACCATGCTCCAGAACTAGTCAAATGCAGCACCTTCAGAGGCTTTGGTATGTCGCTTTTCTCAAGTGTCTGTACCCCTAGATAAGTATAGGTTTCCCTCTTCCTCAACTGGAAGTTCTATTTCAGCTCTTACTACTGCATTGTCTAATTTTGATATTCCTACATGCAAGTCAAGCTGCTAAGCGTGAATGCTGGAGGCAAGCTATGTAGGAAGAAAATTGCTACTCAAAAGGCAAAATCACACCTAGGACATTGAGTCATATCCTCCTACTGTTGTACCTCCAGATTGTAAATGGGTTTATTCAGTCAAGGTTCGATCTGATGAAAGTTTGGATTATTATAAAGCTCGACTTGTTGCACTTGAGAATAATCAGGAATATGGTGTCAATTATGAAGAGACCTTTCCTCTAATGGCCAAAATGACTACAATTTGTACGATTCGTGCTCTTGCTGCTTCCAATGATTGGCCACTACATCAAATGGATATAAAAAATGTTTTTCTTCATGGAGATCTCAAAGAGTGTATTTATATGAAGCTGCCCCCGGGATTGTTTTCCTCTCCAACTTCAGATGTGTGTACGCTCCATCGTTGTCACTATGGTCTCAAACAAGCTCTAAGGGCCTGGTTTGATAAATTCCGCACCACCTTATTACAATTGTCATTCAAACAAAGTGAGAATGATACTTCCTTGTTTCTTCATAAATCAGCTGTGGGAATTGTTGTTCTTTTGGTTTATGTTGATGACATTGTGATCACTAGTTCTGATTCTGCCTTACTTAGCCAGCTCAAGACTTGTCTCTCAAAAATCTTTTCATATGAATGACCTTGGGCCTTTCACATATGTTCTTGGTTTTGAGGTGCATCATAGTTCCTTTGGCATTTCCCTCACTTAACATAAGTATACTAATGACTTGGTGGCTATAGCTGGTTTACAAAAAACTACTCCTATTGATACTCCCATGGAATTAAATGTCAAGCTCCATTAAGATGAAAGTGACTTCTTGCTGATCCCAGTTTGTATCGAAAGTTAGTGGGTAGTCTCATTTATCTCACCATTACTAGACTAGATATTACAACAAGTTAGTCAGTTTCTCCAAGGCACCTCTGCCCATGGCTTATTCTTTCTTACGAGCAATTCTACTTGCCTTGCTGCGTACATTGATGTTGATTGGGCTGGTTGTGCTGATACCTGTCATTTCATCATTAGTTGCTGTGTGTTCTTAGGTGATGTATTGATCTCCTGGAAGAGTAAGAAGTAAGACAGAGTCTCTAAGTCATCTATGGAATCTGAGTATCGGGCGATGTCTCTTGTTTGTTCTGAAATCATTTGGCTTCGAGGCTTGCTTCCTGAGCTAGATTTCTCTGAAACTGATCCAAAATCTCTATATGCAGATAATACAAGTGTTATTCAGATCACAGCCAATCCTGTCTATCATGTGGACTGTCACTCTATTCATGAAGCCTTTGAAGATCATATTATCACTCTTCCACATGTTTTCATTGAATTACAAATTGCTGATATCTTCACCAAGGCCCTCATTTGTCATTGATATTACTTCTTAAGTAGCAAATTGATGCTTGTTGATCAACAGACATCAATTTGAGGGGTCTGTCAATGAACAATAAACAACTATCCAAATCTTCTTTCCTTGACAGCTTTGCTGTTTAGCTGTCCAAATCTACTTTACTTGTAATTGTTTTCTTTACTTTTCCTTTTATTTAGAATACATTATGACCAAGATTATAGTTTACATGTATAGGGCTAAAATCATTCGGAGACATATTTACTTTCAATGTATAACATTCTTGTAAAGTTTATATAATGTACACAAAATAGACGACCATTCATTTAGTCATTCATACAAATTTTGTCAGGTTGTTCTTGAAACTAAAACAAGTATACTTATAACCTAAATTGATTGTAGGACTTCTTTGTAGGCCTTTGATCCTTATGAATATAAGTGCAGCTGAGCATTTTATGCAATGAAATACGCACCAACTGTGGCGTTTCAAAAAAAAGGAAATACTTTTTCTTCTTTTTGGTCATCAAAAGGGAAAAAAACACTTTTGACCCTAAAACTTTACATACTTTTCTACTTCATCCCTAAATCTCATCATTTTTCTATATGAGTCCTAAAAGTTCATAACTGTATAAATAGTTAGTTCTAAAACTTTTACTTTTTATATGAGCCCTAAAAGTTTGCAATTGTATATACAGCTAGTCCTACAACTGTTCACTCTTTTTACATCATTTAGAACTGATTTGAACAATAATATCTTCTAGTAAACTCAAAATAAGCAATAGTTTTTGGACTGTTATAGATAATTTAAATTATTACTTTTCTTCTTGTAAATCATGTTCCTATAAGTAACTTTTTCAATAAACTCATGACCATTTTTTTGGCAATTAAAAGCTTCTTTACAATGCATAGAATTAAACGGTACTATGTATTTAAAGGAAAAGGGAAACTTCTTACATTTTCATGACCTGGAAAGTACTCGAATTAGTGTTTAATACTCCCTCCGTCCTGATTTCTTTGATCCATTTAACATTTTGGGTTAGTTTGACCTGAATTTTTTTATATTATTATTTGTTAGAAAAAAATTAAAAAATATATATTTAGAAACTATAGGTCTTGATTTATCATTCACACATAAAGGTTTTTCATTTATATGCTAAAATGTCTAAAATAAAAAATTATAGATTAATTGCTAAAAATTGAATGGTGTAAAGAATTTGGGACGGAAGAAGTAGCATTTTTATGGGCAAGTGATGAACGCCGGATTCAAACTCCAAACGTCCACCTATGTCATTTAGCCACTTTGCTAAGTGACTAGACATTTGGGACTAATTATTAACATCTTAATGAAATTTTAAGATTAATTAAGAAAATTTTAAAATTTTAAGACTCGAATAAAAAAGTAAGATAAATTTTAGGATTAAAAGTTTCCAGTAGAGAAAAAGGGGAATGAGCGCCCTTTCCCTCTGGCCTCTTGCCAGTTGCGTATAGAACCCATGTATGTGATAGGAGACAACAAATCAGAGTCTTAGGAACCAATGACCTGACTTATACATTTCTTGTTCTGCAATAATGCTCAACCCAAGACATAAAATGAGGATCTTAAGATACTTAGACCATCTCACCTGCCTACCCATTCGGTCTTACCTCACATAAAACATGAGAGGCCAAAATTGTCCAAAATTTTCTTCCCCCACAGTCCAGAGATGGGGAGGTGAGTAGTGTCCTAAAATATAAAAGATGCAACTTGTACAACTTTCTTAAGGATGATAACACTGACAGTTTCATAGTTCTTGTATTTTGAAGTATTCAGAACAATGGAGAATGCAGAGGACTCTCAAACTTGAACCCTAAAGGTAGAAGACGCATGACCCAAAGTTTGAACGATTATGTCAATTTTCAAGCTCTCAATTTGATTTGCGTGATGAGCCAAATCATTAGGGCAATTTACAGCTTTTGTTTTATAGAACAAAGGAGGAACTTCAAAAGAAGAAACTCATGTTAATCTTACACCCAATTCGTTTTAACTTTAGTCAATTGACTACAAAATGACTTATTTTTATTTTTACATCTTTTTTACTTGAAACCAATTTTAATTAAAAGTCAATATTATGTAGTTACAATAATCAATTAAAAATACAATTTTTATAATCTTACTAAATTTTTATGAATTTTTCTAGTTTCAAGCCTTAAAAAAGAAAAATTCATAAAAATTTAACAACATTCTAAAAATTTACTTTCAAATTGATTATTGTATCTACATAACATTGAATTTCAAATAAAATTGGTTTCAGGTAAAAAAAATGTAAAAGTTAAAAAAAGTTAGTTGAATTTAGCTCATTGGTTATAAATGGTTTCCTTTTCTTTCTTCTTTCCTTTATTTCCTTTCATGTACCAACACAAAGTCTGCAGGCAAGAAACAAATAAACTAGTTTTGTCAGCAACTAACCAGATACAAAAGCATCTCAACTTGGCTAAGGTTGAGCTCAGAAAATCAACAGGCTTGCTGATGTATCAGTCTAGAGTTGATGCTTCCGTTATCAAGAAGAGCAGCTTTCCTCACAAATCTAGAAGGTTGCGGGCAGTAGCTTGAGATCATACATAGAAGCAATGTTTGCATCACTTTTCTGAAACTAAGCTGGAATTCATGCTTCATACTTTCTTGAAACTAGTTTTGATAGCAACTAATCAGATATAAAGGTATCTCAATTTGGTTCAGGTTGAGGTCTGAAAATCAACAGGCTTGATGGTGTATCAGCCTAGAGTTGATGCTTCCATTATCAAGAAGAACAGCTTTCCTCATAGCGGCTTGAGATCATACATAAAAGCAATGTTTGCATCACCTTTTCTCAAACAAAGCTGCAATTCATGCTTCATACATTCCTGAAACCAGTAGTCTAAGAATGCATTTGAATGTTACACTTAGTTGATAGAAGACTTCAATAAGACACTTGCATTGACCAACCTGCATATATTGGGTGTTAACTTTATTTATTTTTCTTAATGGATGCAATTTCTCTAGAAATTTGCTAAAAAAAAAATGATAAAACTGGTGAAGTAAGAAAATAATCAATCCAGAAATGTCAACTTGTCTCATCCGTTTGCAATTTTACAGCACAACAATGTTCTAGGATGATTTTAGTACAGGTAAGATTTCAGGTCAGCTAATTTTTCAGCGCTCTGTTTGTATATTCCATATTCCAGAAAAGGAGAACTGTTACTAAAAGATACAGAACCAAGAGCCAGTGGAACCACAAAAGCTAACAAGAAACAAATGAAGTTCAAATGTTGTCACTACTACCCTGATCAACAAAATACTAGTGAGGTGCAGGTGGCTTGTCAGTCTACGCTTTGATGCCACCAGTAGGGTTCTAACCTAAGCTGGTTTTGGTTCTCGAAACAAATGTCATGTGCCAATATTCAGCTACTTTAATTTCTTCCTTTATGAAAAATTTGGTAAGTTGTTTTATGAAAACGTATCTTCTTCTTCTTCTTCTTCTTGTTTTTTTTTCTGACTGTATGCTATCTGCTAACCATAATCATCATATGCACAGGCACAATCAATGATACCAAAACACAAGCAAAAAATTTCATCAGATTTGACATAAGGGCTGGCCACGACTTGCCTGAAACAAAGAATACTTGCATTATATCAACTAATGTCATCACATATAAGGTTCTTATGCCTATCCAATTCTAGACACTCTGGTGGCCCATCAAGCTATAAATATCAGTTCTCTGAAGCATCTCAGTCACCGGTATAATGCATGAAACGGCAGTAACTTATCAGCAAAGAAACATACACAAAAAATGAAAGGCCAAAACTTTGACATAATGTTTGACTTTAGTCTATAGGACTTGTTTTAGTCTGAAAGTTGGGGTACCAGTCTGAAACTACATGTTAAATGTGTCTGGACCTTTAAATCTTGAAACCCAAGTGTGTATTTTTGCTACTTAACCTCTAATCTGCAGTTTTATGCTTTAAAAGTGCACTTGCTGTACTTTCGGTAAAACTTTTCTGATCTGTTTTAAACATAGGAAGTGCACATTTACAAGGGGTAAGGGCCCTGGTTTGCTGCATTTCTGAATCAGGGAACTGGAGTTGCTTTTATAAACATCTGAAACTGAAATTCTGCAGGAACATGGCTGAGTCTCGGGTTTGATAGCAAAATTTCTTATTTTGCAAGTAAAGTCTGATATCTCTCTGCAAGCAACTTTCAGTTGCTATTCCAAACTTGTTACCAAAGTTATGGGCAGGGTTTTACCAAGGAATTCTGAGTTGGCTCTATGAAAACATATTTTATTGTTTTTATTTAAGCAGATGTTCTGGTTGTAATTCCAAATTCCAGAATTTTTCGTAACTTTGGTGGTTTAAGTTTTCAAAGCTCCTCAAAGTGAAAATTTTAACTTGTATGCAGTAGTCTTCAAGAAATTTTCCGAGACTTTCTTGTAGGACAGACGAGACCAAACTGCTTACACACACATGGAAGTTCTATCTGAGGAGCTGAAGCACGGACAAGAGCTAGAATCAACAAGAATAATCTGATAATTAGTGATCCTAATGAGCTCATATAGTGTAAAGTGTGTGTACACAGTGTTAGGGTGTGCCTGTTTGGTATCTGAGTAGGTTTCTCCAGGACTTCTGAAGAGAGAGTGCCAAAAAGCCACAGTAATGAATGTAGCAAGGAACTGCAGAGTATGAACGGTTCTGTGCTCTTTTCTGGAAGAGCATCAATCTGGAAGCTTACTGCCCTCCTTGGTAAAGGAACACTCATGTTCCAGATTATGTTCCCGCAAAAGCGGTATTGTTTAGTTTGTGTTTTTACAAACTCAAAGGTGTTACAGGAATATGTTTTGAACTGGTTGTGTGCTAAATCTGTTTCGTACAGAGAGTTTAACTGAATCCTAGGGCAGAGGTTTACAGCTTTGCAAGGTTTGACCTGAAAGTTGACTTTTAACTGGAGAAAGTTTCTTGGGCTGAGCTTTTACATGCATGTTTTCTAAGTTAACTGGAACTTGGTTCAATGCTTTTGGTGTGAAAATTTACTGGTTTGAGAGCAAAGTACTACTGAAATCAGCTTCTCAGGTTTGAGACTGGTTTTGTCGAGTTAAAGGGATAGATTCTGTTCTGTGCTTTTAAACTGAGGTTTCAAGGTTTAAACAAGTTTTATTTCATAAACCAAGCATGGTGACTAAGTTTGGTTTGACAGTTTGTATTGGAACTTAAAATGACCCTTCAAACTCAAGTTTTCAAAGTTATTGTGACCTGCAGAAATGGACAGATTACAGGTTGGGAAACCAGCCCCTGTTTCTTTCAAATGTTGCTTCTATTTTCAGGTCAAACTGATTGACAAAGGTGTTTATAACTTGCCAATGAAGACCCTGCAGTAGAATAACTAGTCTGCTTTAAACTGGTTTACAAACTACTGAACCTACTAGTGCACTGTGATGTTTCAGTTACTGAAGTTCACAGTTTCTGAATGAATAAACTGTTTTAGCCAGGAAGGTTGGTGAGTTCCAGGAAAACTCATGTGAAATTATGGACCAACTGGTTCAAGAATCATGGTCTGAAAGGTTTATAAGTCAGTTTGAAAACTGGTCTGTTAAGTTTGCAAAATGCTGGGAATTTCTGAATACTAGTTTTGGTTTGCCAACATTGACTTTGGAGTTGACTTAGAGTTTGGAAAGGGCTCTGAACTAGAACTTTTGCAGACATGTATGTTTTCAAATTATGGACTTGTTCAAGCCATAAAATCATATTTTGGAACTGAGTTATTTGTTTTTGGCTTACTGGTTTTAAAAAGGCTGGACTGCTTTCCAAGTTTTCTGAAATGTTGTCTTATACAATGTTAAAGCAACGATTGGTTTGCAGTTTGGATATGATGTAGTGGACTGAAGTCCATGGCATTAACTATAGAGCAAAAAAAAAAGAAAAGAAAATAAAGTCAGTGCCTTTGTTCCCAATGCAGCAGTGAATGAAAATATAGAGAAAATTGGTTTTGAAAGGTATTTTCATACATAATCTCGCTATTCTAACTGGAAAACACAGCAAGTCACAAAACCTGAAAAGATGCTATTTAAACAAAAGAAACGAGTCCAACTTCTATAGAATAGAATTTGACCTCTGAAACCAAAATCTGATAAATTTGTGCAGGCAAATTAAAACTAGTAGTTCAGCTTTGCTTAGCACTTCCAAGCCTTCCAATCGTAAGTGTAATACCGAAACAAACTTGCTAATTTGTTTAAAAAACAGGAACTCAGATCTTAAAATCATTTTGGACACACAAAACCACAAATTCTGTAAAAAAACCTGCAGCAACCAAAAAGCTGCATTTCTCCTTATAAACCTGCTCTTCTTTTACAGCAAAAACACTTCAAACACAACTCAAATATGTTCAGTAACAATACCACAAAGTTTCATCCCTAAATGAAATCTCAATAAAAAAGTCAATGGGGAAGTCAAACTATCCCACAGTGAACTTGTTTCTGCAGGAGACTAAAACAATGCTTTGTCAGATGTAAAACCCTTATTTTGCAGCACACTTGATACCGACACATCACAACTATGAACTAAAAGACACTCCGATCAAAACGAGTTCCCAAGCAAAAAGTCAAACTACAGTAAACTATGCTATTACAAAAATGCAATCTCTGTAGAAAGCCAAATTCTGATGGAATTTTGCTGGAATTTTGCTTGAGAAGTGCAAGATCGTATGTTTATAAGCAAACCATGCATAGCATTACTACTTCAAAGGTCTGAACTACATGTTCAGTACAGGAGCACTTAGGAAACAGTCATACATTTACACGGTCTCTAGACTTTCCAACTGCACTTTATACACATAATCACACAGAACACACATTACACACTAGGTATGACAGATTCTGCAGTCTAATCTGTTAATAAAACCAGAGAAGCCACTTTAGCACCCTTGATTTTGGTCAGAGGCTCGTTCTAACTTGCTTGCATTCTGAAACTTGGTCCAGAACCATGGCATTGCTGTATTGTTATGCAAGTCCCTCAGGTGGATTTCTGCTGCAAAAGATAGTGTCGTTGCCACAGAAAAAGATAAAGTGTTGGGCTATGTACTTGATGCAAATCGTCAACACAATCTATAGCTTTTGTTTTATAGGAACAAGGAGAACTTCAAAACAAGAAGCTTATGTTAATCTTAATACAAATTTCTCAATGAAGAATAAGAAATGTTAGACATAAATTGTTTCTTTTTCTTTCATTTTTTGCTCCTTTCATGCACACCCCTATATCTCCTTTTTTATCCTCTCTTTTGCCCCTCATTTTTGTTATTTCAAATTTCAATGAAACCATCATCCAGATCCAAATGACATAGATGGAAACATCTATTGGTATCAATAACTAAAAAGCTATTGTCAATCAAGAACCAAGAATTTATAACTCCCAGGTGTGCCTGAATCAAAGATGGGATGTTGAACTCCACAAATATGAAGACTATGTTTCCCCAAAGGAATCCTCCTAATTCCCGACTTATCCACAATTCTAAAATACTTCCACACGTCAATGTTGATAACCCACTCTCTACTGGGCTCCGGTAGCCACATGATAAATATCATCAATAGTACATCTCAGATCTTAAAACGGGAACCAACAAAAAGTCGCAAGCAAGAATCAAAGAAGCTAGTTTTGTTAGCAACTACCAGCTAGTTGGTTCAGGTTGAGGTCTGAAAATCAACAGGCTTGCTGGTGTATCAGTCTAGAGTTGATGCTTCCATTATCAAGAAGTGCAGCTGTCCACACGAATCTAGAAGGTTCCAGGTAGCAGCTTGAGATCATACATAGAAGCAATGTTTGCATCTCTTTTTTCAAACAAAGCTGGAATTCATGCTTCATACTTTCCTGAAACCAGATCTCTAAGAATGCATTTGGATGTTACAGTTAGACGATAGCAGACTTCATACTTTTTATTTTTCTTAATGAATGCAATTTCTCTAGAAATTTACTGAAAAAAACATGAAACTGGTCAGGTAAGAAAATAATCAATCCAGAAATGGCAAGCTGTCTCATACATTTGCAATTTCACAGCACAACAATGTTGTGCGATGATTTTAGTACAGGTAAGATTTCAGATCACCTAACCTTTTCAGCATTTTGTATTTCAAACGTTTAAAAAAATTAATTGAAAGCAATTTTTTTTGTTGATTGTCTGCTTTCCCATGAACAGAGAGAGCGCTCTTCTGGCGATTCCAAACTACCGGCTTCCATCATATGAATCATTGCGGGAACATAGACAAGAGGAGGCGCGGTAGGAACACATGAAATTGGCCGACTGCTCTTCGGTCTAGGCGCTTGCAGTACATTTATTATGGAGCTAAATGCATCTAAAGACCTAATTCTTACATATAAACTACAATTGAGTACCTACCTTTGGTTAGCAACCCTTCTCAATTGCGAACTTGCTACCACCACCAGGACCAAATAGTGAAAAACTTCATGTCTGATAATACGATGATCTTTCATGTTCTCTGCAATCCGTTGACAAATCTCACTTGATGTGCCGAAGAATTAGGGGTTGTTTTCAGGTAGGGTCAATCTCAGTTTACCCGGTCGAGTATGCCTCATGTGTACTAGCATAAGCAATATCTGTCTCTGAACTTGTTCAGACAAAACAAGAGATACAACATACCAAGAAACACCAAACGCACATCCATGCTGATACATTTCATGTTCTGCAGTAAAAAGATAGAACCTAACCACACGAATGCTAAAATTAAAGCGGGAAAAGTTTTAGTAAGGGCACCAGAATGACACAAATGCTAAGATTGAAACCAACAGAAATGAAATTTCACTAGAAATTTGAACACAACTGCAAGCCAAGCACACAATCTTCCAGGAAACCACACTTTGCCACATGAATCAACATGTCCTTCCAAGGTCAAGGACAACACTGTACATTCGCCTTTCTTCTTCTTTTCTTTTCAATGCTCTGGTTGCTTCCTCTGCTCCTGAAACAGTTTGGCAATTGCTCAGTAAACTGGACATAAACTTTGAGCACATATTGTACAGAAATGGAGAAGGGAACTTGTTTACTTATGCCAGAACCATGATGATAGAATAACCCTAATCACATAGATAAGCACAGGCCTCATAAGCAGAAAGTAACTCAGTCACATAGACATGTATGCGCCTCAAACGAAAACACACTTCATCTTAAGGCAAAAGAAGAGAGACATGATCAGATGGTTGTTCAAATGAAGATTCAGATCACATAGTAATCGATGTTTCTGTTTTCCAGTGAAGGCAATCTCACTAGAAATTTTCTAAAAATTCACATAATAACAATTAAGTAAGAAATAATCATCAAGAAATGGCACCTTGTAAGAAATATCACCTCTTCTTTTACAGAGTCTGATTGCATATCCACTATTTCAGAAAAAAAAAAAAAAGAACTTGTTTCACCTCATGACAATTCATTCATTGATTACCAACTATATATTTGGAATTTAGATTAATTAGTGACTTAGAAAACAATATAGCACCAGCGATACATCAGCTTTGCATATTACTGAGTAATTCAGCTTTGCATATTCTTTATGAGGGTAAAGCAAACACAGAGGCACCAGTTCCCACAGGTTTCAACACACCAATATTCGCTTCTGTTCAACTTTCATACTTTTTGGACCAATTTTTATATTAGGTCACTCTAATTTGGACATCAGTGGGACTGTATTTTACAGCAAAATGCAGCAGCAGTTATGCGGCAGCAAAATCAGTAAATTCAACAAACATTTTAGGTAGCCAAGACTTTATATATCTTTTGCACAAGAGTAAACAAAACTGCAACAGCAAACACATGCACAGTTTATTTACTAACTGTTGATCACTTCAGATATGGCAAAATTTTCACTCACAAGTCTAAATCCAATTTTTCCACTTCCAACAAGTTTGTTTTATAAAATGCTGGGTCCCGTACAAAATTTTAATCCATTTGAAGTTGGTTGGAGACCCTTTTTCCTTAAAGTTCCAAATCTGCCAATTTTTGACAGATTTCCTGCGCATTTTAGCAGGCAAGTCTCAGTTTCATGCCTTATACCACCATAAAAGCTAATCTGTCTCCAATTTCTGATCCAACAAGTCCCAATCATCAGTTGAAACATTAACATACTCTTATGCCCTTCAAAACACCTGGTCAACTTCAGCCAGCAAGTTGACAATTCCAAAACAAAAGAGGACAACCTTCTGAATTTCGCTAATTTAATTAATTGAATTGTCAAGGTTTGAGTTTGAGTAGCCAGAGAAGGGCAGTGCCTCGCAAAATAAATTGAAAACTTGTCAACCAAACACTAACCCACATCACAGGCAACAATTAATGAGATTTCGAGCAAAGCATATAAATTAATGAGGTTAAAAAAGGGCAGAGCTTGGAGTCAAAAGTGCATAAACAGACGATCAGTTTCCGTGATCTGAGACTTACATGAATTGATGATGTGGATTTTTGGAATGTGGGAAATGTCAGACCACTGGGGGCTTCCCTCGAAGTATATTTCCGACACCTTTGGGCAGAACCAGATGTATATAGATTTGAGATTGGAGAGACGTAGCATGGATTGCTGTGATGGCAGCTTACTCAGCCTGCTACAAAAAAAAAAAAAAAATCCCAAGCCGTTGGCAAATCTTCAATTGCATCAAAGCACTCTATCTCCAAGACTTCAAGAGTAGTTAAGTGTTGTATTTGAGGTGGTAGACTGCTGCACTCATAGCGATGCAGAGTCAATATTTTGAGGGAGGAAGGGATGCTTTGGTGGATAGAATCAAAGTATTGAGGGATTTCCTCACCAAAAGTGCCAATCTTGTATCTGGAATCTTGCCCCATTCAATTTTATTTCATTTAACTCAGCTAAATTCGTCAAACTTACGAGCCATTCAGGTTCTGAAGACATTTCAGAACAGCCAGTTAAATCCAAACTCTGTAGGGAAGTGCAGTCTTGCAGTCCACTTGGATCAAGGATTAAACGTGTACAATACCTAAGATTCAAATGTGTGAGAGAGCAGAGCGCATGGAAGCTCGGGAGCCATTCCAACTTGTCACAAAAAGATATCTCTAACTCTCTCAAGCACTTGCTGGAAAACAGAGCATCCCCTATGTGACTGACACCTAAATACCTACACTCAACCGTTTTAAGACATCGGAGACCATTTGTCAATTGGATGCTTCTTAAGTTGCGACAACGATAGATACTCAACTTCTCAAGGGAAGGAAACAAGTCCCTTCTGGTTGCGTCAAACCACTCTTCCAAGCTTATCATGTCCTTCAATTCAAATTCTTTTAGAGCTGAAAAATTTCCATTCCCATGAAAATCAGCATCAATCATTTTTACTCCACTCAGTCCATTGATAAAAAGATAGGTTAAGTTGGGTAGGTGCCCGAGGCTTGGAAGCTTCACACACTTGGAGCAAGAGTCCAATGTCAACCTAATCAAATTTAGTAGTGAAGATTGGGAGTTATTGATACTCGTGCTCGTAAGCCAGGATGGGAAATTACCACCTTCGTAGTTTCTAATCCATAAACCTTTCAAATTTGAATGAGGTTGTAGCCCCTCCAACACATTGTCATCTTCCCCCACGTCTACCCTTCCTTTGCTCCATGTAAATACCAACTCGCATATTCCCCCCTTCTCTTGCAGTTTTGCCATCCTTGCATCTTCCTTATGTCTCACCCGCTCAAGCTTGCATATTTCTAGTGTTCCTTGAAGATGGCTTAAGCTTCCTAGCTCTTCGATTCCACGCTCTCTTTCTGCACCCACAAAAAATAATGGCAATGTTTGCAAACTTGTTAATCTTCCAATGTTGATTGGCATGAGCGACTCCTTGTCAATATAAAGATGTGACAATTCGACCAAGTTTTCCATCTGCTTTGGAAGTTCTTTTAAATTTTTACACCCTGTGACTCTTAAAGTTTGGAGGCTCAAGAGTTCAGTGAAGGATCCCGGTAGACTTTCAATTTGAGTTCCTGAAATGTCGAAATATCTCAAATTCTTCAATTTTCTGATTGACTTTGGTAACTTATCTGCACATGTAGCTTTTCGTAATTTCAGAATTCTCAATCTTCTGCACTCCTTCGGCATATGGCAAAAAACATCGAAGCTGGAAAATAGAGAGTGCAGATTTGGAGCATCAACTTGTGTTAGTCTACCGGCTAGATTACTTTCTCCTCCAATAATATTCAAATTACGTATAAAAGAGACATCTCCAGAAGAATTCGTATCTGATGGTAGGATTGCAGCCCCTAAAAGAGATCTTGCAAGACTGTGAATCAAATCATGCATCTTGCATGTCGTGATGTTGCCATAAAGATCTCTTTCCACATCTTGGAACAATGAATTTGATATTAAGTCGTTGAAGTACTTGACACCCGTATCCCATGCTGTATCACAAAAATCTGCTGGAGATGGATGAAGAAAGCCTGCAGCCATCCAGAGCTGAATCAGTTCCTGTCTGTGTAGAAGATAATCTTCAGGAAATGAAGAGCAGTAGGCAAAACATAGCTTCAAATATGTAGAATCCAAGCGGTCATAGCTCAATCGTAGTATAGGGAGAATATTTTTGTTACTTTCCAAAGAATTCCATGATTTACTATTTTGAATCGATGACCATGCTTCTTCTGTCTTACGCTTGCTCAAGGTTCCTCCAATGACACTTGCAACCAAGGCCACGCCTTTGCACTTTTTTGCAATCGTCCTTCCAATGATTTCTAAATTGAGAGGGATTTCAGATGATTCCCTAAATGATTGTGCTCTGATTATAAACCAACACTGATCATCCTCCAATATGGGAAGTTCATATGTAAATTTCAAAAAAGAATCCATAGTTGATGCCACCTCCATATCTCGAGTCGTTGCCAGAATAGTACTCCTACTGTTCTGATTTATTTCTAGCAGACACTTCATGAATTCTTTCCAATTTGAATCGTCTCTATTCCACACATCATCAAGCACCAGAAGAAAAGGCTTCTCTTTTAACTCCTTTTGGAGCTTTATAACTAAGCAGGGCGTGCTTAAGCTTTCAAAGGAAGCAACAGTTGCCCCTGTAAGACACTCCAACATTTTACTTAGGATCATATTCACGTCAACGGTCTTGGAAACACACACCCATAACTGTTGTCTCTTGTCGAACAGATCGGTCACCTGTGTATCTTTCAAAACCATTTTGGCTAGAGTCGTCTTTCCAAGGCCGGCCATCCCCACAATGGACACAACGCCGAGTGGATGTGAGGTGTTTGATGAGCTAATCAACATCTCTACAACTTTAGAGACATCAACCTCTCTTGGGACAACTAGTTCCGGATCACCGAGAAAAGCATGAGTCTCCTGGAGCCCTGATGAGGGTGCAGGAGCGGAAACCAGCTGCCCTCTGTTTTGGAGGCCCAATCCGGTGCCCTTGCTGCAGATCTTGTCCAGCGACTTGGTTACACTCTTAACCTTATAAGCCATCCTCAAGCGGAAAATGGTAGGATTGTGGGAAGAGAAGCTGTTAATGAGCTTTCCTCCCCATCGATTGTTGACTCGTAGCTCAATCCGCTTGGCTTCATAAGCGAGCTCAGCTAACACATCTTGGGCCCGGGAAGCGCCATCAGCAAGCCACTTGAGCCACACCTTAACAGGTGGGTCGGTTGATCTCGTCTCAGCATCGTCCAGAAAAGCTTCGATCATATCCAGGAAGCGTTGGAGTTCCTTGCGCTTCTTGTCAAAAGTCCACCCCAGTTTCACCAGCTCGAACACAGCGTTCTTGGCCTCGGATATCATCACCCTTGTAGCAGCATGGAGTACAACTTCCGCCATTTTTTGTCGATCGCAAGCTAAACTCAGAGAGAGCTAATTAACTGCTGCCGCCTGCAAGCAAACCAACCGAATAAAGCCATACAACGTACAAGAAACAACCGGAAACTCTTAGCAGAGTTTTTCTGAAACTCAAAAGATCAAAGAAAATAAAACAGCTTTTAGCGCACCAAATAATAAGGATCATGAAATCCAGAGAAAAGATGATAGCAGTTAAGAATTGTTCTTGTCAACTAGAAGATTCGAGATTTAACCCCCTACCCACCCTTACCTCCACCTCCCACCTATGTATCAGAAGGACTCGAAGCACACAAGCGTAGAGAAGAGACCAAGATTCAACAGACAGGATATCGACGGTTGGGATAAGGAGCTCCGAGAACAAAGCTCCGGTTTGGTCGGTCGCGTTAGAGTTGCTGAGAGGAGAGTGGAGACAGGGACGTTGATGGAGAAGGCTAAAGACACAAGAAAATGTAGAGGTTGAACTTTGAGAAGCTTAAAGCATGAGGGAGCTTGAACAAGAACAGGTGTATCAGGCTCTGCTTCAAAATGCCGACATGCACAGCAATGGAAAACAAAACGAGAGCTCTTTCTTTCTGGCTTCCGTCTGCGTTGGCACCCGCTCCCAGCCTCCCACAGACCCCAATTAATTAAAGGCTTAAGTACCCACCGGTCCCTTAACTTAACCAACTCACACGAGTTGGTGCCTCAACCAAAAATCGGTTTCAGCTAGTCCTCAAAGTTGGTAAAACGTACTGACTTAGTCCCTGAAGCGAGTTGGAACGGCACGTGTATTCACGTGGAATAAAGCCGTCACATGCAGTCACTACATAGGTCACTCGCTGACGTTCCTCCCCCTGCCACCCTCGCCCTGCCTTCCCTCCCTTTCGACACCATTCGATTCGCGCATCCCCGTCATCGTCCTTCGTCCGCCTCCCTCTCATCTAGCAACCCATCATCCGCCTCCCATCTCCACCAACGCTAATCCACTGATTCACTTTCTCCTTTGCCCCCTACGTTAATCAGACGCTTTGATTTCCTTATGTCACTGTTGTCCCTCTTCGGCCTCTTCCCCTGTTGCCCTTGCTCTTCCTTCCCTCCTTCTCGGCTTCCCTTCCTTTCCCCACCACCATTGCTCTCCCTTCCCTCCCTTTCGTCCTCACCCAAATTGCGTATGCCTGTCGTCATGATTTCCCGATGCTCCATCTGCCTCCCTCTCCTTAGGCAACCTTGTACTTCATCCCCAATTCGCTTGCCGAATTTGCTTCCTTTCTCTAATTGCCAACTTCAATCCATCAACTCGCTTTCACTACCTGCATCCCCAACATCAATCTTTGGTAAATCTCCATTCTTTAATCGGACGCTTCGACAAAGGCGGGGAGGTGGCGAAAGGAAGGGAGAGTGACAAAGGTGGTACCCTGTGAGTCATTTTCCCGTGACCAAGAATCCTAGACAACAAAACGTGGATGACGTTACCCCCACATGATGACACGTGCCGATGTAACTCACTTCAGGGGCTAAGTCGTCATGTTTTGCCAAGTTTGAGGACTAACATAAATCGATTTTCAGTTGAGGGACCAATCGTTCGAGTTGGTCAAGTTAAGGGACCGGTGGGGTATTTAAGCCTTAATTAAACCCTATTTTTTAACCTAAGTTTAATTTAAAAATTTATCTATTTATTGTTTTCTAAAAAAATTAAAAGTATATATATTTGAAAACTACAAGCTTTAATTTATTATTTATGAATATAAATTTTAGTTTTATGTACCAAAATATAGAAAATAAAAATTATATATTAATTATGGGTCAAAAAAATTAAAAAAAATATCATTATATAATTTAAGCTTTTTCTTTTGGTGGAAAAAAATTTGAACTATACTTTATTTATTTATCCATCCTTCATATATATTGTATATACTAATTCAAATTCAAGAGTGTCTAATGTTAAGTTGTATGTTTAATCAATGACAGGGCTCGAGTTAACAGGCTGGATTTAGGGCATTCTAATATAAAATTTATATCAGAGCAATTTATCTAAATTACATGAAACAAATGTCAAAATTATAATTTGAGTCTTTCATTGAGTAGAAATAAAATTAAAAATAAAAAGAACTCATAGAAATTAGAGGTGAGCTGCATGAAAATTGGAGAAGTTGTAAACAATTACAACTTCCAACTTACAAATTGCTCTTGTGGTGGATTCATAGTCAATTTGTGGCTATTAATTATCAGGTGTGGAGCGCAGCTTAATAGTAGAGATTTTAACTTTGGAAAGATAAAATTGGGAGAGAGGTAGACATATTCATTTAAGATTACATTTTTAAAATATATTTTGATGTTATTTTGATACACATAAAAGGATACTTTTTTTAAATGAAAAAAGTTTAATGTAGTACTTTTTACTTTTTTTTACTATATATATATATATATACTCTCTAATTTTTTTAAAATACCTCATAAAATATACATTATATAAATAAGTATGAAAAATATTTTAAGGGGAGTGCCTCCCTCTCTCCGCCCTTGTGTTTAATTATTTCTACTTCTATAAACATTTGAATTTTGCATGGAGATTAAAAAAGAGGAAAAAAAATTGTTCACCTTTTCACTTTTAGGCCTGTACTTTTGTACACAAATTAAGAAAAATAGAATATTTGAGTATTTAAATGATAGTTTCAAAGTAACTTATTAAATATGGAAATGGTGCAAAGGTGTATGGTCCAAAATAGTAAATGATGTCAATAATATTGTGGCAACGTGCGGGTTTTCTGGAGTCGCCACCAATCGGTTTCACCTAGGTCGATTGGTCACCTTAAAATTGGTCTGCGAGAGTTCGGGGATCGGGAGTACGGTTACGTTAAAACAACTTTGTTAAAACGCCCAAAAATTGGCACCTTAGTTGATTTTAATTTTGTTTTGCTTTGCTTTTAAATAATTCTCAGTTAATTTTCAAAATTAGAAATTTTAACTGGATTAGTCGAAATGTGGATTTTTAAATTAATTAATTTGTATGAAATTTTATACTTCCGAACCATGGACTCTGCCGAGTCATTTGGACACGGAAGATTTGATTCCGAACCATGGACTCTGCCGAGTCATTTGGACACGGAATTTGGTGAAATTTTAAATAATTTAATCTATATTGTAAACATGGATTTTTATCTTTGTATTTATTTAATTTATTTAGTTAGAAAAAAGGTTGATATTTTCCAAACCGTAGATCCTGACGGATCATCCGGATATGGAAGTTAATTTATCGTAATTATTTAATTCTTATTATTATGAAATTAATTTTTAAATGGTAATTCTTTTTATTTATGAATGATTTTTAATACTAACTAAAAATTTATCTTTATATTTTTACTTCTTTTTTTACTTTCTTTCTTTTTCTTCTTTTTTACTTATTTTTACTTTTTTTTTTTTAAATTTCTTTTAATTTCTTTTCTTTTCTTTCTTTTTTTATTCTTTTCTTTCTTTCTTTTCTTTTTCTTTTTCTTTCTTTTATCTTTCTTTTCTTTTTCTTATCTTTCCTTTCTTTTCTTTATCTTATCTTTCTTTTATTTTTCTTTCTTATCTTTCTTTTATTTTTCTTGTCTTTTCTTTCTTTCTTTTCTTTTTCTTATCTTTTCTTTTTTTTTTTTTTCTTTCTTTTCTTTCTTATCTTTCTTTTATTTTTCTTTCTTATCTTTCTTTTATTTTTCTTATCTTTCTTTTTTTTTCTTGTTTACTTTTTTTGTTTTCTTGTTTAATGAAAGATATTTGTTATTTTAAAGGATTACTCAATTTATAAAAGAATTAAAAAAAAAATAATAATTAATTTTTATTTAATAAGAAGTTAATTTAAAAGAGTTTAAAAATAAAAATTTTGATCATGGTACGGGGCGTTGTTACTCAGCCAGACCCTCTTCACCAGGTGAAGCAGCTCAAAAGCGGGCACGAGACAGTTTCCAGCCAATATACCATGAACTAAAAATTTTTATTTTTATTTTTTTATTTTTTATTATTTTTTTATTATTTTTTTTTTTATTAAGAGAACCAAAAATTTTAAACAAAAGAAGAAAAGTTTTGATATTTATTTAATTTATTTTGGAATAAAAGATTATTTAACCGAAAACTTATATGTATTTTAAAACAAAAGTCTTGATATTTTTATTTTTATATTCTTCTTTGTTTGATGAAAGATTTTTTTTTTAATTTTAATTTATATTTCTGAAAATATATCTAATCAATAAGTCAAAAATATTTAAGAGAAAATTCAATTATTTTTGTTTTATTTTGTATCATTTTGAAATTATTTGATTAAGATTTTTATAAAAGAAACAAAAAGTTATATAATTTAATAAGTAAAATATTACTGAATAAAATATTAACCCAAAATTTTTACGCTTTTTATTCTTTTTATTAATAAAGAAAACTAAAAAAAAAATTATATATTGATAGATAATTAATATATTAGTCCAAAGTTTGTTTTTATTTTTTATAAAGAAAAAATTTATTTTATATATTTTATTTAAAAATATTTCCGAGCCATGAATCCTGGCGGATCATTTGGTCATGGAGTTTTAATTTTTTTTATTTCATTAATTATTAATTTTAAAGATGTATTAAAAGAATGATTTTATGTTTATTTATTTATTTATTTTATTTTTGAATTATTTCATTATGTTTGTTTATTAAAAGGAATAAAAACTTTGTTTCAAAATAAAAAAAGTAATTTTTATTAGCCTTTAGAAAATTATTCACGTAAAATTCCTTTTTTTTATCTTTTAATCATAAAAAAAATTCAATTAATAAAGTGGGGCTTTTTGGCCATCCACTTTAATAACACAATAATAATAAAAGTTAGCACAATTAATATAGTTAGATTAGTTGGATTAGTTAGTTAATAACAATAAAAAAGGTTAGTAAAAGTTAGATTAAATTAATTAACAACAATAATAAAAATTAGCCAAGTTTAATTAAATTAATTGTTAACAACAATAATAAAAAGTTAGTCAAGTTAATTAAATTAATTAATTAACAACAATAATAAAATTTAGCCAAATTAATTAATTGTTAATTAACCAAGTTGATTAAATTAATTAACAATAATAAAAGTTAGTAATAATGCAAAAATTAAAAGGTTAGTAACAATAATAATGTTAAAAGTTAGTTGTTAGTAAGTTAGTTAACAAGTTAATAATAACAAAAAAAAAAAAAAGGTTAGTAACAATAACAATAATAAACAAATAAATACACAAGTAAAAAAATAAAGTTAGTAATTAATTCTGAAAAAAAAACAAAATAAAAAGATTAGTGACCAAAATGAAAAGAATTGAAAAGATGAAGTATTAAAGTAGAATTTTACCTAAAGGTTGAAATTTTTGAATTTTGCTGGGTACAGGCGCGACGCGAGCGCGAGGGGGGAAAGGGGCTGGCGGCCGGCGGCGGCTGGGCCAGGGGCAGGGGGGGACGGCGGGGGTGGCGCAGCGGCACGGGCACGGGACGGCGAGCGACGGCACGGCGGAGACAGCGGCCGGCGAGGGGCGGAGGTCCGAGGAGAAAGAAGGAAAAGGAGGGAAAAGAAAAGGGGACGCGGCGGCGGGCCGGCGGGGCGACGGCGGCACGGGCACGGCGGAGGCGGGACGGCGGGGCAACGGCGGCACGGGCACGGCGGAGGCGGCGACGGTGAGGAGAGAGGCACGGCAGAGAGAGAGAGAGAGAGAGAGAGGGAACAGCAGTGAAAAAAAAAAAATTTTGGCTTTCTGGGGAAGAAGGGAAGAGGGCTGGGGCTAAGGGCTGTAATTTTCTCTTTTTTTTGAAACGGAGCTCTAAGTTTTTTTGCTATTTTTTTCTGTGTTCAGCACAAAATTTGGGGGGCTATTTATAGAGGAAGTTTAGCTAAACTGTTGATGGATAAATTAATAAAAAATTTCAAACTTATCTCTTAAATTGGTAAAATGACAATTTTAGTCCTTTACGTCTCTCAGCCTCTGGATAAGTTCCTGAGCTTCTGATTTTGACAATTTTGTCGTTTTCTGTCAATTTGAGCCAAAAACGTCGGCAGGCTCAAAATTTTATGTGACAAACTGCCAAATGCTCCTGGAACTTTCAGAATTTGTCAATTTTGCCTGAAACTTCTTAATTTTGTCATTTTTACCTCAAACTTTTAAATTTTGTCATTTTTATGGAGTTTTCTTTTTTTCTTTCAAACATACACATATACACACATATATCAAATCTTCACAAAACAAAACAAAAAAAATATATATATTTTAAACTAATTAAAAAAAAATTAGTAATAATAATAACAATAATAATAATAATACATTTTTTTATTTAATTTTTTTTATTTAATTTTTTAAAATTATTTTAATGGCCGGACGAAATTGGGTGTCAACAGCTGCCCCCCTTTGCATGCTTCATGGGACATGATGTATGCAAAGTTAGTTACCAAATTTCGTCCAGCTTAGCTAGGCATTGAAAACCTTCTCGCCGCCTAAACTCTGAGGTTTAAGGAAAGGTCCTTAGAACCTCTAACGATAGGAAAGGTTCTATCGTTGTAAGATGGACTGAATGATTGATTGTTTGTTTGAGGTTTAAGGAAAGGTCCTTAGAACCTCTAACGATAGGAAAGGTTCTATCGTTGTAAGATGGACTGAATGATTGATTGTTTGTTTGAGGTTTAAGGAAAGGTCCTTGGAACCTCTAACGATAGGAAAGGTTCTATCGTTGTAAGATGGACTGAATGATTGATTGTTTGTTTGAGGTTAAGGAAAGGTCCTTAGAACCTCTAACGATAGGAAATGTTCTATCATTGTAAGATGGACTGAATGATTGATTGTTTGTTTGAGGTTAAGGAAAGGTCCTTAGAACCTCTAACGATAGGAAAGGTTCTATCGTTGTAAGATGGACTGAATGATTGATTGTTTGTTTGAGGTTTAAGGAAAGGTCCTTAGAACCTCTAACGATAGGAAATGTTCTATCGTTGTAAGATGGACTGAATGATTGATTGTTTGGTTGAGGTTTAAGGAAAGGTCCTTAGAACCTCTAACGATAGGAAAGGTTCTATCGTTGTAAGATGGACTGAATGATTGATTGTTTGTTTGAGGTTAAGGAAAGGTCCTTAGAACCTCTAACGATAGGAAAGGTTCTATCGTTGTAAGATGGACTGAATGATTGATTGTTTGTTTGAGGTTAAGGAAAGGTCCTTAGAACCTCTAACGATAGGAAAGGTTCTATCGTTGTAAGATGGACTGAATGATTGATTGTTTGTTTGAGGTTAAGGAAAGGTCCTTAGAACCTCTAACGATAGGAAAGGTTCTATCGTTGTAAGATGGACTGAATGATTGATTGTTTGTTTGAGGTTTAAGGAAAGGTCCTTAGAACCTCTAACGATAGGAAAGGTTCTATCGTTGTAAGATGGACTGAATGATTGATTGTTTGTTTGAGGTTTAAGGAAAGGTCCTTAGAACCTCTAACGATAGGAAAGGTTCTATCGTTGTAAGATGGACTGAATGATTGATTGTTTGTTTGAGGTTTAAGGAAAGGTCCTTGGAACCTCTAACGATAGGAAAGGTTCTATCGTTGTAAGATGGACTGAATGATTGATTGTTTGTTTGAGGTTTAAGGAAAGGTCCTTGGAACCTCTAACGATAGGAAAGGTTCTATCGTTGTAAGATGGACTGAATGATTGATTGTTTGTTTGAGGTTTAAGGAAAGGTCCTTGGAACCTCTAACGATAGGAAAGGTTCTATCGTTGTAAGATGGACTGAATGATTGATTGTTTGTTTGAGGTTAAGGAAAGGTCCTTAGAACCTCTAACGATAGGAAAGGTTCTATCGTTGTAAGATGGACTGAATGATTGATTGTTTGTTTGAGGTTTAAGGAAAGGTCCTTAGAACCTCTAACGATAGGAAAGGTTCTATCGTTGTAAGATGGACTGAATGATTGATTGTTTGTTTGAGGTTTAAGGAAAGGTCCTTAGAACCTCTAACGATAGGAAATGTTCTATCGTTGTAAGATGGACTGAATGATTGATTGTTTGGTTGAGGTTTAAGAAAAGGTCCTTAGAACCTCTAACGATAGGAAAGGTTCTATCGTTGTAAGATGGACTGAATGATTGATTGTTTGTTTGAGGTTAAGGAAAGGTCCTTAGAACCTCTAACGATAGGAAATGTTCTATCGTTGTAAGATGGACTGAATGATTGATTGTTTGTTTGAGGTTAAGGAAAGGTCCTTAGAACCTCTAACGATAGGAAAGGTTCTATCGTTGTAAGATGGACTGAATGATTGATTGTTTGTTTGAGGTTAAGGAAAGGTCCTTAGAACCTCTAACGATAGGAAAGGTTCTATCGTTGTAAGATGGACTGAATGATTGATTGTTTGTTTGAGGTTAAGGAAAGGTCCTTAGAACCTCTAACGATAGGAAAGGTTCTATCGTTGTAAGATGGACTGAATGATTGATTGTTTGTTTGAGGTTTAAGGAAAGGTCCTTAGAACCTCTAACGATAGGAAAGGTTCTATCGTTGTAAGATGGACTGAAGGATTGATTGTTTGTTTGAGGTTTAAGGAAAGGTCCTTAGAACCTCTAACGATAGGAAAGGTTCTATCGTTGTAAGATGGACTGAATGATTGATTGTTTGTTTGAGGTTTAAGGAAAGGTCCTTAGAACCTCTAACGATAGGAAAGGTTCTATCGTTGTAAGATGGACTGAATGATTGATTGTTTGTTTGAGGTTTAAGGAAAGATCCTTAGAACCTCTAACGATAGGAAATGTTCTATCGTTGTAAGATGGACTGAATGATTGATTGCTTGTTTGAGGTTAAGGAAAGGTCCTTAGAACCTCTAACGATAGGAAATGTTCTATCGTTGTAAGATGGACTGAATGATTGATCTCGAGGCAAAGGTTCCATCCTTAAAACCCCGATGATGAAAATTGGTTGTTTTCGAGGCAAAGGTTCCTTCCTTAAAACCCCGATGATGAAAATTGATTGTTTTCGAGGCAAAGGTTTCATCCTTAAAACCCCGATGATGAAAATTGATTGTTTTCGAGGCAAAGGTTCCATCCTTAAAACCCCGATGATGAAAATTGATTTTGAGGCTAAGGAGCTTTCCTTAGGACCTCGAGCGAAATTTATATGAAAGCAATTGAAATTGGAATAATTTTCTTCGAAAGTGTGAATTTTCATAATAGGTGAGTGCAAAAATTTAAACTTCGATAAGATGAGTGAATCTTGATGATGACAATAACACTGACAAATTATGTAAAGGGAACGGATGTTTGGAATCAATATCCAAGGTTCATCTAATATTTTCTTCAGTAAATATAGATTCCCTTGTGAGATATGTCATCCAAATAAGGTTAAAGCTTAACTACCCCAAAATGTTATGCCTAGTAGACCTAATAGGATGCGTCTCAAGAGTAATAAAAATTACTCTTTACTCAGCCATTCCAACCTAAAGGCATTGTCCCATGGTTTTAATATCAGCATGGACGAAACTATCTTATAAGAAAAGAAATTCCTTGAAAAGAAAAACTGAAACGCGAAAGAAAATGCTGATAATAAAACTAAAGGACAAGAAAAACGGATCAGATCGCTTCTTTCTTCCACAATACTTCAACAGGGTGAGTAGAGGACCATTATGGGAGTGAACTGGTCGGGAAAGACTGTCGTGTCCAGTCTATCTGAATCATTGCTGGATCTGGTTCAGGAACAAAAGCTTGTATTTTATCTAGCAATTCTTCAGCAGTTGTTGCGGATATTATGATTCGCCGTGCCACTCTTGATATGAAATTCTTCTGCATAGCATAATCCATAAAAGCTATCAGACCTGTAAAGAAATTGTTAACATTTAAAAGCCCAATGGGTTTCTTATGCAAATTAAGTTGGGCCATGGAAGCAATTTGAAAGACTTCTCCCAACGTGCCAAAACCACCTGGTAGAGCGATAAAAGCATCAGCATTTAAAAGCATTTGTAACACACGCTCTTGCAAATTTTTAACCACTAATTCTTCTCCAATCGTACCCCCAGAAACAAATTTCAAAGGTCCAGGGATGATGCCCAAAACTTGACTTCCTCCTAAAGATGCTGCTGATGCTACACCTCCCATTAATCCGACACTACCTCCTCCATAAACTAAATGTATTTTTCGCTCAGCTAATACTCTACCCAAATGGTTGGCTGCCTTTAAATACTCTTCATCTTTTCCAGGAAAAGCCCCAGAAAATACACAAATACTTCGGGATTTACGAGTTGGGGTTTTCTCCATTCCTATCCTTATCCTTGTGAGAAAAGAGGATATATTTATAGAGATGAAGAGATAAGGCAATAATTTTATTTTCAAGAGTGGATACATTATTGCCAGCTATACACAGTAGTCACGAGTATGACTCTGGTCAGGTATGGGTACACTATCGTTAAAAGAGGAGGAAAATTTTCAAAATAGCTGCTAGCATGTACAGTAGTCACTACTGTAGCTTACGTCAGGAGTAGGTATGTGATTGTTGGAAGGGAAGGAAAATTTCAAAAGTGGCAGCTATATACAGTAGTCCGTGTCAGGAGTGGGTACATTATTGCCAAAGGGGAGGAAAATTTCAAAAGCGACAGCTAGCACGTACAGTAATCGTAACTATGGCTCATGTCAGGAGTGGATACATTATCGCTGAAAGGGGAGGAAAATTTCAAAAGCGACAGCTAGTACGTACAGTAATCGTGACTTTGGTTCACGTCAGGAGTGGATACATTATTACCAAAAGGGGAGGAAAATTTCAAAAGCGACAGCTAGTACGTACAGTAATCGTGACTTTGGTTCACGTCAGGAGTGGATACATTATTACCAAAAGGGGAGGAAAATTTCAAAAGCGACAGCTAGCACGTACAGTAATCGTGACTTTGATCCTCGTCTTCCACTGGCTTTGCGTCCAGTAATGGCTTCAATGCTTTCTATGAATCGGTGATTTGCATCTCATCTAGCTTTCTCACAAACTGGCAAACAGGGTCGTTTAGGGTCAGATTCCCAAGACTGTAACGATCTCGTTCTTTTTGGAAAATTATCCATAATCCAACAACCTCAAATTGCACTATTCCACAAGAATGCGCTTCAAGAACCTCTCGAATATCTTCTAGAGATTCCTTACGCAAGCCATTCTTAATGAATCTTATTCTATCATTACGATTTCTGGTGATCACTCCTGGAGCACGACATTTATTGCCGCAAATCCACCATCCACAATTATGACAAACGCCTAGCCTCTTTGCTCTTCTTTTTTTGGCATAAGCGCTTTTACCAAAGCCGGGCATACGGGGAAAGAACGTTTCGGGAACTTCACCAGCTGAACGAACCTTAGCTTCAATTAGCCACCGCACATTATCAGGAATGCCTTTGTGCATAAATACTCTGAATCGTTCACATCTAGCTTGATAAATCTTTTTAAGAACATTTATTGGGAAGGAAGGAAAATACTTTCGTAGGGCGGAAAGAGAAGACTCCATTGATGAAGGAGGCAAAGAAAGAAATTAGTGATTGTAGGAAACGAACATAACTAACACATATTTATAGTGACGAAAGGGATAATGCGTTTATTACACCTACAGAAGCAAGTACATTATTGTCAAAAGAAAAGACAAATGACAGCTTATATGTACAGCAATCATGACTGTGGCTCTCATCTTCCACTGATTTATGTCTAGTAACGGCTTCAATGCCTTCTATAAGTCGGGGATTTGCTTCCCATCCAGTTTTCTCACAAACTGGCAAACAGGGTCATAAAAAGTTAGATTTCCAAGACTGTAACGATCCTGTTCTTTACGGAAAGTCCACCATAAATCCATAATTTCCCATTGCACTATTTCACAAGAATGTGTTTCAAAAGTTAATAGGATATCATCCAAAGATTCCTTACGCAGGCCATTCTTGATGAATTTTCTTTTATCTTCATGATTTCTGGAGATGTATCCTAAAAAGCGACATTTAGTAATACAATTCCATCGCCCACATTTATGACAGACACCTAGCCTCTTTGCTCTTCGCTTTTTGGCATAAGCGCTTTTACCAAAGCCGGGCATACGGGGAAAGAACGCTTCTGGAACTTCACCAGCTGAACGAACCTTAGCTTCAATTAGCCACCGCACATTGTCAGGAATGCCTTTGTGCATAAAGACTCTAATCCTTTCACATCTAGCTTGGTAAATCATTTTAAGAACATTTATTGGGATGGAAGGAAAGTATTTTCGCATGGCGGAAAGAGTAGAATCCATTGATAAAAGAAGAATTTGAGAGAAGAGATGAAGAAATCAGTTATTGTAGGAAACTGAGAGTCAGAGAGTATTGCATCCGCTACTTAACCGGAAAGAAGAACACGCATTTATAGCGATGAAAGGATAACGTGTTAATTACGCTTACAGGAACAAGTATATTAAAAGAAAAGACAAATGACAGCTTATATGTACAGGAATCATGACCGTGGCTCTCATCTTCCCCTGATTTATGTCCAGTAATGGCTTCAATGCCATCTATAAGTCGGGGATTTGCTTCCCATCCAGTTTTCTTACAAACTGACAAACAGGATCGTTTAAAGTCACATTCCCAAGACTGTAACGGTTTCGTTCTTTATGGTAAGTCCTCCATAAACTGATAATTTCACCTTGCACTTTTCCACAAGAATGCGTTTCAAGAGTCTCTCGGATATCTTCCAGAGATTCCTTACGCAGGCCATTCTTAATGAATTTTCTTTTATCTTCACGATTTATGGAGATGTATCCTAAAGAGCGACATTTAGTAATACAATTCCATCGCCCACATTTATAACACACGCCTAGTCTCTTTGCTCTTCGCCTTTTGGCATAACGGCTTTTACCTAAACCGGGCATGCGGGGCATAAATGCATCTGGAACTTCACCCGCCAGACGGACCTTAGCTTCAATTATCCACTGCACATTATCGGGAATGCCTTTGCGTGTAAAAACTCTGATTCTTTCACATCTAGCAAGGTAGATCTTTTTAAGGACTTTTATTGGAAAGGAAGGAAAGTATTTTCGCAGTGCAGAAAGAGTAGAATCCATTGATGAGAGAAGAATTTGAGAGAAGAGGGAAATGAATCAGTTATTGAAGGAAACTTAGATAACCGACTGGAAGAACATGCATTTATAGCGATGAAATGGATAACGTGTCGATTACACTTACGGGAGCAAATACATTATTAAAAGAAAAATGGAAAATTTTAAATATGATAAATTGTATGTACAGTGATTGTGACTGTGGCTCACATCTTCCACTGGTTTTACGTCCAGTAACGGGATTAATGGCTTCTATGAGTCGAGGATTTGCTTCCCATCCAGTTTTCTTACAAGCTGACAAATAGGGTCGTTTAATGTCAGATTCCCGGGACTGTATCGTTCTCGTTCTTCATGAAAAATGCTCCATAAATCGAGAAGTTCACGTTGCACGGATCCACAAGAATGCGTCTCAAGAGTCAATTGGAGATCATCCAATGAGTCCTTACTCAGGCCATTCTTAATGAATCGTATTTTATCTTCTCGATTATCAGAGATCATCCCTAAAGAACGACATTTAGTATTACAGGTCCAGCGTCCGCATTTATGACAGACGCCTAGTCTCCTCGCTCTTCGTTTTTTGGCATAAGAGCTTTTGCCTACACCAGGCATGTGAGACACAAATGCCTCTGGGATTTCACCTGCCAGACGAACCTTAGCTTCAATTAACCACCGCACATCTTCAGGGATTCCTTTATGCATCAGAGCTCTTAATCGTTCACAGCGAACTTGGTAGATCTTTTTGAGGATGTTCATTGGGAGAGAAGGAAAATATTTTCGCAAGGCAGAAAAAGTAGGATCCATTTTCTAGGAGAAAGTAAAAGAAAGGAGGGAGGAAATGATCAGTTATTATGGGCAACTGAGAGAACCGACTTGAGAGTCACGGAGTACCGTATCCGCCGCTTAACCGGAAAAGTGAATCCTACTTTATTTTGATGTGATAGATATTCCATCCAGCTGACGTCGATTCAGTCCTTGATTATTGAATCCATTGTCCGCTTTTGACGAATTTTCAACGACAATATTTCTTGATGTCTGCCTTATCTTTGACGATAGCTATCACTCATCTTGGATGCTGCTAAGCTGGCATCAATTCTGTTCTTTTAGGTGTAGCCTCAATTGCCAGGCTTTTGACGATATTGTATGCTTTATCCTTGGATTCCTGATGGGGCTGGGTCCAGCGTATTAGCTATGCGTCCAATTAGTAAGAGCTGATGTCATTAAGATCTCAGCTTATACTGCTGCAATCATGCTGCGGACATGCTTTTCATTTGATCCCTGTTATGTAAAAGCCATGCATGCATGATGTGAAATGTATGAATGCAAGGCATGTGTAATTGATGTTTTTTTTTTTTTTGAATCTAGCTCTTCATGTCTTTGCTTTACTTTACTGGATCTTCTTTGTGATTTCCTTCTCGGACTATTATTGAATCTCTTTATGCTTTCCAGCTGTTGTCCATTGTCTCAAAAGCCCAACTCTGTTCAAAAATCCTCTTTCCTTGCCTTATTTTTGAATTTTGACCTCAATTTTCTTTAATGCCCGCCTCATATTTTATGCTTCTCTGGATAATTGTCCCTGTTGAAATATTCGTGAGCATGATTCTTTCCTGCTGACATAGACATGTTAAGACTTCTGAAATGATCATTCAGGCTACCACCAAGGCTATCTCCCAAAGATTTGTTACTCCTTCTTCTTTGTTAGCCTATGTTCTGTGCTGCTCGCAAAGCAGGACCTCAATCTTACCTGTTTTAATTCACAAAGCTTATCAAAGTAATCTACGGTCTTTGTTTTTTTCTAAGTTTTAATTATTACTATTCTTCCTTCAAAAGTCACAATTTATTGCACACTTAAGGCTAGTAGGAATGTGAGATTTGAAGGAAAAGAACTGGATAGAAGCGACTTTAGCATTTTGAACGTGAGAATCTAAGGTAAGTTAAAGAGAATTGGCTTTTATTTATGGGTAAAAGAATATGAAAATCTTGGGTACAGATAGATAATGAAAGTGTAAGGGAAGAAAGCTCTCTTTGACAACTTTGATCAAATAAACTTTGGTAACCCTGTATCCACTTCTCCCCTTCTGTTCGAAAATTTCTTCATTATGCAAAGTATTTCTTTACTGCATCCGAATTTACTGGCTTCGGTAATTCTCGTCCATCCATTTCTGTCAGAATTAGTGCCCCTCCTGAAAATGCTTTCTTCACGACATATGGCCCGTCATAATTTGGTGTCCATTTTCCTCTTGAATCATGTTGCATGGGTAAAATTTTCTTGAGCACTATGTCACCTTCGTGAAATTGTCGTGGGCGAACCTTTTTGTTGTAAGCACGAATCATCCTTCTTTGATAAAGTTGCCCATGGCAGAGGGCTATCATTCTTCTTTCATCAATTAGATTTAATTGCTCGTATCTAGCTTTGACCCATTCTGCTTCTCCTAATTGAGTATCCATTAGTACCCTTAATGAAGGAATTTCAACTTCGATAGGCAATACAGCCTCCATACCGTATACCAGAGAAAAAGGTGTTGCTCCAGTAGAAGTACGGGTAGAAGTTCTATAAGCATGCAGTGCAAAAGGTAACATCTCATGCCAGTCCTTGTAAGTGACGATCATCTTTTCAACAATTCTCTTGATATTTTTATTGGCCGCTTCTACTGCACCATTCATCATCGGTCGATAAGGTGCTGAATTGAGATGCTTGATTTTGAATTGCCGGCACAAAGTCTGCATCATTGCATTATTCAGGTTCGTGGCATTGTCTGAGATGATACACTCTGGTGGTCCATAGCGACAAATGATTTCTTTCTTAATGAACCGGCATACCACCTATTGAGTTACGCTTGCATAAGACACAGCTTCTACCCATTTAGTAAAGTAGTCAATTGCAACTAGGATGAATTTGTGACCATTGGAAGCTTTAGGGGTAATCGCTCCAATAACATCGATTCCCCACATGGCAAAAGGCCAAGGTATTGCTGTTACATTAAGAGGAACAGGTGGAGCTTGGATCTTGTTGGCATATATTTGGCATTTGTGACATTTTCTTACGTGATTGACGCAATCACTTTCCAATGTGAGCCAATAGTAACCAGCCCTCATTATTTGTCTTGCCATAGTATGACCACTAGTGTGTGCTCCACATATTCCAGAATGAACTTCTTCCATGATCTTTCGTGCTTCATGAGTATCTACACAGCGAAGTAGCATCGAGTCTGGGGTTTTCTTGTAAAGTATGTCTAGGTTTAAAAGAAAACCCATTGACAATCTTCGTAGAAATTTCTTATCATTTTCTGATACTTCTGGTGGATATACTCTTTCTTGGAGGTATTTCTTGATATCGTGATACCAAGGCTTTCCATCCAATTCTTCTTCGATGCTCATGCAATAAGCTGGAGAATCTATTATTCTCATCTCGAACACAGGAGTATGCTCGGGGTCACTGATCTTGTACATAGCAGCCAAAGTAGCTAAAGCATCCGGTATTTGATTATCTTCCCTTGGAAGATGATGGAAGCTTATACTGTTGAATTTTCGAGCCAAGTCTAGTATGAGCTTTTGGTAAGGGATCAATTTTGAATCCCTTGTCTCCCATTCTCCGTTGATTTGATATATGACTAATGCGGAATCCCCATAAACTCGGAGATCTCGCACTTTCAATTCCAGTGCCATTTGGAGTCCCATAGCACATGCCTCATACTCTACTATATTGTTGGTACAAGGAAATGTAATTTTTGCTGTAAGAGGGAATTGCTCTCCACTTGGAGAGATGAGTATGGCTCCAATCCCTTGTCCCAAAGCATTAGATGCTCCATCGAATGCCATTTTCCATGTTTCATCATCTTTAGAGACTTCCTGTTCTATCGTCATTATATCTCCATCAGGAAACTCCATTTTCATTGGCTCATAATCATCCAATGCTCTATCAGCCAGATATTCAGCAATCACACTCCCTTTTACAGCCTTTTGGGTGACATACTGTATGTCGTATTCAGACAACAGCATTTGCCATTTTGCGATCCTGCCTGATAAAGCTGGTTTCTCAAAAATGTACTTAATGGGATCAGTCTTGAAGATTAGCAATGTGGTGTTGTTGAGCATGTAGTGTCGTAGTCGGTGTGCTACCCATGCAAGGGCACAACAGGACTTTTCTACTATTGAGTATTTCGCTTCATATGTGGTAAGCTTCTTGCTCAAATAGTAAATTGCGTGCTCTTTCTTGCCTGTCTCATCACGTTGACCCAATACGGATCCTAATGAAGAATCCTGTATGGATAAATATAGAATCAACGATTCTCCAGATCGGGGTGGTACCAAGACTGGTGGATTTGATAGATATTGCTTGATTTTCTCGAATGCTTCTTGGCATTCGTTATTCCACTCGATCGGATTGTTCTTCTTCAGTGATTTGAAAAGAGGTTCACACTTGGATGTCAATTGTGAAATGAACCTTGCTATGAAGTTGATTCTGCCCAGAAAACTTCTTACTTGTTTTGGAGTCTTCGGGGGTTGCATTTCTTGTATTGCTTTGACTTTACTCGGGTCAACTCGAATCCCATCCTTGCTGACCATGAAACCCAATAACTTTCCTGAAGAGGCTCCAAAAATACATTTGGCAGGATTCAACTTCAGTTGATATTTGCGAAGTCTATCGAATAGTTTTCTTAGCACTTTTAGATGCCCCTTAGCAGTGAAAGTTTTGGCGATCATGTCGTCTACATATACTTCAATTTCTTTATGCATCATGTCATGGAATAATGCAACCATGGCTCTTTGATATGTAGCACCAGCATTCTTTAACCCAAAAGGCATCACCTTGTAGTAGAAGGTACCCCAAAGGGTTATAAAGGCAGTTTTTATCATATCATCTGGATCAAGTTTGATTTGATTGTATCCAGAGAAGCCATCCATGAAGGAAAAATAGGAGTTTCCTGCGGTATTATCCACCAGCGTATCAATGTGAGGAAGTGGGAAGTTATCTTTAGGACTGGCTTCGTTCAATGGCCGGTAGTCCTGACAAACTCTTAGTTTCCCGCTTTCTTTCTTTTCGACTGGAACAATGTTAACCACCCATTCTATATATTCAGCGACCCCAAGGAATCCTGCATCCCACAGGTTTCGAATCTCATCTTTCACTCTTAAGATTAGATCCGGCTTTAATCTTCGTAACTTTTGTCTGACAGGCTTCGCCCCAGGTTTCAAGGGTATTTTGTGTAGTACTATGTCTGAGCTTAAGCCAGGCATATCTTGGTATGACCAAGCAAACACATCCACATATTCTTTCAATAAATGGACTAATTCTTCTTTTTCTTCAGGAGGGAATAAAGTGCCAATCTTGACTTCTTTTACATCCTGACTGTCTCCCAGGTTGAATACCTCAGTTGGTTCTTGACTTGTTGCTCTTTCTTTTTCATCTCGCTCAATCATTTTTAATAGCTCAGGAGATACTTGAAGATCTTCGTCATCCGAGTCGGTAGTGTTTACAGGATTATCAAAGTTCATTCTTTCATTGTCATCAAAGAGAGTTTTGGGTCTGCATTATCCAGAGAGAAAAGAAAGAGACGAAAAAAAAAAATGGCACGAATGAGATGGATGCAAACTGGTACTTTATTTACAATGTGCATAAATCACAACTTTATTGGAATAAAAAGCAATAACTAAAAGGTTCACTTAAACAAAGACTACACCCTATTGATTGAACCTTTCTTTAGGAGGTTTTTACTATTAGATTACTTTGGAAAGCTTTCGATTATAACAGGCAGTTCTATCGCCTCCCAATTGTTCAGCACATCCCGTGGGCCACAAGGTTGAACAAGCTCCTCCTCTTCAGGTGAATCGCTGATGATTGCCTGAATAGAAAGACTTTCAAAAGACTTGTTGATGTTGATAGTCAGCTTGCCTTCATTGTCATTTTTTGGGATGAGACCACCACTCACGAACGTTTCGGTGATTTCAGGGATATCCAGATTTCTTTCCTGGAGAGGATGCCCCGTTAATCGTGCAATCCTCTTTTCTCTCTTTTCAGCTATTGCCTTCATTTTATCATGTCTTGTCGGTGTGAAGCCTAGGCCGTATTTCCCTTCATTTGTGGTGATTTTCAATGGTTCTGTGATTCCTTGTAAATCTTGTCCCAGTCCTAACCCCGGTGAGTATCCTCCTTTTATCATGAGTTTGGCAACCATGCGACTTGTTTTAGAGATGCTAGGAATGGGTTCTTCTCCATATTCGCTGACATAAGCAGCATTGACAATCTCAAAAGACCTGAAGGAGCAATCAGGTATATTTTCATTGACTTCGACATATTGAGCATCCGCAGGTCTTGATAGCAGGATGTCTTCTTCAGCGAAGACCGTGATTATCTTTCCTTCAATAATGAATTTCATTTTCTGGTGTAATGAAGAAGGAATTGCTCCGGCCATATGGATCCATGGTCTTCCCAGCAGGCAGGTATAAGATGGACAAATATCCATGACTTGGAATGTGATGTGGAAAAGACAGGGACCAATCCCTATTGGTAGCTCTATTTCTCCAACAACATCTTTCTTCGTTCCGTCAAATGCTCGAACAACAATATGACTGTTGTTGAGGTATGATGGGTCTAAACCAATCTTATGTAAGGTTTCGAGTGGCATTACATTTAGAGCTGACCCATTGTCGATAAGAACTCTGGCCATAATCCGATCTTTGTATTTAATCGAAATATGCAGAGCCTTAGAGTGACCCCTTCCTTCTGCTGGTATCTCATCGTCAGTGAATGTGATGAGATTTTGTGCCGTGATGTTGTTGACAAGGTGGTCAAAGTTGTTCACGGAGATATCTTGTTCAACATAAGCCTTATTCAGGACTTTGAGAAGAGCTTCTCGATGGGCATCAGAACTTAAGAGTAATGAAAGTATGGAGATCTTTGCTGGCAGACGGTTCAACTGCTCCACGATACTGTATTCACTTTGCTTTATGAGTTTGAGAAACTCAGTAGCTTGTTCATCTGTTACTGCTCGAGGCATCTCTTGCTCTTTAGATGTGTTAATAGGTCCATTTGCTGGATCCGTAACATTCTTCTCTTGTTGGAGCTTGTTCATTTGCTCGGGAGAATAACACCGACCGCTTCTAGTCATGCCCCCAACTTCTAACGGAGTTGATGTGATGTTAGAAGTATAGCCATAGTTCCATGGAACAGTTTTGTCTGATTTGTACGGGAATGGCTTTGGAACTTGAATTCTTAAAGGCTTGAGAGCAGATTTTGATATTGGAATGACTAGTGGTCTTGGCATGATATTGACTTCTTGTTCTTTAATTATCACATTCACGTCATCCTCTTTATCTGACATAAAAACGATGATTTGGGAGGAGTCCATAAGACTTTGTAGACTTTTACGGAATTCTGGGCATTCTTGGATAGAATGACTCTTACTGTTATGAAAGTTGCACCACTCCTCATCCTCGACTTCTTTATTTCCAGAAGACTTTCCTATGATAATCCCTTCTTTCACAAGGCATGAATATACATGCTTAAGAGGGGTTATGATATCATTGACTGTTTTCTTCATCGGCCAGTATTCTTCCATCATATTGACTGGTTTGGCTTGATGAGGAGGCAATGGATTATGAGTGACGTTTGGTTCATCGGAAAAGTCCAACCACTTTGACTCAATTAATTGTTGGACTATACGCTTCAATGCTATGCAATTTTCCAGTCCGTGGCCCACGGTACCATCATGATATGGGCAATTTATGTTAGGGTCATACCACCTTGGATACGGGGGTTCCAATGGCCTTGTAGGGATTGGGCGAATAAGTTGACTTTCGATGAGTTTTGGATACAGCTCAGTGTAAGTCATGGGAATTGGTGCGAAGATTTCTCTTGGTCTTGGTGCAGGTACTGGAGGAGTTGGAACAGGTGGCCGTAACTGATTAGGTCTGTTGGGAGGATAATTGTTGGGTCTATTGGGAAGATAATCATTGGGCCTATTGAGAGGATAATCATTGGGCCTATTGGTAGGATAATAATTGGGCTTATTGGCAGAATAGGATAGGCGAGGTCCGGTGGCCACAGTGCCCACGAAGGGAATCCCTCTTCCTCTTCCTATTTGTTGTATTTCTTCATCTTTTCTTCTGGAAGGTTCTCCTCTTTTCATAGGATCGCTAAAGGATTCAGTAATCTTCCCAGTCCTGATACCATGCTCGATCCTTTCTCCAGACATTACTACGTCGGAGAAGTTAGTTGCCGCATTGCCAATAAGTTTGTCATAATATGGGTATTTCAGTGTCTGGACAAACAAAGTGACCATTTCTCTTTCTGTCATGGGTGGCTGAACCTGTGCAGCTAAGTCCCTCCACCGCTGCGCATATTCCTTGAAAGTTTCTAGCTTTTTCTTCTCCATGTTTTGGAGAGTTTGGCGATCCGGAGCCAAGTCCATAACGTGTTTATAGTTGCCGATGAAGGCCTGAGCAAGGTCATTCCAAGTTTTTATGTTCCTTGGACCTTGGCTTAGATACCACTGTAATGCTGATTTTGTGAGACTTTCCTGAAAAAGTGCGATCCACACCTTTTCATCTTTTGTAAGTGGTTGTAGTCTCCTTAGGAACAATGTGATGTGAGTGATGGGATCACTCGTTCCATCGTATTTCACGAAATCTGGCACCTTAAAATCTGAAGGGATTACGACATCTGGCACTAAGCAGAGGTCATCTACCGAGAGAGATCCGAATATAGTGCCTCCTTCAATGGCTCGCAGTCGCTTTTCTATTGTTTCGAGTTTTTGAGATTCTGCTTCTTCTTTTGGTAATGTCTTCTTCTCTTCCTGTACAGTGTCTTGTTTCAGGTGAACACTAGCAGACGGTCCTGATTCTTGAAACAGGTTTTCTTGGACTGAGACTCGTTGCGGGGTGAATCCCGGGGGATAAGTGGGATCTTGCACTTCTTTGATGGGGACTTGAGTTGCTTTCCCTTTGATTAATTCCATCAATTGTCTCATCTGTTCTGACATACTTTCAATCTTGGACTCCATCTCCATGAGACGTCCTTCGGCTTGTTCTGCCATTAATCTTGTTTGGAGTCGAGTTGAATATCGGTGTTGAGGTCCAATTTTACCCTTTTAAAGGAATATTTATTTTATTAGATTCTATGTGTGTATGATTGATGTGATGGATGCATGCATGAATATTGTAAATACTTGGTGAAAGAAGAACTATAATGGAATTTCTCAATTACATTCAGCAAAAGGTTTGTTTAAAAGAAACGACCCAAAGTACAATACTGCTTTCTGGCCTTAGATATGAACTCCATCATTCTTTGAACATTTACTGATGGAGTAGGACAGCTCAGTTCTTCTAACTCCTTGGCTTCTTCGCCCATTAGTTGGGCTTGTTCTGTAACTTTTCTGACTTCTACCAAAAATGTTTGCAATTGATCTTGAGAAAATCTGTATTGATCTTCCCAGTATCTGACTCTCATCTCTTTTTGGTCGGTTTCATCAACCAATTGGGAGATGACTTGTTTTTGGTATTCAACTTTCTCTTCGAGGAGTTGTGTTTTGTGACCGAGCTGTTGCATGTCAAGGAGCATCCTCTTGTTCTTCTCCTTTTCTTCCTCTAGTTCTTTCTCCAACTCTCTTTTCGCCAATTTTCTGATGACCTCTTCAGATAGAACTATTCCTTCCTTCCGGTTATTTCTCCATTCATAATAAGCAGTGGGAGAAATAATAGGCCCCGACTTCAATATGAAAATTCTTTTCCACGCAACTGAAATACCCATTGCGAGCTTATTTGAATTTGGATCTTCGTGTGAAAATTCCAACTTACTCAGATTATGCGTCATGGGTATAAATTGCATAGACCCAAATTGTTTTCGTACTTGAGCTGGGGCATAACTTGTTCCTCCCCATATACCTAAGAGAGGAACCCACGGGCAATTGCCGCAACGGTAGACAACGCGGGTGGAGGTAGACCAGGGGGCTCTCCATTCAATTTGGAATTCGGTGATGTTCTTGAAATAATCAACCCATGCTTCCTTGCTGTCGTGATGAATGGTTTCACTTTTCAAAAAGGCTTCGATTGGGATGAAGTCCTTTGAAAAGCGATTTCCAAAATGTTGCTTCTCACAAGGAAGGTGGCTTTTGATCCAAATGTTGAGGAGATGTGAACATCCTATGAATTTGCCCCCTCTTTGGCGACAAAAGTTTAATGCCCTGATAATTTCACATAATATTACTAAGGTCGGATTTATTTGAGCATTGCAGATTTGCTCAAATAGTGTAATGATGTCTCCTTCAATGAATCCGACGATTCTTGGGAAGACTACCAGGCCATATATCGCCAAGGCGAAAAGCTTGCGTCGTTGATTTTTCTGAGGGAGAACGTGACTTAATTGTTTTAAGTCGATCCAACTGATAAATTTTCGAGATCCTTTTGTTGCAAACTTGGTTTGAAGACTGGAAGCTGGCATATCCAATAATTTTGCTAGGGCTCGATGAGGCTCCGTTCTTCTATCATGTTGATAAGTCTCGATTGGATAGTCGGAGGACCAACCCAAGAGGCTGTTGTATTCTTCAATGGTTGGAACCAGATCCATCTTATCGAAAGAAAAGCATCGATAAAATGGATCCCAAAATTGTATTAGAGCCCGGACAAGTGATGCATCAACGGTAACCTTTAGTAGGCAAGTGATGTGACCATATTTTGCCGTAAAAGCTTCCCGATCAGCAGAATTCCAACTATTCCAGACTTGCAATAATTCCGTGGTGTCGTTCTGATTTATCCGGACCGATACCTGGTCCTTAAGCTGTACGTGAGAATGGGATGTCAGAGCATCTCCGTGAAGCTTTTGAGCCGTTTCGGAATATTCCATAGCTTCAGGCTGAGTTTCGATTACCGTGTCATTCCATGATCCAGTAACAGCCGTGGGAAGATAATCGAGAATATCCATGATAATAGTTCTTTCACCAAATACTTATCTTTAATGATGAAATGTATATGCCGGAAAAATAAGGAAAAATAGAGTTAGTAAAAAAAAATAACACATAGGATCATACAAACATATAGATAAAACAAAACCTATGGAAATGGGAACCGAGGTATGGGAAATTCTTAATGGCTGGTTCTAAGGTGGAGTAAAGAATTCTACATGCAGAAGGTGGTTTATCAAAAAGGCAAGGGATAGTTCCCGAATCCCGTCACTGAATCATAGTGACGGCCCGATTCCTTACCCTCTAGGGTTTATGTAAGGAATGGATTAATTCGAGTCGTAGCTTTTCGTGGGCCCATGCAGAGACTAACCGTCTCAGAAGGCAATACACTACTTTGCTACTTTGAAACCGGTGAAGGCTTGGAGACCGTGGCCTCACAAGGACAGCAACACCAATTCCGCTTAGAAAGAATCGTGTTTGATTTAAGGAAGCTCGGGTATAGAGCTTCATTTTGTGAATGCATTATGCATGTTTACTTAAGTAAATATAATATATAAATCCACATAATAGTAAAGCAAAGTAAATAAAAACAAATCAACTTTAGGCTCGACTCACTAACGTCGAGTCCCCAGTGGAGTCGCCAAGCTGTGGCAACGTGCGGGTTTTCTGGAGTCGCCACCAATCGGTTTCACCTAGGTCGATTGGTCACCTTAAAATTGGTCTGCGAGAGTTCGGGGATCGGGAGTACGGTTACGTTAAAACAACTTTGTTAAAACGCCCAAAAATTGGCACCTTAGTTGATTTTAATTTTGTTTTGCTTTGCTTTTAAATAATTCTCAGTTAATTTTCAAAATTAGAAATTTTAACTGGATTAGTCGAAATGTGGATTTTTAAATTAATTAATTTGTATGAAATTTTATACTTCCGAACCATGGACTCTGCCGAGTCATTTGGACACGGAAGATTTGATTCCGAACCATGGACTCTGCCGAGTCATTTGGACACGGAATTTGGTGAAATTTTAAATAATTTAATCTATATTGTAAACATGGATTTTTATCTTTGTATTTATTTAATTTATTTAGTTAGAAAAAAGGTTGATATTTTCCAAACCGTAGATCCTGACGGATCATCCGGATATGGAAGTTAATTTATCGTAATTATTTAATTCTTATTATTATGAAATTAATTTTTAAATGGTAATTCTTTTTATTTATGAATGATTTTTAATACTAACTAAAAATTTATCTTTATATTTTTACTTCTTTTTTTACTTTCTTTCTTTTTCTTCTTTTTTACTTATTTTTACTTTTTTTTTTTTTAAATTTCTTTTAATTTCTTTTCTTTTCTTTCTTTTTTTATTCTTTTCTTTCTTTCTTTTCTTTTTCTTTTTCTTTCTTTTATCTTTCTTTTCTTTTTCTTATCTTTCCTTTCTTTTCTTTATCTTATCTTTCTTTTATTTTTCTTTCTTATCTTTCTTTTATTTTTCTTGTCTTTTCTTTCTTTCTTTTCTTTTTCTTATCTTTTCTTTTATTTTTTTTTCTTTCTTTTCTTTCTTATCTTTCTTTTATTTTTCTTTCTTATCTTTCTTTTATTTTTCTTATCTTTCTTTTTTTTTCTTGTTTACTTTTTTTGTTTTCTTGTTTAATGAAAGATATTTGTTATTTTAAAGGATTACTCAATTTATAAAAGAATTAAAAAAAAAATAATAATTAATTTTTATTTAATAAGAAGTTAATTTAAAAGAGTTTAAAAATAAAAATTTTGATCATGGTACGGGGCGTTGTTACTCAGCCAGACCCTCTTCACCAGGTGAAGCAGCTCAAAAGCGGGCACGAGACAGTTTCCAGCCAATATACCATGAACTAAAAATTTTTATTTTTATTTTTTTAATTTTTATTATTTTTTTTTATTTTTTTTTTATTAAGAGAACCAAAAATTTTAAACAAAAGAAGAAAAGTTTTGATATTTATTTAATTTATTTTGGAATAAAAGATTATTTAACCGAAAACTTATATGTATTTTAAAACAAAAGTCTTGATATTTTTATTTTTATATTCTTCTTTGTTTGATGAAAGATTTTTTTTTTAATTTTAATTTATATTTCTGAAAATATATCTAATCAATAAGTCAAAAATATTTAAGAGAAAATTCAATTATTTTTGTTTTATTTTGTATTATTTTGAAATTATTTGATTAAGATTTTTATAAAAGAAACAAAAAGTTATATAATTTAATAAGTAAAATATTACTGAATAAAATATTAACCCAAAATTTTTACGCTTTTTATTCTTTTTATTAATAAAGAAAACTAAAAAAAAAATTATATATTGATAGATAATTAATATATTAGTCTAAAGTTTTTTTTTATTTTTTATAAAAAAAAAATTTATTTTATATATTTTATTTAAAAATATTTCCGAGCCATGAATCCTGGCGGATCATTTGGTCATGGAGTTTTAATTTTTTTTATTTCATTAATTATTAATTTTAAAGATGTATTAAAAGAATGATATTATGTTTATTTATTTATTTATTTTATTTTTGAATTATTTCATTATGTTTGTTTATTAAAAGGAATAAAAACTTTGTTTCAAAATAAAAAAAGTAATTTTTATTAGCCTTTAGAAAATTATTCACGTAAAATTCCTTTTTTTTATCTTTTAATCATAAAAAAAATTCAATTAATAAAGTGGGGCTTTTTGGCCATCCACTTTAATAACACAATAATAATAAAAGTTAGCACAATTAATATAGTTAGATTAGTTGGATTAGTTAGTTAATAACAATAAAAAAGGTTAGTAAAAGTTAGATTAAATTAATTAACAACAATAATAAAAATTAGCCAAGTTTAATTAAATTAATTGTTAACAACAATAATAAAAAGTTAGTCAAGTTAATTAAATTAATTAATTAACAACAATAATAAAATTTAGCCAAATTAATTAATTGTTAATTAACCAAGTTGATTAAATTAATTAACAATAATAAAAGTTAGTAATAATGCAAAAATTAAAAGGTTAGTAACAATAATAATGTTAAAAGTTAGTTGTTAGTAAGTTAGTTAACAAGTTAATAATAACAAAAAAAAAAAAAAGGTTAGTAACAATAACAATAATAAACAAATAAATACACAAGTAAAAAAATAAAGTTAGTAATTAATTCTGAAAAAAAAACAAAATAAAAAGATTAGTGACCAAAATGAAAAGAATTGAAAAGATGAAGTATTAAAGTAGAATTTTACCTAAAGGTTGAAATTTTTGAATTTTGCTGGGTACAGGCGCGACGCGAGCTCGAGGGGGGAAAGGGGCTGGCGGCCGGCGGCGGCTGGGCCAGGGGCAGGGGGGGACGGCGGGGGTGGCGCGGCGGCACGGGCACGGGACGGCGAGCGACGGCACGGCGGAGACAGCGGCCGGCGAGGGGTGGAGGTCCGAGGAGAAAGAAGGAAAAGGAGGGAAAAGAAAAGGGGACGCGGCGGCGGGCCGGCGGGGCGACGGCGGCACGGGCACGGCGGAGGCGGGACGGCGGGGCGACGGCGGCACGGGCACGGCGGAGGCGGCGACGGTGAGGAGAGAGGCACGGCAGAGAGAGAGAGAGAGAGAGAGGGAACAGCAGTGAAAAAAAAAAAATTTTGGCTTTCTGGGGAAGAAGGGAAGAGGGCTGGGGCTAAGGGCTGTAATTTTCTCTTTTTTTTGAAACGGAGCTCTAAGTTTTTTGGCTATTTTTTTCTGTGTTCAGCACAAAATTTGGGGGGCTATTTATAGAGGAAGTTTAGCTAAACTGTTGATGGATAAATTAATAAAAAATTTCAAACTTATCTCTTAAATTGGTAAAATGACAATTTTAGTCCTTTACGTCTCTCAGCCTCTGGATAAGTTCCTGAAGCTTCTGATTTTGACAATTTTGTCGTTTTCTGTCAATTTGAGCCAAAAACGTCGGCAGGCTCAAAATTTTATGTGACAAACTGCCAAATGCTCCTGGAACTTTCAGAATTTGTCAATTTTGCCTAAAACTTCTTAATTTTGTCATTTTTACCTCAAACTTTTAAATTTTGTCATTTTTATGGAGTTTTCTTTTTTTCTTTCAAACATACACATATACACACATATATCAAATCTTCACAAAACAAAACAAAAAAAAAATATATATTTTAAACTAATTAAAAAAAAATTAGTAATAATAATAACAATAATAATAATAATACATTTTTTTATTTAATTTTTTTTATTTAATTTTTTAAAATTATTTTAATGGCCGGACGAAATTGGGTGTCAACAAATATAAGACAGGAGAAGTATTATTCTTTTTTAATATAAGATTGTTCATCCCGTTAATTATGAGTCGTATAGTATCTACAAACAAATGCTATAGTAAAATATATAGATAATCGGCTCAACTATGAGCCTTACATTTATACGTCCTAAAAATTTAAACACCTTATTTTAAATAAAACTCTTGTGAATAATATCAGTAATTCCGATATCCACATCTACAAATCGATAAAGATAGACTAAGAGAACAAAAACACAAATTAGGCAACAAAGGATTGGACTCCCCATGATATTATATCCTAAAGGAAAGTCTGTGAATAATCAAACTCAATTATTATCTTTACTACATTATTTTGTGAAAGAAATTTTATAAAAAAATTACTACTCTAATGTTGGTTTCAATTTAAATAATAGATTATTGGTAATACCCACCCGAATATTATTTGGCTAGAGCAAGCCTTAAAGTCCTAAGATGACTTAAGGCCTAAAATGACCCAAAATAGCTAAGGCTGTCATAAAGGTTCAATACTTCATGTTCCACGAAAAGGTCACTCGTGGGCCTCATCATAGGACAAATGTTTCACTAATCCTACAATATAGAGGATATGAAAAGTAATGCCTTATCCAATGACCTTAAATCCAAAGGGCACCATTGCTAAAACCTATATAAAGGTCATCACTATTTATTTATGAGTTATAATATCACTTTCTTGGTATTTATGCTTTATCTAAAATTTCTACTAACTTAAGCATTGACGAATGTTTTGCAAGCCTCTATACTCCTTCATCTACTTCGTGCTTATATATGAAGACCTATTATTTAATGTCAAGGCATCATATACCAAGGATAATGCATCATCAATTATTTAATACGTTATTTTAACTTTCAATAATTATTGATTGAACTTGTATGCTAAATTGTACGTTTAAAGAACTTTTTCTTAAAAAAAAAAAAAAAGCTTTATTGATTTTTCCTTCATTGGGTTGACTGCAAAAAAAAGAATTATAAAAAATTAATTACTTAAAAAAATTATTCATGTATGGAGTTTATATTTTTATATGTTGTGATGGCCGGGCTTAGTCAAAATAACTTTCTCCCCTCGTAAGCCATTATACCCTGTTAAAACCGAAACTTTACTTGTAAATAAAATTCCAAGTATGGAATTTCATATATTTTATCCTTCATTACGTCAGTTACAGATAAGGATTAGATTTGTTAGCTTAAGCTAACTTCTAGTCTAAGCTATCTGTATCCCTAGCTTCTAGCTTAAGCTATATATATATTATTAAATTGATTCATTAGTTTCTTTAAATTGCATTAAATTGACTGGTTAGGTTTCTTAATTATAGTCAACTAATGTAGCCAAGCCATCTTGCCTTACCGTTCTTAATCTTTGCAGCAAGTTGGGGAATAAACAAACAGAATAATTTTAACACGATAATCCATTGCCTTACCGGTCTTAATCTTTGCAGCAAGGTGCAGAAGTTCCATCAAATTAGTAAGTCGGGGAAAATATATTAATTTTGTACCTACAATTAAAAAACTTGTAATTTTCTAATTTCTAAACTTCATTCCTCGCAAATATTCACTGAAAATGCTTGACCAGTGAAGCTCGACAGAAACTAATAATTAGACCAAGCTCCCATTACATTAACAGAACAAATTGGACACTGTATGAAAAAATATTTAGAAACAATTTAGACTCCTCGCATTCTATGAAATGTTTAATATTATTTTTTACTGTTACAAATAAAAATTCATCAAGTTTATTGCTCTCCTGTTTCACAAATATTGGTCCTTTTATTTTTTTTTTACTAAAGTCTGACTTAAATATATTCATATTAATTTATATTACAAAAAATTCTTAAAAAATATATTTATAAAATAGAGTATTTATAGTACTAGTTTCATATAAAATTTTATATTTTTATAACAAATTTTGAAAGAAAGAAAATCATAAATTAGTTACTTTAAATTAGACCAAACTCCCATTACATTTTGAAATTGGATACTGTTAAAGCACTGGATACAACCTCTTTGTATTTATCATTCAGGTTTTGATATATCTCTAGTTGGTGAATAAGTAGTTAGATAAGCTTGAAAGTCTATCTTGTACATAGCCTGTAATACATATTTATACGTGAAGCAATACAAAGAATAGCAGCTGAAGTATAACTTCTTCCAAAAATCGCTTCTTCACATGGTATCAGAGCAGGACTGCTCAAACCACACACCCAAACCTTGAATCAATGGGGGACGACAACAACAAAAGAGTCGTTGCCTCAAGCTCCCACAATGGCAGCAGCGATCTATCCTCTCCTTTCTTTCTCAGCCCTTCTAACAATCCTGGAGCCACGCTTGTAGGTTGCTTGCTCAAGGGAGAAAACTACCCTACTTGGCGACGAGCCATGCAAAACGCACTCAAAGCCAAAAACAAAATGAAGCTTGTCGATGGAACTCTGAAGAAACCAGCAGCAGATGACCCGACCTTTGAGGCATGGGAGAAGTCCAACTCCATGATTATTCCATGGATCTTCAACTCGTTGGCACCAGAATTACATACCAGTGTGGCCTATGCGGACACTGCCACAGAAATGTGGAATGATTTGGCAAAAAGGTTTTCAGTAGGTAATGCTCCTCGTATTCATGAACTGAAACGTGAAATTGCTCTTTTATAGCAACAAGGATCAACAGTTGTGGCTTACTTCACGAAACTGAAAGCATTATGGGACGAGCTCTTTACATATTCAGCCGTGTATCCTTGCACATGTGGGGCAGCAAAGCAACTTCTTGAAGAAAGGGAAGGTGAAAAACTTCACAATTTTCTAATGGGACTCAATGACCAATTTAGTGTTGTCAGATCGCAGATTTTGAACATGGAGCCAGTTCCAAGTCTTAACAAGGCTTATGCTCTTTTCATTAAGGAAGAAAAGCAACTGAGTGTGGCCACAACAAGGCAGGCGCCTGCGGAGGCTGGAGCCTTTGCAGCAAAAATCGAGAAAAATCAGACCAACAAAACCATCAATAAGGTGTGGTTGAACTGCACTCATTGCGGGAAAAATGGTCACACTGCTGATGGGTGTTTCGAATTGATCGGTTACCCCGACTGGTGGCAAGGGGAGAAAACACAAAGGCAGTACAACAAAGTTGGACAGAAACGCAAACAAGGAAAACCTTCAGCCAACCAAGCTCTGGCAAAGCAGCCTGAGAACGCAGCAGCATATAAGGGGATTGGACTAAGCCAAACTCAATATGATCAGCTTATTGCCTTACTCGCAAATCAGAATCAAGAAAGTTTGGTCAATTTTGCCGGTAAGGTCTCAATGAACCCTTTTGACTGGATAATCGATACAGGAGCATCTGATCATATGACTTGCCACCAAGAACTTTTGACAAAATGCATGTTCATCAACATCATGCTCTCCAGTACAAATGCCCAATGGAGCCAACTTGAAAATTTGCTCTTATGGTCGAACCATTTTGGCCCCCAATATTGAGCTAAATAGAGTTCTTTTCATCCCTGAGTTTACATGCAACTTGTTATCAGTTAGTAAACTAACAAAAGAGCTCAATTGTTCAGTAACCTTTTTCTCAAATCTATGTATTTTACAGGACCTAAGCTCGAGGAGGACGATTGGCATGGGTGAACAAAAGGATGGTCTGTACTACTTCAGGTGTTTCACAGAACATAAAGTTGCAACTTCAAAAGCCACAATCCCACCTGAAATGTGGCACAGGCGTCTTCGCCATATTCCCTTTGGAAAATTATCCAGTGTCCCACAGCTATCACATTTAAGTTTTTCTGATCATTATTGTGATCCTTGTCTTAGAGCTAAGCAAACAAGAAAATCTTTTCCTTTGAGTACAAATATTAGTGAGAATCCATTTGATTTGATTCATGTTGATGTTTGGGGTCCCTACAAAGTCCCTTCTCTTTCAGGTTCTCATTACTTCCTATCTATTGTCGATGATTGCAGCAGATCTACTTGGGTTTACTTACTGAAAAATAAATCTGAAGCCCCTACCAAATTCTTTATTTTTTATGCTATGATCAAAACTCAGTTTCAGAAAAATGTTCAGTAAGTCAGGATCGACAATGCTCCAGAATTAGCAGCTGGAACAATGCTCAGTTTTTTCCAGCTCAATGGGATAATCATTCAAACATCTTGCCCCAACACACCACAACAAAATGGTGTAGTTGAAAGAAAACATCGCCATCTTCTCGAAGTAGCACGAGCCCTTCGATTTCAAGCCAATCTACCAATAAAATTTTGGGACGAGTGCATCCTGATTGCAGCCTACTTGATCAACCTTATGCCATCTTCCAAGCTAAATGGTAAAACCCCTATCAGATTCTTTTCAACAAAATTCCATCTCTTAACCATCTTTGAGTTTTTGGGTGTCATTGTTATGTTCATTCCAGGACCAAAGACAAGTTTGAACCCCGTTCCAAACCTTGCATATTCGTTGGATATCCTATGGGGCAAAAGGCGTACAAAGTCATCGACGAGAACACTGGAAAAGTCCTAGTCTCGCGAGATATAGTTTTTCAGGAGGATGTGTTCCCATATCTCACCAGTGATCCTCCAAACCCCACAGTAATGTTAAATGACGTTGACGAACCGATACTGGATGAGCCTTGCCCAATCAATATTGAGCAAACTCCCCACCAACCAACCAACGAAATTAGTAGTTCTAAGACACATGAAAACCCAGTTAAAGATTGTCCCCATCGTGAACGCCACCTTCCAACCTACTTGCAAGATTATGTACTTGAGACACCTGTTGTAAACTCATCATCCACATCCTCTGCCAATCAGGCTTCTTCAGGTAAAGGTTACTCTATAACACGTAATTTGAGTTACTCACGCTTTAGTTCTAACCACAAAGTTTTCCTTGCAGCATTGACTAGTCAAACTGAGCCATAAACCTTTGAGCAAGTGAACCAATATCCAGAATGGCGTGAAGCAATGAGAAGTGAAAAAGAAGCCTTGGAGAAAAATAAAACGTGGAGCTTAGTACCTCTCCCTCCTAGAAAGAAACCCATTGGCTCCAAGTGGGTTTACAGGATCAAATTTAAAGCAGATGGAACTATCGAACGATATAAGGCGAGGTTGGTGGTGAAGGGGTTTAACCAAATTGAAGGAGTTGATTACACAGAAACATTTGCTCTTGTAGTCAAACTCACCACTGTGAGATGCCTTCTGTCAATTGTTGCAATCAAAAACTAGGAATTTCACCAGTTGGATGTCCACAATGCATTTCTACAAGGAGATTTGAATGAAGATATATACATGAGACCACCTCTAGGAATTACAAAGTCAGGTGACACTCGAGTATGCAAATTGCATAAATCTTTATATGGATTGAAACAAGCTCCATGTCAATGGTTTGAAAAATTTTCCAGCTCCCTTATTGAATTTGGTTTTGCTCAGTCAAAAGTTCGATTACTCACTCTTTACTCTTAAGGATGGTAACACTTTTGTGGCTATCCTAGTATATGTCGACGACATCATCATTGCAGGCAACAATCCGAAGCAGATTCACAAATTGAAAGGCCACCTGCATGACCAATTTCACCTCAAAGATCTTGGAAAATTGAAGTACTTCCTTGGACTCGAAGTCGCAAGGTCCTCACAAGGGATCTTTCTTTCACAGCGTAAGTATACCATTGACATATTGCATGAAACGGGCATGACAGCATGCATGCCAGCAGCCTTCCCTATTCGGCAGCAGCTTCACTTAGGGCAAGCTGAAGGAAAAATACTTCCGGATGCAGGGCAATACAGGAGGTTAATTGGCAAACTGTTATATCTCTCCCTCACAAGGCCGGATATTACCTACACCGTCAACCTACTCAGCCAATTCATGCAAGAGCCAAATGAAGTTCACCATGGAGCTGCTATGTATTTTCTTCGGTATCTAAAGAAGACTCTTGGGCAAGGTGTTTTCTTTCCGGTGGACAACGAACTCCAGCTCCATGCTTATTGCGACGCTGACTGGGCTAGCTACCCCAAAACACGACGATCAACAACAGGCTTCATTGTTAAGATAGGGGAGGCCCCTGTAGCATGGAAATCCAAGAAACAGCAAACGGTATCTTGTTCTTCAGCAGAGGCGGAGTACCGAGCTATGGCAGCTACGGCAAGTGAATTAACGTGGCTTAAAGGACTGCTACACGATCTCACCATCTCTCATTTCAAACCGATGATGCTTTACTGTGACAACAAAGCTGCACTACACATTGCCACAAATCCTGTGTTTCATGAACGAACGAAACACATTGAGATAGATTGTCACTTTATTCGAGAGAAGATTCAGGCAAAAGAAATTGAAACTCAGCACATCTCAAGCCAACTACAGCCAGCCGACTTGCTTACAAAAGCCTTAGGTCGAGATCAATTCCAGCTCCTTGCATGCAAGTTGGGCATCCTTAATCAACATGCTCCAACTTGAGGGGGAGTGTTAAAGCATTGGATATAACCTCTTTGTATTTATCATTCAGGTTCTGATATATCTCTAGTTGGTAAATAAGTAGTTAGATAAGCTTGAAAGTCTATCTTGTGCATAACCTATAATACATATTTATACGTGAAGCAATACAAAGAATAACAGCTGAAGTATAACTTCTTCCAAAAATCGCTTCTTCACAGATACTCATAAACAGAACAGAATGGTTGTATGAAAAATATTTAGAAACACCGCATTGTATGATATGTTTAGTATTATTTTTCACTATTCAAATAAAAATATTTAAAAAATTATGAATTAATTGCTTTGAATAGTAAAAAGGATAAGCTTTGCAAGATAGAGGCAATATTATTTTATACATGCCGATGTACACCTGTAAGCGTACGGGTGTCCTCATTATATACAGTGAGTGGGGTTGATAAATGTGTTCGATTATCAAGCTTAATTTAAGTCATATTCTAACAAGCCATCAAACAAGAAATATAAATGGAGTGAACTAAACTAAACTACAAACTAAATACCCAACGGTTTAACTATGGATAGGATTTCACTACTTGATTGACTAACTATGCAAGGGTTTAAAGATGTACTAACCAAGGCCTTCTCAAGCTAAGACTCCTTCGCAGTCTAACCAATTAAACTAATCAATTGAAGTCTAATTCTTATTAATTAGCTTATATGTTGATTAAATTCTAAGACTATATTTGTCGATATAGGACATTTTATATCGGAACATTACTCTTTCAAGCCGAAGTTCACTTACCCCTTAAACTTCCAATTGAGCTCTCCCTCTAATTGTGTAGCTTATAGGTGATTTCGATACAAATCCCCTTTAATTACACCTACGGCCCTCGGGTTATATCTCAATTATAGTGTTAAATATCGCGGTATACTGTTTACTGCGGGTACGCGGCATATGGTACAATTTTTTTCGCATTTTATCATTTTACCGCTCGGTATTTTACGGTATACCGCATATTGCTCATTTTTTATATGCATTTTGTCAAAAAAAAATCGCGATATACCATAAATACCGTGTAGTATGTACCGCGGTATTTTATTTTTCACAACTATTTTTTTTCATTTTATATAAAAAATATCACAAATATATAAAACATTAAAATATAAATAATACGCATATAATAAAATAAACATTTACTTTTATTAATTTTGTTACTTTTCTTAATTAATATAAAAATGGGAACTTATCCAACTCATGCGAGTTGGTTTACAACTCAGTACTCAGTAAATAGAAGTCTCTAAACTTTGAAAAACTATGCAAGTTAGTCCATTAGCTCAGACATATTGATGGAAAAATTGTAAAAGTCTTCTTGATCTCTTTTATTCTAGCACATGAAGTACTCTTAGTTTAAAATCATTCAAATAAACTATCTCATTTACCTATAGATGAAAGTTTGGGTTGTAAGATCGGATTTGGGTTAAAACCTGATTTTTATAGCATGTCCCTAACTCTATCCCGACCCTATTCTAGTCAAACCCAAACTGACCATAAATCTTACTATTTTGTGATGTTCTGATTGATTTCCGTTGATATTTGTTTTTTGGCAAATGTGCCTAGAATCATTAGAATAAATTATTGCAATAATAGTGTTGTAGAAATGAACTAGAAAGGGGCTCGTAGTCCGCTGTAGGTCAAGCAAATATGTATGGGTCAATCAAATATACATATTTGTTATAGTACTAATATTATAAATAAAAGAAATAATAAATAAAAATTATGACCGATTTCTAAAGATTAATTAATGATTAATTCAAAGCATTGAAAATTTGATTTGGTAAATACAAAATATGTGACATAAAATCAAAGACCCGACATTTCTAATATGCCAAGGGAAAGTTTGATCCCACTCCATTTCTTGTTTACTAAATTCAAGATATTTAAATATAAAATATGTGAAATAAAATCAAAGACCCGACATTTCTAATATGCCAAGGGTAAGTTTGATCCTGCTCCATTTCTTGTTTACTAAATTCAAGATATTTAAAAAGCAAGAATTAATTATTTTTTATGTCGGGTCTTTGATTTTATGTCACATATTTTATATTTACCAAATTAATTTTTCAATGCTTTGAATTAATCATTAATTAATTTTTAGAAATCACTCATAATTTTTATTTACTACTACTTTTATTTATAATATTAGTACTATAAGAAATATGTATATTTGATTGATCTGTACATATTTACTTGACCTACAGCAGACTACGAGCCCCCTTCTATTTCGTTTCTACTATTATTGTAATAATTTATTCTAATGATTTTAGACACATTTGCCAAAAAATAAATATCGATAGAAACCAATCAGAACACCACAAAATAAAACAATAGGATTTAGGGTCGGTTTGGGTTATGACTAGAATAGGGTCAGGATAGGGTTAGGGACATGCTATAAGAATCGGGTTTAAACCCAAACCCGATCTTACAACCTAAACTTTCATCCTTAGGTAAAGGAGATAGTTTATTTGAATGATTTTAAATTAAGAGTACTTCATGTCCTAGAATAAAAAAGATCAAGAGGACTTTTGCAATTTTTCCATCAATATGTCTAAGCTAATGGATTAACTCACATAGTTTTTCAAAGTTTAGGGACTTATATTTACTGAGTATTGAGTTGTGGACCAACTCGTGCGAGTTGGGTAAGTTCAGGGGCCAAATGTATAGTTTGGCCTATAAAAATTTAATGGATGGTAGCAGCTGGAAGGTCCCTGTGGTGTAATTGGTTTTGAACAATATCATCCAATTGGATTTCTGGTATATACTACCCCAATTGAATATTTTTTATCATATATATTTTATTTATATTTGACAAATTATGATGAGAAAAAATAGAATATATATAAAGTGTGTAAAAATAAATTATTAAATAAATTATGTCATCTTAAAATAATATTCTAATATTTAATTTTTTACAAAAATGGTAACAGTGTGTAGCACGATATACCATGCAGTATATCTTAAAAATTCAGAGTGCGATATATTTAGTGATAACGGTATTTAACACATTGATGTCAACTAAATATGGTTTCTGGCATAGCTTGGGCCAATGGTAGAATAAAGTTAATTGACTTAGTAGCTCAACAAGTTGTTGATTCTAGACAATTGCTAAAAAATGAAAATCATTCATTATTTAATTTGTAAACAATAGATTTAAATTTTTTCACGCCTTTCTGTTTCTCCATGCCATCAAAAGGATGAATAGGGTCAGGGACCTATTAGAAAATTTGAATTTTTATTAATTTATTTCAAATTCATCATCCATGTTATGTATACTAAAGTTTCTAGAAAAATGTTTCTTAATTGTTTAAAATTATACCAAAATCTCTAATTTTTAAAAAAGAGAAATTTGATATGTATATATATATATATATATATATTTCTTAAAAAAAATTAATTTGCTCCTTATACTATCTCCGTCCCAATTTAGATGAAATGTATTCTTTTTTGGGATTTTCTAAAAAGGTTGACACGTTTCATGTTTTAGAAAATTTTAAACAATCAATTTACCTTTCCTACCAATGATGCCAAGATAGTTCTTTATTTTCTCAAGAAATTCATTTTTGCTTGTTTTGGAACTCCGAGAGCTATAATCAATGATGAAAGTAAGCAATTTGAAGCTGTTTTGGAAAAATACGGGGTCACACATATAGTAGGTTTGGCTTATCGCCCTCTAACCAATGGGCAAGCTGAAATTTCAAATAGAGAGATAAAATGGATTCTTAAGAAAATGGTAAGTGCATATAGGAAAAATTAGTCTAAGAAATTAGATGACGCATTATGGGCATACAGAACTGGATTTAAAACTCCTACAAGTGTATCCCTTTATTGTCTAATTTTTGGTAAAACATGTCACTTGCCTGTGGAGCTTGAGCATAGAGCATTTTGGTCTGTTAAAGCTTTGAATCTTGATTTAAAGGCTGCAGGGGAAAGAAGGTTGTTACAATTGTTTGAATTGGATGAATTTAGGTATGAAGCTTATGAGAATACCATGATCTACAAGGAGTGTACAAAGAGGTGGCATGATAATCGAATTCTTAAACATGAGTTTGAGGTTGAACAAGTTTTGTTGTATAACTCATGCCTAAATCTGTTCCCTGGTAAGTTGAAATCTAAGTGGTCTAGGCCTTTTACCATTACTAAAGTCTTTCCTTATTATGCAGTTGAAGTCACTCATCTATCAAAAGGAACGTTCAAGGTTAATGACCAAAGATGGAAGCATTACTATGGTGGGGGTGCTAAGAGACTCAACACCGTAATTGTGCTAAAAGAGACTAAATGAAAGCTATCATGGTTGTTGGAGGCAAGCTAATCATTGTCAAGCTAATGACAATAAACAAGTGCTTGTTGGAGGCAACCCAATCATTTATTGATTTGCTTTATTTTTTTTTCCTATTTATTTTTTTATTTTATTTTATGTTATGTTTTGATTTTGAGTAGGGGCAATGCACTATTTTGTGCTAGAATTTCTTACAAATTTTGGGCTACCAACATATTTGATAGCTTTTGCAGCCCGTTGGCCTTAATTAGGATCTTGGCTCTTCAACTCTAGGGCAGTATTTATTTTAATTTTATTTTTATTTTATCTCTTCATTCATTATTCTACACATTGGGGATAATGTGTGAAACAAGTATGGGGGAGTGACAGCTTCGGCCCTAATTTTAAGTTTTATTTATTTTATTTTATTTTTTTATTTTTGCATTTTTGAGCTAATTTTTTTATTCATAGTTTTGAGCATGGATTGGAATTTATGAAGATGATTGTTTCTTTTAGTTCTTCAATGCTTGACTTGAGTGTTAAGTACGTAGTCTTTAGATCTTTTGCATATGTAAAATTGATTTTCAATTTTTTTTTGCAATTTTAGATCAAGCTAGTAGATGATAGTCTTAGAAGCTATTTTTGCATCAAACTTTTGTGCCTAGTATTCTATTTCAAAACATACTAGATTAGGAGTTTATTTGTTTGGTTTGTGAGGTTTGTTTAGTTAATGGATACGTGGGTGATTGATTGAGAAAAAAAATTGAAAAATGAAAATTTTTTCTGTTTATGAAAGAAATATTTACTCCAATATTTCATAGTATTAAAGTAAGTAGAGGCCTTCTCTTAAGGCAAAAGTCGATCATTACTCGAAAAAATGTTTGAAACATAAATATGATCGAAGATCACCTTAGATTGTGTTAAGTTAGTAGCTTAAGTATAGATAGAGGCCCTATTGGTACACTTGCTAAAAGGTGAAACACAAGAAAAGGATTTGACCAAAAAAAGAAGAAGAAAATCAGCAAAGAAAATACAATTAATCACTCAATATCCATGGTTTTGTGGTATGTTTGTTGGTATCATATGAGTTCTAATCTAGTGTGGTTTCTATTTTGTACTTTGTATAAATGATTGATGTTCTTATTGAGTTTTGGAGGACTATGGTTGCTTGTTTGTAAAAAAATTATTTTCATAAACTTGTTTTGTTTTGAGTTGCATTGAATCGAAGAGGTTACTCGCTTAATATCTTTCATTGAGTTCTTGAAGGCTGTGGCAACGTCGGGTTTTCTGGAGTCGCCACCAATCTGTTTCACCTAGGTCGATTGGTCACCTTAAAATATGGTCTGCGAGAGTTCAGGGATCGGGAGTACGGTTACGTTAAAACAACTTTGTTAAAACGCCCAAAAATTGGCACCTTAGTTGATTTTAATTTTGTTTTGCTTTGCTTTTAGAAAAAATTTCAGTTAATTTTCAATCTAGAATTTTTAACTGAATTAATCGGATATGGATTTTTGGTAATTAATTTGTATAGAATTTTATACTTCCGAACCATGGACTCTGCCGAGTCATTTGGACACGGAAGATTTGATTCCGAACCATGGACTCTGCCGAGTCACCCGGACACGGAATTTGACAAAATTTTAAAGAATTTAATCCATATCGTTAATATGGATTTTTTTACCTTTTTATTTAATTTATTTATTTTAAAAAGTTTGATATTTTCCAAACCGTAGATCCTGCCGGATCATCCGGATATGGAATTTAATATCCAAGCCATGGATTCTAACCGAATCATCTGGACATGGATATGATCCGTCTTAGGATTTCATTATTTAATTTTATTTTTATTTTTTAATAATTTTAGCTAATATCCAAGCCGTGGATTCTAACCGAATCATCTGGACATGGATTTTATGATCCGTCTTAAGACGGATTTCTAATTTAATTTTATTTTATTTTATAATAATTTTAGCGAATATCCAAGCCATGGATTCTAACCGAATCATTTGGACATGGATATGATCCGTCTTAGGATTTCGTTATTTAAGTTTATTTTATTTTTTAATAATTTTAGCTAATATCCAAGCCGTGGATTCTAACCGAATCATCTGGACATGGATTTTATGATCCGTCTTAAGACGGATTTCTAATTTAATTTAATTTAATTTTATAATAATTTTAGCGAATATCCAAGCCATGGATTCTAACCAAATCATTTGGACATGGATATGATCCGTCTTAGGATTTCGTTATTTAAGTTTATTTTATTTTTTAATAATTTTAGCTAATATCCAAGCCATAGATTCTAACCGAATCATTTGGACATGGATATGATCCATCTTAGGATTTTATCAAACCTACTAAGAGCGGATTCACAAACATTTGAATGCTTCTTAACCAATCGTCTGGTACACATTTAATGCATTACAAGAAATTAAAATTAAACTAATCTAAAAATAAAGATAAAAAAAAAAATGAATATCTTAAGTTACATCCTTATGTGAATTTAATTAGTTAAATATAATACATGACTAAACAATCAAATAATAAAAGAAACAAAAAGGAAAATCAAAGAAATAAAATTTGCCGTCAGTGACTGATCTGCAATAAAAAAATAGTTAGTGGTTCAATGAATGAAAAATGAAAAATCATAAGGGCTAAAATGAAAGTTTTACCTAAAGAGAAGAAAGTTGACTGGGTCGAATTCGATTAGCGGGTTTTGAAAGCGTTCTCTGTGACGGCAAGGGCTTGGGCGAGAGAATATCCAACAGATCACCATAAACGGGCTTATGTTTTCTTCCCTAGATTTTCCGAGAGGTCACCACGGTCCAGCACGTTGATCTCTCCAATTGTATCTAACGATCCGGATTCGATCTCACAAGGATCTACTTTGCTTTGCTTAAGAAAATTGATTAATTTACAAAAATAACAGCAACTAAACATAATACTAATAATTCTTGTTCTGAAATAGTATTCAACCAAAATGCTTGTAAGTCATCATTTGAGAAGAGCAAATGGTTTACTCCACACAGCTAGCCACTATGACCACGTATGGCTTACAAGTTGAAACCTTTTTCCGACATATCAAATTTTAATATCATTCAAAAGCACCATGAGGCTATGTATAATATTTGAGAACATGAAAAATTAATATTTGAATAACCAACAACAGGCTCTCAAATCAGAACTCAAACAATTAGAAGTACCAAAATGAAATTGTGATTGACACCAATTGAGCAAGATTTAAAACAGATAATTAAAACAAACAGTAACACCAAAATGAAAATATGTGCTCTTGCGCATGCCTGAATACCCAGAAGCACAAATTGCACAATCTTACCATAGGCTTACCTAAAGCTCCAACCAACAACGTGAAAAGAGCACCAATGTAATTAGCAACTGAACTGATCAATGACTAATATATCTCAGAAAAACAGGTCTCTAAAGAGGAGATCATTTCATTTCAGACGAGAAAGTAAAGCCATTGAAACCGGAATTGAGAAAGAAAACGGATATGAAAGAAGAAACACCAACCATCAAGATAGGACAAGTAGGATTGATCCACTCGTAATGCATAATACAGTTAGATCAAATTCATTCAAATCTTGAAGACAATTCAAGCCCTTGTATCTGACTTTGAATCAGTTAACTCGAAATTTAATCTGTATAAAGGGGCAGCACAAATAGTACCAGAGAAAAGTCTACGGGACGAATTTCGGAAAAAAAAAAATTAAAAAAAAAATTAAAAAATTAAAGAAAAGAAAACAATAAGAGTTTGCTGTCAGGGGTTGATCTGCAACAAAAAAAACGTTAGTGACTTAAATGAATAAAAGAAAGAAAAATAAGGACTAAATAAAGATTTTACCCAAAAAGACAAAAGACAGACTTTGACTTGGTCAAAAGTTTAAATAACGCGTTTGTCTGCGTCTTCGATCTTTATTTCTTTCTTCCGGCGCCTATACGGTGGCGGTGGAGGGCTGAGTGGTGGAGGCTTGGCCGGCGGGAGGAAGGAAAAGAAGGGGCTGGGCGCGACGGCGTGGGACGCGACACGGCAGGAAGAAGGCGACGGCGGGCTCGGACGGAGGAGAGCTGGGCGCGATGGCGCGACACACGACACAGCAGGGAGGAGGCGACGGCGAGCTAGCTGGTGAGCGACGCGGAGAGAGCCAGGCGGTGGCAGCGAGAGGGAGGTAGCTGGCGGTCGTCGCGACGGCGAGGAACAGCTGGGCGATTGGAGCGAGAGAGAAGAAAGAGAGAGTCAGAAGATGGAGCTGGAGGAGGAGGAACAGAGACAGCAGGGTCGGGTGGCTGGTGGCTGGAGCAGAGGAGCGTGGAGGCGCGCGGCTAGCGAAGGGCGAGGGCAGGAGGGGGAGCAGGCTCAGTGAGAGAGAGAAGGAGAGCTGTTGCGAGAGCGAGAGAGAGTGAGAGAGAAACAGAGAGGGAGAAGGAGAGAAGAGAGTCGAGAGCGTGAAAGAGGGAGAGAGAAACAGAGAGGGAGAAGGAGAGAAGAGAGCCGAGAGCGTGAGAGAGGGAGAGAGAAACAGAGATTGGGAGAAGGAGAGCAGATGAGAGCGAAGGAGAGAGAGAGAGTTCGCGAGAAGAGAGAGAGAGAAGGAGAAACAGAGAGGGAGAAGGAGAGAGGAGAGCAAAGGAGAGAGAGAGAGTTCGCGAGAGAAGTGAGAGAGGGAAAGGGAAAAGAAGAGAGAGGGAAGAGAAGTGAGAGAGGGTCAGAGATCAGATGTGTGTGTGAGCTGTGTGTGTGTGTCTGCCGAGTGAGAGAGAGAGGAGTTGTTTTAATAGAAAGGGAAGAAGAATCGAGAAGGGAGCAGGTGAAGAAATTTGTGCCCGGGGACCGTCTGTCGGCCACTTTTATTTTTTTTATTTTTATTTTTTTCATTAATTAATTTCATTTTAATTTTAATTAATTTAATTAATTTTTAATTAATAATAATAATTTTTTTTTATATAAAAAAAATAAAAAAGATGTCCGTAAAACAATATTTTATATCTTTTAATTAATTAATTGATTTTTTTATTTTTTTTATTTTTAAAAGAAAAAAAAAATTTCAACTGGTCGGACGAAATTGGGTGTCAACAGCTGCCCCCCTTTGCATGCTTCATGGGACATGATGTATGCAAAGTCGTTACCAAATTTCGTCCGGCTTAGCTAGGCCTTTGAGAATCTTCTCACCGCCTAAATCCTGAGGTTAAGGAAAGGTCCTTAGAACCTCTAACGATAAGAAAGCTCCTATCGTTGTAAGATGGACTGAATGATTGATTGTTTGTTTGAGGTTTAAGGAAAGGTCCTTAGAACCTCTAACGATAGGAAAGGTTCTATCGTTGTAAGATGGACTGAATGATTGATTGTTTGTTTGAGGTTAAGGAAAGGTCCTTAGAACCTCTAACGATAGGAAAGGTTCTATCGTTGTAAGATGGACTGAATGATTGATTGTTTGTTTGAGGTTTAAGGAAAGGTCCTTAGAACCTCTAACGATAGGAAAGGTTCTATCGTTGTAAGATGGACTGAATGATTGATTGTTTGTTTGAGGTTTAAGGAAAGGTCCTTAGAACCTCTAACGATAGGAAAGGTTCTATCGTTGTAAGATGGACTGAATGATTGATTGTTTGAGGTTAAGGAACTCTCCTTAGAACCTCGACGATAGGAACTCTCCTATCGTTGAAAGTTTGAGGTTTAAGGAACTCTCCTTAGAACCTTGACGATAGGAACTCTCCTATCGTTGCAAGTTTGAGGTTAAGGGCCCTACCTTAGAACCTCTACGATAAGAACTCTCTTATCGTTTAAAGAAAAATTGATGATTGATTGTTTGAGGTTTAAGGAACTTTCCTTAGAACCTCAACGATAGGAACTCTCCTATCGTTGCAAGTTTGAGGTTAAGGGCCCTACCTTAGAACCTCTACGATAAGAACTCTCTTATCGTTTAAGAAAAATTGATGATTGATTGTTTGAGGTTTAAGGAACTCTCCTTAGAACCTCGACGATAGGAACTCTTCTATCGTTGAAAGTTTGAGGTTAAGGGCCCTACCTTAGAACCTCTGCGATAAGAATTCTCTTATCGTTTGAAGAAAAATTGATGATTGAGGTTAAGGGTCCTACCTTAGAACCTCGATGATAGGAACTCTCCTATCGTTTGAAGAAAAATTGATGATTGATTGTTTGAGGTTTAAGGAACTCTCCTTAGAACCTCGACGATAGGAACTCTTCTATCGTTGAAAGTTTGAGGTTAAGGGCCCTACCTTAGAACCTCTGCGATAAGAATTCTCTTATCGTTTGAAGAAAAATTGATGATTGAAGTTAAGGGTCCTACCTTAGAACCTCGATGATAGGAACTCTCCTATCGTTTGGAGGAAAATTGATGATTTTGAGGTTAAGGGTCCTACCTTAGAACCTCGACGATAGGAACTCTCCTATCGTTTGAAGGAAAATTGATTGTTTTGAGGTTAAGGGTCCTACCTTAGAACCTCGATGATAGGAACTCTCCTATCGTTTGGAGGAAAATTGATGATTTTGAGGTTAAGGGTCCTACCTTAGAACCTCGACGATAGGAACTCTCCTATCGTTTGAAGGAAAATTGATGGATGTCGAGGTAAAGGTTCCATCCTTAAAACCTCGAATTGATTGATTGATCTCGAGGCAAAGGTTCCATCCTTAAAACCTCGGATTGATTGATTGATTTCGAAGCAAAGGTTCCATCCTTAAAACCCCGATGATGAAAATTGATTTTGAGGCAAAGGTTTCATCCTTAAAACCTCAGATTGATTGATTGATGTCGAGGCAAAGGTTCCATCCTTAAAACCTCGGATTGATAATTGATCTCGAGGCAAAGGTTCCATCCTTAAAACCCCGGATTGATTGATTGATCTCGAGGCAAAGGTTCTATTCTTAAAACCTCGGATTGATTGATTGATTTCGAGGTAAAGGTTCCATCCTTAAAACCTCGAATTGATTGATTGGTCTCGAGGCAAAGGTTCCATCCTTAAAACCTCAGATTGATTGATTCATTTCGAGGCAAAGGTTCCATCCTTAAAACCTCGAATTGATTGATTGGTCTCGAGGCAAAGGTTCCATCCTTAAAACCTCGGATTGATTGATTGATTTCGAGGCAAAGGTTCCATCCTTAAAACCTCGGATTGAAAATTGATTGTTTTCGAGGCAAAGGTTCCATCCTTAAAACCCCAATGATGAAAATTGATTGTTTTCGAGGCAAAGGTTCCATCCTTAAAACCCCGATGATGAAAATTGATTATTTTCGAGGCAAAGGTTCCATCCTTAAAACCCCGATGATGAAAATTGATTGTTTTCGAGGCAAAGGTTCCATCCTTAAAACCCCGATGAAAATTGATTATTTTCGAGGCAAAGGTTCCATCCTTAAAACTCCAATGATGAAAATTGATTGTTTTCGAGGCAAAGGTTCCATCCTTAAAACCTCGAATTGATTGATTGATCTCGAGGCAAAGGTTCCATCCTTAAAACCTCAGATTGATTGATTGATTTCGAGGCAAAGGTTCCATCCTTAAAACCTCGAATTGATTGATTGATCTCGAGGCAAAGGTTCCATCCTTAAAACCTCGGATTGATTGATTGATTTCGAGGCAAAGGTTCCATCCTTAAAACCTCGGATTGATTGATTGATGTCGAGGCAAAGGTTCCATCCTTAAAACCTCGAATTGATTGATTGCTCTCGAGGCAAAGGTTCCATCCTTAAAACCTCGGATTGATTGATTGATTTCGAGGTAAAGGTTCCATCCTTAAAACCTCGAATTGATTGATTGATCTCGAGGCAAAGGTTCCATCCTTAAAACCTCGGATTGATTGATTGATTTCGAGGCAAAGGTTTCATCCTTAAAACCTCGGATTGATTGATTGATGTCGAGGCAAAGGTTCCATCCTTAAAACCTCGGATTGATAATTGATTGTTTTCGAGGCAAAGGTTCCATCCTTAAAACCTCGGATTGATTGATTGATGTCGAGGTAAAGGTTCCATCCTTAAAGCCTCGAATTGATTGATTGATGTCGAGGCAAAGGTTCCATCCTTAAAACCTCGGATTGATAATTGATTGTTTTCGAGGCAAAGGTTCCATCCTTAAAACCTCGATGATGAAAATTGATTATTTTCGAGGCAAAGGTTCCATCCTTAAAACCCCGATGATGAAGATTGATTGTTTTCGAGGCAAAGGTTCCATCCTTAAAACCCCGATGATGAAAATTGATTGTTTTCGAGGCAAAGGTTCCATCCTTAAAACCCCGATGATGAAAATTGATTGTTTTTGAGGTAAAGGTTCCATCCTTAAAACCCCGAATTGATTGATTGGTCTCGAGGCAAAGGTTCCATCCTTAAAACCTCGGATTGATAATTGATTGTTTTCGAGGCAAAAGTTACATCCTTAAAACCTCGGATTAATAATTGATCTCGAGGCAAAGGTTCCATCCTTAAAACCCCGGATTGATTGATTGATCTCGAGGCAAAGGTTCCATCCTTAAAACCCCGATGATGAAAATTGGTTGTTTTCGAGGCAAAAGTTCCATCCTTAAAACCCCGATGATGAAAATTGGTTGTTTTCGAGGCAAAAGTTCCATCCTTAAAACCCCGATGATGAAAATTGATTTTTTTCGAGGCAAAGGTTCCATCCTTAAAACCCCGATGAAAATTGATTATTTTCGAGGCAAAGGTTCCATCCTTAAAACCCCGATGATGAAAATTGATTATTTTCGAGGCAAAGGTTCCATCCTTAAAACCCCGATGATGAAAATTGATTATTTTCGAGGCAAAGGTTCCGTCCTTAAAACCCCGATGATGAAAATTGATTATTTTCGAGGCAAAGGTTCCATCCTTACAACCCCGATGAAAATTGATTATTTTTTAGGCAAAGGTTCGAGGCAAAGGTTCCATCCTTACAACCCCGATGAAAATTGATTGTTTTCGAGGCAAAGGTTCCATCCTTAAAACCCCGATGATGAAAATTGATTTTGAGGCTAAGGAGCTTTCCTTAGGACCTCGAGCGAAATTTATATGAAAGCAATTGAAATTGGAATAATTTTCTTCGAAAGTGTGAATTTTCATAATAGGTGAGTGCAAAAATTTAAACTTCGATAAGATGAGTGAATCTTGATGATGACAATAACACTAACAAATTATGTAGAGGGAACGGATGTTTGGAATCAATATCCAAGGTTCATCTAATATTTTCTTCAGTAAATATAGATTCCCTTGTGAGATATGTCATCCAAATAAGGTTAAAGCTTAACTACCCCAAAATGTTATGCCTAGTAGACCTAGTAGGATGCGTCTCAAGAGTAATAAAAATTACTCTTTACTCAGCCATTCCAACCTAAAGGCATTGTCGCATGGTTTTAATATCAGCATGGACGAAACTATCTTATAAGATAATGAAATTTCCTGAAAAGAAAAACTGAAATACGAAAGAAAATGCTGATAATAAAACTAAAGGACAAGAAAAACGGATCAGATTGCTTCTTCTTCCACAATGCTTCAACAGGCTGGGTAAAGGACAATTATGGGACGGAACTGGTTGGGAAAGACTGTCGTGCCCAGTCTAATTGGATCATCGCTGGATCTGGTTCAGGAACAAAAGCTTGCATTTTATCTAGCAATTCTTCAGCAGTTGTTGCGGATATTATGATTCGTCGTGCCACCTCAGGGATAAACTTTTGCTTCACAGCACGATTCATAAAAGATAATAGACCTGCGAAGAAATAGTTAACATTTAACAGCCCAATAGGTTTCTTATGCAAATTAAGTTGGGCCATGGAAGCGATTTGGAAGACTTCTCCTAATGTACCAAAACCGCCGGGTAAAGCGATGAAAGCATCAGCATTTAAAAGCATTTGTAGCACACGTTCTTGCAGATTTTTGACCACTAGCTCCTCTCCGATCGTGCCCCCAGAAATAAACTTCAAAGGTCCTGGGATAATGCCTAGAACTTGACTTCCTCCTAAAGATGCTGCTGATGCTACGCCTCCATTAATCCGACACTACCTCCTCCATAAACTAAATGTATTTTACGTTCAGCTAATACTCTACCCAAATGGTTGGCTGCCTTTAAATATTCTTCATCTTTTCCAGGAAAAGCCCCAGAAAATACACAAATACTTCAGGATTTACGAGTTTAGGTTTTCTCCATTTCTATCCTTACCATTGTGAAAAAAAAAGGATATATTTATAGAGATGAAGAGATAAGGCAATAATTTTATTTTCAAGAATGGATACATTATTGCCAGCTATTCACAGTAGTCACGAGTATGACTCTGGTCAGGTATGGGTACACTATCGTTAAAAGAAGAGGAAAATTTTCAAAATAGCTGCTAGCATGTACAGTGGTCACTACTGTAGCTTATGTCAGGAGTAGGTACGTGATTGTTGGAAGAGAAGGAAAATTTCAAAAGTGGCAGCTATATACAGTAGTCCGTGTCAGGAGTGGGTACATTATTGCCAAAGGAGAAGGAAAATTCCAAAAGCGATAGCTAGCATGTACAGTAATCGTGACTTTGGTTCACGTCAGGAGTGGATACATTATTACCAAAAGGGGAGGAAAATTTCAAAAGCGACAGCTAGCACGTACAGTAATCGTGACTGTTGCTCACGTCAGGAATAGGTACGTAGCTAATGTCAGGAGTAGGTACGTGATTGTTGGAAGAGAAGGAAAATTTCAAAAGTGGCAGCTATATACAGTAGTCCGTGTCAGGAGTGGGTACATTATTGCCAAAGGAGAAGGAAAATTTCAAAAGCGATAGCTAGCATGTACAGTAATCGTGACTTTGGTTCACGTCAGGAGTGGATACATTATTACCAAAAGGGGAGGAAAATTTCAAAAGCGACAGCTAGCACGTACAGTAATCGTGACTGTTGCTCACGTCAGGAATAGGTACATTATTCTTGGAATAGAAGGAAAATTTTTTAAAAACGACAACTAGCCTGTACAGTAGTCGTGACTGTGGATCACGTCAGGAGCAGGTACATCATTTGTCAGAAGAGAAGGAAAAATTTTGAAAAGTGACAACTAGCCTGTACAGTAGTCATGACCGTAGTTCACGTTTTCTACTGGTTTTACATCCAGGGACGGCTTCAATGCCTTTTACAAATCGGGGACTTGCTTCCCATCCAGTTTTCTCACAAACTGGCAAACAGGGTCATTAAAAGTCAGATTTCCAAGACTGTAACGATCCTGTTCTTTATGGAAAGTCCACCATAAATCCATAATTTCCCATTGCACTATTTCACAAGAATGTGTTTCAAAAGTTAATAGGATATCATCCAAAGATTCCTTACGCAGGCCATTCTTGATGAATCTTATTCTATCATTACGATTTCTGGTGATCACTCCTGGAGAACGACATTTATTGCCGCAAATCCACCATCCACAATTATGACAAACGCCTAGCCTCTTTGCTCTTCTTTTTTTGGCATAAGCGCTTTTACCAAAGCCGGGCATACGGGGAAAGAACGCTTCTGGAACTTCTCCAGCTGAACGAACCTTAGCTTCAATTAGCCACCGCACATTATCAGGAATGCCTTTGTGCATAAATACTCTGAATCGTTCGCATCTAGCTTGATAAATCTTTTTAAGAACATTTATTGGGAAGGAAGGAAAATACTTTCGTAGGGCGGGAAGAGAAGACTCCATTGATAAAGGAGGCAAAGAAAGAAATTAGTGATTGTAGGAAACGAAAATAACTAACACATATTTATAGTGATGAAAGGGATAATGCGTTAATTACACTTACAGAAGCAAGTACATTATTGTCAAAAGAAAAGACAAATGACAGCTTATATGTACAGCAATCATGACTGTGGCTCTCATCTTCCACTGATTTATGTCCAGTAATGGCTTCAATGCCTTCTATAAGTCGGGGATTTGCTTCCCATCCAGTTTCCTAACTGACAAACAGGGTCGTTTAAAGTCACATTCCCAAGATTGTAACGGTTTCGTTCTTTATGGTAAGTCCTCCACAATTTGACAATTTGACCTTGCACTTTTCCACAAGAATGCGTTTCAAGAGTCTCTCGGATATCTTCCAGAGATTCCTTACGCAGACCATTCTTAATGAATTTTCTTTTATCCTCGCGATTTTTGGAGATGTATCCTAGAGAACGACATTTAGTGCCGCAAATCCACCATCCACAATTATGACAGACGCCTAGCCTCATTGCTCTTCTCTTTTTGGCATAAGCGCTTTTACCAAAGCCGGGCATACGGGGGAAGAATGCATCTGGAACTTCACCAGCTGAACGAACCTTAGCTTCAATTAGCCACCGCACATTATCAGGAATGCCTTTGTGCATAAATACTCTGAATCGTTCACATCTAGCTTGATAAATCTTTTTAAGAACATTTATTGGAAGGGAAGGAAAGTACTTTCGCAGGGTAGAAAGAGTAGAATCCATTGATGAAAGAAGAATTTAATGGATGAGGGAAAGGACTCTGAAACAACCGACTTTGGAAGTTACGGAGTATCGTATCCGCTGCTTAATCAGAAAGAAGAACATGCATTTATAGTGATGAAAGGATAGCGTGTCGATTACACTTATGGGAGTAGGTACATTATTGTCAAAAGAAAATGTAAATTTTCCAAATATGACAAATTGTATGTATAGTAATTGTGACTGTGGCTCACATCTTCCACTGGCTTTACGTCCAGTAACGGCATTAACGGCTTCTATGAGTCGAGGATTTGCTTCCCATCCAGTTTTCTTACAAGCTGGCAAACAGGGTCGTTTAACGTCAGATTCCCGGGACTGTATCGTTCTCGTTCTTCATGAAAAATGCTCCATAAATCGAGAAGTTCACGTTGCACGGATCCACAAGAATGCGTCTCAAGAGTCAATTGGATATCATCCAATGAGTCCTTACTCAGGCCATTCTTAATGAATCGTATTTTATCTTCTCGATTATCGGAGATCATCCCTAAAGAACGACATTTAGTATTACAAGTCCACCGTCCACATTTATGGCAGACTTGTAACCTTTTCGCTCTTCGCTTTTTGGCATAAGAGCTTTTGCCTATACCAGGCATGTGAGACACAAATGCCTCTGGGATTTCACCTGCCAAACGGACCTTGGCTTCGATTAACCACGGCACATTTTCAGGGATTCCTTTGTGCATCAGAACTCTTAATCGTTCACAGCGAACTTGGTAGATCTTTTTGAGGATGTTCATTAGGAGAGAAGGGAAATACTTTCGCAAGACAAAAAGAGTAGGATCCATTTTCTAGAGGGAAGTAAAAGAAATAAGAGAGGAAAGAATAAGTTATTATGGGCAACTGAGAGAACCGACTTGAGAGTCACGGAGTACCGTATCCGCCACTTAACCGGAAAAGTAGATCCTACTTCATTTTGATGTGATAGATATTTTTTATCTTGGATATCTCGTAAGGCATGACATTGATCCAGTCCTTGACTATTGAATTCATTGTCCGCTTTTGACAAATTTTCAACGACAATATTTCTTGATGTCTGCCTTATCTTTGACCACAGCTATCTCTTCTCTTAGATGCTGCTAAGCTGGCATCAATCTTGTCCTTCCAGGTGTAGCCACGATTATTGAATCAATTGCCAGGCTTTTGACAATATTGTCTACTTTATCCTTTTTGATATCTGCCTTATCCTTGGCTATAGCTATCTCTTATCTTGGATACTACTAGCTGACGTCAATCCTGTCCTTCCAGGTGTAGTCTCAATTATTGAATCGATTGCCAGGCTTTTGACATATTGTCTACCTTATCCTTGAATTCCTGATGTGGGTTGGTCCCGCATATTAGCTGTGTATCCAGTGATAGATTGGTAAGAGCTGATGACATTGAAATCTCAGCTTATACTGCTGTAACTGTGCTGTGAATGTGATTCCCGTTTGGTCCTTGTTATGTAAAGGCTATGTATGCATGATATGAAATGTATGAATGCAAAGCATGTGTAATTGATGGTTCTTTTTTATTTTTATATGGATCTAGTTCTTTATGTCTTTGTTTTACTGGATCCTCTTTGTGATGGCCTTCTTGGACTATCATTGAATCTCTTTATGCTTTCCAGCTTTTGTTTGCTGCCTCAAAAGCCCAACTCTTTTCAAAGTCCCCTTTCTTTGACTTGTTCTTGAATTTTGGCTTCAATTTTTTTAATGTTTGCCCGCCTCATACTTTATGTCTCTTTGGGTACTCATCCCTTGTCATGGATTTCATAGCATCAAATGCTTAACTTTCAATGTCTGTCCTTTTTCTTGTGTCCGGGCTGACACATACTTATCCCCATGTTATAATCTGAATGATTGCTCTTCCTTGAGCTCAAGTTTTGATCCATAAGACTTGCCTCCTTGTCTATTAAACTTCTTTGTTGGCAGTACTCCTCTTACGCTTCGTAGAGACTACTTTGCCCTCCTGAATATGGTATTTATGTGGATAAAAGGTATCACCTCGCCTTTAATAGAAGGTCGAGCATTTCTAGACCTTTGTGATGGCACTTGATCGTAAATTTATCTTACAAGAACCACATCTTATTAAAGAAAGACTCAAGCTATCTCCTCACTTTTAAGTCTACATACATTAATGAATAATGGTTTGGCCTTAAAGAAAAACTTTCATCAATTTGCAAAGCTTGACAAAGTAATTTACGGTCTTTGTTTTTAATTAAAATATCCTGTCATTCTTGCCTTTCCAACTCGAAGACATAAACTGTGCAAGGCAATAAGGTAGAAACATGATTCACAATAATAGCCTTTTAACTGAATGAGGATGATATCGAGAGGTAACTGTTAGGTGTGAGGAAAGTTAAGTTTGAATGTTTTTTTTTTTTGTGGCAGTCTTTTAGCTGAATGAGAATAATATTAAGAGGTAAATATTAGGTCTGAGTAAAGTTAAGTTTGAGTGGTGTGAAAGAAGGGTATTTTAATACTACTCGTGAGCAGTATTAAATAAGGTAGAAACATGATTCACAATGATAGTCTTTTAACTGAATGAGGATGTTAGGTCTGAGGAAAGTTAAATTTAAGTGGTGTGAAAGAATGGTCTTTTAATACTACTCGTGAGCAGTATTAAATAAGGTAGAAACATGTTTCACAATGATAGTCTTTTAGCTGAATGAGGATGATAAGTCTGAGGAAAGTTAAGTTTAAGTGGTTTGAAAGAATGGTCTTTTAATACTACTCGTGAGCAGTATTAAATAAGGTAGAAACATGTTTCACAATGATAGTCTTTTAGCTGAATGAGGATGATAAGTCTGAGGAAAGTTAAGTTTAAGTGGTTTGAAAGAAGGGTCTTTTAATACTACTCGTGAGCAAATTTGATTATGATGAAAAACTCAATAGTGATGGCCTCAAACTTGCCACTCTTTCCAGAAAGTTAAACCTCATCTGTTGCCTCCCAACTATCGTGGTCTTTATGCATGCTTGGTTTGAGGGTTGCTTTCGTGTTCTAAACCGCCTTTGCAGGTTTTCAGTCTAGAATCCATAGCTCACTTTTTTGTTTTCTTTCTTTTGCTCTAACTTGAGCCCTTTTTTTTTTTTTTTTTTTTTTTTTCTTTGTTTCCTTTTTTTGTTTTTTTTTTGTTTTTTTTGTGTGAGCTATGATGATGGCATACTTGATAACTCTCTTGAAGTGAGATGACTTAAGTGACCTTGCATGCTCATGCTTGTTCTCAGTCTCTTTTTGGTTTTGAATTTTCCCTTGTTGCTTTTTTTTTTTTATGGAAGGGATGAACTTCTCTTCTTTTTGGAGTTTGTGTTGCGGAGAACAGAGAACCTTTTCTTATGTTGAGCATTAAGAAGGGTTTGGGAGGTCATTAAAGCCATTTAATATGAGAGCTACCTTCTTTGGAAGCTAACTCAGACTTCTTGCAAGGATGTCGATAACCACTGTGAATTCTTTTTTAGGGTTGAGGTGCAACATTTGAAATCCTTCTTACTAGATTTGGTAGCACTTTGAAGATCATTACTATCAAATCTCCTTTAACTTTTATTTTCACCCACGAGTAGTATTGTTTACAAAGTAAAGTATGATAGCAATAATGGATAGTATAATGGAAAGGAGTGAGAGATAGATGTAAAAACGGAATTTTTGGTAAGAAGTGGTAGAATGTGTAGGTGTAATAATTGAATTTTTGGTAAAAATTGGTAGAATGTGTAGAAGTAATAATGGGATTAAAAAGTGGTAGAATGCACACGCAACATCTTTTTGTTAGAGAACAAAAAGAATTACCGGTTGTCAAAAAGTAAAGTGTGATGGCTATAATGGATAGTATAATAGCAAAGAGTGTAAAAATGGAAAGTAGTAGAATGCACGCATCACATCTTTTTGTTGTACCAGAAAAAGAATAGCAGGTGTCCATTTAACAAAGACTACACCCTAGATTCTGGACTAAATCTAGGAGATTTTTACTATTAGATTACTTTTGCAAGCTTTCAAAGATGCAAGCTTAGTAAAAGGATTCCCTGTTATTCAAAAGTGTGTGCGAACTGTTAGATCGGATCTGACTTAGAGTCCTTCCAAAATCAATGTAATTCCAGCTCAAAATCTTCACTTTCAATTACCAATCACATCATGGCCTAGGAATTTAAACTCGACCAACTATTGGACCTTGAGTTTCAGTGCCACACAATTTTCAATTACATTTGGGATTTGGGTCACACCAACTTGGAAGAGAAGGTCACTTGGCCTTTGCTACTATTGATATAGATGATAACAGAATGCCTTCTTCAGCAAAGACTGTGATTAACTTTCCTTCAAAAATGAATTTCATTTTTTGGTGTAATGAGGAGGGAATTGCTCCGGCCATATTTTCTATCTTGGACTCTATATCTATGAGACGTCCTTCAGTTTGTTCTGCCATTAGTCTTGTTTGGAGCCGAGTTGGATATTGGTGTTGAGATCCAATTTTACTTTTTTTAAAGTGAGATTCATTTTATTAGATTTTACGTGTATGTGATTGATGCAATGGATGCATGCATGCAATGAGTGAGTTTGATTATCCATTATCATGGAACTTAAGACTTCTAGTTGTCATTATAAAGACCAAAAAGTTAGCATAATTTGATGCGTGGTTTTGATGCATGAAGAATAATTGCACAGAACGGAAGTATAAGAAAAGAAAAATAAGGTTATTAACAAGTTAAATAGTAATTAACAATTCATGAAGTATTATGGATAAACAAGTTAAAACCATACGAAGAAAAGTGTATAGTAACAACACAGCATAATAAGGATATGCTTATGGTGTTGGTAAAAATGGTAGAAATTCTATGGTCAGTTCTATGGTTAAGTGGGGAGTTCTATATGCATAAGGTGGCTTATCAAAAAGGCAAGGGATAGTTCCCGAATCCCGTCACTAAATCATAGTGACGGCCCGATTCCTTACCCTCTAGGGTTAATGTAAGGAATGGATTAATTCGAGTCGTAGCTTTTCGTGGGCCCATGCAGAGACTAACCGTCTCAGAAGGCAATACACTACTTTGCTACTTTGAAACCGGTGAAGGCTTGGAGACCATGGCCTCACAAGGACAACAACACCAATTCCGCTTAGAAAGAATCGTGTTCGATTTGAGGAAGCTCGGGTATAGAGCTTCATATTGTGAATGCATAATGCATGTTTTTGCTAAGCAAATATAGCATATAAAAAAAATCCATATAAAAATAAGCAAAGCAAAACAAATCAAGTTTTAGGCTCGACTCACTAACCGGGTCCCCAGCGGAGTCGCCAAGCTGTGGCAACGTCGGGTTTTCTGGAGTCGCCACCAATCTGTTTCACCTAGGTCGATTGGTCACCTTAAAATATGGTCTGCGAGAGTTCGGGGATCGGGAGTACGGTTACGTTAAAACAACTTTGTTAAAACGCCCAAAAATTGGCACCTTAGTTGATTTTAATTTTGTTTTGCTTTGCTTTTAGAAAAAATTTCAGTTAATTTTCAATCTAGAATTTTTAACTGAATTAATCGGATGTGGATTTTTGGTAATTAATTTGTATAGAATTTTATACTTCCGAACCATGGACTCTGCCGAGTCATTTGGACACGGAAGATTTGATTCCGAACCATGGACTCTGCGAGTCACCCGGACACGGAATTTGACAAAATTTTAAAGAATTTAATCCATATCGTTAATATGGATTTTTTTACCTTTTTATTTAATTTATTTGTTTTAAAAAGTTTGATATTTTCCAAACCGTAGATCCTGCCGGATCATCCGGATATGGAATTTAATATCCAAGCCATGGATTCTAACCGAATCATCTGGACATGGATATGATCCGTCTTAGGATTTCATTATTTAATTTTATTTTTATTTTTTAATAATTTTAGCTAATATCCAAGCCGTGGATTCTAACCGAATCATCTGGACATGGATTTTATGATCCGTCTTAAGACGGATTTCTAATTTAATTTTATTTTATTTTATAATAATTTTAGCGAATATCCAAGCCATGGATTCTAACCGAATCATTTGGACATGGATATGATCCATCTTAGGATTTCGTTATTTAAGTTTATTTTATTTTTTAATAATTTTAGCTAATATCCAAGCCGTGGATTCTAATCGAATCATCTGGACATGGATTTTATGATCCGTCTTAAGACGGATTTCTAATTTAATTTGATTTTATTTTATAATAATTTTAGCGAATATCCAAGCCATGGATTCTAACCGAATCATTTGGACATGGATATGATCCGTCTTAGGATTTCGTTATTTAAGTTTATTTTATTTTTTAATAATTTTAGCTAATATCCAAGCCATAGATTCTAACCGAATCATTTGGACATGGATATGATCCATCTTAGGATTTTATCAAACCTACTAAGAGCGGATTCACAAACATTTGAATGCTTCTTAACCAATCGTCTGGTACACATTTAATGCATTACAAGAAATTAAAATTAAACTAATCTAAAAATAAAGATAAAAAAAAAATGAATATCTTAAGTTACATCCTTATGTGAATTTAATTAGTTAAATATAATACATGACTAAACAATCAAATAATAAAAGAAACAAAAAGGAAAATCAAAGAAATAAAATTTGCCGTCAGTGACTGATCTGCAATAAAAAAATAGTTAGTGGTTCAATGAATGAAAAATGAAAAATCATAAGGGCTAAAATGAAAGTTTTACCTAAAGAGAAGAAAGTTGACTGGGTCGAATTCGATTAGCGGGTTTTGAAAGCGTTCTCTGTGACGGCAAGGGCTTGGGCGAGAGAATATCCAACAGATCACCATAAACGGGCTTATGTTTTCTTCCCTAGATTTTCCGAGAGGTCACCACGGTCCAGTACGTTGATCTCTCCAATTGTATCTAACGATCCGGATTCGATCTCACAAGGATCTACTTTGCTTTGCTTAAGAAAATTGATTAATTTACAAAAATAACAGCAACTAAACATAATACTAATAATTCTTGTTCTGAAATAGTATTCAACCAAAATGCTTGTAAGTCATCATTTGAGAAGAGCAAATGGTTTACTCCACACAGCTAGCCACTATGACCACGTATGGCTTACAAGTTGAAACCTTTTTCCGACATATCAAATTTTAATATCATTCAAAAGCACCATGAGGCTATGTATAATATTTGAGAACATGAAAAATTAATATTTGAATAACCAACAACAGGCTCTCAAATCAGAACTCAAACAATTAGAAGTACCAAAATGAAATTGTGATTGACACCAATTGAGCAAGATTTAAAACAGATAATTAAAACAAACAGTGACACCAAAATGAAAATATGTGCTCTTGCGCAAGCCTGAATACCCAGAAGCACAAACTGCACAATCTTACCATAGGCTTACCTAAAGCTCCAACCAACAACGTGAAAAGAGCACCAATGTAATTAGCAACTGAACTGATCAATGACTAATATATCTCAGAAAAACAGGTCTCTAAAGAGGAGATCATTTCATTTCAGACGAGAAAGTAAAGCCATTGAAACCGGAATTGAGAAAGAAAACGGATATGAAAGAAGAAACACCAACCATCAAGATAGGACAAGTAGGATTGATCCACTCGTAATGCATAATACAGTTAGATCAAATTCATTCAAATCTTGAAGACAATTCAAGCCCTTGTATCTGACTTTGAATCAGTTAACTCGAAATTTAATCTGTATAAAGGGGCAGCACAAATAGTACCAGAGAAAAGTCTACGGGACGAATTTCGGAAAAAAAAAAAATTAAAAAATTAAAGAAAAGAAAACAATAAGAGTTTGCTGTCAGGGGTTGATCTGCAACAAAAAAAACGTTAGTGACTTAAATGAATAAAAGAAAGAAAAATAAGGACTAAATAAAGATTTTACCCAAAAAGACAAAAGACAGACTTTGACTTGGTCAAAAGTTTAAATAACGCGTCTGTCTGCGTCTTCGATCTTTATTTCTTTCTTCCGGCGCCTATACGGTGGCGGTGGAGGGCTGAGTGGTGGAGGCTTGGCCGGCGGGAGGAAGGAAAAGAAGGGGCTGGGCGCGACGGTGTGGGACGCGACACGGCAGGAAGAAGGCGACGGCGGGCTCGGACGGAGGAGAGCTGGGCGCGATGGCGCGACACACGACACAGCAGGGAGGAGGCGACGGCGAGCTAGCTGGTGAGCGACGCGGAGAGAGCCAGGCGGTGGCAGCGAGAGGGAGGTAGCTGGCGGTCGTCGCGACGGCGAGGAACAGCTGGGCGATTGGAGCGAGAGAGAAGAAAGAGAGAGTCAGAAGATGGAGCTGGAGGAGGAGGAACAGAGACAGCAGGGTCGGGTGGCTGGTGGCTGGAGCAGAGGAGCGTGGAGGCGCGCGGCTAGCGAAGGGCGAGGGCAGGAGGGGGAGCAGGCTCAGTGAGAGAGAGAAGGAGAGCTGTTGCGAGAGCGAGAGAGAGTGAGAGAGAAACAGAGAGGGAGAAGGAGAGAAGAGAGTCGAGAGCGTGAAAGAGGGAGAGAGAAACAGAGAGGGAGAAGGAGAGAAGAGAGCCGAGAGCGTGAGAGAGGGAGAGAGAAACAGAGATTGGGAGAAGGAGAGCAGATGAGAGCGAAGGAGAGAGAGAGAGTTCGCGAGAAGAGAGAGAGAGAAGGAGAAACAGAGAGGGAGAAGGAGAGAGGAGAGCAAAGGAGAGAGAGAGAGTTCGCGAGAGAAGTGAGAGAGGGAAAGGGAAAAGAAGAGAGAGGGAAGAGAAGTGAGAGAGGGTCAGAGATCAGATGTGTGTGTGAGCTGTGTGTGTGTGTCTGCCGAGTGAGAGAGAGAGGAGTTGTTTTAATAGAAAGGGAAGAAGAATCGAGAAGGGAGCAGGTGAAGAAATTTGTGCCCGGGGAGCGTCTGTCGGCCACTTTTATTTTTTTTATTTTTATTTTTTTCATTAATTAATTTCATTTTAATTTTAATTAATTTAATTAATTTTTAATTAATAATAATAATTTTTTTTATATAAAAAAAAACAAAAAAGATGTCCGTAAAACAATATTTTATATCTTTTAATTAATTAATTGATTTTTTTATTTTTTTTATTTTTAAAAGAAAAAAAAAATATTTCAACTGGTCGGACGAAATTGGGTGTCAACAAAGGCTTTAAAGTTTCAATCTTTTTCTACAATGTCATTGTTCAAGAGTATGATCCATCTTTTGCAAATTTTTCAGTTTTAGTTTGCTTGGGGATAAGTAAAGAGTTAAGTGTGAGGAAATTTCATCAGCTTAATTTATATGTTAATTTTTATATCTATTTTATGTTAATTTTATTATAATTAAGTGATTTATTACTTCACTTGTTTAGTTTTTATTTTATTTAGGTTAGAGATCTTGTTAAATGAGTTGATCAGGTTTTTATGAAGTAAAAGGACTTAACTGCAAAAGATTATAAAGCAAAAGGTGCAGCTGGAATTAGAAGGAATTTTATCTTAATTGACTAAAATGTCCTTTTTATAATAATATATTATATTTAAGTCAAGAATATTTTAATTATTTGGAATCCTTAAGGCTAGGGTTTAGAAACCCTACAATTATAGAAACAGAGGGCAGCTGCATGGAAAAGAACGAAGAAGAGTTGCGGAACAGAGCAGTGCAAAAATCGGACAGGGTAAGAAAAAAAGAAGTTGCGAAATTTGGAACAGAGGCAGACGAAATTTGCGACGTGGCGCACAAGCAGGAAACGAAAGTAATAAGGAGCAAAGGACAAATTTTCAATTGGGAGTAGAGAAACGAATTTTGGTTCAACTTCTTTCTTTTCCTATGCTTTCAGATTAGCCTTGGATATTGTTTGTTCATGCCTTCCTATTGTTTTATGGGATATTAGATATTATTTTTAAATCTAGTATAAGAGGCTAAATTTTTATGCTAGGGTTAGGGATATAGTCTAGTTGATTTATTTTAATTAATTTATTTGAGTTATGTTTTAGTCTATTTCATTTGCAACAGTGAGTATTGCTTATGCCTGATTATAATAGATAATTTATCTTAAGGATTTGAATGAAGTATTGCGAGATGAAATTTAATCTATGCATTAAGGAAATAGAATTAAAATAATTAGAATAGAGATATATCTATTTATTGTGATTTGTTAAATTGGCAACTTGAATGTAATGAGTTTGATTAATTATGCGAGAGATCGAGAGATAATCGTAAGTTAATCGAATATGTTGCAATTATTGAAGAGAGAGTTGTAATGCTATGAATGATTGTTGACAACTAACATTCCGCCCAAGTAATTAATTGGAAGACCATGGTAAAACTAAAGCCTTAGCTATCCCGCAATTATTTTCTTCTCGGTTCGTTATTCTCGTCATTAATTTAATTTAATCTTAGTTTAATTTTAGTTAATTTTATTCCTTTAACATCTGAACTTATTTCTTTTATTTTTCATAAACAATTAAATATTTGTTCCTCATGGGATCGACACCTTAATTTATCCTAAGGATTAAAACTTACTACAACTGACCCTGTGCACTTGCAGAATTAGGCATATTAAGGGGCTTTTAAGAGCTTTTTAAAACAGGAGGGAATAAAATGTTATTTAGGGTAAACATCAAGGGGCAAATTGTAATTCACCTTTTATTTTTATAGATAATCTTGCTCAGGTTTCTGATTTCTGGTTGGTTTTAGCACTACTTGATTATTGTTAGCTTAGTTTGGGTTTTGTTCCATTTATTGTGAGTTATATACTCTAGATTTATTTTGTTTTACCTAGAAGGTTCGGCTTGATCCGATTCTCTTCCTTTCATTTGGTGCAGTAGGAACGAGTAGCTTTTCAGTGACCAACTTTTATGTTTTTATTATTTCTTAGAGTCTTATGTCGTCTTTGGTTTGTAAGGTACTGTTTCGCTTAGTTTTAATCGGAGTTAAGCATTTTTGTCAAAAAATTTATCCAAATTACATGAAAAATATATTAAAGTTATAATTTGAGTCTTTCATGGAGAAAAAATAAGATTAAAAAAATACTTCATCCGTTTTGCAAAGCTTGGCTTATTTATTATTCACAATAATTAATTCATGATTTTCTTTCTTTCAAAAATTATTATAGAAATATAAAATTTTTATATGAAAATGGTACCTTAAAGACTCTAGTTTATAAATATAATTTTTAAAAAAAATTTATAATATAAATTAATATGAATATATTTAAGTCAAACTTTAGTTAAAAATGGTAAAAAGATTATTTTTTGTGAAACAGATGGAGTAAAAAAGAACTCATAGAAATTAGTGGTGAGCTGCATGGAAATTGAAAAAGTTGTAAATAGTTACAACTTCCAACTTACAAATACTTATTGTGGCAGATTTTTGATACACATAAAAGCATACATTTTTACTTTTTTTACTGTTCATGTTGTTATACACACACTCTCTCTCTTTCTCTTTAATTTTTTAAAATACCTTATAAAATATATATTATATAAATAAGTATGAAAAGTATATTTTGGGGTGAGGGAGACACCCTTCAGTCCCTCCCCATCTCCGCCCATGTCTTTAATTATTACTACTTTTGTAAACATTTCAATTTTGACTGGAGATTAAAAAAAAGGAAAATTTTGTTCTCCTTTCCACTTTTACGCCTTTATTTTTGTACACAAATTAAGGAAAATAGAATATATATGAATATTTAAATACTAGTTTTTGAAGTAACCTACTAAATATAAAAATGATGCAAAGATCTGAAACCGTCCAAAATAGTAAATGAGGCAAAGAATGTTGGATAGTTGAATTATTATTTCTTGTTAATAGAAGATTGTTCATCCTTTTAACTATAGGTCATATAGTATTTACAAACAAATGCTACAGTAAAATATATAATAGTCGGCTCTATTGTGGGCCTTATGTTTATATGTCCTAAAAATTCAACCACCATGTTATAAATAGAACTCTCATGAGTAATATGAGTAATTTCTAATATTCACGTCTACAAATTGGTAGAAATAGACTAAGAGAACAGAAACACAAACAACCCAACATATGATTGGACTTCCCAGGATATTATATTCTAAAGGAAACTTTGTGAATAATTTAACTCAATTATTATTTACTAATTTTTTTTATAAAAAAATTTCTACTCTAGTGCTGGTTTCAATTAAATAATAGATTATTGGTGATACTGACCTGAATATTATTTAGCTAGCGCAAGCGTAAAAGACCCAAAATGACTTAAGGTCCAAAATAGCAAAAAATAGTTAAGATTATCATAGAGGACGCATGGTTCATTTCCCTAAAAAAAGGTTACTCATGAGTCCTACCACAGAACAAGTGTCTCACTAATCCTACAATATAGAAGATACAAAAAGCAACGCCTCATCAAATGACTTAAATCCAAGTGGCACCACTGCTAAAGCATATATAAAGATAATCATTGTTTATTTGTGAGTTATAAGATCACTTGTTTGATATTAATGCTTTATCTACAATTTTTACTTGACCGTCAAAAAAAAGTTTTGCATGTCTCTATGCTCCCTCTCCTATTGCGTGCTCGAATGTGTGAAGACCTATTATCTAATGTGAAGGCATTGTACTAAGGATAATGCATCATCACTTATTTAATACAAGACTCCCTCCGTCCCAAAAGTTTTGCTCCATTTGTTTTTGGCAATTAATCTATGATTTTTTATTTTTAAAATTTTAATATATAAATAAAAAATCTTTGTATATGAATGATAATTCAAGATATGTAGTTTCTAAATATATTTTTTTTTATTTTTTCTAATAAACAATAATATGAATAAAATTGAGTCAAAATACAATAAAAAGTTAAATGTATCAAAATTTATGGGACGGAGGGAGTATATTATTGTAACTTTCAGTAATTATTAAATCAACTTGTATGTTCTATTGAAACTCCATAGTTTAAGAAACTTGAAATGTATTTTCAAATCATTTTTTAAAAAAAGCTTTATTGATTTTTCTTTTATTGGGTTAGGCGCAGAAAAAAATATCAAAAAATTAATTGCTTAAAAAACTTATTCAAGTATGGAATTTTATATTTTTACATGTTGTGATAAATTACCAAAATACTCCTTGGTGCCCGACTTAGTCAAAATGACCTTTTCTCGCCTTATAAGCTGCTATACCCTTTCAAAATCGAGACTTTTCATACAATTAAGATTCTAAGTATAGAATTTCATATTGGCCGATTCTTCCATGCGCCAAGTGCACACGTAAGCCATACCCCCTAAAGTAATTTATTTTGTACAATAAAATTCCTAAGATTTAATTTTTATTTTATTTCCTTGATGCAAGAAATAGCCAAATTTTCAAAAACTTTTTTCCTGCCAGTAATTAAAGATTATTGTTAAAATTTTTACAGAATATCACCCAAATCGCATAGAAATAGTAAGACTCGTAGTTGAAGTGAAATGCAACAAGATTGCATAAAATATTGACAGATAACTTGTAAAGATATTAACACTAATTGATAATTACTAATAAATAAAATATTTAAAAATTTGACTAAGTCTGCATCAAAGAGACAAGAGAAATAAGAAATTATGAGGAATAAAAAAATAAAGAATTCTCAAGCCATATTAATCAAAGATGTAGAAAAGAAATTAGGAAATCAGAATATTCCTAAAATGGATAAATGAGATGTTTATCAAAAGGGAACTTTTGATTTCAGAATGACTTATATCATTATAAGAATACAAAAGAATAAGAAGTTTATCGAAACAGGGTCATGTATAAGAATAAACAGTGGTTTCTATAAAAACAAATACTTAAGTAACAAAAACTAAGCATATAAAAGAAAGAACAAACAATGTATTCTAAAAGAACAAACATACAATTCTAAAAGAACAAACATACCATTCTGAAACAAGAAATACCAGTAGATAAAAGAACAAGAAACTTATAGAAACAGAGTCATATATAAGAATAAACACTTAAGTAACAAAAAATAAACATGTAAAAGAAAGAGCAAATAATACATTCTAAAAGAATAAGCATACCCTTCTAAAACAACAAACATGCGCTTCTGAAAAAATAAATATTAGAAGATAAAAAAATAAGAAGTTTACATAAACATGGTTATGTATAAGAACAAACAGTGCCTTCTATAAGAACAAACACTTAAGTAACAAAAAATAAACATGTAGAAGAAAGAACAAATAATGCATTCTAAAATAACAAATATGTCCTTATAAAAGAACAAACATACAATTCTGAAAGAACAAACATGCCCTTCTGAAAGAACAAACATCAGAAGACAAAAGAACAAGAAGTTTACAGAAACAAAGTCATGTATAAGAACAAACAGTACCTTTTATAAGAATAAACAGTATCTTCTATAAGAACAAACACTTAAGTAACAAAAAAAAAAAACATGTAAAAAGAAAGAACAAACAATGCATTCTAAAAGAACAAACATGACCTTCTAAAAGAACAAACATGCCTTCCTTAAAGAACAAACACTAGAATACAAAAGAATAAGAAATTTATAAAAACAGGGTCATGTATAAGAACAAATAATGCATTTTATAAAAACAAAAACTTAAGTAACAAAAAATAAACACGAAAAATAAAGAACAAACAATGCCATGGTGTTATATATACATATATACAGAAGCAAAGTAGCAGTAGCGTATAGTAGTCTAATGCCATGGCGATTTCCAGTAGTCGTAGATCATCTTCATCATTGATTTGGTGCTTATACATCGTGTTTTTGGGCTTGGTCAGAGGATCTTTTTCTAAAGAGATTTATCTTGATTGGAATGTTATGATAGACAACAATGTCAATCCGTTTCACTCTGGCCAACCGGTAAGCTAGCTAGCTAGCTCCCTTTTCTTCATTTTCATGTTAATTTTATTCCAACAAGCCAGCTCCTTGTTTTAGCTAAAGTTTCTCGATATTGCTCTAACCAATATTTTTCAACAATTCTAAGATCCAACAAATTAATTAATTCCCCTAGTTTGACCAAATTGAAAACCTAGATTAGTTTCATTGATCGGGTGTATGTGTGTGTAGGGATTTCGGTAATCGATGTTGATGACTGATGTAGTGATGAGGAAACAATTTCATAAAAATCATAGCGCGTCTGTCGAATGATAATTTTTAATAAGTAGGGGTTGAAGTGACAATAGTTATATAGTAGAAGGAAGACTTATGGCATAAGTCAGGTTTACGCAATCAGTACTCTTTCATATTTTACCCTAACGTGATTTGTTAGCTATCTTTATCGCTAACTCCTACGTTAAGCTATGTTATTAAATTGATTCATTAGGTTTTTTAAATTGCATTAAATTGACAGGTTAGGTTTCCTAGTTGTAATAAACTAAACTAACCAAGCCATCTTGCCTTACCGGTCTTAATCTTTGCAGCAAGTTGCAGAAGTTCCAATATTAAATTAATAAGTTAAGGAATACATATTAATTTTGTACATGCAATTAAAAAACTTGTAATTTTCTAGTTTCTAAACTTCATTCCTCGCAAAATATTGGTCAGATCCTGGAAAAGATTTGGTACCTGGACCAATCGGTTCAAGAATCATGGTCTGAAAGGTTTATATGTCTGAGTTTGAAAACTAGTCTGCTAAGTTTGCAAAGTGCTGGAAAATTCTGAATAGTAGGTTTGGTTTCCAAACGTTGACTTTGGATTCGACTTTGAGTTTGGAAAGGGCATTGAACTAGAACTTTTGCAGACATGTATGTTTCCAAATTATGGACTTGTTAAGCCATAAAATCAGATTTTGGAACTGAGTTATTTGTTTTTCGCTTGCTGGTTTTAAAAAGGCTGGACTGCTTTCCAAGTTTTCTGAAATGTTGACATGTTGTCTTGTACATTGTTAAAGCAATGAGTGGTTTGCAATCTGAATCATGTCGTAGACTTAAGTCCATGGCATTAACTATAGAAAAAAAAAATAAAAAAGAAACGAGTCCAACTTCCATGGAATAGAATTTGACCTCTGAAACCAAAATCTGATAAATTTATGCAGGCAAATTAAAACTTGTAGTTCAGGTTTGAAGAGGAAAAATTTACACCACCTTTTCTCAGCACTTCCAAGCCTTGCAATCATAAGTGTAATACCGGAACAAACTTGCTAATTTGTTTGAAAACAGGAACTCAGATCACAAAATCAATTTGGACACCCAAAACCACAAATTTTGTAAAAAAAACTGCAGCAACAAAAAATGCTGCATTTCTCCTCATAAACATGCTCTTTTACAGCAAAAACACTTCAAACACAACCCAAATATGTTCAGTAACAATACCACAGAGTTTCAGCCCCAAATGAAATCTCAATCACAAAGTCGATGGGGAAGTCAAACTATCCCTTAGTGAACTTGTTTGTGCAGGAGACTGAAACAATGCTTTTTCACATGTAAAACCCTTCTTTTGCAGCACAATTGATACCAACACATCACAACTACGAACTAAAACACAGCACAATCTGAAACAGTTTTTGCTGAAGTTTGACTGGTATGTTGACTCTCAAGTGGAAGCATCAACTGACTCTGCCAAGCAAGTTTTGTTACAAATCTCATGTCTATTTAAATGCTCAAACTGAGATTTCGAGTCAAGAATCAAATTTTGATCACAGAACTTTTAAAGCACCTGCTTTTGTCTGAGAATCTGTTCTAGGCCTTACAAATTCCTAGTGCATGATTGTGATGCCTCAGGGCATGATAAGAAGAATTTCTAATCTATGAATTGAGGATTAAATTCTGTTCAGTAAGAGTGCGCATGGAATTTAGACGCTGTATTGCATGAGTATTCTTAACTTATGTCTGAAATTGAAATCAGCAGTTCCTCACCAGGAATTGGTGTAGAAGGCTATCATTCTTGACACTGGCATTGAAGGTTCCACATCTATTGGAGCACAGCTGATGTGCATTAAAGGCATTGCACTGTAAAAGTACTGAGATTATTCAAGTCACTGAACAGAAAAGTCAGTGAGCTACAAGGCTCATGCAATAATGTGCACCAGTAGCATAGGGGCAGCGGTAAGAGTAGTCTGCCGGTTACTAATCTAATGAGTCTGCAAAGTTACTGATCTGATGAACCCGGTATTGTATGCATGCAAGATTAGTGATTGGCATGGTGAAAAGATGAACAAGGATCAATATAACAGTTAACACTGAAGGCTGATAGGATGAACTCAGAAAAGTAGCTCAGGCTACAGGCAAGTCACAACAGTTGGTCCAAGATAATAGTAAGAACTCCAATCTGCTGAACTTCAATCTGATTGTGTCTGTTGAACCGGAGTTGCATCTGCTAGATTTTGAAACTGTTAAACAAGCAGTTTGCATTGAGATTCTGTGCAGACAGTCTCAAGGTTGCAAGTTTGACTGATCCTTTGACTTTCAGCTAGGCTTATTCGTTTGGTCTGAAATTTTGCATGTAAGTCTGGAGTGGTGTTCAAAACTTGCTTGTACAAAGAAACTTGCTCCTGAACCGTGGTATTGCTGTATTATTATACAAGTACCTCGGGTGGATTTCTGGTTACAGAACCTTGTTTTATCAGTCATTGCTACAGTAAAAGATAAAGTGTTAGGCAATGTACTTAAGACAAGGGTGAGTGGTTCTGCAACAGTCATCAGGAATGAGTCAAAACTCATAAGCTTTAAGAAGCATGAGTGAACACAGAGAGTTAAAGAACTATGTAACTCTTGTGTTTATCTGTACTATCAAAATGGTAACTTTCTGGTCCATCCAAGAATTAGCAAAGATACATTTTATCCATAAAGGCTACTGGGAACATAAAGGAGAATGCTATGCAAATTGCAACTGGTATTGTAATTTTTGCAGAACTTCTGGATTATAGGAGAGAAGCCTGACTGAAATATCAAGGTCAATGAAATGGCTAAACAAGAGAGACTAATAAGCTACTGAGATCAAACAAGTAAAGCCTGAGTTAATACTCAAAAGGTTAAGTAGCATGAAACAGGAAAGCAAAAAATCAAGTGATACATCCAACAGATATAAATCAGGATTGCCATTCAAGATCTGTTCAGAATGAGAATCAACTTTCTTGGATACACATTGCTGGAGTACTGCAGAAAACAAAACACAAATTCCAGTTTGACCTAGGAGTTGACTTTCCATAAACCTTAATGGTTTGTTCTGGAATCTTGCAGAAAGGCTGGGGTAATCATATAAAAGTTGTCTGAGGTGAAAAACTCCAGACACAAAACAGAAACAAGCTACAAGTATGCAAAATTGACAGGAACTCATTGAGTTGACCACAAGGTTGACATTTAGATTGAAGAAAGTTCTGAAGCTAAATTTTGGCAGACAGTCACAGCACCATATTTTGGGTTTTGCTAGAACAGTATGAGCAGAATTTGGAGCTCAGCAGCCTAAATTTTAGCTGCTGGTCATTAGTGACCTAATGAATTACGGAGATAAGGCAAAAGGAAAAGTTTGAGGTAGAACTAAGGACAGTTTGATAGTGTAACCTGAAATATTTCTAATTTTATATAAGAACTATAAACTAAAGTCATTCCAGGCTTAACTGGAACTGTGACAGCCCCTCTATGAATAGAAATTACTTGCTACGAGATATAAATGCTTCAGCCTGAGTATTAGGTTAACAAATACTTAGCCTTCTGAAGAAGAAACCTTTTTGTTACAGGCAGGAGTTAGTCGTTTCTAGCGAGTATGGACTTGAAGTTGAGAGGGTCAATTTTGGCCTTAGTATTTAAGGCTTTTGAACAGAAATTTGGAGGACCAAATTTTTTGACGGGGGATGGAGTGTTATGCATAGCTAAGGCTGAAGAAGGAAAGTTGGAAAATGGACTTAATTAGTTAAATTAAGTCCTGATTTGTGAATGTTATAATTATCATGGATTGGTTATAGCCGAGCCTATTTTAGGTCTTTCAATAACTTAATTGATTGTGAACAGGAATTAAGGGCAGGATTGAAAGAAGCCTAAAATTATCGTGGTTAATGATACATAGGTGGTCTTCTTGCAACTGGAGTGGAAGTTTGGGGCTGAATTGCTCAAGCGGAAGAAAATTCCTGGCACGAGAGGACAGGGAGTTATGTGAACATAACTAAGAACCTTGGAACTAATTGCAATAAATAAAGAGGAACAAGGACTGAATGGGCATTTGAACCCCATTACCCGCAAGATTACTACTGACTGGTGGTTTTGCTGCCCGACAACGCATAGCTGAGTTTAGTTAGTTTCAACACCTCCTGATAGCTTTGATCAACTCTAATCAACTAAAGAGGATTAAGAACTCTGGTTGCATGTTTTGGAATTGACGGCGGAATTGGTCTCGGTTCAAAGAGGAAGAACTTGCTTTCACAATAAGAAGGTCCATTTCTGGTTTCAATGTTGGCTTCATGTTCCAGGGGTGTTCAGAAGGATTTATTGATGTTCAGAGCAGCCATTGTGTTGGAATATTTTGGGGACCGTGAGAAGAGGATTTGATGTTCTTTATTAGGAAACCGTGTATACAGCTAGGAGATACTCTGTAATCTTTTTATTTTTAGGATATTAGGATCTGTTTCTTTGTTTTGTGATTGTTATACTGTAAAATAGGAAACTGTCCTAATTTAGATTTACATAGCCGTGTATTTAACTATGTAATTCTCTGTGAATGAAAGCAGATCATAACAAGCCCTTACCATTTCTATATGGTATCAGAGCCAATCCTAATTTTCAAGCTGTCTCTCTACATTTGGTTTTAATTTGTTCGAATGTATATTCGAGGGCGAGGGAAAATTGGCTACGTTACTGGAGATAAGAAGGCACTAGCACCAAACGACCCAACACATGCAACATGGGATGCAGAGAACTCGATGGTTATGACCTGGCTCGTCAATTCCATGGACGAGGACTTCGGTTCTAACTACATGTGTTACTCTAAAGCCAAGGAATTATGGGATAATATAAATCAGATGTATTCTAATTTAGGAAACCAGTCCCAAGTTTATGAGTTAACTCTAAAACTTGGTGAAATTTGACAGGGAGATGACACTGTCACCAAGTATTTTAACTCACTAAAAAGGCTGTGGTAGGACTTGGACCTGTGGCAACGTCGGGTGTTCTTGGAGTCGCCACCAATCGGTTTTTATTAGGTCGATTGGTTACCTAAAATATGGTCTGTGAGAGTTCGGGGATCGGGAGTACGGTTACGCTAAAACAATATTGTTATAGCGCCCAAAATTGGCACCTTAGTTGATTTTAATTTTGTTTTGCTTTGCTTTTAAATAAAGTTCAGTTAATTTTCAAAATTAGAAATTTTAACTGAATTATGGGAAAATGTGGATTTTTAAGTTAATTTGGATAGAAATTTTTTATACTTCCGAACCATGGACTCTGCCGAGTCATTTGGACACGGAAGATTTGATTCCGAACCATGGACTCTGCCGAGTCATTTGGACACGGAATTTGGTGAAATTTTAAACAATTTAATCCATATTGTAAATATGGATTTTTATCTTTGTATTTATTTAATTTACTCAGTTAAAAAAAAAAGGGTTGATATTTCCAAACCGTAGATCCTGACGGATCATCCGGATATGGAAGTTAAATTAATTTATAGTTAATTATTTAACTATTACTTTTATGGAATTAATTATTAGTTTAATTATTAATTTGTAATTTTTTTATTTATGAAATTTTTATATTTATTAATAATCTAAAAAAATTTTCTTTCTTTTCTTTCCTTTCTTTTCTTTCTTATTTTTCTTTCTTATCTTTTTCTTATCTTTCTTATCTTATCTTTCTTTCTTATCTTTTTCTTATCTTTCTTTTCTTTTTCTTTTATCTTGTTTAATGAAGGGTATTTATTATTTAAAAAAATACTTAATTTATAAAAGAATTAAAAAGTTTTTTAAAACAAATCTTGAGATTTATTTTATGTTTATTCAAAAAGAAGAAATAAATTAATCAAAAAAGATTTATATTTTATGTTATGTTTGTTCTTTTTATTTAATAAAAGATAAGCTAAAAAAATTATTAAATCAAGATCTTATTTATTCAATAAAAAAAACTAAAAAAAAAAATTATATGTATATTTTAAAGAATAAAAGAAAAGTATTAATATTTTATTTTGTTTTATTTTGTTTTTGATAAAAGATTAACCAAAAAGTAATTATTTAAATAAGAAAAAAAACAAAAATTTATATGTATATTTTAAACAAAAGAAGAAAAAGTTTTGATATTTATTTAATTTTTTTTTAGAATAAAATATTATTTAACCAAAAATTTATATGTATTTTAAAACAAAAGTCTTGATATTTATATATTTTTTTTTGTTTGATAAAAGATTTTTTTTTATTTTTTAATTTATATCTCTAAAAATATATTTAAGAGAAATTGAATTATTATTTATTTATTTATTTATTTTTTGTTATTTTTGAAATCATTTGACTAAGATTTTTATAAAGAAAACAAAAAGTTATATCTTTTCATTATTTTGAAAGAAATAAGTAAAATATTACTGAATAATATTAACCCAAAAAATTTTACTCTTTTTATTCATTTTATTAATAAAGAAAATTAAAAAGTTATATTTTATTATTTTAATAATTAATATATTAGTCCAAAGTTTTTATTTTTAATAAAGAAAATAAATTATTTATATACTTTATTTAAAAATAATTCCAAGCCATGGATCCTGGCGGATCATTTGGTCATGGATTTTTAATTTTTAAATTGAATTATTTAATTAATTATTAATTTTAATTTTAATTTTATTGAATTTTTCTTGAATTTTTAATTTTAAATATCATTACTTTAAAGATATGTTTTAAAAAAATGATTTGTATATTTTTAGTACTTTTTAATTATGTTTACTTATTAATTTTAACAAAAGGAATAAAAAATAGTTAATTTTGTTAAACATATATTCCAAAATCAAAAGATATTTATTTTTTTTTGCTTTTTGGCCTTAATAATTAATTATAAAAAGATCTTCTTTTAGTTTTCATTTATTTATTTATTATTTATGGGTAAAGGTGAATTAAAGGAAATAAATTTAACCACTTAAAAATATATAAAGAAAAATTAATAATAATAAAGTGGGGCTTTTTGGCTATCCACTTTTAAAAATAAATAACAATAATAAAGGTTAGCAAAGTTAGTTAAATTAATGGTTAACCAAGTTAATTAATTAATTAACAACAATAATAAAAGTTAGCCAAGTTAATTAATTAATTAACAACAATAATAAAAGTTAGCCAAGTTAATTAAATTAATTAACAACAATAATAAAAGTTAGCCAAGTTAATTAATTAATTAACAACAATAATAAAAGTTAGTCAAGTTAATTAATTAATTAACAACAATAATAAAAGTTAGTCAACAATAATTAAATTAATTAACAACAATAATAAAAGTTAGCCAAGTTAATTAATTAACAACAATAATAAAAGTTAGCCAAGTTAATTAATTAATTAACAGCAATAATAAAAGTTAGTCAAGTTAATTAATTAATTAACAACAATAATAAAAGTTAGTCAACAATAATAAGTTAGTAAGTTAGTTAACAATAATAATAATAATAATAATAATAATAAGTTAGTGAGTTAGTTGTTAGTTGTTAATAACAAAAAAGAAAAAAGGTTAGTAATAATCAAATAAATAAACAAGTTAAAAAGAGTTAGTAATTTTCTGCAATAACAAAAGAAAAGTTAGTGACCAAAGTGAAACAGAATGAAAAGATAGAAGATTAAGTAGGGGTTTTACCCTAGTCAATTAATTTTGAAATCTCTGGAACAGGTAACGCGACGCGGGAAGGGGGGGGGGTGACGGGCTGGTTGCCGGCGGCGCTGGCGCTGCGGCACGGGGCAGAGGCGGCGGCGGTGGGTCACGGCGGACGGCGAGACGACAGCAGGGGAGGCGAAAGGGCGCGACGGCGACGAGGGACGGCGGAGGTACGCGGACAGCAAAGGAGAAAGAAGAAAGAGAAAGGAAGAAGATGGCCTTTTTGTCAGAAAAGAAGATTTTGAGATTTTCTGGGGGAAGGAAGGAGGGCCAGGGACTGAGGCTATAATTTACTCTTTTTTTAAAACGGAGCTCTAAGTTTTTCTTCTATTTTTTTCTGTATTCAGCACTAAATTTGGAGGCCTATTTATAGAGGAAGTTTGGCCGAACTGTTGATGGATAAATTAATAAAAAATTTCAAACTTATCTTTTAAATTGGTAAAATGACAATTTCAGTCCTTTACGTCTCTCAGCCTCTGGATAAGTTCCTGAAGCTTCTGATTTTGACAATTTTATTGTTTTCTGTCAATTTGGGCCAGAAACGTCGGTCGACCCAAAAATTCATGTAACAAACTACCAAATGCTCCTGGAACTTTCAGAATTTGTCAATTTTTCCCGAGACTTCTTAATTTTGTCATTTTTACCTCAAACTTTTAAATTTTGCCATTTTTTGGAGTTTTCTTTTTTTCTTTCAAATACACACATATATCATTTTAAATCAAATATTCACAAAACAAAAATGTATTTTAAACTAATTAAAATTTTTAGTAATAATAATAATAATAAAAATAATAATTTTTTAATTTCTTTTATTTAATTTCTTTTAAAAAATTTTTTTATGGTCGGACGAAATTGGGTGTCAACAGGACCTTTTCAATGACTACGAATGGAAATCTGCAGATGACACCAATCACTACAAAAAAACCGTGAAGACTCATCGAATCTACAAGTTCCTTGCTGGACTCAATGTGGAATTTGATGAAGTAAGGAGTAGGATCATTGGTAGATCACCCCTTCCCCCAATAGGTGAAGTATTTGTAGAAGTTAGAAGAGAAGAAAGCCGTAGAAACGTCATGTTGGGAAAAAAGGACACCAACACAATTGTTGACACTTCTGCCTTAATTGGCTTTAATGAGGTTGTCAATAAGGCTGTCAGATTCTAGAAGAAGACTGAGGAGAAGCCATGGGTTTGGTGTGATCACTGCACAAACCTCGCCATACTCGGGAAACTTGCTGGAAGATTCATGGAAAGCCAAAAAATTGGAAGAATAAAAGGACCAGTGATAGGTTCAGCCGTTCAACACCCTCTGCTAATGAAGCCGAAACAATTTCCTTCAGCAATGAGCAAATGGATCATCTCCTAAAACTACTAAAGTCCGATTCATCATCTAGCATGTCTCATGTTTCTCTTGCACAAATAGGTAGTGAATTTAGTGCCCTTACTTGTTCGAATCTTGCTCCATGGATCATTGATTCTGGAGCCTCTAATCATATGACTAGCCTTTCTAGACTTTTCTGCTCTTATTCCCCATGTTTTGGTAGTAAAAAAGTAAAAATTACATATGGTAGTTTCTCATCCATCATGGGGAAAGGTTTGATAAAATTCTCTAAGAATATTGATCTTGAATCTGTTCTACATGTTCCCAAACTAACCTGCAATCTTTTGTCTGTAAGCAAAATTTTCAAAGATTCTAATTGTTGTGTTGGTTTTTTTACTCTCACTGTGAAATCCAAGACCAGACTTCAGGGAAGAAGATTGGCAGTGCTAAAATGATAGATGGACTTTACTACTTTGATGGAGACTCTTTTGATAATAAAAAGGCTCAGGGCTTTAGTAGTGTTAGTTCTAATCCTGCTTATGAACAAATAATGCTTTGGCATTTTAGGCTAGGACATCCTAGTTTTCAATACCTTAAGTACTTGTTTCCTGGTTTATGTTGACACCCAATTTCGTCCGGCTTAAAAATAAAAAAATTAATTAAATTAAAAATTAAAAAAAATTTATTGAATTACTTAATTAAAAAATAATAATAGTAATAATGGCAATATTATTTTAGGGGCGTTCTTTTTTAGTTTGTATGTTAAAAAAAAAAGGGGAAGAAGAAGAAAAAAAAAATAATAATAAATTAAATCTAAATTAATTAAAATTAAAAATTATTAATTAATTAATTAATTAAAAAGAAAAAAAAGAAAAAAATAAAAATAATAATAAAAAAATGGGGAGGGTGGCCGACAGAGGCTCCCCCTCCCCTTATCCCTTATCTTCTCTCGCCCCCTTATCTCTAATCTTATCTTCTCCCTCCCTCTCACGAACTCTTATCCCTCTTTCTCTGGCAACATGAGAGAACAGAGAGACAGCTTCTAGGCTCTCTCTCTCTCTCTCTGGCTCAAAAACCCTCTCTTCTCTCTCTCTCGGCCGAGCTCAGACTCTCTCTCTCTTCTCTTCCCTCTCTCTCTCTACCACATGGCTGCCTCTCTTCTCCCTTTTCTCTCCGCGCCAGCCTCCCTCTAGCCTCCTTCCGCGTCGCCGTCCGACACCATCCTAGCTTTGCATCGCCATCACCTTCGGTTTCCAGCCCCGACGTCCCAGCCTTCGCCTTCTCTCCTCCACCGTCGCATCGCCTCCGTCGCCACCTTCCGCGTTGTCACCGTAGCTCCTCCCTCCCTTGCTGCGCTCAGCCACCGACGACGTGCCAGCCACCTCGTCGCGCATCCGACGTGCCAGCCACCCCGTCGCGCCTCCCTGCCGTCGCGCCAGCCACCCCGTCGCGCCCGCCACCGACGACGCGCCAGCCACCTCGTCGCGCCCTCTGCTCTCCGCGTCGTGCCCCCTGCCGTCACGTCGCCTCCCAGCTGCTGAGCACGCCGTCGCGACCCCCCCCCCCCCAGCGCCCCCTAGCCGCCGCCGCCTCGACGCCAGAAGGAAACAGAAGGCGAAGACAAAAAAAAAAAAAAAAAAACAAAGAAAAAACTGACGCGTTTTTTTCGTTTTGACTAAGTCAAAACTCTTTGTTTTTTGGGTAAAAATTCTGGTTTAGCCCCTGGTTTCCTTTGTTTTATCCATTTAAGTCACTAACCTTATTTTATTTTGCAGATCAGTCACTGACAGCAAGCTTTTTATTTGTTTATACTTTTCTTTGTTTTCTTTATTATTGTTGGTTCGGTCTTACATTAAACTTGGTCATTAAATCGATATCGGAGAACAACATAGGATTTTGATTTAATATGCATATTTATTGATTTATTTATCTTTATTTTTAGAATAGCTTAACTTTAATTCTTCTAATGCATTTAATGTGTATCAAATTATTAGTTAATTAATATTTAAATTTATTAGAAATCCATCCTAAGATGGATCATCTATCCATGTCCAGATGATTCGGTTAGAATCTATGGCTTGGATATTAATTGAAATTATTTAAAACAAAAAAATTAAATTAAATTAAATTAAATAACAAAAATCCAATCGTGCACCGCCAACTACCTCAAAATCAAGGACCTTCTCGAGCTACTCAACCAAACGATCGCCAAGAGAATCGAGAACAAGAGCGTCGAGTACGTCAGGAAATTCTTCACTGTCGAGAACGATTATACGTCGGAGAAGAAGGCCCGCCAGTCACGACCCGTGTTTGTTTCTTGACTCAATCAAATTTTTTTGGGTAAAATTCTCATTTAGCCCTTGATTCTCTTTGTTTTTATTCATTTCAGTCATTAATGTTCTCCTGTTTTGCATATTCATCACTAACAGTATTGTTTTATGTTTTTATTTCTTTTTTTGGTTGTTGGTTTATTATTTCGAGAATCATGAATTAGTCTGTGATCAATATTACATAAAATTGCAATTTTAGGTTAGGTCAGATTTTTACCTATTTATTTGATTTTAATTTTAATAGTTAGCATAAATTTAAAACTCATGTTTACATAACGTATAAAAAAAAAAAAAAAAGGGGGTCATATTTACGAGATTTAATTCTGAGCAGATTTTAATGAAAATTCAAGAATGAATTTAGAACTAGTAAATCAAAAATCCATATCCAGATGATTCGGTTAGAATCCATGGTTTGGATATTAATTGATATTATTTAAAGCAAACAAAAAGCAAAAATTAAAAATCAAATAATGAAACCCGGATCGCAAATCGGCTCGCTATTGACCCAGTTATGAAAGTCCATAATTTCAGCATAATTTTAATTTTTACCCCTGCATTTATTTGATTTGTCTAATTGAGATCCTATGTTGTTCTAATTTGTAATATGGCCATTGGTTTATTGGCATTTATTTCCTTTTATGGATTTGTTTTGTTCAGCAAATTAAAGGCATAAATTCGTTTAGAAATTAACATTAAGCTTAGGCATAATTAAACATAATTATTATTTTTATTATTATTATTATAATGGAAGGTTATCCCTCCTATTCATTTCTTTAAAAAAGTGGAGGGCCAAAAAAGCCCCACTTTATTTATTTATATATCATCTTTTGATATTCTTTTGTTTACTTTATGTGTTTTCCCATTATCTATTTGCATGTGTTATTTAATTTATGCACCTTTTATTTTCTTAAATGGATGTTCAAAACAAACAAAAAAAAAAAAAAAAAAGAAAACCTCCACTTTATTTATTGTTATTTAATTTTTCTTTATTTTATGGTTAAACTCATTTCATTTAAAGAAATTAGCCATAAAAAAATAATAAATATAAAATAAATCTGAGCCATGTTGTTAAGTCAAAAAAATTTTTTAGTTCATGGTATATTGGCTGGAAACTGTCTCGTGCCCGCTTTTGAGCTGCTTCACCTGGTGAAGAGGGTCTGGCTGAGTAACAACGCCCCGTACCATGATCAAAGTTTTTTTTATTTTTAAACTCTTTGATTCTTTTAAATTAACTTCTTATTAAATAAAAACAAATTAAAAAAATTAATTTTTTTTAATTCTTTTATAAATTGAGTAATTCTTCAAATAATAAATATCCTGCATTAAACAAGAAAAATCAGATAAGAAAAAGAAAAGAAAGATAAGAGAAAGATAAAAATAAAAAAGATAAAGAAAAGAAAAGAAAAGAAAGAAAAGAATAATAAGATATAAAAAAGAAAGATTTTTTTAATCATTAACAAATTTAATAAAAAAGACTTATAAGTTAAACTAATAATTAATTCCATAAAATAATAATTAAATAATTAACTTTAAATTAATTTCCATATCCGGATGATCCGGCAGGATCTACGGTTTGGAAATATCAACTTTTTTTTAAAAAAAAAAAAACTATATAAATTAAATAAAAAGATAAAAATTCATATTTTTACAATATGGATAAAATTGTTTAAAATTTCACCAAAATTCCGTGTCCAAATGACTCGGCAGAGTCCATGGTTCGGAATCAAAATCTTCCGTGTCCAAATGACTCGGCAGAGTCCATGGTTCGGAAGTATAAAATTTTACCCGAATTAATTACCAAAATCCACATTTTTGACTAATTCAGTTAAAATATCTAAATTAACTGAAAATTTTTAAAAGCAAAGTAAAACAAAATTAAAATCAACTAAGGTGCCAATTTTGGGCGCTATAACAATATTGTTTTAGCGTAACCGTACTCCCGATCCCCGAACTCTCGCAGACCAATTATAAGGTGACCAATCGACCTGAGCGAAAACCGATTGGTGGCGACTCCCGAAAACGAACCCTACGTTGCCACAGCTTGGCGACTCCACTGGGGAGACGGTTAGTGAGTCGAGCCTAAAATATTGATTTGTTTTGTTTTGCTTTGCTTACTTTTATGTGGATTCTTGTGTTATATTTACTTAAGTAAACATGCATAATGCATTCACGACATGAAGCTCTATACCCGAGCTTCCTCAAATCGAACACGTTCTTTCTAAGCGGAATTGGTATTGTTGTCCTTGTGAGGCCATGGTCTCCAAGCCTTCACCAATTTCAAAGTAGCAAAGTAGTGTATTGCCTCCTGAGACGGTTAGTCTCTACATGGGCCCACGAAAAGCTACGACTCGAATTAATCCATTCCTTACATAAACCCTAGAGGGTAAGGAATCGGGCTGTCACTATAATTTAGTGACGGGATTCGGGAACTATCCCTTGCCTTTTTGATAAGCCACCTTATGCATATAGAACTCCCCACTTAACCATAGAACTGACCATAGAATTTCTACCATTTTACCAACGCCATAAGCATGTCCTTGTTATGCTATGTTGTTGCTCTACACTTTTATTTTCTTCGTGTATTATATTTATGGTTTTAATTCATTTTTCCATAATAGTTCATGAGTTGTTAATTGCTATTTAACTTGTTAATAAACTTATTTTTCTTTTGTTATACTTCCGTTCTGTGTAATTATTCTTCATGCATCAAAACCACGTATCAAACTATGCTAACTTTTTGGTCTTTCTAATAATAACTAAAAGTTTTGAAGTTCCACGATAATGGATAAGCAAACTCACTCATCGCATGCATGCATTACATTAATCACGTGCATATAAATTTTGATAAAAACATAATCTCATTATGTATTGCATCCATCTATTGCATCAATCATATACATGTAAAATCTAATAAAATGAATCTCACTTTAAAAAGGTAAAATTGGATCTCAACACCAATATCCAACTCGGTTTAAAACAAGACTAATAGCAGAGCAAACCGAAGGATGCCTCACAAATATTGAGTCCAAGAGAAAACATGGCCAAACAAATGAAACAACTAATGGAGTTGATTAAGGGAAAAGCAACTCAAGTTCCTATCAAAGAACCACAAGATCCTACTTATCCTCACGGATTCACTTAACAACGGGTCTCAGCTCAAGAAAAGCTTTTTCATGACTCAGGCCCATCTGATAACATTCATTTAAGGCACAATCCAATTTTTGAAGGAAAGAAGCCCCTGCTTAAAAAAAAGAAGAGGATACTAAAAAAACTCAAGACCATAAAAAAGAGATTTCGGGTCATTGAAGGAGGCACTATATTCGGAGCTCTCTCGGTGGGTGATCTCTACTTGATGCCAGACATTGTAATTCCTTCAGACTTTAAGGTGCCAGACATTGTGAAATATGATGGAACAAGTTGCTTTATCACTCACATCACGTTGTTTTTAAGAAGACTACAACCACTCACAAAAGACGAGAAAGTGTGGATAACACTTTTTCAAAAAAGTCTTATAAAGTCAGCACTACATTGGTATATAAGTCAAGGTCCAAAGAACATCAAAACACGGAATGACCTCGCTCAGGATTTCATCAATAATTACAAGCATGTTATGGACTTGGCCCCGGATCGCCAAACTCTCCGGAATATGGAGAAGAAAGAACAAGAGACCTTTAAGGAATACGCATAAAGGTGGAGACATTCAGCCGCACAAGTTCAACCACCTATCATAGAAAGAGAACGGATCACCCTGTTTATCCAAATACTTCGGAACACTTCGAGTAACTTTTCAAATTTGGTATTACCTGGAGAAAAGATCAAATTTGGAATCAAAACAGGAAAGCTGGTCGATTCTTCAATTGGAGGATGTTTCAATGAAAGAAGCGGAGCTATCCAAAACATCATCTCCAAGTCCTATGGTCCACTACCGCTCATGTTACGAGTGAAATGATATCCTATGGAGACTGTAATCCTCAAGGCTCCCTCATCAGTACCACATACCACTCATGGGAAGAAAGCTACTTAAGTCGATTCAATTTCCACAAGCTATAAACCTGCTATCACCCATACCAACGGTAGCAAAGATCAAGTAGCCTCCCCTTCGAAGTTGGAATGACCCAAATGCCAAATGTGATTACCAAAAAGGTTCAATTGGGCATTCAAGTGAAAATTGTGTGGTACTAAAAATCAAGGTCCAACAGTTGGTCGAGTCCAAGTTGCTAGACCATGATGTGATTGGTAATTAAAAGTGAAGATTTCGAGCTAGAATTACATTGATTTTGGAAGGGCTCCAAGTCAGATCTGACCTAACCGTTCGCACACACTTTTGAATGACAGGGAATCCTTTGAATAAACTTGTATCTTTGAAAGCTTGTCAAGGTAATCTAATAGTAAAAATCTCCTAGATTTAGTCCAGAATCTAGGGTGTAGTCTTTGTTAGATGGACACCTGATATTCTTTCTCTGGTACAACAAAAAGATTTAATGTGTGCATTCTACAACTTTTTACCAAAAATTCCATTTTTTTATCTATCTCTTACTCTTTGCCATTACACTATCCATCTTTGCCATTATACTACCCATTATTGCCATCACACTTTACTTTCTAAACAATACTACTCGTGGGTGAAATTGAAAGTTAAGAGAGATTTGATAGTAGTGATCTTCAAGGTGCTGCCATAATCTAGTAAGAAAGATTTCAAAATGTTGCACCTCAACTCTCAAAAGAGAATTTAGCAGTGGTTATCAACATCCTTACAAGAAATCTTGGGTTAGCTTCCAAAGAAAGTAGCTCTCATATTAAATGACTTCAGTGGCCTCCAAATTCTCACAAATGCTCAACAAAAAAAAAAAAAAAAAAGTTCTCGGCTCTCCACAACACAAACTCAAAAAAAAAAAAAAAAATAGGAAAGAAGTTCATCCCTTCCATCAAAAGACAACAAGGGAAAATTCAAATCCAAAACAAAAAGAGACTGAGAGCAAACACGAGCAAGTAAGGCCACTTGAGTCATCTCACTTCAAGAGGGCTATGATCTCGGTTCTCTACAACACAAACTCCAAAAAAAAGAAAAGAAGTTCATCCCTTCCATCAGAATCCATTAAGGGAGAATTCAAAACCAAAAAGAGACCGAGAGCAAGCATGAGCAAGCAAGGTCACTTGAGTCATCTCACTTCAAAAGAGTTATCAAGTATGTCTTCATCATAGCTCACACAAAAAAAACAAAAAAAAACAAAAAAAAACAAGCAAAAAAAAAAAAAAAGAGAAAAGGAGCTCAAGTTAGAGCAAAGAAAAGAAAAAAGTGATCTATGGATTCTAGACTGAAAACCTGCAAAGGCGGTTTAGAAGACAAAAGCAACACTCAAACCAAGTGTACATAAAGATTACGATAGTTGGGGGGCAACCAATGAGGTCTAACTTTCTAGAAAAGGTGGTAAGTTTGAGGTCATTACTATTGAGTTTTTCACCATAATCAGATATGCTCACGAGTAGTATTAAAAAACCCTTCTTTCACACCACTCAAACTTACCTCTTGATAACATCCTCATTCAGCTAAAAGAATATCATTGTGAATCTTGTTTCTTTAATACTGCTCACGAGTAGTATTAAAAAACTCTTCTTTCACACCACTCAAACTTACCTCTTGATAACATCCTCATTCAGCTAAAAGAATATCATTGTGAATCATGTTTCTTTAATACTGCTCACCAGTAGTATTAAAAAACCCTTCTTTCACACCACTCAAACTTACCTCTTGATAACATCCTCATTCAGCTAAAAGAATATCATTGTGAATCATGTTTCTTTAATACTGCTCACCAGTAGTATTAAAAGACCCTTCTTTCACACCACTCAAACTTAACTTTCCTCAGACCTAACACTTACCTCTTGATATCATCGTTATTCAGTTAAAAAGCTATCATTGTGAATCATGTTTCTACTTTATTGCTTTGCACAGTTTATGTCTTTGAGTTGAAAAGGGGAAGAATGACATGATATTTTAATTAAAAACAAAGACCGTAAATTACTTGGTCAAGCTTTGCAAATTGATGAAAAGTTTTTCTTTAAGGCCAAACCATTATTCATCAATGTGTGCAGACTTAAAAGTGAGGAGAAAGCTTGAGACTTTCTTTAAGAAAATGTGGTTCTTGTAAGAGAAATTCACGATCAAGTGCCATCACAAAGGTCTAGAAATGCTCGACCTTCTGTTAAATCAAAGGCGAGATGATACCTTTTATCCACATAAATACCATATTCAGGGGGGCAAAGTAGTCTCTACGAAGCGTAAGAGGAGTACTGCCAACAAAGAAGCTCAATAGACAAGGGGGCAAGTCTTATGGATCAGAACCTGAGTCTAAGGAAGAGCAATCATTCGGACTGTAACATGGGGGTAAACAAGTGTCGACACGGCCACAAGAAAAGGGACAATGAAACATTGAAAGTTAAGCCTTTGATAGTATGAAATCCATGACAAGGGATGAGTATTTGAAGAGACATAAAGTACGAGGCGGACATTAAGGAAATTGAAGCCAAAATTTAAGAACAAATCAAGGAAAGAAGATTTTTGAAAAGAGTTAGGCTTTTGAGACAATGGACAATAGCTGGAAAGCGAGACAATGAACAACAGCTGGAAAGCAAGACAATGAACAACAGCTGGAAAGTGAAACAATGGACAACAGTTGGAAAGCATAAAGAGATTCAACGATAGAAGGCAATTACAAAGAGGATCCAGTAAAGCAAATATATAAAAAAATAAATCCATCAGTTACACATGCTCTGCATTCATGCATTTCACATCATGCATGCATGGCATACAGAACAAGGATCAAATGGGAAGCGTATCCACCGCACAGTCACAGCAGTATAAGCTGACGTCTCAGTGACATCCGTTTTTACCAATCTACCGCTGGATGCACAGCTGATATAGTGGACCTAGCCCCATCAGCAATTCAAGGATAAAGTAGACAATATTGTCAAAATCCTGGTAATCAATTCAATAATCGAGGCTACACCGGGATGGACAGAATTGACGCCAGCTTAGCGGTATCCAAGATAAGAAATAGCTATGGTCAAAGATAAGTGCGGATATCGAGAAATATTGTCGTCGAAAGCAGACAATGGATTCAATAATCAAGGACTGGATCAATGTCATGCCTGATGAGATATCAAAGATAAGAAATATCTATGATACTAAAATAAAGCAGGATCCACTTTTCCGGTTAAACGGCGGATACGGTACTCCGTGACTCTCAAGTCGGTTCTCTCAGTTGCCCATAATAACTGATACCTTCACCCCTTCTTTCTTTTACTTCCTCCTAGAAAATGGATCCTACTTTTTCTGCCTTGCGAAAGTATTTCCCTTCTCTCCCAATGAACATCCTAAAAAAGATCTACCGAGTTCGCTGTGAACGATTAAGAGCTCTGATGCACAAAGGAATACCTGAAGATGTACGGTGGTTAATCGAAGCCAAGGTTCGTCTGGCAGGTGAAATCCCAGAGACATTTGCATCTTACATGCCTGGTGTTGGCAAAAGTTCTTATGCCAAAAAAAGAAGAGCAAAGAGGCTAGGCGTTTGTCATAATTGTGGATGGTGGATTTGCGGCAATAAATGTCGTTCTCCAGGAGTGATCACCAGAAATCGTAATGATAGAATAAAATTCATCAAGAATGGCTTGCGTAAGGAATCTCTGGAAGATATCCGAGAGGTTCTTGAAGCGCATTCTTGCGGAATAGTGCAATTTGAGGTTGTTGGATTATGGATAATTCTCCAAAAAGAACGAGAACGTTACAGTCTTGGGAATCTGACCCTAAACGACCCTGTTAGCCAGTTTGTGAAAAAGCTAGATGAGATGCAAATCACCGATTCATAGAAAGCATTCAAGCCGTTACTGGACGCAAAGCCAGTAGAAGATGGAACAAGGTCACGATTACTGTACGTGCTAGCTGTCGCTTTTGAAATTTTCCTCCCCTTTTGGTAATAATGTATCCACTCCTGACATGAACCAAAGTCACGATTACTGTACGTGCTAGCTGTCGCTTTTGAAATTTTCCTCCTCTTTCAGCGATAATGTATCCACTCTTGACATAAGCCATAGTCACGATACTGTACATGCTAGCTGACGCTTTTGAAATTTTCCTCCCATAATGTACCCACTCCTGACATGAGCTATAATTATGACTACTGTATATACCTGCCACTTTTGAAATTTTCCTTCTCATCCGACAATCATGTACCTACTCCTGACATAAGCTACAGTCGCGACTACTGTACATGCTAGCAGCTATTTTGAAAATTTTCCTCCTCTTTTAACGATAGTGTACCCATACCGGACCAGAGTCATACCCGTGACTACTATGAATAGCTGGCAATAATGTATCCATTCTTGAAAAATAAAATTATTGCCTTATCTCTTCATCTCTATAAATATATCCTCTTTTCTCACAATGGTAAGGATAGGAATGGAGAAAACCCCAACTCGTAAATCCTGAAGTATTTGTGTATTTTCTGGGGCTTTTCCTGGAAAAGATGAAGAGTATTTAAAAGCAGCCAACCATTTGGGTAGAGTATTAGCTGAGCGAAAAATACATTTAGTTTATGGAGGAGGTAGTGTCGGATTAATGGGAGGTGTAGCATCAGCAGCATCTCTAGGAGGAAGTCAAGTTCTGGGCATTATCCCTGGACCTCTGAAATTTATTTCTGGGGGCACGATTGGAGAAGAATTAGTGGTTAAAAATTTACAAGAGCGTGTGTTACAAATGCTTTTAAATGCTGATGCTTTTATCGCTCTACCAGGTGATTTTGGCACATTGGGAGAAGTCTTTCAAATTGCTTCCATGGCCCAACTTAATTTGCATAAGAAACCCATTGGGCTTTTAAATGTTAACAATTTCTTTACAGGTCTGATAGCTTTTATGGATTATGCTATGCAGAAGAATTTCATATCAAGAGTAGCACGGCGAATCATAATATCCGCAACAACTGCTGAAGAATTGCTAGATAAAATACAAGCTTTTGTTCCTGAACCAGATCCAGCAATGATTCAGATAGAGTGGACACGACAGTCTTTCCCGACCAGTTCACTCTCATAATGGTCCTCTACTCACCCTGTTGAAGTATTGTGGAAGAAGAAGTGATCCGATCCGTTTTGCTTGTCCTTTAGTTTTATTATCAGCATTTTCTTTCGTGTTTTAGTTTTTCTTTCAGGGAATTTCCTTTTTTTATCTTATAAGATAGTTTCGTCCATGCTGATATTAAAACCATAGGACAATGCCTTTAGGTTGGAATGGCTGAGTAAAGAGTAATTTTTATTGCTCTTGAGACGCATCCTATTAGGTCTACCAGGCATAACATTTTGGGATAGTTAAGCTTCAACCTTATTTGGATGACATATCTCTTAAGCGAATCTATATTTACTAAAGAAAATATTAGATGAACCTTGGATATTGATTCCAAATATCCGTTCCCTTTACATAATTTGTTAGCGATATTGTCATCATCAAGATTCACTCATTTTATCGAAGTCTAAAATTTCGCACTCGCCTATTATGCAAATTCACACTTTCGAAGAAAATTATTCCAATTCTAATTGCTTTCATATAAATTTCGCTCGAGGTTCAAGGAGATTTCCTTAACCTCATTCCATCAATTTTCCTTCAAACGATAGGAGAGTTCCTATCGTCGAGGTTCTAAGGTAGGACCCTTAACCTCATTCAAACAATTTTCCTTCAAATGATAGGAGAGTTCCTATCGTCGAGGTTCTAAGGTAGGACCCTTAACCTCAAAACAATCAATTTTACTTCAAATGATAGGAGAGTTCCTATCGTCGAGGTTCTAAGGTAGGACCCTTAACCTCAAAATCATCAATTTTCCTTCAAATGATAGGAGAGTTCCTATCGTCGAGGTTCTAAGGTAGGACCCTTAACCTCAAAACAATCAATTTTACTTCAAACGATAGGAGAGTTCCTATCATCGAGGTTCTAAGGTAGGACCCTTAACCTCAAAATCATCAATTTTCCTTCAAATGATAGGAGAGTTCCTATCGTCGAGGTTCTAAGGTAGGACCCTTAACCTCAAAACAATCAATTTTACTTCAAACGATAGGAGAGTTCCTATCGTCGAGGTTCTAAGGTAGGACCCTTAACCTCAAAATCATCAATTTTCCTTCAAATGATAGGAGAGTTCCTATCGTCGAGGTTCTAAGGTAGGACCCTTAACCTCAAAATCATCAATTTTCCTTCAAACGATAGGAGAGTTCCTATCGTCGAGGTTCTAAGGTAGGGCCCTTAACCTCAAAGTCATCAATTTTCCTTCAAACAATAGGAGAGTTCCTATTGTCAAGGTTCTAAGGTAGGACCCTTAACCTCAAAACCATCAATTTTCCTTCAAACGATAGGAGAGTTCCTATCGTCGAGGTTCTAAGGTAGGGCCCTTAACCTCAAAACAATCAATTTTCCTTCAAAACGATAGGAGAGTTCCTATCGTCGAGGTTCTAAGGTAGGACCCTTAACCTCAAAATCATCAATTTTCCTTCAAACGATAGGAGAGTTCCTATCGTCGAGGTTCTAAGGTAGGACCCTTAACCTCAAAATCATCAATTTTCCTTCAAATGATAGGAGAGTTCCTATCGTCGAGGTTCTAAGGTAGGACCCTTAACCTCAAAATCATCAATTTTCCTTCAAACGATAGGAGAGTTCCTATCGTCGAGGTTCTAAGGTAGGACCCTTAACCTCAAGACAATCAATTTTACTTCAAACGATAGGAGAGTTCCTATCGTCGAGGTTCTAAGGTAGGACCCTTAACCTCATTCAAACAATTTTCCTTCAAACGATAGGAGAGTTCCTATCGTCGAGGTTCTAAGGTAGGACCCTTAACCTCAAAATCATCAATTTTCCTTCAAACGATAGGAGAGTTCCTATCGTCGAGGTTCTAAGGTAGGACCCTTAACCTAAAAAAAACAATCAATTTTACTTCAAACGATAGGAGAGTTCCTATCGTCGAGGTTCTAAGGTAGGGCCCTTAACCTCAAAATCATCAATCTTCCTTCAAACGATAGGAGAGTTCCTATCATCGAGGTTCTAAGGTAGGGCCCTTAACCTCAAAGTCATCAATTTTCCTTCAAACAATAGGAGAGTTCCTATTGTCAAGGTTCTAAGGTAGGACCCTTAACCTCAAAACCATCAATTTTCCTTCAAACGATAGGAGAGTTCCTATCGTCGAGGTTCTAAGGTAGGGCCCTTAACCTCAAAACAATCAATTTTCCTTCAAAACGATAGGAGAGTTCCTATCGTCGAGGTTCTAAGGTAGGACCCTTAACCTCAAAATCATCAATTTTCCTTCAAACGATAGGAGAGTTCCTATCGTCGAGGTTCTAAGGTAGGACCCTTAACCTCAAAATCATCAATTTTCCTTCAAATGATAGGAGAGTTCCTATCGTCGAGGTTCTAAGGTAGGACCCTTAACCTCAAAATCATCAATTTTCCTTCAAACGATAGAAGAGTTCCTATCGTCGAGGTTCTAAGGTAGGGCCCTTAACCTCAAAATCATCAATTTTCCTTCAAACGATAGGAGAGTTCCTATCGTCGAGGTTCTAAGGTAGGTCCCTTAACCTCAAAACAATCAATTTTCCTTCAAACGATAGGAGAGTTCTTATCGTCGAGGTTCTAAGGTAGGACCCTTAACCTCAAAATCATCAATTTTCCTTCAAAACGATAGGAGGGTTCCTATCGTCGAGGTTCTAAGGTAGGGCCCTTAATCTCAAACTTGCAACGATAGGAGAGTTCCTATCATCGAGGTTCTAAGGAGAGTTCCTTAACCTCAAACAATCAATCATTCAGTCCATCTTACAATGATAGAACCTTTCCTATCGTTAGAGGTTCTAAGGAACTTTCTTTAAACCTGAAACAAACAATCAATCATTCAGTCCATCTTACAACGATAGAACCTTTCCTATCGTTAGAGGTTCTAAGGACCTTTCCTTAAACCTCAAACAAACAATCAATCATTCAGTCCATCTTACAACGATAGAACCTTTCCTATCGTTAGAGGTTCTAAGGACCTTTCCTTAAACCTCAAACAAACAATCAATCATTCAGTCCATCTTACAACGATAGAACCTTTCCTATCGTTAGAGGTTCTAAGGACCTTTCCTTAAACCTCAAACAAACAATCAATCATTCAGTCCATCTTACAACGATAGAACCTTTCCTATCGTTAGAGGTTCTAAGGACCTTTCCTTAACCTCAAACAAACAATCAATCATTCAGTCCATCTTACAACGATAGAACCTTTCCTATCGTTAGAGGTTCTAAGGACCTTTCCTTAACCTCAAACAAACAATCAATCATTCAGTCCATCTTACAACGATAGAACCTTTTCTATCGTTAGAGGTTCTAAGGATCTTTCCTTAAACCTCAGAGTTTAGGCGGCGAGAAGGTTTTCAATGCCTAGCTAAGCTGGACGAAATTTGGTAACTAACTTTGCATACATCATGTCCCATGAAGCATGCAAAGGGGGGCAGCTGTTGACACCCAATTTCGTCCGGCTTAAAAATAAAAAAATTAATTAAATTAAAAATTAAAAAAAATTTATTGAATTACTTAATTAAAAAATAATAATAGTAATAATGGCAATATTATTTTAGGGGCGTTCTTTTTTAGTTTGTATGTTAAAAAAAAAAGGGGAAGAAGAAGAAAAAAAAAATAATAATAAATTAAATCTAAATTAATTAAAATTAAAAATTATTAATTAATTAATTAATTAAAAAGAAAAAAAAGAAAAAAATAAAAATAATAATAAAAAAATGGGGAGGGTGGCCGACAGAGGCTCCCCCTCCCCTTATCCCTTATCTTCTCTCGCCCCCTTATCTCTAATCTTATCTTCTCCCTCCCTCTCACGAACTCTTATCCCTCTTTCTCTGGCAACATGAGAGAACAGAGAGACAGCTTCTAGGCTCTCTCTCTCTCTCTCTGGCTCAAAAACCCTCTCTTCTCTCTCTCTCGGCCGAGCTCAGACTCTCTCTCTCTTCTCTTCCCTCTCTCTCTCTACCACATGGCTGCCTCTCTTCTCCCTTTTCTCTCCGCGCCAGCCTCCCTCTAGCCTCCTTCCGCGTCGCCGTCCGACACCATCCTAGCTTCGCATCGCCATCACCTTCGGTTTCCAGCCCCGACGTCCCAGCCTTCGCCTTCTCTCCTCCACCGTCGCATCGCCTCCGTCGCCACCTTCCGCGTTGTCACCGTAGCTCCTCCCTCCCTTGCTGCGCTCAGCCACCGACGACGTGCCAGCCACCTCGTCGCGCATCCGACGTGCCAGCCACCCCGTCGCGCCTCCCTGCCGTCGCGCCAGCCACCCCGTCGCGCCCGCCACCGACGACGCGCCAGCCACCTCGTCGCGCCCTCTGCTCTCCGCGTCGTGCCCCCTGCCGTCACGTCGCCTCCCAGCTGCTGAGCACGCCGTCGCGACCCCCCCCCCCCCCCCCCCCCCCCCCCCCCCCCCCCCCCCCCCCCCCCCCCCCCCCCACCCCCCCCCCCCCCCCCCCCCCAGCCCCCCCAGGCCCCCAGCGCCGCCTCGACGCCAGAAGGAAACAGAAGGCGAAGACAAAAAAAAAAAAAAAAAACAAAGAAAAAACTGACAGCGTTTTTTTCGTTTTGACTAAGTCAAAACTCTTTGTTTTTTGGGTAAAAATTCTGGTTTAGCCCCTGGTTTCCTTTGTTTTATCCATTTAAGTCACTAACCTTATTTTATTTTGCAGATCAGTCACTGACAGCAAGCTTTTTATTTGTTTATACTTTTCTTTGTTTTCTTTATTATTGTTGGTTCGGTCTTACATTAAACTGGTCATTAAATCGATATCGGAGAACAACATAGGATTTTTGATTTAATATGCATATTTATTGATTTATTTATCTTTATTTTTAGAATAGCTTAACTTTAATTCTTCTAATGCATTTAATGTGTATCAAATTATTAGTTAATTAATATTTAAATTTATTAGAAATCCATCCTAAGATGGATCATCTATCCATGTCCAGATGATTCGGTTAGAATCTATGGCTTGGATATTAATTGAAATTATTTAAAACAAAAAAATTAAATTAAATTAAATTAAATAACAAAAATCCAATCGTGCACCGCCAACTACCTCAAAATCAAGGACCTTCTCGAGCTACTCAACCAAACGATCGCCAAGAGAATCGAGAACAAGAGCGTCGAGTACGTCAGGAAATTCTTCACTGTCGAGAACGATTATACGTCGGAGAAGAAGGCCCGCCAGTCACGACCCGCGTTTGTTTCTTGACTCAATCAAATTTTTTTGGGTAAAATTCTCATTTAGCCCTTGATTCTCTTTGTTTTTATTCATTTCAGTCATTAATGTTCTCCTGTTTTGCATATTCATCACTAACAGTATTGTTTTATGTTTTTATTTCTTTTTTTGGTTGTTGGTTTATTATTTCGAGAATCATGAATTAGTCTGTGATCAATATTACATAAAATTGCAATTTTAGGTTAGGTCAGATTTTTACCTATTTATTTGATTTTAATTTTAATAGTTAGCATAAATTTAAAACTCATGTTTACATAACGTATAAAAAAAAAAAAAAAAAGGGGGTCATATTTACGAGATTTAATTCTGAGCAGATTTTAATGAAAATTCAAGAATGAATTTAGAACTAGTAAATCAAAAATCCATATCCAGATGATTCGGTTAGAATCCATGGTTTGGATATTAATTGATATTATTTAAAGCAAACAAAAAGCAAAAATTAAAAATCAAATAATGAAACCCGGATCGCAAATCGGCTCGCTATTGACCCAGTTATGAAAGTCCATAATTTCAGCATAATTTTAATTTTTACCCCTGCATTTATTTGATTTGTCTAATTGAGATCCTATGTTGTTCTAATTTGTAATATGGCCATTGGTTTATTGGCATTTATTTCCTTTTATGGATTTGTTTTGTTCAGCAAATTAAAGGCATAAATTCGTTTAGAAATTAACATTAAGCTTAGGCATAATTAAACATAATTATTATTTTTATTATTATTATTATAATGGAAGGTTATCCCTCCTATTCATTTCTTTAAAAAAGTGGAGGGCCAAAAAAGCCCCACTTTATTTATTTATATATCATCTTTTGATATTCTTTTGTTTACTTTATGTGTTTTCCCATTATCTATTTGCATGTGTTATTTAATTTATGCACCTTTTATTTTCTTAAATGGATGTTCAAAACAAACAAAAAAAAAAAAAAAAAAGAAAACCTCCACTTTATTTATTGTTATTTAATTTTTCTTTATTTTATGGTTAAACTCATTTCATTTAAAGAAATTAGCCATAAAAAAATAATAAATATAAAATAAATCTGAGCCATGTTGTTAAGTCAAAAAAATTTTTTAGTTCATGGTATATTGGCTGGAAACTGTCTCGTGCCCGCTTTTGAGCTGCTTCACCTGGTGAAGAGGGTCTGGCTGAGTAACAACGCCCCGTACCATGATCAAAGTTTTTTTTATTTTTAAACTCTTTGATTCTTTTAAATTAACTTCTTATTAAATAAAAACAAATTAAAAAAATTAATTTTTTTTAATTCTTTTATAAATTGAGTAATTCTTCAAATAATAAATATCCTGCATTAAACAAGAAAAATCAGATAAGAAAAAGAAAAGAAAGATAAGAGAAAGATAAAAATAAAAAAGATAAAGAAAAGAAAAGAAAAGAAAGAAAAGAATAATAAGATATAAAAAAGAAAGATTTTTTTAATCATTAACAAATTTAATAAAAAAGACTTATAAGTTAAACTAATAATTAATTCCATAAAATAATAATTAAATAATTAACTTTAAATTAATTTCCATATCCGGATGATCCGGCAGGATCTACGGTTTGGAAATATCAACTTTTTTTAAAAAAAAAAAAAACTATATAAATTAAATAAAAAGATAAAAATTCATATTTTTACAATATGGATAAAATTGTTTAAAATTTCACCAAAATTCCGTGTCCAAATGACTCGGCAGAGTCCATGGTTCGGAATCAAAATCTTCCGTGTCCAAATGACTCGGCAGAGTCCATGGTTCGGAAGTATAAAATTTTACCCGAATTAATTACCAAAATCCACATTTTTGACTAATTCAGTTAAAATATCTAAATTAACTGAAAATTTTTAAAAGCAAAGTAAAACAAAATTAAAATCAACTAAGGTGCCAATTTTGGGCGCTATAACAATATTGTTTTAGCGTAACCGTACTCCCGATCCCCGAACTCTCGCAGACCAATTATAAGGTGACCAATCGACCTGAGCGAAAACCGATTGGTGGCGACTCCCGAAAACGAACCCTACGTTGCCACAGTTTATTTAAGGGGATGAACCTCTCTTTGTTTCAATTTGAAAATTTTTATTTATCTAAGAGTCACCATATTACATATTTGCCACAACCTTATATTCCCTTAAAACCTTTTTATTTGATACACAGTGATGTTTGGGGACCTTCAAAAGTCACCACAATTTCTAGAAAAAAATAGTTTGTCACCTTTATAGATGATCATACACGTTTATGTTGTATTTATTTGATGAGTGAGAAATCTAAAGTGAAAAAACTGTTTAAGGATTTTTACAAAATGGTTGAAACACAGTTTCAAACTAAAATTAGTATTCTTCATACTAATAATGGAACTGAGTATTTCAATAAACATTTGGGAGTTTTTTTTAAAGGAAAAAGGTGTTCATCAATCTACATGTGTGGATACCTCTCAACAAAATGGTATTGCTGAAAAGAAAAATAAACATTTACTTGAAGTAACTTGTGCTATCATGTTTTACATGAATGTTCCAAAATATCTATGGGGAGAAGCTATTTTGACAGCCTCATATTTGATTAATAGGATGCCTACCCGCACTTTAAAATATAGCATGCCTTTGGATTACTTCAAAAATATTTTTCCTATATCACAGATCCACTCTGATTTACCACTTAGAATTTTTGGATGCACTACTTTCGTCCATATTCCTAACAATTCTGGTTCAAAACTGGATCCTAGAGCTGAAAAATGCATTTTCGTAGGGTATGCATCCAATAAAAAGGGATATAAGTGCTTTAATCCTCAAACAAAAAAATTTCATATTAGTATGGATGTCCCTTTCTTGGAAAACAAACCTTACTTTCACAAAAATTATCTTCAAGGGGAGAATAAAGTAGGGAATGATAATTTTTTGGATTTATCTCTTGTTCCATTACCAAATACAATTTTAACTTCCCTTGGCAGCTTTGAATCCGTTAAACAAAACCAAGAAAATTCAGTTCAAAATAAAAAAAGTAATAGGAATCCTGGTCAAACTATGCCGAGTACTATTGTATCGTCAATAGGAGGAGAAACACTACAAACGGATTAGAGAAATCCAAACACTGAGCTTTTGGTTTATACTCAGAAGAAAACCCATCAAAATAGTCAAGATCCAACTTTGATTCACAGACCTAATCAGTCTAAATCTCCGGAGACTGATACTCAGATTTCCACAGGTATTTCAATCTCTACTCCTAATCCCATTCCTTTGGTTGTTGATCCATCTTTAACTTTTGTTCCTAATGCACCATCTGATTATGATATTCCTATAGCCATTAGAAAAGGAACCCGAACCTGTACAAAATTTCCTAGATATCCTATTGCTAAATAGGTTTCTTATAAAAGCTTTCTCATACTCATAGAGCATTTACCTCAAAACTTTCACACTTGTTTGTCCCAAGAAATATTGAGGAAGTTTTGAATGACCCAAACTGGAAATTAGCAATTATGGAAGAGATGAGTGCTCTGAGAAGGAGTGGCACTTGGGAGATAGTGGACTTACCCAAAGAAAAGAAAACGGTAGGGTGTAAGTGGGTTTTTATTGTGAAATTCAGAGCTGATGGTAGTGTCAAGAGATATAAGGCAAGGCTGGTCGCTAAAGGTTTTACTCAAACCTACGGAACTGATTATTAGGAAACATTTGCCTCTGTAGCTAAAATAAACTCGATTCGTGTTTTACTTTCTCTTGCTATTAATTTCAATTGGCCTTTGTGTCAGTTGGATGTAAAAAATGCGCTTTTGAATTGAGACCTGGAAGAAGAAGTCTACATGAGTATACCACCAGGATTCGAGGGAAAACATGGACTGAATCAAGTCTGCAGATTAAAAAGGTCTCTATATGGTCTAAAGCAGTCTCCTAGAGCTTGGTTTGTGCGCTTCAGGAAAGCTGTAAAGAGTTGTGGCTATTATTAAAGTCAGGTTGACATTACAATGTTTTACAAGCACAGCAAGGAAGGCAAGGTTGCAATTCTAATTGTTTATGTAGATGATATAATTTTGACAGGTAATGATCTTGAAGGTCTGGGAAAGCTTAAGAAGAAGCTGGTGATTTTTTTTTAGATCAAGGACCTAGGTGCACTAAAATACTTTCTTGGAATGGAATTTGTGAGATCCAAGGAAGGTATCTTTATCAACCAACGAAAGTATATACTTGACTTGCTTGGTGAAACAGGTGTACTGGGGTGCAAATCAGCTGAAACTCCTATAGAACCTAATTTCAAGTTACAACCTACTAATGCTGAGGAAGTACAAAATAGAGAATAGTTGTTAGGCTCATATTTACAGAGCTTGGCCCAGGCCAAGGAAATAAAGAGAGACAACATGAAAATGTGAAAGGGACTGTGAAAACAAGGCATAGTGATGTATGTGCAAAGTTGAGGGCTTTCAGGTCTTAAAAGCACCAAGGAGATTGACTAGGGGAAGAATGCAAGAAAATGAAGTAAGGGGACCAAATGGTACACTTAAACTAGTGGTACTATTGAAACTACAAAGTTTCAGTGGTAACTTTCGGCCATGCAAAACTATGTGAGGATTATTGGCATACTAGGCCAAATTATGGTAGACAATAATGATGACTAGTCAAATCATGTTCCCCATTAGGAAAATAAGGCATCATTGCCTTTGTTTACCAAGTTAATACCAGATATATTATTTGGCCGGTTATTACATGGGTTTAATGGACATATATGACACTTTTGACTTGTGCTTGGCAAAGTGAGCCATGAAGTGACATAAGTGTCAAAGTGTGCATGTGTTTTAGTGGTGGAATTGTAGCCATATGGAAGTGAGGGTTCAATTGAGCCATGCAAATTAATTGAGGCCAAGAACTAGCCTTAGTGCATTTTTTAAGCGTATATGGCTTGTATCCGGACAAGCATGCTTCCACTTAACTTCATTGCCTTCATTTTAGGTTTGCTTCTCCAAGGCCGAAAGCTAGCTTAGTGTTCTTGGTCATGTTCTTGAGTTCTTCCAAAATTAGTCTCGGATTAAGAACAATAAAGAGGAAAATGGAGCTAGAGTGAAGGAGACAAGCTAGAGGGCTTTGATTTCGGCACTAAACAACTCAAGATCAAGCTTTGATTTGAAGGAGCAAGAAAGGCCGAGACATATCAAGCTAGGGTTTGAGGTAATCCTTGTGTTTTTCCTTGAATACATGGTCTATGTTTCATGAACAAGGAGTATTAATGCCTAATTAGTGATGTGTTAGGCTAATTGAGGAAGAAATGTTTCGGGCTCAAGTTAAACCGAGGCTATTCAAGCTCAATTTGAGGTAGGGTTCACTAAACTACTTGATTAGTTGGTAGTATACCATGATTCAAGTGTTTAAAGTAGCTAAGTGATGGTTAAATTTGCTAAATGACCTTAGTTACTTGATGGGCTATTGAGATTGATTCGGTTATGGTTGTTAATTAGCTAATTAACTATGGACATGTGCTAGAAATGCTAGTGCATGTGGCCATTTTGCTAGGCATTTCGGAGCTCTAGTGGAAGTGGAGATTATGGTGAAGTTTTGTGTGCAAAAGTGCACAATGTCACATGTTATGTTACTTGGCCGAATAGTTATTGTGGTGTGTGTGTGGGTTTATTGTGTGCTTTGGTGATTTCCTTGTGCTTGCTAACCATTTACTTGATTATTGTGCTTATATGTCTCAGGTATGTTAGCATGTATATGTGTATGTTGTGTTTTCCTTGTCTTTGTGTCTTATTTTTGCAGGACATTATGAGCAAATGGAGGTTAAGCCTTAAGTTATACACTCGGCTTAACTAAATAAACTCTATATTGAAGTTGGTATTGGTAGTGAACTCTACTGAGTATTTATACTCATTGCCCATTATATTGTTTTTCAGGAAAGGATATTCGCCCTGAGTAGTATTGCTTGAGTGTGCTAGTGTGTTGTGCTAGTTTGCTTGTATATCAAGGTATGTGCCAATGTGTGCTTGGCTTGTTGGTTTTGTACATTGCAAGTCTTATTTTGAAAGTTGGCCGAGACTTATGTGTTAAGTTGTGCAGGCTTGCAGAGTTGGGACTTGTCTAGGTGGGCAGCTATGGATATGTGGACACTTGCTCTGATCATAGGTTTCACTTTCATGACCATGATCATGGCCATAGGTTTGGTTTTGCAGTGTGTCTTGTTGTATGGCATACTGAAGGTTCTGTTTGAGCACTAGGTGCTTTAGGTTGTAACATAACTTGGTTTTGAAGACTATGGAATCATGGCATGTAGCCATGTATGTGTACTAGGTAGACTACTTTTGTTGTACATGTTTGTGTAGTCTTGGATGCCTAGTTATTTTGTAGTACATGAAGTACCTTGGTAGGCCAAGTTATGTTTGCACCTTTGGAATGGTTTTGGACTTGTATATGATGAATGCTTATGGGCTTATGTATGATCTGGCATGAATGAGATGTTGTACTTCTTGTGAACCTCCTTTGTTCTTTTATGGCCGTATGTACATGTGCACATAAACTTGAGTTTTCAAACTAAATGGTTATCTTGGGCTTCTTGGTTGCCATTCTAACATAGCACACTTGATTGCACACAAGTTAGTCACTTAAAACTCAATAAGTGTTTGCCTTGCTTGTCATGCAAGTAATCTATTAAAGCCTTGCTTGTTCTGCAAGTTAGTGGTATTGGGCCTTACTTCTGCTGCAAGTAACTATTTGGGTTCTATTCATAAGCCTCCTGGGCTACCTCCCAGGCTAATACCTTAAGAAAATAAGACTTAAGGTTAAGAATCAATTGTTGGCCGAAATGAAAAGTTAGAAAATGAACCTTAGTTGGGTGTTTATGTTATAGAGTGTTGGGCTAGGGCCTGTGTGAGGTGTGACAGGCTTTGTTTGGTATCAGAGCCTGAGTTTAGAATAATCAGAGCGTTAGCCTAAACAATGTCCCACATAGGTCTAATTTATATGAGACTTGTATTATTGAGCATATATGAATATCTGCAATTGAAAGTGCAGGATGAGAACAAGAGGCAGGGAAAGAAACTCCCTGAGACATGAGGAAGACACTACAGCCTATCAGACAGAGGGACTAGAGGAAGATGTGCTTGAAACACAGGCAGAGGATATGGAACATAATTTGTCCGAAGAGCCAAATGCCAGGTTACAAGTACCTGGACCTAGCAGGGATAGACAGGAAAGAATGGAAGTGATGATGGAGTTATTGCATGCTACTGTGGCTCAACTGGTACTGGGAATGCAAGCCTTGGCTAGGGCCCAAGCCCAATGCTAGGAGAACTCAGAGCCAGTAGAGACTGAAGGAAGAAGAAGGAGGAGAAGGCCTGGCAAAGAGCCAGTGGGTTATGATCAGTCCAGTAAAGCTGGAGGAAATCAAGAAGAAGAGGAAGCAGATGAGGAGAGGAGGCATCCCAGGGCTAGGAGACTGAGATCAGAAGTGAGACAAGAACCCAGGACTGAGGAGGAAGATGATGACAGCCCAGACATAGAAGAAAGAGATGTTTATATATATTCTAGAAGGACTGAACCTTCTGCTGAGGAGATTACAGTAAGGAGTAGGACATCATGGGATAGATCTAGTGGCATGGGAGAGAGAAGAGAGAGGTCTAGGAGAGGAGGACTCAAGGAGGGCCAGCTGGAGGGGTTCCTTGCATTGGAACCTCCAATCTTCAGAGGAGGATGTGACCCAGATGAAGCAGAGTTCTGGGTATACCAAGTGGAGAAAATCTTTGAAAGAATGGAGGTCACATCTACTCAGAAAGTACTGCTAGCCACGTTCAGGCTTGAAGGTAATGCTGAGCTGTGGTAGAGGGCAGTACAGAGAAATTACCAAGAAAGGAACCAGAGGAGGCCCCCAGCCAGGAGGAGGTCTATGAGATGGGCAGAATTTCTTCAGGTCTTTCACCGGCAGTATGTCAGTAAGGCCCAGAAAGATTAGAAGCAAGTATAGTTTGATCAGCTGGAGCAGGGGGACCTCAGTGTGCTGGAGTATGAGCAGAGGTTTAACAACCTGATCAGGTATGCCCCACAGTATGAAGGACAAGAAGAGCTGAGAACTAAGAGGTTTATCAGGGGACTAAGACCTGAGTTGAGACAGATTCTCAGGGCAGTGGGAGCCAAAGATTACTACTCTGTTATGCAAAGTGCCTTGGCATTGGAGCAGGAATTCAAAGAACAATCCAAGAGTAAGCCTGGAAGTGGAAGTGGAACCCAGAAAGGCCGTCACCAAAAGAGGCCGAGATAAGAAAGGGATCCAAATGGAGGCAGAAAAGAAAATAAGAAAGAAAGAGGGTCCCAACCACAGCAGTATGACCCTTAGTGCAATATTTTTAGGAAATTTTATGGCAACAAGCCATGCTTCAAAGCCTCCACTGGATGTCATAATGTGGAGCACCAGACCACTGGATCAGTGACTGTCCAAGGAGGGGTGATGACAACAGGAAAATGCGGGGCCCTAGAGGGCAGATCCCTATGCCCCAAATGAGGACTCAGATGCCAGCCCAGGGAGGGAGGCCAGCACCTAGAGTACCTCAGGAGCAAAGAAGACCTGGTGCACCTCCAGGCAGGGTATTTCAGCTGGAGTCTTCCAGAAAGGGGTAGGAAGCACCTGAAGCTGAGGATACAGGAATGGAGACTAGTCAGCAAAGGACTAGCAGGAAGGCCTTGAAAGGTACTATTTACCTTAATGGCCAGTTAGTATATGTTCTGTTTGATACTGGAGCTTCATTGTCTGTAATATCTAATAGCTTGGTTAAGGCCATGAATCTAGAAGTGAAATATATGACCAATATGTACTTAGTAAGAACAACTGGCAATGAAGTTTTATTTGCCTATTACATGGTTGAAAACTGTGAGATCCAAATAGACAAGCTGAAACTGAGAACAAATCTTATAGTGCTAGAGACACATGACTATGATGTGATCTTAGGCATGAATTGGTTAGGGGAGAATAAAGTAATTATTGATTGTCAAGCTAGACAATTAATAATGCCTGGTGGAATACCATATGACTTAGACAAGTCCCTAGAGTTAGCTATGGACTATCACTTGGAAGTGTTGGAGATGGTAACTCCAGAAAGTGAGCAGGAGTGCCTGGAACTTAATGACCAGGAAGCATCAGAGGAACTTAGGAAAATACCTATAGTTAAGGATTTCTCAGGAGTCTTTCCTACAGACTTACCTGGTTTACCACCCCTGAGGGAGGTGGAGTTTGAAATAAAACTGGTACCAGGAGCAGCACCAGTATTCACTGCTCCATACAGAATGGCATTGCCTGAGATGGTAGAACTCAGGAAACAATTAGATGAACTACTGAAGAAAGGGTTCATTAGACCCAGTGTGTCCTCTTTGGGAGCATCTGTGTTGTTTGTGAAAAAGAAGGATGGAACCCTTAGACTCTGTATTAATTACAGAAAACTAAGTGCATTAACCATAAAGAACAAGTATCCTCTCCCAAGGATAGAAGATTTGTTTGATCAATTAAAGGGAGCAAAAGTGTTCTCCAAAATAGATTTGAGATCTGGATATTTCCAGTTAAGGGTAAGGGAGGAGGGCATGCCTAAGACTGCTTTCAGGACTAGGCATGGACACTTTGAATATACAGTAATGCCATTTGGGCTTACTAATGCACCTGCATTCTTTATGGATTTAATGCAGAGGGTGTTCAAAGCACACCTAGACCGCTTTGTGGTGGTATTTATTGATGATATCTTGGTATATTCCAAGGATGAGGAAGCTCATAAAGAACACCTAAGAATAGTGCTTGGCTTGCTCCAAGAACATAAGCTTTATGGAAAGCTAAGTAAATGCAAATTCTGGACTCAAGAAATTAGGTTTTTGGGTCATATAATAAATGAACGAGGGTTGACTGTAGATCCTGAAAAGGTAAGGTCAATCCTGGATTGGAAGCAGCCTCAGAGTGTGAGGGAAGTCAGAAGCTTCCTGGGGTTGGCTGGCTATTACAGAAGGTTTGTACCAAAATTTTCTGTTCTAGCAGCACCTATGAGTCAATTAACCAGAAAGAACCAGAAGTTTGTCTGGGAAACAAAATGTGAAGAAAGCTTTCAAGAACTAAAGAGAAGACTGACTACAGCTCCTATACTAGTCCTGCCAGACCCTGAAAAGGAATATGAGGTGTATACTGATGCATCTCATATAGGACTAGGATGTGTCTTGATGCAGGAAAAACAAGCCATTGCTTTTGGATTTAGACAATTGAGACCACATGAAAAAGAAGTATCCAGTACATGACCTGGAATTGGCAGTAGTGGTCTTTGCTCTTAAGTAATGGAAACACTATCTTCTTGGTAATAGGTTCCAAGTGTTTACAGACCACAAAAGTCTCAAGTACCTTTTTACTTAGAAGGACTTAAATATGAGACAAAGAAGGTGGTTAGAATATTTGAAGGATTTTGACTGTGTAATTGAATACATAGCTGGGAAAGCCAATGTAGTGGCAGATGCTTTGAGTAGAAGCTACATTGGAATACTCAAAGGTGGTGAAGTTGAACATAAGGCCGAGAGCCTGAGCCTTGCTTGCCTGGCAAACCAATGGCTAACTAAGGAAGGTGAGCAACTGAATGTACTCACCATTACTCCAGAATGGAAGGAGCTTATCAAAAAAGCTCAAGCTGGTGATAAAGAAATGGAACTAATTTCTGGTCAGAATAAGGGGGAACTATTCCAAGGATTTTCCTTTAAACAAGGGGTGCTACACTTCCGGAATAGGTTGTATGTCCCTTAAAAGGACAACTTAAGAATTCAAATTCTGGAGGAAGTTCACTCTAGTAAGTTGAGCATGCACCCAGGGGCCACAAAGATGTACCACACTCTGAGCGTATATTTTTGGTGGCCATATATGAAGAAGGACATTAGCACACATGTGGCTAGTTGTGAAATATGTCAACAAGTAAAGGTGGAACACCAGAAACCAGGAGGGAAGCTACAAAGCTTGCCCATACCTGAGAGGAAATGGGGATCCATATCAATGGATTTTGTAGTGGGTATACCACTAACAAGGAGGAAGCACAATGCCATTTGGGTCATTGTAGACAGATTGACCAAGGCAGCTTACTTCCTTCCCATGAATCTTACTGACTCTTTGGATAAACTGGCACAACTCTACATAAGAGAAATAGTAAGATTGCATGGAATACCTGATGACATAGTATCAGATAGGGATCCTAGGTTTGTTTCTGGGTTCTGGAAATCCCTACATCAGGAATTGGGCACTAAGCTCAAGTTTAGTTCTGCTTACCATCCACAGACTGATGGACAGACAGAAAGAACCATACAGACTCTGGAAGATATGTTGAGGTGTTGTGTAATTGACTTCCAGGGTGAATGGGATGTACATCTCCCATTAATAGAATTTTCCTACAATAATGGCTATCATTCAGTGATAAGAATGGCTCCTTATGAGGCCTTATTGATAGCCGAAGGGCTATCGCCTCTATCTGACCCGAACTCGGAGCGTCAGGGAACGCGAGGATACTATTAGCCCCCCGAGGTACTAAACAGATCGCCTTCGGAGATGGAGAATCAGCTATTGCAAGCCGAAGAGGATCTCCCCGAAGGCGGAACCCTGAATCAGGGAACTCCCCGAACTACGGGCATATTTCCCGAAGGGGCACCATCCGCGTCAGAGGACGACCTCATCCAGGGACTTCGGGAGTACGACATGAGCATTTAAGGAGCCTCTGACATGTCGCCCACAGACGTTACAGGCCGCCCCAAATGGCGGTCTGACACACCGACGCCATCCAGGTCCCATCATGACCTGTCTCGGTTCAAGGCTCAAGAAACCTGCCACCGGTTACTTGTCCCCTACGCCCAGAAATTCAGGAAAGATCTGACCGAACACGTGTCATGATCTGAACGGGCTGAATACTCCTATAAATACCAGGAAATAAACCTGGGCAAAGGATCGATCCTGGAGCAGACTCCTTTCCTTGAGAAAACACAAACAGGCAAGACCTTTCTACTTTTCAGTGCTCCTCCCTTATTTTCTTTCAGGACACTAACTTGGGCGTCGGAGGCTCCTCCCCGGAAACACACCCCAAGGACCTCCTAACCTTCTCTTCTAAGCTTTTCAGGCACGCTCCCCTAGGTAATCTGGCATTCGGGCGGTCTCCCTCTCAAGAAGTCCCTCTGCAAGTCTCAATGTCACTCCACGAAGATGCTGACCGGCATCATTTGGCGCCGTCTGTGGGAACCCGCTCTGAGGTCGCCGTTGTTGAAACTCAGCGTTCTACGGACAAGGGACTCCCGAGGTCCCTGTCCGCGCGTGAAGATCAACCGGCCATTGAGCAAACATTCCCAGGGACTTCTACACCCGAGGAAGACCGCCCTCTAGTCATTACTATGAGCTTTCTACGGGACTTTCAGCGTTCTATCGTAGCTGAAATGACACAGCAGATAAACCGAAGGTGGCCACAACAAGCTCAAGCCCAAAGGCCTCCCTCACCAGGACGCCCTTGGGAGAAAAGCCCCAAATCGACCCATCATAGTTCGGGAAGCAGGGACCCACGTGAAGAGTCCTCTACGGAAAACATACCCCTCAGGAAACCGCCTGCGAGACAAACAAGGTCCAAGCGACCCAAAGTCTCACAGCGAAGGAGTTCGTCACCTGAGGCGAGGTCCCCGTCCCCTCGACGCCGAGCTCGCTCCCCGAAGAGGCGCCGACAATCTCCCTTCCCAAAGAAAGAGCTTAACGCCACGATCCTTATGGAGAGGATACTAGCGAGACTAGACAGGGTGGAGAAACAGGTAGCCCGCAAACCTGTCTGGGCTAGGCTGTCGGGAACCTTCTGCGAGGATGAATCCCTGTTCACCCAAACTGTGGTTGAGGCAGCCATGCCAGGCGACTTCAGGGTACCTCGGCTGGAGAGCTATGATGGCCGCACTGACCCACAGGCCCATCTGACAAAGTACAGACGCAGCATGATAATGCACGGAGCCGATGATGCTACCTTGTGCAAATGTTTTGAGGTCACCCTCACAGGACCAGGAACTGCGTGGTATAACTCATTGGCTCCAGGAACCATCACAGGGTTCCAGGAGTTATCCAAGGCCTTCACACAGCAATTTATTGGAAGTCGGCTAGCGGCGAAAATGCCTGTACAGATGTTCGACATAGAGCAAAGAAACGGAAAAACCATCCGTGACTATGTCGAAAGGTTTAACAGGGAAACTTTGAACGTCCGAGATTTTCGGCCCGAAATACACATTCTCGGCATGATACGGGGCCTTTGGAGGGACTCGCAGTTGTTTTACGAGTTCTCTAAGGACCCCTCGGACACCCTCGGTGAATTTTACCGAAGGGCCGAACAGCACATGACCGCCGAGGAGCTGAGAATAGGTGGGCCGAAGTCCGATCACGCCCGCACCGAAGGGTCCAACCAGCAAACTCGGCATCCAACCGAACAGGCAGGTCGACCTCGGAGAATGTGGGGAAGGAAACTCCCAACTTTCACACCCCTGAACACTACACGAACAAACATCCTTATGACGATGGAAAGGCAGGGGACGTGGATTCGGCAGCCAAGGGCCATGACCGCTGACAACAAGAAAAACATAAAGAAGTTCTGCCAGTTTCACCGCGACCACGGCCATGACACCGAAGATTGCTTCCAACTGAAGAAGTACATAGAGTCGCTAATAAAACTGGGCCAACTTCGACGATATCTGCGGATGCCTTCCTCGAAGGGAAGAAAAGATAAGGAAGAAAAGGCCGAAGATGAGGACTATGACTCTGACAGGCGGAGAAACCGAAGTCCGAAGAGGCGCCCTCCACCTCCGACAGGAGTAATACAAACAATCACAACAGGGCTCCCATTCTCAGAAAGAAAGAGGAAGGCCAGAGAAATAGCAGTCATGGAATATCAGAATCCGACAAAGAAACTGACCCGCAGGGATGGATCTACTGTTATCTTTCCCCATGACAATCTGCTGCTGATCATGGCAAGGATAGGGAACTGGGACGTCAAGAGAGTGCTGCTCGACGACGGATCGAACGCCAACGTCCTGTTCTCGCACTTACTGCCGAACTTGGGCATAACTAGCAGTGACCTCAAGCCCGTCACCTCGCCTACTTTCGGGGTAGGACCATCCGAACTGCCTGTCCTCGGATGGATCGATCTCCCCTTGATGGTGAAAGGAACTTCGGTAGAAGGGACTGCTGAACTTTACGCCTCCACAATGGCGAAGTTTATTGTCATGGATGTCTCTTCATCGTACAATGCCATCCTTGGGAGACAGACACAGGGAAATCTGCACATTCGCCCTGATGTGAAGTACTTGACTGTCACTTTCGCCACCAAGGATGGAGATGCAGAGATCTTTATAGATTAAGGCGAAGTAAGAAAGGTGTTCGTAAAGGCACGAAAAGCTCCGGCAAACAACTTCGCACAAACGATGGAGGCAAAGGCACCAGAGAAGGGCAAGGAAGGAGATCCTGCGAAAGCGGAAATGGAAACAGTAGAACTTGTCCCAGGACAATCTACCCGAATAGGGAAGAGCTTGGCCGAAGGTGACAAGAAAAACTTGTATCTTTTCTACTGGAAAATAAAGATCTATTTGCCTACTCGCCGAAAGATATGCTAGGGATAAACCCTAGCGTAATACAGCATAGCCTTAAAGTCAATCCCGAGGCAAAACCTGTTCGGCAAAAGAAACGGAGCATCTCGGTTCATAAAAGTAACTTTGTCAAAACCGAAGTGCAGCGCTTGTTAGACGCTGGTGTCGTCAGGGAGGTCAAATACCCCGAATGGTTGAGCAATGTGGTTATTACCACAAAAGAAGGAAGCAATAAGCTCCGGATGTGCATCGACTTCAGAAACTTGAACGATGCTTGCCCAAAAGACTCATACCCCATCCCACCGATAAACCAATTGGTAGACTCAACTGTCGAATACGGGCTCCTACGTTTCTTAGACGCCTTTAGTGGGTATCATCAAATAAGGATGGACCCCGAAGATGAGGAAAAAACCGCCTTCATCACCGAGGGAGGAACATATTGCTACGTCAGAATGCCCTTCGGGCTTAAAAACGCAGGAGCCACCTACTAGAGGTTGATGAGCAAGGTCTTTAACGACCAAATAGGGAGAAACATGGAAGTGTATGTCAACGATATGATAGTCAAAAGCAAGCTGCCTGACGACCACGTCGCAGATCTAAAGGAAACTTTCCACCAGCTCAGAGCCTTCGGGATCCGTCTCAATCCCGAAAAGTACGTCTTCGGAGTGATCTCGGGAAAATTCCTTGGGTACATGGTATCAGAAAGAGGCATTGATGCTAACCCAGAAAAAATCAAGGCTCTGCTCGAGTTCCGAACTCCTGCCACAATAAAGGATGTGCAGAGACTCACCGGAAGGATAACCTCTCTTAGCAGGGTTATTTCCAGGTATGGAGACAGGTGTCGACCATTCTTTAAGATCCTCACTAAGGCAACAAAAGAGGAAAACAACCTCAGAAATAATGATCATCCTTGGAATGAAGACTGCCAAAAGGCCTGGGAAGAACTCAAAATCTACTTAGCCAGCCTGCCCACTCTTCGACAACCTCGTGAGGGAGAGCCCCTTGTGCTATACCTCGCCGTCACAGAAAAGGCTGTGAGCTCGGTCCTTGTGAAAGAAGAGGGGCCGAAGCAATGGCCGGTGTACTACGTAAACAAATCCCTGCATGGCGCCGAAATTAGGTATCCTTTGTTGCAAAAAGCTATATACGCCTTGGTGCTGGCAGGGAGAAGGCTACGATCATACTTTCAGGCTCACCCTATCACCGTCCGAAGTAGTCTACCACTACGGGATGTCATGAGAAAGGTTGATCATTCCAGAAGGCTCTCCAAGTGGTGCATAGAGCTTGGCGAACACGACATCAATTATGAACCTCGGAAAGCCATAAAAGCTCAAGCACTGGCAGATTTCATCGCCGAAGTACCCACCACCGAGGATAGCCATCTGAATCCAGGCGAAGGTGAGCCCGAATGGACCTTGCATGTTGACGGTGCCTCGAGGTCCGAACACCAGGGAGCTGGCATAATCACTAGGGGTCCTGAAGGCCTAGAAGTGATGAAGGCTATCAAGTTCAGCTTTAACGTCACTAACAATATGGCGGAGTATGAAGCCCTCATAGCTGGATTGCGCCTGGCCAGAAAAATTGGCATAAGAAACTTGAAAGCCCACAACGATTCCCAGCTGGTAGTACAACAAACGGCAGGAGACTACGAGGCAAAAGACCCAACCTTGGCAAAATACCATGAATTGGTGGTAAAACTCATCCGGGAGTTCGACACCGTACGAATTGAAAACGTGCCTCGGCGAGATAATGCCGAGGCAGATTGCTTGGCAAAATCAAAAGCATGCACCGAGGCGCAAAACCACCCGAGCATCACAGTGCTGGGCATATCAACTTCGGGAAAAGGCTGGAAAGACCCGATAAAGAGATATCTCGCCGACAATACGCTCCCCGAAGACCCTAGTGAAGCTGCCAAAATTCGAAGACGCTCCGGCCGATTCTTCCTAATTGGCGAAGAATTATATCGGCAGGGATATGCAAACCCACTGCAGAGGTGTGTTGGCGAAGAGGATACTGAAATGATCCTCAAAGAAGTACACGAAGGCGCTTGTGGTTCGCACATCGGAACCGACGCTCTTGCAGCAGTAATACTTCGCCAAGGATACTTTTGGCCTACCCTGAGAAAGGACGCTAGGAAGTTCATCCGGAAATGCGATAATTGCCAAAGACACGCAAATATCCAGAGGACACCATCAGAATTGGTGACTTCGGCTGATTATCCTTGGCCCTTCGCAGTCTGGGGCATAGACATCATTGGGCCGCTCCCAACAGCCCCTGGAGGCGTAAAATTCTGCATAGTAGCAGTAGACTATTTCTCCAATTGGGTCGAGGTAGAACCCCTAGCGACTATCTCGGCAAAAGAAGTGTAGAAGTTTGTATGGAAAAACATTGTATGCAGATTCGGCATACCAAGGGTACTTGTAGCTGATAATGGGTCCCAGTTCACAGATAAAGGATTCCAGAAATTCATCAGTGACCTCGGAACAAAAATGCACTTCGCCCCAGTAGCTCACCCTCAAAGCAATGGGCAGGTAGAAGTATCTAACAGGACCATAAAAGAGGGTCTGAAAAAGAGACTAGGGGAAGCAAAAGGGAAATGGCCGGGAGAGCTCCAAAGCGTGTTATGGAGTTACCAAACAACACCCCGAAGAGCCACCGGGGAGACCCCCTTTTCACTCGTCTTCGGTACAAAGGCCATCATCCCAGTCGAAGTCGTGCGACCATCAATACGGGTACAAGTATTCGATGAAAGCGGAAATGACCTCGGCTTAAGAACCAAGCTTGACCTTGTCAGCGAACACAGAGAAATAGCTGAGCTGAGAAGAAAAGCTTTTCAGCAAAGAGTGGCCGCGGCTATAAACTTACGAGCCAGGCCAAAGGGAATCAAGAAAGGAGACCTTGTTCTCCGAAAGGCTGACTTTGCACCCCGAAGGGCCTCCTACGGAGTACTTCGCGCAAATTGGGAAGGACCTTATCTGGTTCTTGCCGAAGTACGAAAAGGCGTGTACAAACTCAGCGACGCCGAAGGCGTAGAATTAAAAAATACCTAGCATTTAGATGCCTTGAAAAAATTCTACGCTTAAGGTTTCGCGGAAAGATTGTGTTGTACAAACTTGGAAAATATGCTAAGTACAGAAGTTTCTTAGAAAAATTCTCAAGTATAAAAAGTGTACAAGCCAGAATTCCGCGAAGGCGTTCGCCGTAATAAGTGCAGATATGATTTCCTGAAGTCCCTTGAGCGATCACGTTCGGGAAAAATGGGAAACGAAAAATCTCGTGAAGGTGCTCGCCGAAATAAGCACAGATATGATTTTCCGAAGTCCCTTGAGCGATCATGTTCGGGACAAAGGGGAAAATGAAACATCTCGCAAAAAGACTTAGCCAAAAAATCTTCATTAAGGTGAATCGGCTTACAAAGAAGAAGAAAAAAAGGCAAGGAATCCTAGAACAAACTAAGGAATCTCGGCGTCCTGAGAGCCACCAGCCCCTACGTCCTTGTCCATCGCCTTTGGCGCCGGGATAGAAGAAGGCAAGTTCAGGTGCTCAAGCTTGGACCAGGACCACCGAGGCCCCTCGGGAATGTTTAGAGCCTCCAAGAAAGAGAGGTTCAGATCTGGGAACCTCTGAAGAACTTGGTGCCGAGCGAGGCAAAACCCGTCCTGGAAAGCGACCTTGGCCATCTAGTCAGACTTGTCCTTCTCGACCTCAAGTTCTTCAAGATCATTCTGCAGATCCGCGACCTTCTTCTTTAGTGCCTTCATCTTCTTCTTCCTCAGCTCCTTCTTCAAAGAATCGACATCGGCTTGGAGCTCGGCCTTCTCAGCAAGTGCCTTCGCCAGGAGAGCCTCAGATTCCGACTTCTCCTTTAGATGCGGCTCATTTGCCGAAATCAGCTCCGCCACCTAGGAGCCGAGGTCAGAAATCTTGTGGGATGAGTCCTTCAAAAGCTCTTCTTTTTCCCCCCGAAGGGCAGCAACCTCCTTCTCTGCAGCATTAGCCAGCTGCAGGTTCTTGGTAGCCAATTCCGAGCACATAGCCTTAGTTTTTTCAATAACCTCTAAGGCCGAGGCTCGGAATGCCGTCTGCCTGGCTACCCAAACTCTGAGGTAGCCGGCGTACCCCAGCAACTGTAAAGGGATAAAGGCGAGGTCAGTAAGACGAAGAGAAAGCCAAACACTTAGAAAAAATTGAAGGGAAAAAAGATAGGCGTGAAGCATACCTGGGCAGCGTGCTCGGAAACCTTCGCGGCGAGGGAGTCATCGCCCAATGAGCTTCCGTAATGGCCCTAAAGGAGGCCTCAGTAAGCATCCCCTTCGAGATTTCTTTGGCCATTTGCTGGAAGTCTCCGGAGTACAAATTCATGTCCTCCGTAAACGACCAGAAGGGCTCCTTCTGGATCTTCCCTTGCGGGACTTTAGCATCGCGGAGGGCTAGCTTCCGGGCGTGTTCGGCCGCCCAACTCGGAGTAAATGACTCCCCTGCACGGCAAAAACAAGAAGTTGGTCAAGGCAAGTACATCCCAAAATTCAAAAAGTAAAGACATCACACTTTGCCTGAGAAAGCGAACCTGGCGGCACCTCGATGACGTCATCGCCAGAATTCGGGGCCTCCTCGGTGGAGATCCCCTTGCCTTTACGTTTACGCCGCTCCTCGGCAGAAGGAACCTCTACCACGGCATCCAGAAGGGCCTGGGACGAGGTAGGGCTCCGAGGAGGGATGTCGGTCGGGGGGACGTCGGCATCGACCTCAGGTGGCAGAATGGCAGCAACCTCGGGCTCCTCGCTTACCTCCTCAAGAGTTTCCGAATGAGGAGGGGGAATAGTCTTCTTCGCCCGTTTGGCCGAAGGCCCAGCCCTAGTCGCTTTCCGCCTTCGGGAAGCAGCCTTCTTTGTCTACTTCCCCTTCTCAACTTGACCAGTGAAAAGAGATTTGTAGAAGGCAGCAGTGTCGTCCCCCATCTCTGGAAAAGAAAGAAGATATCAACGTGAGTGCAAGATGAAAACCATAACAAAGGGAGCCAGAGATAACTTACTCTCGAAGAAAGTTTCGAAAGTAACTTCCCCCCGAAGGAGTTTCACCAACCAAGAATCCTTCCCGGTGATGGCAGGAGCTGGCATCTCGAGGTCAGTCTTGTGCTCCTTCACTACCCCTAGCTCCCGAAGAACCTCCTCGGTCATTAACCTCCAATTAATGGGGAAGGGGTAGAGAGAGCGTGAGGAGACCTCGGGACCTCATTCGGAGACAGCCCGAATACGTCCGTTGAAGTCTGGGAAGACAGAAGCCAACTCCGGAGTTAGCATTATCTTCGGATCCACGACGTCCATCTCTAGCTTTCCCTGAGCCCACTTGGTCGGAACATACGACCAGGCCTCCTCCATCTTCAGAAAGAAAAATTTTTGTTGCCACCCTCGCCAGCTGTCCTTGGTGGCAAAGGTGAACATATATTTTTTGCTACCGGATCCCCGAGGTAGCATGAAATAAAAGCCACCCTTCGGGACCACGAAAAGCTTGTAGTACTGCATAAAAATAACAAAGTGGGGTTCTATCCCGAAGACGCCACACATGAAGATGAAGGCGTTAAAATAGCAGTAAGAGTTCAGCGGAAGTTGATTTACGGCATGCCATGGAATTGGCAGAAGTCGCAAATCATCTTCGGAGGAGGGTACCGAAGTCCGGCCTTCAGTTGGGCTCGAAAAATGGTAACCTCATTACTACGGTTCGAAAAGCAAAATTGGTCAGAACGTGGCAACCTCGTAACGGCATACGAAGGAAGAAAGAACTTTTTCTTCCATTTTGCTAGTTTTTTGGGGGTGGTGCAGCAAGGGTGAGACAAAAGGGGTTGCCAACTCTCGGGAACAGGCATGTTGGCTGAGAAACGAGTTCGAAAAAAGGAAAGAAAACAACTTCCGGAAAAACTCTAAAAATCAGAGGATTCTGGAAATCAAAAACCCACCAAATGACTTACCAAAATCTGGGTTTGAAGTCGCCGTCGTGAAAGATTGCCGGAAAAAACTCTGTCAAATAGCACCGCCGCGGAAGGCAGGGGAAAAAATAGTTGCAAGCAGGGAAAAGAGCAGAAGCAAAACCAAAAAAGGAACTTATGATGGAATGGGCTATATATAGGCCGAAGGTGGGTAGACGAACCGGCGTCATAAGTACCCCTTGAAGGCGAACAGTCGCCATAACTGTTTTCTACGTCCGAAAAGACGCGTCCTCTGTAATCGATGTGACTCTCCTCTAATGACAGTATGTCATGTGTCAGCCACCGCGCCAAAATAGGGGACACGCCTTCTGACACCCCTAAAAAACTGGGACGCGCCGCTCTAGACTGACACGCCTGGTCATGAGACGCGGCGTTGCACAGACCTGCAAAAGGAAAAAGGAAAGAAGTAAGTTGCCTCGAAGACGCCAAAAGACAGGCTATGGCTGAACAACCCATATCTTCGGGCAAAAGGTGTACCTTCGGCATAGGTTTTACTCCCTAAAAACTCCTAAAGAGCATCCTCGGAAAGACTACAAACCGAAGTCTCCACTTCGGCTTTCCAAAGGGGGGCATGTGATAGCCGAAGGGCTATCGCCTCTATCTGACCCGAACTCGGAGCGTCAGGGAACGCGAGCATACTATTAGCCCCCCAAGGTACTAAACAGATCGCCTTCGGAGATGGAGAATCAGCTATTGCAAACCGAAGAGGATCTCCCCGAAGGCGGAACCCTGAATCAGGGAACTCCCCGAACTACGGGCATATTTCCCGAAGGGGCACCGTCCGCGTCAGAGGACGACCTCGTCCAGGGACTTCGGGAGTACGGCATGAGCATTTAAGGAGCCTCTGACATGTCGCCCACAGACATTACAGGCCGCCCCAAACGGCGGTCTGACACACCGACGCCATCCAGGTCCCATCATGACCTGTCTCGATTCAAGGCTCAAGAAACCTGCCACCGGCTACTTGTCCCCTATGCCCAGAAATTCAGGAAAGATCTGACCGAACACGTGTCATGATCTGAACGGGCTGAATACTCCTATAAATACCAGGAAATAAACCTGGGCAAAGGATCGATCCTGGAGCAGACTCCTTTCCTTGAGAAAACACAAACAGGCAAGGCCTTTATACTTTTCAGTGCTCCTCCCTTATTTTCTTTCAGGACACTAACTTGGGCATCGGAGGCTCCTCCCCGGAAACACACCCCAGGGACCTCCTAACCCTCTCTTCTGAGCTTTTCAGGCACGCTCCCTTGGGCAATCTGGCATTTGGGTGGTCTCCCTCTCAAGAAGTCCATCTGCAAGTCTCAATGTCACTCCATGAAGATGCTGACCGGCATCACTTATATGGCAGGAAATGTATTACTTCTCATTGCTGGCACCAGCCAGAAGACAAATTGGAGTTGGGGCCAGACATTATTAAGGAAACTACTGAGAAGATTAAATTGATCCAAGACAGGATCAAGACTGCAAATGATAGGCAGCAAGCCTATGTTAACCTGAAAAGGAGAAGAGACCTGGAATTCTAGGAAAGGGACTGGGTATGGCTCAAGGTTTCTTTAATAAAAAGAGTAATCAGATTTGGGAAAAAGGGAAAATTAGCACCTAGATATGTTAGGCCATATCAAATACTGGCCAAAGTTGGGAATGTGGCTTATCAGTTGGATTTGCCACCAGAACTTGGCAACATACATAATGTATTTCATGTGAGCTTGCTCAAGAAGTATGTTCCAAGTTTCAAGCAGATAGAAACACCTGTTGCTGTAACTGTGGCACCAAACCTTACTTATGAAGAAGTGCCAATTCAGTTCCTGGCAAGAGATACCAGGAAGTTGAGAAGCAGGTGGATCTCTATGATTAAGGTATAATGGAGTAATCACACTCCTGAAGAGGCAACTTGGGAAGCAGAGCAGGAAATTGCCAACAAATACCCTCAACTGTACCTTAGACTAGTGAACAATTTGGAGGACCAAATTCTTTAAGGAAAGAGGAATTGTTAGGCTCATATTTACAGAGCTTGGCCGAGGCCAAGGAAATAAAGAGAGACAACATGAAAATGTGAAAGGGACTGTGAAAACAAGGCACAGTGATGTATGTGCAAAGTTGATGGCTTTCAAGTCCTAAAAGCACCAAAGAGATTGACTAGGGGAAGAATGCAAGAAAATGAAGTAAGGGGACCAAATGGTACACTTAAACTAGTGGTACTATTGAAACTGCAAAGTTTGAGTGGTAACTTTCGGCCATGCAAAACTATCTAAGGATTGTTGGCATACTAGGCCAAATTATGGTAGACAATAATGATGACTAGTCAAATCATGTTCCCCATTAGGAAAATAAGGCATCATTGCCTTTGTTTACCAAGTTAATACCAGATATATTATTTGGCCGGTTATTACATGGGTTTAATGGACATATATGACACTTTTGACTTGTGCTTGGCAAAGTGAGCCATGAAGTGACATAAGTGTCAAAGTGTTCATGTGTTTTAGTGGTGGAATTGTAGCCATATGAAAGTGAGGGCTCAATTGAGCCATGCAAATTAATTGAGGCCGAGAACTAGCCTTAGTGCATTTTTTAAGCGTATGTGGCTTGTATCCGGACAAGCATGCTTCCACTTAACTTCATTGCCTTCATTTCAGGTTTGCTTCTCCAAGGCCGAAAGCTAGCTTAGTGTTCTTGGTCATGTTCTTGAGTTCTTACAAAATTAGTCTCGGATTAAGAACAATAAAGAGGAAAATGGAGCTAGAGTGAAGGAGACAAGCTAGAGGGCTTTGATTTCGGCACTAAACAACTCAAGATCAAGCTTTGATTTGAAGGAGCAAGAAAGGCCGAGACATATCAAGCTAGGGTTTGAGGTAATCCTTGTGTTTTTCCTTGAATACATGGTCTATGTTTCATGAACAAGGAGTATTAATGCCTAATTAGTGATGTGTTAGGCTAATTGAGGAAGAAATGTTTCGGGCTCAAGTTAAACCGAGGCTATTCAAGCTCAATTTGAGGTAGGGTTCACTAAACTACTTGATTGCTTGGTAGTATACCATGATTCAAGTGTTTAAAGTAGTTAAGTGATGGTTAAATTTGCTAAATGACTTTAGTTACTTGATGGGCTATTGAGATTGATTCGGTTATGGTTGTTAATTAGCTAATTAACTATGGACATGTGCTAGAAATGCTAGTGCAGATGGCCATTTTGCTAGGCATTTCGGAGCTCTAGTGGAAGTGGAGATTAAGGTGAAGTTTTGTGTGCAAAAGTGCACAATGGCACATGTTATGTTACTTGGCTGAATAGTTATTGTGGTGTGTGTGTGGGTTTATTGTGTGCTTTGGTGATTTCCTTGTGCTTGCTAACCATTTACTTGATTATTGTGCTTATATGTCTCGGGTATGTTAGCATGTATATGTGTATGTTGTGTTTTCCTTGTCTTTATGTCTTATTTTTGCAGGACATTATGAGCAAATGAAGGTTAAGCCTTGAGTTATACACTCGGCTTAACTAAATAAACTCTATATTGAAGTTGGTATTGGTAGTGAACTCTACTGAGTATTTATACTTATTGCCCATTATATTGTTTTTCAGGAAAGGATATTTGGCCTGAGTAGTATTGCTTGAGTGTGCTAGTGTGTTGTGCTAGTTTGCTTGTATATCAAGGTATGTGCCAATGTGTGCTTGGCTTGATGGTTTCGTACATTACAAGTCTTATTTTGAAAGTTGGCCGAGACTTATGTGTTAAGTTGTGCAGGCTTGTAGAGTTGGGACTTGTCTAGGTGGGCAGCTATGGATATGTGGACACTTGCTCTGATCATAGTTTTCACTTTCATGACCATGAACATGGCCATAGGTTTGGTTTTGTAGTGTGTCTTGTTGTATGGCATACTGAAGGTTCTGTTTGAGCACTAGGTGCTTTGGGTTGTAACATAACTTGGTTTTGAAGACTATGGAATCATGACATGTAGCCATGTATGTGTACTAGGTAGACTACTTTTGTTGTACATGTTTGTGTAGTCTTGGATGCCTAGTTATTTTATGGTACATGGAGTACCTTGGTAGGCCAAGTTATGTTTGCACCTTTGGAATGGTTTTGGACTTGTATATGATGAATGCTTTTGGGCTTATGTATGATCTGGCATGAATGAGATGTTGTACTTCTTGTGAACCTCCTTTGTTCTTTTATGGCTGAATGTACATGTGCACATAAACTTGAGTTTTCAAACTAAATGGTTATCTTGGGCTTCTTGGTTGCCATTCTAACATAGCACACTTGATTGCACACAAGTTAGTCACTTAAAACTCAATAAGTGTTTGCCTTGCTTGTCATGCTAGTAATCTATTAAAGCCTTGCTTGTTCTGCAAGTTAGTGGTATTGGCCTCACTTCTGCTGCAAGTAACTATTTGGGTTCTATTCATAAGCCTCTTGGGCCACCTCCCAGGCTAATACCTTAAGAAAATAAGACTTAAGGTTAAGAATCAATTGTTGGCCGAAATGAAAAGTTAGAAAATGAACCTTAGTTAGGTGTTTATGTTATAGAGTGTTGGGCCAGGGCCTGTGTGAGGTGTGACAACAGTACCAAAGACTTGTTGGAAAACTGATTTACCTATCTCACACTCGCCCCAACATAGCTTTTGCTGTGAGTATGGTAAGCCAATTTGTGAACTCTCTTGGACCAAGACATTTTGATGATGTATATAGGATTCTGAGATATTTGAAAGGAATGCCTGGAAAAAGATTGTTATACAAAAAACGTGGTCATCTACAAGTTGAAGCCTATACAGATACAGATTGGGCAGGAAGCATTACTGATAGGTGTTCTGCTTTTGGCTACTGTACATTTATTGGAGGCAACCTTGTTACCTGGCGAAGCAAAAAACAAAATGTGATGTCTAGGAGTAGTGCTGAAGTTGAGTTTAGAGTAGTAGCCCATGGAATTTGCGAAGTCTTATGGATTAAGAGACTATTGGAAGAATTGAAAATCTCTAATCCATCTCCCATGAAGGTATACTGTGATAATAAGGTAGCTATCTCTATTGCTCATAATTTGGTTCCTCACAATAGAATGAAGCATGTGGAAGTTGACAAGCATTTTATCAAGGAAAAAATTGAAAACGGACTGATTTATATGCCTTACATCCCTACTGTAGAACAAATTGCTGAAATTCTCACTAAAGGATTACCTCAGAGACAGTTTAACAAGCTAATTAACAAGCTGGCTATGGAAGATATCTTCAAATCAGCTTAAGGGGGAGTGTTGGAATATTTTGGAAATCGTGAGAAAAAGATTTGATGTTCTTTATTAAGAAACCATGTATACAGCTAGGAGATACTCTGTAATCTTTTTATTTTTAGGATATTAGGATCTGTTTCTTTGTTTCGTGATTGTTATACAGTAAAATAGGAAACTGTCTTAATTTAGATTCACACAACCGTGTATTTAACTATGTAATTCTTTACGAATGAAAGCAGATCATAACAAGCCCTTACCGTTTCTATACATCGAAGGAAATTAACAAAGTCAGAAACACTTGTCTGCTCTGGATGGATTGTTGGCTCGGGTTACACACTAGAATAAAGGAGCTTTTTTCTTGAACAAGGCAAAACTGGAAGCTAGAACTTCAGCCACAGGTTTGTAAGGTAAGGAACACATCCTACTCTACATTTTATTGAAACTGTGTCGTGCAATAGTCCATATGGCCTTGCATGTCTGTAGAGAGGTTAAGTCATATGACAATGAATGATTTGAATTAGTATGGATTCCCTAACAGGGTTTGTATGACTGATCAAAGAATTTCAAAGGGGACCAAGCTTCGGCTCATGAAAAAACCTATGATGAGACCAGTTTCTGGTCTAAAGAACCTTAATGGTTTCTGGCATGCTTAGGAAGGGCAACCGGGAGCCCTAAGTTTCGTAGCTACATGACCCTGTCCCCTTTTAAGAATCAAACTTGGTTTATGAAAGTGGAAAGGCTTGCTTTGCAGCTTCGAAAGAGGCTACTGTATATTTGATTGTTATGTGATTGTTGTGTTTACCTATTTTTTCTTCATTTGTTAGTTGTTGTTTGAAGTTTGTTTTTGTTACTTGTCATATTGTTAGTGTTGTATTATTTTTGGTTTGTCTTCTGGTTTTCTTGCAGGCTAAGAAACAACTTATCATTATGACAGATTTGTGATCAGTAATAGGTTCCTTACTGAGTTTTCCACTGAAAACTCACCCTCTTACAGTGACATTGTAGGTTACAGTGTAAAGTAGTTTGGCTTCTGTGACATACCTGATTGTTGTGAATGTGAGGTAGGTTAGCTGAACTAATTATGTATGTTTGTAAGACTTAAACTATTGCTTAGCACATTCTTTGAACCCCTACTGATTGAAAATTGGCTTAAGATTTGTGTTTTCAGCTACTGTGGCTACGCTCGTTAGTAAATGATGAAGTGGATCCCTCTTTTGTTAAAGCTTAGGAGCAAATCTTGGACAAGAAACAAGGGTTTCTAAACCCAAGGATCCTGTATTGAAATGTTCAGTTTAGTGATAAGATTTATGTTGCGTAGGCTGATTCTGTAGCTTGACCATGAAGCATACATGTTTTTTACTTAGTTGGCTAATGTGGAACTTCTGGAAGTAATGAGCTGCTTGTAATTATTATTTAATGAATTTCAGTTCCAATTGACATCTGATAGAGATTTCTGCTTAGTCTGTAGGAAGTTATCTAACTTGAGGTTAGGTATCTGATTACAACACGATTAAGAACCAAAGCATGACACATGTATTGATCCAAGCTGAAAATGCACCAGTACAATTAAAAATTGGCTTTAACAGCAAGAATTAATTCCATGGCAGAAATCCTAGGTTACCTTGGTTATTAAACCAATTGAAGATTAACAAACATTTGTGCAACAGTCTACAAGTTAAGTTCCTAAGCCTTACTCGTAGACTAATCGGAAGCACCTGGGAGGTGTTCGTAACATTATGTATTTCAAAGGAAAATTGATTGAATGCAATTTATTTATTAACAAACACAATAGCTCAAAACATAGAATCCCACTGCAGAAACTAATTCCATCTCATAAAAGGTGCTTAAGCCTATCCCACTGCAGAAACTCTAGTGGCTTTGAAGCATTCTCAGTTGCAATGCAGTACATTGTATGAAACAACAATAACTTTATCTGCATAGAAACACCCACCCAGAAAAGGGGGCTTCATAACACGGGCGAGTGGAACTGAAGCTCGACATAGAAATTTTTGCTTGGATTCTACATGTCATTTAGCCACCAATATCTTAACCAGAGAACAAACCCAGGTAAATTTCTCTTTTTATTCAAAGAAAATTATTTCAACTAGTATAAGTACTTGGGAATACAAATAGACCAACCAAATTGAAAATCACTATAGTGCCCATAAAGAATAACTGAAAATACCTTTATAATAAGAACAATCTGAGGAGGAGAAGACCTACTTGCGATTATTGTCCGAGCCAGCATTACAAATTCTTCTTCTTTTAAACCTCCAAGACACGGAATGAGGATGAATCAGCGCAAATCGGTTCGAAACGGGATTGTTTCTTTTCCACCTTTTTCCCATCAATATGCCTAGGCTTTGCCGTGAACAAAGAGCTCAGTCCTGGCGGTTCCGAGCCACTGGCTTTTGCCAATCCCTGCTCCCTGGTTTAGGAGATTAAATGCATTTAAAGGCCAAGGTTTTACACTCTATATTCAATTCAGTGCCTACATTTCTGAAACCAAATGCATTTAAACACACCCGCCCACTCTATGAAGGACATCCAATTGACTCACCAACCAACTCTCTCCAATTGATAGAAAAATTCCCACGAAACTGTCATAACTCCAAGCCAACTTGTCCTATCTCTGTTCAGACAAAAGAACAGCCAAAAAGAAAACTAAAAAACGAACACCAACAATACACTTCTTCTTCTGCAATAATCGTCAAGGATGGCAGTTGAGGCCACATTTCAGGTCATCTCTCCTGTTCTGCAGTCAGATTGCATATCCTCTATTCCACAAAAATGGAAGTTCTACCAGAAGTGGCCCTTAATCAATAAATTTGACAAACATTTTAGGTAGCTAAGACTTTAACAGGTTAGTTTTACTCATAAATCATTGTCAACTAAATTCATTTAGTAACTGACGGTAACTCAGATATCTCAAACTTCTTACAATTCTAAATTCAATTTTTCCACTTCCAACAAATTTGTTTTATCAAATACTGGGGTTCCTACAAATTCTCAATCCATCTGAAGTTGATTCCAATTCCTTCTCTTTTTTTTTTCTTAGAGTTTCAAATCTGCCAATTTTTTGCTGATTTTCCTGCAATTTTAGCTCGTTAAATCCCGGTTTTATGCCTTCTACCACCATACAAGCTAATTTTTCTCTAATTTCTGACCCAACAAGTCCCAGTCACCAATTGAAACATTAACATACTCTTATGCACATCAAAGTACCTGCTCAACTTGTACACTCCCCCTCTCTATCATGATGGCTGGTTTCAATCGGCAATGGCTATTTGCATAGGAAGAGTTGACAATTTCAGTCAGGTTGCCAGCAATACCTAAACAAAAGAGGACAACTTTCTAAATTTCACTAATTTCTTTTATTGAATTATCAAGGTTTGAGCAGCCAGAGAAGGGTAGTGCCTTGTAAATAAGTTGAAAACTTGTCAACCAAGTACCTACCCACATCATAGGCAACAACTAATGAGGTTTCGAGCAAATCATATAAATTAATGACATTGAAATAAAGATGGAGATTGGAGTGAAATTACATTAACAGGCAATCAATTTCATGAATGGGCACTTACAATAAGGAAAGATTACGAAATTTTGATGTATTTTGGTGTCTGGAATGTGAGAAATCTTGGACCACTCCCTTGATGCATCTTTCCAATATCTTTGCGCGGCGAAAGATGGGTATCGATTTGAGATTAGGGAGGCGTAGCATGGATTACTCTAGTGGCAGGTTCATCAGATTTCTACAATACCAAATCAACAAATAGGTTCTCTTTGGAACACATTGATCTCATCAATCTCTAAGCGAAATAAGCATTTCCTACATACAGAAAATCTATGTCATTCATTTTTGGAAACACATGATAAGGTATTAAATAATCTAAGATTCACAAATATTGCTTTGTTCAATCAGCAACTTTAGCCTCAATTTGTATCTAGGCTTTGACGAAGAAATTGGCAGCTGCTGGGGCTATACATGTTTCTCACCTGGAGGATGTGCAAAAGGTTGTGTCTTACACAAAGCAAGCTCTAATGCTGCCTCTAAGGAGATCTATCTTCTGGCTTCTTCAAATGCGAAATCTATTAGAGTGGTAGTTATTTATGTTCTTTAATAGTGCTTAGTGTTGGTTTTAATATATTCTGATCATTTGCATGATCTTCTAAAATATCTTGTTTTTATCTTTGGAGGGCGGTGAAACTGCTTCAGTCTTGATAATCTTCAAATAGCTTTTTCAAATCATCAAGGTGAAATGGCTGTTTTTGCTGGGGAGCTACGCCCGGTTGGTAACTGACAATAAACCAAACCTTCGTCTTAACCTTAGTAGAACTTGCAGAAGTGGTTGTATATCATTATATGTTTGTGAATTTGCATAACTTGTGTTGAACTTGGATGAATTTCCTTGACTATGTGCTTGGCGGGATGTGCTTTGATCATGTACGTTTTATTTTTTTTTTTTGCACGGCAGACAAAAGATATTTTATTAATGGTAATAGGTAATATACAAGGCTGAAGAACTAGCTTGCAAGCAAGTTGTGTCACCGAACAACACGGAAACTCATACTTAATAGATTAGCTCAGGCCAAACAATGTGTGTGTTTCCTTGGCACAACTTCTACCTGCTAGACTTGGATTGCAACCGCCATTCCACCCGATCGCTTCTAATATATTAATCTTACTAGGTACCCCTGTTTTTGCTTTCCAACCAGATTCACTTCCTTCATTTCTTCGAGCAGATCAGTAGTGTCAAACTGTTCCTTCTGTTTGCAGATTGCCCATGTAAACTAACTTCATCCATACGCTGAACAGCAACGTTGCTTCTACCACAAATATATATGCACGAATGACATCACACACTCGCAGGCGCTCAACCCTTGCTAATCCAGAGTTTCAGTCAGGTCCTCAGCATTAGAAAAATGAGAAAGCTTCTGGAACCAGAAGCTCCTTAATCAAACCAAAGCTGAAGAGGTAGTACTCTTTGCAATCCGAGTTTAGCTAGTGTTTCTGGTTTGTCATTAGCCTCCCTTGGAGCAAAAGCAATGCAACAGTTCTGGATAAGTTTCTTTAGGCCTTCAATTTGTCTTAGGCTGTCTGTTACGCTCCATGATCCTTTTTCAGTTTTATTGATCCAAGATGAGGCCAGTTTTGAGTCTGTTTCCACTACTAGTCTGTCTTTCACCATGTCCCTCCTTCGGCTCATAATCCTAAGCGCCTCCAGGATTGCTTCTAGTTCTAGGTCAGCGACTTCTCCCCACTGCATAGGCCTGGAGAAGATGCATAGCGTTCTTCCCTCGCTATCCCTAAGGATACCCCTAATAGCAGCTTTTTTGTCGCCTTGGATTTACTGCTGCATCCACGTTGAACTTCAGACTTTCGGGAGATGGCGCTTCCCAGCTTGATGAGTTTTTGCCCCTTGCCTGCCCATTTTCGATTCCCACATTTGCTGGATCGAGTATAACATCCAGGACTGTGATGTTGCTCTGCTGCCACTTCGCCGTAATCCATTGTCCAACCCTCAATTTGACCATGTCATATGTAATGAGGACTTACATCTCTTTCCCTCTAAAAATCTTGTCATTCCTCACTTGCCAAATCGTCCACACCGTAGCATAGAAGAACAACATCCACACTTTCGCTGACTTAACGTGTCCTGCCTGTGCCATCATGTACGTTTTATTTAATTTCTTCTTCCTCGTGAATTTAATAGATTGTTCAAATCGAGCTTGTTATCGAGCTCAAATATGCTTATTGAGCTCGAACTAAGCTCCACCATCCGAGCTAATCAATCAAGTGGCTTGAGCCTCTCGAGGCAACAAATCGAGCCCGAGCCTACTATGAGCTGAGCTCGAGCCTCGATTACGTATACGAAGTTTGTTAAGCTTTAGCTCATCATAGTATGAAATTTCAGGTTTGGGCCCGAACTTGACCTGAAACCCAAACAACACATTTTTTACTTTCTGACTCTAACTAGAAATTTTGGATTAGGTTTTGAGTTAGGGTCATTTGTTTACTCTCCTAAATTTTTGTGGGTAAGTAAAGGAGACCAAAGTCGAACTCTAGACTTCCACCCATGTCTTTTAGCCACTTTGTTGAGTGACTAGGATATTTAGGACTAATTATTAACATATTAGTAAAATTTCAAGATTACTTTAGAAAAATTTAAAATTTTAAGACTTGAATAAAACAATAAGATAAAGTTTATGATTAAAAGTGTCCATTCCTGTAGAGAAACAAGGAAATGAGTGCCCTTTCCTTCTGGACTCTCGCCATTTATGTATGGTATGTGATAGGAGACAACAAATCAGAGTCTTAGGAACCAATGGCCCGATTGATACATTTCTTGTTCTGCAATAATGCTCAACCTAAGACATAAAATGAGGATCTCAAGATATTTAGACTATCTCACCTGCCTACCTCTTCGGTCCTATCCCACATAAAACATGAGAGGCCAAAATTGTCTGAAATCTTCTTCCCCCACAGTCCAAAGATGCGGAGGTGAGTAGTGTCCTAAAATATAAATGATGCAACTAGTACAACTTTCTTAAGGATGACAACACTGACAATTTCATAGTTCTTGTACTTTGAAGTATTCACAACAATGGGGAATGTAGAGGAGTAACAATGGGGAATGCAGAGAAGTCTCAAACGTGAACCCTAAAGTTAGAAGACACATGACCCAAAGATTTGAACTATTATGTCAATTTTCGTGCTCTTAATTTGATTTGCCTGATGCGCCAAATAATTAACACAATTTACAGCTTTTGTTTTATAGAACAAAAGGAGGAACTTAAAAAGAAGAAACTTGTGTTAATCTTAATCCATATTTCTCAATGAAGAATAAGATACATTGGTTATAAATGGTTTCCTTTTCTTTCTTCTTTCTTTTTTTTTTTTTTCCTTTCATATACCAACACAAAGTTTGCAAGCAAGAACCAAAGAAGCTAGTTTTGTTAGCAACGAACCAAATATAAAAGGCCTAAATGCACCATTAGTCCTTCAACTTTACCAACTCGCACGAGCTGATCCTTTAACTTTGACATAGTATGACTTAGTCCTCAAACTTTGCAAAATCATGCGACTTAGTCCTTCAGCCATTAGGATAAACTTAGTTCTTCAGCAATCAGGATAAACTACAATTTTAAGTTCTAACTTCTAATATTTCAACAAAATGGCCCTTCTATTTAACAACTTTCATTATCACCAAACTCATGAGTTAATAAACTTTACTAAATTGTTAAATACATAATTAACTAATTAAATAACTTACAAAATGATGATTCAAAAAAATTATATACAATAATTTGAGAAATTTCTAATTATTTAATAATTTATATTTTATTTATTTTTTTAAAAAAACTACTTTGTTTGGCTATTGGAAAGAAGAAAAAATATTTTTATGCACTCCACTATTATATTGATCAATTATTTTTTATAAATATTTTTTCTTACTTTTTTTTCTATAGAATATGCAACATTAGGGACTTATGAATTTAGAGATCATTTTAGAGGAGTTTTTCTTTAAATAGATTTTGTTTTCAAACAATTTTTTGAATTAATATTTTTGGTATTAATATTTTGTGATTTAGAATATGTATACCACATCATCTTGAAAGTAATTCATGCTTCACAATTATTATGCTAATAAAGATGGTATGTACTATAACTTCCTTGTCTTTTTATCATTTGTTTCCAAAGAAAAATTTGGGGAAAAAACTAATGAAGATGGTATTTACTATTATTTGTTATCAACTCTGGCTAGATATAAGTAAGAGTAGGGAATTTGGGGGAAAGTAAAAAAAAATTAATTTAATCAGTTAGTTAGACTATTGACTACTTTTTTTTATTTTGATCGATTCCAACTAGTAATTATATTTGAAAAAAGATTCAAATTAAACATAAAGAAGCCATTAATATGAAAGAAATTGAAGAAATAATGAAGGTAATAAATTATCCCAAAATTAAAGGTTGGATTGTTTTTTTTTTTTGTATTTTTCCCCAAAATTTTCTTCAGAAACAAATGATAAAAAACCAAGGAAGTTATAGTACGTCCCATCTTTATTTGCATGAGAATTACAAGGGATGAATTATTTTTAAAATGATCTAGTATACTAATTCTAAATCACAAAATATTAATTTGGAAAATTGTTTGAAAACTAAATCTACTTAAAGCAAAACTCTCTAGAATGATTTCTAAATTCATAAGTCCCTAATGTTGCATACTTTGTATGAAAAAGTGGGAAAAAATATTTAGAAAAAATAAATAATCAACATAATAGTAGAGTGCATAAAAAATTATTTTTTTTCCAATAAGTCAACCAAAATGGTTTTTAAAAAAATAAGTAAAATGTAAATAATTAAATAATTAAATTTTTTTAAATTATTGTATATAATTTTTTTGAATTATCATTTTGTAAGTTATTCAATTATTTAATTGTGTATTTAACAATTTTGTGAAATTTATTAACTGACAAGTTTGATGATAATGGAAGTTCCTAAATAGAAGGGTCATTTTGCTGAAATATTGGAAGTTAGGACTTAAATGTGTAGTTTATCCTGATGGCTGAAGGACTAAGTCGCACCATTTAAAAAGTTTGAGGACTAAGTCGCATGTTTTTGCAAAGTTTGAGGACTAAGACATACGGAGTCAAAGTTGAGGGACTAACTCGTGCGAGTTGGAAAAGTTGGAGGACTCATGGTGCGTTTAGGCCAATATAAAGTTATCTCAAGTTGGTTCATGTTGTGGTCTAAAAATCAACAGGCTTGTCGGTGTATCAGTCTAGAATTGATGCTTCCGTTATCATGAAGAGTAGCTTTCCTCACAAATCTAGAAGGTTGCAGGTAGTAGCTTGAGATCATACATAGAAGTAAAATTTGCATCACTTTTCTCAAACAAAGCTGGAATTCATGCTGCATACTTTCCTGAAACTAGCACTCTAAGAATGCATTTGAATGTTACAGTTAGACGACGATAGCAGACTTCAAACTTAAGACACTTGCATTGACCACCCTACATATATTGGATGTTACTTTATTTATTTTTGTTAATGAATGCAATTTCTCTAAAAATTTACTGAAAAAAACATAAAACTGGTCAAGTAGGAAACTAATCAATCCAGAAATGGCAACTTGTCTCATATGTTTGCAATTTCAGGGCACAACAATGTTGTATGATGAAGGTAAGATTTCAGATCACCTAATCTTTTTAGCACTTTGATTGCATATCCTATGTTCCAGAAAAACAGAACTGTTACCAAACGTTCATCCACCAAAAGATACAGAATCGAGAGCCAGTGGAACCACAGAAGCTAACAAGAAACAAATGAAGCTCAAATGTTGTCACTAACACCCTGATCAACAAAATGCTAGTGCGGTGCAGGTGGTTTGTCAGTCTACGCTTTGATGCCACCAGTAGGGTTCTAAATCCTAGCGACCCAAGGTGGTTTTGGTTCTCGATAAATGTCATGTGCCAATATTGAGCTAGTTTTATTTCTTCCTCTATGAAAGATTTGATAAGTTGCTTTATGTTGATGTTACCTCAGGAATATAATGTACAACTGCCTTAAACTACAAAATTACTAACATCCCTTAGAAAACTTGGAAAACGTAACTTTTGCTTCAATTCATTTTTATTTCAAATGGTTAAAAATTGATTGAAAGCATTTTTTTAGGTTGATTGTCTGTTATCTATAGGCCGTAATTATTATAGGCACAGACAAAACATTGATATGGAAACACGAGCAAAAAAAATTAATCAGATTTGAAATAAGGGATGGTCATGACTTGCTTGAAAACAAAGAATACTTGCATTATATCAACTAATGTAATCACATGTAAGGTGCTTATGTTATGCCTATCCAACTCTAGAAACTCTTGTGGCTCATCAAGTTATAAATCCGTGTTCTTAGAAGCATCTCAACCGCGAGTATAAGATAGAAGTTACTAATATCCTCATCAATATATATCACTTGTAAAGGCTTAGCCTTATCTGTTGACTCCTACTGTAATTGTAACACTCTACTATAAATGTGAATACAAGCAACCTGTTCAAGTGTGCGGCAAAACAATTCTTGTCTCTACCTGCTTGCGTTGTTATTCTTTTTTTCATGGTATCAGAGCCTTTAACGACCCACGCCGCGGAAACAATGGCTTCCGAAAACTCAATTCCTGTTTTTATCTCAAACTGTCCCCTTTCTAGTAACCATCCTCTTATTCCCTTGCCGGCACCGTCTGTCAATCTCAGTCACCTTATCAATATAAAGCTGACCCGAGACAACTACCTTCTCTGAACGGCATAGTTCTTGCCCTACTTGCGAGGACAACGGTTGATGGGGTTTGTCGATGGCACGCTCAAGGCTCCCCCGAAATCAATTTCGGGTTCCCTGGAGGCAGCTGTTTCAGGACTGATCTTCGGCTCAACATTTGAAGAGGATCAGGCTCTTAACCTAGCATATCAAAATTAGTATTAACAAGATCAAATGATACTGAGTGCCATCATCTCATCAATCTCAGAAGAGATCCTTGCTTATGTGATTAATATGACAACATCACATGAGGTATGGACAGCGTTGGAAAATTTGTTTGCCTCTCAATCTAATGCTCGAATAATGCAGATATGTTATCAATTGTCCACTATGAAAAAGAAAGATTTGAAAATAGCTGACTACTTTAAGCGTATCAAGAGCCTTGCTGATACTTTGGCTGCCATCGGATAGCCTCTTCAAGAATACGAAATTTTCTCGTATATCCTTGCAGGTCTCAGTTTTGAATATGATCCACTCGTAACGTCGATCACAACAAGAATTGATCCTATGCCCTCAATGACCTCTATGGGCATTTGCTGAGCTATGACCAGCGACTCTAGCAACACCATGCAGCTGTTCAACCTCTGACAGAATTGTTTTCAGCCAATGTTGCAACTAGAAATAACTCAAACCGTGGAGGTAGAGCCCCCAACAACCGTGGACGGGGTCAAGGCCGAGGGCGCTTTGGCCCTGGTACTTTCAACCCAAGAAGTGAAGGAAGTCGAGGAAACTCAAATGCTACATGTCAGATTTGTAAGAAGCCCGGTCATTTTGCACTTCAGTGTCATCACCATTTTGATCATTCCTACAAGGATGATACCAATTGGTATGCAGATTCGGGGGCTAATGACCACATCACTTCAGATCTCAATAATCTTTCCATCAGTAAACGTTATAGTGGTTCTGATCAAATTCAGGTTGGCAATGGGGCAGGTTTGTCGATTCATCATATTGGATCATCCAAAATTCCTACATCCACTAGTTCCTTATACTTAAAATATGTTCTTCATGTTCCTAGCATTACAAAGGACCTTATTTCCGTCAGTAAACTCACTCATGATAATCCAATATTGTTGAGTTTCATCCTGATCATTTTTCTGTTAAGAACCGAGTCACGAAGAGAAAGCTCCTCCAAGGACCATGTAGGAATAGACTTTACCAGTTCCCCTCTCACATCCATGGCACTACCTATGCAATAGGTGCTTTTGCTGGAGAACGTGTTAATCTTCAACAGCAGCACTCCAGACTTGGTCACCCTTCTCAACAGATTGTTCGTCAAATTCTTCACCAATAACATTTGGCTTATCACAAAAATAAAGAGTTGGCAGTTTGATGCGTGTTAGCATTGTAATGACCCAACCCAATTTAGTTTATTTTATTATTCTGGGAATTTAGGTTATGGCCCAAGAGAAAAAAAAAACAAAAAGAGAGTGCAACACAACAAAAAAAAAGACAGAAAAGAGGAAGTCAGCGAAAAAGTTATAAAAAGGGGGAGAAATAAGAAAAAAGTTAGGGTTAGGTATTTTTCTCACAATCTCATTTATCTGTTGCTTTGTGTTGAAGAAGTGGAAGAAGAAATCGTCAATTGAGGATCAAGTCAAAGATACTTGTGAATTTTTTTCAAAAAAAAAAAGTCTCTGGTGAGTGATTGTTAGTTATTTTTCAATACATATACTAGCATTTCTTTAAAATTAAAGAGGGATTTAGGTTAATGGTATGGTTGATTATAATTTATTTTGATGAGTAGAATGATCAATTAATTATTGAGATTGTTCCTGATGATATAGAAATAAGTTTGGGGAGGTTTTGGCTAGGCATCGTTGAAATCACAGCGCAGCAGAAGGTTGCAATGAAGAAGACGATGAATCGTATTCCTGTGTAAAAATTGGGTTAACTACAATCAAGGTCCTTAAGGCTTAGGGGCGGGTTCATCGACACACTATAGTATAAAATGTTACAACTTGGTCGGTTAATCACAATATCTGCCCCTAAGGCTTCTAACACTACTTCAGTAAATTCTTAGGTTTCAGAAGTGTTTATTTGGGTCACTGGCAGCAAATGATTTTTGGGTTATTTCTTCAATTGATTATGTTTTGACATAAACTTTTACATAATTATTTTAGGTGGCTAAAGAATTATTTTAGGAGTTGGAAAGTTACATTTTGAGCTAAGTGGCTACTACTATTTCTAAAAACTAAATTGTTTTGATATTATGTACATATTATTTCTTCAAGTGTTAAGTTTTACAACTTACTAATTTTTCAATATTTTGATTTAAAGCTATTTTGAATTAAATTGATTTTCAATCAGAATAAGAGTTTTCAAATACATGTGTTATTCTTAAATTATTTTTCAAGTGTTTTATTAATTTACTTATTTACCTGCTTATTTGAAATTTATCTTATTTATGCAATATATTGTGTTTGATTAAATAAGCTGGGATCATATATGTTTTTATGGTGATATTTTATATTGAAATTTTATAACAATTTTAATGCTCTGAATTTCTGTTCTGACTCCATTTTGGTGGGTGTTGGTTCTGTACCTGTACTACTGGGAAAGTGTAGTTCTGGACCCTCCATGTAGGGTATTATGTTCCGTTCTGTTCCGCATTGCACTGTTTTTAGGACTAGTTCTTCAGCGCGCTCGATCGTTAGAGATTATTAGACGATTCTGGATGCACTACAGCGGTTCAAGTGTAGTCACAGTGATCACCCCACCCACTCTATTATTGTGGCAACGTCGGGTTTTTCTGGAGTCGCCACCAATCGGTTTTCGCTCAGGTCGATTGGATACCTTAAAATATGGTCTGCGAGAGTTCGGGGATCGGGAGTACGGTTACGCTAAAACAATATTGTTATAGCGCCCAAAATTGGCACCTTAGTTGATTTTAATTTTGTTTTACTTTGCTTTAAAAAAATTCAGTTAATTTTCAAACTAGAAATTTTAACTGAATTAGTTGAATGCGGATTTTTGGAAATTAATTTGTATAGAATTTTATACTTCCGAACCATGGACTCTGCCGAGTCATTTGGACACGGAAGATTTTGATTCCGAACCATGGACTCTGCCGAGTCATTTGGACACGGAAGATTTTGATTCCGAACCATGGACTCTGCCGAGTCATTTGGACACGGAATTTGGTGAAATTTTAAACAATTTTATCCATATTGTAAAAATATGGATTTTTATCTGTTTATTTAATTTGTTTATTTTAAAAAGTTTGATATTTTCCAAACCGTAGATCCTACCGGATCATCCGGATATGGAAATTGATTTATCGTAATTATTTAATTCTTATTATTATGAAATTAATTTTTAAATGGTAATTCTTTTTGTTTATGAATGATTTTTAATACTAACTAAAAAATTTATCTTTATATTTTTTACTTTTTTTTTACTTTCTTTCTTTTTCTTCTTTTTTTACTTATTTTTACTTCTTTTTTAATTTCTTTTAATTTCTTTTCTTTTCTTTCTTTTTTATTCTTTTCTTTCTTTCTTTGCTTTTTCTTTTTCTTTCTTTTATCTTTCTTTTCTTTTTCTTATATTTCCTTTTTTTCTTTATCTTATCTTTCTTTTATTTTTCTTTCTTATCTTTCTTTTATTTTTCTTGTCTTTTCTTTCTTTCTTTTCTTATCTTATCTTTTCTTTTATATTTTTTTTTATCTTTCTTTTCTTTCTTATCTTTCTTTTATTTTTGTTTCTTATCTTTCTTTTATTTTTCTTATCTTTCTTTTTTTTTCTTGTTTACTTTTTTTGTTTTTCTTGTTTAATGAAAGATATTTATTATTTTAAAGGATTACTCAATTTATAAAAGAATTAAAAAAAATAATAATTAATTTTTATTTAATAAGAAGTTAATTTAAAAGAATTAAAGAGTTTAAAAATAAAAATTTTGATCATGGTACGGGGCGTTGTTACTCAGCCAGACCCTCTTCACCAGGTGAAGCAGCTCAAAAGCGGGCACGAGACAGTTTCCAGCCAATATACCATGAACTAAAAAAAATTTTTATTTTTATTTTTATTTTTTATTATTTTTTTATTATTATTTTTTTTATTAAGAGAATCAAAAATTTTAAACAAAAGAAGAAAAGTTTTGATATTTATTTAATTTATTTTTGGAATAAAAGATTATTTAACCGAAAACTTATATGTATTTTAAAACAAAAGTCTTGATATTTTTATTTTTATATTCTTCTTTGTTTGATGAAAGATTGTTTTTTAATTTTAATTTATATTTCTGAAAATATATCTAATCAATAAGTCAAAAATATTTAAGAGAAAATTCAATTATTTTTGTTTTATTTTGTATTATTTTGAAATTATTTGATTAAGATTTTTATAAAGGAAACAAAAAGTTATATCTTTTAATAAGTAAAATATTACTGAATAAAATATTAACCCAAAATTTTTATTCTTTTCATTCTTTTTATTAATAAAGAAAACTAAAAAAAAATTATATTTTTAAAAGAAATAAATAAAATATTATTGAAAAATATTAACTCAAAAATTTTACGCTTTTTATTCTTTTTAATAAAGAAAACTAAAAAAAATTATATATTAATAGATAATTAATATATTAGTCTAAAGTTTTTTTTTTATTTTTTATAAAGAAAAAAATTTATTTATATATTTTATTTTAAAAATATTTCCGAGCCATGGATCCTGGCGGATCATTTGGTCATGGAGTTTTAATTAAATTTTTTTATTTCATTAATTATTAATTTTAAAGATGTATTAAAAGAATGGTTTTATGTTTATTTATTTATTTATTTTATTTTTGAATTATTTCATTATGTTTGTTTATTAAAAGGAATAAAAACTTTGTTTCAAAATAAAAAAAAGTAATTTTTATTAGCCTTTAGAAAATTATTCACATAAAATTCCTTTTTTTATCTTTTAATCATAAAAAAAATTCAATTAATAAAGTGGGGCTTTTTGGCCATCCACTTTAATAACACAATAATAATAAAAGTTAGCACAATTAATATAGTTAGATTAGTTGGATTAGTTAGTTAATAACAATAAAAAAGGTTAGTAAAAGTTAGATTAAATTAATTAACAACAATAATAAAAATTAGCCAAGTTTAATTAAATTAATGGTTAACAACAATAATAAAAAGTTAGTCAAGTTAATTAAGTTAATTAATTACAACAAAAATAAAAGTTAGACAATTTAATTAATTTAATTAATTAACAACAATAATAAAAGTTAGCCAAGTTTAATTAAGTTAATTAATTAACAACAATAAATAAAAATTAACCAAGTTTAATTAAGTTAATTAATTAACAACAATAAATAAAAGTTAGCCAAGTTTAATTAAGTTAATTAATTAACAACAATAAATAAAAATTAGCCAAGTTTAATTAAGTTAATTAATTAACAACAATAAATAAAAATTAGCCAAGTTTAATTAAGTTAATTAATTAACAACAATAAATAAAAGTTAGCCAAGTTTAATTAAGTTAATTAATTAACAACAATAAATAAAAGTTAGCCAAGTTTAATTAAGTTAATTAATTACAACAAAAATAAAAGTTAGACAATTTAATTAATTATTAACAACAATAATAATAAAGGTTAGTAAAAATTAGCAAGTTAGTTGTTAGTTGCTAATAACAAAAAAAAAAAGGTTAGTAATAATAACAATAATAAACAAATAAATAAACAAGTAAAAAAAATAAATGAGTTAGTTAATTAATTTTCTGCAAAGACAAAATAAAAAGGTTAGTGACCTAATAGAAAGAAATTGAAAAGATGATGGGTGAAACAAGGGTTTACCCTTTTAGTTTTGAATTTTGAATCCCAGGAAATGAGAACGACGACGGCGCGAGGGGGGGAAGGGAAGGAGCAGCTGGCGGCACGGCCAGGGGCAGGGGGCGACGGCGTGGGGCACGGGGGGGGGGGGGGGGGGGGCCGGCGGCGGGCAGGGGTGGCGCCGGGCAGGGGCGGCGGCGGCGGGCGGCGAGGGGCACGGCGGAGAGAGAGAGAGAGAGAGAGGGAACAGCAGTGAAAAAAAAATTTGGCTTTCTGGGGAAGAAGGGAAGAGGTCTGGGGCTAAGGGCTGTAATTTTCTCTTTTTTTTGAAACGGAGCTCTAAGTTTTTTTTCTATTTTTTTCTGTGTTCAGCACAAAATTTGGGGGGCTATTTATAGAGGAAGTTTAGCTGAACTGTTGATGGATAAATTAATAAAAAAATCCAAACTTATCTCTTAAATTGGTAAAATGACAGTTTTAGTCCTTTACGTCTCTCAGCCTCTGGATAAGTTCCTGAAGCTTCTGATTTTGACAATTTTGTCGTTTTCTGTCAATTTGAGCCAAAAACGTCGGCAGGCTCAAAATTTTATGTGACAAACTGCCAAATGCTCCTGGAACTTTCAGAATTTGTCAATTTTACCTGAAACTTCTTAATTTTGTCATTTTTACCTCAAACTTTTAAATTTTGTCATTTTTATGGAGTTTTCCTTTTTTTCTTTCAAACATACATATATACACACATATATCAAATCTTCACAAAACAAAACAAAAAAAAAAAAAAAAAAAATATATATATATTTTAAACTAATTAAAAAAAATTTAGTAATAATAATAACAATAATAATAATAATACATTTTTTTTATTTAATTTTTTTATTTAAATTTTTTTTTAAATTATTTTAATGGCCGGACGAAATTGGGTGTCAACAGCTGCCCCCCTTTGCATGCTTCATGGGACATGATGTATGCAAAGTTAGTTACCAAATTTCGTCCAGCTTAGCTAGGCATTGAAAACCTTCTCGCCGCCTAAACTCTGAGGTTTAAGGAAAGGTCCTTAGAACCTCTAACGATAGGAAAGGTTCTATCGTTGTAAGATGGACTGAATGATTGATTGTTTGTTTGAGGTTTAAGGAAAGGTCCTTAGAACCTTTAACGATAGGAAATGTTCTATCGTTGTAAGATGGACTAAATAATTGATTGTTTGTTTGAGGTTAAGGAAAGTTCCTTAGAACCTCTAACGATAGGAAAGGTTCTATCGTTGTAAGATGGACTGAATGATTGATTGTTTGTTTGAGGTTTAAGGAAAGTTCCTTAGAACCTCTAACGATAGGAAAGGTTCTATCGTTGTAAGATGGACTGAATGATTGATTGTTTGTTTGAGGTTTAAGGAAAGGTCCTTAGAACCTCTAACGATAGGAAAGGTTCTATCGTTGTAAGATGGACTGAATGATTGATTGTTTGTTTGAGGTTTAAGGAAAGGTCCTTGGAACCTCTAACGATAGGAAAGGTTCTATCGTTGTAAGATGGACTGAATGATTGATTGTTTGTTTGAGGTTTAAGGAAAGGTCCTTGGAACCTCTAACGATAGGAAAGGTTCTATCGTTGTAAGATGGACTGAATGATTGATTGTTTGTTTGAGGTTTAAGGAAAGGTCCTTAGAACCTCTAACGATAGGAAAGGTTCTATCGTTGTAAGATGGACTGAATGATTGATTGTTTGTTTGAGGTTTAAGGAAAGGTCCTTGGAACCTCTAACGATAGGAAAGGTTCTATCGTTGTAAGATGGACTGAATGATTGATTGTTTGTTTGAGGTTTAAGGAAAGGTCCTTAGAACCTCTAACGATAGGAAAGGTTCTATCGTTGTAAGATGGACTGAATGATTGATTGTTTGTTTGAGGTTAAGGAAAGATCCTTAGAACCTCTAACGATAGGAAAGGTTCTATCGTTGTAAGATGGACTGAATGATTGATTGTTTGTTTGAGGTTTAAGGAAAGGTCCTTAGAACCTCTAACGATAGGAAAGGTTCTATCGTTGTAAGATGGACTGAATGATTGATTGTTTGTTTGAGGTTTAAGGAAAGGTCCTTAGAACCTCTAACGATAGGAAAGGTTCTATCGTTGTAAGATGGACTGAATGATTGATTGTTTGTTTGAGGTTTAAGGAAAGGTCCTTAGAACCTCTAACGATAGGAAAGGTTCTATCGTTGTAAGATGGACTGAATGATTGATTGTTTGTTTGAGGTTTAAGGAAAGGTCCTTGGAACCTCTAACGATAGGAAAGGTTCTATCGTTGTAAGATGGACTGAATGATTGATTGTTTGTTTGAGGTTTAAGGAAAGGTCCTTGGAACCTCTAACGATAGGAAAGGTTCTATCGTTGTAAGATGGACTGAATGATTGATTGTTTGTTTGAGGTTTAAGGAAAGGTCCTTAGAACCTCTAACGATAGGAAAGGTTCTATCGTTGTAAGATGGACTGAATGATTGATTGTTTGTTTGAGGTTTAAGGAAAGGTCCTTAGAACCTCTAACGATAGGAAAGGTTCTATCGTTGTAAGATGGACTGAATGATTGATTGTTTGTTTGAGGTTTAAGGAAAGGTCCTTGGAACCTCTAACGATAGGAAAGGTTCTATCGTTGTAAGATGGACTGAATGATTGATTGTTTGTTTGAGGTTTAAGGAAAGGTCCTTGGAACCTCTAACGATAGGAAAGGTTCTATCGTTGTAAGATGGACTGAATGATTGATTGTTTGTTTGAGGTTTAAGGAAAGGTCCTTAGAACCTCTAACGATAGGAAAGGTTCTATCGTTGTAAGATGGACTGAATGATTGATTGTTTGTTTGAGGTTTAAGGAAAGGTCCTTAGAACCTCTAACGATAGGAAAGGTTCTATCGTTGTAAGATGGACTGAATGATTGATTGTTTGTTTGAGGTTTAAGGAAAGGTCCTTAGAACCTCTAACGATAGGAAAGGTTCTATCGTTGTAAGATGGACTGAATGATTGATTGTTTGTTTGAGGTTTAAGGAAAGGTCCTTGGAACCTCTAACGATAGGAAAGGTTCTATCGTTGTAAGATGGACTGAATGATTGATTGTTTGTTTGAGGTTTAAGGAAAGGTCCTTAGAACCCCTAACGATAGGAAAGGTTCTATCGTTGTAAGATGGACTGAATGATTGATTGTTTGTTTGAGGTTAAGGAAAGATCCTTAGAACCTCTAACGATAGGAAAGGTTCTATCGTTGTAAGATGGACTGAATGATTGATTGTTTGTTTGAGGTTAAGGAAAGATCCTTAGAACCTCTAACGATAGGAAAGGTTCTATCGTTGTAAGATGGACTGAATGATTGATTGTTTGTTTGAGGTTTAAGGAAAGGTCCTTGGAACCTCTAACGATAGGAAAGGTTCTATCGTTGTAAGATGGACTGAATGATTGATTGTTCTCGAGGCAAAGGTTCCATCCTTAAAACCTCGGATTGATTGATTGATTTCGAGGCAAAGGTTCCATCCTTAAAACCCCGATGATGAAAATTGATTGTTTTCGAGGCAAAGGTTCCATCCTTAAAACCCCGATGATGAAAATTGATTTTGAGGCTAAGGAGCTTTCCTTAGGATCTCGAGCGAAATTTATATGAAAGTAATTGAAATTGGAATAATTTTCTTCGAAAGTGTGAATTTTCATAATAGGTGAGTGCAAAAATTTAAACTTCGATAAGATGAGTGAATCTTGATGATGACAATAACACTGACAAATTATGTAAAGGGAACGGATGTTTGGAATCAATATCCAAGGTTCATCTAATATTTTCTTCAGTAAATATAGATTCCCTTATGAGATATGTCATCCAAATAAGGTTAAAGCTTAACTACCCCAAAATGTTATGCCTAGTAGACCTAATAGGATGCGTCTCAAGAGTAATAAAAATTACTCTTTACTCAGCCATTCCAACCTAAAGGCATTGTCCCATGGTTTTAATATCAGCATGGACGAAACTATCTTATAAGAAAAGAAATTCCTTGAAAAGAAAAACTGAAACGCGAAAGAAAATGCTGATAATAAAACTAAAGGACAAGAAAAACGGATCAGATCGCTTCTTTCTTCCACAATACTTCAACAGGGTGAGTAGAGGACCATTATGGGAGTGAACTGGTCGGAAAAGACTGTCGTGTCCAGTCTATCTGAATCATTGCTGGATCTGGTTCAGGAACAAAAGCTTGTATTTTATCTAGCAATTCTTCAGCAGTTGTTGCGGATATTATGATTCGCCGTGCCACTCTTGATATGAAATTCTTCTGCATAGCATAATCCATAAAAGCTATCAGACCTGTAAAGAAATTGTTAACATTTAAAAGCCCAATGGGTTTCTTATGCAAATTAAGTTGGGCCATGGAAGCAATTTGAAAGACTTCTCCCAACGTGCCAAAACCACCTGGTAGAGCGATAAAAGCATCAGCATTTAAAAGCATTTGTAACACACGCTCTTGCAAATTTTTAACCACTAATTCTTCTCCAATCGTGCCCCCAGAAATAAATTTCAGAGGTCCAGGGATAATACCCAGAACTTGACTTCCTCCTAGAGATGCTGCTGATGCTACACCTCCCATTAATCCGACACTACCTCCTCCATAAACTAAATGTATTTTTCGCTCAGCTAATACTCTTCCCAAATGGTTGGCTGCTTTTAAATACTCTTCATCTTTTCCAGGAAAAGCCCCAGAAAATACACAAATACTTCGGGATTTACGAGTTGGGGTTTTCTCCATTCCTATCCTTATCCTTGTGAGAAAAGAGGATATATTTATAGAGATGAAGAGATAAGGCAATAATTTTATTTTCAAGAGTGGATACATTATTGCCAGCTATACACAGTAGTCACGAGTATGACTCTGGTCAGGTATGGGTACACTATCGTTAAAAGAGGAGGAAAATTTTCAAAATAGCTGCTAGCATATACAGTAGTCACTACTGTAGCTTACGTCAGGAGTAGGTATGTGATTGTTGGAAGGGAAGGAAAATTTCAAAAGTGGCAGCTATATACAGTAGTCCGTGTCAGGAGTGGGTACATTATTGCCAAAGGGGAGGAAAATTTCAAAAGCGACAGCTAGCACGTACAGTAATCGTAACTATGGCTCATGTCAGGAGTGGATACATTATCACTGAAAGGGGAGGAAAATTTCAAAAGCGACAGCTAGTACGTACAGTAATCGTGACTTTGGTTCACGTCAGGAGTGGATACATTATTACCAAAAGGGGAGGAAAATTTCAAAAGCGACAGCTAGTACGTACAGTAATCGTGACTTTGGTTCACGTCAGGAGTGGATACATTATTACCAAAAGGGGAGGAAAATTTCAAAAGCGACAGCTAGTACGTACAGTAATCGTGACTTTGGTTCACGTCAGGAGTGGATACATTATTACCAAAAGGGGAGGAAAATTTCAAAAGCGACAGCTAGCACGTACAGTAATCGTGACTTTGATCCTCGTCTTCCACTGGCTTTGCGTCCAGTAATGGCTTCAATGTTTTCTATGAATCGGTGATTTGCATCTCATCTAGCTTTCTCACAAACTGGCAAACAGGGTCGTTTAGGGTCAGATTCCCAAGACTGTAACGATCTCGTTCTTTTTGGAAAATTATCCATAATCCAACAACCTCAAATTGCACTATTCCACAAGAATGCGCTTCAAGAACCTCTCGAATATCTTCTAGAGATTCCTTACGCAAGCCATTCTTAATGAATCTTATTCTATCATTACGATTTCTGGTGATCACTCCTGGAGCACGACATTTATTGCCGCAAATCCACCATCCACAATTATGACAAACGCCTAGCCTCTTTGCTCTTCTTTTTTTGGCATAAGCGCTTTTACCAAAGCCGGGCATACGGGGAAAGAACGCTTCGGGAACTTCACCAGCTGAACGAACCTTAGCTTCAATTAGCCACCGCACATTATCAGGAATGCCTTTGTGCATAAATACTCTGAATCGTTCACATCTAGCTTGATAAATCTTTTTAAGAACATTTATTGGGAAGGAAGGAAAATACTTTCGTAGGGCGGAAAGAGAAGACTCCATTGATGAAGGAGGCAAAGAAAGAAATTAGTGATTGTAGGAAACGAACATAACTAACACATATTTATAGTGACGAAAGGGATAATGCGTTTATTACACTTACAGAAGCAAGTACATTATTGTCAAAAGAAAAGACAAATGACAGCTTATATGTACAGTAATCATGACTGTGGCTCTCATCTTCCACTGATTTATGTCTAGTAACGGCTTCAATGCCTTCTATAAGTCGGGGATTTGCTTCCCATCCAGTTTTCTCACAAACTGGCAAACAGGGTCATTAAAAGTTAGATTTCCAAGACTGTAACGATCCTGTTCTTTACGGAAAGTCCACCATAAATCCATAATTTCCCATTGCACTATTTCACAAGAATGTGTTTCAAAAGTTAATAGGATATCATCCAAAGATTCCTTACGCAGGCCATTCTTGATGAATTTTCTTTTATCTTCATGATTTCTGGAGATGTGTCCTAAAAAGCGACATTTAGTATTACAATTCCATCGTCCACATTTATGACAGACACCAAGCCTCTTTGCTCTTCGCTTTTTGGCATAAGCGCTTTTACCAAAGCCGGGCATACGGGGAAAGAACGCTTCTGGAACTTCACCAGCTGAACGAACCTTAGCTTCAATTAGCCACCGCACATTGTCAGGAATGCCTTTGTGCATAAAGACTCTAATCCTTTCACATCTAGCTTGGTAAATCATTTTAAGAACATTTATTGGGATGGAAGGAAAGTATTTTCGCATGGCGGAAAGAGTAGAATCCATTGATAAAAGAAGAATTTGAGAGAAGAGATGAAGAAATCAGTTATTGTAGGAAACTGAGAGTCAGAGAGTATTGTATCCGCTACTTAACCGGAAAGAAGAACACGCATTTATAGCGATGAAAGGATAACGTGTTAATTACGCTTACAGGAACAAGTATATTAAAAGAAAAGACAAATGACAGCTTATATGTACAGGAATCATGACCGTGGCTCTCATCTTCCCCTGATTTATGTCCAGTAATGGCTTCAATGCCATCTATAAGTCGGGGATTTGCTTCCCATCCAGTTTTCTTACAAACTGACAAACAGGATCGTTTAAAGTCACATTCCCAAGACTGTAACGGTTTCGTTCTTTATGGTAAGTCCTCCATAAACTGATAATTTCACCTTGCACTTTTCCACAAGAATGCGTTTCAAGAGTCTCTCGGATATCTTCCAGAGATTCCTTACGCAGGCCATTCTTAATGAATTTTCTTTTATCTTCACGATTTATGGAGATGTATCCTAAAGAGCGACATTTAGTAATACAATTCCATCGCCCACATTTATAACACACGCCTAGTCTCTTTGCTCTTCGCCTTTTGGCATAACGGCTTTTACCTAAACCGGGCATGCGGGGCATAAATGCATCTGGAACTTCACCCGCCAGACGGACCTTAGCTTCAATTATCCACTGCACATTATCGGGAATGCCTTTGCGTGTAAAAACTCTGATTCTTTCACATCTAGCAAGGTAGATCTTTTTAAGGACTTTTATTGGAAAGGAAGGAAAGTATTTTCGCAGTGCAGAAAGAGTAGAATCCATTGATGAGAGAAGAATTTGAGAGAAGAGGGAAATGAATCAGTTATTGAAGGAAACTTAGATAACCGACTGGAAGAACATGCATTTATAGCGATGAAATGGATAACGTGTCGATTACACTTACGGGAGCAAATACATTATTAAAAGAAAAATGGAAAATTTTAAATATGATAAATTGTATGTACAGTGATTGTGACTGTGGCTCACATCTTCCACTGGTTTTACGTCCAGTAACGGGATTAATGGCTTCTATGAGTCGAGGATTTGCTTCCCATCCAGTTTTCTTACAAGCTGACAAATAGGGTCGTTTAATGTCAGATTCCCGGGACTGTATCGTTCTCGTTCTTCATGAAAAATGCTCCATAAATCGAGAAGTTCACGTTGCACGGATCCACAAGAATGCGTCTCAAGAGTCAATTGGAGATCATCCAATGAGTCCTTACTCAGGCCATTCTTAATGAATCGTATTTTATCTTCTCGATTATCAGAGATCATCCCTAAAGAACGACATTTAGTATTACAGGTCCAGCGTCCGCATTTATGACAGACGCCTAGTCTCCTCGCTCTTCGTTTTTTGGCATAAGAGCTTTTGCCTACACCAGGCATGTGAGACACAAATGCCTCTGGGATTTCACCTGCCAGACGAACCTTAGCTTCAATTAACCACCGCACATCTTCAGGGATTCCTTTATGCATCAGAGCTCTTAATCGTTCACAGCGAACTTGGTAGATCTTTTTGAGGATGTTCATTGGGAGAGAAGGAAAATATTTTCGCAAGGCAGAAAAAGTAGGATCCATTTTCTAGGAGAAAGTAAAAGAAAGGAGGGAGGAAATGATCAGTTATTATGGGCAACTGAGAGAACCGACTTGAGAGTCACGGAGTACCGTATCCGCCGCTTAACCGGAAAAGTGAATCCTACTTTATTTTGATGTGATAGATATTCCATCCAGCTGACGTCGATTCAGTCCTTGATTATTGAATCCATTGTCCGCTTTTGACGAATTTTCAACGACAATATTTCTTGATGTCTGCCTTATCTTTGACGATAGCTATCACTCATCTTGGATGCTGCTAAGCTGGCATCAATTCTGTTCTTTTAGGTGTAGCCTCAATTGCCAGGCTTTTGACGAATTTTCAACGACAATATTTCTTGATGTCTGCCTTATCTTTGACGATAGCTATCACTCATCTTGGATGCTGCTAAGCTGGCATCAATTCTGTTCTTTTAGGTGTAGCCTCAATTGCCAGGCTTTTGACGATATTGTATGCTTTATCCTTGGATTCCTGATGGGGCTGGGTCCAGCGTATTAGCTATGCGTCCAATTAGTAAGAGCTGATGTCATTAAGATCTCAGCTTATACTGCTGCAATCATGCTGCGGACATGCTTTTCATTTGATCCCTGTTATGTAAAAGCCATGCATGCATGATGTGAAATGCATGAATGCAAGGCATGTGTAACTGATGTTTTTTTTTTTTTTTTAATCTAGCTCTTCATGTCTTTGCTTTGCTTTACTGGATCTTCTTTGTGATTTCCTTCTCGGACTATTATTGAATCTCTTTATGCTTTCCAGCTGTTGTCCATTGTCTCAAAAGCCCAACTCTGTTCAAAAATCCTCTTTCCTTGCCTTATTTTTGAATTTTGACCTCAATTTTCTTTAATGCCCGCCTCATATTTTATGCTTCTCTGGATAATTGTCCCTGTTGAAATATTCGTGAGCATGATTCTTTCCTGCTAACATAGACATGTTAAGACTTCTGAAATGATCATTCAGGCTACCACCAAGGCTATCTCCCAAAGATTTGTTACTCCTTCTTCTTTGTTAGCCTATGTTCTGTGCTGCTCGCAAAGCAGGACCTCAATCTTACCTGTTTTAATTCACAAAGCTTATCAAAGTAATCTACGGTCTTTGTTTTTTTCTAAGTTTTAATTATTACTATTCTTCCTTCAAAAGTCACAATTTATTGCACACTTAAGGCTAGTAGGAATGTGAGATTTAAAGGAAAAGAACTGGATAGAAGCGACTTTAGCATTTTGAACGTGAGAATCTAAGGTAAGTTAAAGAGAATTGGCTTTTATTTATGGGTAAAAGAATATGAAAATCTTGGGTACAGATAGATAATGAAAGTGTAAGGGAAGAAAGCTCTCTTTGACAACTTTGATCAAATAAACTTTGGTAACCCTGTATCCACTTCTCCCCTTCTGTTCGAAAATTTCTTCATTATGCAAAGTATTTCTTTACTGCATCCGAATTTACTGGCTTCGGTAATTCTCGTCCATCCATTTCTGTCAGAATTAGTGCCCCTCCTGAAAATGCTTTCTTCACGACATATGGCCCGTCATAATTTGGTGTCCATTTTCCTCTTGAATCATGTTGCATGGGTAAAATTTTCTTGAGCACTATGTCACCTTCGTGAAATTGTCGTGGGCGAACCTTTTTGTTGTAAGCACGAATCATCCTTCTTTGATAAAGTTGCCCATGGCAGAGGGCTATCATTCTTCTTTCATCAATTAGATTTAATTGCTCGTATCTAGCTTTGACCCATTCTGCTTCTCCTAATTGAGTATCCATTAGTACCCTTAATGAAGGAATTTCAACTTCGATAGGCAATACAGCCTCCATACCGTATACCAGAGAAAAAGGTGTTGCTCCAGTAGAAGTACGGGTAGAAGTTCTATAAGCATGCAGTGCAAAAGGTAACATCTCATGCCAGTCCTTGTAAGTGACGATCATCTTTTCAACAATTCTCTTGATATTTTTATTGGCCGCTTCTACTGCACCATTCATCATCGGTCGATAAGGTGCTGAATTGAGATGCTTGATTTTGAATTGCCGGCACAAAGTCTGCATCATTGCATTATTCAGGTTCGTGGCATTGTCTGAGATGATACACTCTGGCGGTCCATAGCGACAAATGATTTCTTTCTTAATGAACCGGCATACCACCTTTTGAGTTACGCTTGCATAAGACACAGCTTCTACCCATTTAGTAAAGTAGTCAATTGCAACTAGGATGAATTTGTGACCATTGGAAGCTTTAGGGGTAATCGCTCCAATAACATCGATTCCCCACATGGCAAAAGGCCAAGGTATTGCTGTTACATTAAGAGGAACAGGTGGAGCTTGGATCTTGTTGGCATATATTTGGCATTTGTGACATTTTCTTACGTGATTGACGCAATCACTTTCCAATGTGAGCCAATAGTAACCAGCCCTCATTATTTGTCTTGCCATGGTATGACCACTAGTGTGTGCTCCACATATTCCAGAATGAACTTCTTCCATGATCTTTCGTGCTTCATGAGTATCTACACAGCGAAGTAGCATCGAGTCTGGGGTTTTCTTGTAAAGTATGTCTAGGTTTAAAAGAAAACCCATTGACAATCTTCGTAGAAATTTCTTGTCATTTTCTGATACTTCTGGTGGATATACTCTTTCTTTGAGGTATTTCTTGATATCGTGATACCAAGGCTTTCCATCCAATTCTTCTTCGATGCTCATGCAATAAGCTGGAGAATCTATTATTCTCATCTCGAACACAGGAGTATGCTCGGGGTCACTGATCTTGTACATAACAGCCAAAGTAGCTAAAGCATCCGGTATTTGATTATCTTCCCTTGGAAGATGATGGAAGCTTATACTGTTGAATTTTCGAGCCAAGTCTAGTATGAGCTTTTGGTAAGGGATCAATTTTGAATCCCTTGTCTCCCATTCTCCGTTGATTTGATATATGACTAATGCGGAATCCCCATAAACTCGGAGATTTCGCACTTTCAATTCCAGTGCCATTTGGAGTCCCATAGCACATGCCTCATACTCTACTATATTGTTGGTACAAGGAAATGTAATTTTTGCTGTAAGAGGGAATTGCTCTCCACTTGGAGAGATGAGTATGGCTCCAATCCCTTGTCCCAAAGCATTAGATGCTCCATCGAATGCCATTTTCCATGTTTCATCATCTTTAGAGACTTCCTGTTCTATCGTCATTATATCTCCATCAGGAAACTCCATTTTCATTGGCTCATAATCATCCAATGCTCTATCAGCCAGATATTCAGCAATCACACTCCCTTTTACAGCCTTTTGGGTGACATACTGTATGTCGTATTCAGACAACAGCATTTGCCATTTTGCGATCCTGCCTGATAAAGCTGGTTTCTCAAAAATGTACTTAATGGGATCAGTCTTGGAGATTAGCAATGTGGTGTTGTTGAGCATGTAGTGTCGTAGTCGGTGTGCTACCCATGCAAGGGCACAACAGGACTTTTCTACTATTGAGTATTTCGCTTCATATGTGGTAAGCTTCTTGCTCAAATAGTAAATTGCGTGCTCTTTCTTGCCTGTCTCATCACGTTGACCCAATACGGATCCTAATGAAGAATCCTGTATGGATAAATATAGAATCAACGATTCTCCAGATCGGGGTGGTACCAAGACTGGTGGATTTGATAGATATTGCTTGATTTTCTCGAATGCTTCTTGGCATTCGTTATTCCACTCGATCGGATTGTTCTTCTTCAGTGATTTGAAAAGAGGTTCACACTTGGATGTCAATTGTGAAATGAACCTTGCTATGAAGTTGATTCTGCCCAGGAAACTTCTTACTTGTTTTGGAGTCTTCGGGGGTTGCATTTCTTGTATTGCTTTGACTTTACTCGGGTCAACTCGAATCCCATCCTTGCTGACCATGAAACCCAATAACTTTCCTGAAGAGGCTCCAAAAATACATTTGGCAGGATTCAACTTCAGTTGATATTTGCGAAGTCTATCGAATAGTTTTCTTAGCACTTTTAGATGCCCCTTAGCAGTGAAAGTTTTGGCGATCATGTCGTCTACATATACTTCAATTTCTTTATGCATCATGTCATGGAATAATGCAACCATGGCTCTTTGATATGTAGCACCAGCATTCTTTAACCCAAAAGGCATCACCTTGTAGTAGAAGGTACCCCAAAGGGTTATAAAGGCAGTTTTTATCATATCATCTGGATCAAGTTTGATTTGATTGTATCCAGAGAAGCCATCCATGAAGGAAAAATAGGAGTTTCCTGCGGTATTATCCACCAGCGTATCAATGTGAGGAAGTGGGAAGTTATCTTTAGGACTGGCTTCGTTCAATGGCCGGTAGTCCTGACAAACTCTTAGTTTCCCGCTTTCTTTCTTTTCGACTGGAACAATGTTAACCACCCATTCTGTATATTCAGCGACCCCAAGGAATCCTGCATCCCACAGCTTTCGAATCTCATCTTTCACTCTTAAGATTAGATCCGGCTTTAATCTTCGTAACTTTTGTCTAACAGGCTTCGCCCCAGGTTTCAAGGGTATTTTGTGTAGTACTATGTCTGAGCTTAAGCCAGGCATATCTTGGTATGACCAAGCAAACACATCCACATATTCTTTCAATAAATGGACTAATTCTTCTTTTTCTTCAGGAGGGAATAAAGTGCCAATCTTGACTTCTTTTACATCCTGACTGTCTCCCAGGTTGAATACCTCAGTTGGTTCTTGACTTGTTGCTCTTTCTTTTTCATCTCGCTCAATCATTTTTAATAGCTCAGGAGATACTTGAAGATCTTCGTCATCCGAGTCGGTAGTGTTTACAGGATTATCAAAGTTCATTCTTTCATTGTCATCAAAGAGAGTTTTGGGTCTGCATTATCCAGAGAGAAAAGAAAGAGAAGAAAAAAAAAAAATGGCACGAATGAGATGGATGCAAACTGGTACTTTATTTACAATGTGCATAAATCACAACTTTATTGGAATAAAAAGCAATAACTAAAAGGTTCACTTAAACAAAGACTACACCCTATTGATTGAACCTTTCTTTAGGAGGTTTTTACTATTAGATTACTTTGGAAAGCTTTCGATTATAACAGGCAGTTCTATCGCCTCCCAATTGTTCAGCACATCCCGTGGGCCACAAGGTTGAACAAGCTCCTCCTCTTCAGGTGAATCGCTGATGATTGCCTGAATAGAAAGACTTTCAAAAGACTTGTTGATGTTGATAGTCAGCTTGCCTTCATTGTCATTTTTTGGAATGAGACCACCACTCACGAACGTTTCGGTGATTTCAGGGATATCCAGATTTCTTTCCTGGAGAGGATGCCCTGTTAATCGTGCAATCCTCTTTTCTCTCTTTTCAGCTATTGCCTTCATTTTATCATGTCTTGTCGGTGTGAAGCCTAGGCCGTATTTCCCTTCATTTGTGGTGATTTTCAATGGTTCTGTGATTCCTTGTAAATCTTGTCCCAGTCCTAACCCCGGTGAGTATCCTCCTTTTATCATGAGTTTGGCAACCATGCGACTTGTTTTAGAGATGCTAGGAATGGGTTCTTCTTCATATTCACTGACATAAGCAGCATTGACAATCTCAAAAGACCTGAAGGAGCAATCAGGTACATTTTCATTGACTTCGACATATTGAGCATCCGCAGGTCTTGATAGCAAGATGTCTTCTTCAGCGAAGACCGTGATTATCTTTCCTTCAATAATGAATTTCATTTTCTGGTGTAATGAAGAAGGAATTGCTCCGGCCATATGGATCCATGGTCTTCCCAGCAGGCAGGTATAAGATGGACAAATATCCATGACTTGGAATGTGATGTGGAAAAGACAGGGACCAATCCCTATTGGTAGCTCTATTTCTCCAACAACATCTCTCTTCGTTCCGTCAAATGCTCGAACAACAATATGACTGTTGTTGAGGTATGATGGGTCTAAACCAATCTTATGTAAGGTTTCGAGTGGCATTACATTTAGAGCTGACCCATTGTCGATAAGAACTCTGGCCATAATCCGATCTTTGTATTTAATCGAAATATGCAGAGCCTTAGAGTGACCTCTTCCTTCTGCTGGTATCTCATCGTCAGTGAATGTGATGAGATTTTGTGCCGTGATGTTGTTGACAAGGTGGTCAAAGTTGTTCACGGAGATATCTTGTTCAACATAAGCCTTATTCAGGACTTTGAGAAGAGCTTCTCGATGGGCATCAGAACTTAAGAGTAATGAAAGTATGGAGATCTTTGCTGGCAGACGGTTCAACTGCTCCACGATACTATATTCACTTTGCTTTATGAGTTTGAGAAACTCAGTAGCTTGTTCATCTGTTACTGCTCGAGGCATCTCTTGCTCTTTAGATGTGTTAATAGGTCCATTTGCTGGATCCGTAACATTCTTCTCTTGTTGGAGCTTGTTCATTTGCTCGGGAGAATAACACCGACCGCTTCTAGTCATGCCCCCAACTTCTAACGGAGTTGATGTGATGTTAGAAGTATAGCCATAGTTCCATGGAACAGTTTTATCTGATTTGTACGGGAATGGCTTTGGAACTTGAATTCTTAAAGGCTTGAGAGCAGATTTTGAGATTGGAATGACTAGTGGTCTTGGCATGATATTGACTTCTTGTTCTTTAATTATCACATTCACGTCATCCTCTTTATCTGACATAAAAACGATGATTTGGGAGGAGTCCATGAGACTTTGTAGACTTTTACGGAATTCTGGGCATTCTTGGATAGAATGACTCTTACTGTTATGAAAGTTGCACCACTCCTCATCCTTGACTTCTTTATTTCCAGAAGACTTTCCTATGATAATCCCTTCTTTCACAAGGCATGAATATACATGCTTAAGAGGGGTTATGATATCATTGACTGTTTTCTTCATCGGCCAGTATTCTTCCATCATATTGACTGGTTTGGCTTGATGAGGAGGCAATGGATTATGAGTGACGTTTGGTTCATCGGAAAAGTCCAACCACTTTGACTCAATTAATTGTTGGACTATACGCTTCAATGCTATGCAATTTTCCAGTCCGTGGCCCACGGTACCATCATGATATGGGCAATTTATGTTAGGGTCATACCATCTTGGATACGGGGGTTCCAATGGCCTTGTAGGGATTGGGCGAATAAGTTGACTTTCGATGAGTTTTGGATACAGCTCAGTGTAAGTCATGGGAATTGGTGCGAAGATTTCTCTTGGTCTTGGTGCAGGTACTGGAGGAGTTGGAACAGGTGGCCGTAACTGATTAGGTCTGTTGGGAGGATAATTGTTGGGTCTATTGGGAAGATAATCATTGGGCCTATTGGGAGGATAATCATTGGGCCTATTGGTAGGATAATAATTGGGCTTATTGGCAGAATAGGATAGGCGAGGTCCGGTGGCCACAGTGCCCACGAAGGGAATCCCTCTTCCTCTTCCTATTTGTTGTATTTCTTCATCTTTTCTTCTGGAAGGTCCTCCTCTTTTCATAGGATCGCTAAAGGATTCAGTAATCTTCCCAGTCCTGATACCATGCTCGATCCTTTCTCCAGACATTACTACGTCGGAGAAGTTAGTTGCCGCATTGCCAATAAGTTTGTCATAATATGGGTATTTCAGTGTCTGGACAAATAAAGTGACCATTTCTCTTTCTGTCATGGGTGGCTGAACCTGTGCAGCTAAGTCCCTCCACCGCTGCGCATATTCCTTGAAAGTTTCTGGCTTTTTCTTCTCCATGTTTTGGAGAGTTTGGCGATCCGGAGCCAAGTCCATAACGTGTTTATAGTTGCCGATGAAGGCCTGAGCAAGGTCATTCCAAGTTTTTATGTTCCTTGGACCTTGGCTTAGATACCACTGTAATGCTGATTTTGTGAGACTTTCCTGAAAAAGTGCGATCCACACCTTTTCATCTTTTGTGAGTGGTTGTAGTCTCCTTAGGAACAATGTGATGTGAGTGATGGGATCACTCGTTCCATCGTATTTCACGAAATCTGGCACCTTAAAATCTGAAGGGATTACGACATCTGGCACTAAGCAGAGGTCATCTACCGAGAGAGATCCGAATATAGTGCCTCCTTCAATGGCTCGCAGTCGCTTTTCTATTGTTTCGAGTTTTTGAGATTCTGCTTCTTCTTTTGGTAATGTCTTCTTCTCTTCCTGTACAGTGTCTTGTTTCAGGTGAACACTAGCAGACGGTCCTGATTCTTGAAACAGGTTTTCTTGGACTGAGACTCGTTGCGGGGTGAATCCCGGGGGATAAGTGGGATCTTGCACTTCTTTGATGGGGACTTGAGTTGCTTTCCCTTTGATTAATTCCATCAATTGTCTCATCTGTTCTGACATACTTTCAATCTTGGACTCCATCTCCATGAGACGTCCTTCGGCTTGTTCTGCCATTAATCTTGTTTGGAGTCGAGTTGAATATCGGTGTTGAGGTCCAATTTTACCCTTTTAAAGGAATATTTATTTTATTAGATTCTATGTGTGTATGATTGATGTGATGGATGCATGCATGAATATTGTAAATACTTGGTGAAAGAAGAACTATAATGGAATTTCTCAATTACATTCAGCAAAAGGTTTGTTTAAAA